>JAGQAX010000002.1:13527264-15927264 GCA_019142605.1 Cephalopholis sonnerati
ACGGTGACAAAAAGTGGGAGCTTGTTTCTAGCAGATAGTACTGAGCCTTAAAGAGAGGAGGTGTTGCGTTGAGAACAGGGTTCATAGGTGTAGTTTGAGAAATGAAGCCGTTTGGAAGCCGTTTCATGTGTTTTGTCCTGAATGAATGGCAGCAAAAGTCTCCGAACTGGGCTTGTAAATGGTCAAATGACGATAAACAAACAAAAAAAAAATTTTAAACTTGAGTTATGAGTCTGAAATAGTCTGAAAGAATCAGCACTTCACTGTTTGCATGGTTAATTTGATGTAGAATCGAAGCAGATAAAGAGATGAATCTGATCTCTTCGGCCAATACAGGTTGCTGAATAGTCATATTTTTGCAAAGCTTGTTGTGGACTAAACTAAGATAAAAAAAAACTGTTATGCGGTATCTAATGTCACTGGCGTGCAATTGTTAAGGGTTTCTAAGTGTTGTAAATGCATGTAAACTTGCTGTGTGATGAGAAAAGAAAAACGTTAACATTAATGTATTGTTTAGGAAAATCATTCTAGATGATGTTTTCCTTTTTAATACTCAGATATTTGATATTTCTTTTTTTTTCTAAAGAATCCTTTGTAAAACTTAATTTCTCTATTTTGTACAGGACATCATTGTAAAGATTGTAAATAGGTCAGCATTCTGGATGCGGCAACAATCATTGAGGAGGGAAACAAAAAAATTAATCATCTTTGAGAGAATGGTATATTTCTTGAGAGTGGGGTCCGATACGATTGAGGCATGTTTCTGAAGGTTTTCATCCACCTATCACTGGTTGTTGGAATCAATAAAATACATGTTATATTTATTCTGTTGCTTACTGTGTGTTTGTTTGTCAGTGTTGACCTGTTAATAAGAACTATGAAAATAATAGTGTTGCGTTCACTTGTCTCAATGTATAATGGAATCACACCAAACACAGCTTTACAGCCTTGTGGTGGTGACGTTTAAGTCACAACTTGGGGCGTGATTCATTTATAGCCTGAGGTTAGCTTTTTATGCCTCCACACTGGCATTAGTCAGTATGTTTTTGGATTGACCATACCTTCCATTCATCTGTCTCATTCTCATGCATGAGATATGTAAAGAACATCTCAAGGGATTCCCCTGTAATTTGGCACAAACATCCACTTGAAATTAACAATGAACCGATTAGAATTTGGTATTCAAAGGTCACTGTGACTTTGTGTCCATCTCATTCTCATGAACTTAATATCTCAAGAAAGCCTTGAGGAACTTAAATTTGGCTCAAATTTGGCACAAACATCTACTTGAACTCAATGAACTGATGAGATTTTGGTGGTCAAACCTCAAGGTCCCTGTGACCTTGCTTCTGCCTCATTCTAAATGCGATATCTCAAAATGGCCTTGATGAATTTCTTCAAATTTGGCCCAAACGTCCACTTGAACTCAGTGATGAATTGATTAGAATTTAGTGTTCAAAGGTCACTGTGACTTTGCGTCCATCTCATTCTCGTGAACTTGATACCTCAAGAAGGCCGTGAGGGATCTCCTCTAATTTGCCACAAACCTCCATATGGACTTAATGATGAATTGATTAGATTTGGTGGCCAAAGGTCAAGGTCACTGTGACTTTATGTCCATCTCATTCTTGTGAACGCAATATCTCAAGACAGTCTTGATGAAATTTTCTCAAATTTGACCCAAACGTCTACTTGGACTTATGAATGAACTGATTAGATTTTGGTGGCCAAAGGTCAAGGTCACTGTGACTTTATGTCCATCTCATTCTTGTGAAAGCAATATCTCAAGACAGTGAGAAATTTTCTCAAATTTGACCCAAACGTCCATTTGGGCTCTAGGATGAACTGATTAGAATTTGATGGTCAAAGGTCAAGGTCACTATGTGTCCCTGTTATTACTGTAAACCGCAATATCTCAAGAAGGTCTAGAGGGTTTTCCTTCTAATTTGGCCCAAATGTCCACTTGGACTCAAGAATGAACTGATTAGATTTTGGGGGCCAAAGGTCAAGGTCACTGTGACTTTATGTCCATCTCATTCTCGTGAACGCAACATCTCAAGAGGGCCTTGATGAAATTTCCTCACATTTGACTCAAACTTCAACTTCGACTCAAGGACAAACTGAATAGAATTTGGTGGTCAAAGGTCAAGGTCACTGTGACCTCAAAACATTCAAATGCTGCTTGTGACAAAATTTTTATACAAATGTCTAATAAGATAAAATGGAGTCATGACATTATATATCCAAAACATCAAAGATGAACTTCACTGTGACAACATAATGATCTGCAGAAACACTTTTCCGGCCATGATTCAATGCCATAACACCAGAACAGAGACAGTTGGTTAAATACTGAATTGGTAACCTTTGGTGTCCACATCGAAACTGCTCAGATTGCACGGATTTTCTGTATTTTGTCAAAGATGTGTGTGAAGCATCCACATTTTAGAATATGTGGCTTCTTTGGAGCAACATCCACACTAAAAGCATTGTTAACTGTCATGGCTGCATATGAATGTGGACAGACATGGATGTCAAATGTAACTGCAGTTTGGTTTGCAGAGGTATAAACTGCAAGGTGCTAATTCTACTTATTTCTGGTGATTACACTTTAAAAAAATCATAAAAGTGCTTTTCATTTATAAAGAGAATCATCTTACTGAACAAAGCGTGCAAGTATCATAAACCTTTGTTTGCAACAGAGCTTATTTTCTGCAATAATTCAAAATCCAGTGGAAAAACACCACTGGCTTTTTGTCAGGGCAACCAGGGTGATGTGAACCTGCAGGCTGGCGGACATAAAAACATCAGCCCTGCAGCACTCTTTGAGTATCATAAACAATAATGTTATACCACATAAATCATGATCAAAAATGTTACCAAGTAGCTCAGTTAAATTCAATAAGTTGGGGTTGTGTTATCCATATTAAGTTGTTTACATGTTTTAATCAGGCTGTAGTTAATGTATTGGCACAGCTGATGATGCACAGTGAGCACTAATGAGGGAGATAAACAGACATGGAGGTCTGACTCAGACTGGGTGCTCAGTATCTGTTACATGTAATTCATTAGGGGGCGGTGCCTGAACCTGCTGGGGGCTATATAAGCCTGCCACCCCCGCAGGACAGGCGGCATTGGATACAGTTTTTACGGACTTAACCTACTTGGGAATTAGCTGACACTGCAAACATGCCGTCCAAGGCTGCCCCGATCAAGAAGGCGGCTAAGAAAGAACCAGCCAAGAAGGAGGAGAAGGCTCCAGAGCCGGCACCCGAGCCCGCCCCGGCCCCCGCTGAGCCCGAAGCTGCACCTGCTGAGGCTGCTCCTGCCGAGGCAGAGGCCGCCGCTGCCCCGCCAGCTGAGGAGCCCAAGGCCCCCACCCCACCTCCACCCGCAGATGGTAATGCACCCGAGCGCAGCGGCGCGCGAGCCATGAGTTACCCATTATACAGCATACTGTCATTTTTAATTCACAGTGGATGAAGCTTGGATTAGGTGTTTAACCTTTTAATTAAAGGCAGAGTAGTCCGATCACCACATGGTAAGCACGAGGTAACCTTTACGCACGCGGGGTCGTGCGCACTCAGTGTAAAGGTGCCATGCGTAAAGAAATGTAGCCATCGACTTAAAGCCAAACATGCATGTTAACTGCATAAAGCGCCTGCTTGGACTCTTGTAACTTCTGACAACCTTTTCTTTTCAAACCTACTGAGAGTCATTCTGCGCTTCAGGGGCGCATCGTGATGTTAACTTGTAGAGTCGTTATTAATATGCGCTTTTATACCTCAGTGAAAGCTCCATACTGCAAACTTCAACAAACCTAAAAGTCTACATCATAAAAATGTGATCATGGTGGTGACACTGATTCAATCTGCTCCCTTTCACTGACTTGTGTACAAGGCATATTAACAACTGCTGTTCTATTTTAAAGTTTCTTTCCTGTTTCTTCACTATATTTAACATCTAATATCTACATCAGCTGCTCCCACTGATGAGCCTGCTGCTCCAGTTGCCGCAGATCAGCCACCCGCCGATGGTATGACACCTGAGAGGAGTATCTCAGTTACCACCCAACTCACCCATATCTGCACATTTTAACTTTTCCTTTCTTTTTCCCCTTTCAATAAAAGCAGATTTAACCTCTTTCGTAACATTTTGAAAACGCCACGTGATATTTTCAAAATGTTAGGTATCTACTGATATCTTCTAACCTCCTAATATCAGCTCCTGCGCCTGCTCCAGAAGAAACGCCAGCTGCTGCTGCTGAGGCCCCCGCTGATGGTAAAATACACTACGAGTGTATTACCATAGAAATATCTCTTTATTTCTATGGTACCAACAGAGAACATTTATATCACCTCCCACAGTAACAGTGATATCTAACACTAATAACATCTAACCTTTAATATCAGCTGCTCCGCCTGCTACAGAAGAAACACCAGCCGCTGCAGCTGAGGCTCCTGCTGATGGTAAAATACACTATCAGTGTATTAACCATAGAAATATACGTCTATTTCTATGGTTTTGACCAAGAACTTCTCCAAGTATCAAATCTCGAACTGTCCACCTCCTGTAGTTACAGATATCCTCACTAATATCTAACGCTAATATCCTCTAACCTTTAATATCAGCTGCTGCGCCTGCTCCAGAAGAAGCACCAGCCGCTGCAGCTGAGGCCCCCGCTGATGGTAAAACAAACTATCAGTGTGTTAACACAGACTGCATGAAAGTCCGACAAATCTTGGGTCTTCCGTATCAAACATAACTTCACTAATATCTAATGCTAATATCCTCTAACCTCTAAAATCAGCTGCTGCTCCCGCTCCAGAGGAAACGCCAGCTCCTGCAGCTGAGGCCCCTGCTGATGGTAAACACTATCAGTGTGCTAACAGAGATCTTTTATATTAGTGTGGCTAAAACGTAAACCTCTAAGAGTAAAATAAAACCTCACTAATGCCCCGTGCTGACATCCTCTAACCTCTTACATCAGCTGCTGCTCCCGCCACAGAAGAAGCACCAGCTGCAGCTGAGGCCCCTGCTGATGGTAAACAACAGAGTGGAGTAACAGACATGTTGTACAAGTTTCATTACATGTTGAACCTCCGACAGTAGGGCTAACGACACTAATATCTAACGCTAATATCTTCTAACCTCTAATATCAGCTGCTGCTCCCGCTACAGAGGAAACACCAGCCGCTGCAGCTGAGGCCCCCGCCGATGGTAAAGATTCACATGAGCTATATCTTTTATTATTGAATATGATTCTTCAACCTCGTACGTTAAGGCTAACGCACTAACTTTGATCACACTCCTCAGTCTCATGCACATTATCATCTTTAAGAACATGTACCATCTGCTTAAGGCGCTAATTATCAATATCTAACATTTAATAATAGCTGCTGCCGCTCCACCCGCAGAGGAAGGTGCTCCCGCTGCTGACGGCGCTGCGCCCGCTGATGGTAAAACACAACATGTTCCTCTTCACGCCTCCTTCTCTCTTTGATATCTGAGATTTTTACTTTTTAAGCTGAGAGCTGTGAGGTGCATTCATTTGATGCTGTGGCATCGCCCTGCTCTTTACACGCTGCCAATATTAATGCAAATGCCTGTTTAACATCAGCTGAAGCTGCTGAAGCGCCCGCGCCAGAAGAGCCTAAAGCACCCACACCTCCTCCACCTCCACCCAAAGGTAACAATCCATTCAGACGGGAAACATCTCAGAGTGCTTTGATTCTACTTTCATCGCTTCTTCCTCTTTTGTTAAGGTTAAAGTTAAGAATCATCTTATGATCAGCTTTTACTTGATTTCTCTTTGCACATGTCTGATTTAATATTCCTGTGGCATCCGCAGAGCCCACCAGCGCTCCCCTGGACCTGTTTGTTGAGGACAAGAACGACACTTCAGTTACTATCATCTGGAGCCAGCCAGAGGTCGTCGGACCATCCGGTCTGGATGGATACACCATCGAAGTCTGCAAGGACGGAAGTAAGTCCTGCTCTGCTTCTGACCAGGTGCACCGAACCCTGACATGCACAGAGGGGGTCAGATTATTAATACACCGTGACAGGAGTGTCAGCTGACCTTTTTAAATTATGTTTAAAGCGTTTATTTCAACATCTAAATTTAGTTTTTTTTTACAGGATCATTACACCTCTAATGTCTCTAATTATATCTGTACTGTTTGAATGCATGTAGGAACATGTTAAATTGCTGTTTTAATGTGGGTCAGCCATATCGGTTGCAGCTGTCCCAGAAGTGTCACTCGCAGAGTTATATCATGAGCTACCTAACTTCTCCCTTACAAGGAAAGAGGCATTTCAGGAGCTGCGGAGGTCTTGCTGGAGGTCCTGCTTTTAGACTTACAGCCCTAAGCTAATATCAGCTGCAGCTCCATGTGGGCTTGATTTAGCAGGCGGGGCTGCTCGCACAAAGAAACAGCAACTTCATGTCTCATACTGGAATAATAATAATAATTAGTGTCAAACATAATCATTCTAAAGCTGCACCACAAGCAGCGCTCACTGTTGTGATGTAATCATTCTGTGTGAGTTAGTTTCTCTCAGTCAGCACACTTCATAAGCACACACAATCTTTATCCCATAATATAAAGATAAAAAACAGCTCTCTAATTTGTATCCGTCTGTCTTCATTTTGTGTAATCGTCTCACTCAGCTGAGGACTGGAAGGCAGTCAACGAGGATCTGCAGAAGTCCACCCGCTATGTTATCAAGAACCAGACCACTGGTGACCGTCTGAAGATCCGTGTGGTGGCCATGAACGCTGGCGGCCGCAGCCCCCCTGTCGCCCTGCCCGAGGCAGTCCTGGTGAAGGAGGTTGCTGGTAAGAAGTGTGCAAGATCCATGTCAGCACAGAACATAATTTAACACGCAGTAATGATTATAACAGAGTGCACATTTTAAACAAAAGAAATAAACTACCTATCAGTGCCGTAACTAGCACATTCAGCGCCCTAGGCAAAGCTGCCCACCCCACGAAAAAATTAATATTATTATTTATTTTTTTTATGAAGAACAACCGCTAATAAGAAATCAACACAAACAAACAACCTTGCTAACAAACAGTGATCAAATAAACAAACAAAACAAAAAAAACCCTGACATGTACAAATTTGCAAATTTTGTCTTTTTTCGTGCTGCCCCCTTTAATTTTCTGTCACCATCATACCTTATACATACGCTCCCTTATAGTCAGTATACTTGTTTATTTACTGGATGTTTTTTTTCAGAGGGTGGGGGAGGGGTCTAGGCAGCTGCCTACGTCACCCATAGGAAGCTCTGCCTCTGCTTCTTACTTATTTTACCACTTCATCACAAATGTCACATGAGACAAACTTTATTGATCCACATAACTGAAGTGTCACAGCAGAAAAATGAAGCTCGAGACCAGGGGCATCATATCAAAGAATAAGATAAGAAAAAAAAAAGAATAGTATAAAAAAAGTATGAGTAACTACTGTATACAGGAATCCATGGGAAACAGTGGAAAAAGACTTTCCAAATGGGCCCCATTAATACACAAAAAAGGCCATTAAATACCGAAAATGAGACGACTTAACATGCCAAATATTTGCACAAATGCATCATATAGTATGTTCAAATGGTGCAAATACTACATACATTCGTACATAGTACCTACAAAGTGTATTGAGACGACTTTAACCACCAGCAAGTGACAAATCAAACTGTAATAGTCATCAGTCGGCCATTTTCTCAAATACGAGGAGACACTACAGGTGAACAGGGTAACAGTTTAACTAATAGATATTACCATAACCACCCTGGTTAATAACGTATATTAAGATAAATATTTCTGCATTACAAGAAGGGTTGCAGCAGGTTATCATACTGTGTACATTTGCTCATAAATAAGCAGCATACTTTTATTTTAAAAAATGTTTCAAGTTCACTTATAGTAATACAGCATTTGTTCAACCATAAAAAACCTTCTCTTATCCTTCCTTTAAGTGTCATTGTAACTGATAAGAATGATAATAATAATTATTGTCTAATATCATCGTACTGTGAAACCGTGATACTTGATGAGGTTTCGTACCGTGAAAATCTCATGCAGTTGCAACCTTAATGAAGTTTTCTGAAATGTTAGGTTTAAATATGCAAATTGGGTATCATCTAATTAAATATGCACTTTTTACAAACATCTCCAGATCAGAAATCTGCACTTAAATTAGCACTTAAATGTGTATTTTGATATTATTGATCCACTAGAAGAAGAAGAAGGAAGTAGCCCCAAATCTCTAAACTGAGCAGTGCATGAGAAAACTGTTTCACGTGTTGTGTCTCCTCTTAAATCTTATAAAACTTGTTCCCAAAAAATTGACCTCAGACACAACATGGGTCTGGATCATAACCAAAAATTCAAGTTGCAAACAGGTCTTTATTTATAATTCTAATGGGGTTAATATTACATAAGGAGTCATGATAGTTTCCAAGTAACCTATGGGATTAAACTTTCTCTTGCGTGCTGCATGATTATCTTAATCCATCTGTAAAACAAGTATAGGACAAACTATTTGAGACACGCCTGGCCTAAACTTTATAGAGCCATTTGTTACAGGAGGGTTGTAAAGTGCAGACGTCAGATCAAAGCAGCTCAGCGATGTTTTCTCCTCAGCTGTCTGCTGGCAGATACCTGCAGTGCTAATGGTATAAAACTGTGGCCTTCTCGCTGGTCTCCGCACTGATCCACCTGACCACACTGTGATAACTACCCACTTGTTAAGCAGTTGGGTTTTACTGATGCCGAACACCTTCCAGCGCTAATCATAGATGGCATAAAGTGATTTGTGGTAAAATGATGATTGCACCCTGAGGGCTCTAAAAGGAGGGGCCGCGTTACTTCAGCTCGCTCACAAATCATCGTTATGCGTAATGGAGATCTGAACAGGGAGGGACGGCAACATGATACCCGCCGGACTGGCAGTATTTCAATTCCATGTTCACCGCCATGTTCGCCATAGCAGGCAGGCCACCACATATAGAAACAACTCATGAATGGTTTCCGACAGAATGGCCACAAAGTTTTGGAAAATAGCTGGCATGTCCCCCACATTAACACAGATTTTTTTGTGCGGAGGGCTTGGCATTGTGATCCCTGCCAGGATTCATGCTGAGGGGAGTGTCAGGCTGCAGTCTGCGAGATCGATGGTGACAAATGATCTGACTGCGAGCAGGTGGGGGCTGTGGGGGCAGGAGAGAGGGGTGGATGGTAAATTCCAGTGGGTGGGGGTGGTGGTGGTGGTGGGTTTTGGAGCTATGCTCTCAGGTGACACCCAAATCTCATGACACTTCCAGAGATTCACTGTTTATTTTAAACATGCCACAGACTTTACAGGGAGAATGTTCATCAGAGTTAATCCCCTCTGAATGAAGTGATAAGACGCTCAACATGCGGTATGTTTGTTCTACTACACGGATGCCTTTTTACCTTGTCTCACTTCCAGTTCCTTTTTTTACACCAAATAATATGTTCTACTGTTTGTTTACAAACCAGCTCCCCTTCCTGCTTTATTTATCCACCATTTTAATGCATTCTGACGCGGGTGGGACCAACTGAAGCTCCCAATCATGCGTCATGAGGGGAGGTGATATACCACAGTATGCCTTCTTTATTTAGAGTCCTGACAAATGTCTCTCTGCTGGACTCAGCAGGTGGTGCTTCTCACCAAATCACTTCTACAAATGAGCCTCAGCGAGACTCTTCAGAGGCTTAAGTGTCATTTCAAACGTCACAGCGGCTAACTATCCGTATGATTTCCTCTTTACGATGATTTATTGGGCTTTTTAGAAGCTGATACACAGTGAGGGACGCTGAGATGTGCCACCAAGGCACCTCAAGTCTGTGATATTATCATTAACAGTGATTTCAATTCCCTACATGCAGATCTTACATTTCCAATTTCCAGTTTATTCAACTTAATTTGTCCCAATGAGGCTATTGTATGAGTCAGCTTAAAGAAAATCACACATATAACACATTTAAAAGTTTTCTAATGAGTTTGAGTGAATATTAAAACATCAATAATGAGGGTGTAAAAATATTTTAGCTAAATCCTAAAATATTTTTAGAGTGCCTGCAGGTCATTGAAAAGTCTTAAAATGTCTTAAATTCAATTTAAAGCAGTAAAAACACTGAATGATGCAGTTTCACATCAAACAAATTAGTGGTTCTAAATAGGGAGTGGCCGATGCCAAAATGTAAGTGGCCCTATCTAGAGCCAGTGTTTGGTTTGTCCAATCTGAGCTACTGAAGAAACAGTGGCGGACTTAGTAGACGAAGACCTGATCCCTATGTAGATATACATGCCTCATTCTAAGGTGACAAAACACAGTTATTTTTAATTGTTAGGTGATTATACAATAAAGAAAACAAATAGAATTCCATGTTGGCCAATATATCGCCCTAAATCCTACACACTGGACCTTTATATTTTAATTTGTGAGGTCTTAATTGCCACAAACATTTTATCTTATTTCATTTATCCATGTTTAAATTTCTTTTTGTCAAAATATGTCAAGCTCTTCTGCATGACCACTGAACCTCATACCATCTTTTAACTTTACCAGTTGGCACATGTAGATTGATATAACTCACGCTAATAACCATATTTCTACATAAAATCTTTATACTTACCTGCAATGCTTAAATTTGGTTAAAAACGATCTTAAAAAGGTTTTTAAAAATGACTACATTTGAAATTTAAAATTGATTTTTGCAACATTAACAAACACAAAAATATGGAAAAGCATAGATATGCCAGCACACATGTACACATGCTTTAATTTAAACACACACACACATATACCTGCATTCACAAACACTTACTCTCCTGCTTTCCCATAGATTCCTGTCCTCTAATCTTATTCACAACTTCTCGGTTTATTTACCTGCATTATAATCTATGCAAAGTCCAACCTGTCCCACAACTTGTTGTGTTGGTACTTTAACACATCATTCCATTAAAGAAGAAAAGTATGCACCACAGAGTGGACAGATGTAAAGCCAGAGGGGTAAAAGACTTAGAGTAAGGTTTACTTTTACGACCAGTTACAGCGCAGACAAACCCTGCTGGCACCAGTGAAAATCCCTGGCTAAATAGGGCTTAGGTCAGCTCAGTGCAGTTATTGATTTCGTAAAGATTTGTTGGTCACAACACGAAATTTAAACCTTTTGCTTCACTCTCAGAGCAGATCCTAACAGTCCTTTTTAAGCTGCTGATCCTCCACTGATGCTGGAATAATCATCGGTTGTTTTTCTCTCTAGATCGTCCCAAGGTCCGCCTGCCACGTTTCCTCAGGCAGAGATACGTCGCCCACGTTGGAGATAAGATCAACCTGACCGTCCCCTTCACAGTAAGCTGAAAATGATTGTGTCATCCTGCAAACGCACGATGATTAAAACTGCAGAGCTACTCAACATTCACTGTCTCATTTTTTTTTCCTTTACAAGGGCAAACCCAAACCTGTGGTCACCTGGACAAAGGACGGACAGCCCCTGGACACAAAGAAGGTGAACATCCGCAGCACCGACAGAGACAGCATCCTGTTCATCCGTGCAGCCGAAAGAGAAGACTCTGGAGTGTATGAAATGTGTGTGAAGGTGGATGACTTCGAGGACAAGGCTCCACTCACCCTGCAAATTGTTGGTGAGCAAAATGTTGTGACAGAGAGAAAAAGTACAACTGGTGTGTCCAGTAGACTGTAAAGAAATAATGGACGTAGCCACAATGACATCATCCATTGATTTGTGGACAATCGTTAAGGCTGTTGTCAAATTAGGGTGCTTTCAGACCTAGGGTTGTCTTGTCCGAGTCAGGGACTAATTTTATTACAAAGTTGCAGACCAGATCAAATGCCTGCATGAGAAAGCTGCTCTTGATTGGTCAGAATTTCCTTGCAGGAAAAATCCAGGACGTAAACAAATCGTTGAAGAAGAGTACACTTGCAAGATAAATGTGACACTTTCTAATGTCACAATGGAGGGACAACTACGCAGGTTGATTTTAGCGCTGCTCATCATGGACTATATTGTAACCGCACCGAGACGACCTCTTCAAGAAGGTCTCGGTCCGGTTGTTTTGGTGCACACCCAAGTGCAACTGCTGTTTTCACACCTGCCCAAACAATCTGCAGTTAGGGGGGCAAACGAACTTGAGTTCAATTGAACCAAACCAAACAGGGCAGGTGTGAAAGCACCCTTCGACTTTTGGAGCCAGAAGTGACTATAATTTGACAACAAGGTGGGGCTTACCTAAAAGCTAGTTGCTAGAATGGCTAGCACAGTGCATTCCAGCAAATGCGAGAATGCTACTGCTACTTTTCTCAAGTGACAAATGGCCTTAAAACCATTAAAACAAAACTTAGAGTATATTTGGACCCAGGTGAGAATTAACACACTGCAGCTTTTAGGCTACGTCGTGTTATCATGGATTCCTCTGTAAGCTGTGATTAGCTGGTACTCGTTACGTCCACGCATCAAGATCAGAGGCGTTTAGGAGCAGGGCAAGGAATTCATTGTTATTACTAGCCAATCTGAGTGGTACATTCAAGTCAGGTGACGTAGTATAAAAAGCGACACAGTCCACAGAGGTAGTAAGATGTGGTAGGTGAGGTCAAAGCACAGGACTTTCACACAGGAGAGTCAATGTTAGCTTATCATTCTTAGATTTGGTTGACTTATTATTTTCAGTTTTTAGAATGTCTGAAGCTACTGAATGCAAACCGTACATACACTTGAGCACAGTATCCAAACAGACGTCATATTTTGACCTTGCTAGGACGCCCAGGATTACACACCAGGGCGTAAATAACATTGTTGGATACGAACACCTGGGGGCAAGTAGCATCTGCCAAATCAAAATATACTTACTGTGAAAATGACTCCTGAGGCCCTGATCACACAGAAAGTGTTTTGCACATACGGCCACTATTAAAAAAATGCTTACTGCGCCTTTTTATTGTTATCAGGCAACCACCCCATCGCCTCCTTACACTAACCTTCCCATGTGATCAATCTACCATTTATTAAACCTACTTATCCTCACAGTAATTAGTAGTTAGTTACTAAAATGTTGAGGCAGAGGGGACTTGCTGTAGCTCTGGTTGAGGGTGAGAGGCTGTCAGTAAATATATTGTTGGGCACAGATAAACAGAGATCTGTGTGGGTACATGAGACCCTAAAAAAGAGGGTGGATCACGGGGAGTACCACCAGTTGGTCCAGGAGCTTCGCCTTGATTTTGGCTGTGTCCAGGCATATTTTAGGATGACTCAGTGGCAGTTTGACAACCTGCTGTCTATTGTCAGGCTGTATAGCTCTTAGTATCCAGCAACTGCTACCACCAGTTTCTCCTCCATTGTTTACCAACTGTAAACTTGTTGTCGTGGCCGCCACAGAAGGCCCGCCTCTCAAATCATCTGATTGGACAATTGGAAAAAAGCGTAGATGAGGTGGGGTGCTTTCTGCTTTGAGTTGACGTTTTTTCAACTTGAGGAGTTCAGAGTGCTTCAGCAAAAACGCCAGGTGCCTAGAGTGCAGAAACACGAGGCATGCAGCAACACAAACACAGCAAGACAAGCTGCCTCCAGCTGCTAAAATGCCTTCTGTGTGATCGGGGCCTTAGAGAGTCTTTTGGTACCACCAAATGGTCAACAAGATTTTAGGTGACCAAAATGTTCCAGTTAATTTTCACAAACTGAAAACACATTGAAACAGCTACGGCTACGCCTTTACTCTGTGACTCTGGGGTGACACCATGGTTACGTTACCTAACCAGTGTTGTGGCTGTGGTTGCAACTTGTCAACAGAAGGCATTCATCTGAGACTCAAAGTAGCCCCGCCCTAATTATGCACAACTTTAGCCTTATTAAAACGTAAGAGTTATAAAAAATTTCAGCCCCTGTACAGTTGTCATGAATGGAAGAATTAGTCCTAGAGACCAAAACCGGGGAGTAAACATGTTTATTTCTGCTGTAAAGTCTGGCATTTTAACATGGGGTGTCTATGGGGATTGACGAGCTTCTGGAGCCAGCCCCAAGTGGCCATTCAAGGAACTGCACGCTAGCTTTATTATTCAGGCTGCTGCTTGATGTGTCCATGATACAGTGTGGAATAATGTGGAAGATTGTTTTTACACTGTGATTGAATCAAAAATCTGTCTGTTGCCCACAGAGCTGCCAGGACCCCCCGCCACCGTGAAGATTGTGGATACCTGGGGCTTCAACGTTGCTCTGGAGTGGACCGCACCCAAAGACAACGGAAACACAGAAATCACAGGTTACACTATCCAGAAGGCCGACAAAAAGACTGGAGTAAGTTTTCAGTGTCAAAGAGAGGCTGTCTTATAAATGATACATGAGGATTATTAATAGAGGGCTCCCTCTGATACACTGCACAGTAAATCCTGAATCCTCAAAACCTCCTTCTGCTGTGTGTCTGCAGGACTGGTTCACTGTGTTGGAGCATTACCATAGACTGAATGCCACCATCTCTGACCTCATCATGGGCAACACTTACAGGTTCAGAGTGTTTTCTGAAAACAAGTGTGGAATGAGCGAGTCGGCTGCTATGGCAAAGGGGGAGGCCAAGATCCTGAAGACAGGTAACTTTCTCTTTTAGCGTTCCTCAACTGACAGGGAAATACACAGTGAGAAATTGATTCAGTACCTTACGCGTTCAGTAGCAATGAATTGAAATCATATCTTTAATCTGTCCTGCTTCCTCTGAATCTGTTGTCGTCATTGTGTTACTCTGCTACAAGGTTTTGACTCCAATATAGAAGTTTGTTCTTGATCTTTGGTCTGTTTCTCCTCCTCCCTCCAGGTATCGACTACAAGCCTCCAGAGTACAAGGAGCACGACTTCTCTGAGGCGCCCAAGTTCACCACCTCTCTGACTGACAGAGCCACCACCGTCGGCTACAGCACCAAGCTGCTGTGCTCCGTCAGGGGATGCCCAAAAGTACAGTAACATTTTTTTATGCTCAGCTAGTCAGATCGTGTCCTGCTCCTTTTTTCTGCTAAACTAACTTCAACAAAACACGAGCACTCAAACTCTTGTTGGTCAGCTTCGTCCAAATACTGTTATTTTATGTAAGAGTCGAAAAATTCTGCTTGTACATAGTTTCCCAACAACATAGCTCATGAAGTCAGTTCCACCAAGTCTCAAATTGAGTCACTGAACACACCATCAAGGCAACCCTGCTCACACAAGAGTAATACACTAAATCTGACAAATAGAAATACACTAGGCTGGGTGTGGGCAAATATCTTCCATCATTTTATATCACATTTATAGTATATATCATGATACAGCAATTGTTCTGTAAATGTATTAACCCTTTGAAACATGGATCAACATCAGTTTTCTTATGCTGCATTCAAATGCCTTTCACAAGCATGTAAACCTTTGAAACCTGAGCAAATCAGTTTGATTTTTTTTTTCCAGAAACATGAGGAAAAATGACAGTAAACAAGAAACTGGTAAAAGGTGACAGGAAAATAAACTGAAAATACATAGAGAGGGATAGAAAATTATTTTTTAAAAATAGGGAAAATGTCCAGAAAACCAGAATAAGGAGTTATAGAAAAAAACGAATGTCCAGAAAAGTATATTATGACTATTATAACTGTATATTCAAACACGTTTCAATTTTTAGCCATTTTTTAAAGTAATTTCCTTGTTTATTGTTGTTTTGTTTTGTTTTTTTCTTTTCTTGTTAATTTTCTTGTAACTTTTTACCAATATTTTGCTAATTGTGGATCACAAGTTGCTCACTGCCTTCTTTCCATGTTTTTGAAAGAGATCAAGCCATTTGCTCAGGTTTTAAAGGGTTAAGAAATTGCTTAAGGTGACCACACAATATATATCCCATTACATTTGACTGTTTTCTTCTCTTATTTGGACCCTCCATACATACAGACAAACAGAACAACTGTCCTTCATGGGACGACGCAAGTTACAAACAAAAGACTCAAAAAAGTGAAATGGAAAATTCTCTCAAAATAGAAGCTTTAAGGTTCCTGAGATCTAATTTGTTAGAGGTTTCTGTATTTGCAGCTTCATTCTCCTCCTCCGTGTCTGGCCAAATCATGTTACCTTGCGAGACAGCTGGATTTGCGAGATCATATGAGAATATAGCCCTGATCTCCACATAGCCTTCTCAGAATAGCACTTGTGGTGAAAACTGTGTTGCCAAATCTTATCTCTCTCTGGACAAATATCTACCGTAGCACAGTATATGTGACGGATAAGGTACAGTGAGCAAGTCATGCAAAATGAACCCTGACAGGGTGATGATGATCTTAATGGTGATCTTCTTTTTTAAAGTGAGAAATGATGTGAATGATGATGCATCAGAACAATAAACTCTTGATTTACAATGATAAATAGAAATAGATAACAACAACAGTTACGGTACAGGTTTGAATTTTAGATTGTGTTATAATTTTGGTGTCATAGAAAAATATCTTTGATTCCATTTCATATTCAGGGTGCTGCCTGCTGTATTTAATGGTTCATAATCAGTTTGTTGTCTTTCAGTTTTTCATACTTTGTGTACAGCAACAGAAATAACTGATGTTAGAGAGTCAGTCAGAATCTAGTGCTAAACTGTCTGACAAAAAACTATCTAAAAGTTTATTTTCATACATTTAATTTTGAAATAATGGGAAAAAAATGTAGCGGTAAGCTTAAGGAAATGATTGGCAGTTATATAAGTTTACCAACGTGTCATCTAATATCTGAGGAACTGTGTGCACTCACTGTGGTGCTGCTGCTCAAACTCCTTGTCAGCAGCTTAATAATCATATTGAGGTGGTGAGTGGACATACGGAGAGTTTTTAACAAACACCCTTCCTCCCTCGCTCATCTATCCCTGTCAGTGTGTTGGCTCCGACCTGAGAATGTGTAATATCTCCACTTGGCCTTGTTAGCCCGCTGACTGAACCTCTCACCTCCTGTTGGGGCTCATAATCCCGCCGGGTCTAACAGGACATTAGGGTCGATCATCTTTATGAGAAAGCTAGAGCTGGTATTCTTTGCTTTTGAAGTATGGGAGGTAGAGGACAGGCTGTAACTGTGACAGATCAGCGGGGAACAGGGGTCACATGGGTGACATTCCCCGTGAGGTCCCAGGGGGTCCTCGCCGGGTGTGTGCTGTGTGTCCACTTCAATCAAAAGGGTTTTTTTTTTCTTCTGAGAAGCACAAACATAAATAGAAACAACACTGCTGCTTGTTTTTCTGTCAGGTATGAGACAGAGGACAACATTAAAGAATGTTTCGCTCATACAAATGATGTTTCGTTCCACAGCCCAAGGTCGTCTGGATGAAGAACCAGATGATCATCGGAGACGACCCCAAGTACAGGCAGATCTGCGTCCAGGGTATCTGCTCTCTGGAGATCCGCAAGCCTGGTAACTTTGACGGAGGTGTGTACTCCTGCAGGGCTCTGAACGATCACGGAGAGGCAACTGTCAGCTGCAAACTGGAGGTCAAACGTGAGTCAAGGGCTTAAAAATATCTCTCAAAATACTCCTTATTAAGGTTGTAACATTTGTATTTAAGTTGTTGCATTTGCCTTACCTGTATTTGAGTTTTAACCTGCTGCTGATATCTTTGTGTTCAACAGAGGCAACCGTTGCAGATGCAGACAAGAAATAAGTCAACATTCACATTCTCACAGGTCAGAAATGACACTAATAACATACATCTTTTAGGTAATTCTTGTAGTTCAGTTGCACAAAGTGGATATTTGTGAAATAAGTGCAAAGACAGCGTGATCATTAAACTGCATGCATTGAATAGGTTGATCTATATGAGTCGCCTGAGGTGACATCTGCCTCCTCCGTGACTTCCTCTCCATACATGGAGGGCACTAAACTTGGAAAAGGTGGCCTCTGCCACTGAAAGAGTCCAGGAGGTAGCACCCATAAATTAAATCTGTAATGGCTCCGCGTGCACTCGGTTAGGTGTCTTAATCACATTTCCTTGACTCAGCAGCAGCAGCAGCCTCCTTTAGGGACACAGATACAGCATTTTATTTGCAGGTTACTCCCTCAACAAACATTTTAAAGCTTTAATCTATGTAAAGTTGTGGTTTGATATAGGACTCAATAAATAACTGTTATGTAAAGCTTCTTTTCAATAAATATAGTTAAAAAAAAAACAAAGATTTTTTTAAATGTTACACCTTATTTTCTTTTACTCTGGTTGTGATTCTGTATCGCTGCCGTCTGTACGACTGGAGTCCCGACTCCTTTTTAACACCTGTTGTTATTTGTTCATGCAATCCTAAATTAGGAGCAGAAGGAATGAGGCCTTTGCAGCAGAAGGTGAGTGACCCTTTTGGCCTTTCTAAAACGGTCGTCCACACTGATGAGTGAAGATTTTTCAAATAATTTTCTCTTATCATTTACAGGAAGGTGCTGGATTCCTGGAAGAGCATGTATATATGGCTGGTGACCACACTACCAAAAGGGTTGTTGCCTGCGACCTCTTGCCGAGTGTTACCCTGTGTTATGATGAACAATTGTTGTCGCTTTATGCCTTTATCGTTTAACTACAAGTCCATATCCATGTCCACGATCAGCTTTTTCCCCCAACGATACTGTATATGGTAACTAAATTGTCATCCTGTCAGTCTGACTTGGTGTACAGCAACACTTCGACAGCATGAATTCACTCTTCCTCATGGGAGAACTACATGTAACATCTGCGTGTTTATATCAATAAATAATTTAATTTCTGGTTTTGTTTTTTCAACACAGTGTCTTCTTTAAATTGAAATCTCCAGCAAAAGTCGTGTAAAGCATATTATTGTGTACAAGAGACTAAAAGACAACTTAATATTTTGCTTCACATATCACACGTTATTCTAAATAACTCCATCTCTGCATAGTTTTAATGACATATTATTAAAAAGCAGTTAAGCAGGGACAATCATGCATGTAGATAATAAAGATTTTTGCTTTTCATAGTTTTGATGTAAACTGATTTTATTGTCTAAAGCTGAAAATTTAAGAATTAGGCAACACCGCATTTTATACAGTCCAAACAAAAATAGTGCTTCAGAGGCTTTTTCACCATGACCAGTTCTCCGATACAACAATAAATACTTACTGTGACCATGTTTCAAGATATCAAACATTGTGCAAAATATTGTCAATCAGCAGCTTCAGCTCAAGAGAATCTGTATCAGGAAATGTTTCAAGACATCTCAGGCTGCTCCTCTGTTTTGTAAAAGGATGAACATCTACAGAATGTATTTGTAAGTCTTTACAGGAAAAAGGGGAAATATTGGAGCTGATGTTACTTATGGTTATTGTGCCATGGTTTTATTGGTGAGATCAAATTTGGCTGTATGTGGCCCATGAACTAAGATGAGTTTGACACCCCTGTGCTATACAGTGCCTTTATAAAATAATGCTTTATAGAACCATTAGAGGTGACATATTACACTATAGTTGTACATTTTTGAGCCTGGGGACCCTTGAATGGTGCTACATGGCACTTGTACGTAAGATGAATGAATGGCTGAATGAACGATCAGGCTAATAAGCACTTACTAAAAATGTTGGCTTAAAAAATTTAGAGTCCTGTAATAAATTCTTTCTGAGAAACACAATGCCATTTAGAATCTGGAGTATCTCTGTTCCCTTGCAAAGAAGTTCAGTGCCACTGCTTCAGTGTGTTACTCTCTGGAAATACAAGCTGTTTTAATGTTGTGTTCAGGGGTGTACACGGAGACAGTGCAAGCAGTGCGATTACACTGGGCCCCGTGGGGAGGGAAGGCCTGCAAAGAGTTGGGAAAAGAATGGGGCTCACTTTTTTTCTGATCCAGTTTTTACTGGGAGCCGAATTACCCACAGAGGTCTCCTCCTCTCCAAAATAAACGGACCAGGAGATTAAAACTGATAAAAACACTGAATAAAGCAGTTTAAAGTTACAAATCGGTGTTTCTTCTATGACATTTGGCACATTGCAGATGGTCTGCTCGCCCTGCGCTAATGTTTGCCCACATTTTTTCTCTGATAACCTAATGTATGCTCAAATTAACAAGGTCCTGCCCCTTTGTGATGGTCCAACAAGCTGTCAGAGTAAGCATGGAGCCCACACTGTAACTAACTGCACTCTCTGAAGAAATATTATCATATTTCTGGAAAAATGAAGCAGTGATTCCAGAGAGAAGCAGACAGAGGGGTCTACAGTCTGTGTTTGAAGGATATATCCAGGATGTCAAACTGACTCAGCAACAACAACAGGTTAAAAAGACAAAGATAGTTAGAAGCTAAAGCCCAACTATAGGCTACAGATCACAGTGTAAAAGTGAACCACCACATCACTGCTGATCCACACAGAAGACAATGAATATAAAGGGAAACTTTGCTGATACTGAACCAGCTGTGTGGCATCACAGTGTGTGCAGATGAACAGTGTTTGTTTCCCTGCTTCCCTTCACTGGTTCCTGTACAGCAGGGTCGGTCTTTGTTTCACTGTTATAATCATTACAAAGCAAAAGCAGCATGTGTATACATTCAGCAGGCTATATCTTCAGTAGCTAGCTAGCTAACCCTACACTTTCCAGGGTTTGATTTTGGTTTTGGAACAGGGAAGAAAGGTATATCTTTTTCCAACCTCTCCAGGTAACGAGTATCATTAATACACAACGTGCCCCAGGCACAACATTTAGCTCCAAATCCACAAAACCAGCCTGAAAATGAAGGAAATCTGAAACGACTGCATTAGAGTCAATGGAGCACAGCTGTGTTGTTGTTGCTGATGCTGCGTTATGATTGGCCAGTCAGCGTCCGGGGGCGGGACTTAGTGAAGAGTCAAAATGGCGGTTTCACATTATAAACACAGACAGTAAAAATGCCGTTTGATTATAAATCAGTGTTTCTTCGATGCCTCTCGTTGTGGAGGGGCGCTAATTACGGCTGCCGATGCGAAAAGCGTAGTTTTTCGCATCTACGAAAACGCGAATATCTTAAGCCAGCGTTTGGTTTGTCCTACCTGGGCTACTGTAGAAACATGGCGGTGCAACATGGCGGATACGGCCGGACTTCGTGGACCAGTAGCTGCTCCCTGTGTAGATAGAAATGTCTCATTCTAAGGTAATGAAAACACAGTGAGTCTTATTTTGGGGTATTTATACACTGAAGAGAACATACTTATTATATTAATTACATTTCTGTCAATATATTTCCCTAAATCCTACACACTGGACCTTCACTGTAAATTCCTGTTTTCCTTAATATTGACACCAAATCAAGAAGATATGTTTTTATAAATAAAGCTTAGAACAGAATAGAAAGCCTTTATTGGCACTGTAATGCATAAAACAAAAACAGGAAGCGATCAAAAGACATGCACACACAATTATACAAAAAAAGGATAAATAATAAAAATGTATAAAAACGTTGAAAAAATAAATTGAGTATACTGAAGGAAATAACATTTTTACAAATCATTTTAGAAAAAAAATGCATTACACTTTCACAAACACTATTCTTGACATGCTAATATGAAGCAGGAAGCCTTATTTAATTACTTTCCACTAACAGTGTGACTCAAATGTATGAAGCCCTTCTGGCAGCAGACCAGTGAGAATCTGGAGACAGAAGCACTATTCATTTGGCTCGCACGGGCCCAAGAGTACATCACAGCATGCCAGGACTTCCATAATAATAATACCAGTCTATAATACTGATCTTGTAGCTATTTAGACTTTGGAGTTACTGGCATAGTGATGCGGGGCAGGATGCCAGAGATATCCAGGTTACAGAGACGCATGGGTTCACACACAGAGGCTGACAAAATTAGCCTCGGCCCTCCATCTCGCTCAGGTTATTTTGGGAAAAAGTGGTTCGACCGGCAAAATGTGCTTTTAGTGTATGTTGCTGTAGATAACTCAGAGAGTGAAGTGGACATCACAGATGGAAAAGGCAACAAAAAAGCAAATAGAAGAGGAGAATATCTTCATTATCTGTGCATCAGAGAATCTGAAATACAAGTGTTTCCCCTCACACAGCCATGTTCAGATTGTGATAACCAGATTTTAGTGACAGAATAATGTTCCTCTGTAGTACACACCCATAGCATTACTGTGTAGAGGTAGTAAGAAAGTGTGTTGCATAATGAGGGTCTCAGCTCCTCAGTTAAAATATGAAACTGACTCTTTGAATATGGCGTCCTCTAGTGTTACATCTGAGACATAACATCTGCAGGGCCTCAGGGAGGATTGAAAGAGTCGTTCAATATGAGAGTATTCCTAATTTACCACCTCTACATAGAGAAGAACTGAGAAAGACCAACTTACAATTTCATTTACAATCCTTTGAATACACATTTCTGCCATTTTGTGCTGTCAGCTTGCAGAATTTGCGTCGTGCAGCTTTAACCTGTGGGCTGGGAGCCATAATGGGTCTCAGGCCTACTTCTGGTGGGTCCCTGGATGCTGACATGCTGCAATAGGGTCATGGAGCGAGAGACTTCGTCTAATTTAGGTCCCGCACTGAGAAAGTTCCAAACCTCAGATGAAAACCGTCATTAAATCACTGATGTATAATGTAGGTAAGTGCACATATTAAATATATTAAAGTAATATCACTCATATGTTTGAAGAGTTGTTAGAAATCAGTTCAGTTTCTCACAGTTACCTTGACTTGTGAAATGAGAAGTGATGTAATGTCAGACTGTACTCATGTTTAGTCAGCTGGGTGACAGAGGCATAAAAGCTGGGGTAGGCAGTTTAATTATGGCGTCATTAGGCAAAAATCCTGTTATAAACTTTCACCATATTGTAATTTAAGAGAGCTGAGAGAACACTAGAATTCTTCACCTCCTCTTGTCTGTTTCTAGGCTTTAGAAAATGGAGCCCGTGATGAGAGACTTTGGCCATTCACTGGTCATGCCAGGGAGTGTTCCTATTGACGGTTCTACAAATGCAGATGAGCAAGCAAGTCCCTTCAATGAAAGCATGATTTGATGGTGGAGAATCCTGCAGAGAAAATTGCTATTTCAGCATTGGCAACATCTGCCTACACGGCAAAGCAACCCAAAAAAGACAGAGTCTAAAAGTGAGTCTTACAATAAACAAAATATAATATCGGTCACTTTCGGCAAAGTGTCTCAGAGATGAAGAGTAAATGATGCTAATGGTTTAGCCTTCTTCTAACTGGAGCTAAAGACTCATGGCTGCAGCTTTAAGTTCACGTTTATGTAGCTAACTTTAGCTGGAGACTGGGGTCCAGCCCGTTTATGCTCCAAAGTCGTCAAATATGGCTGCTTTGTCAGTGATTTAGGCATCAGACACTGATGCCAAAAGCCACCTTGCGTGGTGTTATGATACACCTCTGGTCAGCTGAACGGCACCGTCACAGCAGTATGGTACTCGGATGGTTAACGTCAGTTCAAAGCAGGGCTGGACAGCATCTGTCATGGCGTTATGCTACACCACAGGACAGCGTCAGTTACTAATGTTACCAGTAACGACGTCATATAAAGAGCTGGAAAGTCCTTATAGGGCAGGCAGGAAGTGTGGTGGATGTGTCCAACAAACCTTGGACTTTCACCCGGGAGCCTGGTGTTTGCTTCCCTTATGAATTTAGTGGCAAACCAAAATGTTTCTTTTCTAAACCTCACTACTCTTTTGTTGATCCTGGCGTTAGCTGCTGCATCCCAGAACGTCAACAGCAGACACAGGAGGATACGTAGCCCATGATATGTAGATGTGAACGTACACTGACAAAGCGGTGATATGTGACCACTTGGGATGAGAAAGTGTTTGGAGTAACAGTGCGTTCTCCACTTTACTCCCTCGCCACTACAGACCACCTCACTGGGAGGAGAGCTGGCAGCAGCTCCAGAGATGGACCCCTAGTCAGTGGGCATAGCATCATGAATCCAGCCAGCGCAAACCCCATCTCCAGGGGACCGGTCAGCCCCAACACTTCATCAGATTAGCAAACTTTCTGTTGCTGCTGTTACACAAGTTAGAACTGGTGCTGCTGCTGGCCACCAGCCCACTGTGGCACCGGGCACTTGGGGTTTTATGCTGGTTGAATTCGAACAGCTAAAGCTGCCAACCCGAGGTCTGTCTCCTGAGCTGCTGCCCACATTGTTACCATGGAAGCAGTCCACGGTGGCGGGGAGCAAGGCGAAGCGACGGTGGGGGTGACTAGCTAACTAATTCTCTTGCTAAGTCTATTTGTTCTACAATCAGTTTAAATAAATCAATGTATCAGAAACACTGGGTTACTGGTTGAAGTGCATGCATATGCCTGTAGTCGTCTGGTGGGAGGGGCTTAGGACAGAGAGGGGAGAGCTGCAGACGGAAGGTTATTTTTCTGACATTTCTGTTTTCATTTTTCTGTCTTTTTTCTTACCTTTTTCAGATTTCTGCCTGCCACGGCTTTACCTTTTAACGTCAGTGAGTCATTTCCTGTTTACCGTTGATAAGGTGAGATGTTTGTGCTTTTCTATTTCTGTATGTCTGTGTGGGGAGAGTTCATTTGAGCAAATGTGTCAAATCTGCTGGGTCTTAGTTAAGGAAAATTGGCCTTTTAGTCTCCCAGCAGAACATCTTGTTTGTCAGTTGGTCCGCCACTTTAGTTCAGACTGAAGTATCTCAACAACTACATTCATGTTCCTTAAAGTATCCCATTGACTCTGGTGATACTCTAACTTTTTATTTTGGGGTTCCCATGAGGTTCACATTTGTGGTTTTGAGTGAATGTCTCAACAACTATTGAAAAGAATGACATTAAATCTGATACACAGTATTTATGTCTCCCTCAGGATGAACTATAATCACTTTGGTGACCCTCTGATGTTTAGTTCATCGCCATCATCGGAGTTAATGTATCCATCACTTTAGTTCATGGCCAGATACCTTGTAACTAAAAATATTCCCATCAACCTCAGCTGTACTTCATGTTTAGTGCTACTAGTTAGCAAGTGTCAGCACATCAAAACACCAAAACAAGATTGTGAACATTGTATCTGGGTAACATCAGCATATTAGCATTGTCATTGTGAGCATGTTAGCATCCCTCAAAGAGCAGCTAGCATGACTTAATTCTTTTTTCTTGTTTCACTTTTTCATTTTCATTGTAGCTCATTAGACTTCCTGGTTCACTTTTATGAAACCAGTCCTACGCGGCTGCTTCAGGCTCACCTCTATATAATCTCCATGCTGAATTATCTCTGCGTCTCTGTTTCTTCTGTTATGATTTATTGCTTTGGAGTCCAGCACGAGGCAATCATAAAATATCCTCCGGCTGAATAATCAGATCCCATCAAAACTTTTCTCTCCCCGCCTGGAGCTGGTAGCAAATAGGCACAGCAGGATGGAAAGTTCCTAAAAAGGCACAATGCTTTAGTGATGCGGCATCTCTGACTCATGTGGCGGTCTAATCGTTGGTAATGCACCGAGCGCTGCCTGCCTGGCCGCTGTTATGTCAAGGGTAATGCCAAAGGCAATGAAATGGTGTGTCCTCCTTGAAGGGAGCCTGGCTGCTATTTGCTGCAGAGATTTTTGGCAGCGTTCCCAGAAGGTTTAATAAGTGTAATGGCGAAACTGGCACTCACACAGCTGTCCTGTCGTTGTTTTTCATTAACAAATGTTGCACTGCTAAATCAGCTGGATAGAACGTCTGAGAACACTTTTCATCCGCCCGACATTTGGGCAGTTAAAGGTGGTATGAGCTTGGGCGGATAATAGGACAATGAGCCCCTGGGCACAGTTATGCAAAAGGACCCACCACCTCTCCTACATAAGAGCAAGACACACACTTTAAGGTGGTTTTGATTCACGTCTTCGTTTGTCTTTTTCTTTATTTCACTGTTTGTGGTAATTTTGTGTCTTCTTCTTGCTGTTTTATTTCTATTTTGGTTGTTTTGTGTCCAGTTGTTTTGTGTCTTTGGGTATCTGAAGTAATTTTGTGTCTCTTTGAAGTTATTTTGTGTCTTCCTTTTGTTGTTTTGTTTCTTTTTGGTTGTTTTGTGTCTTTCTGAAGTCATTTTGTATCTCCTTGTAGTCATTTTGTGTCTTTTTGTAGTCATTTTGTGTCCCATTGAAGTCATCTTGTGTCTCTCTGTAGTCATTTTGTATCTCTTTGAAGTCATGTGGTGTCTCCTTGTAGTCATTTTATGTATTCTTGTTGTTTTGTTTCTTTTCTTTGAAGTCATTTTTTGTCCTTTTTTGTAGTCATTTTGTGTCTTCTTGTAGTCATTTTGTGTCTTCTTGTAGTCATTTTGTGTCTTTTTGTAGTCATTTTGTGTCTTCTCATGGTCATTGTGTGTCTTGTGTAAGTCATTTTGTGTCTTTTTGTAGTCATTTTCTATCCCTTTGAAGTCATTTTGTGTCTTCTTGTAGTCATTTTGTGTCTTTTCATGGTCATTTTGTGTCTCCTTGTAGTCACTTTATGTATTCTTGTTGTTTTGTTTCTTTTTTGGTCGTTTTGTGTCTCCTTGGTAGTCATTTGTATCTCTTCAAAGTCATTTTGTGTCTGTAGTCATTTTGTGTCTCTTTGTGGCTGTTTTTGTGGTAAATGTTGGCTCTAGGCATTCTTGGCAGTTTCTTTGAATCTCTTTGTGGTCATTTTGTGTCTTCTCATTGTCTTTTTTTTTTTTTTTTTATCTATTTGTAGTTATTTTGTGTCTCTTTGTCATTATTTTGTGTTCTTTTTTTTGTTATTTTGTGTCTTTGAAGTCATTTTCTGTCTCTTTGTAGTGGTTTTGCCCCTTTTTGTTTTATGTTTTGGTTCTTGGCATTCTCGGCAGTTCCCTTGCATCTCTTTGTGGTCTTTTTGTGTCTCTTTGTGGTCATTTTGAGTCTCTTCCTTGTCAGTTTGTGTTAATATGAGTGACATTTTGCAGGTGAAGGCAGGGGGCCTCCTCACACTTTGGGCTTCTGGGCCTGTGTCCTGTAAGCCTGTTCAGTAATTCAACCACAGGTGCTAGGATGTAATACTGTTACTTACAGGTTAAGGCTTTGGATCAAGTGGCTTTGAACAGTTTGAAGACCGTTGAGGCCAAATATTGTCCATAACAGATCCTAAACACCTGCCTCCACAGTTATAACACCTAAAATAGTATTAAATTATTTAATTTGGTATGTTTCATGCTGCCTCACAGCAGCTAAAGTAAACACTGATTCACACAAACCAGCAGGGTTTTGTTTGGATTTCCCTGGAGAAACCTGCAGTGTGATTCAGCTGTCCAGTGTGGGGAGTCAGGTAGTCTTATTGATTTCAGATGGCAGAATGAGACTTCATTAAGTCAGTTTAATTAAATTGAGGCACTCAGTTGTTGAGTGGGGAGGAGAATTAGAAACAAGTGGTGAAGAATGTTCTAACATGTATGTTTAATTAGATCTTGTTTCATCCTATAGATCACCTGACATGACTGACCCCGAAAGTGATGCTCATAAAACATATCAGATGAGCTGAATGTTTTGTCTGCAGGCAGCATCAACAGAGTTTGACTCCTGCTTGACTTTTAGACTTTTTGTTTAATTAGACAACTCTGTAATCTCTGTCTCCCTAATGAGGCAGCAGCAGTGATCTGTGTCAGTCCTGCAGCTCATCCCACCTTCTGCTCTTTTAAATTATTCAGCAGTTACATGATGGATGCCTGTAAACAAGGACAGGAGGAACTAGCCGCCTTTTTTATGCTGCTGCTGGAGCTTCGCATCAACTGCTGCTGGGGGAAAAAAAGCAGAAAAAAACAACTTCCCATCTGTGTTCTGCCTGCCTCTATACTGCAGCAAAACCAGCCCGAGCAGACCGGTAACACCCCCTCACCCATCCTCCCCTCTCCTCCTCCTCCTCCTCTTCTTTCCTCTCTGGTCCTCACACCTCACTGCACTCAGGTTCCTGCAGACCTCCTGCTGCAGGGAGGCACAGCACCTAAAATCAAGCTCTGTGAGAGCCACTGCAGACTGCTGGTTACCATCTTCACCTCTCCATTCACCACTCATCGATTAGCCCTGCTTTCGCACTTCCCTCCCTCTCCTCCCTCTCCTCCTGCGTCTAATTCTCAAAGCTCAGCACTCCCTGGCTGCCTGTACTGAAGGAAAAAAAAGTGATGGAGCAAGAAAGAAAAGAGGAGGAGCACGGCTGTTAGTGCGCCACAGAAAATCTCACCCCCCCCTCCATACCCAATTGATGACAAGGAGGGTTTTTATTGAGTAGCTCCTCAGCCAATGAGCGAACAGTGCCGGGAAATACAGCAGTGGAACTGCACCGGCTCTGATGCTTGTGCTGATTTCAGTGTGTCAGAACAATGTTAATCTGTGTGAGTGTTTCCTCTCCTCTCTGCCTCATCTGAGTGCACGTCAGCAGCACCTTGAGCCAAGAAAAGTCTTGTTTGAGAGTGTCTGCTCTTTGGACACACTGGTGAAACTGGGACCTTCCAGCTCTGTGGGGGTTTGAGATGTCTTTTGAGAGTGGGATGAGCCAAAGTGCAGATTGTTAAGATTTATTTTTCTTCTTGCTGCATATCTGACCCTGTTCTCTGCTTCCGCTCCTTGTTCAGGAGGCAGCACATCTCTCGTCAAGGTAAGCAGCATTTTTTTTTCTTCCTCCCTTCCTTCCTCGTCTCTGTCCAAGACAGCATCATCAGTTACTGAGGCTTTGCTGCGTGCCAGGTTGTCACAGAGGCACCTAGCCTCATTACACACATCCTGTCTGAATGTGGAGGAAAAAAAGCTCTGCAGAGAGAGAAAGGGAGAATAAATGGCTCAGGGGTAATTAGAGCAGACAGTGTTAGCGTTTGCCCAGTCGCCTCTCGTTTTAATGTGTTGAAGTAATATCAAATCTGCCAGAGTGGAACTTTTACAGCATGCCGGTAAGTCCTCACGCCTGGTGCGTAGCATCATGTAGTGCTGCAGTATAATGTTACATATCCGAAACAAACGTGTGTGAGGGTGGAACTTGAGATGGGGATTTCATGGACAGTAACAACACTTTTAATTGGCTGACAATAATCTGGATATGTGCATTAAAAGTGAAAGATATGTCTTTTTTTAATACACAATAATTAACATTTTCCTGATAGAAAAGAAGTTTTAATCTACCACGTAATCCATTTTCATTTCTTTTCATCTGCATTTCTTCACTGGGGCATTTTTTACAGTGTGTCAGTGGTTAGATGGAGCAGCAGCTCACTCACATACAGTAAAAGCTCTGAGGGAGTGTGTGCAAAGTCAAATCTGCTGAGCCAGCAGGAGTGAAGGGCCCATGTAAGAGTCTGCAGAGCTCACTGTGTGTTTATATCACTGCGTTAAACCAGTAAATCTATGCCGAGTCCACTGCAGCCTTTCTCTTTGAATGCATTCAAATAAAAAGTATTCAGTTTGCTGGTTGTATTGGAAGGTGCTTGAAGATAAATCCCTCGTTAATGTGCTTTTAAATTTTGCGCATTACAGCATCTGACGGACTCTGATTATACTGAAGCTTGAAATTTGTTTGATGTTCTCGTCACTGAGGCGGCACAGGCTCTCTGTTTGGCTTCTGAGACATCTCATGTGGATATGATGCTCTGTTTTCCTTATCTGTTGTATTATCTAATCATATCTGCAGCCACAGACTTTAGTTGACGTCCTGTATGTTCCTGATTATGGCTGATTATGATGCAGTGTGGTGTGTGAACAGATCAGGTGGTGCAGTGCTTTCTTTATTCCCTGGGGGTGTTATGAGTACATGACTGGGACAGTCCTGAGTGTGTGAGCCAAACGAGGACTTCCTTTTGGCATCAGCAGAGGTGCATCAGGGGGGTGTGTAGCTGCAGTATGTCTGTACTCACACACACACACACACACACATATACTGACAGCTTTCCTCTTCCACAGTGTGTGCCCTTGCTTTGGTGCATTTAGTGCTGCAATGTATGTTTGACAGGTTCAACGTGACATATCTTCGTAAAGCAGTGAGTGTGTGACCTGACAGAGCAATAAGAGAGCAATCAATACACACTTTAAATGCTGATATGTTTCCCCTCTGTTACCTCGGTTATTAACTGTTAAGACAGTCGTGATTAAGCTGCTAATGTGGCTAATTAAAAAGGGTTAGAGAGAGCACAAGATTAATTGCAGGACTATGAAGCAGTATATCAGCACATTTTATATTTTTAAACTGTAGGTGCAGTATGTTGGACTGTGAGGAAACGTTCTCCGGAGAGAAAATATCATTTTGCATCTAAACTTATGTTTTCTTGCTGAAGTTGCATTTAGAGGCACACAGAGAGAGGATTAATCATGCTGCACAGTTTTGCAGTCTCTGCTCGGTGTCTGGTGATGAAGTCAGCATTAACAGCTCTTAGATGAGATTATATTATAGGAATCGTCCAGCACTTTGATTCTGTTTTAAAATCTGTGAAAGCAAGCACACTTCTTTTTTAGAGACGTGACAGTAGGGATGGCAACGTCAGTCCGTCTGAAATATCTCGACACCTATTGGATGGACTGCTAAGAAATGTTTGTGATAGGCTATTTGTGGTTCAGAGAGGATTAATCCTGCTGACTGCTAAACTGGAGCCACCATGTTGTTGACGTTTGTGCTTTTGAGGGGTGAATCCCGACAACAGCTGGATTGATTACCATTACATTTGGTTCAGACAGTCGTGAGGATGAATTGTAAAGACTTTGGTGATCAATTCACTTTCATCTAGCGCCACCATCTGGACAAAGTTTTAATTTGGCCAAGTACCTTGACGTTCCCATCATCCTCAGCTGTAAATGTCCTGTCTATGTGCTTTCTCGATGGTTATATGCTTGCTTCGTGCGTTTGTGCCCTTCTATGGACACGCCATCAATCCGCTTTTATCTGTGCTTATGTGTTTCTGTGCTTTCAATGTCTTTTTCTTATATACACGTATACCGTCAACCTGCCAGGGACTGCAGATGAAAATTAGCCTGTATGGCTAAATCTGGCACATTTACGTGACTTATTTTATCATGTTAATTAATGTGCACTGTCCCTTTCTAAATAAAATAAACAAACATAAGTTACTTTAGTGTCTAATAGCTAATGTAGCATGCTAACACGCTAAACTGAGATGGTAAACATGGTGAAGATTACACATGCTAAACATCAGCATGTTAGCATTGTTATTGTGAGCATGTTAGCAGGCTGATGTTAGCATTTAGCTCAAAGCACAGCTGGGCCTCAGCACAGACTCGGAGTGACTGTAGAAACTCAGTCTTGTTATTTTATTGTGTTTTATATCTTTTTCTTAGTGATGGGTTTTACGGCTCTTTGACGAGAGCCGCATGCTATGGCCCTCTTCCTTTTTCTGGAACAGAAGGGAAAAATTATCCACAAAATATTGCTTACGGACAGCCTGTAGTAGGTGAACCACCTCTAATACTGATAATGCAGTTCACCTTAATGTGTTCATCAGTGCGTCATCATGACAGTCAGAACATGCCAATGTAGTAGTAGGCAACCTACGTCTCCGGAGCCGCGTGGGGCTCTTTAGCCCCTCTCCGGTGGCCCTCTGTGGCTTTGACATAAAATTATATGGAAAAGAAAAACGGTTTGTTTTTAGCATTCACGTTTTTATTTGACATTGTTGAAGCCTAGAGTGATTATTGCATTCTACAATTGTAAAACTGTGTAGCTTATACAACATTTTTAAAAGTGTTTTAACACTTCATCAACTAAAATGTGCATCATATGTCGACGACCTGGTGCTTTTTTCTCTAAATCTTGATGAACTTCAGTATCAGTGGCCTGGAGTCTCTCTAGCTTGGCTAACTGTGGATTCCAAATTCAATAACGGAAAAATGTCTTGGAGGAACACAGAGGATTTACTAATGTGTGGACATATTCCTTTGCTTTCACCAAAGCTGCAAAGCTAAAGCACTAAATAATTATAAATAGCCACCTTGAAGTAAATGATATCAGTGAATGGTCATTTGTAATGTTTGTTGTAATTTAGACTTAACAGGCTGTTACCTTTATTTAGATGTTTTTTTAATGCGGCTCCAGACAGATTCTTTTTTTCCTTTTTTGACTAATAATGGCTTTTTTAATAGTAAAGGTTGCCGACCTCTGTGTTAGACTATTGACGGTTTATGGTGGAGAGCATTAGAGTCAGAGAAAATGAAAACACAGAAGCCATCCTGGGTGCAGTATGAAAAGAAAAAAGAGGGCGAAATTAGCAAATTTGCACATATCTTATTATTTTATTGTTTAGTTATTATTATTGTTTGTTAGCTAGGTTATTTATTTACTGTTGTTGTTTATTTCTTGTTTGCAATAAATACAATAATTAGGAATATAATAATTATTTTGTTGGGGTGGAGGCTTGCCTATAGGGTGCCACATCTGCTAAGTCTGGCACCGACCCTCTGTTGAAATGTGTTGTGTACATAAAGTTGCCTTGAATGCAAATCATCCAGCACCTAATAGAGTATGAAAAAAAAGTTTATTGGTACAATAAGAGAATGAATTTGTGGGGCCGGAAGTGAAATTTGGGACCAACAATAAAAAGATCTGATCTCGTCTCGCTTCTCTTTGTTCACACTAAGGAGCCGTTTAAATTTGAATTCGATCATTCCGGAACGTAACATCACTACTTCCTCTATAGTTTGTTGTTGTTGTTGTTGTTGTTGATGATGTCAGTTGTTGTTCTGAGCCTACTGGTCTCTCCTCCCACGTTGGATGAATTACACCAATGGTTGATATCAGCCTCGGGAGCATACTAGCAGGTGTTGTCTGCCCCTACTGGTCCATATGTGACCGTACCTGGTTTGTTATCAGTGTTAATGGTTGATAAAAACATCGGCGACGTTTTTTTCCAGATTGTGGACCGTTCTTGCAGATAGTGAGGAGGCCTCATCTGAGCTCCTTTAAGTTTCCACATTACTGCTCCTCCTAAAGGAGACGTATTCATGCCCGGAGGACTTCTGCTGCTTGATGGTTCATGAAATGGGATTCTTTGCTGCAGCCCATAATCCTGTCCTCACTAAACTGAGATCCTCTTTCACAGGCTGTCAGGTGCGTCAATGTACACGAAGCACACTGTTGATGTTTGTCATTTATACTCTATGCACACAGAGTGCAGTGTGTGGAGAGTATGACCGGATTGTTGTATGGCAGTTGTTGTAGTCAGCGGTGCTGGTTCACAGAATTGCATTTGATGTGTTGAGAGGTGTTTTGACACATGTGGCAGACAGTGATGTCAGGAGAGATGTTTGTAGACTTCGAGAGCTTCGCTGTGAAAGTTGCTGAACTGATGCCTTTGTGGTGCTGCAGTGCGTTTTCTGTCAGTTGGACACTATCAGCACAACACTCCTGCCCGAGGATACAGCAGAATGGATTTGTTTAAGGTTCGACCTGCCTAGAAAAGTAGACGTGGCTCACGTATTGAACCTCTGGCCTGTTTTTGCATTCACACTATAGGCAGGCACAAAAAACAAGCCATCGAAAGTTGGTCAGGTTTCTTTTGTGTTCAGTTAGCGTACTAAGAAACATGAACAAGAGCAAGGATGTCATTGCTAAACACTTCAGGCCTAACCAAAGATGCAGCGGGTCAAATCCACAATACAGACTGGAGGAACAACAGAGAGGAAAGAGGACGAGACTCAAAAGAAGACAAAGACGTTAAAAGGTAGAGGGGTAGCAGTCGAAGCAGATTTACTGAGAACTGCAGCGAATAATCAATTAGTCAATAGCAGAAGATTAATCACCAACTATTATGATAAATTAATTAATCAATTGACTCATTTTTCAAGTAACAATTACAACTGTCCTGTGGTCACGGTTTTCTCTGCTTTTTTATCTTTCTAAACTGAATATCTTTGGGTTTTGGACTGTTGGTCAGACGAGACATTTGAAGATGTGTAACTGTGAAGAACTCAGTTTTAAAAAATATTTTTCAGAGGTTTGGACTCCAGTCACATGACTTGAACTTGATTCAGACTCCGAGTCAAACATTTGATGACTTTTTACACTTGCATCTTCATTTAGACTTTAACACCAGTGACTCATGACTTTACTTGAACTTGAGCCTTTGGACTTGAAAATACTTGATACCTTTCTCTTAGTCAAGAAGAGAAAGTCATACACAACAAGACAAGACAGAAACATACAAAAACCATTCTGTTGTGGTTCTGGTAAATACTGCTATATGCTATGAAAGTCCAGTGTCAACCCAACTTTTTTAAATTCAGTCGCACTTGTTTCAACAAATAAACATCAATTCTAAAGAGCATGCATGATTTTTGTAAATTTAATATTTAATGCTGTTGTTAAAGTGGCATTACAGTACAAACTCAGAGTTTAGGATTTGGGGCTTGAGTGCAAAGACTTGAGACTTAGGGCTCATTTATACTCCCTTTACATACAAAATTGCTTCTATGCATCCGTTATGATGGCACGGAAACTGCCAATAAATGGCACTAGAGGGCAGTGTCAAAAGTTTCCCACGACAACAAACAATGCGAAGGTAGAGGAGGTCAAAATAATGTACCTTTTAAGATGGTGGTAAAATGTTGGGCCATAAAATACATTGCGACATGTGGACAGAGAATTCTTGTCATTCTATAATTGATCAGTTCTGTTCTGCCATTTTTAAAATGTCTTCATGGTCTCCTGTAGTCGTATCTTCCTTGAATTACACTACAGTGCTTCCACCGTCTCCAGTGGCACTGCTCTGTTTTGTTTGTGTCCGTATGCTTTTGGGAAATGTGCACAAATACAAATGAAACAGACACAGAAGGCTCCATCTGTGTCTGTATGTGTGTCTATTGTTGAGCATTGTTGAGCCCTCTAAATGCGCTCTGATTGCACTGGAAAGCTGGAATTTTCAAGTTCCTAGTCGAAAATTTCAACTGGAATGCCTGCTGCAGTTGTATTTCATAGTGGTGAAGTCAGAGGAACCTCACCAACCCCATCCAAGATGGCTGCTCTGCACATCAACAGTAGAGAAAGCTGCAGTGATATACTGTTTCTTAGCACCTCTGTCTTATTTGTGTCTCATTGAAACAGTCGTTAACACAGTCTTGTCCAACCTCTATCTGTGGACATGCTGCTACACTGTTTGTATGAACAAAATACAGCATAATGTGTTGTTGTCAGTTGGTTTTGCTAACAATGGCTAGCCTGCCAGAGCTAGTAATGCTAACAGCATCTTGGTTTTTCTGGTTTGTTTTACTGTAACATGATTGACGTCATTTGCAGCTTTGACTTCTGAGGTAAATGCAACACAGCATATTCTACTTGGTCCCACCTCACTATTTTATTGACATTTTATAGATCAAACAATGAATCGATCTATCAGGAAAATAATCTGCAGATTACTTAATGGATAACTTTATAAATGATATCTGACTACTGAGGAGGAGTCCAGGATGAAGGGCGAAATCAGACACATCAGTATGAGGGCAGGTTAAAAAGCATTTCTGGATTAAAGCCTCGCTCATGAATGTTTTTATATAAACAATGGATCACGTTACAGTGCGTAATGAATGAGGTTTTCGCTCGTAGTGACAAACCCTTACATGATTATCACTCTCCTGACTCTACAGAGCCTGTTAGGTACAGTATCAGCTCAGCGTGTTAGTTTTATGTTCTGCAACTTTACAGTTTTGGTTCACGCTCAATGCACTCATCAGTGTCGTTACACTGCAGCAGAAAGGCTCTGATAAGCCAACTGTACACCACCTGCTGATCTCCACATGGCAGACAAATAAAGGCATTTAACCTTTAACCGTCATCACACAGTAGATAAATTATTACATGTAAAAAAAAAAATCCAACATTATACATTACATTATACATGGTGCTCTGTCTCTGTCTTTATTTACTTACCTCAGTGAAGACTACAGTTTGCCCAGGACTCCAGTGACTGTCAGTGTCAGCCCAACCTCTGCAGTCTCGTGCAGCGGAGGATCAATACCTTTCAGCAGATCAATTCTGAGTGCTTCATGGATGAATTAATATATTTAAGTACCAGACCGAAGCAGAGACAAACGGTAGGTTAGTTTGTGTACTTTATATGTGTGTCTGCGTGCCTGTTGACCTTAGAGAGTTACAGTCTACGTGCTGTAATACTGAAGCTGATGTTGGATTAGATAAAGGAATATTTTCACATTTCAGTGAGGTACATACAAAATAAACAGCAGCTTGTAAGTAATTGATCCAGTGGTGGAAGAAGTTTTAAGATCCTTTTCTTAAAGTGGCTGCAGTCAATATTTTTATAATTAAAGTACATCAGTATCACCTAAATCTGCAGCTCTCCTTGACTTTACTGAGCTGTAGAGTGAACTTCAGCTCATTGTTTAGCTGTTTCAGCCCTCAACTGTGCTGTTTTGGTTCACTCTCACTGCTCTCATAGTGTCTTTCTGAGCTGTAGCAGGCAGCTGTTTTAAGCAGAGAAGTAAACCACCTGCTCAGCACCAAAAAGCACACAGACTCAGTATGTTACCCACTTATATGATTCATGTAAACATGTTAGTCCGACTGAAATCGTACTAAATCTAATCGTAAATTGTATACAGTCAATTGGAACCAAACTGGCCTAGGTGCTCTGCACATGCTCCACAGTGTCCGCCCTGGACTTTGACCTGGAAATCGAATTGCAACAGCCTTATCATCAAACACCGACTTTCACCCAAGAGAGCAGAGTTAGCGTCCCCTAACATTCTAAAGCCAAACCCTCTCCTTTTTTCCTAAACCTAACCATGTACGTTAGTTGTTGAAGGAAAAAAGACCATCAATTTGGGGCATTTATTTTCAAAGGAAAACAGAGGTATATTTTGAAAGAAGACAATGCATGTAACAGGCAGAACGCGACACGGCATCCCATAATGTCAACAACCAACGCACCCAGGGTACCTTGCAACTTGTATGTGGACGTGGAAAGTCCATGACCAAAAGTCAATATGTGATGCGGTCAGAGTGCGAAGGTGTTGGTTTACCAGGATCATCACCAGATTAATCATGAACAAAAGTTATGTCTTCTTTTCTCGGGTACTTCAGGAAGCCAAAGACCGTATTTTCCCTTAATGATGTAAAGTCTTTAAAGATATGGTTCAGGATAAATTTGCGAACGTACTTCCCGAATTTCTTGGTGTGAGAACAAAGCCTGAAAAGGTGTGAAGCAGTTTCAGAATGTTCATCGAAGAAAGAGCAGCTTGTGTTTATGTCTCTTTATATATCTGCATGTAGTTAATGGCAGAGTAGTATTTATGAGGACTCACAAGAGGAAGCATCCAGACCTTCTTATAAAAGAGATCATTTACAAACTGATTCCAGTAAGCCATGATATATGGATTAGAGACAATGTCCTTGTTGAGATAGGACATGTATGGCTCTATTATTGTTTTGGGGACGTGGCGAGAAACAGAATTTTCTTACTGGGTGTGCATTGAGTCTCCTTTCAGCATACAGAGCCATTTTACTGATAGTGGTAACCTCTGTGAGATAAAGACTGTGTATAGTGCCCTCAACTGGTCACTCTGAGTCCTACACTGTTAGCCTGAGCAGATGCAGAGCTGCTGTTTCTGAGCTAAATATATGTTAAATCACATGAAAAGAAATAACTTATTGTTTACAACAGAACAAAAAGGATCTTTGTGCCGTCTTCTGATGCAGAACACAGACCTGTTTATGAGGATTTGCTGATGAAGAGCTTTCTTAATGACACCAATTTGTCTTCTCCTCTTCTGGCACGAAACCCCTGACAGATTTGAAAATTTGCTGGAGCAGAAAATGGAAGATGCCACGACTGACACATCTGGTTCTTGTATTTATTACCTCGCCTCTAGAGACTTCAGAAATACAGCCGTAAAAGTTTTTTCTTTTTTTGCTTCCAAATGCATCCACATCACTTTGTGTGTGTTTTAATAAGGCACAGGAGGTGGCGGGGGAAAATGACTGCTCGGTGTTTAATTAGCAAGCACCTCGAATAAAATCTGATGTGAGATGGTTTCGAGGCCAGAGGAAAAGAAGAGGAAATGTAGGAAGTGGGTGCAGAAGGATCAGATAATTACTCACTGTACTCGTGTCCCTTCTGGCTTCTCTTTGCTCTGTGCTACTCCGCCATGTTGCCCCAGATCTGTGCAGTTGGGCAACACATTCTTCACTGGTGGGGAGATGTATTCCCTCCCTCTCTTTTTCCTCTGTGTCTGTTTCTAAATGTCGCTCTCTCCCTCCGTTCTGCTCCCTAAATGCACCACTATCCAGCACTAGTCGGTCAGGCTATTTTCAGCACAGAGAAAAAGAAAAAATGAGTGTGTAAAGTGTGTTTAGATGCACATATCTGTATGATTGTTTGTTAGTTTTAATCCTGATGATGTGAATATTTGTGCGTTTGACTTAGACAGAAACAAGAAGAAGTTTCAATGGCTTGAAAACATAAAAACCGTCAATTTTAAAGAGCAAGATTTGTCATGTTTGTGCACTGAATGACTGCTATGTGTCACAACTAGTCATATAACTTCTATGCAGTGAAATATATTGTCTACGCTGAAGGAAACTAGCTTTTCTTTTATATGTCAAGCTTTTCAAATTCTCTTTGTGATGATGTTACAGTTACATTTCCATTACCACAAGGAGATGTTTGTGGGCGTTATTGTTGCCTTTGAGCTAACATATGTGAGCAAACTCACAGGGGAAATTTAGTAGAGAGACATTATGCAGTTAATTACTTTTGTTAGTCTTCCCCTCATGATTAGAATTGTTTCCGCTTTTTTTTATGATGTAAGTAGATGGTAATATACTGTAGAATAAAAGTGTTTACTGCTAATTCCCAGTGGAATGGCTAGCAGACCTTTGGTGTTGTGACACTTTGATTGTTTAAAAAACATTTGCATTTTCTGGACTAGCATTTTTAAGAGCTACGTTTGTATTGATGTTCTCATGAATCATTTAAAAAGTTTATTTTAAGCCCAGTTCAGACCAAAGATTCGCGACAAGACGCGTTAAAGCAGGCAACTGGTTGCAAAGTGCCGTTCTGCAGTGTTCTAAAAATCTATGCAACAACTCTCTGTACTTCTGTTCTGATTTGCAGCTTTTCGGGCTTATTTTGTCTGAATATAATTTGTAGCTTCTTAAGATATGAATGAGGATAGTGATAGTGAGATACTGGCTACAGCTGCATTTGTAGTAGTGATGAATTGGCGAAAATATAAACAAAACAAGCATCAGATGGACTGTTCATAATAAATATGCCACAGTAATCTAAATAACTATCGCAAATCAATCAGTCAGTGTCAACAGGCACACCATGAGGATTAAAACAGAGGGCTTCTCGGGGACAGAGCACCTGCTGCAGCAAGTGAGCATGCTGTCTGTGGTCATTTTGACTTGACTGGTGGACTTCGCTACAAGCAGATTGGTTGTAGAAACACATGAAATGCTTTACGTTCTAAAAAGACTTGCAATTTTGTCGAGCTCAGACCAGTCAGTTCACACCCCTGCAACTTTTCTCTGCAACGTTCCAAAACTGTTTTGTCTCTTTGAGAACTTTTGGTCTGAACTGGGCTTCAGGATGGCCGCCTTCTCAGCTGCCGTATCTCACCTGGTCAGCCTCACCCTAGCAACTACTAAACATTAAAAATTGTAGACCATAAGCTCACTCTGGATCTTCTCTTCTCATTTTGACACGACTAAGCAACTCCACCTCACGTATGTTTCGCACATCCATGCGTAGCAGACACTGATCATTTCCACACCATATTTTTAGGGGTGAGTTTAGTCTGAGCAAGTTACTTTTTCGTATATTTTCTTAAGGCCGATAGAAAAGTTTGAAGTGAGTTTGTGTGCCTTGTAGTGACTGTAGTTCGTCGTTGTTCCTCAGCAGATCATCTAAGGTTCCTGAGTGACAAGCCAGAAGTTGCATGTGACACTCAGAGCATCGATACAGGAGTAAACCACTATTTGCTGTGTAAAGATACAGTGGAGTAATGGCATCCTGAGCAGATAATGAAGTCCCTCTTCCTCTGTGTGTGTTGTAATCTGAGTTTCTCCGTCTGTTGGTAGACGGTACGGCCACACATGCATGTGAGTCACTGTGTGTGTATCCCACTGGCTACCTTATCACTGCCACTTTGCACTGCGCTTATGAGGTGGTTACCACTACAGTGACAGTGGCATCACAGAAGCGTATCGTCTGCCCTCCAGTTCCCCGCCAATTAACACTCTTAGCTCTGTCAGTACTGTTTGCGTTGTTAGCACTGTTAGCTGCTAGCCACTGGCTGAGCCACCTCCATCTTGAGAACTGTGTGCAGACAGCTGATACTCCTTTAAACATCTCAGCAGCAAAAGCACAGCTGTAAATAATGAAATGTAAATGATAGTTGAATTTAATTTAGCAGCATCAGATTTCAGGGTGCTGGTGCTGTGCATGCTGGCTCACTAACTCACCAGTCATGGTTTACTGGGACGCTTCAAAAGAACAAAGTCATTGTTAATGTTATTACTTGTGGATTTCCTACTGGCTTATTCTATTTGTACCAATTGGTTTTTGGATGCTGTTTTGAAGCCTTGAATTTGGCATTTTGGCTGTTGCCACCTTGGTTTTTTTGGAGCCAGAAGTGACCATATTTGGATGAGAGGGTGAAGATGTGGAGGATTGAGGGGTGGGTCTGACTCATAGACTGTAGTGACGTCTCACAGACAGCATGTCACTCAAGTGTCCCCGCCCTTAAATATGCTTAACCTTGGGCCTTGATAAAATGTAAATGGGTAAGTTATATAAAAGTTCAACCCCCATACAGTTGCCACGAATATTTAAATTAGCTGTAAAGACCAAAACCTTTTATTGTACCAGGCTGTAAACATGTTTATTTCTGCTGTAAAATCGGGCATTTTAACATTGGAATATGTGGGGATTGACTCTGATTTGGAGCCAGCCTCTAGTGGCCATTTGATGAACTCCACATAGGCTTCATTTTTCAGTCTTGGAGGTTGCTCCATTGGTCAGACCAGCAGGCTTGTCTTGGTTGAGTGTACTTCAGTGTGAAAAGTCTGGCAGCAAACAAAGAAATGGATAAATCCAGCACACACTGGCTTTAATGGACCCCATGAGAGATATTTTGACATATTACAGCAGGGTACATAAATGATGACTGCAGCCCATTTAATCTAGCTGACTCCAGGGCTCTGGCTCAGCGGCACAGGCCTTCTGACACACTTAAAGACCATGCAGTCACATTGATGGTCGACTTAGTTTGCCTTTTAGATGTCTTCGCTGGATTCTGCTGCCATGTACAAACGACTTGATTTAAATATTTAAATGTCTTTACTGACAGTGTTTTTTCACCAGTGCAGGGGCAAATAAAACCTCCATCATTTGTGGCAGAACATAGAGTTTGTTGACCTCACAGCACGTCCCGACTACAACCTGAGCTGAGGTCTTATCAGTCAGAATAACACCTGTGTGAGTGTATGAGGCCTGAAAATAGAACAGAGGCACTGTTAATGTTATTAGATCCACCTGTGTGTTTCCTGTTAGGACGAAAATGTTTGTTTTAAAAGAGGTCTATTCCAGAGTCAGGGAAGCCACGTATAAATGTTGGCATTGTGCGTTTCTTTGTCTCTTGCGTATCATATCAAGGTTTCGAAAGTAGCGTAGTATGTAAGCTGACTTTGATGTGGAGAGGACGGTGGCAAGATGTGTGCCAAACTGCAGACCACAGTTTGAGACCAACAGACAAAACCAGTTGAGACCAATCCCTGTTTTTGTGGCGGATTTTTTTAGGCACCAAACACAGGTTGTTTTTTTTTATTGTTGTGAGACCTGTCAGTTTTGTTTTCTAATGGCCCTTTAGGCACCAAATGTGGGTGTTTTGGGGTTTTTTTTGGAGACTCATCACAGTTTTTTTAGCAGCATTTCAGGCACTAAACATGTTTTTTTTTTTAGCAACCCGTTGCTGTTTTTCCTCTGAGGACAGTGCCACAAAAAACAGCCATATTTTCCCGAGACATTGCTGCATTTCTTGCCAGAATAGTGCCACAAAAATCATGTATTTAAAGCCAAAACAGATCTTTTCCAAACTATAACCAAGTGGTGCCCAAACCTAACCGCATGTTAACCACAGGGTTGTTGAAACGTAAAGACAAACATAAAGTTTCAATGTAAACTGCACAATTGCTGTAGCAGTAGCTCCATAGAGACTTGGGTTGGGAACAGGAGGGTCGTCAGCTCAAGTCTCCGTGCATCAACGATGGAGTATGGACTGGCAGGTGCAGAGGTGCCAGTTTGCCCTCACAGCACTGCAGAGGCGCCCTTGAGCAAAGCACCAAAACCCCAACTGCTCTGGTTGCCTGTCCAAGACATCCAACTTACTCTGACATCAGTACATTAAATACATGTATAGGTCCTGTTTGTGCATATTTGTATTTCAGGCCTATGTGTATATGACAACACAAGGATTAATGAAGTATATCTTCTTCTTCTAATAACACACTAATGTAATTTATGTGTGGTTTGCAGAAATGTACAATGCCGGCATTTTTTCTGGTGATTGGGTCGATAAAGGAATAAAATTTATGACAAAAAATTACCCCAAGTTATTTAACAGGCAACTTTAAGGCCCAGTTTGAGTCCATCTCACTCTCCTCATCACCTGTCACCTTCTTTGCTATTGAATTGTCAGTAGAGAATAGGACGCCCCAAAAGTCTGGCTAACTGTCAAGCTTTTAGCAAAAGTGTTTCACTCTCATCCCCCTAAATAATCTCTCTAAGATGTTTGGAATTTAATTTGTCCTCCAGCCCTAATAAGTACCTTTGTTTGCTCTATTAATAAACTATTTGGGTGCTCAATCATTTAATTTGCATCAGTTTTAATCAGTCATGACTTTACTCACATGATCATGTTGACACCGAGCGACCACAGCTCTCCCATCCTTCACTTGGGAGACTGACACTGTGTAGTATCATCATGCCAGTAACTCAGCTGGAGTGAAAGGCTGCTGTCAGAGCACAAGAGTTCTTCTTCGACAGGCATCCACCCACTCGACACACTCCATAAAAAATTCACCCGCTGTTTGCTGACACACACAAACACAGACACACTCACACACATACACACATTCACAGACACACTCTCACCTTATTGACCAACCGCTACTTCCAAGACACCCAAACACTGCAACTGATGTACAGAGCCAACTGCGACCATATGGCACTTTCTGTTTACTGTTGTCTACGCTGCAGTAATGATGGGCCAGAGTACCACCAGTGTGTGTGTGTGTGTGTGTGTGTGTGTGTGTGTGAGAGAGAGAGAGATGCAGAGAGACAGAGGGGAGGCAGAAAGGGCTGTAATGGTAGAGGTAAAAGATGAAAGCAACGAGGAGAGGAAGAAGTGAGGCATGGCAGGAAATGGAGGAAGAGTGTGAGCAGCTGACTGTTGGACAAACTGCCTCCTAGCTTCGTGTTTCTCTCTTACACCCCTGCATTGCAGCACTCCCTGCAGGAGCTGAGAGGGTGCAGTCTTTTCCACATCCTCTCTGCTGCCTCAGAGGAGACGAATCATCTCGACTAAAACGTCCCGGCACAACTCAGCGCCGGCACACGTTGGCAGCAGCTGTCCTCTGCATATGTTTGTTATCCGGAGCTTTGATAGTGGTTGTTTTGCTTTTATTGACGTCCCAGCGCGAAACAGTCCCGGGGCCTGACTCATCGTTTGTGCAGAGGATGACTAGTAAAGGGAGAGAGGTTTGCTCATTCATAGATGCTCTGAGGAAATAAGAGAGAGTCAGGAGTGGAGCTGGAGTTTCCCACAATGCACTGGGAGTCCAAGTGAACCACTCCTACTGAACTATCATTGCTTCGTTTGATAATGCAGCTGCATTGTGACCTTGCACTAAACTCTGCCAGGCACCAAAGCTGCTGAGTCAGGAAGCAGGAGAGATTTATCAAACCTGGTCGAGAACATTAGCTGATTAAATCCAATGACCACGTCCAGAACAAAATATCTGTAATATTGTTTTCATTGTAACACTATTTAAAAATACACTAACAGACTTACTATTTTCCTGCTACTAATTATTCTTTTAATTAATAATGTTTCAGGTTTTTGATCGTCTTGTTAATGTCCATGAAAGTTCGGGGCTGCAAATATTAAAATGTAATTATTAGATTAAATAGGTTTAATTATTAATAGGTTTAATAATTAAATAGGTTATCAAAGGTTTGCAAGTCTTAAGCCAAGACTAGCAAGTCCCCGGTCATGTAATACCATTTTAAGAACTCAGTAATAATATATGTATTTACAAAAACCATCGATTCTTTTTAAAAATGTAACTTATTTGTTAAAAGAGATTTTCAAGTCACATATTCTGCATACTTTTTTATGACCATGGCAGGTTTCTTTGTACATAAACAAAACTATCTTTGGTATCGTGTTTTTTTCCAACTGGTGATCAGTAATGTAATGTTAGTTGTTCCTGGTTCTTTCCTGCAACTTGACTGGATGTCAGATTAAATTAAACACAGTGGAAAATAAAGGGAAATTAAATGATTTGTAGCACACTTTTTTTTCTTTAATATCTTATTTAACTTGTTTTTTTCTAACATAAGCAGTGTCACCAATTGTTAGTAAATAAAAATAAATAAATAAAAAAATATATATATATATACACACACACACATACAAAAGTAATTCTAAAAAAATGTAGATATATATGTCTACATTCCTACATATTAAGTCAAAAGGCTCATGTACAAGTGAAGTCGCAGGTTTTTTTTCTCAAGTTGAATCTAAGACCTCACATTTGTAACTGGAGTCTGACTTGTGATTCAATACCAAACCTCTGCAGGTTATATATGTCTGTTACAGCAATCGATCAAACTTTATCCGTAAAGCACCCTTCATACTTGATAGTGTAGTTCAAAGTGCCAGACGCACTGAAAATGTGACAGGACAAGTGTAAACAGTAAACAACAACAACAAAAAAGACAGAAACAATTTAACAACTTGAGACCAGTGCACGTAAGACAATAAAAATGATAAAAATGTAATAAAATGAAATTAAAAGCTATAATAACAGTAATCGTAGTAAAATAGAGTGGAATAAAAACTAGGTTAAAGAACTATATAAAATAGACTGAAAAGATAAAAACATGAATAAAAGATGATGACAATAAAATACATTAAATTAGGTTGAAAAACCATTACAATAAATAGTTGCTACAAATAAAAGCTAGATTAAAAAACAAGATAAGACAAAGAAATGATAAGGGGGATAAATATATATATATATATATATATATATATAATGATCATAAAATAACAGATAGAATACAGTTTTACTACATTAACATGACAAAGAAAGTGAATAAAATAAAGTAAATAATGGCCATAAACCATTCTTAGCCAAAAGCCTGGAGAAAAACAACTGACTATTGCTTTTTATTATTTTAAATCTGACAAACACATCAGCATTGTAGGAGTTGCAGAGAGTTTCCATGTTAGCTCTGTGGTTCCCAAACTGTGGGGACAAGCAGCCTCTGCAGGTGGAGCATGAATGACTAGAAGTAAAAATATGAGGTGAAAGAGTTAAATTTAAAACTAAATGAATATGATCTATGTAGGACAAGTAGACAATAGTTTGCTTATGTTGTCATGCTGACTTTTATTTTACTAAAATTCAATGTAGATTCTTTTTATAAGTGTCTTTCTTGGTTACTGTTACAGATTGATAAAAGAAAATGTGTTTGCAGGTGTGTGTGGGCGTGACCTTTTATTGTCTTCTGAGTGGGGGCATTACAAAAAAGCCTTGAGAACCACTGCTTCAGCTGATGGCGAAAGTCCTCTCCTGATTAAATGCTGTTGCTTTTTATTAAGTGATATGTTTTATGTTGTTAGTTTGACCCAGTGAGACTTACAAGAGGCTGTTTGTCTGTCATCGTCTCTGCTCTCCATCTAAGATGCTTCAGGAGATAAAAGGCACTGAGATCTCTGTATTTACTTTGACAAAACATGTCATTCAGACATTTTGTGAATCAGTCGTAACGCAGCTTTACATGAGTTTCTGCAGAGCAAAGTAAAATCTGATTTCAGTTAGAATAATGTGACTATTACTCTTATATCAGATATGTATTGACTCTGTGTCTGTGGAACAGTGCTGTTTGCTTTGGCCCTCTGCCATCAACATTTTATCCCTTTTTACTGTTTGCAATTTATTCCACGATGAAGACAGGCTTCACTGTGTCCTAAATCTACTTTTGAGTGGATTAAGTTATTGTTGTTGCCAAGTTTCCTCTTCTCCCGATGCACATTTACCATGAGTGCTGCCATACTTAGCATTAAATGCCATTGTATAATTACTGAGTGTAGGAACTTTCCATTCAGACAGCACAATGGATCACTGAGCTGAGAGTGTGTCCTTTAACGTGCAGGCTCAGTTTCAAACGCTCACTCTGATGTTCTGGAGCCCATCCTAACCTTTAAAGCTGTGTGAGTTTGAATCTGTTCTACTGGTCTTACCACATGTGGAGACTCCTTTCATCTCCCAGTCTACCTGTCATAGAAAAGACAGTAAGAAAGAGAATCGGAGACACCAGTACTGTACCAGTGTCTCTTAAAGTCACTTATCAACTCGATGAGCAGGAGAATCAGAGCGACCTTGTTTTTGTAACAAGCAAGATATGACATTACATTAAGTGGAAATAGATATGTGTTTTGCTTTCACTTATCATTATGAAGTAAATGTTGATTGCACAGTGTAATGGTTATAGAATAATGACATCATCAGCGTTCAGATTGGTTCCCTGTAGGCCTCACTTTCACTATGCAATTTTGTCTGTCCCCAGGTACGATCTGGGAAATTAAAGGCTCAGTTTATGGCACAACATGTTGGTCTCACCCCTAAAGCTCCAAAATACATCATACAAGCAGTGTCCCTTTGAACCAACTCAAATGTAAACCCATCCGCATGATTATTAGATGTTCGGAGCAAGAGATGAAGTACAAAGAGCAATAAAGTCCACTCAGGGCGGGCAGGAGTGGACGTGGATTAGTCCAAACAAGCACAGGACTTTAACCACAGAGACAGGTGTTCATGTCAGTCATGAGTCGACTCACATGACTAACATCAAACACAATCTTTTTCTAACCCTAACCAAGTAGTTGTGTTGCCTAAACCCAACCACCAACACCTTCTTAAGGCTCATTTATACTCCCCTTATGTATGAAAATAGATGCATCTGCTTCAAATGTTGTTACCGTCACTGCCCTCATACTTCCATGCATCCTTTATGATTGCGTAGATAGAGCAAATAAATCAGCACATTCTCACTACAACTTCATAACATATCCACACCTTCCATGACCAGACACGAAGTGACAGGTAACCTCGGTGCGTTGGTTGTTTACATACAGTCTCCTTCAAAATAAAAGCACCATGTCAGTACAGTACTGCTAATAGAGGTTTTTTTTCCTCCAACAACTAACGCACGTGGTTGGGTTTAAGAACAAAAGAAAACAGTTTTGCTTTAGAATCTCATGGGACACGAACACCACCACAAAGTTGGTATTTGTAAGACCCAGCCACCACCCCTACTGCCCGCCCTACATGGACTTTTACTGCCTTAACTTCCGTTCTTGTCCTGCCACGTTTCCCCCTGATGCTGCCAAGTGTGGGTAAACTATAACAGCTACAGGCTGCATATCATGCCAACATTAAAGGATGGCTTTTATCATCAGTGTCCGACGCCTCAAATCACTGCCCAAGCACCGGATTTCAATGACTACAGAGTGAGTCCGGGCCGAATAAATGGCACTGTTTACTTGAATTTCTTTGTTCCACACAACAAATATTACAGCGGTAGAGAAGGTTGTGATTTTGTACCTTTAAACTGGCAGCGTTGTAGACAGCAGCAGTCTGTGCGGCCATTTTATATATCCTGACATGTGGACACAGAATTCTTTTCATTATTTTCACTATATATGGTGATATATATTGAAAATATATATTATTATATATTACGGATTCATTCTATTTTGCCATTATTTACATTTATGTGCACAAATACAACAAAATGAACACAGAGTATGGACAGAAGATTACGTCCTACAAATGTAGTTAAGTAATGGGCAAAGAAGTTTTATTTATATTTACTAATTTATGTATTCATCCAAACCTAAGTCCCTATGGCCCCAGTCTGGACTAATTTATGTATTGATGTATGTAAATTATTGTTCTTTTCCTGGTCCTTGTGTGAGTCAGTATGCACGGGATCACACAAAGTGCCAGTGTGCATTATCTTTTGCCCGTGTATTGATCTCTGACATATTGCTACCGCTGGTTGCTGCCTGTTTCTGCCTGTGAGGTTGTGTTTGGTCTGGGTAGGTTGTAAAGCTGAATTGGCCTTTTGGGATAAATAAAGTTGTCTGAACTGAGCTGAACAAACGTTGAGTATAAATGAGACCTTAGTCTCATAGTTTCACTGTCCACTCCTGTGTCAAGACACAGCGCAGAAGGCTGCCCAAGAGTCAAGATATGACGAGTACGCACAGAAAGGCACAAAAGGCACAAGTGCGTCACTTGTGAACCTGAACTACAGTAGGGAAGCACTTTTGTTTTTCCCCCAGTAACTATTGGCAGTTTTACCCAGTTACCAAAAGTACCACTGTAAGTTCAATGCACTTCTGATCTTCAGTAGCTGAAATGGCACATATGGAACAAACTCTGTTAAAAGAAGCAGAGCCCTGTTGGGGCGTTCGGTTGTCTTTGCGACAGCTGTGCTAACAATAAGACAACTTGGAAACACTGGAGGGGTTGAAAAGTTGTCAGTTTCTACTTTAATTAATGTTTATAAATGGTTCCTGTAGGTGGATTGTGTTACCCACTGACAGCTGCTCCCCCCTCTTCCCAGTCATAATGCTAAGCTAAGCTAACCACCTCCAGGCTCCAGTTGTATCTGTCTGTTAAATAGGAATATGACAATAGTGTTGATCCTCATCTCCATCCATCTGATCCTTCTGATTGAGCTTTGATACACATAATTGTGAGGCTCCCCAAAGTCCAGCCAGTTTGAGAGAGATGTGAGAGGAATGATGTCTTATTCAGATAGTGTTTGTTTGTATTCTTGTTGATATAACTGCAGGGCTAAACATCTTTAATATGAGCAGCAGAGAAGGAGTGACTGCTGCTTCTCTGCAGTGAGTTCAAGGACACCGACAGAAGCTACAGCCAATGAAGCGTGTCATCAGAAGCTGTTTAATGTTCCACACTGTGGATCACTCTTAGCCTGTTAGCTATACCAGCTCCACAGTTTATGTTTACAAGCCTGCTCTGTGTTACGTGCTGTGCTGCCAGGTGAAATCTGCTCTGACTGCACTCAACTCTCAGCAAGAAAAAGAACAGTTTATTTGCCAAAATGTGGACATAGTTTACTTTTACAGATGTGACAGTGACAACACCTACCTCCATCTCTCAGGACTTTTTACCTTTAAGCTTCTAAACCTGTAAGTTAACCAGACACAAGAAGCGTCACCCTCCTAACTTCACCTCACTGCTTCAGTTCTCCACATCATTTTCACTCCAGTGCCGTCCCCTCAGACCCACCTCTGCCTACCAAATTCACTCGTTTCTAATCTGAGTTATGCAGCCTGCAGGTTGACAGCAAGGTCACTCAGCTCACTGCTAGAATGAAAAGGTTTAGAGAACCTGATGAAATGGCAAAGTTGCACAGAATTTACACATTAAAAGGAAGTGAGATAGCCAGCCTTAATAAAGCAAAAAGACCTTGATAATCTTGAACAGCTTTCCAACTAAATGTTTTATTAAAAAAGAGTTAGTCTGAGTCACTTTTGCTTCTGCCAGCAAACAAAACTGATGTGTGGGAAAACATGGAGACTGTATCTGGACCTGTATCAGGGCATAATTTTGCGGTATAGAAAAAAAAGGGATGCTCTGTGATGCAGCACTTTTGTGTGGGATCCCTGCCCCCCTCTGGCAGAAGCAGCTCACTGCACTGTAACCTGAAGTGAGAGGAGCCACCTCACACTGGCTCCTGACAGCTGCTCGCCGAACATGAGCACACAGAGAGGTATTTCCCCAAGGAGAGCGAGGAAGGGAAGAGGGTTTGAGGAGAGAGCCGGGGGAAAAAGATTGAATGCTGGAATTGAAAAGGACTCAAATATGTACAGAAGTAACCGCATGGGGCACTTTTTCATGCATTTGCTGATTTGAAACCGGTTTATCGTGCAGACTGAAACTAACGGCTGTGAGGACTTGCAGGGTTTTCACAGTTAAGCTTCGACTCTGTCTGTGCATGGGTATATGTCATGGTCACACATCAGTTGTTTCATGATGTGATGGTTTTGAGTCAAAGCTGTGGGCTGCATTCTTTTGTTTGTATTGTAACTGGAGAAGATGCTTTGCAACCTGCTCACTTCCAACCATCACTGACGAGCCTCCTGAGGGATCAGTGAGAGGCAGACGAGTCGGCCTAATCATCCTTGCTTTCAGTTGTTGGTTGTGAATGGGAAGGGTCCCTCCAGAGGGTTAAATCGCCCATCTGAGATCAATTGCAGGGATCCAATTAATTGTATGAGCTCACTGTGATACTGTTTGGGAGCTGACGTGCTAAAGTCAGCACACCCTTTAAGAGTTTGTCAGCTGTCCTACTACCTACCTTGCTCCATGTCTGATCAATGCGAGCCCTATACAAACACCCCCCCCCCTCCACCCCTCTGCCCCTCCACCCCAAAGCTTGTGCATATTGATCTTTTACAACTGCCCTCCAATGCTAGACCAAAGAGTGGCATGCTGCAATCAGCTGTGTGAGCAGCATCACAAATGAGGCTGGGGAGAGCGAGATGGAGAGAGAAAGAGACGGGGAGAAAGAGGTAAAGAGGCTGCGTGCATGAGTACATTGAGGGAGAGACAGAGAGGGAGTAGGGAGGTGTGTGATGGGAGGGTGGAAAATGGGGGAGATGGTGTGCATTGGAAGAGGAGGAGGAGGAGGAGGAGGAGGAGGAGGAGGGGTGTAGTGCTGCAGTGGAGAGAAGTGAGAGGAGACTGCAGTCTCTGCTTATGGGAGAGATCAGACTATGTTACCACAGCTCTGAGGGACTGTAGCTCGCTGTAGTTATTGATATTGGATGGGCCACCTCGCGAGGGGGAATACCACATCTGACTGGTGAGTTTTGTTTTGGGGGTCTTTTTTTTGTTTTAAATTAAGGGGCAGCAATGTGACATGAATGCAGTCAAACTGGAAGATGGCTATCTGAGAGGATCTTTACTGCATTTTCTAACTAAGTGAGTCATGGTAAACTATTACACTGCACCTGTACATGATTGTGCTCGTGAATCAGGATGTGTCTGAGCCTTTTTTTGTGTGTGTCTGTGGCTGAGTGATGCTGGCCAGTGGTGAGCTGCAGAAATCAAAGGCAGATAAGGACTGAGTGCTGATGGCACAGAGGTAAACACCAGGCTAAAACAAGAAGGGGGGCCTATGGATGTGTTTCATTTTATGTTGCATTCGTCTGTCACCGATCATTTGAACGCAACAGGGAGCGTCATGCTAAGTTATGGAAGTTGGAGAGTTATTCCTGCTCGTTACATGTTTTGTCAGAGGTGATTCGAGGTGATGATTTCCTGTACAGACACAAAGTGACTGTTTTTTTATTTGGAGGGACCCCTGTTGCAGCTGAAACTTTAATCACAGTCATCATAAATCATAGCACAGCAGTCGGCACTCTCATCACGCCCGCCGCTCAGGCAGTGACTTGACGCTGGCTCTGAGCCAATTGGTTATTTGATTGGCTGGTCACCTCGGCTATAGGCAGGTTGTGGGCAATACTGGATAGCTGATAGACACTACGAGGATTGCTTAGCAACAATAATCTGCCGGCCCACAGCACACGGGCCTCGACTGTGCCGTGTGTGTGTGTGAACGGCACGGATTTGACCACCTCACAACAAGAGGAGTCCAAAAAAAAAATTACACGTTGGAATGTAATATGTATTGATCTGTGGCCTGTGAGTCAATGAGGATGAGGTTACATCATGATCGTGTTTGTCAGACGTCAGTTCACTTTCATGTTGTGATACAGAAATCCTCACATGCACTGTGAGCTTATTCAGATGAAAATGTCTTCACAGCAAAAACTCACTGTGTATCACTCTAATTTGACTCGTGTGTGTGTGTGTGTGTGTGTGTGTGTGTGTGTGTGTGTGTGTGTGTGTGTGTGTGTGTGAAACCCTGCACTTCGATGTTGTCCTCGCTCGTTTTAAACAGCGAATCAAAATTGTCCGTCTTCTAAACTGAGACAGATCATTTTCTTTTAGTGCTTTTAGACGGAGATAAAACATAAATCACCAGAACATCTAAAAACTGTGATCACGCACACACACATGCGCACACACACAACCCCAGATCCTCAGATACACACACACAATTTGTTTTATCTTTTATTCATGCTGAGTGTTTTGTTCATTTTTATTTTATGTTTCATTCTCTCTTTTCCTGCCTCCTCGTAGTACTTGTTTAACAGTTGTAGCTGCGATATTAAGCTACTGAGGAATAAAATAAAAAAAACAGTGACTCCCATTTTGCTCTCTCTGCACGCTTGAATATGTATTAATTTCATGACCTTTTCTGTCAAAACACTTTCCCTCTTCGAATTCTTCACCCTGAAGCAAAAGCAAACAAACACGCCGCAGAACATGTGAGCCATTGTCAAATTGCCAATTATTCTTTAGCATTATGTTGAGCTGGTGGGGGGGCATGAAGGCATGAAGGCATGAAGGCAGCGTCTGAATCACTGTGAAAATAATACCAGTCTGTGGCTCCCAGAAATGTATCGTACTGCAGTAAAAATATTCCTGCTGATAGATCCTAAACCACCAAACTGTTTCCTCTCCCCATGTCCTTATTAGTGCAACATTACTGTCTGAATTAAGTGATCTAATAAATGGCCACAAACAGGAGGATTTCTTTTTCTCTGCACCAAATGATATTACACTGATTCCAAAGTAAATAAAAGCCACACTTGTCAAATGCGCCCAGTTATCTGCAGCATATGTTTTTCTTTGTTTTGTGAATAAACAGCGGGCCTCATTTAGAGCCGAGCATCAACACCTTCATAAATGCTAATAGCGTTCTGGTGTCACTTTTAGTTATGCAAAGAGAAAACAGAGAATAAATTATATATTGCTCACTTGAGGCTGGGAGGTAAATCGTTTTTGTCATCTGTTTTGCGATGGATTGAATTTCCAGAGGATAAAAAAGATGAATGATTGTGGTGAGACTGATTTGAATGGCAGCTTCATTATTTGTTTTTTTTTTTGGCAGCACACTTTCATTTGTTCCTCTTAAGAGCTAAAGCTAACGATTCATCTGAGACTAAATGAGTCATTGTTTGGTCTATAAAATGTTGGAAAACTGTGAATGACTGTGGCCAAGATGATGTCATCAAAGGTTCTATTTTGTCTAACAACAGTCCAAAAACTAAATATATTTCATTTACAATTACAAAAGCTGCAAATCCTCACAGCTGAGGAGCTGGGATCAGTTTGAATAATTGAAGTTTTGGCTTAAAAAATGAGTTTCAGGATTAATCAGTTTTAAAAATTGCAGCCTACTCATTTATTTTTGTCAGTCAACTTATGGTTTAGTCAGCTCATTATTTCAGCTCTGTTTCTTTTATTGAATTATATGAAGTATTCATGTATTGATTCTTTTTGGGATGCAGTGCATTTACATGCCAGCGATTAAATATCAAATCCAATCAAGTCATTTTTTTTTATGTTTGAATCACAGACTGCACACCAGCTTGTTCCTCTTCACAGTCACAAAGTCAAATACATAAATATATCTGGTGACCTCTTTGTGTATTCTGTCATCTTGCGGTGTCACTGGTACTGTGATGGTATGACGTAGCGTCTGCGGCTGCCCTCTGACAGTGACAGCAGCAAAGGTTGTCAAATTGTCTGAGCCAGTTGATGACAGACTTGTAGACATTACTGTTGTCTGCCGAATGACAGTTTAGTTTTTAGTGGTTAAAAAAATATCACTCCTACTAAACCAAATGCGTCTATGGTTTTTTGTAGTTGGCTAACTCACGTAAATGGTCGTTTAGATAATAAACAGATGTTTTTAAAATTGATTTTTCTAAAAATTGAAAGCTTACGAGGTCACCTGCATGTTCTGACGGTGTTTTCAACAGCTGCTGTCAGAATGAGCAACCACAACGCATTCAGCTGAGTCACCTTTAACATTCACTCATTACACCAAAACACCAGACGACATTGTCTGTGTCCTGTTTGTGATGCTGACTAAATGATGTTTGCTTGTAGTTATTGCTCAGGCTCAGGGGTCGGCAACCTTTACTATCAAAAGAGCCATTCCTGGCCAAAAAGAAAAAAATCTGTCCTGAAGCCACAAAACATATTTGAGCCTCATAATAAAGGCAAAAACAGCCTTTTAAGTCAAATTCAGCCTATCAGCATTACTAACAGATCTAAATGAGCGCTCATTAATATGTTTTAGGACAAAGTGGCTCCTCTGCAGCGGACTGTTTTTGATTATTTGGTACTTTAACTTTGGAATCCACAGCTAGCCCAGCTAGGGAGACTCAGGACAGCTGTAGCCATCGCGAGTGATGTTTTTAGAGGAAAAGGCTCCAGGCCACAGACGTATGACGCACATTTTAGTTGATGAAATGCATTTTTACAACTGAAGAATCTAAGAATCACTTTAGGCCTGCAACAATAAATGAACATTAAAAATTACTATTCATGTCTACATCATTCTCTGTCAAAGCCACAGGGAGCCGCCTGTGAGGAGCTAAAGAGCTGCCTGCTCTAGTGAAAGCAACTTACATTATATTTCACATCTAAGTTATATTATTCTCTGGGACCATGGCAGCCCCTAGACAGTTAGCCCATTACGTTAGCTAGCTACGCCAGTGTTAACTGAGCTAACAGTTAGTTGTTTCACAGTTTTTCTTTTTCCAAAGCAAAAGTTTGCCACTTGTGTTGGCGCAGCTGTGACCTGCACAGGTTCCTCCCGATGCTGTCAAAGGTAATGTTACGTAGAAAGTAAAGGTAAAAGTAGATAATTGTACACTTCTTAGCACAGCTTGCATTATTCAAATGTGTGCAGATTGTAGGTTGACACCACTGCAGTAATGGCAACTTGTTTACTTCCTATACTTTGACAGATTTGTCTATAAACAGACAAAAAAACGCTTACAAATCCATGTAACATGTCACTGAGAACATGTTAATGCCACACGGAGAGGGACAGGAGATCAAACCGAGGGTATTCATGCTCTGCGGAGAGAGTGTTGAAGGCATAGTTCAACGATTTAGGAAACATTCGCTTTTTGCAGAGACTTAAATGAGATGTTTGATACCACTCTCATGTCTGTGCAGTAAATGTGAATCTTCCGCCTGGAGCTAGTTAGCTTAGCTTAGCATCAAGACTAGAAACAGCTAGCCTTGCTGCGTCCAAAGGTAACAATATCCACCGACCAGGACCACTTCAATCTTCTCATCTATTCCTTTAACAGTGAAGCTATTATCTACCTGTCGAGATCTCCCTACCTGTTCTGTCGGATCATTGTGTTCAGAGGGGCAGATATAATCACCTCAGTCTCTGCTCATTCTTCACAGAGACAGCAAATTGTCACATCATCGGCACAATGCGTGTGTTTAGTCTCAACCTTCGTGGCTCTTATGTCCTGTGAGATTTCTCACTGAGGATTTGCGCTCATTAACGTAACTGGTTTGTGTTTAATCCTTCAGTGACAATGAACATTGTTGATTGTGATGACTCCCAGACTGTCTGTTTCTACATCCCTCCATCTTTCACAGAGCTGAGTGGCTTCATTGCAGCTCTTGATCTCATCATTTCTCAAACAGATGGGATCATCATCATCCATTAGTCACATTCTGAAGGAGCAACAATGTATTAGGAGTGAACACGAAAAGCTTTTAAGCGGGGACTGAAACAAAACATCTTTTTTATTTGATTTGGCATTTTTTACTTGAAGGAATAGTCCAGTAACACTTTGGGAAATGTGCTTATTTGCTTTCTCTCAAAGAGTTAGATAAGAAGAGCAACATCACTCTCAGAACTTTGCTTCATCTGTGGAGCTGGAGTCAGGGGTGCGATGATAACTTAGTACAAGGACTATGGATGGGGGAAACAGCCTGGCTCTCTCAGCACCTTTCAAGGTGTACTCAAATTGTAAGTGAAGCACATTTTCACTCATGCCATGTGCCTAAATTTGACATATGGACTGGTTGTACAGTCTGTGCTCAAATAGCCAGTGCGCCAACTGTCCAGACATTAGATGTAAGCTAGCTAGCAATAGATCCTGGTCATTCCTTTGAAAGTTGCTTAGAGACACACGAAGCCAAGAACGTTAAACACTAAACCACAAGTTAGCTGGGAGGACAAACTTTTCTGGTTTCATGCGCCACTGAGCAACTTTACTGCCTCCATCACTGTATCCAGTTTATACATCCATGAGTGGTGCATAGAGCCAAAAACTGTTTGACTTCCGCATATAAAATAACCTGGATGATCAGCATTGCGTCCACATCATTGAACCTGAAGACGATGTGCACAAGAGACTTCTGGTTTAGTGCTCTGAACTTTAATTGTTTGGCTCCTCTAGACTTTCCAAATGTTATTTAACCAAATGGATCAAATCCTGATAGTGAAAATAGTCATTTAGTGGGGGTTGTGACACTCAAAAAAAGGTATCCACTGATTTACAGATGTCTCCTTTCCAATGTAAGTCAATGGCGAAAAGTCTTCTAGGGCTCAGTGACATAATGTGATGGATTCAAAAGTTGTAATTCCACTGTTTGGCCACTACAAACCTGGCGCACTTCCTAAGGGCCTGACTAGCTGCACAAAACACCTGAAGTTTTCTCCTTAACTATGACACTTAGGGCTTAATTTCTCCTGAGCTGAGGGACTTACACAGTTGCACAGAATCCCATTATAGATTTCCTTAGTTAAGGGAAAATGTTAACTCATTTACTGCGTTTCAAGAGATTATACAGCAGTAAAAGTTTCCATGGAGATTGTTTGTTTGCTTATAGTTTAGGCTTATAGTTAGATAGTGAAAAAATGGCAGAAGAAAACAAGATAAGAAAACAATATTGGTCAGAGGAGGAAAAGATTATACTCTGGGGAAAAACAGCGCAAACCACAAAGTAAATTTGATCCTCAAATACCAGAAAAAGATTGTTAGAGGAAACAATGAAAATAAATTCAGCCAAATCTATGGTGTAAAATCAAAAGTGTATCCATCGGTTTCTCCTGGTCGCAGAACACTCCTCTCAGGGTGATTTAGTTTTTTAATTTATCACCACAAACTCAGTCATGTTGCAGTAAAGATGGGTCAGAGGTACCTTAAGTGTTTTTATACCTTGCTTTGGTTGCTAAGGTCTTTTGTGCAACAGTCTAGGGATCCCTTAAGTATAAGACCAAGACAAGGAGAAAACCACACTTAAGTGAACATTTAAGGAAACCTCATGGAGAAAACTTAAGGGTGTTTTGTGCAACTGATTTTATTTTGAGGAGACCTTATCAAGGACTTTAAGGAAAATCTTAACTTAAGGTGTTTTGTGCAAACGGGCTGTGTGTGTATCTATGAGTTTGTGTTCAGCTGAGACACTGGCTCCAGTTCTCTCTGTTATATCCCACTAATTTCTTTCCTCTTTCCTTTAATCTCCGTACATGTATGAAGCACGCAGATAAAGCTCTGGTGTTTCTGGTATTCTGAGCTCAAGTTAAAACATTTTCAACTCGGGTGGCTTCATCTTCGCCTCAGTTTCCTGTGGCAAATCGCACCCACTCGCCTCTCTGTATGCAATTGTGCCGCCTCTAAACTTCGCCTCGCATTCTGTCTGAACACACCTTCAGGCTCACAAACAGCTGAACCCAGTGTCTTCGTGAAGTCTTGTTGTTTCTGTAAGGTTGCCAGGCAACAAGGTCTACAGCCTAAAGACCATAGAAATATAATGAATGGACATTGAACTGTTTGCCGTGGTCATTTCACTACTTTGAAAGAAAAAGGCAATTAATGGTAGCTGTTATGCTGACAACATGTCAGTGGGGCTCTAACATGTGTCACACGCACTAGCTTGAGATATGAACGGATAGAAGTTGACATCTTATTATTAAAATATAAAGCAATTAAATTCAGGAATCCTCAATCCCTCTATAGCAGCAAGGCAACAAAGATTGATCATAGAGGACGCCTCCTCATGCTTTGTACTATTCCACTGCTCGTTTGACCGTTACTGCAAAACCTCACCCCAGTGAGAACGCAACTTGCCACAAGCTGGTTCCTTTATACAGAAGTTAGCCAGTTACAATGGTTGCAAAGGCAGTGGGACACATACAAATGGTCCTAACCATCCTGCTATGTTGATTTGAAAGAAAATGTCCATTTTCTCATTCTGTTTCTATACTGTTAAATCACACGAGTCTCCATTAATGCAAGCACTTAAACTTTCCTATAAAATCGGAGAATGTGTGCAACGCAACGGACTCACAGATGGAAAATGTTTTGTTCACTTTAACATTATTTTAAAGGGGTAGGGTCCGCAATTTCAGTAGCTTGATTATAAGAGTGTCCCTCTCTTCACACACAAATAATTTTTGGAGGGATAGTTTGGATCTTCCAAGGTGGGGGTTTTACGAGGTTCTTGTCCGTGGTCAGTGTGCTACATGCAGTAGAGGTTGGTTGGGGGCTTGAGTCTGGCATGGAGGCTGGGCGAAGTGCTGCTTAGGATTGGGACAGCAGCAGAATGTATTTTAGCAACCTAAAATAACCAATATCAGTTTGGGTGTGCGTTGTATTTAGAATGTTTTCGCCTCGTTGCCTTGTTCATCAAGAAACAGCTACAGAAACGTGACTCCCACTAAAACCTGTGATTGTCTCTTTCACATTTCAGTTTGTGTAATGACGAATCAAGCATGATATAATATGCTAAATAGTGAGTCTTGGCACCCATTCTTGTTCCAAACTCATCAAATACCGCTTCTTTGTCAGCAATTTAAGCGTCAGACCTTTCATGGTGGAATGATACGCCACCAGTCAGCCAGACGGCACCTGTTGGGTTCGAAGCTCGAAAGTCCCTTTAGGGTTGGTAGAAGACAAGGTGAAGGGGTCCAACAAACCCTGGACTCTCATCTGGGAGCTCAGTGTTCACTTCCTGTATGAATATAATGCCAAACCTTCATGTTTTCTCTAAACCTAACCACATGCTTGTGTTGCACAAGAAAATTAACGTCAATACGAATTGTTTTACAGATGATGTAAGTTTATTTTGAAAAAGACTGTATGCATCTAACAATCAGAAACTGTACATTTCCTGTGAAAACGGACGTGTATTTTGAAAAGCCGCAATACATGTAACAGGCGTAAACTGACACGCCATTCCAGAACGTCAACAACAAACGCAGGAGGATACCTAGCTCGTAATAAGTAGACTTGAACATCACTGACCAAGCAGCTATACGTGACGAGTTAGGCTGGAAACAGATTGGCTTAAGAGATGCTGATGGACCCGACTTGTTTTTACTGGTCAGCTAGCTTAGCCATGCTAAGCTAAGCTAATTGCCTCTCTTGTCAGCTTAATGTAGAGACATGAGAGTAGGATCAATTTTTCAATCCAGTTCTTGGAAAGAGAGCATTTTCCTCAGAGATGTGAAACCAAGTCTTTTTAAAGTAGATTAAAAGATTCACAAATTGTCCAAATGATTGTTCATCATCGTTTCTTTTCAACACTACATTTTCTTCGTCTGGTCCATAATACACATCACTTTGGTCTTTTCCCAGTGGCCAGAAGAAACTGTACAGTGCTACTGACACCGGTAGAATTCAGCAGAATTAAATGAACGTCTGTTACAATAATCCTGAAAGTCTTTCAATATAAGTTAAAACACTTTTGCTCCATGTTTCAGCAGCGGGGTCGTGACACCACAGTTTTTTTTTTGATGTGTCTCATCTTGTCTCTGTCTGATCTGTTTGCCTCAGGGACGCTGCGCCTAGTCTTTGACAATGAAGTTCAACTTGTTCAGAAAGCCACAGGCCGTGGCGGCCGCCGAGCCCACCGGTGTCACCACCGCCACCTATGGCTCCCACCCAGGCTTTCATCTCCACCTCGGTGCCGGAGACCTCTGGCTCCAACAACACAGAGATCAGCAAGAACGACATGTTCGAGGAGATCAAGAGCAAATTCTTGAATGAAATTGATAAAATTCCATGTGAGTAGTGCTGCAGTCCGTCCTCACTTCCTGGTCAAAGTCAAGGTAGTCTTTATTTTAAGTGTTTGGGGAAATAAAAGTTACAGGTCTCAGTAAATACTGCTCTGTTGTTTTCTAAAACCGACAGTGCCTCCATGGGCTCTGATCGCCATCGCTGTGGTGGCCGCGTTGCTCATCCTCACCTGCTGCTTCTGCATAATCAAAAAATGCTGCTGCAAGAAGAAGAAGAACAAGAAGGGGAAGAAGGGCAAAGACGGCTTCAACATGAAGAACATGCAGGGTGGCGAGGTATGACGCCTTGTGCTTCCTCCGTGCTGAAAAAGTCAGAGTAACAGGATGTTTTGGGTGACGTTTTGTCTCTTCTACAACAATTTATCATTCAACTTTTTATCGTTGTTGATGACATTTGTATTGCTGAGTTTTTCATCATTGAAATGTGTCTCTAGCTAACTGAATTTGATCTTTTACCAGCAGCTTTTGTAGCCCAGGCTGTAGAGGACACAAGGAGAGCTCTCTTCCCCTCCATTTATTCGATGTTGTTGTTGTGGTCGTTTAAATGTGTGACGTATTCCGTTGTGGCCCCGTGGTGAAAAATGACGCACTTCGTTACGGGGTGGCAAAGAATAATGAAGTGGAAAGTTTGTTCAGACAAGTCGCACAGTACAAAAAGGCTACATTTTTATAATTAAACATGATGGATGAAGGCATGAGACCCCGCAGAAATATTGGGAGAATTTGGAGGCAAAGTTCAGTAAATCAGAGGATAAATGTTCGAAAAGCCAGTGATTCATTTGAAGCCTAATCAGCTAACATCACCACAGATTGCCCTGCGCTCCAGTGACAGTTAATTAAAGCAATCAATTACTTGTGTCCCATGATGTGAATTTATCGTCCCCTGCCGAAAACAAGCGTGTCATTTCTCATCATAATTGTGGTGGTGGTGGTGGTGGTGGTGGTGTTGACTGCCTCTCTTTTGTAGTGTGTTTGGTGTCTTGTGAGTTGAATCTCTTCCTCTCTCTGCTCTCCTCCTTTTTTCCCCCGCTTTGTGTCTGTTCTGTGTGTGCCTCGTGTTTCTTGACTGTGGTGGACTCCCGCTCTACGGTAGGTGGATAGCTCACGTTGACGCTCTCTGGCCCCCCGGGGCGGAGGGGGGTTTCATGGAATGAAAGTCGTAGCTTCCTTTGCAACTTTTTTTTTTCTTAAAATTTTTGTCATGACAGCTTGAGAATGTAACAATGGAAAGCTATGATGTGCTCCATAAACCCCAGAGAGGAGAGTCTAACCATCTAACGCATTGTTCCTGTGACAATGTGACTATAACACCAATATGGAAAGTATTGGACTAAGAGATGATATGCAAGACACTTTTAACACTATTAATCTATGCATGTGATAAAGGGCATGGTTGGTTGTTTGGGAGACATGGAAACGGTGATGATAAAACTGCATGAAGAGCCAAACACTCGCAAATCTGTCCTTCTAATTGCAACGCTCAAAGAGCAGGTAGGATGTGGAGACACTGGATGGCCTGAAAAAGAAGTTAAAACATTTCAAAGACAAGGTCACCTTGGCAATGAGGCTTTAATTTAACTACAATGATAACACTGCAGCAATAAGACATTATTCAAATAGCTGGCTGTGCCCTTTAATCCTACACCATTTACTGTAATACAGAGAAGAGAGGCTTTTTTTTTGGTGCCACATAAATTTAGAGGTAAAACGAGGCATGAAGGTTAAAAAAAGTTCTGGATTTTATTGTGAAATATCAAAGTTGTGAATGTAGGTTTTGAAAAGGTTATTTGAAAGCCAGCTCCTTGCACTGAGTATTTGCCTTTTATCATTTTAGTATGCATCGGCATTTGCTGTTGTGAGCTAGTTCCTTAGGGGTTTTTATTTAAACATTTATCTCTACCGTCATTCGGTGAAGTCAAAGCTCTTTGACAAACAAGCACACTATGCTAATACCTGATATCATTGGAAAACTGTTGCATTTATCACCCCTCTTAGTGGAACTAGCATGCAAAGCCTCCACTGACTCTGGCTGTCACTGAACTGCGCAAGCATGTCGAAGGGATTGCCCAATGATCCAAAAAACACTGAGAGGACAAGGTGTGCAGGAGTATAAACATGTATTTATATGTTACCAGTAGATATTTCTCACAATGATACATCCCTGGTTATTATCATCAGGTGCTGTGCAGGTAAGCAGTAACCAAAAACATGTATCTCCCACGTAAAAACTCCTGGAGCTCCAGTGTCTGTGGCATGCTGGCTGTCATGGGGAGCCCTGTAGTGTGATCCCTCACCCCCCCCCGACCTTTAACACCCTGTTCTGTCTCGTTACCTTCACACCACAGATACACCAGGACGACGAGGATGATGACGAGGGAGAGACTGGACTGACGGAGGAGGAGAAGAGGAAGAGGAGAAAGAACAGGAGAAACTGGGGAAGCTGCAATACTCTATAGATTATGACTTTGAAAATGCAAAGGTCTGTTGGTGTCACTTGGAGATACATTACATATATTATCAAGCTTTATAGGAAAAATTTGTATTGTTGAAGCACTGTGAGCAATGTTAGATGTCTAAGATCTAACGATAGATTTTTAAAGTGTTGAACATTTTATATTTTATATCCTATCTTCATTGAATTTTCCAGTATCGAATGAATAGTTCAAGGTTTTGTGAAATAAACTGATTAGGTTTCTTGCTGAGAGAAAAAATAGATTGATACTTTTTTATGTCTGTAGGCTGAATATAAAGGTACAGTTAGCAGCCAGTTAGCTTAGCTTAGCATATGTAAAGCAACCCAATCGCTAGAATATGTGATGGCCTTGAACATTTCTTAAAACCACGGATATGTCACATTTGTACATTTCATGTGTAGCAGATATGTTGAAGCTTAACATTTTGATTTTCAGTTTTATGTTGTGACAGCGCTGTGGTGAACATTTTGGTTAGGTATAGGTTAAAAAACAACTTGGTTAGGGTTAGGAAAACATGTTTTGGCTTAAAATACACTGTTTGGTTGCCACAAACATGGCTGGACATGCCATGAACTGTCATCAAAAAATAACTGCTTTTGTCACTACAAATATGGCTAGAAATATCCCCAACACTTGTCATAAAACATACGCTTTTGTTGCCTCAGACCTAGCTAAAAATGTCCCAAACTATTGTTAAAAATCCCCTCTTTTGCGCCATAAACATGACTAGGAATGTCCCAACCTCTCCTTAAAAAAATACCTGCTTTTGTTGTAACAGACACAGCTTGAAATGTCTTAAACTCTAATTAAAAAGTACCTGCTTTCCTCAGTACAAACATGGCTGGAAATGTCCTGACTTCTCATTAAAAAGCACCTGCTTTAGTTGCTACAAACACAGCTGAAAATGCCCTGACCTCCCATTAAAAATACCAGCATTTGTAGCCACAAATATAGCTCAAGATGTCCTGAGCTCTTGTTAAAAGTACCTGCTTTTGTCGCTACAGACACAGCTGGAAATGCCTCAACCCTTTACCCTCTTCTGTTGCTACAAACACGGTTAGAAATGTTCCGACCTCTCGTTTGAAATACGCACTTTGGTCACTACAGACATGGCTGGAAATTTCCAGACCTTTAGTTAAAAAACACCCTGCTTTAGTCGCTACAAACATGACAGGAAATGCCCCGATCTCCCGCTAAAGATACCCACTTTGTTGCTACAAAGACAGCTGAAAATATCTCCACCTCTCATTAAAAATACCTGCTTTTGTAGCCACAAACATGGCTGGAAATGCCCCAACCTCTCATTCAAAATTTCTGCTTTTGTTGCTACAAATACTGCTGCAAATGTCCCGATCTCTCATTTAAAATACCCACTTATGTTACTGCAGACACTGCTGGAAATGTCCCAAACTCTCATTAAAAAGTACTTGCTTTCCTCACTACAAACATGGCTGGAAATGTCCTGACCTCTCATTAAAAATACCTGAAAATCTAGATATGTAATGCATCATTTTATAATAACTCTGGCTCAGGGAAAAGGGAATAGATTTGTCAAAGATTAAGAAACCTTATCATCATTACTGTAATGCTCTCAGCAGCATATGGACACAGTAGTCGTATATGACATGAATTAATGAGGCTTTGAGTGGCGAATCAAAGAAGAAGTGTCTTAAATTAAGTCAATAGAAAACAGAGCAGTGATTAGTATAAGAGGTGCACAAACATACATACACATCTTATGGAAGAGAAAAATCAAAATGCGACACACGTGTCATGTTGAAGAAAACCCTCTGACATTTGAAGCATCTGCAGTGGAGCACAAAATTTAGGGAGATTGATTGTGAGGCTTAAGTTGTCAGATGATGTTACATAACCAATCTCTGCTGCAGTGACCCTGACACAAATGACATTTTCGCTTTGCATGATAAAATTCTCTTTCCTGTCCCCTGCTTTCTGCCCACGACCTCCTCTGCACACAGCTCACAGTCGGCATCCTTCAAGCTGCGGACCTCATATCCATGGACTCAGGTGGAACCTCCGATCCTTACGTTAAAGTCCTGCTCCTACCTGATAAGAAAAAGAAGTTTGACACCAAAGTCCACAAGAAAACACTGAACCCTGTCTTCAATGAGACATTTGTATTTAAGGTGAGTCTTATCAGCGTGTGCGTCTGTTGTTGGAAACTTCGGTGCAGGAGATGTGTGCACTGCTTTGATTAGTATCGATGCAGCCGTAAACAGAAAGAGAGACATACATGAAAATTTTTATGGTTGATAGAGAGGATGTTTGTGTTTTTATATAAAGCAAACTGCAAAAATAATCCTCCTATAACCAGCTGCCAGCGCGTCCCTTATAGTGTGTGTCTCAGATGTGTGTTCTCAGTGGTCTGTGCAGCTGACAGTACATGCTGCTCTTTCCTGTCCCGGCTAATAAACCCCGCAGAGACTTTACAAGTGGCTCTGGGTCTCGCTGGAAGCTCGGCCTGCCTGCAAATTTGCAGTAGCAAAAAAAAAACATCTTATTTCCTCTCCCAAACAGAGCTGAAGGGAGGTTCATTGCCACATTTAGTGTTTCACTGAGAAGGTTCATCTGAGTTTGACTTCTGTTTGAACATGAGAGGTTTTCTATTAGTCTAGACGGTGTCTGCAAGGGATGGAAGCATAAAGAATTATCTACATCTTCATTTAGGATTGTTTCAGTCAGTTGGAGCCTGTTATCTCTGCTAATATTTTTCTTTCCTCTTTCTTCAAATCAAAGATGATATAATGCAATTAAAGTCAGTTTATATCTTTCAAATGCTATTTCACCCGAAACACAGGGTATCTTTTAAGCTAATCTGTATTTTCAATATTTAACTTTGTTTCATTTAAGTATATACCCATTCACTGATTATCCACCACTTGTCACTCCAGAGAGCAGAGTTAGCATTAGCATAATGAAGGTTTTGACAGCAAACAAGGTAAAGCGTACACTTTTTGGATGTAAACCAGACCCTGGAGCTTCTTTCCACAATTGAATAAATGCCTCATTGTAGCAGATATTATTGTATGTTTCACATCCACCGACGCTGTGTCAGCCACTGCCAGTTAGCTTACAAGCTAAAGATAAAAGATGCTAACCTCTAGTCCTTTTTTCAGAGGGATTTTTTAAACTTTTTTTATGTGTAAATATGAATCATAGCAGAGTATTTTTTACACACTATAAATGTGTCTGGAGGGGAAATTGAAACTTCTCCAGTCCACCTGTTGTTGTATAAATCTGCCAGAAGAAAATTCATGAGAACACGTAGTGAATTTTTAAATTTCCTCTTGAACATACTAAAAAGATATTTTGAGTTAATATTCTGAAACGTATTGCTTGAACTGTGCCTTTTTATTGACTCATTATTTGAGGATTTAATTTGCTTTTACTATCATATAATCACTAACGGAAAATCATATGAGATGTCAGCACGTAAAACAACATAATATCATATCTGTTCATCAGATCCCCTACGAGGAGCTCGGTGGGAAGACTCTGGTGATGTCTGTTTATGACTACGACCGATTTTCCAAACATGACGTCATTGGAGAAGTGAAGATTCCCATGAACACTATCGACCTCGGGCGGCCGATCGAGGAGTGGCGGGATCTGGAGAGCGCCGATCAAGAGGAGGTGCTGTTAGGAATTACACTTTCAGAAATTATGCTTTTAAAGAAGACTAGTTAGAGGATATGTTTTCAGTCAATCATCAGAATCATATTTTTATTCAGTAATAATCATTGTTCAGGGACTGTCATGATGAGATTGCATGAGATATTTGGCCTTCTTTTTTTTTCAAATCACCATCTCATTCACCTCAGTGGTTGCTGTAAGCTTCGAGGTTCAGAATCTTCAACTATTCTTAACCTATCCTTAGTTTCAACTCTAACAGTGCACGACATACAGCAGAAACTAGCTGAGAGCATTTTGCTGTAGCCCGTCATCATGTTTATCTAAAACAAGCCGTCTTGCTGTTGGCTGATGAGCATGTGTCATTTCTGTGTTTCCTCTCTGTGCTGACTGCTCAGCCTGAGAAACTGGGAGACATCTGCATCTCCCTGCGTTACGTCCCCACTGCTGGGAAACTCACCGTCTGCATCCTGGAGGCAAAGAACCTGAAGAAGATGGACGCCTGCGGATTATCTGGTAATCTAGATTATTGCACTTTTATTGGGATTAGTGCTGCTCGAGACACTTTAGGCTTGTCTAGGTGTTTGTCTAAGATTGAAGGTATTACATGGTAAAAACTTTTGGTCCTTTGGTTCTAGTCATTAACTCTTAATTAATTTTTATTCCTTATTTTGTTTTTAGTTGTTTTCTGTTCAGTTAATTTAGTTTCCAGGGTGGGGTTGCTCATTTCAGTTGAGTTTTTATTGTTTGAAAATGTTTAGTTTTAGTTTAGTCTTTATTAGTTTCAGTATTAGTTTCATTTTTGTATAAGGGGGGTATTTGTCAGGGGTAAGATTCAAGAAGGTCAGAACAGGTATTACAATACAAACACAATGCTTTGTGACGTTCCAGTCTCAGTAAACATATGAAACACTGCCTCCTTATGCTTGTTTGAATATGGCCAAATTGATAGAGACTAAAACTAAACATATTTCAATCCAGTCTGACTCCCAACTGGCACTCAGCATCAGACACCAACGCCTAGAGCCCCCTTTAGGGGCTGTACACATGCGCCTTCAGATTCTAGTTGTCAATGTAGACGCCAGAGCAAAGCTGTTGCGGTGTGCACACACTCTGGAGCACCTATTTTTCATGGCACAATGGCTGTGCCCTGAGATAAATTGAGAACAACTTTTGGAACACAGCAGCTTGCATCACACGTCAGGTGACAAGGACCAACCCGTCACAGATATCTTTCAGCCTGTGAAAAATGTAAAGAAGAAGCTGATCATTTTAGTGCAAGCCTGCCAGAGCTTTACGTTGGTCCCACAGACAATAGGCCTACACACTCTGCACCTGGGATTTCAGGTAAATAGGCTATTATATGCTATCATAGCTACCTACCACCACACTCTTGCACTAGGCGGCGGTATTTTTTGACGCTCCAGGCAACTGCTGTAGTCTAAGGAGGAAGAAAGTCCACATAGGGCAAGTGGGAGGGGAGGTGGAGCGGTCAAACAAACTCTGGACTTTCACCCAGGAGACCACTGTTTGTGTCCCTAGGTTTTAGCTGTAGGGACCACTATCAATGAAAAAAACTGCTAAGTGGCTGAGTTGGCTCGTAACTGTGACTTTCATGCTGTAGTCCAGAGATGTGTTTTATGGTGGTTTATTAAACGAACAGCAGGGATAACTAAAGCAAAACTAGATGAAACAAAGTATTTCGTTATGTTATATTACGGTCAACATAAAATATCAGAGCCAAAAGCTGACCCTGTTTGTCTAAGAGCCGCCACGGCAGTGAATGAACGGGTAAAATAATGTGACTTACAACTACAGAAAGTGAAAGTGACCAAAAGAACACGTGCAGCCTAAACAAATAATAAACAGAGGTTAAAACACACACAGTCCTTCACCAAGTTCATTTTGAAAAAGACTGTATGCATTTAACAATTAGAAACTGTGTATTTCCTGTGAAAATATAGTTTATTTTGAAAAGAAACAGTGCATGTAATAAGCATAATTGATTCGCCGTCCCTGAACATCCAAAACTGACACAGGAGGAGTACCCAGCGCGTCTTTTTTTGATGTTTAGGCTGACTAACCAGGCTTCGGTGTTTGATGAGCTGGGCGTGAGAATGTGTTGCCATATTTCTGGTATATTTTTCTAAGTACACAATTTAGTTTAAGTTCGGTTTCATTCTTTCTTAAGTCTAGTTTTTTTAGTTTAAAGTTTAGTTTTGGTCTCTAGAATCTAAAACGAATCATCGACAGAAGAGAATCCCAGAGCTTATAATGACTGTGCTTTGTCATGCACGTACACCTTAGAAATGCAGCAGGGTCAAACACATATCACAACAACTGAGGATGAATCAATACAGAAAGTAATCATGAAATCAATACGATGGAAGTGTGTATCAGACGTGATAAAAGGGACGTAAATACTGCAGAAACATCAGGAACAACTGCAGCTCAATAACTTACCTTCATGATTGATGCTGTTTGCAGATCCTTATGTAAAGATCCAGCTGCTGCAGGGCGGTAAGCGTCTGAAGAAAAAGAAGACGACAGTGAAGAAGAACACCCTAAACCCGTACTATAATGAATCCTTCAGCTTTGAAATCCCCCTGGAACAGATGCAGGTACGGTGACAGTCAAACACAAATATTTAATCCTAATCGGTAGAATAATGGCTGTGAGTAAAGCAAAGTGTTGTTTCTCCATATATTTTGATGACTTAATAACTGTGAGGAATTAAATATTCTCTCCTGTTGCCTTCGTAGAAAATCTTGGTGGCGGTCACAGTGTTTGATTACGACAAGATCGGTAAGAATGACGCTATCGGAAAGATCTTCGTGGGCAGTAAGGCAACCGGCCTCGGTCTGAAGCATTGGTCCGACATGCTGGCTAACCCGCGCCGCCCCATTGCCCAGTGGCATCCATTGCAGCCAGAGGAGGATATTGATGGTCAGCTGGCGTCCTTGAATGCAAAGAAGTAACGTGCTCCACCAACCAGCTAATGCACTAACTCAGAAATCCAACCCCCGCCCCTACTTTGCATGAAACCCATGACTTAACAACACGTGACGACTCGTCATGAAACCTGCTCAGCAAAAAAGAGACATCTTAGAATATCCGCTCATTCATGGTTAAGTCGAGAAAAAACTGTTTTTAAGCATCACATTTCACACATTAGTGTATGCTGAGAGGAGTGGCGTTGAGTTATCGGGTGACTGGTTCGTGAATGATCGACTGTTGGTCTTTCTTTCATTTGAAGAAACTTAGAAACTGATTCTTAGGGTGCTGACACTGAACGAAAGACAATGCTGGAAAATAAAGCTTTAGTTTAGTTTATAGAGCATGCTTTACTTACCTCCCCACTGCTCCGCATACACCACGCCCAGTATTGTATCTTGCTAATAAGTGTGCTATAACTTGCAGTAGAGAGTACTGTAGTATTGGGCTATTTCCTGCATAGAGTCTGTTTAAGTCTATTAATGCAAAAATATTTAATTGAGAATGAATGAGTTCACTGAATGCAGCGACCCATGTTGCAATATATTTTCAAGAGTAATCTGCATAAATGATTGTCTTCATTTTACCGGCTCACATTTGAGAAGGAGATACAGTACAGTGGTAAATAATACAGAACAGTTGTCTGATCTTAGCTGCTTGTTTTGTGTTGCCACGAAGGCACGTCTATGCATTTAGGTTCAACACACGCTTCTGTGTCTCCAGGCGGATCTAATGTAGGACAGGAATACATGGGTGCCTTTCCTGATACGACACTTTGAGAATTACAGTGAGCTTCATTGTTTTATTTTGGAGGGAAAATCATTCAAAAGTAGTCAGGGACACTGTGAATGTGCCATCTTGAATCTGTCTTGAGTTGTGTTGACCACTTGGATGTAAAACCTTACTTATCTGTGGACAAGGTAAGGACACAGGAAGGTTCATCAGTAATGTTCAGACCAATTATGACAATGTTTTGTTTTTAAATTCTGCTCCTGCTTCCCTGAAAACAGTGCCATCTAACTCAGTTTTGTTTTCCATTAAAGGGATTACATGTCTTTCTTTGACGAATGTTGTAGTTTACCAAACCTACCCCACACCCCCGAATGTTTCTGGTGAAACAACACAAGGATACCTGTCAAAGATCAGATGTCTTTTTTATAGAGAGCTCAAATTTGAAATGTAAGATGTAGCCGCACTTTTTAAGAGAGCATAAAGTGCAAAAATGCAGGTTTATAAAATCCCAACAGGGCGAGTGCTACGTGGAAACATTATAATACAATAAACATATCTTGGACCATTCTGCTTGAACCAAATAGAGCTGCAGAATCTAGCACGTATCATGCCTCACAGTATTTCATGTTGTTTGGATAGCTCACCCATCGGCCACAAGCTTTGTAAACCTGGAGCCAAAGTGCTGCAACATGGCGCTGTTACAGCATCATCACAGATCAGACTGATGTGCAGGGACATGGAGGCAAAAGAAGGCCATAAGGATTTAATTTGTATAAGCACTTAACTGTAAAGTTTCAGTCCTCCTAAATACTTGATTAATTCCTCTGAATTTATAGCACTGAGCTAATTTACTTGGAGAGCCATTTATCTGAATTTATGTGGTTTGATTTCTTCACTTTGAAATTTTAAAGACTGGATGGTTTTCAAATTTAATGTGTTCACAAAATAAACTCACATTAAACTATATTCAAGTTGCTCAAATTCAGTTGGATCTCAAAAGAGTCAAGTTTATTTAGACACCAAAATTCAGCATGATAAATTCAGTCTTAAAAAACCTAGGCTGCCAAAGTCAACGAGTGACTGGAGTTGGAGGGGGCTGAGTAGGGTCCAGCACTTCCACCTAAAATGACAGCTGACAGCAGGAAAGAGAGAGACTAGATTTAAAAAACTGAAAGCAGCAACATGATGAAATTTGATTGGTTTAACTGAAGCAGCAATGCCCATAATCAGCTGATTGGAAGAAGTGGGGGGAGTGAGATAGAGAAAGAGAATTTTGAAGCGTAAAGAAAATCATCCTGAGTGAAGTTATGCTTCATTTAAACCTTGGGTGGTAATTCTGCTGTTTCCACAGGTACGTGTGTAGAAAGATTATCAAGTAGCTCATTTTGAGATAAATGCTCACATTAGCATCTTAGCATCTAGCAGTAAAATAAAGATGCTAGAGATGGTCACAAATTGGTGTAATGCTGATCTCTAGTTTTATTTATTTATTTTTATTTGATAGGGACGATGTGATGTAACATAGCTCCATTACAGAGTATGGGCCTGTTGCGCTGCACAGAGTTTATAGCTTTTGCTAAGTCCTAACTCTTGTCCCTAGATGGGCTTTTACATGTAGACCTTAAACGTTATTAAATATATACACCATACAACCACAGTACACTAGAAACATGGAAGGCACAATAAGACACATGAACCACAATCCACCTGCTACAGTAAACATACCACAGTATATAGCTCAATACAAACATCACAACATATCCCACAATACAGCTACTGCAATAGACATACCATTATATACACACACCACAATACACTGAGACTAATATCCCTAAAAAGTTTGAGAGCATTTAGCTAAGAGTGTTTACAGCTCTGGTTTGCTTTTAGCCAGCACTTGACTTGATTTGACTTGAGTATAATTATTACAACAATAACCAATGGTTTGAAAACGAGTTAGCATCAGAAAATGATTGAAATGTCCAGCCTCTATCTCGCCAAGAGGTTATAGTGCCGATTAAAATATGACCAAAACTACTGAACGAAAAGAGCCCAGAATAACCATGTCTTATGTGAAAATATAACAGTAACAGTACGTACCTAATTAATAGAGTAAAATAACATCCAGTTCACAATCAATTCAGAGGAGCACTTTTGGAACGTGGCGGTGACAGTGAAGGGGAACTTGAGCTGTGTGGTTACGACAGGAACCTTTTCAGTTTTTCAGTCATATAAATTACTAAAGAGAAGTTCAGATTAAAGTCTGGACACTTTGTACACAAATTTTCAATCAGAATATACGAAAATAAAGAAGAAAAAAAATCACGTGCAACTTCAAATGACATTCTGGAAAAGGGGAGAACTTATAACCATGTAAATTCAGAAAAATGGTTTTTAAAGTAAAGTATTTAAATCCTATAGTGTCATTGTTATTAATTTCAACATTAAGTATTCATTAGTGGTTAAACTCCAGAACTGGGTGTTTAAGTTGAGAATAAATTCAAATCATTACAGCCTTTCTTTGCCTCTGTCGGAGGCCATTTTGTCACCAGACGTAAAGAGTAATCCTGCAGGAGGCTGAAGAGCAGCACACTGATTGGTCCACGCACAGTCCTACTCCCTCCTCTTGTCGACATAATGCATCGCGCAGATTTGTTAATAGGCTACAGCATGTATTCACGAGATGATGTAAATAGTAGCATGTTTTAAAGAGGAACCATAATTATATTGTGTATGTGTGTTTGTGTTCTGTGTCATTTTTTGATAATAAAACGGAGTAAAAAAGAGTATGCACTGACTGCAAAGTGTATGTATTTTTGCTGAATGGGACTGAATGTATGTCTGAATAATCCATGTTAAGGTTCACGGGCTCCTCTAACGCCTCAGGATTAAAGCAGGGTTGATGTATAAAAAAAAAATCCACTCAGTTTGCCATAATGCTGCATGATCGTCTGGTTTTCTGTCATCGTTTGTTTGTGTCCTCTGTGCTTTAATCCAGTGTTCGATATGCTCGGGCTACAAGTCATGTAATTACTGTTGATTTCTGCTTGCACTTGTTTCACAGTGTGTGTCGGTCGCTGACCTGTTAACTGTATATATTTCAAAAAAGGAGAATATTTGCCGGCTCCTTGATTTTCTATCTCAGTGTACCGTAAGTGTTTCCTTCATTTACTCCTGCCAGATGGGTGTCAAGTCTCAGTTTATTAAATGTCGATGAAGTGGACGACTTAATCGACTTGTAGCCCCTTTTTCCTTCCTGCTTTTACTTCATTGAAGTGTACCTTCTCATCTTATTGCTATTCATAAAGCCTGCTCTGATATGTCTGACTATACTTTAACATTAGGAATTAAACTAAACTGTTTTTTATTTTATTAAACAGTATTTTATATTAAGATTTCTTTGCTGGATTAGTTCTGTGAAACAATACGACTGCACATTATTGATGCAGTCCTCTTAAAGAGCTCCACTCGTGTAATTGAGCGATCAATAATCTTTTCATTTCCAAATGTCACTTCATGAATGAACACACGCAGTTTGACTAATGGATCGCAATAGGATGAGCCGGTTGTTGTGTCACTTGTGCATGCTCTGAGATATCGGTGCTGTGTCTGCCATGACATTTCTAATGTGGGGATTTGTTAACGTGGTGTGCTTTGTTTGAGTCACAGTCATTTACTGTTGGAAGAAAACCTTTATTTACAACATGCGGTGGATGGAGATAAACATAATCTTCATGACTGTTCATGTGTTAGAGGGTAATGTAGTGATCTCTCTGTGTTAGAAATAGAACACTCATTTAAGATTTTTTAATATTCTACTCTGATGATGCCACAATTACACCTTCTCCGCCAACATGGAGGTTTTGTTCTGGTTCATACACCTAATTTTGAAGCATTCAAGATGTAAATTTGTTCGGGACCTGAAAATGTGGTTTTCCTGAGGTGCAAACTGTGACGACATCAGTGTCATATTTTAGACATTGGAAAGAGAGGATGACGAAGGCAACAATCAAAATAAAGAGCATACAGTGGTCTTATAATAGTTGCTTATTTTTTGATATAAACAAATATGTGTAGTAACGGGACAAAAGTTAGCAGGTAGATCCGCCATTTTGTTACCACTGTTTACTACCATCGATGATGCATCCTTGATTACAGCGGCTGATTCTCTAAATAGCATCAAAGTTTCAAGAGTCCTGAACGAACCTGGTTCAAGATCCAGAGCTAACTTGGTGGAAAAGGTGTAAATGTGGTGTCAAATTTAAATGTTAATATGGAGGAGAGCCACATCATATCATTTTCTACTATGTGTGTCAGCTCATCTTTTCCTGGGGTCATTTATTAAACTCACTCTCATCTACGTGTATTTGAGCTGCCATCAGACTCTGCCTCCTGTTTCTGTGTGTTTGCAATAGGACCAATAGAGCCTGTATTTGTTTGTTGGTGTTCTGTTAATGGACTACACCAGTCTGTCACTTCTCTGCAATGCAGGCAACAAAATCCCCGTCTTCCTGGGTCTCACGAGCTATAAACAGTGCAGAACAACATTCGCAATGCAATACTGCCAACCTGCTGCTTCACTAATGGTTCCTCTCTTAGTCCCTTTCACGTGAACATAGCCATGATACAGAACATCCAAAGACCTGATCACCGTCCCATCCGCTCCATCGGGCACTCACTTTCTGGGCAACAGAGACAAGGGAAATGCTTGAACGTCTTTCTTGACTCTTGTTTTTGTCTTGTTGTAGAGGTGTGTCAATAGTTGTGCCTTTCTGTGAACTGCATGATTTATTTCCGTGCAAAATCCATGTTTTCCAGCCAAAAAAATAAGGGAACAATGAGACCACAGAACTTGTACTCATATATCACTCTATGTAGAACTGAGCTACTCAAGGGAACCAAAATATGGGATGTGGTCAGGACATATCTGTGTGTTGTCAAAATGTAATCATAGGAAATAAAGGCATTTTAAGTAGCTTCGTCCTGTGTGGTGTGTAAATGGAACCAGAGGGTGCTTTTCCACTTTCTGTCAGTGGGTGGCGTCGTGTGCAGCATGAGACAAATACTGAGGAGTGTTGAGCTGCACATGGAAAACTGTTTCTCTAATGCAATGTAAATGTGACAACAAATATGGAGGGCAAACCAAACAAGATGCAACACATCTGCAGAGTGATGCTGCACTCTTCAGTTCAGTTTAGGACTGGATGTTACAATCCCTGATGCACATACTTGAAACTAAGAGTGGGAGTAATGGTGCCGTCTAGGGTGGGCGAGTGGGAGCTAAAGGGCAAAAGGGTGAAGGTTAGAGGGATATAAAACCCTCATTTTGATGAGGGAAGGGAGAAGAAACTACCAGGAGAAAAATGTATCTAACTTTAATCAAGGTGCAGTTCAACCGGTGAGTTGTTGATGCACATACTTGCGATTCTGAGTGAAAGTTAGAGCCATGCTGGGGGAGGTTTAGGGAGGGTAAAGGATTCCTTGGGGTCATCAGGTGGGTCCCTCCTTGACTGGTGTTTCAACGATAGGCCCACAACACCTCCAGAGGGCTCAGCGGCAACACCTGGCATCCCAGGCAGCGCCCCCCTTTGCTTTTACTCCCTCGAACCCTGCTGTCGTCAGTGGTATTTCAGGGCCCAAGTGGCGTCTCTCCTAAGAGAGAAGGCTTTGGTGCCCTGTGTTGGTTTGAATGTAGGCACAAGATAAGCATGTCATTTTAAGTGTCTCTAAAAATCTGCAAACTCACTAATTTGAAGGCTCTTCTTCAGATTAGTCGCAATATATAATGATCAAAATTAAGTATGAACAGAGCTGAAAATGATATCTCAGTCTGGCAGGGAAGATTGTAAATGAGACTCGTTAAAACATCTGAATGTGAAACAGAGGATGAATTATAGTCAGCGTGGTGCTTCTGAAGCAGACAAAACAAAAACATAAACGCGACGTGTATTTGTCTTCATTCGTGATGTTTGTAATATCAAAGTGAAAATCATTCCCTTTATTTCATCAGGATGTTTTTAACTGTAGCTTCAAAGTTCCTGCAGAAACAGTCTCACCTCCTCTGAGTCGCTGCTCTGGAGCTGCCGGTCGTGTCACATGATCTTCATCAGCAGGTTGTCAAGGATTTGTAGATGTTCAAATTTCCTTGTAGAGCACTTTAAATGTTCTGTTTGTGACATTTATAGTATAATGATAGCAGCAAACGACTATTTGCTATGTAAAAATGTTAGAGTGATGACGTCTTGAGCAGAAGAGGAAGTCGCACTGCCTCGTGTGTGTGTGTGTGTGTGTGTGTGTGTGTGTGTGTGTTGTATTCTGAGCTTCTCTATTTATTGATGTGGTTGACCAGGGTTTTTTTTAATGAGGACCAGAATAGACAATGTGAAAATACCTGGGGCGCAGCTGCTTCTCACATCATATGGGCTTTTAAAAAACATACAGATAGGTTGGTGATAGGGGAATTGGTGACTCTAAATTGTCCGTAGGTGTGAATGTGAGTGTGAATGGTTGTCTGTCTCTATGTGTCAGCCCTGTGATAGTCTGGTGACCTGTCCAGGGTGTACCCTGCCTCTCACCCAGTGTCAGCAAACAACGGTAGCAACATATTCACAGATAGAGGATGGACAGGAGTGTGTGAATGACTGTTTTCCAGTGACGCACAAGTCAGACAGAAGTGCTAATAAACAGAACATTATTGCAGCTTTCACTGCTGTTCATGCACAGAGCAGCCATCTTGGATTTAGAGGTCTGGGTTTGTGAGGTTCCTCCAATGTTCCAAGTCGAAAGTCTGACTTCAGGGGATGTTCCAGTTGAAATTTCCGACTTGGAGCCCATAAATTTCAACTTTCCAGTGCAGATTGAACACACTGTTAGCACTGTTAGCTGCTAGCCACCGGTCAGCCACCTCCATGTTGAGAGCCGTGTGCAGACAATCGAGGCTCAATCTTATTTACAGACATGATCTGAATGTTGTTTGACTTCTCATTCATGTTGATCTTAAAAGTTCATCTTCAACACTGGAAACAGTCGCTAACAAAACAATCTCACCTTTGCCAGCTCATCATCAGATACAGATCACTGTATAGTCTTTGTGTGGCTGAAAGCTCTGGAGCAGCGACTAAACGGACCTTAGTGAGATTGTTTTGCCAGTTATCATCACTTGATTCCTATTTTTACATGCAGACCTGACTATGTTTCAGTGCTGACAGCTTTAAGGCAATATAAGAGCCTTTCTTTACCTTCTGACCACCTTTTACACATGAGATGGTTTTATATTGCAGGTAAAAGGGGAAAGCCTGTACTCCGTGACATCATACATCAAGGTAAAGCTCTTAAATCAGAGGCGAAGCTCCCGCGTTTCTGAGAAATGTAGCTCATCCATCATCGGCTGTCCGTGATAGCTCGGAGACGATTTACAAGGTCTGCATACAGAATGGAAAAAACTACTGCAGTTTCCATGGTAATACCTCCGTGGAAATACCTGCAATATTTTGTCCATATATGTCCTGTATGAGGGACGTCCCTGACATGATTACAGTTTTATAAATGCTTTACTCCTGGACAAGTGTGTGAAGAAAAACACAGGAGCTGGTGTGTGTTTGCGTTTGCCTTTATGTAGAAATATTTCATGAATATACAGTATGAATTTTAATTTAACGTACTTTATGTCTGGGAATGTGCTACTACGCTAGATACAGTACAGTGACATGAAGCTTTCACAGCTGTGTCTTTATCCCTGCAAATGTTAGTTACTCAACAAGTTCCCAACATTACTGGAGAGCTATGTACATACATTCTGTCTGAGGACTGGATTAGTGATGGAAGAATGCAGGTAAAGATATGACGTCTGGTATCCGTCCCTCTCTCCTCATCTTTTCTGCCTCCTGTCTCACTTTGACAGTTTAGTGATGACCCGGATTAAAGCTCCGTTCTCGTCCTTCAGTCTCTGGTTCTCCATCTTCAGCTCTGCTTTGACCTGAAGGGAGAGCACGACACAACTGAGGCGGGCACAGACATGAAATTACATGTTGCTCATAACATGGAGGGCGTGTTGTGCTGGGTGGAATACGTCTTATCACAACGGTCAATAAAAGAGAGTAAAACATTGGATTACAGATCGACCTTACATGCTGTATGTTCCCTTTTTTGTGATAGGTGAGGAATAGGTAATGCAGGCTGCATGGTGGTGCTGATGTAGATGTAAACGGCTCATTCAAACTCCAGGGTTGGGGAGCCCATCTGTGCGGGTTTTCTCTGGGTACTCCAGCTTCCTCCCACAGTCCAAAGACATGCAGGTTAATTGGTGACTCTAAATTGTCCGTAGGTGTGAATGTGAGTGTGAATGGTTGTCTGTCTCTATGTGTCAGCCCTGTGATAGTCTGCAGTGAGAACATGTTCCGACCTGGATCTGAACCAACTGCAGTCACATGACACATTGTTTGGGTTAAACATGAGCATGTTACAGTCCTGGAGGATTATTAATGTGCGCCTCCTCCTGTACTGCCTTAATATGCACATTCAGCACATCCAGTGCATCAAAACATTGTTTTCTAGTTGGAGCCGCGCCTCGTTTTCAAACTGTATGCTTTGACTCAAATGAACAATGACAGCAATATAGTCCACGATGAGCAGCGCTAAAATCAACCTGCGTAGTTGTCCCTCCATTGTGACATTAGAAAGTGTCACATTTATCTTGCAAGTGTACTCTTCTTCAACGTTTTCTTTACTTCCTGGATTTTTCCCACATGGAAATTCTGACCAATCAAGAGCAGCTTTCTCACACAAGGCATTTGATCTGGTCCGCTTGTAAATGCTGCCGTGAGAACACGAACAAACTCTAGGTAATTATGCCACTTTGTAACAAAGTTGGCTCCTAATTTGGACCAAAGCAAGACAACTCTAGGTCTGAAAGCACCCCAAAATATTTGACTGAGAACTTTACTCATTCAAACAACTTTAGGATTTTGAGGCCTTGTCCAAAATCACCTCACACTGAGTCACTGTCACTATAGGGGCTCTGCAGCAGGAAGCTGAGGGCTGTGGCCCACAGTGAACTTTAACACAGGTACAATAGTGAAGGCTGTTTTACATTTCTCACTTCTCTTCCTGCTGCCGACCAATCCAGAAATGAAACTAGCTCCACCAATAACAGTAATCTGATCTGGATCAATCTGAGCTTTATTACTGTACAGTGAAACAAATACAGTCAAGGCACATGATCTTTGACACTTGCACTCAGTGACACACAATCAGACCAGACTTGCTCATTTAAATACTCACAATAACAACGCTTCTCTGTCGTGAATATCTATTTTCACACCAGCATCTCGTGTTTGTTTAGAACAAAACAAGAGGGTTTTTGTTTGTATCCTCTTGGGCACAACACAGCAGACATTTGTGAACGTTAGACTATAGATGAATACTGATGGCTCGCTCGCTGCAGTGTCAGAGTGCTCGCACACATCCCACAGCCGGTGGAGCATAATGGTGACAAATGATGTCAGCTAAAACCACTGTAGACGGAGCCGCTAACACCACGGCTCCAACTCCCAGAGACACTTTACTCTGTTTGGATCTGATTGTTCATTGTTTGCCTCGTGTCAAATAAGCTTAACTTTCTCCTGGTGAGAGATCAAGCTGTATTCTTAACTGCTCATATTTTTAAACTATAATAAATATGAAAAAAATAATAATATTAAGGTAAATAACAAATTTAAGGACTAATTTATAGAATATGTGAATTACCTTCAGCTGTTCTTCCATATCTGATATCCTGTTTTTCAGACTCCAACTTTCCTACAAAGAAGAACATTAAATACAAATAATTAAAATGTTAAATCAAGATAAACAGTTTAAATAAAGACAGGTATGTAAGTATTAGGATAACGCTTTTAGTTTCACCTTTTTTTCCGTGTCAAGCATGTTGGAGCCACAGTCTCCCGCTCTCCCCTTCTGCATTAATGAAAGGTTATCACAAAAAAGATTAGAGTACAAAGCTCTGAAACTGTACGATTATGGCTGCGACATTTTCATAAAAGTGAGCCCAAGTGTCTGATGTAAAATATCCAATATACCCACAGAAACTCTAAAGTGGCTCGCTGTTATTATCCTAAAATTCAAAACCTGCACTCTGACAGTAATTACATTGCCGTTTCCTTGTATAACTGCCATCTTTCATGTCACACTTCTCTCACATTATTGCCTGTTATCATCACAAGCGTATATGGGAGACATTTCTGTGCCGGCAGGAGACACGTGGAGATGAAAATTATGGCTTGCAGAAACTTTTCGGTACTTTTTCAGTCGCCTCTTCAGTGACCATTTCCTTTAGTTCTTTCACACTCATGAATCTGGACCAGCCTCATTAAGTGTGTGTACAGTACCTGCGCTCTCTGCAGCTGGTCCTGAATCATGGCCAGTTCCTGTTTACTTGTCTCCAGCCTGGACTTGAGCCTTTGATTAGTGGCCAGGGCCTTTTCATACATCTACAAATTAAAAATGCACTCGTTAGGATTTCCAAAGGAGTCTCTGATTGCTTTCACAGCACACAGGCTGACAAACACGGACATCAACAGCCACAGCCACAGTTTGTGTGACAGTTTTAACTGTTTAGTATGCAGCTAATGATTAGTTTCATTATTTCATATTTCATTATTCAAATCCTGCATCCACCTTTGTTTTCTGTAGTGTACACATCAAGGTACAGTGTGTTGGTGCAGTGGATTCTAGCAGTGAGGCTGCAGATTGCAACCAACTGAAACTTCGCCAATGTGCCAAGTGTGTTGGAGAACTACAGTATCTGATGCAATAATGCAAATGGCCCTATCTGGAGCCAGTGTTTGTTTTGTCTGGTCCAGGCTACTGTAGAAACAACATGTCAGACTCTGTGGAAGAGGACCTTCTTGGTATGTAGATATAAAGGGCACATTCAAAGGTAATAAAAACACATCAGTTTTTATTTGTTGGTGATTAGAAACTAAGGAAACATAGTTGTAAGAGCCACTTCAGCACATATGAATATTTAGTAGGAATATTTGTGTTGATATGATACATCATGTAGGTTACGATGGTATTTAAGTTTACACAACAGTTTCTGTGTGTAAACATACAGTGTATGGTAGAAGACTCTCCGAAGTTATGTTTATATTTACTTTATTTATGTGTTAGAATGCAGGCACAGGTTATTTATGCTAGGTGTGGTGCCATAAGGCAGTTTAGTGAGCATGACAAAAGTGGAGTGTGGACAATGTGCTGCGTAAAGATGACACGAAGTTTATGTTGATTTGGATCGTAATAAGTTTTTGACCGTGTCATGCAGTGTTGAAGCGTGGTCACGGGAATATGATGAGAATATATAGTAATTGGACACAGAGTCGGTTGTGGACTGTACAAGATGTAATTTTGGAAGGATTTGGCCTGTTGTTTTGATTTTCTGTTTTGAATTCTCAGTAAACCTCGTTAAACTTTTTTCCTGCCTCATGTGAGTACTACTGATCTCCAGAAAAGGAAGAGAAACACAAGTCAAAACTGAGACGCCTCACAAACTAAGTGGCCTCGGTGCTGTGGTATGTTGACACGGCCACTACAATAGTTGTGAAAATTATATAGCGGTCCTGCCAATAGATGCCCCTAAATCCAACACACTGGACCTTTAACAAGTTAATTTCTTCCTCATTGAGTATGTCGACCTTTTGACCTTTTGTACCATGCACATACAGCAGTTGGATAAATGAGGGATTTCTACCTCAGAGATTTTTATTAGTTTGAGTTTATTTCTTTACTGTGTGAGTTTCTTGGTGCTTTTTGTTTTGGTTAATTGCAAACATATTTATACTGATATGCTTATCATCCTATCCATCCCTCATTTTATTTGTAGTTATTTTACTTAAAATTCGGTACAGATATCCACAGTGCCCAGATCATGAATTCCAATTACTCTGGTTATTCCCTGACATTTTACTGATCTCTACAAACAGGTCAAGTAAAATATAAAGGAACTATCTTAACATCTACTGGCTGGATTGGCTCAAATGTTTGTACAGATACTGTATTCATCATTCCCATCAGAGGTTCACATTTGCACATATTATCAACAACTATTAGATGGATTGCCATTAAATGTTCTCCAGACTGTCACCCCTCAGAGGAATTGCAATCACTTTGGTGATCCCTTGACATTCTCTGTAGTGCCATCGTAAGTTCAGACATTTGATTTGTCCATATCTTTGGTTTAAGATCAAATGTTTGCAAAGTTAATGACATTCTCATCAGTCCTGGCTGTGTTTGTCTTTGTTTGGTGCAAGTTAGCTAATGTTAGCATGCTAACCTATAAACTACGATGTTTAGAAAGGGTAAACAAGACATGTGCTAAATATAAATATTACCATTATCATTGTGAGCATGTTAGCATGATAATGAATAATTTGAATGAATCATTGAGTCTTTAAAACATCATAAAACTGTGAAAAACAACCATCACAGTTTCCAAGAATCCAAGATGATGAATACAAATAGATTTTTTGGGCCAACTAACAGTCATAAAAACCAAAGATATTGAATTTATATTGACATAGAAAATGACTCTTTGCTTCATAAATGACATCAAAAGATTATAACATATCAAAATGGATGCCAATTTATGTTCTGTGGACCAGCTGATTAATGAACTGGTCATTTCTATTCTGCTGTTTATGTAACATTTGGTTGTGTACTTTTACTCTGAAATTTCTGTGTTGGTGGTGCAGCACAGCATCCTCTAGGGGCTGGATATATGTGTGTCTAATTCTCATTGGATAATTGGCAGAGGCTCAGCCATCTTGTTGTGCATATACAGGAAGTCCTTTTATCCACTCTGTAAAGCACCCTGATGGAGGCCACGTGCTGGAGGTCATTAAACACAGTGTGTAGGTGAGTTTATTACCTGTCATGTGATCACATTTACTTCCTTTATTGTCTGAGCACTACATCAACAGCCACACAAAATATCACCAACATGCAAACTGCATCACCTGCCTTTTTATAGTCATTGTTTGCTGACTCTTCTTCTGCCTTTTTCCTCGCAGACAGCCGGTTCTCCCGTCGTAAGAAGTAAGACTCAGCGTGGTTTGTTGATGTGTCGTTGGAGACGTCAGAGGATCCAGAGGAGCTCAATCTAAGAACACAAAGCAGGTATTAACTGTCCAACACTGAGGTTTAGCTCGGTTGCTGTCAGAGTTCATATCAATGAGAACTTTCTCTCAGGTGATAATTGATTTTATTTCGTATGTATTAATAGTGTGAATTAGATTTGCTTACCTGGACAGTCTCTCGTGCTGAAATAGAGGAGAAATGTTTTAAAAACTGGCTCTCATGAAAATGCATCAACCAAGCCAATGTTTTTTTTGTAAGGACATTTCAAGGTTTCAGTTGTATTAATCGCAATTTAAACCTTACATTGGCATAAACAAGTCATTCGAACCCCATCGTGACCGCTCCTCTGTTTCACTAAATGCTCATTACTGCTGCAAATAATGACATTACACAGCTTGACTCCATCGTTTAGTTTGACAGGCTGTTTGGCTGTGATGTGAGATTTATGAAGTACGATATGGAATCAGACCCACAGACGAGGTTGTATTTTGTACCACGTTCACCATTTTCTCTGTAAACATGCAGATGTTAGGCACACAGGACGTATTTTATGACATGTACAATGTCAGCAAGCGCGTTCATTACGAGTAGATCTCCCTGCAGTAAAAGCTCAGTGATTCTTTGAAGTGACACTTCCAGGAATTCCTCATGCAAGACCTTTTTTTCCCCAGTTTTCCAAGTAAAGGTTTATGGCGGTCTGAAATGGCGGGTTGAAGAAGGAGAGAGGAAGTGACCCCTTAAATAAACTGACAAGCAGAGATACTAACTAAACACATCCAAAAAAGGTAATAGTTCTGGCAGCGGCTTTCACAATGTGTTCATTATTGCCTGCTGAAGTTGGAAGGGTTATACAGTTTCCTTGGTGAGAGATTTTTTTTAGCAGAATAAAAACTCACACCACCTTAAAAAGATGAAGAATATAGCCTAATACAACACTGCTGTATCGCCTACGAGCGACAAAGGTTTCATTCTTACATTATCAGCCAGAGTATTGTGAACGCTGATGTGAAATACAGACACTGATAGGTGACAAATTAAAGGAACATGGAGTGTCTCTGTAAGGTGTTGAGCCACCGTGAGCTGCCAGAACAGCCTCACTGGTTCTTGGCATACATCAAACACTGTTCTTCCAAAATATATTCCCTTATTTAGTGCTTTTGAGGGTGATGGCAGAGAGCGCTGTCTAACACATCGGTTCAGAATCTCCCAAAGGTGTTCAATTTAGTTGACTGCGAAGGCCAAAGTAAATTATTACATACAGAATTTTCACTCTCAAACCTTTCTGTGACCCTCAGTGCCCTGAATGAAGCATCTGTTGTGTTTCTTCAATCAGTTACTCAGAGTTTTTCTTTAAAAGCGCTTTTGGTAAAGTTTATAAATGATAACTTTTGTCATCCACACAACAGCACACAAGACAGATAGTCTGTGGAAAAAAAAAAATCATACTCCTCCTCCTCCTAGTGCTCATCACGGTATTTGCAAGGATCACAAAAACAACTACTTCGGAGCCGAGGAGTCAGTAATACAGCCTTATATGTCACTTACTGCTCGTGGACTGCAGGTCAAACTGTCAAACTAGGCAGCGCTGATCAAATATGGATCAAGATTCAGTTACTGCGTCACCTGTTTCCCACCTGAAATGTTTTTAGGAACATATTTTAGTGTACTGTTTAGCTGTAACAGGAGGATGTTTGTGGAATCTGCTCAGTGATGTAAGGTAGTTACAGAGGGCCCCAGTGCGTGCTGTTATGCAAGAGATTGTGCACATATCGTCCCGTCACATGATCAGAGACCTGACAGTGGAAAACATCAACATATATATTACCGTTGTGTATCTGTATATAACAAAAAATACCAAAGAAAATAAGTTAATAAAATGAAAAAGAATTAAAAAAAATAAAAGAAATAAAATAATGAAATAATTAATTTAAAAATTAATAAATTAATTGAATTTTAATTGTTGATTCATAGTTATAGAAAAGTTTATTTCTAGAAGTGTTGATTTATACTTATAGAATGAGCATATTATTTTGTTACAGATGCCATTGACTTTTTTTTTTACAGAGAATGAAAAAATAAACATGAGGGAGATGGGTTTGCCTTTTCTAGGGCGTATATAACAAACGACACTGTTTCTACTTTAATGAGAGTTCTCTTTGAAAACAGGCATATTTTTCATGATGGCAGTCACTCTGTATAGGCATGTGTAGGTCTTGTTTGTGCATGTGACTGTATTTCAGGCCTGTGTGTATATGTAAAAGAACAACAGAGCGAAAACACTGAATTTCCCCTTGCGGGATTAATAAAGTATATAAAATTAAAAATTTAACTAAAATTAGATAAGGGCCCCGTTCTGCCCACTCACTCTATGGACTCTCTATGTATTTTTCAAATTTATTATAATTTTATTTTATCGTTTATAATTTAATCATTCATTCATTTTTGGTGATGGTTTATCCTCTTGGGGGTTGCGGGGAGCTGGAGCCTATCCCAGCTGACATTAGGTGAGAGGCGAGGTACACCCTGGATGAGTCGCCGGACTATCACCATAACCATTCACACCTACGGACAATTTAGAGTCACCAGTTAACCTGCATGTCTTTGGACTGTGGGAGGAAGCTGGAGTACCCGGAGAAAACCCACGCTGACACAGGGAGAACATGCAAACTCAGAAACTAACAAATGCTCAGAAGGACTCCCCCAACCTGGGTTTTGCTGTGAGGCGACGATGTTAACCACTGCATTTGTGGTTTTGAGCAGTTTTGCGCTCAGTTACACTGTGGCTTTTTGAGGGGGGCCATATTTTTCTGCAGCGGTGGACTGGGGGAGTACTGTACATGCTCGCCTGAGAAGACAAAGAAACCGAAAAGTTATTCACAGTTGCAGTGTTTTTTCTAACCACGCTCTGTGGTTTGTCATCCAGGGCTGAAGTTGATGCTCACAAACAGAACTTACCTCCTTCTCTTTACCCAGTGGTTTTGAAGCAGGTCACTTTACTTTGCTCATAATGACTTTGGTTATCTGACTTTTAACTCTAGCGCTGCTATGACTATCACATTTGTGGTTTTGAGTGAGATATCTCAACGACTATTGGCTGTATTGTCATGATATTTTTCACAGACAATCGCTCACAGGATGGACTATAATAATTGATAAATGACTTCTTTAAATCAAGCACCATCAGCAGGTCTAAAGGTCCTTCTGTCCAACACTTTGGACCTGCAACCATCAGCTCAGCTGTACCTTGTGCTTATTACCTAATTAGCATCAGAATGTTGGCATCGTCATTGTGAGCATGTTAGCATGTTGATGTTAGAAATTATATCAGCTGTGCCAAAGAAGAGCCTCACAGAGCTGCTGGGACTCTTAGTCTTGTTTCCACAGCACTTTCCAACAGCAAGCCAATTCAAAGAGCTTTACCTAAAGGACAAAATGGCATTAAGATATAAAACCATACACAGAGACAGAAATCACAGTGCTGCCATGTATCCTCTCTGAACCTGCTGAACCCATCCTCTCCATCTTTAAATACTCTTCGACGTATTAATCATAGGCAAAGCTAATATGACTCGCTCTTTCAGTTTTTATTACGTTCACTAATGCTAACAATCAATACGTATTAACTTAGAGGAGGTGATTATCTTGCCTGTAGCAGTTACATCAGCATGTATCAGGGTAATGATGCGCTGAATTACTTTTTGCTGCTGACATAACTTTCAAGACGAGCACACGCAGATTCGATTTTACATTGTACTGTATTGTTTCGGACACAGAGACACATTGTGACAGGCACATAAACTGAAGCAAAAAGCAGACTGACACATCAAACTAAACCATGACGACGGCAAGTGGATTCCTTTAAAGAAGAAACAGGGCTTTAAGTTACAGACAGTGTGTGTAAACACAGCGATATGCCTCTGCTCAGACATTTACAAGATCTCTGGATCCTCCCCAGACCCTGATGTCAGCTCCTTTAATGCTCCCCCTGGACACTCAGATATGCTCGGTAAACGGTCATTAATGATATACAGTACGCAGACTTGGAAAAAGCTCTGGTTTGGATTAGGCGACAGCTCATATAAACAGATGCTGATGGAAACGTCAGCTCTTGCGTCCCACGTATGTGAGCGACTCTGTCACTGAGCTGTCCTCCGTCCCCTTTCTAGACCCCTCCAGGAACTCCTCGCCTGCTGACCAACTATTCCCAAGTGGAAAATGTGAGCTTCCCGTAGGACTAGCAGAGAGATAAACATCCATAAATACTGCGTCTGAGTTCCCACAGGCCACTCCGAAGCACTCTATCCCCCCCTTCTCTCTGTTCCCTGTCATCCTGTCTTTCACCCCCTTCTTTCCCTCTCTTTCTTCCTGTGTCCCTCTCTGTGTCTTTCCATTAATCTCTCCCAAGTGGATTCTTAGTTTACATAAACAGATAAGACTAACTGCTCCTTACAACTTTTCTTTGGTTTCACTTACAAGTTTTGTTCCTCAGTGCTCATGCACATCAACATGCACGTTAGTTTCACAGTTCCTGTGAGTTATTACGAGCCATTAGAAGCATGTCAAGTTAAAAGAGATAATAAATTATTATCTAGGATAGAGTAGAAGTCCAAGATGCATACCATGTAACCACAAAGTCCCTGATACACGTTAGGGATAACAGCGACCCTCTTAAAAAATAATTCAAAGGTCCAGTGTGTAGGATTTTGGGGAATTTATTGGCAGAGGTGAAATATGGTATAATAAGTATGTTTTTTAAAAGATTATTTTGGGCTTTATGTACTCTATTAGTGCAGCTAGGAGAGTGACAGGAAGAGGGGAGAGAGAACGGGGATGACACAGCAAAGGGCCGCATGTTGGAATCGAGCCCGGGCTGCTGCTACAAGGAGCAGACACTCTACTCGCTGAGTTAGAGACTGCCCCATGACTATGTTTTTTATGCCTCTTACGCTGGCAGTAGCCATGGCCGTTGGCCTCGTGTTTTCGGATTGTCCGTCCATCTGTCCCTCCCATTCTTGTGAATGTGATATCACAAGAATGCCTGGATGAAATTTCTCCTCAAGGATAAACTTATTTTGGTGGTCAAAGATCAAATAATTCATATTCTAATTAGAACCAAATTTCATAAAATATCCCACAGGATATAATGATGAAGGGCCTTTCCAAAACCGACCCTATCCACTCCCACTCCGTCGTGAAGTGTAACTCCATTTGTAGTCACCGTCACAGCTGAATGAAGAGTAGGGTAAGGTGATAAGGTGTATAAACACAGCGGCAAGCCTTGGAACAAACTTCCCTCTCTGCAGCGGAAAGACAAACCACCATAACTTTTAACCGTGGAGAAAAATAAAACTTAATCCAGTTTCATGTTCTTCAAATGTATTTGTAGCACCTATATTTGATCTGTATGTGCTGCTATTGTTTACATTCATTTTTGTATATTATGTTTTTGTCTTGAAAAGAAATATATAACTGATAAATTGATATATATATATATATATATATATATATATAAACTGACCTTTTTTTTTTGAAAGCATCTTTTGTCTTGTCACTAATGTTTAGAAGCTGCTTGGTTTTTGTAACACTTCCTGTAAATATACGTCACTACATTCAAATGAACATGACTGTTTTCTAGAGACTAGAGAGGGTTAAATTTTATCCTTTATACAAGGTAACTTTTAAGATGTTAATGTCTGTATGTCAACAGGCCTCTACATGTTTATCTCAGTTTGATCAGTTTACGTTTGTTAGGGTAGATGCGGAACTTTACGGAGTGTCTTCCATGACGAACACAATACGACATTGCACCCGGTCACCAAGTCAACATCAGTGCAGGCTCACTGCAGGTGGGTCTTAAAATCACTTTCATACGCTAAAAAATATTCCATTGGCTCAACTTAGAAAAATACATGCAAATTGTTACCTTATTTTTCTAAGCAGTTCCAACTCTGCCATTATTGAGCCAATCCTCTAAGTCTCTTATACCATGACAGACTAAATTAGTTTACTACAACCAACATGATTTGCTTTGACTTTGAAAAGCTTAGGTTGAGTCAACTTAATATTTATTCAAAAGTTTAAGATATTCTAACTTATTAATTTTATGTACACCTTGTTCAAAAATGTCAAATGTTTTTGTTTTCGACCAACTTCTTAAAATGAGTTTTCAACTGACTAAAACACTTTAATGAAACAAACACATTTTTTATACTGGAAAACTTTTAAGCATTATCCACTAACCTCATGGATCATATTTTAGACTGCACTTCTTACTAGTTTGGGACAGCACTCAGCGTGGCAGACCCTCTGTGTGAACGTGGAAACAGAGTGAAACTGGGTAGGCGGAGGGTGTGGAGGAGGTTGGTTTGGGAAAGGCCCCATATGCAAAAGGTCAAAGGTTAACTTCACTGTGACTGTGACATCATAATGTTTTGTAAAAACTTATTTGCAGCAACATCCGTATTGGGAGCACTGTCAGGTTTCAGAGCCACATATGAGTCTCGACAGACACGGATGTAAACTGTAACTCGCATACGACTGCAATTCTGGTTTTAGTTTGTAATACCTAGAAATATGAGCTGACGTGTTTTCATTACCTTTGAATGAGCTGTTTATATCTACATTGGGAACGGGTCCTTGTCTAGGAAGAATGCCATGTTTCTAGATGGCTCCAGATAGGGCCATTCATGTTTTCGTCAGCCACCTGTAATTAGAAGCCCCACTGCGGTGTTTTTTATTTAAATTTTTAAATGTGAAGTTGCTTTATTCAGTGTATTTATCAACTTGAATCACCTGATCCATTTGTTTTGGAGAGGAGGAGACATCTGTGGATAATTTGGCTTCCTCTAAAAACCTCCTGCACAATCAAAAATGAAGGAAATCTAACTGGGACACATTTTAGCTTGTTGCAATCTGCACTCCTCAGCTGCTACATGCCACTAAATCCTCCTAAATCTTACACACTGTTCCTTTAAAACACATCTGCTAACATCTAACCCATTAACATGCTAGTAAAGTTTAAAGCTGTTGAAAGAATGTCTCATTTATATCAGCATGTATAGTGCAAGATCTGATCAATAATACACTGATAAAATATAAACATCACCATCTGTAATTGTTTGGATATGATTATTGTCAATGAAAGTACAAAAATAAATACATGAAATGTTATCTTAGCTCGACAGGACACAGTACACCATCTCCTCTACTTACATACTTTGTCTTGATTGCAGCACGATATGAAGGAAAACAGTGTAACAGTGATACAGTGCCATAGACAGTGTGAAGTGGAAAAAGTTAGAAAAAATCTTTAGTTGCATTCCAACAGCTGTCATGTGTAAACAGTGTTTTCCAAAAAAGGACTCATTCAAGGGAGGCAGTAAGAGGTCATTTATAGCTACATAGAAGTTTCCATTGATCATGAAGGCTGCTGAGATTCAGAGGCACATCTCAGAAACACACAGGAATACCTCTGTGGCTCCTTACAGACACATTTGTTTGACACTGACTGAACTTTGATGTTAGTGTTTGCTTTATGTCAGCCGTGGCATTTCCTCGGACTAAACAGACGCTGAAACGATTAAAGACAATCAGGCCTCTTACCCTCAGGCTCTTGGTGGTGGCAGCAGATGAAGCTGGAGAGGAGTCAGAGAGCGACTTTCTGATGCGCGGCTGGTCCTTGTTGTGAGAAAGTAGAGATGACATCGCTCCTGAGCTGCTGGCCTCCACATGCAGCTGTAAAGTGGTCCAAAGTTCTTCCAAAAAGTTTTTTTTCTTTTTTTTTTTTTTTTGGAATATAAAAGTTCCTCTTAAACCAAAAAAGCAGCGAAGAAGATGTACAGGGATGTATTTATAGTCCGCTGATGTTATATTCTGTGGCTGTCTCCTTAGTTAAACAGACCAAGTGTGATCTTCATGTGATGGTGAGACATTGAATATCTGATGAGAGTGAAAGAACTGCACAAATGTGAGAGCTGTGGAGGAAGTGGTGGGACTGGGGAGTAGGCGGGCTGTAGTGTGTATGTGTGGACACAAGGATCTGACAGCAGTATTGTTCACAAGGGCTCTCAAGGGACTCAGGGTCATACATCCAAAAATGGAAGAAGTGTTTCAGGATTGTTTCTGGAGATGCAAATGTTAAAGCTGATTACATGATGTGTGTTTTCATCGTGTTTTATCCAAATGTTTCATTCAGTACAGTATTTAAAGAACAGGGAAGTGCACTTATAATTTTAGTTCTACTTCCTTTTGCATTAAAAATAAGTGTGATTTCTTTTTTTTGACAGAGGGGAAACAACCAGTTGTAGAGGAGGAACTCAGATATTTTACTCAAGTAAAAGTAGCACTACCACAGTGTCAAAGTGCCACATACTTACTTAAAAGTAAAAGTCCTCGACTTAAGTAAAAGTACACATATATTGGTCTCCAAATGCACTTCAAGTACCTGCAGTGCAAGCACTCATTTTCAGAATATACATAATTGGATTATAAATTGTGACGCATTAAGCAAGGGGTGTCAAACATACAGCGCGTGGGCCAGAACCGGCCCGCTTAAGGCTCCAATCTGGCCCATTGGATGACTTTGCACACCTAATGCGCTGATAGGTGTCAGATTTCATGAGCAAGTTAAACCGTGAGTAGTCTTCTTGATGTTAAACGCTGCTTCAGAGGCTTTTCCACTGTACTGAATACAGCTCTTTGAAAAAGAAAACAAGGGATACTTGTGTTCAAACTTTAAGATACTGAACATTGTGCAAAATGTCGTCAGTCAGCAGCTTCAGTACAAAAGAATCGTTATCAGACCTCTGTCTTAAAACAACATTGGTGGAACACTATTGCTGTGGTAAATGGTAAATAAACCTGCACTTGTAAGCCACTCAAAGCATTTTTAACACTACGAGTCACATTCACCCATTCACACACACATTCATACACTGGTGGCTGAGGCTACAATACAAGGTGCCACCTGCTGCTCAGTTTTTAACACACTCACACAGATGGAAGCATCCTTTGGAGCAATTTGGGGTTCAGTATCTTGCTCAGGATGCTTCGACATACAGGCTGGAGGTGCCTGTGATCGAACTGCTGATATTCTGATTACTGGATGACCTGCTCTGCCTCCTGAGCCGCAGCTGCACTGCCAAAACTTTAGATGTCTTAAGGGTTTTTAGGTGAGGACATAACGTAACCTGCCTCCTCAATAGCTTCCACTTTGGTTTGGTGTGGTGATGTTAGCGTCACTGCACAGGAGTGGAAATGTATGGGAATATGGACATGTAATGAGTAGTGAGTAGTGGACTGACTGACTGGAAAAACAGAGACATATTAAAATTGCATTTATAATCAGAATGTACTTGTACATCATCACACTTTAAGAAAGTTAAAAAAAATGGAGGTGTTGTTATATTTAGGTTATTTAGCAATGGTTTTACTGGTCCGGCCCACTTCAGTGTTGCAGCTGGTAAAGCTAATTTACTACTTTATATACTGCTGGGTAAAGTAATCTAGAAAAATACATCATCATATATTAGTCGATTATATTTTGTATTAATAACCTGAATCTTAAGAGTAACTGGTCACTAATGTCATGTAATGTTTCAACATTCCCCTCTGACATGTAATGAAGTCATTCATTCATTCATTCAACCTTTACTTAAACATTGAGGTAGAGACCTCATTTACAATGCAGCCGAGAAAAACAGAGTAGTAGTAGCATAGGGTAGCATGAAATGGAAGTACTCAAATAAAGGATTGAAGATTGCAACCAGTTGAAACTTCTGGTTAGAATTCATTCAGTGTTCATTGCACAGGTTTTTACCCTGCCAACATTTGTATGAGGGGCCCATGTGGGTAGTAAATGGGCTTAAAAATGGGCCCTGCATGGGACTGTCCACAGATTACATATTGGCCCCATAACATTTGCCCAATTAAGCTTCAGATAAGATGCCCATTTTGTACCTAGGTAGCACCAGCATGACCCATGTAGGGCCCACTTAGGTAAACCCACCCATGTGATTAACTGGTATGGGGTCGATATGGAACAAGTGGACAATACAATATAGCGCCCATTTTTCAGCCCATTTATTACCCACATGGGCCCCACATACAAATGTTGGCTGGGAACTGAGAGGTGAACTATCCACAGAGGTCTCTTCCTCTCCAAAACAAATGGACCAGGTGATTAAAACCAGTCAAAACACTGAAAAAATCAGTTTCACGTTAAAAAACTTGGTGTTTTTCCCAAAGCTCTTATCATGGAGGGGCTGCTAACTACAGCAGCAGACACAATAAGTGCATGGCCCTATGTAGAGCCAGCATTTGGTTTATCAGTTCTGGGCTACTGTAGAAACATGGTGCTGCAACATGGCGATCTCCCTAGGCTGTTCTTTTGAAGGTAACAAAACACAATTATTCTTATTTTCAGGTGATTATACACTAAATAAAACATACTTATTATATTACATTTCTGCCCATATGTCCTCCTAAATCCTACACACTGGACCTTTAAGCACTGTACTTGAGTAAATGTGCATTCCACCTGTGGAACAAACACAGTTAAAAACTGTGACTAAATTTACATGATGCATGAAAATACATGATAGAAGGTTCATCTGAAAGTAAAAGTAAAATTGAAAAGGCGTGCAGTAGATGAAGAAGCTCACATGGGTTTGTGTTAGTGAGGTAAGGGTATATTTAAAGCAACAGGTTGTACAGATACACACATATACCATGCTGAGTTTAAGACCTGTTGTGTTAATTTAATCAAGCTGGAGGCTGCACGTGTTGACAGTTAAGATGAGCTTACATTCCTTTCTGAGAATGTGCCGTGACACAGTTGCATTCATTACGTTAGCACAGGTCATTTGTTTGCAATTTATTCTCCTAAAAAGGGAATCTAAAGGGCTTCGTGTGTGTCTTAGTCATGAAGGTACTGCTAAATGGGATGGGACAAATATACACTGCTCCAAAACATTAAGGGAACACTTACATGACACATCAGATCTTGATGAGGGAATTATTCAAGTTGAAACTCTTGACTGATGTACACTGTATAATTTATTGAGAACAAGATGACGCAACAGTCGATGGAAACCAAAATCATCAACCCACTGAGAGCTGCAGTCAGGGTACCCTTGGCTATGACATGGAGGTCTCTGTGGCCCTCCAAGAGCTCTCATCTGAGAAGAGAACGGGGCGCCAGTGGCAGACCTGCTAATTCTGCTGTTCTCTGGTGAATGCCAGTCAGGCTGCAAGGTGCTGGGCTGTGAGCACAGGTCCCACTAGAGGACGTCGAACACTCATGCCACCCTCATGGAGTCTGTTCTTGACAGTTTGGTCAGAAACATGCACACTAGTAGCCTGCTGGACTTCATGTTGTAGGGCTCTGGCAGTGCTCCTCCTGTTTCTGTTGATGGCCTTCTACGGCCCTGTCCAGCTCTCCTCGTGTAACAGCCAGTCCCCTGGTATCTCCTCCATGCTCTTGAGACTGTGCTGGGAGACACAGCAAACCGTCTTGTGCCATGGAGGACCTGGACTACCTGTACAACCTGATTGGGCTGCAGGTACCGCCTCATGCTACCAGCAGTGACAAGGACACTAGCAGAACACAAAACTAGAGAAGAATCAGTCAGGAAGGATAAAGAGAGAGCAACTGTCTGTGGCCACCACATGCAAAACAGTTCCCTTTTGGGGGTCTTATCTTGCTTTTGCCTCTCCATTGCACCTGTTGTCACTTTCATTTGCACCAAAGCAAACTGATTCACAATCACTTGTGCTTCCTAAATGAACAGATTGATATCCCTGTAGTTTAACTGACTTGGTGTTATGCTGTGACCATTTAGCGTTCCCTTAATGTTTTTGAGTGATGTATTTACAGCAAATGCACTAAAACATTTCACAGAGAATATTCTGTAAGGCTTAGGAATCACATAATAATAACACAATCTAAATATTAGAGAGAGAGTTAGTGGTCTCAGGTGGTGATACACACCTCATGCATTATTTCATGTCTCAGTTTCCAGTTTGCTTCTTATTAATTCCAGTCTGACTCAGAGTTGGCTGTCAGAGCAGATCTCGCCCTGCACCTGCTGTAATTTAATCACAGAATTAAATAAGACAAATAGTGTAATAGATTTCCATTTCTCACAGTGATACTGATGGCTGCGTACGGTGGATAAAGGTTTTTTATTGCATTGCAGGACAAACATGATTCATTTTTTACCCATATTTTGAGCTAAACAAGTGCTTGTAGAAATAAAATGAAAGGATGCCAACATTGTAAAGACATAAAAATGAACAGTTAAACCTCCCGCGAGGGTTTGCCTCATGACACCTGAAACCTTTCCGACGTTAAACGTGTGTCAGCTTGTTTCCACCTGGCCACCATGCTCCCTTTTGTTGTTTTGAGAAGTTGTTGTAATCCCTCCCCGTTAAATTAATTAAAAAAAGAAATTAACTTCTCCCCTTATTCCCTTACAACACTTAACTTACTGGCCTGTATTCACTATTCTAGTTGTTTTGCACTGTAAGTGAAAAAAAACTAAACTAAAAATAGAAATCACCATCAGGTCACCTGGTCTCAGGTCACAGTTGCCACACTAGTGTCTATTCACACTGTCTTTAAAATGCAACCTAACATGTGGTTGCTGCTGCTTCTCTATCAGTGTCAGATCAGACAGGATGTCACTGTGTAGCTGTGTAACTGGTCTACACAACATGTCTACACGAGGCTGAAGTAGGAAGGCAGATGTCGCTATAAATAGAATTACCCGTTTTAGAGTCTTACAACCAGTAAAAAAAAAAATCAGGAAGCACTCACAGATCCCCTCCTTAATAAAACAACTTGTCTTGGTTGCTCTCACATGTGTTGATTATTCTTCATCATTACGGAGGTTATCAGGCACCACCTGCTGGCAGAAGATAATACTTTAACCTTTTCACAAAAGAGCTTCATGACAAGAGAACAGCATGTACCAGTGGAATCATATGTACCCCTGTGCGCAGCATGTGCACTTGTACCAGAAATAACTTCACGGAGAGGCACTACATGTGTACTTGTTTTAAATTACAAGCAGTAAGTACAGTCACATTCATGTTCTCATTCACATTGTAAAAAACAATTGATACTCTCATACTCTGATCTTGTCATGTGTAAGTGTATGTATTACAGTTAATTTCATTTCACATTTTTAAATCTTTTTGTCACATGCCAATGCTATAACAGAGTGATTGTAAGTTTGATGAAATAACTTTATATAAATCACGTAATTTCCATTACACTCTCAGTAACTTGTTGTTTAACAGATACTGTACAGCCACTTTCAGGTCTGACCAAGAAGTCATCTGGTTTGTGACTTTAGTTTTTTTTCAGTCCTTTCCTTGTTTCTTTAATTTAATTATTTTCTAACCAGATCATGTGTATAAATATGACTGACATTAGACGTCACAGGTGTTTATCAAAGTTCTACAAATGTCTTCATGTGCTGGAAAGCTCACCTGACACGATCTACGGCTACATCCACACTAATATGTTTTCGTTTTAGGACACATAACTATAGAGACAGAGCACATCACACTTTGAAAACCACACTCACCGTGCTGGGGACGGAGAATCAGCGCCAAAATATGCAACTAAGGGTTGAAACAAAAGTAAAATACCTGTAACTAGCTGGCAGATTTCAGCATGACAAGAGATTACTTCAGCACAAACTCAATAATGTCACTCGATTACATTACTTATCTTGGAAAATGATCTCACTAAATGGCCAGAAGTTTATATTTTCATATTTACACCTATTTGATTTTGTAACCAGGTAAGATTGTCATTTAAGCTCAAAAAGATAAAAACCAAGCTTTGCTTAGTTCAGTTAGCTTCAACCTGGAGTGTGTCTGGTCCAATTAGCAAAGTGCTTTCTGCACACGGCGTACTGAGTGTTTCTTCCTGTTGATGCCTCATGTCTGCCCACTTTCGTCTTCTTAAAAGCAGGGTTGGTAGTCCATCCTATCACACAGCGGCTTTTAGGCATTTTTCTGCTGTTTGCTTAAAGACGTTAATGACAAGGAAGCACCTTCATGCAATACAAAGTCAATGGGGAGCAGTGAATTGTCTTCCCCTCTGGTGGGGGCAGGACTTAAATGCGCTCTGTCTCTATTGTTATGCTTATACATAAGGTCCACACTCTCCTTTGGAACCCCTAAAACAGACCTTTAAAAATGCTGCTGACCATGTTGTAGTTTGAAAACTCCGGGGTTGTGTTTTATTCTAGATGGCCAAAAACAGACTTTTGAAAACAATGATGCAGAAAACCACATCTACACCCTGACTGGGCCTTATAAGTCATGGTGGGTCAATCCAAAACATTACAGCTAGGTCTACATATCTTTTCTCCTTTCCCATCACCATGGCTTCCTGCGGCGTAATACGTTGCCATAGGCTATTTGCTTTGCAAAGATTGCCTTATACTTATGTGTTGCTTTCAGTCACACCTTCACCTCGTCGTTGGTCCAAGCAAAGAAATCTCTGGTTTTACTCTTTGCCATATCTGCAGAGTAGACAGTCTGCTTCTTGTTTACACAGGTGCGCGCACGCAGGTACAGATGAATTTTGAAAATGTGCTAAAACGCTTGTGTTTGTGGATATAGTTTTAATTTTAAATGAATACATATTAGTGTGGATGTGGCCTTTATGTCAGACAATCAAACCCAAAAGAATAAAATAAATACCACAAATCAGTTTGCACAAAAGTGTGCTGTGTGTAAAAATGGTTCCCCTTCATCTCAATAAGACTTAAAAATCACAACCTTGTGAACTAATGGTTTACAGCTGTTCAGTCTTACTACCCGTCCTCCTCATTTACATCCATGAAGACCTCACTGTTCAATTCAGCCGACTCTTCCTCTGCAGTCTCCCAGCTTTCCACAACTTCTTTGGATATCTCCTCGTCCTCCTCTTCCTCTTCCTCTTCCAAAGACTCGTGACCCTCTACAGTCTCCTCTGCATCTTCCTCTTCTGCTGTCTCCTCAGGAACCTCCTGCTCCTCAATCTGTTCTGTAATTTCCTCGTTTTCTAGCTCTTCTTCTGTAATTTCTTCTTCCTCTTCTGCAATGTTGTCATCTTCCTGCTCCTCTATAATGCCCCCCTCCTCCTCCTCGTCCTCCTCCTCAGCCTCCTCCTTGTCATCGTCCTCCTCTTCCTCCTCCTCCTCCTCCTCCTCCTCCTCCTCCTCAGCCTCTTCCTCCTCCTCTTCCTCTTTCTCGTCATCCTCCTCCTTTGCCTCCTCTCCTGCCTCATCCTCAGCTTCATCCTCGGCATCCTGTTGCTCATCCTCCTCCTCCTCACCATCTTCTATCTTCTCCTGCACCTCAGTGGCATCCTGTGCTGTAGTGAAGATTAACTCTTCTTCTGATTGGTCCTCCTCATCTGACTTATGTTTAACTGTCCGGGAAGCAGCATTCGCCAACTAAAATAGACAGATACGTATCCATTATTCCTCCTAATGGAATTTAACTTGAAAAACAAAGTCATAAAATCAGGTTTTTGAAAGTATAGTCTAAGTGAAAGTAACAGGTTTTACCTGGGTGTGAAAAGTCTGCAGCTGAGCCATGACGTTGCTGCGGACAGTCTGTGAAGTGGAAAATTGCTCATCCAGAGTCGTCTGCACGGACCTGAGCATCTCTTCTAATGCCTGTGCATGCATGGCCTGCTTAGCTTCATAAAGCTCCCTGAAACACACACACACACACACACACACACACACACACACACACACACACACACACACACACAGATAAACATTTCTTGAAAAGTCAGCAGACATTGCTCAGACATGCAGATAAACTCAGTGAAATGAAACTTGGCTCACTTTATTTCAGCCATCTCCTGGTTGTGTGTAAGAAGTGCAACATCATGAAGCTGCATTGACTCTTTCAGCTCATTCAGCTCTGACGCTTGTCCTGCTGATTGTGCATTCAGAGCCTCCACTGCTGCAACCTGTTCATCAATTCTGGAGCACGCACTGGCCACAGTAGCAGACAGCCTAACCACACTTTCAGCCAGTGCCGAGCTGGAGCTCAAACCAGCCACTACGCTCTTCTTCATGGCCTTGAACTTCTCACTCTGGTTCTTGAACATGGCTTGGAGAGTTGTGACAGACAGGGTGACCTGCTTTATCTCAGTCAGTCGAGAGTCCATTTCATCGTGAAGGGCCCGAAGCTGCGAGTAGTGACCAGAGTTCTTCAACTTCTCTGACGTGGCCAGGGCGACCTCAGCCTTCTCCTGAGCCTCTTTCTGGGCCTCCTCCAGGGCAAAGATCCTCTCCTCCAAACCCAGACCTTTATCAGTCTAGAGAAAACAATGATTTAACCATGTGATTTGACTTCAGTTCAAACATCTGAAATTTGTCCTTGTCATTGATTTATGTCAGACTAAGCTGTGCAGTATGACAATATATAACCTTCCATTAGAAGATATAAATTTGTCGGCTTATTTTAAACAGCCTATTATTTATTCTGAGCTAACTCCTTTTAATATCTCAGAGAGTATTATGCCAGTGGTTCTCAACTTTAATCATGTCAAGGACTGCTAAGTTGATACACATTAGGTCACAGACCCCCTCCATCTGAGGTAGCTGTTAGGTATGATTAAGAGCAGAATTATCTAGTTGTCGACTACAGTTGAGGACATAAACGTGGTGGAAGTTTAACCTGTGATATTGACACTCTTAAGCCTCTTTCTCACGGGATAAAAAAACCACTAACACCCACTAACTAACATCTGGCTTTTGTATTTAATTGGAAAGGTTAAAATAAGCATTCAGTCCTCGGATGTGCTAGTTTTCAACCCTTTTCTGCCGCCACAAATACTGTCCATCTCCGTCCATGCAGTGCTCAAACATCGTTCCAAATTAGTCTTCAACAAATAAGAGAGACTGAATAAGTACGAGATGGCATCTGTGCAGCTTTCAAGCATATTTGTGGCGTTGAATGTGACAGACCAGCAAAAAAAATCAGGGGCATAGTCTTCTACAGCAGTGCCTGTCAATGGGAGAGCAGTGTTTTGCCTATTTTTGTGTTTTCCCGCATTAAAAAAACATGCATATACGGGCTAAATAAACATGAACTTCTAAATTTGAATTAAACAGTAAAAACAAACTTTCCCCCATTTTCTGGGGACCCCTTGGAACTCCCTCAGGGAGTCCCCAGATCCCTGTTTGAGGCCACTATATTAGGCCTTTTTGGGCAGTGTTAAAAATTACTGCAGAATATTGGTGTGCTTTTATGAGCTTTGCATCAATGTGATTTGGTACCTTGATTTTTTTGGGGGGGGTATTTAACTTCCTGAATTGTCAAAACACAGATATTTCAACTGTTTCTTAATTGATTCTCATTTATTTATCATATAAATAAATAATAAAAAATAAACATAAAATCAACAAAGGTCATTGTGGTACAAAATTGTATGCTAAGACAGAGCAACTAGTAGTAATTACTGCTCATAATGCCTAAAAATATGTAGTCGCTGTGGCTGTGAGCGTGTCTGAAACGTGACCATGTGGCTGATCAGTCAAGTCGTGCTAAAAATAACAACAGGTGTTTCTATCAGTGTCAAGTCAGCCATGTTGAAACTTCTCGCCGCCGTAGCTTTTCAAAGTAAAGTTACTGAACAACCGTTTCCGTCATTTTCTTCTATAAAAAGCTTTAACAGCACATGATTAAGAGAGTTTATGTTAGAAACGTTTTTATTAATTTGTCTACTGGATCACACGTTCGCATTTTCTTTGTCATCGACAAGCGTAATTAGTTTATTTTGAAGGCATGACACCAAGTTCCGGTCCGTGACGCTCTCTTTGGCTAGCTTAATTAACGCAGCCGTTCCTAGATTGCAGTTGATAGACAGACCCCCATGGGACTGCGAAACTACGCTCAAGTAACGGTAAACAGGTTGTAAACTTAATTTCACGTTGGTACACGATAAAACAACATGAAATAAGTAAATGTTACTATTTTACAGTGACGTCAGTAACCTCCCCAGCAGAAAACACGGTAACAAAGTTAGCTAACTTAGTGAACTTACCTGTGCGTCCGTCATCTCCATCACCTGCTGCAGGTTTGTCACTCTCTTCTGCATCGTTGTAAAAGTCTCTGACAGTTGGTCCAGGCTGTACTGCTGCTGTAAACAAAACCAGCCCATTATAAAGACTGTGAAGATAATAATGAACACCAAAGCTTGAGCAACGTAGGAGTTCATCCTCCTCTTGGACTGTGACACAGTTGACTCCAACAATATGGAGGTGTCGTCTTCTTGTGGTTTCTTAGACTTTCGCCTGGCCATGACAGCAGCAGCAGCAGCAGGAGAAGAGAGGTCTGGAGGGATTCAAGGAGCTGTGTGTCCTCAGTGAAATGGTTTCAGCAAAGTGTGGCGTCTCATCTGGATTTGCAAAGGTATCACGTTCACTATTCTGTCAGACCCTTTGACCTAGTCATTCATTGGACCCCCACAATATTCACAGCAACTGCAGAGTGGGGGCGTGACAGCATGTTATGTAACTGCAGTGGGAGAGGAGCTCAGATCTACTGTTATAGAATAATACCACAGGGTAAAAACACTCCATTAGATGCAAAACTCCTGCAGTCATGCCTTTTATTAAGTAAAAATGAATTAACATTAGCAACAAAGTTAAGATGACCTCAATAACTAACTTCTTTCAGTGTGTCCAAATGTGTAAACAGCATTATAATGTTGAAGCTAGTCCTGGTGTGGCCAAAATTAACTTTAGTATGTGCTGTTGTCGTGTTTATTTGTAGTACTGCATTCTCTCTGGTGAGCTTGTTGTATCTGCACTATAGTAAGGCCACCATGTAGTGGAGTATAAACTGTAGCATTTCCATTTAAAATGCAGTACCATGGAAGCCACTTTACACTAGTGTGATTAAAAAAACTGCAAATCATTTAATGAGAAACTTTTTAAAACCATAACTTACGTATCTCACAGTGCTGAGAGGCTTTCTCAATAATTAGCTAGAATCTCAAAGCAATGACAAATCTTATCAAATTAATGACTTGGTATCATTTCTCATTATTCTGGGTATTAAGTCACAATTTTGAGAAAGTTTCTCATTTTGATATACTATGTTAATATCTTGAGAAAGTTCATTATTCTGAGATACTTAGTCGCTATTTTGAGAAAGTTTCAATTTATTTCTTTAGATACTAAGTCATTATTTTGAGGAGAAGTTAAAGAAAATATAGTTTATCAATCCCTGAGGGGAAATTCAGTTTTCTTTACTTTGTTGTCATGTACACACAGGTCCGAAATATTCACACACAAATATACATGCATTAAATGAAGAGATGTCAGAGCGAGGGGGCTGCCTGTGAACAGGCACCTCGAACAGTTGGGGGTTTGGTGCCTTGCTTGGCAGTGCCCAGGAAGCGAACTGGCACCTCTCCATCAACCAGTCCACGCTCCATATTTGGTACGGAAGGGGACTTGAACTGGCAACCCTTCGGTTCTCAAGCTAAGTCCCGATGGACTGAGCTACTGCCAAGAAATCTTATTATACTAACTCATCATTTTAAAAAAGTTTCTCATAATTCTTTTAGATACTAAGTCATTATTTAGAAAAATCTCATCATACTTAGTCAATATTTTAAGAAGTTGAAGTTGAGATACTAAGTCAGTTTGAGAAAGTTCATTTTATGAAGTCGTTATTTTAACAAAAAAAATACATTATTTTGAGATACTAAGTCATTATTTTGAGAATGTTGCTCATTATTTTTTTAAAAAGTAAGTCATTATTTTGATTTAAGTAAGTCATTTTTTGATACTAGCACAATTTTTTATCAAGTTTCTTATTATTTTGAGAAAGTTTGTCACAATAATGACATAATTTACAGTGTCTTTTTTTTCCATCAAACTGGCAGGAAAGGGCTTCTGTACTATGGAGCAGAAATTAAGTTGAAAATTAAAACTCTCAAGCAAGTTCCAAGCACCCTTAAACTGCACTTGTGTTAAACATTTGAGTACATGTACTTATTTACTTTCCACTTCTGGTGCCACTTCTTCTCCATGGTGCTTGGTCATAGGGTTGTGGATTGAAACTCGCTCACAAACACACCCACGTGTAGCAGTCTTTTTCAAAGCAGTTCATTGCCACCAACCATTGATTGTTACAATATGAACATACATGAAACCATGTGCAGGAATGTGTATCATGCTCACGTGTAATTGATCTGAATGTTGTCTAGAGGGCAAGACAGTACTGTTAGCAATTTGATGCTGGGCGCCAACAGTAGCATCAGTTATGTATTTGTAGAGACACCACAGTCTGTTGTATCAGAGAAGCTAGAGATGTATTCACAGGGTCTCTCTTGCATTATGTTCCTTGGCAACGGAAAGTCAGTGAGCTGAACAGTATAGTAGTGCAACATAAATGGATATTTTGAAGACAGTTGCTAAGCTTTTACTTAAAATACAAAACATTACCTTTTTAGAAAGCTGTCTGATTACAACATGAAAATGTATCCCATGTACTCCAACAAATATCTGTTAAACTTTAGGCAAAGTAAAGGGAATATAACAGGGTGTGTGCTGATTGTCAGTCTTCACCCTTCAAAGTAAAAGTCTGTGCCTTTTTGATAAATGGTGAAATATGACACAATTAAAGTGTGACAGTAAGTTACATAATGGAGAGCAAAACATACAGACACCAAGATAAAACACTGCACTCTCTTTTTTAATTATTTATGACTTCACAGGAATTGGCATTTCCCTGTACCTAATCTTGTACACCACAGTGCTTGTGTGTATGTGCCGATGCATGAGATACAAATACTAAAGTGCTTCTAGTGGTCAGTTATTCCTCAGGCTTTCCTCTAAGTAGTGTCCGTAACTTTAAGTTGTTTCATTTTATTTAAAATCATAAGACATGGTAGAACTCAATAGATTGAAACCTAAACCTGTCATTTTACAGTGTCTTTGATGGCATCTTTAGTAAACAGGAGGACGGTGACAATCTTCAAAGTTTAATAGTACAGCATACACATTTCTGTGCATGTTTTCTGGAGCTTTCTTAAGTTTAGTTTTTACATAGTGCTGCATCACACTATTGGGAAATAGATTAACCTCTAAATTAAGTGCAATTGATTTTAAACACATGAAGACATCTGTTTGTTAGCTTCTGTCCAGCAGCTGCAGCTCCTCTTCACTCTGTAGAAAAACATATTGACACTGTCAGTTGTTTTATTTCTACATGGTATACTGATATGCTCAATCAGTCTTGATGTAAAAAAGTATCTTTGTTAAACTGTGTACAAATGTTACTACCTCTGACATTCAGCGTCATTGAGGACTCTGCTGTCCCCAGTTTGTTGTCAATGATGATCTTGTATTCTCCGTTGTCTCTGGGTCCCACTCTCAGTATTAGCAGGGAGCAGACTCCACATACGTTGGTGATGTGGTAGTTGGTGTTTGTGTTCAGGCTGATGTTGTTGCAGTACCATGTCACACGAGGAGCGGGATCACCCTTAATTGCACAGCTCATGTGGCACTCGTAACCCTGTGGAGCTGTGCGCATCTTCAGGGGAACGATGAACGACGGAGGTGACTGGAAGTTAAAGGATTTTGCCTCTGGCATGTTTACCTTGAACTTCCCTGAAACACAAAGACAGGCATAAAGTTTAGGGTTTTACAGCATTGTAATAGTTATGTTTGTGGTAGTGGCCTTGCAAATCAATTTTCCCACATTTTAAATAGAATAGATCACAATTCTATTGAGTCAAAGTCCTGACATCACATCTCTGCTAGCCTCTGAACCTGCAACTCAATACAATCTAGCTTCAGTGTTTCTTCTTTGTCTTTCTGAAAAAAGGATAACCAAGAGAAATTATTGTCTACCACAACACTTGAAATCAGAATTTGTGATTTGTGACAAAGTTAAGAAATGATTGGTTTGGTAACTCACAAAATTCTACTGCTCACGTAAGTTTAGCCAATATGGCAGCACAAATATGAAACATCAACTTCTTCTCCCTTATCCATCATATCTACCCATGCTTAGGGATGTAAATCACCCATCTCATCATATTTTCTTGGATGGTTACCATTGTCTGTCGGGCGTTAGGCTGGTGGCGCTGTTTGAAAGTTTAGGGAAGGGGTAAGCTTGGACCATAGACTGTATAGGGAGTTGTATGACGGGTCTCCACTTACCCATACAGAAGTGAAGCCAAAATATCCCTTATACGGCTGCTGCCATCCCACTCTGGTGATGGCATTCAGAGCCAGAGTTTGCACAGTAGCGATCTCTGTGGTATCAAGTTTCCTGTCCATACATCTGTCCGAAATATTGCGGGCAGCACCACTGAATGCAAACCCACTGATTGGCCCACGCAGTTGTAAGTCATGTAGTAAAATCTCCAATAAATAACTAATTAAAACCAAACGTATCAGAAAAACGAACACTTGAACATACAGCAGCGTGATTAAAAACTGCCTTTAATCACAGAATTCATCTTTGGGATTTTTTTGTTGATGTGTATATGAGTTCCTAGTGTGGCCCATGTCCAAACCACTAACTATGAGGAGGTCCGGGCTTTTTGACCTGTAATGCAGGCAGCCACTGGGATGCGATCGAGATGTTTCGGCTTCACTTTATTGTAGCTGTCATGTGGTCCATCTTTATATATAGTCTATGGCTTGGACAGAAATGGTGAGACAGAGTTGCCATGGGTATTTGAAAATGAAGGCGTGTCTTAAAGATGGCGATATATCAATGTTTTCACTTTGCAATAAATAATAATGGATCGTTTATCATTGAATTAAGACACTGATCCAGATTGATATATCGTTTAGCTGTAATCTTTACCTCCTAAAATGTGTCTGTTCAATCCTCATTGTTTTGTCTCATTGTCTGCATCATGTAGTTTAATAAACCAGTCGACTTGCCTTAGTCTGTCCAACTGGGATGACGTTTCACCTGGACTTGTGGGAAACTGTGTTAATTAAAGGATTCTCAAAACAGTTTTAAATATATTTATGTCAAGTTTCCTCATGATGTTTTGTTTACTCGTCACAAGGAGTTTGTGAGAACAGCTGTATAATAGCTGTGGCTCTGCAGGGGAGCTATCTCAAGTTAAGAAAAATATCTAGAACGCGATGACTCTGCCTCTGCTGCCTCAATTTTGAATGTTACTTTTACTTCAACACTCTCTTGTGCGTGCTCCAACTTAGTGTGATATGAATTTGCTGGTGTTAGCCTGTAAAAATGTACCAACGTTGTCTAGATAAATGGAGTGAGCTGCATAACATATATTTAGTAGTGAGCAAGATTAAGTTTTAGAGTTGAATTTTATCAGTATTGAAAATGTCAGTGTGGCTGTGAATGAGTCATTCTGAATTCTGGAACGGAGCCCAGAAGCTCCGGTTTTATTTTGGCTTTCTATAAGTTTTATCACAGCAATGCTGTTCTTACTAAATTGTTAAATTTGCAAAGAAGTTAAGAATTTAAAATTGGCCAGTGGGATGAAACATTCAAGTTTTAAAATCCTCTGTAAATCATTTGATTTACAAAGCCTGTGTCTTTCCAAGGTCAGTATTTACCTGAGGGCGTCACTAGAGTGAAACAGTCCTGAGATCTGGTTTTGTGAGCAGAGATTTTAAATTTGAGAGTAGAAGTGGAATACTGAGGCAGCATTTGCAGCATAGGAACTATAATTAACTGTTGCATACAGGAAAGTGAGAACTGATTCAGATGTCTTTGTGAACTGAAGGCACAAACCTTTTTCCTTTAGGGTTCCAAAAACAGGGGACTCAGAAGGTGGTGAGAGACCCATGTCATTTTTAGCAAATACCCTGAAGTTATACTCGCGTCCAGGCAAAATATTGACAACTGTGAACTTATTGTTGAAGAGGTTGTCTGCCGCTGTCCTCCAAGTGCGTTTAAAGGAGTCGCGCTTGGATACCATGTAGTGCAGTCTGTCGTCCCTCTTCTCATCTGGAGAGGGAGTCCAGGTCAGAGTCACTGTTCCTGGGATGTTCTGGTCCAGCTCCACTGGACCTGGAGGCCTGGGATCGTCTACAACCAGACATAGAGAAACAGAGATCTGAGTTACAAAAATGTATCTCTCTATTCAACAAATAGTACTTGCATGTGTGTTCAGCTCAGTCTGTCAGTTCGTGGCCTTGCACACTGAGCTTCACCTGTGACTCTGATTTCAATATTGAAGCTCTCCTGGCCGACAATGTTCTTGACAGTAATGGTGTAGATGCCGCTGTCAGACCGCTCGGATGTGGGGATCAACAGTTGAGAGCCTTTATCAGAGTTGGTAATAGTTACATGTTTGGGCAGCGGGACAGCATCTTTTAGCCACAGAATTTCTGGCATGGGGGAGGCCTGTATAGGCAATGAGAAAAATATCAGATTAACTTGTGAATTGAACAAATACATTCTTCAATGAACATATTTGGACGATAACTTAAGGCACAGTACCTCAAAGTTGATGTTCAGACGGACTGTGTTTCCAGATTTTACCACCACGAAGCTCTTCATGTTGCGATCTTTAAACTTTGGCCTCACTGTGAGGGTACAATTTAGAATAAATATGTTTAGCCTCTTGTATTCAGTAAAGTGCTGGGTAGTTTTTCTTTCTTTTTAAACAAAAATTTACATTATTTGCATTTTACTAATACTGACTAGTATACTGGTTAGTAGGGCTGCAACCATTGATTGTTTTCATTATACTGTAGTGTAATCTGCGGATTATTTTCACGATTATTGGATTAACCTTTTAGTCTTTAAAACAAAAAAGAAAAAGAAAAATGCTCATCACAATTTCCCAGAGCCCAAAGTGACAATTCAGTTTGCTTCTTTTGTCCAATCAACACCCCAAAGACTATTGTAAATGACAAAGAAAAGCATCAATTTCTCATATTTAAGAGGCTGGAAACAGCAAATATTTATGCTTGAAAATGACTAAAATAATTTATCAGTCATCAAAATAGTTGCTGATTAAGTTGCTTTCAATCATCTAATTAATTAATCGACTAATTGTTGCAGCTGTGTCGATAAGATTACCATAAAACTTCAATTAATAGCCTGGGATATTATTTGCTTAAATCACTGAACTTAACTGGCTTATATTTGGGACAGGTGTCTATATGAGACAGGCCTTTAATTCCTTTCATACAGATTCAAGGCAAAGATGGGAAATACGACACCTGTTTTCCGGCACCTGAGGATTACTGCACCGACATTTTTTATGAAAAACCCTTATTATTCTTTTGATGGGATGACCCTTACAAACTAAGGGCACGTGATATACGATATGATTTACCAGGTATTCAAGGAATGGACACATATTCTGGCTTGACTGCTTTGTTTCTCTTGTCTACCTAATCTGAGTGAATGACTGTATTCTTTGGTGCTCATGGTTTCAGCAAAATGAACGTAACGATTCAATTGTGGAGAATCTAACCGAGATAACGATCAGTAGCATCTCCATACTGACAAAAGATTAAACACTTCTATTTGTATGCGCCATCGAAACACCTAACTAATGTTGGCTCCAGTTGGTAGCCAACAACCTGGAAGAACTTCTATAAAAACTAACTGCTTGGCAACCAGACCCGGCGTCTAATTGAGACAGGCCTTTATTTGTCAAAATGTGAAGCCACACCTGTCAAGTAAAAGGGACTGGATGTTTAATTTAAGTTTTACAGTAGATAAGAAATTGAAGCTTTTGTATAAACTGTTGTATTTTCTAAACTCTGTAGACATATGTTGTATAGGAATGTCTCGAGGAGGTACACTGTTCAGTACTGGGATAAAAACATTTTTAAAAACTGATCACTGTCTGTGTAACTCCAGGTCCATGTCCAATCATTTTACTATAATGCATTGTTCCACTGTGCTGGGTACACCAGCTGTCAAAAATACCACATTGCAATCTGTTACTGGAGCCTGTTTCTATCCCAGATTGTTGCAAATGATTGATTCACAAGGTGGCATGGCAAAATAAATAAAAACAGATGCCAGCAGTTTCAAAACATACATATATATATATATATATGTATATGTGTGTGTGTACATATCCACATAGACAGCCTGTATCTTTGGTAAAAAAAACAAAACAGGTCACTTTTTCTCTGTTACAGTGGGGTATTTATGTCGGACCATGCCTTAAAATTGCTACGGTTGCTTGAAAGCTTGATTCCAGCTTCAGTGTTTTGTTCACGCTGGGCTGTCCAGAACCGTGTTACAACACCTTTCCTGTCTTAATTGTCTTGTCACAACAATTCCACCCTTTAACTCCAGTATCCACGGATGGGAAACCGAATGTTGTAAGACACAATACAAACACTATAGAGAAAAAAAAGGAAAGCTGTTGTTCTGGCTGGATTTTCTTGGTGCACAGCAGTGCCATAGTTTTGACAGCTGTAGGGCTATTTTTGGTGCACTGTGCAGATGTATTATGGGAGAATAACAAAACATTTGCTGTGACGCACTATGGACACCGAATTTAACTTGAGCCGGACATTTACAGAATATAGAAACTGTTCCCCAATTTAAATTTAAAGTGTTCTTACCAGGAGGAGGCATGGCAATGATGTAATTGTCAAAGCCTTGAGGTTCTCCATCACCTCCGTAATTGGTGGCAATTACTCTCACCCAGTAGGTGGCCATTGCCTTCAAGCCAAGCACGGTGTAGGAAGTTAGAGTAATTGGCATGGCATTACAACGGGTCCATTCAAGGCTCTCTATTGGTCTGATCTCCACGTAGTAGCCTTGGGCTTCATCCTCTACCCCTTTCATTTCTTTAGGTTTAGTCCAAGCCAGTGAAAATGTGGTGTAATTGGAGGATGTTAACTTCAGGTCTGTGACTTTGCCTGGGGGTTCTGAAATTACAGTAATGTGAGGTTATTGGCTTTCATTGCCTTGCTCTTATATTAACCAAAGAGCTACAGACAGTATTATGTTGAACAGCATGTGGGTTCACCACCAAGCATGACTTGTATAATTTTCTGTAACGACCAGTGCAGTGAACATAAGAAATCAGTGTGTCTGGCTTACTCATTGGATCTCTCGCGACTACTGTTTCACATGGAATACTAGGATCTCCAGCGCCAGAGAGGTTGATGGCCGACACCCTAAATTCATATGCTGCCCCTTCGAAAACATCTTTCACTGCATACTTTGTGTCTGTGGGAAAAGAAAGATAGTTATCATATCACTATGTTCATTAATGTAGGCAGATGCTGCAGCTTGTCGTATGAGTTGGATACCTGTAATGGGCCCTCCTTGGTTCACAAGGCTCCAGTAATTAGTGCCTTTCTTGTTCTTTTCCAAATTGTATCCCACTATTTTGGTTCCTCCAGTGTCACATGGAGGACACCAGGTCAGATTGATGCAATCTTTAAAGGCACTGACCACTTTAGGTGCTGCTGGGGTTCCTGGATAACCTGTGGGAGGGAACACGACATTTTTACTACTCTGTTTTGCTATGTTGTGTTGCTCTTTTGCTTTTTATTACCTTCCAAATGAAAACATGTCACAGAACTCCAGCACACCATGATTTATTCACCAAATAAGATTTGATATAAAGCTGAAAACAGCAAGAGAACTGAAAAATGTTAGGTAAATAAAGCATTATGTACTTTAATGGATAGATAATGGCCTGCAACTCGCTGTGTGTGTTCTCAAAGTTAGAAATTGAACGTTTTATAAGCTCGATCATTGGAGTTGGGTGATGTTATGTTTAAGGGGTGTAATGATACATTAACTTATACTGATATATCAATTCAGTGATCAATGATCCAATGTTATCGATGCGGATAAAAAAACAAGATACACCATAATTGTGAAATTCCTATAGCATGTCTGTGTTACCATGTCTGTTCAAGCTCACCTCCCTCCCAAACATTTAAACAGTGGTAGCAGCCTAGCAGCAGGCAGACAATAGCAAGCAGCCAAAGAAAAGATAAGAAGAATATTAACTGTTGTCTTCACTAGGGCTTTGACTAACATTTATTTTCATTTTTTGTTAACTTGCTTGTTATTTTCTCGATTAATCCTTTTGTCAATAAAATGTCAGGAAATGATTAAATCTAAAACTCAAAGCTATTGTGTTTGTTATCGTGTATGACAAAGAAAATCATTAAATTCTCACATATAAGAAGCATGAAACCAGCAAATCTTTAGCAAACGAAACGAAAATAGTTGCCAATTAATTTTCTTTTGATGGACTGAATGATGAATCAATTAAACATATCAGCTGTTATTGTCACATTTTGATGGCAGGCCCCTGAATTGAATCATGGCAGACTTTGTGATATCAGCAAATATGGTAAAATTATATGATATTGTATCATGATGAAAGTTGTGATTTACACTCTATCTATCATGTTTTTATCTAGTTACCTGCAGAATATTTCTGTGATATATTGTGGATAAAGTTGGTCATCTTGCCAGGTAGAAGTGATTAAAGCCCTTAAGTGTATGATTTAAATATTTCTGATTTCTGGAAACTCTTAAGCTGGCTCCACACTAGAAGATAAATGGGCAGGTTTTGGGTCTGATTCAACGCTCCGACAACTGTGGGTCTGGTTGTGTGGTTTACAGACACCATCTTAATGTGGCCGACTGGTTTGGAGTCTCCTGGATTTCGAAATGTAAATATCAAACATGTTAATTATTTACGACTGGAATCCTGTAGTGTGAAAGGGACATGCAGCAGCCAATATGAGCGAGCTGACTGAGAAGCATCACCAACACAAACACTAACAAAAACACAAAAAAGAAATGATGATTCAGTCTTCTCAGTCATAACCTCATCCACAGTTTCTTCTCTTTTTTTGGTTTTCAGTGTAAAACACAGCACACGCAAGTGCAACCAGCTGATAATGACAGTTCGCCTCCAATGTTTCACATTTGATCACACAAGTTTCTGTGACATCCCAAGTCCCTGGGATTGCCACTCTGAAATTGTTTTGTATAAATGCCAAGTATGTGGTACTGCATCTTGACTGAATCGTCTGGTGTCTGCGTTATTATGAGTAAAATATTAGAAATCAGTTGAATCTGTTGATATGTTTGTAGTTTCCATGTTTTTAAAAACCAGTTAAGGTTTGAAAATCCTCTGGTGGTCACCAGGCATTAGTGGAAGTATGAAGAAAGACAATCATCAATAATAATCTTCCTTTTTTTAAGAATTTAATGACCATATACAAATGGTTAAGTATCTAGAAATATGAAATGCTGAGATATTAAATTTTCCTAAAATAAAACTAATTAAATGTGAACTTTTTGCTTAATTCACTCTATGGTTCTTTTACCTGCTCCCAAAAAAGTTAAGTTTTCATCAGAAGCCTAAATTAGGCTCCAACTTCAGACTTACGTAATACACCAGCTGGTATGTCCTCTGTCTGCAGGTAATCACTGATGCCTTCTGCGTTCTTGGCTCTGATCCGGTAGCAGTATCTCCTTCCAGGGTCCACATCTGAATCTTTGTAACTCGGGTTGCTGCCAGGGATCTCACCCAGGTTTGACCATTTATTGCGCCCCACTTGTTGGCGTTCTATGATATAGTGAGTGACTGGGCATCCGCCACTGTCTTTTGGTGGCTTCCATTTGAACTCGACAGATGTTACAGCACTTTCCATAATGTCCACAGGTCCTTGTGGTGGTGTGGGTTTGTCTGTCGGCAACATGAGAATAATTTCTACCAACAGCAGAGAGCTTTTATCTCCTTACATGCAAGGATTACACATGGCAAACCTTACACCTCTTCTTGTCAACTCACCCAGTACGATCAGTTTGGAAACTGCCTCGATTGTACCAAATTCATTTTTGATTTTGATTTTCACCTCTCCACTATCTTTCCTTTGACACTTAGTGAGGCGTAGTTTGCTCTCTGTAGCTGATGTGTCAATCTTCACATTGAGAGCAGGCAAAAGCTCGTCATCGTCCTTGTACCACTGTATATTCATTGGCTCCCCACCTGAGAACGGCAGCTTCCATTCTGCGTTTTCACCTGCCTTTATAATGACTGGCTGAGTGAATTTTCCAAGTGCCTCAGAGTCAATTTTTGGTGGATCTTCAGTGTGAGAGAAAAAAGAGATTTTTGTTAAAAATCTGAACCATTTCAAAGCACAGGATAAATCGTCATTTGACATTATTTTATTCTGACCTTGAATATTAAGTGTTGCCTCTGATTTACGGCCTTCAGCTTCAAAGCGGTACTCAGCTGCATCCTCTTTTGAACAGCAGTCAATTATCAACCTGTGACAGGCTCCATCTTTGATAATTGTCACCCCGTCCCCATTGGTAAGCTTGTCAGATAAAAAGATTCAGTGTTCATCAGACACACACAAAGATAAATTAAGGCTGCAATGCAGTGTAATATTTTTGACTGTTCTGGACCTCTATAAGGAAAAGGAGGAAACATTAATATGCATGGAAGCAGTCTCATTTACTGGTAATTCTTCTAAAATAGCTGACTTACCAGCTTCCCATTTTTATACCAGCGTCCCTCAGAGGTCTCATTGCTTAGTTTGCAAGACAGCTCAGCTCGTTCACCAACATTAGCAACTGTATCTGACAGCCCACTGACAAACTGAACGCCACGATCTGCAACAGTAAGAACAAAGAAAACATTTAGTAGTTATTAAACTGACTGAGTGCATCATATTTGTCCTTATGTAACCCTAGTAAATACGCTGTATTAGAGGCTACCATTTTAGTGTTCCATTCCATACAAATAAATAGTGTAGAGTAAACAAAGCAATCAAAGGCAGAGACAGTGTATTGTATTTGTATTTTTCAGCATAAGCAAATCAAGCATAGCGATGACCAGGACATCTCTCTGATCCTGTCAGGGCCTGAACACTGTCAGTTTTCTTGTTTACAGTGTGTCTCTCTCTAGTGGTCAACATGCAGCACTGCAGAAGAGGTTTTACTGTATAAGGATCTTTACATTTCTTTATAATCATTTAATTTAAAGGAATCTGTCCTAAATATTAATAATTTTTGTCTGATGACCCCTAGAAATTCATTGTCTGTCACTGATATTCTTTGTCATAGTAAATTATGTGCAATTGAGTTATTGAAAGTTATTTGATTATGATCTAGAACTGAAACACCACATATTTGACTATTGAGTTCAAGTTTAGCCCAAAATGGTCAGACCTGTCAGAGCGAAAGGCTGACTCATATAAATGGATCCAGCGCGGGGTTGACTGCACATAGGCAGGTCGGTGTTATATATGTCTAGAGTATGCAATGTCTGTGGTGTCTCTGACCTTTTTATAAACTATGATATTCTGGTCATGGATCACATCTCTCGCCCACATTCAGGAGCCATCTCACTTCCTCTTTCTCTCCTTGAAGCACTTGTACTCGTACAGCTGAAGTCACATTCAGTAACTACTGTTACTAACAGCAGGACGTTGCCAGCAGAAACACCAGGAGCCGTATTCACACACATTCTGAGAATACTCTCAGAGAGCTCCTAACTTAGCCTAAAAATTTTTAGTAAGGTGTCTTAGCTTAGGAGTGATTTAGGAAAGTTCCAGAGCAACTCTGAGCAAGGAAGGGACAGAAACTTTTACCTTAGTGAGGAGGTGTGGTCGACCCTGTTGCTTGGTATGATGCATTCTTTTAACAGATGTGATTGGTTGTCACAGACATGTCCCTTTGTGAGACTGTAAGGTGTGGACACCCAGTGGAAATGAAATGAACTGCTGACTGTGGAAGTGTTGTCATTGTTAGTGTGATCACTCTGCTGATGGAAGGTTGAGACAGACTCAAGTCATCACTGCTGCACTGTTGCATCTCCTCAGTTTTTCAAGTATCTTAAGTGTATTTCTACATTATAATGATATTGTGTTAGGTGGGAAAGGCATGCATACCCCTAATTAGATTGACCACAAATATTATCCCTGCACAATCTAATCTAAAGCATTTCATTTACTCACTCTCATCCAATGTTTGGAGAATATTTCTCTCACCTCTTTGTGTTTCCACCATTTTCTCCTCTGATTAAGAAACTCTTCATCCTCTTAAAAGTCCTCCTCCCAACTCCTTAGAACCTCTTTTAAGGTCTAAGGTGCTCTGTGAATAACATATATCTTCATAACATATATCTTCACAAGGACCTTGTCTTAACTTTTAAGGGGAAATTCTAAGAAAACTTCACAATTCTAAGAATTTTCTTCGAATTTCATCACTAGGAGCAGCTCTTTGTACAAGGAAGCTTTGTGAATATGGCCCCAGGTGTTTTTGCTACTTCAGCTTACAGCAGCGCCAGTCCACGTTTGTCTTTGGTCTGCAGCACAGCAGCCCTCAGTGTTGATATAGGCTATAACTCGTGAAGTGTAACCAACTGGACGGTGCTTTGAGTGACACGGAAGTGATCAGAGGTGAGGCTACAGAGCGTTGAGTGCAGGCTGAGGGGCAGCGGTATCAGAGCCAAAGTTGTACATTTTTCAACTAATTTATTTTATCTGCTTTCTGAGTAAAAAAAAAAACTTTAATCGTCCAGGCCGATAATCAGTCAGCCTCTAGTAGAAAGCTTCCTTCTGTAACTATCGCTTGTATTTTTCTGTAGGTTGGGACATACCTTATTTCTAGTCAAACCTCTAGTGCAGTATCTAGGAGTAGTTCTGAGACACTCGATAAAAATGGACTCAGATAGCAAAGCTGACAATATACAGTATGCAGCAGCAGAAACACAGTTTCAGCACTAGAGCTAAAACTATGTTGACATATACTTTCATTAATATCTGCAATGCAGTGACACGTGATTCAGTTTTTACATAATGCAAAAATTTTACCTATGACAGTGTCTGGAACCAAAGGACCATTTCGGGTGCGCTTCTTTTTCTTATCATCCGCATCATCGCCTTTATTTTCATTATCTCCATCTGTCAGGAGGTTCTTATTCTTGCCATCTCCATCACCCTTGTTTCCATCACCCCTGTCTCCATCACCCCCTGTCTCCATCACCCCCGTCTCCATCAGTCTTGCCACCAGAACCATCACCAGAACCATCCTTTCCATCTCCTCCTACCCCCAGTGCAGCGTCCTTTTCAGCCTGTGCTCGTCTGGCTGCCTCCAAGTCTTCCTTCTCTTTCTGTAGCTTGGCCTGTTGTTCCAGAGCTAGTTTAGTCAGGTCTTCTTGTTCCCCAGTTTGGGCGCCCCTACGACCTTTACCATTTGGATCAACTGAATAAAAGAGAACACATACAAGTACAGAGAATAAATACTTTTGCTAAAACGTTTTTTTTTAAAATAAGTGATGAAACATGAATGGATGGGCAAATGAAAAAAGAAAAGAGATCCTACCTTCCACTTTGAGTGAGGCACTGCTGGAAGTTATCCCTGCGATGGCGTAGTATGCTCCATTATCTGCCATTTTACAGTCTTTAACTCTCAGTGTGTGAATTAGTTTGTCCTCCGAAACAGTGATCTCATATTTGTCCCCATGTTCAAGAGACGAGTCCTGTGTGGACCAGGTGATTCTGTTGAGGGGTGTCGACAAGACACACTGAAAGATGGCGTCCTCACTTTCAAAGGCCTTCACATCCTTAATCTTGGCTATGAACTCCACAGCAGGCACTGGGGAGGAGGAAGGGTAGATGTGGATTAAATGGTGGATTAACTGACCAACTTGTCATTCCTAAATGTGCCTTGAATTGTCAAATACAACCATTCTGTTTTATACCATTGCAATAGCTGCAGCTTACCTCTGAAGTCAGTTGTGAGGACATTTGCCTCTTCAACATCAACCTGGTAAAATCCAGCGTCTTCTGGCTGAGGATCTTTGATGCTGAAAAGATAATTTGTTCCTGTTTTCTTTAGGCTGTGCTTTGAATTTTCATCCTCATCATATGGAACCATTGTCCCGTCCTTTTAAGAGAAAAGTTGTTAGACTATTTCTTTTCGAGCTGTAATTTGTTTTAAATGGTGTATCTATGAATGCATATGAACTCACCTTGAATAAGTTAATTGCACTGTTGGGATCATGTAGTTTCATGTCGAAGCCAAATTCAGCCCTTCCACTGGGTTTTACTTCTATTTGTTTCACATTATCCAGTTGCTCTACAACCTAAAAAAAAGTTAAAATGTAATGAGGTTACTCTGAATTTCAGGGGCCTTGAACAGAGTGTGGATGTTTACTTTTTAAGATGCACCGCACTAGTTCGGCCTGAGGCTACAAAGAGCCAATAAAGTCCTTTTTTATTCATGACACACACTTTTAAAAAGTAAATTAACATCTCCTGTAAAGGTTGTCCTCAGACCTCCAGTGGTTTAACACTTCACCTTGCTGCAGTGATGCACAAGCGTACTGCAGGGACTCTGTAACATCACTACTCGGTGTGGTTACAGGTGCAACCAAACTGAGACAAACTGCATACAGTACAGTACCTTTGCCTGCTCATCTTCTCTTTCCTTTTTCATCTGGTTGAGTCTCTTCAGCATCCAGCGAAAGTCGGTAATACCAAATTCCAGACAGATTTTTTCGTAGTCCCTCTTGGGTGCAGAGACAAGGAGCTCCCAAAGTTTAGGGTCAATCTCGCCCTCTTTTTGTGGTGGCAGTTGTTTTTTTCTGGTGACAACAACACTGAAAAGAGATGAACAGAGTAAGATTGGAGAGCTACAGCAGTACATGTATGTAAAAAGAACAACTTTGACTTTGACCTGAACTTACGTTTTCTTAAGCATTTTTCGGAAATCCGGTGTTTGTCCATTGACTGAAAGAAAATGAGAAAATGAGATACAGCTTATCTTAATGGCAAATAAATTCCACTATCATATTCGTTCAAACTCTAAATACGGTTCTCTCTAAACCTTACAGTGTAAAAACAAACAAAACATGCTGTATTAAGATAATATGGACATCAGCTGAATGGGATCTGGCTTTTTAATTGCAGCATATGCCTCAGTATTTTATTACCATGTTCAACACACATTATTGTTATTGCTGCTGAGATCCATATTCAAGAAGAAGAAAAAAAAAAGAACACGATTATGAAATCTCTGTAATCCTGAAAAACAAATGTATGGCTCAACAGATGATAGAAACAGAAAACTTAATCTCAGTTTCATACCTTCATGAGCTTTCTTCTTGAAGCCAGCTGGAAAAAAACATGAAAACAAAATCAAAACAAGACATCTTTAGCAAGGAGTCAAAGCTACAGGAGATTATACTTAAAGCTGATTAATTAGCAGGGGACATATATCCCTGTTTCCCCCTTGATCAGCTGTCTTAGATGGGTGGTGAGGACGGTGCGGGCCGATGGACGGGGTTAAGACATTTGCTGGTGTTCTTGGAGTTAAGCGTTAGCTAGCTTGTAAAATGTGTTGTCTAATGTTTGCTGGTATTCGCTGCGAACATAGCTGAACTTATTGATCTGAGCAACACCTCAGGTTTTAAGAAACTGAGCTGTTTTGAGGTGCAGATGTGCAAATGAGGGGCTTTAATTTTGTTCAGTTCTCCAAATTGATGCTTTAAAATGCTTGATTTTGAGTCTGTTTGTAGTCAGAGAAGTCCTTAAAGGGGAACTACGCCCATTTCCAATATTCATACATGTCATTCCTATAGTCTCAGACAGTCCAAAAATATTAGTAAACATGAACAACTCTCTTTAAAGTGCGAAAAGACTTATTTGTGATGTCAATAAGTATAAAGTCTGAAGCTGCTTCATAGACAGTGAATTTGGAAAGATGGTTTAGATGTCACTGAGAGCACTCAGGGGAGTGTTCTGAGTATATGGGAACATTTTCTGTTTCAGAACTGAGAACACTACAATAAAATAAAACTCTTTTGGGTTTAAAAAAACAGAAGTATTTTGTGGGTCCATAACATCAGACTAGCATTCATTATCTATGGAGCAGCTCCAGACTTTATACTTGATGACATCACAAGTTTGAGACGTACTTCTCTGGTTTCTGGATTTGAGAAAGATTATATAACTATTGATTAAACTTTCCTAGGCCATGGAAATAACCTATTGGAATTTTTATTTTTAGGTGGTGTTCCACTTTAATTGATATAATTTTGTCATTGTCAGAATATATTTTTTTCTGGCATTAAAAAATCAAAGAATAAAGTAATTTTCCTCACAATATAGTAGGATTTCTTATAAGGTTTAATACTTCCAGTGAGTGTAATCCAGTGTCTTAAAACCTGATTTTGAAGAGCTGAGTTAGCCACACGTATCCTGGGCCGTTTCAGTGCATTGTAAGATCAGAATATAGGGACACATAAACTTTAGTGGCAGCTGGTTTGACCATGGAGGTGCGAGTGATGGCTGGCTTTACTGCAGTCTTTTACTCATTCAGATGATACAGGGATATTATTTCAACCTTAAATGTTCATTTCTTAATAGCTATATAATATATTCTTAATAAAAAACTAATGCATTGAATTAATATTTCCTTGTCGGTCAGGTGGGGCAGGGTGTCTGACAGGGTGGGTGGGCTGATTCCCCAGTATAGTGGTTGGGGAAACACTGATACTGCTCAGTGATAATCTGTCTTTTACCTTCAGTAACAGTGAGAGTTGCAGTGGAGACAGCCTGTCCATACTCGTTGGTGGCAAAGCATTTGTAGATGTCAGCATCAGCTTGTTTCACACTGAGTATCTGATGAGGGAATATTATCACAGTTAGATTGAATATTAGTGTCTGAGCTTTTCTAATTAATCGAGTACTGTGGACTTCTTTGATTGAGAACAAATCAAAGTACTTATCTTAAGTGTACTTCATACTTTTAAAACTATGGTATTGAAATACGGTACAGATTTAATATAAATTAAAAAGTGTGGGAGTACAGGAGAGTGGGATGTTTCTGCGAGACATGGAGCATTTTCTTTGGATACTTAGACAGGGTTTTCTCACCTCAAGAATGTGCTCCTGAGCTCTTCCTTCATATCTGGTGATGTACTTTTTTGGGTCATCAACCTCGCCTTTGTTACGCCCCCATGTTACAGTTGGTGCTGGATCTCCACTCACCATAGCTTTGAACATTCCTTTTTTACCTAGAAAATCCAAATACAGAGAGCCATACAGTAGTGATACAGCTGTAGGTAGTGTTTGGTGGCAAACGTTTTACAGTGTTACTGTAATTTACCCTCTTGAGCCGTTGTTGCCATCGGCTTCCGGGTGAAGTCAGGCGTTGACTTTCCTAAAGGCAGTTGCTCAACATACTGAGTGATTGTAACTCCGGGAACCCTGGACTTTTTTGTGATAGCCACTGTCAAGACAAGAAAATAACAATAAACAGTAAAACTCAGCTGTGTGAGGTTGTCGAAGCAAACATGAGCAAAAGACAGAGAACACAAGTATTGTACATGCTTTGCTGATTAGTACATGAGCTGTATTTATTATTTCTTGTGATCAATTGTTTATTGTTTATATTGTAGGCGGGAAAGTGGTGTTGAGGTCACAAATACGGTACAATACACCTCACTTCCCTTGTTCCCTTTCCCCTGATCCCCTCCACCCTGACCCCCTAAACCCTGACAAGGAGAGACCACAGAACTGGAGCTGCAAATACCAGGAGCTTAGTTAAGTGAGGCAAATATTGACTAACAATTGTCATCGTAATTATGATCACCACTTACTAATAATTGCGGCCCTACAAGACAATGTACATGGACTTAGAACAAGCACAAGCCAAAAACATGCAGAAAAAGAGAGAAAATAAGTAAATAAATAAAAACAATATTAATAATAAAGTTGTATTTTTTTTAATTTACATTTCTGAAACACGCCTACTCAAAACCATGGGTTTGAATATTGTTAAAAATGTTCAAAGTAATGACAGTATTTAAAGTGTTAAAATAGTCATAATATCTTGAATATCAATTATATCAACTATATGTGAAGAAGAGCACTGTAGTAAACAGTCATGGTCACTTCAGAGGAGCTTTACACACATTACTAGTGCTTTTACTTTGGGTTGCAGCTATGCTAGAATTTCACAAGAGGTCAGTATTTACTTTCTCTTTGTCAGCCATTACAGCTGCCACATCATGGCAAGACCTTCAATGGCTTAAACTGTGCCGATTGAATGTATCTGGATTAAACAATAAATCTATTTTTCTCTATAGGCAGACATACATCACAAAAACATTCAAATACAATGACTTTGGTGTCACTTCTTCATGGACATATTTTAATATAAACTCCTATGAGCTAATATTTTTCAACTGTAAACTAAATAAGTAAACTTTATTCATGACAAATGACATGCATGATGACAAAGTGGAGGTGCCTCAATGTCAACAGTGCTGTCACCCAAGGAGCCATTAATGGTCCCCTCCTGTGGTGGTGGAGACAGCAAAAGAGATGGGTGACACATTTTGTCGGCTTTATTCCTCTCTAGGATTTCAAATGTAGGATGACTCAGCACACAACAGTAAGTTCATCCAACAGCTGTTGAAATCAAAAACTCAAACCCGCCGTCTGTTACTCCTTTTTTTTTTGCGCCGGCATCGCACCTCGTAATGACTCAGAGCTGCTTCATTCACCCTGGGGCCTGAACCTGTAGCATGACTTTACCGCTGCATAATACGGATAGGCCAAGCGGCTAATTACTGTGAGCAGAATCAGATGAGCCCCACAATTATTGTGGTGAAATCAGGTCTTAAGCTGTGTGGAGCTGTTGTAATCTTACAATAGGATTCATTGTATGATTCTAAAGTGTGTCAGGGTTAACTATATAGATACCAAAACTTAAATAACATTCACATTTTGTTGATAAGAAAACAATGGCAACAATTTTTAAAGGGATGTTGCAGACTGTGGTGAGTTGGTTTCTACTAAAGGACCATTTAATACAATGAATGACTGTTTTTTAATGTACATATTTTACTAGTTATACCCGCAACTTGTTTGATTTTCTAAAAACAGACAGTTAAAGGAATAGTTTGGATCTTTTGAGGTGTGGGAGTATGAGGCACTTAGGCATACTTAGTGTATTACATGCAGTAGATGTCAGTCAGCATGCCCCCAATTGAGAAGCAGACAGGGGCACCAACACAGAAGTCGAGCACTGATCGCTGTGCAGGGATCAGCAAGGAAACAAATTTTAGCCACCTAAAAAAAGTCCGCCCTGAAAAAAATTGGATACTGCATTTAGAATATTTTCACTGCTCTAACTTGACGTCAGACAGCAATATCTGACAGGGATTCAAAGCCATTATATTGCGCTCTTCAAAGCTAGACTTAATGTAAAAAAGTAGTAATTTAAAAGGCTGAACACAGGAGCTGCTGGTCTACCTCTGCCTCGATCAGTTATTTTGTTTGTGTTACCGTTTGACTTTGTCATTTTAAAGGGTGTGGTCAGATTCACCAAAGTCACACAATAACTAAAGCAGCGGTACACCAGCAGGTCCCGTGTTCAGTGAGCTAAAATCACTGTTTTGGTCAATGGAGTGTGGTGGCTTTGTCAAGAGCATATATGGAGAGCTCATGTTGGAATGGGCTCAAGGTAAAGTGGTGGTCGGGGCACCCGATGGCTTAGTGGGTAGAGCAGGCGTTCCATATACAAGGAAACATCCCTACTGTGGCTGCTGGCTCGACTCCAGCCAGCAGCCCCCCACTGCATGCCATTGCCTCTCTCTCTCCCCCCCTTCACGCTTAGACTGTCCTATCTAATAACGGCAAAAAGCCAAAAACTATTTGAAAAAAAGTGAAGTGGTGAAAATACTCAGTATAGCATACACTTAAACTGTTATTGCTATTTTTTGAGGTGTGACTTTTTCTAGGTGGTTAAAATATGTTTTGCTGCTGCCCCCGTCCACAGCTGTACTTTGCTTACACCTGGAACACACTGCCTGTGTGAGCAGTGTGCCGGTGTTAACAGGCTAGAGCAGCCACGAGGCCCATGTGAGCAGCGCTGCTCAGGTGTGTCTTGGCTGCTGCATGTGGTTCTCAGTAAAAAAAATGACTGTCAGAGTAGTCTTTTGATGTCGTATTGATATTATGCCACCTTTTCCTACAGTTTCAATGTCTAATCCGCCACAGAAATGAAAAAATACATATACTTTTAACTCAACACTTCTGTCTCTGTTTCAAAATAAACACCATCTGTTTCGGTTTCTGTGGACAGAATCCCTTCATTTGCTAGCACAAGGCTTTTAACCATGAAATGTTTGCAGGACCGTGTTGCTGACAACGTTGTGGCTTGTAGGGCTCCAAAAGTGAGCGGAGGTTCAGCTTTTAACCGTGAAACTACAGTAGTTGAAGCAGCACTTCAGTAAGAACACGGTCAGTGTGAACACAGGCACGCGTGTGAGCCACAGTAGTGCAGTGAAGTTGCCGTCACACGCTGTTCACACTGTATGTATTGTGTATTGTGTCGAGTGTATTCTGAGCGTTAGCTTGCATGTTGCTATTCCTCCCCACGTCTCCAACCTGGGGCATGCCAAATTACATCTACTGTAATACACTGACTGTAGATATGAAACTCATACAGTCCCAATTCAAAAGACTCAAAGCATCTCCTTGAGATAGGTAAGTCATAGTAAACACACGTGACTGAATTTGAAATATTTTCTGCTGGCAAACCTGTACTGCCCCATGTCTTACCTGTACCTTATCATCTGTCTACTGCAGTTGCATAAAACATGAATGAACGCTTTTTTTCTATTCAATAGCATAACATGATTCAGTTTATTTGAGGATGTGGAAATGCAGCAACAAAGTGACCCTCAAAGTGAAACCATGTCCTCATCTCTCTGAAATAGGTCATTTGCAGTGACACACAGTAAACTAAGGGTTGACTTATTGTGTCCCCGCTTCCATTGTGAGTTACTTTTAGGTTACCCATTCTTCATCACTTTTCCACAGCAGCCCTTTTCCAGTTAGAGGGCATGTATTGAATATTCATCAAACTGTATGTGTCATCTCTCCAGGGATTGGTTTACGCTCTTACAGTATATCATCTGAATGCAGGCAGGATTCTTGCTCCTCAAGCATTGATTCACACATAATCCAAGTCTGGTAGGACAGCAGTCAGTCGTTTGCCTCTGCATACCAATCACTCCTGGAGGAAACTGTTAGATTTGGACACCAGCAGACTTCAGGACACCTTCAGTAAAAATTTGCTGGCTGTATAAAGCTGATATCCCTTTCATAAACCACTCTGAGCCTCCAACACTAGGCTTCTTGAATGACTGTGAATGGTTTCAGACACTCTGGGATAGTGTTTCTTGCAGGTATAAAATGAAATTGGTGCACTTCTTGTCCTTCATAAATCCAAGATAGACTCTCCATTTCAAGTACTAAAGAAGTGGTGGTTCTGACGTCAAATTAAGTTTAAATGCAAGTGTAAATATTATGTATGTATGTCTCCACCAGGTGGCCACATGGCCGCTTGAGCTGATTGCCGCTACTGTTCTTGTTACTCCAGCAAATGCGCCGCAGAGCCTATCAGAGCCGTCCTGGAAAAACTGCCTCAACTGTTGCCACTAAAATCATGACTGTTTGATTTTATGCATATTGTCCCGCCCTATTTCATAATAGTGTGTGCGATATCATGTCATTCACTTTAATACTGGTATAATTTTTAATATAATATGAAAACTTCATATCATGATACTTGTGATATTTCGACTTGTTGACGTATTGTCGTCATACTGTTACCCACGGTAACAACAAGCATCCTGAATGCTTTATAAACAGCCCGGGACTTCTCAGACTCTTCTCAGTTACCGCCCAGAGGGAACTCATTCAGCGGCTCCTCTGGGAGCAGCACAGTGTGTATCTCTCGCCGTGTACACAATGGGAGTCTGTGTTGTGAAGTCATTTTAGAACATTAACTTTTGGTAATGTAAACAGCAAAAAACAGTTGTGGTATCATAACAGGCTGTCACAGGTTACAGTGTGATGATTAGAGGAGAAATGGCAGAGCATAAAGGTCCAGGTGGAAAAAAAAAAACTAAGTCTTTAGGATTTTGTTCTAAGAGAAGGGACTGTCTGTTGATTTATATATATAGATCCCAGCATTCATTTTTATGTATTTGGGAGCTGTTTAAATGTGTAATTTGAGGTAGATTTTATTTTGTTGAACTATTAATATTGTATACAGAATCTGAATCTCACTCTGAGTTACTGTTGTTTACAAACTAAAGAATAGGAGAGATAATTTTAGTATCTACTGAATATTTAAAGGCAAAGTATGAGGTTGACATGTAAAACTGTATCACTTATTTTGTTGCACTTCTGTGTTCTTATATAGATAATATAAATATTTTTTTACTTATTTGTCATATCGCCAAGAATATCATTATCGCAAAAATACTCTGAAATATCATGATATAATTTTAAGGCCATATCGTCCCGCCCTATCTCAAAATGTGCCTAACTTCAGTAGATCATAATCATCAGGTATTGAAATAATCTGCAGATTTTCTGGTTCAACATGAAAACAATCTTTTCTGTGGCTATCAGTAGTTGAGTCACAGCAAAGGCCAAAATGAATGAATGAATGAATGAATGAACTTTATTTATAAAGCACCTTTCAATGCACAGAGCACAGCTCAAAGTGCTTTACAATTTCACAGCAAATAAAAGCACAACAAAATTCGTACACAAAATAAAGTTTAAGACAAACAAAAAACAACAACAGAAAAATTCAAGTATAAACACAAGGAAGAGCATGTATAAAAGATCTAGCCTATACTGTAGGTCTATAACTTGTTATAGGCCATATTAAAAAGATATGTTTTCAGTTGCCGTTTGAAGCTAATGTTTAAAGGTAAGGTGTTCCAGATTTTGGGGGCATAATGGCTAAAAGCAGCATCACCAAAGGTTTTTGTGGTGACCCTGGGAACAGTTAAAAGCGCGGCAGTAGAGGATCTAAGGGTTCGTGAAGGATCATAAAATGGTAGGGAGCCTGTGATATAAAAGGGAGCGAGGCCATTTAGTGATTTTAAAAACTAAAAGAAGCACTTTAAAATCAATTCTAAAAGATACAGGGAGCCAGTGAAGATTATATAAAACAGGAGTTATGTGTTCTCTCATCTTAGTTTTGGTTAAAACCCTGGCTGCAGCATTCTGAATAGTTTGTAGTTTTGCAGTGGCTGCTTTTGGTAAGCCAGTAAACAGTGCATTATAGTAATCAAGACGACTAAAAACAAAGGCATGGACAAGCTTTTCAGCATCATGATGGCTCAGTAGAGGTCTTACCCTTGAAATGTTGCGTAAATGATAAAATGCAGTTTTGGTTAAAGAATTAAAATGGGCAGTAGAATTTAGGTTTGAATCAAAAATAATGCCAAGATTTTTTACATGTGACCTTGTGTGTGAGGCCAAATGTCCCAGGTGAACAAGAACAGAGTCTCTCTTATTCTTAGGGCCAACTAGGAGGATCTCAGTCTTGTCTTCGTTTAACTTTAAGAAGTTGGTGCTCATCCACTCATTAATGGCTGACATACAGCTAGTTAAGTTGGATAGAGTTCTTGGGTCATCTGGGCTCACAGTTACGTAAAGTTGTGGCCTGCAACAGGCGGTAAGTCTTGTTGTTTTTAGCCAAGCCAATTTCCTGAAAACTTGTGGCCCCATACCGATCAGTTGATAAGAACACAGCACACGAGTCAGCAGTCAGTGTGGGTATAAAATGCCGTCCTTGAGCATACCGTCATTAATATGCACACAAACTATGAGGCAGATTGGCTTGGTAATATCTGAGATTAGCTGTTGACAGACAAATGCACACACAGACAGACAGAACCAAATGCATGGTCCCCTCCAGGCTTATGCCTGGTGGAGATAATTACTTTGTTATTTGATCTCACTCGCTCTTCTGCCTTTATTTTATACCCACTTTCACAAGTACTTGTTATTAGTGGATATAAATTTTGAGGAGGAAGAAGTTCTTCTATTCAGCTGGATAAAAAGTGTAACCTCTGTGTTACTTGACTTGATATCCACAGGTATGTTGGTAAGGTTTGTACTAAATTTGTGTAAATTCTTAGTTAGTAATACAAAATGGTAGTCCTTGGCCTCAACCCAAGCCCATACAAAAAAAAGTTCCTCACTTTTATTAAACTTACCTGGGGCCTTTGGGTTGTGGTTTGTTTTCGAACTCATTGTAGCGTTGGTGATTGTTCGTCACCTCTGAGTGTTCAATCGCTTTGTGGCTGTAACAAAAAGAAAAACTCACAATAGTATGTAGCTACGTCAGTGTGCGTTGTCAGTATTCAGAGCCAAAATATATTTTCATTGTTTATAGTTTTCACAAGGCTGACATTGAATCGTAATGGAAAAAAGTTGTTCTGTGACTCAGCTGAACTCTGTGATGCACTCTGTTCAAGACGAATTGAATTTGTGGTTTTACAGATTTGTAGGTTTTACAGTTTACAGTCCAGAAAGTATAATGTAAAATTGTCAATGACATACGATCAAATGTTCGGCCCTTCACATGATTTTACTAACTTTTAAACATTCTGTTTTCTTACACGATCAACTACATTGTTGATTATGACTAATAATTATGACATTTTTTAAAAATTGAAATGAAACACAGAGGGCAGTGCGAGAAAATTAACCAAGTTTGTGGTTATTTGTGGGATAGAATAGATATTCCTAATACTAGGAACTTAGTTTATGTTGCAAGTTTCTAAAAGTAATAGTGAAATTGTAATAGTGAAAGTAAAACAGGGAAACTGAGAACTATACAAAGATAATGAGATATGATAGAAAAAATATGAATATTTACAAAACTTTTCAAACTGGCATAATTTATTGAAGGGGTTTATGAAAAGAAATTGGTTGAATTAGGAAAGTATGGTTATACTAGCATGAAAAACATTTTTAATGAAAAAAAAAAAGAGTTTCAAATGTGGGATACAGAACTGCAACTAAGCACTGTTTTCTCAGAAATAGCTGAAAACAGAAAATGGCATCACAATATTCCAAAACCCAGAGATATTCAGTTTACAATCACAGAAGACTTAAAGAAGCAGCAAATATTCATTTAAGAAGGTAAAACTGATGAAATTTCTGCATTTTTGCTCAAAGAAATGATTGTGAATGGTTTCAGACACTCCGGGATGAATGATTGAATGTTTCATCAAATGACTAATTATTTCACAACTAATCATTTCAGCTCTAATATAGTTTACCGTAAAACTTCAATTAATAGCCTGGGCTTTTATTTCCTTAAATCACTGAAATCAGTAGGCCTGTTTGGGACAGGCGTCTATATTGGACAGGCCTTTAATTCCTTTCACACAAAACTGCTGCTCAGCAAAGATCGGGAAATACAATCAAACTCTTTATTTAAACCAGTATGAACATTACTTTTTTAGATTTTAGGCTCGATATGTAATATCAATTATGAATCATTCATTTGATCTAGTTTCAATAAACAGAACACCAGAAAAGGATTACTGCACCTGGCATACCGACACAACACCACTTTACCCTGGTAAAACAATACTCACAACTTGGATTAATTTTTATGAAAAAATGTTTTGATTCTTGTGCTCTGAGGACCCTTATGGACTACAGGAATATGAATAACTTACAGGGTAATCGAAGAATGGACACATAATTTGAGGTAACCAACAACCCACTTTTATACGTCTGAAGAACTTCTACATAAAAAATAACAGCTTGGCAACCAGACCGGGCGTCCAGTTGAGACAGGTGTTTATTTGTCAAAATGTGTAGCCACACCGGGCCAGTAAAAGGGACTGGGCATTTGATTGGGACTAGGCTTTTAATTCAAGTTTTACAGGCTAAATTTTTAAAATAATTTGGAGCTCCCATCATGGTCACAAGTGTACTCAGTCAGTGACTCAACTTGACCACTCTGTAAGTGCTGGGGTCATGAGAATGGGAGACTTCAGAGCGGGGTCATGGGCCAGAAAAGGTTAAGTGTCCCTGCCATGGATGCTCTCCTCATGTGTCATCTATGTTACCGAATGACATCAGTCTGTCAGAGTGGGGGTGCCATGACTCCTGCGTGACTCGTGCAGACACTTGGAGACATGCTGGGACACAGTAAATGGGGAATGTGAAATCCCACCTATTGGCTGACTCTGCCCAACTGCCTGTGGAGTCAAGTGGCTGTGCCAGCAATTTAACTGCTCAGGATCCAAACATAGACAGGAGCAGAATGTCTTCGATTAAACTGTGAAGCCAAAGCACATATCTGTAAATCTCTTTCATACCACCAACTATTAAAAATTATGGTATGCACAGTGAGGTGCCTAGTTGTTAACTACTAGCAAAAGACTCAAAGTAAAGTTCAAACTCAAACTGTACTGGTCCTGGGCAATCATGTGGATTTGTTTTGTGTGGGAAGGTGAAAAAGCACCAGCTGTGTACTTGATTTAGTCATTTGACAAACAAAGCCTCTACAGAGGGTTAATTTGAGATACAGAATTTATTTTAACCAGGTCCTAAACCTATAGGGAGTAGACAGGAGAAGACGCCGACCTACTTTGACTGTCGCCTGGAAGACCAATAGGTCAAGCACCAGTGGGTGGCAATGACCAAAAATCTGTTAGTGAAGGGTAGTTTTAATCTTGAAGTTAGTTGAGTAATTCTTTTAGTATCTTTAGAGCTGGAAGCATTTTAATTAGAACGAAATGAACCTAATATCAAGATAATGGCCATAAGGCTTTTTAAATGGCTCTTTAATTTTAAGGACCATAATGAAAAAATGTGAAAAAGGATAGCTGACCTTGAACATCTACAAGCCAGCAAAAAAAGAAGTTTTATTAAGGCTTTGATGTGTCACACATCCTGTAGTGCAAAGCGATCATAGTCTCCTGCTCAATCCTTTGTTAGTCATGGGAAGCCAGTTGGGAAGGTCACTTTCGTGACTGAAATATGGCATCCAGTTGAGCTCTTTAACGTCAGCGTTACAGTATGATCTCAAGAGGTTCATTCTTTTTTGCCTTTTACAGAGTATGAAAATTCTTGAGACCTCACTGCATTAATTTTTAAAATATATAAAAAAAGAGCGAAATTTCAGTCTCACTTTAGTGGATCCTGTGTCTGTGGCAGTGCATGCAGTACAGTATATTACGGCAAGGTTTTGGTGTCATGGCCCAGGTTAAAGAGGCTATGCTAACATACCAGCCACTAACATTTTAAGTATAGGTATATACAATAGCACAATGTCTGCAGGCCATTACATGTTAAAGTAAAAGCAAGGACATAGGTTCAATTTTACTTTAAAATTGGAAGGGACACATATAAAGCAGGGGTTGGATGTCCTCCGGCAGACTATTTTAAGCATCAAACACTCAATTTCCTGCAGTTTTTCCACACCAATTTATGCCTTTTCTGCTTTAATTTATTGTGTAAATGTCTTATTTTGTCAAAATTTAACCCTTCAGCCTCTTATGTTTTATTGTTGGGGGGCAAATTCACATGTTCTACATATTGAAGGGGACATGTCCCCTGCAGTCCCCCAGAAATCTGCACCTGTGATAAGAATAATTCAAATGTGGTTAACTGATCTTTTCTTTTGGTCAAGATTAGCAGATTTCTGTAACAGCAGAACTGAACTTTGACAGCCTCTAAATAAATATACATAAAGTATAAAATTCACGTATCCCTCTACTTGAAATGATGTATGAAAAATGATCATTTTAAACCTACCTCATCACTTGAAGCATAGACTGCAGCTCGTCTGTTCTGTTTGCCAGCCCTCATATTGGCCTCTCTCAACAAATAATGCCTCTATGTTGTATATATTTAATAACTGTACTGTTGCCCTGACTTGTACCTCTCACTGACTAAAGCCGTCCTGCATGACGGTTTCATTCACGGCATATAAAATGTTGCTGCTTTTGGTCAGTATATTCATTCGATGAAAATTGTTGACACAGGAAATTTGCCATTAAATAGAAGAATAAATTGGACTTACTTTCAGTTCTTCGTCGTCGACATTCAGTTATCCGTCTTCAGCCTTAACTCTTCTCACTGACCAATATTTCAAAGGTGACACCCCTTTTTGTTCGGTGATAAAAGATTGGAGCCCACATAAGCCCATACATGGGTGAAATGTAGTTGCTGAAAACCCATGTTACAGCGGTGGTAAAGGGTGGAGGTTCCTCTTACCCATCCCTATGAAAGCGATCACTTTGCAGTTGACTCTGGAAATACATTATGACTGTTCATTCAATCTGGTATTGGACATATCCAGTCAACAGTTTTCCACCATTACCGTTGACAATAAAAAAACAACAGGTGCATTGTACACTAGTATCAAGATTCACATTCTGGCACATTCGAATGGAAATGAATTAGTGATGGATTTTACTGGACTTGATATTCATCGTCAAGGGTTTCTGATTTATGGATCCACAATAGCCATGCAACAGTCAGAGCATCAAACCCAAAGCTGTAGCCTGGCAGCTTCACAAGGTCTGTAGTAACCGGATCGTTGTACTGTGGACTTTATTGGCCAATAAACATTAACATGAGACATTTTATTTGGTAAAATAATCTCGGGTTGATATGAATGAATTGGCCGTTCCAATTAGCCTCCAAAAGTATAAACGGAGATTCTCACAGCATGCCTGTAGTATTCGGTGAGTCACACCAGACCTGTGGCAGCATTATAAAAAGATGGTTGCTCATGGCGTGGCGGTGTGATGGACTTGTTGCACTGAGCAGGTTTTCAGGTTCACATCATCAGAGGATAAACAGGCTTCAGTTGTCCAGACAGTTTGAATAGTCACCTCGACCTCGTAAAAGAGACTGAGGCATGACAGCAAGAAAAGCCTGATGACACGCGTGGAGAATAAACACAAATATCACCTCTGACCTGACGGAGGGATTAAGGTAAGCACTCTTAAATAAAGCAAGTAAATGAAGAGTTGTTCTGCCTATAAACAAAGCATTATAGGCAGAACAATAGTGGGTTATGTCACCGTTATCAGTGAGTGATGCCATCAGATAAAACAGGCGTCTTGGCTGTATGTGTTTACTCAAAAGGTTATACTGAGCAGCAATCCTGTGTTTTATAGATGTTGCATTTTGTGCAGTATGGACTTGATTTGTGTTAGCCCTGTCAGAATGTCCTTGTAAAATCTAGCATGTAATGTGAATGTATGTATGAGTGTTTCTTTCAGATATTTACACAAGCTGCTGAACATAGTTGTGTCCCTGAAAGCTTTTCCTTTAATGGTTATTTGACTGTAGATATAAAAAAGACTAATTTAAGGTTTGCACATGAGGATCTTGTATGGAAAATTTACTGGGAAGCTCAGGTGGAGATATATATATGGAAATGCAATAAAAAATTGCAGTCAGTTCATAAGAGTGTAATGTGGTACTGGGATGTGCATGATATCATGGGTTCAGATATAGGAGCAATATGCTGCTGGAAACATCTGTCGCTTTAATGACAGCCACTGAGTTTGTCTCTGTTAGTGAGGTGTATTTAATAAGTTACTGATAAAGGCATAATTTAAAACAATGCCAAAAAGAAAGCCACACACACAGTCAGTTTTTTAATTTATTGCAATTGCTACAAGAGAACATTTTGACAGATGTCTTTGTACTATGGTTTTTCACTTCACTCATGCTAAGTAGCTATTATTTCTGATGACAGGGTTACAATTGTAAAACAGTCAAATTTCAAATAAATAAATTAGTATTTAGACCACTTTAGACATTTTTACCAGCACTTAACAATATCACACACTCTCAATGCAGTCTGCAGTAAATCATAACATCCCACTTTCTTATTTTCAGAATATCTCAGTAAGAGGAACGTGTCCAAAAGCCTCCATGCCCTTTTATTCTGTGGAGAAAAAGCAGAGAGAAACAAACATAAGGATTAATCAAAGTAGGTAAAGCTGAAACAACTCCAATTCTTAAATTGAACCTTACCTTTAACAACAAGTTTAGTAGAACACTCTGCCTTTCCGAGAGGGTTGACTGCAACAACTCTGTATTCACCGCTGTCTTTTGATTGCACCCGAAGAATGTACAGGGAGCACACACCAAAAGCGTTGGTGATGTAATAGTCTTTGTCTGAGTTGATGCAGACGTCGTTGAGGTACCAGGATATGTTGGGCGCAGGGCATCCTCGTACAGCACATGTCATGTAGAGTTGGTAGCCTTTCGGTGGTGTGTGGACCTTCAGAGGGACCAGGATGGACGGAGGCCTCTCAAAGCAGACCTCTCTTGAAATAAGTCCTTTTGAAGTTATTGGAACTTTTATGGAGAAAAATCAAAGAGGAAAAGGATTTTAATTATCATTTAGGTCAGATGATTATCATATTGACGAGAATCCAGACATATTTCACACCTTGTTTGTTAGCCAGGTCTTAAAATATAGGTCCTGTGCAATTAACTATTCAGTGGTCTCAAATATTCATTTTGTGATTGCACTTTGAAAGTAAAAATATGAATAAGAGCCTACAGTCATACTTACAACTCTGGGAGGTTATATTTAGGCTTATGTCAACATAGCAATAACATTAAGGTCACTATGCTAACAAGCCTATGTTTAGCAGGTATAATGTTTATCATGGTCACCATCTTAGCTTGCTAACTAGGGCTGTGAATCACCAGAGGCTCCTAATATCACAATATCACAAATCACAAATCACAATTTGCCTCAGAGGGCTTTACAGCATACGACATCCCTCTGTCCTTTGGACCCTCACAGCAGATAAGGAAAAACTCCCCCAAAAAAACCCTTTAACTGAGAAAAAAAACCCTTTAACTGAGAAAAAAAAAAAGGTCAATGGTCAGGCTTCGTCATATCTTAGAGAGCTCATAGTGCCCTGTTATCCCACCAGAGCACTGCACTCTGAGAATGCAGGGTTACTCGTGGTTCCTGAAGTCTCCAAAAGTAGAACAGGAGCCAGAGCCTTCAGCTATCAGGCTCCTCTTCTGTGGAATTATCTTCCTGTTTCGGTGCAGGATGCAGACACTGTCTCCAATTTTAAGACTAGACTTTTGATAAAGCTTATAGTTAGGGCTGGCCCAGGCTTGTCTTGGACCAGCCCCTAGTAAGGCTGGCATAGTCCTAGTCTGCTAGGGGACCTCCTATATTACACCAAGCACCTTCTCTCCTCCTCTTTCTCTCCTCAGTTTCTAAAAAGTTGATTCTTCTTCACTTTCTAACATTCACGTCCCTTTACTGCATATCGCTAACTCAGCTTTGCTGCATCACAACATCATGATATCGATATCATCGATTATCACGATACTTTAGTCACAGTCTAATATTATTGTGATTTTAAAGGTGTTGCAATTTGATGAGTATTGTGATAAAATATATTGCGATATATTGCAGTTTATTACCTGTTTTTAACTGCAATTGATGTCCCCAAAAGAAAACTTTGTCAACATCTGTTTTATCTAAAAAGATTAAGTTTTTAGTCTTCTCACTCCAGTCGCAAAATGTATGTGGTGGGCTGAAAAAGCAACTGATTATATTATTCTAGTAGTAGGCTACCTAAAATTTAATTTGTATATGTAATATTAATAATTCATATAATAAAAAAAATCTGTACTTTGCACTGTGTGATGGTACGATATTGCCACACAAAAGTATTGCGATACTATTCTGTATTGATTTTTTTCCCCTATCCCTAATGCTAACATTTGCTAATTAGCTCTAAATGCTAAGTACAGCTGACTGAGACTGAAGGGAATGTCATTAGTTTTACAGGTATTTGGTCATAATCACTATTAAAGATAGAAATTTTGAACTAAGGGACGCTGCTATATTAAAAAAATCAGGGTATAACCAAAATCTTTAGGATACATCGGTTAGGGACCTTTAATGTCTGTATCACATTTTGCATCAAACCATCGGTACATGTGGAGATATTTCACTGGATAATTGAAAACCTTGACTTGAGAAGCCATTGGATTCACCATGAATCCAGTGACCATGACTATCTGTACAAAATGCAGGCGAAATCCATTCAGTGTTTCGTAATGATATTTCAGCCTGGACCAAAGAGATGTACTCACCAAACAATGGACGGCTGGACCGACATTGCCATCTGTATAGCCTTACTGCTGTAGCATGGCTAGAAAGAGTATTAAGGATGTGTGTGTAACAAACTGACTCCTATTTTGGACTGTAGCAACAACTCTGTAACCACCACTGATATATTGAATTTCTTTCAAAAGGTCGGGCAGGTTATTACCGGGGCTTTTGGGCAGCATGTACCTAAACTGTAGCTAAGGGAGGGAAAAAGGAAACATACAACACAAATGCTAAAGTTTTATGTAGATGTATCAATAGGGCTAGGGTATCATTTAAAAAAATTACCAGTACCAATACCAGTAACCTTTAAGTGATACTGATACCAATAGAGTACTTAATATGATACCTTTTTTTCTAGGTTATTTGATAGCCATCATGTGAATGAAAGCATTCAGCTGAATATAATGCCACCAGACGCCACATAAGTGTAGTATAGCCATACTTTCAAAAGTTGTGTTGGCATCTCAGCATGCTGAAAGGCCAGCTTTGCCATATACACTGGGCGTGACTTCACCACACCACTGACTGTAGGGGTTGTAGCCACTGTGCTAGTGGGCCAATCACAAGTTGAATTAAACTGAAGATCATTTGCTGTGATTGGATGTGAGCAAAGTAGTCATTTTTTTTAAGATTTCGTTGAAAAGAGGATCAAATGCAGGTATCATTTAATTGGAGAAATTTCGATATTTCTTGGTACTGGGGTATTTTGCTCAACACCTTAAAGGTAACGAGTACCAATACCCAGCCCTGTATATTATGAAAATATATCTGTCTGTGTCTGATCATAAAAAGGCCCATTTTTCAAACACAGAAACTGTAATATTGATGTGTAATAAATAAAGTTCTTTCTATTCTATTTCTATTCAATATTAAACTGTCATTGATGGCAGCTATTGTATCACATAATCATGCTCACTCCTACTTCAAACAGAAAAGATCTAATCAACAATAAAAAGTAGTTGGACATGATGATTCTGAATTCTATTTGTAGTGCAGAGTGAACATTTGAATGCAACAGATTACATGTGAAATTGTCAGACCACTGTGTTTGGTTTGGTTTTACTCTAATGGCATAGTCTAACATAACTGAACTGGCACAATTATAGTAACTGACCTCTGTTGCTGTTGGCACCCCATGTAGGTGAGTGAGATGGATCTGAGAGGCCTACATCATTCTTGGCGTAGATTCGGAAATGGTACTCTGCCCCAGGAAGGATGTTATTGGCTGTGTATGTGTTAGCGAATAGGCGGTCTGCCACAGTCTTCCACACTCTGGTGTTGGAGTTGTACTGAGACACCACGTAGTACAGGCGGTCGTCCAGCTCCTGGTCTGGTGAAGGAGCCCATGAAACCACCACTTTTCCGTGGACTGTTTGCTCAAGCTCCACTGGCCCTGGAATCTTGGGTTCATCTAGTAACAAAGCCAATAGATGAAGAGTAGGTTACAAAGAGAGGAAGTATATCTGTTGCTAAATATATGTCTTGGATTCTTTTGGAGCAAGTCTCATTAATTTCTTTGTAATGTGGCAGCTTTGAAACCTTATCTTACTTTACTCGAGAGACATTTTACTCCTCTGTGGGTTTTTGTCGGGATTGCATTTGCATTTGACAGCTGTTATAAATTAATCACATCCAACTGCATGTTACACAGTAGGAATTATGTTTCTCATTCCATTTAGAAGTTGTTCACTGTTAATTAGGGTTTCATATTGGGTTGCCAATACATCGGTGTGCCATTGGCGTTTAATTGGCTAGATATTTCCCAATTAATGTTGTCCAGTGTTGATTCAAATAGTGTTCTCCTCTGACCTGAGGTACATAATGCAAGCAATTGAGTTAATTTCTCATTTCCAATAAATTAATTCCTCATTTAAAGACCTGAGGATTGTGAAGCTAACATGCAGCTCAAATCAGCATAAAATAATTGGCCCCAGTAGTTTCAGCACAAGAATATCACAGTGTTTCCACAACTTTTCTGCACCAATCATAGTGTATCATCATTTGTCCTTACCTGTAACTCTAACCTCGACATCAAATGACGCCTCACCCACAGAGTTTTTGGCTACGATAGTGTAAATGGCTGAATCGGAGCGCTTTGATGAGGGAATAACAAGCTGAGACATTCCCTCTGTATTGATGACATTAATCCACGAGGATATTGGCTCATCATCCCTCAGCCAAGTGATCTGAGGTGGAGGTTCAGCCTGGAGATATCGGTATCGGATAAATGAGATCAAGTGTGAGTCATATGCAGTCATGTCACACTGGCATAAACTCATCATTCAAGAATATGACATGGCTGAAACGGGGGAATAAAGTGCGAAATGCAGCGACTTGAATAAGATAGATTTAGGATTGACACCGTGGCTCCAGACTTAAGGCTTATTCGTACCTCATAGCAAATTTTGACACGTGCAGAGTTTCCTGCTCTGACGACAATGAAGTCCTCTGGGTCTTTAAAACGAGGTCTCACTGGAAGAAAACACATAAAACATGAAATGCAGACAGGGAGAAACATCGCTCTGGATAACAAAGTTTAATAATTAAATACCCACGATGGAGGAAGGTTACTACTTACTGTTGGGATTCTTTGCACACACCATTGCAGAGGGAGGGCTTGGGTCTCCTGCGCCTGACACATTGATTGCTGAAACCCTGAACTCATATTCTGCCCCTTCAGTGACATCTTTAACTGCATAGCTCAGGCCTGAACATGAGATTAATAGCAGAGCAAATGAAAAAAAAGCACATGTTCTTGAGTCAAAACATGATAGTATGTGTTTCTGACTGACCTTCAATAGGTTCATTGAGTGCATTCAGTGCAATCCACTCATTTGTGTCCTTCTTTTGTTTCTCTAATTGATAACCGATGATTGGTACTCCTCTGTCGTCCTCTGGGGGTGTCCAGGTCAAGTTGATGCAGCTCTTAGAGGCACTCACCACTTTGGGGGCACCGGGTGGACCGGCAAGTACTAAGGAATGACAAGTAGTCTAATTAATCAAGTAAGCCCATTATTAATAATTGAGAGGTAATTAAAGACGTGGAATACATTAAGAACATCTACATGTTAAAACTGCAGGTTATTACAAACTATTCCTCTCGGAGATAGAGCAACTATTACAGCAATGATAAAAGGTGAGCTTTCCACAGTGACTAAACAGTGCCAGTGACAAACGATTTGAAGCAAAACTATCCAGAGGCATTTTCATTTTATTACAACCTGAGGGAGATTAACATGGGATTTGCTGAGGAATGCTAAATGAGACGACTTTTTTTTTTTTTTTTTTTCTTGCTCACTCATTATGCCAGCCATAATGCTATCAGCTGTCTCCAGGGCGTCGCTGAGGCCCTCAGGGTTTTCTGCGTAGATTCGGTAGTTGTATTTCTTTCCATGAGTCACATTCCTGTCTCTGAAGGAGGTCTTGTCAGCTGAGACGTCCCCAAGTTTTGTCCACAGATTCTGTCTCGCATGCTGCCGTTCTATGATGTAGTTGGTGACAGCGGAGCCGCCGTCATCTTTGGGGGGGTTCCATTTAATCTCGATCAAAGACGAAGTGGTTTCGACGGTCTCCACTGGACCCTCAGGGGGACCTGGGCGATCTGTTTCAAAAACACAGTGTTAAATTTCAAATGTAGTGTTTTAATGTTTTGCTTAGCAAGGTCAGAGCTGTGTGTATTTTTGAACATCGCTGTAAAACAATACCAGAAATTTTAATCTTTTTATTTCTCACTTTACTTGTCAGATTACTCTTTGTTTCATACCAAGCACAATAAGCTTCGATGTGGCCTCCACAGCTCCAAATGGGTTTTTGAGTTGGATCTTTATTTCCCCTGTGTCTGTCCGCAGGCAGTCTCTGAGCAGCAGTCGGCTGTGATTGGGCTCCCTCACGATCTTAACTCCACCTCCGTCTTTGATCTCAGCGCCGTCTTTGAACCAACTGACCACCAAAGACTCCTGAGGAGGAAAGGGCATCTTGAAAGCAGCGTTCTGGCCCACTCTTATGATCACAGGCTTGGAGAACTTGTGAAGGTCGTCTGGGTCAAATTCAGGTACGCCTGTGAAAGAGAGTGTAATTGACTTTAATAGACAGCACCTGTTGTGGCATTTAATATATGTTCTACAACAGAGAGGAGAAAATTATACCTCCAACGGTGACCTTTCCCTGTGTGCTGAGATCCCCTGATACAAAACGATAAACTCCAGAGTCGTCGTCTCTGCAGCTTTGAATCGTCAGCTTGTGACATGTTCCATCTTTGCTTATGGTGATCCCAGCACCTGAGTTTAACTAGAAAATCAAACATGAGAGAGGGAATGTTATACTTTATTGTGTTACATTACTGAATTTGCAAGTAGAAAAAAACTGAAAAGACACAAATATAACTTCGTACTTACAGCCACGATTTACTCTACATGTCAAATACGTAAAGTAATAATAATAATGATAATGCATTTTATTCATAGTCGCCTTTCAGAGCTCTCAAGGACACCCTACAAGACAGTTAAATAAAACAAGCAGCAATGTATCCATAGATCATAAAGTCAAAAAAATGCTGTAATATACAACAAAAGTTAATAACAATAATAAGTTAATACATTTTCATAACTGCTTATCCTCTTGAGGGTCGCGGGGGGGGCTGGAGCCTATCCCAGCTGACATTGGGTGAGAGGCAGGGTACACCCTGGACGGGTCACCAGACTATCACAGGGCTGACACATAGAGACAGACAACCATTCACACTCACATTCACACCTACGGACAATTTAGAGTCACCAATTAACCTGCATGTCTTTGGACTGTGGGAGGAAGGTGGAGTACCTAGGGAAAACCCACGGTGACACGGGGAGAACATGCAAACTCCACACAGAAACTCCTGAGATTGAACCAGGAGCCCTCTTGCTGTGAGGCGACAGCGCTAACCACTGCATCTCCGTGCCGCCCAGTTAATAAAATGACTTGACAAAATGATAAATGTTAGGTATAAAATCATCATCAGTGCAAGACTCAATATGTGTGTCACCATTAAATCAGACCGAATAGTTTTTTCAGATGGGATTTGAAGGTGGAAAGGGAGTCAATAGGGGAGAGAGTTCCAGAAGGGGGGGCAGAATGGCTGAAGGCTCTAGGGCCCATGGTAGTCATGCGAGCAGATGGTGATGAGTTGGATCGCAGAAGAGAATCTAAGAGTACGGGAAGGTGTGTAGATATGACGGAGTTCAGACAAATAGGAAGGGGCTTGGTTATGAAAGGCCTGCCTTCTCCCCAGTATAATGGAACTAGATGGCACTTGGCTTGTGGTGCTCAAAGCACCAAAAATTAAATTTTGAGATTAGTTGAAGTATGTTAGTTCTTTGGTTTTACCTGCTCTCCGTCTTTGAACCAGGTGCCCTCAGAATCCATGCTCATCTTCACAGTTAATTCAGCCGGGTTCTCACGAAGAGCATAAATATCAGAGAGTCCACAGGTAATTGAAGGCTCTGGGCAACATAAAACAAAGTTACTCTCCATTTTGCACATTGATGTGCAGCAGCTCTCAGTTTAGGACTGCATGTACGCTGGATAAAAGTACACAAAAATAAATCAGTTACCCACACAAATGCTGTACATCTCTACTCATTAGTGTGATTATTGTGACAGTGAAGATAAATGGTTCGTCAATATTAATGATTACAATGAATTATGTCATAGTTTTTCTTTACACACAGAAAAAAGTAGTTACCACTTGCTTTTAGAAGATTGCTAACTGTGCTATTCCAAGTACTTACACAGTCCATGATTCAAATATTAGATAAGTATGATTTGTTAGAAAGTTTATGATCAACACAAGTTACAAACCAAGCACAATGGCACGCAGCAAACATAAAACGTTGTTAACAGAAACTCAGTGAACTCAGAGGACTTTTTTTAGAGGAGTGAACACGTTTGAACAGTGTGATTTTTTTTTTGGATCAGTATTATATTAAAAATGCTAGTCATTATTTCACAGCACCTCATTAATGAATTAGCATTTGACTGAAGAGGAACTGCAGTTAACCTTCAGAGCTAAGATGTTACAGAGAATACAACAATTTTATGAAGTATTTTGTTAAGTTTTAAACTCTGTGGTGTTTCCACTGCAAATTAAGTTATTTTATTAGTTTTTTAATATCCGTGTTACGATTGTACTTTCAGTATTCAGTATCTGGTGTACCACCTCCTGCATCAACAAGTGGTGGATCGGGCTTTTCATCGCCAGCGGCTTCCTCAGCTGAGTGGCCTGACAGCAATGACAACAGTAAGTCATTTAAACTTGATTTAGTAAATTACTCCCTCAATTTAAGCTCCACTGCTGTCTCTCTTACCACTTCCTGAGTCTTCAGCTGGTGCTGTTGGTGTTTTGACTGTGTGACCTATCAGCGATCACAGACAGTATAGAAAACATTTCAGATTTTGTTCATGAATTTGAGGACATGTGAAACTTGTTCTGATAAAGGGTCAGAGTCTTCTAAGTGTTCCCTACAAATCAGGTATAGTTCAGATTACTCCTGACCATTTTCCAAAACATACCATGGTGTTCTAGGTTTTACAACTTCCCACTAACAGAGGGACACAGAGTTGTAGAGTGGGTGGGTTCGAGGTTTTCTCCATTGCCAATTTGCATTTCAAAGTTTTCCTTTAATGAATAGTTCTTAATGGTCTCCTGGGAGTTTCAGCTGTCAACTGCTAACGCCACAGCCTTTACCGTTACCGTAATTGCTTCCAGGATCATGCTGCTTTTCGGTCCAATAATACTTTCAGTTTTGATCGTACAGAGATGAAACGAAAGTAAGTAGAAACAGCTCCCTTCTTTCTTTTAAATGATGTGTGTGGTTTGTGAGGCTGTTTTGGCTACTTCCCTTTTTCAAAACAGCAGTGGTAGAGGGTGGGATACGGTTCGAGGCACCCTCAAATTATCATATTCATATATTCTCAAATGCTCAGTGAAGAAGAAGGGGTAGATGTGCTAATGCATTTTCAGTAGTTTGAAGGTTTTTTTTTATTTTGTTGAAGAAGCATTCTGTACAAAAAAGTATTAAAGAGTATTTTCAAACGTCTTCATGTGTCTGGAGGTGAGTGTAAAAATCATCTGGCAGAAACCTTACTTTAGAAAAGTAATCCATGTAAAGATCATGTCTGTAACAGTTCCAGGCAGTCTGCACATACAAAGACACTCAAGCGATAATAGCATTAACATAAGACCAGACATAAATACTGAGAAGGATCAGCTAACAAAGGCATGTTTCAAATGTCTGCAAGATGATTTCCATACAGCAGTGAAATGAATAAGTGTCTGCTTTCTCAATGGTGGGAAACACATTCATAAAAATCTTTAAAACGAAATATCAATCTGCAGTCGAACCAAATCCACTCAGTTCAGAATTGTAGACCGCACATACATAACACCTGCTGTATTTCTTCTCTCTGCTTTAAGTGTAACTCTGAATCTGGCAGCTACATTCACTGTTTTCGGCTATGTGTAAAGCTACAAAGCTATTGGTCTAGTATTGTTGATGACCTGTCCGTTATATTTGGTGTTCAAATAGAATTGGACCTGATGTGCATCCTACTTGGACACCCAGATGGTCATATTACAAATATCAAACACAAGAGACTTCAATCTTTTGACTTTTTCTGCTAGGAAAAATATTCTGCTCTTCTGCATCAAGGATGCTGCTCCAACAAAAAAGTCTTGGCACAGTCTTATAATGCAGTGTATTCCCAATGAATATACAGCAGCCAAAACATTAAAACCACTGACAGGTGAAGTGACTAACATTGATCGTCTTGTGACAGTGCAGTGTTCTGCAGGGGAACCTTGGGTCCTGACATTCATGTGGATGCTACTTGATATGCTTCACCCACTCGAACACCATTGCAGACAAAATAAACCCCCTCTTGGCAAAGGCAGTTGTTGATGGCGGTGGCCCCCCCAGCAGGACAATGCACCATGCCACACCACAAAAACTGCTCAGGAAGGACTCAAGGAATGGGACAAAGAGCTCAAGGCGTCGACCTGACCTCCAAATGCCCCAGATCCCAATCTGATCAAACATTTGAGAAAGGTGCTGGTACCCCAGAGGTACCCCCGATCCATGGTGGGTGATCCTTGGACCGGTCTTGGCTCTGCCCTGTTAAGGCATGGACACAAGACGTCTGGGGGTGTCCTACAGTATAGTGTCTGGCACCAACGCGATGGCTTCAGCTCTTTTGAGTCCTGTGGGTTGTGAGGTGGGGTACCAGCATGTCCCACAGATGTTTCATCAGACTGGGATTTGGTGAATTTGGAGGCCAAGTTGATGCCTTGAGCTTTTTGTCATGTTCCTCGGACCATTCCTGAGCAGTTTTTGTGGTGTGGCATGGCACATTGTCCCGCTGGGGGGCCACTGCTACTGGGGGATGCTGTTGCCATAAGGGGAGGGAGTGCCTGGTCTGCACTGGTGTCTAAGTGGGTGGAGCGTGTCAGGTGGCATCCATACGAATGTCAGAACCCAAGATTTCCCAACAGAACATTGCATAGTAACAAGACGGTCAGTGTTGTTCACTTCACCTGTCAGAGGTTTTAATGTTTTGGCTGATTGGTGTATCTCTTGCATGCTTCACTCCTCAGTAGAGACTTTTCATAAAGTTCAGGACCCTTACTTACAGTACATCGGACCTACGCTGTCATCTTCCATATTACAGGGGGTTTTCTAAATTGACTTAGCTTGTCTCTCTACACTTCCTGTAAATTAGTCCTCTTGTAACCTTGTTATTTGTCTATATTGCCTATTTGTTAGTCTGTTTGTTTGTTTGTTGCTGCCTTTACATGGTTGTTGGAGGTGATGAAGGTTGGAGATGGATGTAATGCCCCCAATTTTTTTTTTCATTGTTCCCTTATCTTCTAACTAACTACTCCTTCTATTCGCCACATTATGTCCGACTTGCTATGTTCTGTGTTTTATTTAAAAAATGCAATAACTGTATTCTAAAAATATGCCTCGAAAAATTTTCTGTGATTTGTATAAAAATGAGTGAAAACATGCAGAAGCGCTGTTGCATTGCCAAAAACAGGAATCATTTCCTTTGTTGATCCATCTCTATAAGTGAATATTATGTAAACTTTGGAAAGTAAGTTGTGGACATGTGAAAAAAATCTTCGTTTATAAATAACTGTGTTGCAACAGTAATATTTCAGTGTGAGATATCAAAACACAAAAGTGACATTTTAACAGAAAGGTGGGGACAACATTACATAGCTGTGATGGAGCATGGCAACCTGTCTATGTAGAAATCTTGAGAATATTGATCGCACCATCTGTATTAAGTAATACTATTAAGAAAAACCTGACCTTAAAGACAACACAACAAAAAAAAAAGCCAAAACATTACACTAACCTCACGATGGTATAAACACATTTTTTTTTAAAATCAAAGTATATCAGGATAAAGAAACTGCAACAATGTCTGTCTACTTTTTCCTTTTTGAAGTCAACTATCTTGCAAATAGTGACTCTGCAAGATCCCAGTCTTTGCAAAATCTCATTTCGTGACTAAAAACTCTCTGACTCATGACACATCTTTAGATGTGAGAGAGTACCTTAGAAAGTATTGTAGTGTATGATAGACATTTATCACTTATGATGCCTAAATTTTTCTTTTAAATATCAATATGTACTTCACTTTACTTTTCAGGTTTCTTACCTGTGCTTACTGGCTCCACAACGGGTGGATCTGGCGCTGCTACCGGCTCAATTTCTGAAATTATTTGGAAATAATAAAATTCAAAAATATTGTTTCTACAAATTTTAAGTTACGATGTTTCAGTTAATGAAGGTGAAAAAAGAAATAACAAAATAACCACATAGATAAATACAGATTTGATTATCACAGTTGCTTTTACTAAACTTTAGGAGTTTCCAACATGGTTTCAGTGTTTGTCATTTCAACAGTGTTTCATAAACCGCGTGGTCAGCACTCTTACTTGGCTCAGGGTCTTTTGGTGCCTCAGGTTCAGGCTTAGTGGGTGCTGGAGTTGGAGCTGGAGCTTTAGCTGGAGCTGGAGCTAGAGGATGCAATTAATGAAGATGAAAAAGAAATAACAAAATAACCACAAAGATAAATATGCATGTCGAAAATTACAGTTTTTATCATCACATTAGCCTTAAATAAAGTTTCCACTATGGTCACCCTGTTTGTGAATTCAACACAGTGTTTCATAAACCTTGTGGTCAGCGCTCTTACTCGGCTCAGGGTCTTTTGGTGCCTTAGGTTCAGGCTTAGTGGTAGGAGCAGGTGCTGGAGCTGGAGGGGGTTCAGGTGGAGGTGCAGCTTTAATCTGTTCTCTCCTCTCTTCTCTCTCCTTCTCTAATTTTACTTGCTGCTCTTGGGCGACCTTCTGCAGATCCATCCCAGATCCCCCTGCCGTGGTTGTTTTCCTTGCTGACTTTTTGCCCTGTGGTGCACTTTTATCAGCTGAATTAGGAAACAAAAATCCCAGTTTTCTCAAAATTGACATATTATGACACAAAAGGGAATCATTGATAGGATAAATTAGGCATCTTGTTATTTTTCATGATTATTCCATTACAAGCCATTATCAATTACTATTATTGAATATTGTCAGTTAGTTTTTTGTTGGAGTATAATATCTTACCTTCAACAACAAGCCATGCGTTGCAAGATTTTATTCCTGCGCAGGCAGAATAAATTCCTTTGTCTACTATCATGCAGTCTTTGACCACCAGCCTGTGAATGAGCTTATCCTCTGAAACCTGGATATCATATTTATCGCCTTGTTCCAGAGGCAAATTTTTGCCAAACCACAGAATCTTGGAGAATGGGTTTGACAGGACACACTCAAAGACAGCATCTTGCCTCTCAATTGCCTTCACTTCCTGAATTTTCACCAAGAAATCCACCACGGGGACTGAAAAACAACAAGCGATGCATTTCAGATTAAAATAGTTTGTTACATCTGCATGAGTGCTAATTATTACAATCACAGTTGATGGTATTTATTTTAATTAGGGCCACTTTGTTTTATGCGTCAAACACATTGTCTTGCTTTGCTTTAATTAGCGATGCTAATTTGTCATGTGTGCAAGTGTAAAACTTACTTTTAAAATCAGTGGAAAACATATTCACATCCTCTACATCCACCTGGTACAGCCCAGCATCGTCTGGCATTAGGTCCCTCAGACTGAAAATGTACTTTTTCCCCACTTGTTTGAGGCTGTGCTTCATCTTATCTCCCAAGTCCTTCGTGTATGGAATCATTTCACCATCCTGCAGGGGAAATATACGTTGGAATTACCTTTTGGGATGCTTCAAATTTTGCTTACAGAACAGTGTTCAAGATAATAGCTGGAGAAATGACACTCTAAGTAAAGCAAGACTTCATCAAAACATTTTGAACTCAAAGCCATAAGCCAGTGCAAGATATCCAACCCAGTTGCCTGAAAAAAAATGTTCATATTGCACATTTCTGCAAACCATGGGAGCCTGGTCTCACTCCGATGTCGTCAAAATCCAGCTCTTGGGCAGTGACTTGCGGCATCAGAATCCAATGAAAAAAGTCGTATCGGCATGATACGCAGCTGGTTGCCGTTATAGTTTAAGGGCACTCAGCGGCGGAAATGCGGTTGAACAAGGATGAAAGTTAAGGCGGCGAAAGTCTGACTGGGGGTGGTGGATGGGTCCAACAAACACCGACTTTCACCTGAGAGCCGTGTTTGTGTCCCGTAAGATAAAGTCAAACCTTGTTCTTTTTCCTATACCTAACCATGTGTGTTGTTGAAGACAAAAAAACGTCAATTTGTAGTGTCGTACCGACGTAGTTCGTTTATTTTGAAAGAGAATGTATGTAAACTGTACATTTCTTGTTAAAAGGGAAGTGTATTTTGAAAGAAGAAAATGCATATATCAGGTAGAACTTGACACGGTGTCCCAGAACGTCAACAACCAATGCACCCAGGGTACCCTCCACGGCATATGTGGACGTGGAAAGTCCATCACAAAATGTCAATATGTGACAAGGTCGAAGTGAGAATGTGTTGACCATGGATACATTACATTTGTACATTACTTTGTGTTGGATACATTGAAACTTTATGTTTCTTAGTGATGCTGTGATGAAGGTGTGGTTAGGTTTGGGCATAAATGGCACATGGTCATGACTGGGAAAAACACCCACGACAGATGGCCCAGAAGCTGCTGGAAAAGCAGGGACGGGTCGGTGACCAACACCCAGGTTCAGTGCCACAAACACCAGTGGAAACACTGCACAGGATCACTGAAAAACAACCGTTGTTAATGTTTACTTGGTCTCGAACAGTGGCCGCCATCTCGCCAAGGTGTCACACCATCCACCATCTCCTTCTCCTGATGATTAAGTGAGCTCATATACTACATCACTGTAGAACTGTTGATACACTACCTACAAAACATACAAATGTAGTGTATCTGTGATTTGCAGAAACGTACGTCAACATTTTCTTCTGATGACTGGGCTGTGGTATCTTGATGCATCTATACAAGTGCTGGCTGGATTGCAATTAAATTAATTATTCAATAATCAACTCCTGTTGATTTATTTGAGTAACTTCACTTCCTGTTATGCAGTGTGGCTGCTTGGAGTTGTAGAACTTTTAGGAGAGTTATCATTTTGTTTTCACACTGACCTTGTACAGGAATACGGAGCTGCTTGGGTCAATAAGGTCCATGTCTATCTCAAAGGATGCAGTGCCATCTGCGTTGACCTGAATTGGTCTCAGATTGGACAGGTTTCTGACAAACTGGGACAAAAACAGAATAACACAGAAATATTAAGCTGAAAGCAAATGAACATTGTTTGTCATTAGTGTTTACAGATTTTCCCTCTGTTTCTTGATTAAACATTTTTGAATGTATCTAAGCTTCAAATGTCACAGTCAGAAAAAAAATGTACACAAATCAAAATGCAAATATCAGAAACAACAAACCTCAGCTTGTTCTTCCTCCCTTTCTTTCTTCATTTCATTAAGTTTCTTCAGCATCCAGCGAAAGTCAGTCACTCCAAACTCTGCACAGATTCTTTCATAGTCTTTCTTGTCAGCACTAAGTAAGAGCTCCCAAAACTTAGGATCGATCTCTCCGTCCTTTTTCTCAGGCTGCTCCGATTTCGGATGGACCTTACTGGAAAATAAAATAGGCTGCATTTAGTTAAAGAACCACTGAAATCTTTGGAACACAGAGGACTGTCAACGCGTAACAAAAACCTACCTTCTCCTTTTTAATACCTTCTTAAAATCCCCATTGGCGGCTTCAGCTACTTGTTGTTGGGCTTTGCCCTTTTTGAAGCCGACTGAAAGCAGAAAAAAGGGGTACTCACATTATTAATACAATCATATAATTAAACAACATACAAGAGGGACTGCAGGGCGATAAGTACCGGAACGAGTGTCATACACTCAATTTTATGAAGTGGTAAAATGTCAAATTTGGATAAAAGTGCACTCAATTTGAAGTAGATTTGGGAGAACACTTGAGTCTGCATGCTGTGTCAGATTAAACAGTCTTTACCTTCGATGACATTCAAAACGACTGTGACCATGGCTTGTCCATATTCATTTGTGGCAAAGCATTTATAGGTATCAGCTTGATCTGGCTTAACATTTGGCATCTGGAAGATAAAAGACATGCTAAATATCACAGACCCAGTGGGGAAATAGTTGTCTTTGTTAATAAGTTTTACACTTTATATCAGTGGTTCCAGACCTTTTTTTGTCTTTTGAGACGTGACCTTGCACAATCTGATCAGCTTAAGTACGTGTTAATTCGTCACATTCTCAATGTGTAAAGTTTTACTTTAATTAGGATGTTATTTGCACCATTAACTTTATAAAAGCACAAGTGAAAAAAAACACTTGCTGCGCCTTTTTATTGTTGCCAGGCAACCACAGACTCACCTCCTTAATCTAACCTTCCCATGTAATCAATCTATTGTTTATTTATTTATTTTAGTTATTTGACAGTAATTAGTATCTAGTTCCTAAAATGTTGAGGCAGAGGGTACTGTCTGCAGCTCTGGTTGAGGGTGAGAGGCTGTCAGCAAGCAGTTTTGCTGGGCACAGGGCAGGGTACACCCTGATAAATATTAGGTATAAAATCATCATCACCACTTGGAATGGAAAAAGGTGGATTTACTGCCATTTATCCAGTACTTTTAGAAATCTTTTTTTTTTTTTTTTTTTAAACTGCCTGGTCTCACTCCCAGGGCCTCAAAAAATGCAGATTGGTCCGTGGCCCTGGCCCTGAACAGCGAAACAATTTCCGTCAGGCAGGTGGGAGTGGAGGTGGACAGGTCCAACAAGCACAGGACTTTGACCCAGAAGATAGCGTTGGTGTCTTGTCTAAAAGTCAGTGTTGTCAGTAGATCACGTGAGTCCCCAGTCCCTGATAAATCACTCGTCACTCGCGTGAGTTGATTGACAGGAATAATGTCAACCACTGCCTTTTCCTAACCAAATAGTTCTGTTGCCTAAACCTAACCGCCGACCCCATCTGCGTCAACACAAAAGGCTAGCCGTGGGCAGTGTGGAATAAGTCAGAATATGACGAGCAGAGATGAGAACATGTTTTCCAATATCTCTGCTTGCTTGCAAACTCTCAATCACAGCATGCGGGATTCAGGTGATAAAACTCACTCTGGTTGAAGTAGTCGGACTGTCATAGTTCGTTAATAGGTTATTTATTACAATAAACATAATAAAGATTAGCCTGACAATAACATTTAATTAAATGTATGTGTTTATTTTTGTCTTAAATGAAAAGTGTGGATGTATTTTTTATTTATTTATTTATTTATTTTTTACCATATTATACGTACATTTTTTATTAGCAAATTAGTGGACCCTCTACACAGTCTTTCCCTGTACCACCTGGAAACTGCAGAGGTTCCCACAAGAGTAGTACGCCTGGTTATTCATTACTGCCATACAGTATTCAGTGAATGGTGGTATAAATAAGTGAGTATCCTTTGTAGCATCTTACACATGACGCATCAATTTGATTGAAATACTCATCACTCAATACTCAAATTACAGGCTTTGTGCACTGTTTGATTGGTAGATTGCGTCCTGATATGTTACCAGATGTCTTTTATTTTACATTTTCAGACAGCAGTGAGTTGACAGGATATGGGGGCGGACGTATCCAGCCCATTTTATGAAACTGACTTTGTTGAGCGTGCTCCTCTCAAAGTGAGTGAAATTCTGTTATTGTAGAAAAAGTAACTGGCAAAGCAAACTAAAGGGTCAGAGGACTGGATGGCATCGATGTCTCCTCCTCCTTTATTTATCTATTTTTGTCTGTGCTATTTTTACTGCCCCTTTACATCAGCATGTTGCTGTATAGTATCACAGTGATCTGATAGGCCGTATCACTTGCCTCAAATAAATGCTCATTGGAACTGGGATCATGTTTAGTCTGATATCTTGACGTATCAGACACATCTCCATTATTTCTGCTCCATGTAACAGTCGGCTGTGGGTCTCCGATGACAATGGCTTTAAAAAAAGCAAATTTGCCTGTAAAAAAACAAACAAACAAGGACAAACAAGGTCACCTCATGATCTTCTACTTTTTTATAGCACAGGGAATATATTTATTTAAATATGTCTGTAAATACAAAGAAAGCTTTATGCTTACATCATTAAATCAACACCGTTTATGTACAATGCAAATGCAGACAGTTGTGGATTTGTCTTTTGGTAATCATGTCACTTTTCCTGGTTTTAAATTGAAGTCTGTGTGTGTTTAATTTTATCTGACTGACACAGGAGTCTGGCTGTTAAATGGCAGGGCTCTGCTCCCACTGGCCCTTTGCACAAAAGTCATGGATCTAATCCATTATGCAGAATCATGGAAATTCGACATTGGAATACTTTGTAATATTAATGTTTAAAATTATTCTTATACTATCTGTCTTACCCTCTTGGATGGTCAAAGCAATCGGCTTGCGGGTGAAGTCTGGATGGCTCTTTCCCTCTGGCAGTGTCTCCATAAACTGTGTAATCATCACCCCAGGGACGCTAGATTTTTTCTTGATGCCCACTGCTGGCATCAGAAAACGAAATGTCAGTGACAACAACAGAGTGAAAAACGTGACCACAGGTCACTTGCGCCATCAACATGTTGTTTTGTTAACGAATCATCACCCTTATAAACCACACTGAAACACATTCTAATACAGGATATATTAGAATGTTTAATGTTACTCTCTACATCACTCATTATTCAGAGCTGTGGCTCTGGTGTGGAAGGCTCTCTCTCATGTCACATGTTCAGTACATTAACATTTCAATAACCTCATGTTGTTAACCCTTTTCCTCGGGAGTCCATGCCTAAAATTCAACCTGAGAACAGATATGTAGTGATGCACCTACATATCCACGCACAAAATATCTGTGCGCTCATACAGTACATTATTAATCTCATTGCATATCAGGTCTTCATGCCTTCGTGAGCAGTCGGAGGGGGAAAAAAGACAGGTGATGACAGCCTCTCTGTTGTGCGCTAAGCCTACCTTCTTTACCACTGTCTGCATCGGGATCTGATAAGGCACATGTTAAAGAGCATATACAGCACATGGATTAGACTTAAACAGTTAAACTAAAAGACAGGAAATCAAATCAAAGAGCAACATTTGATACAGCACAGGAGAAAACTGTAATGTTCTCATTTGTAAACATTTCTTTTTGTTTTTCCATGTCAGGTTGCAGTAAAATACAATTGGATATCTACACTGTATCGGCAAAAAAATTCATATGAATATGGAAATCACATTCTGACACTCATGTTCAGATGCACTGAAGTGTTAAAGTGATAGTTTGGATCCTGAGATGGGGTTGTATAAAGCCCCTGTTTCCGACACTTTCGGTATGATACCTTTGGAACCAACAGTAACCCTTCAGACATGGTACCTAGACCCTAGTGTTTCCACAGCAAACAGTACTCTTTGATGTGGGCGGGGTTGTCGTCGCTCACTGCACATTTTATAGTTACAGTTTTCTAATAAAACTCTCCACAGTATGAACAGTGGTTACATTAGCCTCAAAACCACCCACAACTCATCCCTGAGCAGAGTGACCGTCCTCTACTGACCAATCAACAGACTGCAGTGTTCACAGCTCCACCTTTTAGTACCAGATCTGTGTGCTAGGTACCCCAACAGAGGGGGGACCAAAAATAGGGGACGGTACAGAACGGTTCCATTGGTACCATCCACAACTTTTCACAGTGGAAACGGAAAAAAGGCATACTGAACTGTACCACTGCTTGGTGGAAATAGGGCTTAAGGTACTTATACATACTCAGTGTATTACATACAGGAGATCCTGTTTGGCACACCCCCAGTTTGGAGAACTAGACAGGAATACAGATACAGAAGCTACTGTGGAGGGGTCAGCAACAAAACACATTTTAGCCACCCTGAAAACATCGATATCAGTTTAAGTGTACACTACATTTAGAATATTTTCACTGCTATACCTTGCTGTCAGACAGCGATTTCAGACGGGGAACTAAAACCTTAGTATCACTGTCTTTAAGGCCAGACTCCATTAGGAAAAACAGTAATTTTAAATCACTGAACACAGGAGCTGCTTGTCCAGCGCTGCTTCAATCAGTTAGTTTGTGTTACTGTGTCACTTTGGCTTTTAAAAGGGTTAGTTCGGATTCACCAAAGTCACACAACATATACTAACTAACTGATCGATGCAGCTGTAGACTGGCAGCTCTCGTGTTGTGCGAGCTAAAATTACAGTTTTTGTTAATTGAATCTGGTGGCTTTGACCAAAGCATAGATGGGGAACTGAAGCTGTACATTGCTTAGCTTCTGTGGTGGTACTCCTGCCTGCTTTTTCCAAACTAGGGACGTACCAACAGACATCGACTGCATGTAATAAACCGACTATAGATAAGTACCTCATACAACATCACTTTGAAAGATTCAAACTATCTCTTTAACCCTGTGAAGTTCATCGGCTGCTCAATGTTATGATCAGTCTGCAATGTATGTCTGCCTGCTTTATGAGCTGGCCTTTAATAGACTGTGTACATGTACTCTTGTAAAGTCTAAATACGATTGCTAATGGACAGATTGCAGCCTTGAACTTTTTGAATATAGTCAGCCTGATTTGAATAGCATCACAGGGCAAGGAAGCTGATGAGTTTGTGAGTGAGATGTAGTCTTGATAATATGAAGTAATTAACCATGTGAGGCATCAGACAGGCAGAGAAACAGTCAGACAATGCAAGCAGTTCTTAGATATATTCACCATTTCCTTTAGATTTATTCACAAACAGATCTCCTTGCCAACCTCATTCTATCAATTCTTTCAGACTCTAGCTAGAAATATGTCATCTTATTACTTTGTCAGAATCTGTCTGTGAGATCAAACTGACTGAAACTTAGTTGTCAGCTCTGTATTGCTTATTGATCTTCAGAGTTTGGAGTACAAGAAAAAAAAGTAAACTGTTTAGTTATTGTGCAGACACACAAGCTTGATATTGGATGTTTCTCCTGTAGAAAATGAGATCACATCTAAGTGCGTACCTTGACCAGTGGCTGTCCCTTCGGACAGTTTTAACCTTTTAACCATCTTGGGTCCCTTTGATTCCTGGAGGGATTCGGCAAAATTTCACCAACTGCAACAGATAATAGAGGAGATTCAAGTACAGTGTTTATGGCTCTGTGGATCTATTCAAATAGCAGGAGGTAAAAAGGTTGTTTTGCTTTTTTTGAGAATACAACAATTTTTTCACAGGTAGCTTTCAAGTGTTACTTTGCTCTAAATTCCACAGTATTGCTGAAAGAGATTGTGCTTGTTTAAGGATTCAGTTTAGGCAGAAGAAGTCCTGCGGGAGAGCCTCAGTTGATAGCAAGAAAGTTCTTTTGGCATTAAACAACTGAAGACTTTTTGAGGTGGGATTTCATTTGACCTAGACTGATTATTTAGTGGATTGTTTTAAAGAGAAGAGCACAGTGTTTGGCTGAATTTGCAAATGTACTCTTATAGCTGTATGTTGAGATATTATCCCAAGGAAACAGAAATCTTTATTATAAAAAAACTAATGTAAAGTATCAGCCCTTCATTACACTGTCTTTGAATGAGCACAAATTCAGCCATACATATATTTGAAACATTCATTAATTAATTTTCCGTAACTGCTTATTCCATTGGGGGTCGCGGGGATGCTGGAGCCTATCCCAGCTGACACTGGGCGAGAGGCAGAGTACACCCTGGACAGGTCACCAGACTATCACAGGGCTGACACATAGAGACAGACAACCATTCACACTCACATTCACACCTACGGACAAATTGGAGTCACCAATTAACCTGCATGTCTTTGGACTGTGGGAGGAAGCTGGAGTACCCAGAGAAAACCCACACTGACATGGGGAGAACATGCAAACTCTGCACAGAGGGGCTCCCCCACCCCAAGGTTCGAACCCCCCACCCTGGGATCAAACCAGGAGCCATCTTGCTGTGAGGCGACAATGCTAACCACGGCATCACTGTGCCGCCTTGTGAAACAACTTTTAACATAACCTTCTTTCACATGAAAAACAAAAGCTGCTTCGAAAGCCTTTTTATTGTTTATAGAATATCATAATTCTTTTTCTGATATCTATTTCATATTGTTGTAAAGACATCACCAAATTACCACCTTTAAACAACTGCATGTATTTAAGTTTCTCGCCAGAAACTAAATTTGATAAGATTACATTTGAACACATCACATTAAAGTTATAATTTACGTTCGCATAATACTTATTTTTACTGACTAGAACTCAAAGGCATCATAATATGACTCAGTGCTACCTATGTAAACTTGTAGTTCAGGCCAACTGCTGCTAACAGCTAAAGGCTAACGTTAGCTAGCGCTCCTCTGGCTAGTTTCAACACAGCTTTGTGGCTCACAATGTAGCATTTTCGGGAAAATAATAGGGAAGGTCCACTGACACGTTAACTAGTAAGATCACTGTCTCCTTTTCATCTCAAAAGTTCTGTTATTGTAGAAAAAGTAATTGTTTTCCGTTGTCACCAGGATGACAGGACACCATTAGTTTCGAGCTCTGCTTTTTGTCCTGAAAAAATTGATGTGACACACCAGAAATACTTCATCCACTACCATTTGTGAATGTCATCCCTTTTACTGAACGACTTATGGCTGTCAGCAGGACGAGTATTGGTTGAGACCGATGTTCGGCAGATATGTCGGTGCGTTCCTACTAGGATTAGTTAATTTTATGTCAGTTTTGATTTGGAAGATCACAGTTCAAAAGTAAGAAAGCATCAGCGTTAGGGCAGCAAATTTTGTAAATACATTTTGTCTTAAAAACCTCTGTAAAACATTATCTTTGTGCATGATTCAACCCTCAGTACACAAAAGACTGAAAACATGATCATCTGTAGCTTTGTGCACTGCGGCTGCTTGCTGAGCGCTCAGTGTTATCACATTCCCCCAAATTAACTTCCCCCTCAAAATTAGGACCGCAGAAGAATTTCATCAACCTCATGATGTAATTTCTTACCAGGCTTTAACTTCCATTATTCAAAGGGTTTTTGTTGTCACTTAACGCCGCAGCATGCTGGCGTGATGTTCAAATGATTACATGCTTATCAAATTTTCATTTTTTTATGATCCGTCAGATCCAGTCGCAGCAGGGATCTCCACCAGTACATGGCAATCTTTCATTACCCACATGGCTGCTAAACTTAGGTTGACAAATGTCACTTCACCAAAATAGACTGAACATTAATTGTACTGGAGTCAGTGTTGCTGGGGCGTAAATGGATTTACAGACTTGTCACTGAAAATGCATTTATTAAGTTAACATGACAGGTCCATAATTGTACTAACTCGCAGAAAAACATTTGCCCCTCTGCAGTATCTCTCTGTTGCACTGTGATTTCTGAGTTTATAAAGTGACACAATCACACCAGGAGCAGTAACATCTGTTATTGTCATCAGCACTGATTCTAATAAAGATGCTGTTGTCAAAAATTGTTAACTTCAAACTGCATAACTTTTAAGTGAAGAGAAAATGTATTTTCTTCAGTAAAGAGAGATCATGATGAATTGCCTCAGTGCACTTTTTCCAGTTCTTTGACTTCATCATCATCTTCACTGTAATTATGTAATACTCACTGATATGACTTCTGAGTCGATGAAGTGGTGCATTTGTTATGCTGCTCTGTAATTTATCATTGCCAAGTTTTCCAACACTTCATAACCCCTTGTGTAACTTATTAAAATTGACACTGATGTTGCAGTTAGCTTGTGGATGTTTTTCTGTGTTGGTTACCAGTTTGGGTTTTAATATTTTGGGAAATTTTGGCTTTGCAAATGTTGTATGAGAAAGGAAATGAATCCATGTTGGCAGACCTCAGGGTTACACAGCATACATTTTATTGCATACCACTAAATGTACTGTAAACAGAAACTTTGTTGCCCAGAGAACTCTACGGGGCACCTTTAACTGGATTTTGATGTTTGCCTTGTAAGGCCCCGATCATACAGAAAGCGTTTTAGCAGCTGGAGGCACCTTTTTGTGATCAATTTTAATCAGAGTGAAGCTTTTTGCTCGTGGATGTTGCATTGCTATGTGCGTCACATTTCTGTGCTCTTAGTGTCTGGAGTTTTTGCTGGAGCGCTCTGAACTCCTCAAGATGAAAAAACTTCAACTTAGAGTGGAAAACGCCCCAGGTCATCTATTTTTTTTTGGTCATCTTTTTCTCATTGTCCAATTGGATGATTTGAGAGGCGGGCCTTCTGTGGTTGTCACAACAATAAGTTTACAGTTGGTAAACAATGGAGGAGAAACTGGTGGTAGCGGTTGCTGGATACTCAGAGCTATACGGCCCGGCGATGGACAGCTGGTTGTCAAACTGCCCCCAACTCATCCTAAAATATGCTGGGAAACAGCCATCATCAAGGCGAAGCTCCTGGACCAACTGGTGGCACTCCCAAAGTGGGATGAGATAATTATGTGGTCATGCTGACATTATCAAGACTGTCAGTCATTATAGCAGACCTCCGAAAACCATATGATAGAGAAGGAAATAGAGAAAAAAACAGCTCTGGGTAAATTTAGCTGCAGTAAATTGCTTGAAATCTTATCTTTCCAACTCTTCTCGAACACAGTGCGGGTTCAAATGTCAGATTTGTAATAAAGGTGACTGTGACAACAGGTGGAGCACTGCCTGGAGCTAGAATACGGCCTGACGATAGACAGCAGGTTGTCAGACTGTCCCCAAGTCATCCTAAAATATGCCTGGAAACGGCCATCATCGAAGTGAAGCTCCTGGACCAACTGGTGGTACTCCCCGTGATCCACCCTCTTTCTCGTGGGCCTCATGTACCCACACAGATCTCTGTTTCCCTGTGCCCAGCAAACTATTTACTGACAGCCTCTCACCCTCAACCAGAGCTACAGCAAGTACCCTCTGCCTCAACATTTAAGTAAATAGATACTGATTACTGTCAAGTAACTAAAATAAATAAATAAACAATAGATTGATTACACAGAAAGGTCAAAATGAGGAGGTGATTCTGTGGTTGCCTGGCAACAATAAAAAGGCACAGCAAGCATTATTTTGGTCACTAGTGGCAAAAAAAGGGCAGTGTGGTGCGCCACTTTCTGTGTGATCGGGGCCTGAGTAGACTTAACTATCAGTTTGGCAAATAGTAGCTATTTAGCTAATGTTAGCATGAGTCCTTGCTATGAAAACAACCTGCCTGCTGCCTCTTTCCCCAAAGTGGGATGAGATAATATCTAGGTGGTCATGTTGACATCGTTAAGGCTGTCAGTCATTATAGTAGACCTCTCAAAACCTGCTAATAGAGAAGGAAATAGTGACAAAAACAACTTTGGGTGAATTTAGCTGCAGTAAATTGCCTGAAGTCTCATCTTTCCAACTCTATTGGACGACTCTCCTCAATCACAGTGCAGGTTCAAATGTGAGATTTGTAATAAAGGTGACTGTGACAACAGGCGGAGCACTGCCTGGAGCTAGAATATATTTTCTAGTACAGCTGGGAGAATTTCCTGTTATTCGCTGTGCTGTTTGTTTGATCTTTGGTTTATAGCTTTGGAGGAGAGATGCTCATGTTCCCCAGTATTGATTGTAATCTGCACCCACCGCTAACATCAATACCACACACAGACATGCATTACACATACATACTGTTTGTAACTGTCTGATTGAAAATTGATTTAAACAACCCCACTGCAGACTGAGTATGTCTGCAGAAACATTGATTTGGAAAATATGTTTCCTTAAACTAAAGATTGACGTTGTTACTGTCTGAACTCCAACTCTTTGCTCTGAAACCATTGCTCTTGTGACACGACCAGTTAGACTAACAGTCCTGCTAATTGTCATTATAGGCTGTATACTCTTTATGCCCAGCTGGACCAAATGATGATGTGTCTACTCTGCACATGCACAGCACAGTTAATGCATGACTAGATTGTGCATTGTACATAAACTAAGTTATCAATCTATGTTCTAATAGCAAAGCAGGGTATAAACACAGCACAACAGCAACCTGAGGTTGTAAAGCTCCTTTTACATCAAGGTGAATAGAACAAACACACTCTCACTCCAACATAGTTGAAGAGGCTGATTTATAAAATAATTCTACCATATTATTCGAGTGGTTTTATAGAGCTGATAGAGCTGGTGTTAAAGGGATATGTCACCCCAAAATTATACATATTTTTCCTCTTACCTGTAGTTCTGTTCATCAGTCTGAATTGTTTTGGTGTGAGTTGCAGAGTGTTGGGGATATTGGCGGTAGAGATGTCTGCCTTCTCTCCAATATAATGTCACAAGATACTAGATGATACTTGGCTTGTGGTGCTCAAAGTACCAAAACTCAGTAATGTCTGTTTCCAGAAATCATGACCTGGTTAGTTAAGATAATCCACAGGCCTTGTTGTGAGCAGTTTCATGTAGGCACTATTCTCTTTTTATACCAGCAAACCTATCACCAGGCAGAAGGAAGCATCCATTCCTGGCCTACCTAGCACCACTGAGATAAAAACCTTTACAGCTCAGCATAGATTGGTAAAAAAGAAATAGCTCTTTCATGAAACTGCTCACAACAAGGTCTGTGGATTATAATCACAAGTGCTATATCGTAGGCAACTGGACTTCCTTGCGTTTCTTGAAGAAGTCTTCAAGAAACGCAAAGAAGTCCAGTTGCCTACGATATAGCACTTATGATTACCTTGACCTGGATGACTGAGAACCTTCACTGACGTCTGTGGATTATCTTGAGTAACCAGCTCATGATTTCTGGAGAGAGACATTGCTGTTGAGTTTTTCAAATGTATTTTTTGTGCTTTGAGCGCCACAAGCCGAGTCTAATTCCTTTCTTTTTTTTTTTTTTAATAAGTGTGCTTATTGGCTTTTTTATATACTACAAATTAACCATCAAAAACAAAAACATAAAATACGTAAGGTCCAAAGGCTTAACATTAACACTAAAGCATAACCTTAAAATCAACTGCTATGACAGGGCAATACAGCGAGTACTGCAAGTTTCAAAATAATAATCAGAAATGCTACCTATACAAATTTGAGAGACTGAAGGAAAGAAAGAGGAAAAATAAATGCACATAACTATTCTGCATTGAGAGATTAAGACAGCTAGACTTCTATAGCTTTCTCCCCCTCTAGAAATGTCATAAAGCGTCCCCATATCTTATCAAAAGTAGGCTATTTACCCTTATATGTAAAGTTAAGTTTTCCTAGGGCACCAGAGTGTTACAGTCCAATAAGCCAGGTTTGTAAACTTGGTCTCATAGTGGATTTCCAGAATCTGGCAATGGTGTGTTTTGCTTGTAGTAAGCAGTGAAGTGTAATTTTCTTATCTGCCTTGCTTACTTTACAATTTACAGGAAAAATTTCAAGGATATACAGTTTGGGGCAAACAGACAGCCTAACACCTCTGACAGTTCCTTTATATTTGAGAGAAGGCAGACATCTCTACGACCGATATCTCCAACACTCAGCAACTCACACCAAAACAATCTAGATTGAAAAATAGCACTACAGGTAAGAGGACAAATATGTGTTTTTGATTTTAGGGTGAACTGTCCCTTTAACTTCAACCCAAACAGGGGTCTCTCAGTTTTAAGACAGGTTTAAGATTTACTGACACCCATACAATGTAAGAAAAATTAACATGAATCAACAATGACAATGATCAACAAGATTTATAATGTTCTACCAAACTGTTGACACTGTTGCCACCGTGTTGATGAAGTAGACATATTGAACTTTAAGTTTTGACATGTGTGACCTCTCTCATGTATATGCCAGTGGCACAGTATTTGTACAGATCTAGCACCACCCAGTATAGGCGCGTGATATTCTTGGATGTCAACCATGGCTGTTGGAAGATGAGAAAACTGGATTGTCTGTCATCCGATACGTCACATGCCACATAAAACTGTATACATCCCATCTCGCACATCTTAATATGCCTGTAAATCACCGCTGACATTATGAGTGTGTCGTAATGTGGTGAAACCTGCTAAGTAAGGCAAGATTAAACACTTTAGATTCCACATTGCAGTGTTCTTAGACAACATTTAATGATATCATTGATCTTTATTACAGCCCCACTCTTGATATGTCATAGTATTGAATGTTTGCCTGACTTTGTGAGTGCAGCAACTCAATCAGTGTCTCTATAATTTCATATTTTAAAGTTGTACTGACTGTATATGGTAGCAGAGAAAGTGTTGTGCTAAATGTGCTGTACCAGTGTAAAATATACATATGATGAGTATGCTGAGCACCTCACATGACTACATGACTACTGTACATTCACCATGTATTCAAATAGATTTTTTTCTTTTTTTAAGTTGAACTTAAAGATATTTTTGCGCTTCACAAACATTTTGAGCTGCTGCATTAGTTTCAACATTGTTCACAACTTGTTCTGTGTACTTGGCTTCAGACATGATCCAAAGCAAACGGACTCCTTGCTGTGGGCGTTGGTTTTTATGGGTTTCATGTGGCCTGTGTTGCTCACCGCCGTTAGCGCTACCAGCTGCTTATATGACCGGTGCTGAAACACAGCACGGGACATCGTAAAGCATCATAAAAATGACTAAAAGCAAGAGGGCATGTTCAGAAAGCATGTGGCTATCTATGGAGTTGACGGTGATGCAAAGCATGTGCAATAGCTGACAGCGGCAGGTTTGCTTAATTTGGGTCATTACCTTGCTCTCGTTTTGCCTCAAGTACAGACAGATTTTATGGTTTGTAATGTATCGTTTTTAACAGTTAAAACTACAGAATGAAGTGAACAGGTGAAGCAGGAAGTGTTGTGGTAAATATAACAAACTAAAGCTAGATGAATGAGAAAAGACAGAAGCTCCTAAAAAGTTGAATTTTTTTGAAGCTGTTGAAAAAATTCAGCCACAAATTCATCAAAGAACTGTCGTCGTTAATGTTTTTCAAATAGCGTATATGTTTATTATCTAACAATCCAACAGAACATACAGATAGAATTATATTTATGAATGAATAATTTAGATTTGCCAGAAAGAAAAAAGTGAGCACACAAACTTCAGCAGCGACTGTAAACTGTGGTGAGAAGCCATTCTTGCTTTTGGAAGTATACATTAGCATATATTTGCATTTATAACCTCTATTAAATGACTCAGATAACCTTTTGGCTTCTGATTTAAATTTGCACAAACTTCACACCTAGCACTAATAAAACATATTTAAAAGCACACATTTGAGTAAACATTCGAGCAGCAAAACCTGGGAGTCATTTTGCTACGCTTTTAAATAAGTTTGATGATGGAAACTAAAATACAGCGCTGTACAAAGCAGCTCAGTAGTGTTTATAGGCAAACACTCTCCACAATTTGCCACATTAACTCAGTGTTATCTTAAGACTTAAGAGTGAATCAGCCACAGGATTATTTGAGTGTTAAATACTGTAGCCAACTCTTAATAGTTAACACCTCCATCTGAGAGCAGAGCTGTGTGTAAGATGAATGATGAACTTACCTCTGTGCTCCTGTGATCCTCTTGAGTGGTGCTGCTTCCCAGTCTGATATTTGAGTGTTGCCTCCCTGGTCTTTAAGCCATTAAGTCCGTACAGGAATGCCAACGACTCCGCGACAAGCACCCACGTTGTCAGACATGGTGCCTGCCAAGAAAGGGGATTGCTTTTTGGTTTTTGGCATAAATCACAACCTGTAGGACGGGGGAGGAGGGAGAGCCAAGGTTGGTTTTAAGCCTCACGGTGGGATGACCGTAACTTTGGCTTCCTCTGACACATGCATGAGCTTCATCAGGTGCGGTCTGAAGGAATGATATACATTTGGGGTCTGGAAAATGGAATTTAGCTGAGTCCTGTCATGGTATCAATACATAGAAGATCTATTGTTTGCTGTAGGGCTTGTGTGAAATTTTAGTTTGGAGTTGACTTTGTTTTGGAAAAGTTTGTCCTGATTCTATTATGTGATTATTTACAACTTTTGCTAATTTCCTAAATCTGGCGAGGCAAACGAGAAGTTAGGAAGTCAGGCACATTTTTGTTCTCTGTTTTTCTATCAGTCTTTCTATCTGTCAGTATGTGTCGTCGCGTTTGGATTGTGGAGCTGAAAGTAAAAACAAGAGCTAAGTGTTGACAGCCAGGTATGCTCATGCTGACATTCTAACAAAATTACGAGAACAACAAAACATTATATTCATATTTAGGCGCACTAATGACTCCTTTTGACACAAACTAAAAATACAATGTGTTTATTGGGTGTCTAAGAAGTCGTGCATGCGGCTGTAATACAGGGATAACAGTGTGAGCTCAGGATCCTTCAACAAGTGTTATCTCAAACTGTGTGCCACAGACTTGTCTTTGAAGACGTTACAACATTTCTTGTCATCTTGGAATTAATGTATTTCTTTAGTACTTCAAAGTTTAGGACTTTTCTTATACTTTTTTTTGCATGCTTCATTGTGTTTGTACAGGCTTCACATAAAAATCTAGAAACATCCAACCTAAAAAAGCGTTATATTTGACAGGAAACAAGTCTGTCCTGAAAACAACAACCAAAAAAACAGCTATTGAATATTCATTCAGTTTCATTTTGTTTTAATTAGTGAGTTCTGTAATCTGCCTGACTCGCTCTGTGAACATTGTGTAAGAATATCTCGCTACACGGGGTTGTGTTTCAGTGAAAGCACAAGAAAACAACTCTGTCTTAGTTCAGCTGATGGCCAACAACAATCTGTAAAGTAATTAAGGTTACTCTATTGTAGAGCAACTATAACCTATACAAAAGTAAGTACCAGGTGTATTTGATGGCGTTCTGTATAAGTGTCATTAGGCACAGGGACTTACAGTGAAACTAATTTAAATGTAAATGTGGCTCAGCAGCTTTCTCATATATTTTCTCAAAGTATTCTATAAAAGATCAGCATCACTGTTGGCATTAAACTGTATGGAGGAAAAAAAAAACATCCCACCACATGCTCAATGTCTACAGGTTGTAGGTCCTCTAGTATTTAATTTGGGCTTCATTAACCACATGGCTGCACAGTCTCAATTGTATTAGCCTGATAGATTTGACCAGCTGTGAGATAATTGTTGTTTTAATAGGTGGCTGAAATAAAAATAAAGTAATACCCGTCTTGTGTAAAGATGAGGTGGACCAAATGTAATTCTGTGATTATGTGGTGGTGGGAGAACATGACATGTAAATCTGCTTTTTTGTTAATATTATGAATATTATGAAAGACATAGTTAATTATATCTAAATGTTGTAATTTTATTGTTGTCATTATGGTGTCTTAGTGTTGCAGTTTTATTGTTGCAATGATTTGTTGTTGTTGCTGAAACTGTTGTGTCATGTTTACTTTTGTAGTTCTGTATTTTTATACAATAGTGTCTTTTAGCACCACATGTCACATTCACGCATTCACACACTTGTGGCCAAGGCTGCCATACTTGATGCGGCCTGCTACTCAGTAACCATCCACACACACTCACATACCAATGGAACAGGAGCAATTTTGGGTTCAGTATCTTGCCAAAGGATACTACCTCTGAGCCAGAGCTGCTCGTTGATATTATTATTGTTACTGTGAAGTCACTGCCACTATCTAGCTGTACTTTGTTTGGAGGTTTTGCTTCACATATACACATTTTCACAGATTTACGTTTTGCAAAGCAGCTCTGTGTAATCATCACGAAGCAGCAATCATCATCATTAATTTCACTCTGAGTAAAAGTCACAGTGATACCAGTGTTTCTGTAAATCAACACCACCAGTTGACACGTCACACCTAACACACCACAACAAAGATATTTTGACATTGCTGGGTCAGAGCTGCATATCAGTCTTAGAATAATAATAATAATAGTAGTAGTATTAAAAAACTGAGTCAATTCAGTTTTTTTTTGGTGGTTATTTCTTTATTTGAAATGTCTGGCGGAAACACTTTTCAATAATGGGTCAGGTACTGTGTATCTGTGGCCTCACCTTGAGGCTGTTAACTTCCATGTGAGGAGTCATTCAGATTCCTCCTGGAGTCTGTGTCGCTGGCACTTTAAACCATGGCCCGGTTATTGTGGTGTTTGTAATAACAGAGCTATGCTCGGTTTGAGCACGATTATGTGTGTGCGCGGATATTTCAAGCAGTGTAATAAAAACGGATGCGTGGCCCAGGAACTATGACTGTTCCCAGGCATGGGAAACTGATATGAGAAGCCTGATGTTCCTGAAGGCATTTATTGCACAAGGTCACTGAAGTCAGGAGCTTTGAATTCTACCCTGGAAAACAATTACAAAACAACCTGACATTACACAGCACAATGCTATGCAACATGGACAAAGGGAACCCGATCTGTGTTCTGTCACCTTTTTTTATTAACATCTTTGTGATAGGATAGTACAATAAATCAACCTGATTACTCATTATAAATTAAACTACACTAAAAACACGAAAACTTTCTGAACAAGAGGTGTAAAAGTGTCTACAGCATCCATGTTTTTATGTTGTCAAAGGGATTTCTCTTACGTACTGTATGTTCAACAGTCAATATGTGTCATGTTTTGCTAAACATGTCATTACAAGGAATTGGGAAATATGAGTGGCATGTGGTTAGAGGCTTTTAAATGTCAAACCCTAATACAATAAACTCCCGGTAAAGAGTTGTGTCTAGAAGAACAGGATGCCATGGGGTCACTGATAATATTAGTGTGTCCTGGGACTTAACACAGGAAGATGCACAGTTGTTTGCAAAGGTTGCACTTTGCCATGCACATTAAATTTCATCATTTATGACTTTCCACAATAGACTGATGTTATCCCCTGAAAATGTTGCAAACACATGCTCGCAGTAAAAGAGAAGTTTGAAGCCATGTGACAGTTGGCAAAGTGGAAGCGGTGCATGTGAAGTTACGAAATAGAAAGGCACAATAAATGCCTCACAGTATGTGAGGGCTACGTGGTAAACTGAATGTGATCACAGCAGATGAGGACAGTTTATAGTCAAATACTGCTTAAATATAGCCACAGAATATTGTATACATAATTACTTGATAATTGTTGACAAAATAAAAACCTACAATACCTTACACCTACATATAACTTGATGCTTGTGCTTTCTGGAGGGCAAGCGTTTGGTGTTAGAGAATGATGAATGGTTGGATTGTACCTGAAGGCAACAATAAATTTGGGCAGAGACAAGGCCAGCGCCTGAGTCTGTTTATCGACATTTTGGAGCACAGAAAATGTAGCTGGGACATGTCACTGTGTTTGTTTTTAAGCTGTGCTAGAGGTGTGGCTCTCTGGAAGGCAGTGTCAGGCTGTTGGTCCTACACTTCGTTCCAGGCTGTAATATTTCAGCAGCTACTGGATGGATTGCCACCATGTTGTTGACATTTTTGTTTTGCAGTGCAATGTCTTGGCAACAGTTTAATGTATTGCCATAAAATATGTTAAAAACACCCAGAGGATCAGTTCTTCTGACCAGAGGATAAATTCTGACCTTTACACCATAGATGGTGAGATCTGTGCTACTGGGTAGAATGTATTTGCAAATTTTCATCCAGCACCATCATTAGCTCAACATTTTAATTTGTATGTGCTGTGCAAATTTTTAGGACCAATATGATGGCTTTCATCAGCAGCCTTAGCTGTACTTCAACGTAACATGTGAAACCATGAGAGTGAACCTGAATTACCTTCTAAACATCGTCATGAAGGACATTGTCATTCTGAGTGTTAGCATGATGCTGTTAGCATTTAGCTCCGATCACTGCAGTGCCTACATACAGCCTCACAGAGGCACTACAGTGCCTGCAGACTCTTAGGATGCTTTCACACCTGCTCTGTTTGGTCCGGTTCAATTGAACTCAAGTTTGTTTGCCCCCTAACTGTGGTTCATTTGGGCAGGTGTGAACACAGCAATCACAGCTCAGGTGCACACCAAACCAACCGGACAGAGACCTTCTTGAAGAGATGGTCTCAATCCGGTTACAATGAACTCTGGTGCGGTTCGTTTGTGGTGAGAACGTGTTCCGACCTGGATCTGAACCAACTGCAGTCACATGACACATTGTTTGAGTTAAACATGAGCATGTTACAGTCCTGGAGGATTATTAATGTGCGCCTCCTCCTGTACTGCCTTAATATGCACATTCAGCACATCCAATGCATCAAAACATTGTTTTCTAGTTGGAGCCGCGCCTCGTTTTCAAACTGTATGCTTTGACTCAAATGAACAATGACAGCAATATAGTCCACGATGAGCAGCGCTAAAATCAACCTGCGTAGTTGTCCCTCCATTGTGACATTAGAAAGTGTCACATTTATCTTGCAAGTGTACTCTTCTTCAACGTTTTGTTTACTTCCTGGATTTTTCCTACATGGAAATTCTGACCAATCAAGAGCAGCTTTCTCACACAAGGCATTTGATCTGGTCCGCTTGTAAATGCTGCCGTGAGAACACGAACCAACTCTAGGCAATTATACAACTTTGTAAGAAAATTAGTCCCTGATTTGCACCAAAGCAAGACAACTCTAGGTCTGAAAGCACCCGTATTCTGAGAATACATGAGATGTCAAACAGAGGACCTATTATGTTCATTTTTAGGTTAATGCTTGTATTTTGAGTTTTTACTAGATCGTGTTTACCTGCTTTATCAGTCAAAAAACACTGTCTGTGCTGGAACACCTGTATTCACCCTCTGTTTTAGTGCCTGTCGTTTTTTAGCCCTCCTGTCCAGAAAAGCCCAGTCTGCTCCGGTTGGTCACGGCTTCTAGGTTCTCCATGTCTCTGCACGGTCATTGCAGCCCAAGCCCCTAGGAACACAGCTCAGCCTTGCAGCAAATATTTCCTAGTGGCCAATCACGATATTGCAGCAAAAAAATCCCCAGTGTTCCCCCATAGACCACCATTGTTAAAGAAAGTCTATAAAACTGTTGACATGACATCCTCAACTGTAAACAAGGTCAATTATGACTCTTTCTATTATGAATACTTGATCCATGGAGGTTTTATATTTGTAAAACTTTACTAAAGCTGAGAAATGCAATTTTGAAATCTGTGTTTTCATCACAATGTAAAGTCTTGAGCTGAACTCATGGGCAAAGCCAGCAGGAAAAACACCACTGCACATATTCAGTGGGCCACATATCCTGGAAGTAAACCCAAAAGCTAGAAACTTTTTTGGTGTATGCACCATTTTAGCAGTTCCATTGAACTGAAAAGGCACCAAGCAGCAACCTCAGAGGCTAAGAAATGAAGCCAATGCGTAAGTGCCAAAAAGCACAGTTTGTTGTATGACTATTGGAGGCTGGCTCCAAAACGGAATAAATCCCCACTGACCTCCATATTAAAATTCTCAACTCTACAGCAGAAATAAACATGTTTACAGCTTGTTACAAAAACTCTTTTGGTCTCTAAAGCTAATTTCAACACTCATGAAAACGTTTTTTTTTTTTTTTTTTTATAACTCTCCTATTTATGATTTATTGTAGCTCAAAGTTACAAATATTTAGGGCGGCGCCGCTTGAGTGACAGGCTGTCTGTGAGGCCTCACAACAGTCTGAGTCATACCCATCCCTCGCTCCTCCACAGCTCCACCCTCTCCTCCAAATATGGTCACTTCTGGCTCCAAAAAACTAAGATAGCAATGGCCGATATGCCGAACTTGAGGTTTCAAAACAGCAGTCCACAATACAATGGGTGATGTCGCAGTCATCACATCCATTATTAATACAGTCTGTGAAAGGCACCAGCTCTGGGTCTGGTATCTAGTTGTGATTCATCCGTGTTACAGCTGGGGAGTTACTGTAACAGAGAAAAGCGGCACTTTGTACGGCGAAAAATCACCACTAAAGGCTTTTAAACACAGTCGGACATGTTCCAGTGGGATTATGATATAAAATTGGGGGGAAATTTACAACATCTGCAACTGTGTGTTTCCCTGCTGTTAACATGTAGCTTTATGTAGGGTGCTTGCCGATCTAGAGTTGTCTTGCTTTGGTCTGAATCAGGGACTACTTTTTCAATTGTCAAGTTGCATAAGTGAGGGTCCTAAGGACAGGGGGATGTTGTATTCTGTAAAGCCCTTTGCGGCAAATTGTGATTTGTGATATTGGGCTTTATACATAAAATTGATTGATTGATTGATTGATTGATTGATTGATAATTGCCTAGAGTTGGTTTGTGTTCTCACGGGAGTAAAATCCAGGAAGTAAACAAAACGTTGAAGAAGAGTACACTTGCAAGATAAATGTGACACTTTCTAATGTCACAATGGAGGGACAACTACGCAGGTTGATTTTAGCACTGCTCATCGTGGACTATATTGCTGTCATTGTTCATTTGAGTCAAAGCATACAGTTTGAAAACGAGGCGCGGCTCCAACTAGAAAACAATGTCTTGATGCATTGGATGTGCTGAATGTGCATATTAAGGCAGTACAGGAGGAGGCGCACATTAATAATCCTCCAGGACTGTAACATGCTCATGTTTAACCCAAACAATGTGTCATGTGACTGCAGTTGGTTCAGATCCAGGTTGGAACACGTTCTCACCACAAACGAACTGCACCAGAGTTCGTTTGCAACCGAACCGAGACCACCTCTTCAAGGTCTCAGTCTGGTTGTTTTGGTGCACACCTGAGCGATTGCTGTGTTCACACCTGCCCAAATGAACCGCACTTGGGGGACAAACAAACTTGAGTTCTATTGAACTGAACTGAACAGGGCAGGTGTGAAAGCACCCTTAGTGTTCAAACTGGTAGGAAGCCTGAGATTTTTAGTCACAGAGATTACCTCTACATGCCTTTACCTCATCATTTTAAACTTTGGCCACACTTGATTTGAACATCTTTGTTGTAACACTACATATAACACACAAACTAGAGAAAAACACAATAGGTAGGAAGGCAAGTAAGACAGCTCACAGTTGAACAGGAAAGATTTATTTACATTTTGGCATTCTGATTACTAATTCAAACACTAAACATACAAACACTATAACGTACTCTGTTATAGCCATATTGTCATTTCGTCAATTTCCATGAGGTTGTAATGTCAGAGATGCCAGCAGATTTTGTGCAGACAGGAAACTAACTCTAATAACAGCTCAGGGAAAAATAGGTCAATGAATAAACACGTTTGGGTGCAAGATTAGCATATAATTACTGTTGATTCTCGGATGTCTCTTGTCAAAGTGCTCTTTGCATCCAGTAGATAAATTGAGTAAAAGGTGCACTCAAACACAACAAAGTCTAGTTTGAATTCATCACATTTGTTATTGTTGCCTCAGAGCATTTGTGGATAGTCATCAGGAGCTATTCCTTCATTTCGCACTTCTTTCTCAGCCTTTGTTTTCTTCACAGTTTATTGAAACACATTAATACAGTAATTCACAAAAAAGCTGGTTTCAAAATTGGCACATCTTTTGTTCTCTATTCATTTTAAATGGAACAGCCATCTTCAGCAGTTCACTGCATCACCCTAATCTGAAGGAGGAGAGAGCAGAAAATTATTAAAACACATAGCTAGAGGAGTGGACTTTAAGATGCAACAAATAAATTTGAATGTGTTTTTACCTTTAACAACAAGTTTAGTTGAACACTCCACTCTGCCCAGAGGGTTCTCTGCAATGACTGTGTAATCTCCGCTGTCCTTGGGCCCAACTTTAAGAATCATCATGGAGCAGACCCCGCATGTGTTAGTGATGTAGTAGTTAGTGTTGGTGTTGAGGCTGATGTTATTTCTGTACCAGGTAACATGGGGTTTGGGGTTTCCTGTCACCGCACAGCTCATGTAGCACTCATAGCTCTCCGGACTGTTGTGTGTTTTTAGCGGAACAGAGAATGAAGGAGGTGACTCAAAGCTGCAGTTTTTAGAGGGAGGAAGGCTCAAAGAAAATGTTTCTGGAAGGACACAAGAAAAGAAAAGAAGAGTTAAAAGGGTATAAACTAAGGATGTCACAATCAGTCCTCAGAAATTGAAATCAGGGTCGATCAAGTCATTTTGTAACCAATCTGAATTCTGTATAGTGAGCTATATTGAAGATTCGATCCTTTGTTTAATGTCAGCTGTCGCACAGGTGTTTTTATTCGTGAAGCTTTCATGCAGTCGTCTCCACCTCTCTGCTCTGCTTTTCTCCTTCACCCGTCTGAGCTCCCGTGTGTGGGGGGCTGAGCCCCGCCTGCAGGTAAACACAACATGCCATAACCGACAGCAAAATACAGTATGGAAGTCTTTATTTATGTTTGTCACTAGAATTATGAGCACTTGTTTCATTTCAGCTCAGTGTGAAAGTCTCGTGCGTTTATGGCGTCATGGTGTTTATCCGCAGGCGGAGGAGAGACAGACAGTGGTGCAGAACTGACGACAACCACACTCACTGCACCACTGCAAAGTGCAACAAAAGCTGTGGGGGAAAAAAACACGAAGAGTTTTACCTAATGTAGCCTAATCCATGCAAAAGATGCACAGATGAAGAAAATAAACACTGAATGAAATACTGTTCATTCAGGTAACTCAGCCGAAGGCGGCACAGAGGCAACACTGAGGAATAGTTTACTCCCTTAAAGGGACAGAGAAAACGCTTAAAACATTAAAGGGTGGGTTTGTTGTTGTAGACCTATTTGCTTATTTTGTAAAAAAAAAAAAATAATAATAATTGATAACATTAAGGAACGGCTTGGATGCAGAGTTTTTTTTCTTAATGCATTGCAGAGTTTTTGTCAAGCATTTACACTGGATTGATTTTAATAACTTTAACGTAAGTTTTCTAAGAAGATATGAAGTATTGAATAAGGACTCGATATCAGCAGATTCTCAGTGTTAAATGGCACGGATTGGGATTGGAGGCAAAAAAACTTCACCAGAATATTCCTAGTACAAACATATAAAATATTGGATACTCTTTTCACTGCTGTATTCACTTCAGTCATATGTTAAATGATTCATGTATCTCCCTTCAGTGGCTGTAGAGGAATATGCAGAAATATCATGCACATATTGTAACACAATATTCAATAGCAAAGAAAACCAACCTCACAGTTTGCTATACAGTATCCTTTACCGATATGAGAAATAAAAAAAACATATTTCTCACTTATCCAGTTGATATTTTATAATTGTGTGTTGTGAGGGAGGCATTTTATTGTTCTTTAAAAGTCTCACCGCTGCTATGCTTCTGTAAAGTACACACAAATCTACTCACGTGTTTCGGGTTTGTACAAATCTAGGGCTGCAACTAACATTTTTTCTCCCTAATTTTTAATTTAATTGCTTCATATGTCATATAAACAGTCCAGAACCCAAAGAAATATCATAAATGATCATATGACAAAGAAAAGCAGCAAGTCTTTACATTTTAAAAGAAATGGAATTCGCAAAGTTTTGAGATTTTTTACCTAGAAAAGATACTGAAATGATTAATCGAGATTATTATTTTTCTTTGGCCAAACTACTTGATCAGGTGACTAATTGTCTGCAGCGCTACACTGATCTACATCTGTTTAGATCTGGGTTGACAGGGCTGCAACTAACAGCTTTTTTCCATTGTTGATTTATCTGTTTTAAGAGCCCACGTTGACATCTTCACATGTCTTGTTTTGTCTGGCTACCAGTCAAATACCCAAATACATTGTATTAAAAATTATATAGAAAAACAGAAAATCCTCAAATTTAAGAAGATAAACCAGCAAATATTTGGCTTTTTTGCTTTTTGTAGGCTTAAACAATATATCAGCTATCGAAAATGTTGCTGTTAAATTTTCAGATGATCAACTGATGAAGAACAGACTAATCATTTCAGATCAAAACACAGTTTTGTATCACTTTAGTTAAACCTGCCTTTTCTTTTCTTCACTTCCCAGACTGCTGACTCTGACGGGTTGGAGACTCCCATGTCGTTCTTGGTGTAGACCCGGAACTTATACTGCCGTCCCGGCATGATATTGATGACAGTGAACTTGTTATTGAAGAGATGATCAGCCACAATTTGCCAAGTGCGCTTCACCGAGTCGCGTTTGGTGATCATGTAGTGCAGCCTGTCGTCTTTCTTCTCGTCTGGAGACGGAGTCCAGGAGACCGTCACTGTTCCTGACACGTTCTCCTCCAGCTCCACAGGGCCTGGAGGCTTGGGGTCATCTGGAAACAGGTAGGAAAGGATATTTGATACATTGTTATTGGTCTTGCTCTCTTTAAACTTTCCCCACTCATCCCTAAACTCCAGAGTGTACACAAAATATAGCATATGCGCAAGATTTTGTACATATTGTTGGCAGATTTGCTTTAATAATTTATGAGTGATTTAATTTTCTTTGCATCTTTGCATCTTAATACATATTAATATTTAAAAGCTTAAATAATTAACTCTGGAAATATTAGAATCCTTTTCACTTCCCCAAAAAACTACAGCAACTTTGGGATAATCTTAAAAAAAGATGCTGCATGTGATATCACATTGCAAATTCTTAAACCTTTGGTACTCTTAGCTTCTGTTTGTTATGGCTTAGTTTTCATTTTATTTTTCACTGTACCTGTGATTCTTATCTCAACACTCGAGGTCTCCTGGCCAACAATGTTCTTGACAATGATTGTGTAGATTCCAGTGTCTTGGCGTTCTGCTGAGGGGATCATTAACTGTGATGACGTGTCTGTGTTGCTCATTGTTACATGCTTGCCAACAGGTAGTCCGTCCTTGAGCCATTTGATAGTTGGTATTGGAGAGGCCTGTCAACAGCAGCAGATACCAATCTAAGATGTGGGTTTATACTTTTTTTGTAGAGCAGCAGAGAAGCGTCTAATCTTTCGACATTGAATAAAACAACTTAGCGTTTTTATGTTCCTAAGCATTTGTATGAGTGTTATACTGAACCTCAAAGTTGAAGGTGACTCGAGCAGAGTTCCCCGCTTTAATCACCACAAAGTTCTTCATTTTCTTGTCAGTGAACTGAGGTCTCACTGTGACGATGTGGAGAGAAATTGAAGAGATTAAATGAAAGTTAAATGTATCAAATTCTAAATGTGGTTAGTTAACAATTTGCAATGACTCACCTGGAGGAGGCATTGCAATGATGTAGTTGGCCAGCTCTTGAGGCTCACCGTCTCCACCCTCATTGGTGGCTACAACTCTAACCCAGTACATGGCCATAGACTTCAGACCCATGATGGTATAGGAGGTCATAATGATGGCGTTGGAGTGACAGCGACCCCATTCTGGGTTGTCTGCTGGTCTGAGCTCCACAAAGTATCCTTTGGCCTCATCTTGTACCCCTTCCTCCTCTGTGGGTTTGGTCCAGCTCAGCGATAAGGTTGTGTATGTGGAGTCGGTCACCTTCAGGTCAATTACTGTACCAGGAGGCTCTGAAAGTGTCAAGCGTTAAAGCACTGAGATGTAAGTGGTTAATCACTGAGGGGGAAAGTAACATCTTCACACTTACTCCATGGCACAAAAGCTAAATGGTGGCATTTTTTCAATACTAGTGGGATCTTTGTCAAGTCAATACGATCATTTTGACCTGATGAAGATCCAAGTAGGATCGAAACATTGGGTTAACCCCCACATTTTTTATACTTGTTTATACTTGAATTGATTTCTTTAAGAAAAAGGGACTCAGCAATTTGGCATCAAATATCCTGCAAATTAAAGGTGTCAAGAAATTAGCTGAGAGAACTAGAGAATTATTAGAAAATCATATATATATATATATATATATATATATATATATATATATATATATATATATATATATATACTGTATGTTTATTACTATTATTTCAATTTATTTTATTATAGCCCCTTTTTAGGTCATTTCCTTTTTTGTTTTGTTTTAATTTTCTCATTATAATTTTCACTTTTTTGTGACTTTTTACTGATACCATGCTCGTGACATTTCTTATTTCTTCTTTCCATGTTTTTAAAGAAACCAATAAGCTCAGGTTTCAAAGGGTAAATAAAGCCCCACAGATTAATGCCATTCTTGTGTATTCCAGAAAGTCAGTCTCTTCTGTCAAAATGATCCTTTCGACCCTAAGAGGACCCAAGTAGAATCAAATTGTCCTGATTAAACTTCGTGGCATAGAGTAGGTTTGCAGATGCTACTTCTTTCTTTATGTTTACTGTTTTTCTACAGCCTTGCACCTACAATCGTTAATCATTATGATTATAACAATATAGCCTTTATTGGTTTATTACTCACTCTTTGGATCTCTTGCAAACACAAATTCAGAAGGCGCGCTCGGCTCTCCGGCACCAGAAATGTTGATAGCTGATACACGGAACTCGTACTCGATGCCTTCAACAACATCCTTCACTGCGTACTTTTTCTCTGTTGGCATTTAAAAATGTAAAGTGAAGACTTAAATTGTTTCAGCTGACATTGCTCCATCTCTTTTCATACTGTAAACACTGTACCTCTGATTGGCTCATCGGGCGGGTTAACCAAGCCCCACAGATTGCTGCCATTCTTGCGTTTCTCCACGTTGTATCCCAGAATGTTGGTTCCTCCGGTGTTAGTTGGTGCAGTCCAGGCAAGATTGATACAGTCTTTGAAAGCACTGACAATTTTTGGTGTAGAAGGAGGTCCAGGGTACGCTGAAAGAATGATCACATTTTAAAAAGTGGCTCACACAAAAAACCTTTTGTATTTGAGACATTATCAGTAAACATTGGTGTGCTTCTAAGAAGGCTTACCCTTTGTCCCTGCCTGAATGTCATCTGTCTCCATCATTTCACTGATGCCTTGATCAGTCTCCGCCCTGATGTGGTAGCAGTACTTTCTTCCATGATCCACATCAGTATCCTTGTATTTTGGCTCTGGACCAATCTTGCCCAATTTCTTCCAGCTGTTTCGGCCAATTTGCTGGCGCTCCAGGATGTAGTCTGTGATCGGGGAACCGCCGTTGTCTTTAGGAGGCCTCCATTTGAAGTCAATGCAATTTGCAGAACTTTCAATAATATCCACAGGCCCTAAGGGTGGTGTTGGTTTATCTGCAGTAAGAAAAAAGAACAAAGTTATTCATGTTTTATATTATTTATATAAAATTTGTACAAATGAAGAACATGCAGTTCTCAACATGCAGCGTGACCTTACCTAACACAACGACCTGTGAGATGGCCTCAGTTGTTCCACACTCATTTTTAATCTTTATCTTAATTTCTCCTGATATTTTGCGTTGGCACTTTGTTAGCACCAGGCGGGTGTGTGTAGATGACTTCTCGATTCTGGTGTGGGTGTCTTCCAACAGCTCCTCGCCCTCGCTGTACCACTGGATCTTCATGGGCTCCCGGCCAACAAAAGACAGCTTGAAGGCTGCCTCTTTCCCAGTTTTGATTACAACAGGTTTTTTGAACTCTTCGAGGTCTTCGGGGTTAATTCTTGGAGGATCTAGTAGAAAAAGCACACAGCTTTTCAAACTGAGACTTTTACTGCTGAGCTGTGAAGAATAATGTTTTACACATTCTCACAGCAGATGCCCTTTTGTTTAGCTTCAGATGGAGTACCTCAACTTGATTCTGAGCACAGTACCTTCAACGCTTAGCGCGGCTTCTGTTTTACGGCCATCAGCTTCACATTTGTACTTTCCAGCATCCTCCTCCTTGCAGTTTTTGATGATCAGTTTGCGATAAGTCCCATCTTTAACAATACAGATATTCTCTGTAGCTGTTATCTGAAATGCACACACACATGTTATCTCTTTTAAATCTCAGGAGGTTAAAGATGAAAGCTATTCCTCTATCAGCTCTTCCTCACCTCTTTTCCATCTTTGTACCAGACTCCATCACACTCCTCACTGCTCAGCCTGCAGACCAGTTCTGCATCAGTACCAATGATTGCGGCTACATCTGACAGTCCGCTGGTGAAGTATACTCCTGGGTCTAAATGGATATACAAACTTATTGTGAACTGGGAACAATGAGAGATGAACAATAAAGCAGCACTTATAATTCACTTTGTTCTTATACGTACCAATGACTGTTTCAGGGACAAGTGGGCCCGCTCTCACTCTCTTTCTTTTCTCTTGAACTGGCGCCCCTCCTTCAGCATCAGCAGCTTCAGCAGGGGCCTCTCCCTCCTTTTCTTGTACCTCCTGCGTGGGTTCTGATGATGCAGGCTCAGCTGACTTTTCCTTCTGTGCATCCTCTTCCTCTCCTTCAGCCTCTTCTTCAGCGTCTTCTTCAGCCTCTTCCTCAGTCTCTTCCTCATACTCTTCTTCATCCTCTTCATCCCCTTCTGCCTCAGCAGTGGTTGCATCTGCTGTATCTACGCCTTCTCCACCCTCTGCCTTTGCCTTTGCCTTTGCCTTAGCCTTTGTCTTTGTCTTTGTCTTTGTCTTCGTCTTTTCATCTGCATTTTCGTTTGGTTTCGCCTCAGCCTCAGCCTTAGCCTTAGCCTTAGCTTTAGCTTTAGCTTTAGCTCTAGCCTCAGCTTTTGCTTTAGCTTTGGCTTCTGCTTCTGCTTTGGCCTTAGCTTCAGCTTCTGCTTTCTCAGCTGCAGCCGCGGCGGCAGCTGCAGCCGCTACTTCTGCTTCTGCCTTCGCCTTTGCAACCAACTCTTCTCTCTCTTTCTGTACCTTAGCATGTTGCTCCTGAGCAATCTTCAAAAGTTCAGCTCCACCACCACCTGCTCTGGTTGTTTTGCGAGCTTTCTTCTTTCCATGTGAGTTTGGATCATTGTCAACTGACAAAACGATACACAGCACCAGGACATTTTTAATGCTTTATGAGACATTTTCAGTAGAACTTTGAACTTTTTTTGAACAGTCTGAAAATAATTAAAATATATGAACAGTACCTTCCACTATAAGCCAAGCGCTGCAGGATACAAGCCCAGTCACAGCCGCATAAATTCCTTTGTCCAATGGCATGCAGTCCTTCACCACCAGTGTGTGAATCAGCATATCCTCAGACACAAGAATGTCGTATTTGTCCCCTTGCTCCAGTGGGACATTCTTTCCCATCCAGTTAATCTTTTTCAGGGGATGTGAGACGACACACTCAAACACAGCGTCCTCTCTTTCCTCTGCTTTCACATCTTGAATCTTGACCAAGAAGTCCACAGGGGGAGCTAGAAAAAGTCCAAAATTATTATTATCAGCATAACATGGTATCTCAGATTTACTGTTATAGGACAGCTCCTGGCAAGCATTCTTAGTCCTTTTTGACTGTTGTAATGGCATGTAGATAATTAATTTGGTGCATCATCTTACGTTTGAAGTCAGTTGAGAAGATCTTAACTCCATCAACCTCCACTTGGTATAATCCTGCATCATCCGGGTCAACACCATTGATGCTAAACACAAACTTCTTTCCCACTTGCCTCAGTCCATGCTTTACCTCTACGTCCGCATCAAAAGGAATCATAACTCCATCCTAATGAAACATAAACAGTCATAAATGTCGGAGCAATATGTAGCGTGCATGTGAATGTGTCGCAGACTGTGTAATGTGACTTTCAGTGCTTTTGTTTAATTTATTTACCACTGAGTGAACAAGTAAATGTTTAAAATGGAACATCTCACCTTGAATAAGAAGATTTTGCTGGTAGGGTCTTTGAGTGACATTTCAAGTTCAAACTCTGCATCACCGCTGTCTTTCATTTCAATGGGTTTTAGATTGCATAGCCTTTCAACAACCTGTAGTAATTAAAAATTAGGGCGGAAAAAAAGAGTTTGTACATGTACACAATGATGATAGCTGTGTCAGTACCTTATACTTACGTTTAAATTATACATGTATTTATTATTATAGTTTATTTAACCAGGTAGAAGTCTCATTTAGAATCGAAGGCTAAAATGAAGTTGAAACATACCCTTTCCTGCTGTTGCTGCCTTTCGATCTTCTTCTCGCTTAGTTTCTTGAGCATCCCACGAAAATCAGTGACACCGTACTGACTACAGATGCTCTCATAATCTTTCTTGTCCGCACTCATCAACAGTTCCCAAAACTTTTCATCAGTTTCAGGTTTCTTCTCTTCCTTTGCCTCCATGTCAACCCTACAAAAGACAGAAAACTATTAAACAGGGTAAGATAATAATCATACATGGCTAGGAAAAACAACAGCAAACACAGCTGTGTACTCTTGCACATTTGTAGTTGTAATACTTACTTATTTTTTAAGGCCTTTTTGAAGTCCTCAGGCACCTCTCGGATGGCTACAATAAAACAAGTAGTATGTTTATAACTTTTCATTCAATGGCTGACCCTGCTTTATTAAAGGTTAAATGTAGACTTTGTACCTGTTCTTGATTCTTGCATGGCTCTGTTCTTCTTATAGCCAACTGGAACGGAGGTAAATGAAGTGAAGTTAGAATGATGTAATTTATCTTAATAATTAGTTTAGATTTGATGTGTAATGGAATAAAAGTGAGTCACTGACCCTCAATAACATTCAGCGTAGCAGTTACAACCGCTTTTCCATATTCATTTCTGGCGTAACACTTGTAGGTATCAGCTTGATCCACTGATACATCAGACATCTGTCAATCAATAAATACATGATCATCAGTATTTTTGCAAAACCCTGATAGACATATACATCCAAATAAGTAGTATAGTATATAGATGAATAAGTATTCTAGAGACCAATACCAAATCCGTTACCTTAACTTTTCTATTGGCAGCTAATCCGATACCATTGCATTAAAAAAGAAAAAAAAAAACAGCAGTATACCACTAACCCTGAATAGATGTGAAGTGATCACAGTAACTGTTGTATAGCATGGCTCAGGCGAAGCCCGTTGTAAAACATAAACTAATACATACAGAGAATGAATGCCATGGAAATGTTTAAACGTTGCTAAAGACTAACATTACGGTTTAACCTGGAATTTAGTTCTTCTTCGCCACTCTAAAACAGTGGTCGCCAGTGGCTGTACAGTGCAACATGCTAAGAAGGCTACTGTTTTAAAGAAGCAAAGAGGAATTGATTTCCGGGACAGCAGCCATTGTTGTTCTGGGGGTGTGAAACTGCTTTTAACAGGGTTCCCACAGAAGTCTTAAATGGCAAAAAGGTTTTAATTGGTATTAAAAAACCTAAATCAATCTTTCAGAAGTCTTAAAAATGCCAAGACATAGAGAGTACTATTTTATTGATTGTTTTCTTCTGACATTGCATTGTAAAAATCTTAAAATAATTTATATCTATTTTTAAAATAATTTAATTCAGTTAAGTTTGTGTTCCACTCTAGAAAGTGAATTTTTAAATTCATTAAAAAAGGGCCTTAATTGGTATTTAAAGATCTTGATTCAATCTTTAAAGAGTCTTAAAAATGCTAAGACATGGGAAGTAGTATTTTATTTGTCATTTTTCTTGACATTGCACTGTAAAAATCTTAGAATAATTTATAATATATATATTTTTAAAACAATTTATTGTCACACAATTGGGATTTAGGAACCTACAACACTCATACATTTATCACATCCAATCAAATTACAAATGGCCAAGCTTTTTTGGGGGGTAAACCAAATCGATACTTTGATGATAATATATTAAGTTCATTGTTTTCTATGTGTTCCATTTTAGAAAGTGTTCATTTTCTTAAACATTTGAAGTAGATCATCGAACCTTTTACTTTAAACTGTCACTAACCCTAAGTAATAGATGTATGTGTGAGTTTCTTTCTTCCATTTTTGTCATTGTAAATATGGTCTTAAAATCAATAATCTAACTTCCCCTTAGCTGTAAGAATCTAGTTTAAAATTCAATAATAAATTATATAGGATTGGATTGGTGCATAGACTCGCATACTCCCTGATACCCGGTCCAGTAGTTTAGGCAGTATCGGAGGCATTTGCCATATTGGTATTGGTATCAGAACAACTGTAAAGCATTCCCTATGACACATGGTTAGTGATCTCACCTGTAGCTGGTGTTCACCAGAATTTTTATCTTGGATGATTTTGTACCTTTCTTCATCAATTTCCCCGTCATTTCTCATCCAGGTAACAGTTGGTGTTGGATTACCAGTAATTACCGCTCTGAAGATCGCCAGTTTCCCTAAAAAAATGGCAACAAGAATGTACCATTGTGTTACCATGTCAGAAAATCAAAAATGTATATGTGATTAGAGGTGGTGTTTTACCTTCTTGAATAGTTATAGCGATGGGTTTCCGCGTGAAATCTGGGGTGGTCATGCCTTGCGGTAGTTCTTCCACATACTGGGTGATCATGACTCCAGGCACCTTTGACTTCTTTCTAATTTTTACTGTGATTAAATGAGATCAGTTGCATTATTGACACATTAATGAACTTTTGACATCTTTGATACAATGTAAGTTCATATCATATCATCTCAGAAAAAGCTGAACTGTAAGTTCTTTTTTTTTTTTTTGCACACACTCTATTGTTTGGCAGTAATTTGCAGTTGAAGACAAACGTTCAGACTCTAGTTTCTTACCCTGCCCCGGAGCAGTTGGCTCCTCATCCTTAGCTTTGCGAATTTTAAACATCTTGATTCAGACAACAGCTTCCCTGTTAATGCAGAGACATTACAGTGCACTTTTAAAACACTTGATACTTAATAAGGCAACACTGTTTAGTTCACTGATATACCATTTTAATTGGTCTTCACTTTGATCATTTTTTGGTTGTATACTTGGGTTTTTTCTCCATGTCACTGCCTAACATACCCTACAATTTCCAATATAGTCTGGAGCTGTTAGCGTGACTTGACCACTGTTAGTAACCATAAGAATCCCCATCTGTCTGACATGCAGTTAATCTCATCCAGATGGTCTGAATGTGTAATGAATATCACTTATCATTGTTTTAACTAGTGGCTGAAGGCAGTACACCCGCTTTTACAACACAATGCTGATGCATTTTTGAGTAAAACACTTCCTTTGAGAGACACTTAAGACAAATAAGACACAATTTATTGCTCCCTCCCTCCAAAAAAAAGGGCTACATATTATGGCATGTGCTGCATTATGGGGCGCCAGTGTTAAACCTTGACAGTAAGACCTATGTGTCCTGAACCAGATGGTGTCAGGACACCTGGGTTAGTAACTCTATCTGTGCTATAATTGAAAGGATTCCTGCCATTACAAAATACTTAACATTCCCTTTGTAGATTCCTGCAAATGCCTGGCCTAATTTTGCAGGCAGTAGGTCACATACCCCATAAAACATCCGTCATGATTCAGGAAGTGGGGTACGTGGCTGGCTGCAAATATAACAGTGGTATTAACCATCCTTGTAGTTAGGTTTTGCTTTCTTTTTAGCCTTTAATTATCTAAAGAAGTAGGTGAAAAGATAAAAAGATAGAAAAAGTAACGCCATAGCCAAAGGTTAAAATTTGTGTGGTTAAAAATAACCTGTTTTCACTTTTTTTCTATAGTTGCATCATTAAATAAAAGTTGTTCTGAAACTATTAAATGGACATTTTGAAGATCAAGTTTCACCTTAATCACTTTAATCAATTTATAATTACCTTTTTCAAAAGTGTGTAATTAGTCAGGTTCCATGTTCAAGACTCCATAGCCAATATTGCTTTATTGTAGACTCAAGTTTTAGTCACGGCCTCTTCAAAATAATGTAAGATGTAGAGGCATTTTAACAAGTATAGAAATGTTTAATAAAAATAAACAAAAAAATTTAAAAATGTTTATGATGATAATAATAATAATACATTCCTTTATGCTTGATAAAATAAGACATGTTACTGAAACATATTTAATCTCAAAGACTAAAAGGGTCACATTAGCGCAAGGATATATACCACTGTAAGATCATCATGTGTTTAAGACTGACAAATTGCGTCACTCAGAAAAGCATTTACACTCTAAAGTAATTTATTTCAATTAAGATTTCATCTTAATTAGAATACATATCATATGGTAAATATCACCTCTTTATATATGACGTAAATTTAACATCTTATTGTATCTTACAGGCTCAAGTACAAACTAATGTAAGCACTCTGTCTTCCCCACACTTCTGTTAATCCTCTATTTTTACGATCTCATTAGTCTAATGACAGAAGCCTTTTGTTCTAGGATTACATTTGATAGGCACTTAAACTATTATTATTAAATTTAATTAAAATAAATTATGCCGAGTTCTGTCAGTTGATGAAGTGTCTGCATATTTAGCAGTTTTTCCCGCCCGGTGCACCGCTGTGAAACTATATTTGTCTGAGGGAGAAAATAACTTTGCCAAGGGTGTGAACTGATTCATGAAACACTTGTCAGGTCTGTGTCCTGAATCTCTGGGCTGTGCGTAATAGCAGAGCATATACTTTAACTGTGTCATTTCTTTTGGGATAGAATACTACATAAAATATCACATTAAAGCTCGGCAACATGCTGTGTCCCTTGTGCGAAACCCTCAGAGGCAAGGTGATTTTTACTTTTTATCACCCTTATTTGCAGGAGTGTAGCAGGGATTAAAGTATCAATACACAAATAATACGTTGGTATGTAAAGTGTATTGTTTGTATAGTTTGACTAGCACTTCTCTCTTGCACCTGTGTAATTATTAGTAAAAAAAATGTTGGTATTTTTCAACATATTTCTGTTTGTTATCTCTCATCAAGCTGAGACAGTTCTTCTTGCTTAAAAACGTGTTTCTATACATTACTTACATTATTGCAGCCAATCACATTGATTCTTACCATTTATACGCCAGGTTAGTAAACAGTAATATACAAACTAGTGTCAGATTAGCACATATTTAAATAAATTGGCTCACAGAATAAAGAAGATTTTGATGAAATATCCAATCATATAAGGAATTTACCCAGTAATTGGTAAATGTACTTACTATTTCTATTCAAGTGAAACGCTGTTCTCTGTTGCCGGCCAGGTTCCAGCTGATTCTTGAGTGTGGGCTCTTCCTTTTGAGAGGCAATACAGTCTTTCAGAGACACTCGGAGCAGCCTAGCCCACTGCGTTTTCACTGAGGCTCCTGGGGATAGGTTTACTGACTTGCACTTTGGCCCCTCAAGTGCTATAGGTTCTTGAAGAGGGGCCACCAGAGGAAACGCAGCAGTAAAGCTTTCTAATCCCTCCCTCAAAACTGGAATTTCAGCAGCAGGGTGCTTTTGGCTGCTCTTATTAAAAAGGGAAGTCTCATGAGAAGTGACATAGAAGTGCCATGGGCTGAGCTGCCTCTCCATTAGTTTAATTTGCACATGTAGGCTGCCTGATTGCATCCCAGCATTTAACGAGGTAAGTGTCAATTAAATTTAGATTTTCAGATTTTTTTTTAGATTTAGATTTTTTGTTTTAGAAATGTTTATAGAACAAGTTAAGAAATGCCAGAATGAATGAATCATAATTTAATGCTAAAGATTATCCCAAAAATTAGACCGTATGCATGAATGTTTCAGTTATTTTCTTACTGATACAACTCGGGACATATTGAAAGCAAACAAAACAAGCTAAACCTCATTCTCATACCAATGGACCACAGCTGTTTTTTTAATGCCTTGGACTAAAACAGAGCAGAAATAAATCACATCGTCTCATATATTTTAGCATTGTAATGAGCACTTCACTTTGAAACTGAGAGGTGTCATCCTGCACTGCTCAGACAAGTTTTCGCCCAGGGTGCAACAGTTGACCCTCTCTTCTTCAGTGACTCTAAACTTGGACTTATGTCTGACCTTACAAAAAATACACCCAGAGAGGTAATACAAGAAGACTGGGCATAAATTATTCACATAAACCTTCATGGAGGTGAACAAGTGGTAGGAATTTTGATACTTGCCAGCCATGTCAAGGCTTGACCCATGGCCACAATATATGCCCACATCTATCAATCAAACAGGTGTATACATTTTTGGTTTTTAATATTTCTTCACTGAAATGTATTATCTTTCAAGTGTGAACGTTTTTCCCAGCGACACACAGGTCAGATTAAAAATTCCACATCACAATAGCAGTATGAAATGTTTATTTACACTAAACCCACACTTATTCTTTTTGTGGAACAGTCAGTATCAAATACAGTACATTTTTCATGTCACTATTTTTTGCCATCTCAGTTTTACTTCAGGGGAAGATTGTAAATCCACAATTACCGAAAAATAACAATTGCAACCAAACAATCACTATACAGCTAAAAAAAAGAAAAAAAGAAAAACACAAACAGATTGTTTCACGGGCTTTAGTGTAACACCTTGAAATTGCACTTTGAAAATCAACAAATCACTGCAACAAAGTGTTTGTACTGTAAATGCTTTTGCTGCTTAACATGCACTTTATCACAGTTAAAACATACCATATTGCACACTACTATTTCAAGCATCTATTTTATTGAGATTGCACAATTGAAATCAAAGCAAACAAAACATTTTTGTGGCTTTTTAGCAAAATTTCTATGTCTAAGACTTTATTGTGACTTTAGTTTACAATCTATTAGTGTCACAGGCAATCGTTTGTTCTACATTTGACAGGGTTTGCTCAACTCTAATGATGCAGTATGTAAATTACCAGCAACTTGGTTTCTGTAAGCATTTAAGAGCAATTCTACCATCCTCAGTGTCTTCATTTATTCTGTGGGGGAAAAAAGACAAAGGCAGTTATTAGTTTCAGGTTTCGAAGATCATCACATCAGTGTAGAACTTAGTGACAGCATCTTTTAAATGCAGGTACACTCTGGTAAAGATTTACCTCTCACTGTCAGTTTACAGGAGCTCTCCGCCCTCCCCAGCGGGTTTTCTGCAACAATCTTGTACTCCCCGGAGTCTTTTGATCCAGCCCTCAATATGAGCAGAGAACAGACTCCACAGGTGTTGGAGATTAAGTAGTTGGTGTTGGTGTTCAGATTGACGTTGTCGCGGAGCCATGTCACATGAGGTGTAGGGTCCCCCTTTATGGCACAGCTCATGTAGCATTCGTAGCCTTCAGGAGCGCTGTGCATTTTTAGTGGGACTAAGAACTTGGGAGGACACTGCAGATTACACGTCTTGCTTTCCGGCATGTGCAGAATGAACTTTTCTGGAAGAAAGTAGATTAGGCATTGCATCAGATTGGAATTTAAAACATCCAACAGGAGGACATGATTCAACACGGACCTTAGGGTGGTGCTACAGGTACAGTACATTCTGGCCCTACTTGTATACTAGAGTTCAAAATGACACAGCAAAGCAACATGGAAATAATGTTCTGTGTCAGTGCTAATTGTCATCCAAATGCTTTGGAGTATCAAAATTATATGGATAGCCATTAAAAAAAAGACTTCTCAATGATACTTAACTTGGTGTGATGATTGGATCAAATCAAGCCAACATATCATCCAGATTGACTGGCTGGATATCAACAGAATACTGTTGTAAAGTCTTTAAAGAAAAGAAATATTAAAGGCCAAAACAAGAGATGATCTTTAGACTGATGGCAAAGCTTAAATCAGGGGTGTCAAACAAACGGCCAGGGGGCCAGAACCGGCCTGCCAAAGGGTCGAATCAGGCCCACTAGATGACTTCGCACAACTAATAGTGATCCACTTGTGAAGGCTAAGAGGTGTCAGGTTTTAGAAGCAAGTCCAACAGTGGGTAACTTTTTTATTTGAAATGCTGCCTCAAAGGTTTTTCCACCTTTACCAGAATGCAGTTCTCATGATCATGTTTTATAGATATTGAACACTGTGCAATATATCATCAATCAGCAACTATAGTACAAAAGAATCAGAAGTATTAGATTTCGATCTCAAAACACTATTGGTAGAACCCTATTGCTAAGACACTGCCAAAACTTTTGATTTGTAAATGGTCTGTAAGGCAGGGGAAGGCTTAACCTGCTTCCTCAAAAGCTTCCACTTCAGTTTGGTGTGGTGATGTCAGGATTACTACACAGGAGTGGAAATGTATAAACAGTGAGTGGTAGACCGACTTAATGTGGAGAATCTAAGACATAAACTGCACATATTCTTCTAAAGAAATCACAGGCTATTTGTCATCTGTTTTGTAAATGGATGAGTGTTTTTAAAATGTCCTCATTAAACTAAAAAAAAAGAATACATTTGGAGGTATTTGTTATTTAAAGGATATTATGCAATAGTTTTACTGATCCAGCCCACCATAACCCATCGATTAAATCTGACTGTATGTGGCCCATCAACTAATGTGAGTCTGACACCCCTGGCTTAAATGATTGCTGTATTGGCCTCACAATGTGTACCTGCAGAGTACACATATGGCCTAATGGCATCAGTTTTGTCAAATTACTGTATATAGTAAAAAGAATGATGTAATCCTTGAACATTGTGATGAAAGATGCATAAGGATAGAAAGTACACAGACAGCTCAACTTTGCTCGTAGCTTTAGTGCTTTGTAGGGGCAACTCAAGAGGTAGGGACAAGAGGTACTGTATTTGCTTAAAGTAATATTTTACCTCCCTAAAATGATCATTCGTGTATCAATAATTACCCCGTGTTACATTGAATCTGCAAGGACGTTTTTCTCTCATTCCTCTGGTGAACGAAGAATCCAAAAACAGAAAAACAAATCTTGAATTGAAGTCAAAGGAGGCTGCGTTTAACAACTGCAAAACTATATCAAAACATCATTTTACAAACTGTCACACAACTCGTGCAGTACAATCCAAATCTCATTTATCCGGTTGTATGCTCAGTACTACTTAGACAGACAGCACTTTTTTGATGGGGAACTGAATTCAAAGTGAAACTCATCTATGCTCTCTTCAAGGCCAGACTCCATTGACAAAAACTATAATTTGACCTAGGTGGTCGTGAGAGTTGCTGGTCTACCGCTGCCTCGATCACTTTGTTTGTGTAATGGTGTGACTTTGGTAATTTGAAGGGTTAGTTCAGATTCAGTAAAGTCCACAGTAACACAAACCGTCACCTCGATCAAACCGATCGAGGCGGCGGTAGACCAGCAGCCCCAGTGTTCAACTATGGTTATAAATACTCAGGTTTTAGCAAAATGCATGTGTTTGAAAAGTTGTAAGCATACGACTGGACAAACAAGATTTGGATTATACTGAGTGAGCTGTGTAAGAGTTTGTAAATGGATGTTTTGATATAGTTTTGTTGTTGTTAATGTGGACCCCTTTTACGAAACTCATTGCAAATTCTTTGTTCACTGGAGGCATATTAGAAAAACAAAGTTTTATCACAAATTCCCTGTAACACAGGGTGAGTAAAAAAAAAAATGCAAAAAATGCAATGTTTATACATACCTCTCTTGTGGGCTATCAGCCACTTTGGTGATTCAGAGGGTTTGGAGCTGCCCATATCATTCTTCGCGAAGACTCTGAACTGGTATTCCCGGCCCGGCATTATGTTGCAGACTGTGAATCTATTGTTGAAGATGTGATCCCCAACGGTGTTCCATGTTCTCTTACTTGAATCACGCTTCATCACCATGTAATGCAGCCTGTCGTCACGTTTCTCATCTGGAGATGCGGTCCATGAAATGGTCACTGTACCAGGCACGTTTTCATCAGTTTCCACAGGACCTGGTGGCTTCGGCTCATCTGGAGTTAAGTTGGGAGATGTTTTCTTTCTATTGCAGTGTATGGAAATAGGAGGAATTATATAGACTGTAAAAAGGTACAGTATTACACCAAACTCACCTGTGACTCTAATTTCAACGCTGAATGTTTCTTGGCCGACAATGTTCTTGACAACGATGGTATAGATTCCAGTATCTGAGCGCTCAGAGGAAGCAATCAGAAGCTGGGATGTTCCCTCTGCGTTGCTGATGGTCACCCTTTTAGTCACTGGCACTCCGTCTTTCAGCCAGGTGACCTCAGGCCAAGGGGAGGCCTACGAAGAATATGACAGTACAGTTTTGTCAGAGTTGTCAGAAGATGACATGAGATCACTATGCCTTGTCATGGAGATAAGTCATCTACATTACTTCCTAAATTACCTCAAAGTTAATGTTGAATCGTGCAGAATTTCCTGCTTGCACCACCATGAAACTCTTTATTTTGGCATCCGTGAATCTTGGTCTCACTGGGTGAAAGCAGGATGAAAGCTGGTCATTATTTGTCAATAATTTTGACGTTAACAATTGCTTTTTAAAGATATAGGGCAAACCACAGCAAAAGTAGAAAACATTAATTTTCTACGATGTTAAAGTACAATATACAGTACTGCTGATATCGTTTGTATAATTCATTTGACCTAAATAAGATTTGTTATTGATCCAAACGTAACCCCACCACCATAATAATAAGAATGACCATAATTCAACCAAACCGACACTTAACAACTCAACTTGTTTTCATGTGCACACTGTTTTGTTGTTTTTTGTTTTTTTTTTTGAATTTACAAATTCTTGGTACATTTTTACAAGTGTACATAACATACCCTAAATGAAAAAAAACTTGTATGTAGTTGCATTCTCAACTATAGTCACATGATACTTTCATTACTGCTGATAAGATGGAGAACTCAATTCGATCGCTGAGGAACAAGTTTCATCATTGTAGTTATCTTGATTGTTCAAACTAGGCTGCAATTAGCCTGATTGAGATAACACTTATAGTAGATGGATTTTTGGACTAGCAATTAATCTCTGTAGGTTAACTAAAGTCAGGATTTTCACACAAAGCCTTGCTTTGCTTTGCCTCCCCACATCTGCATTATTGATCCAGATCAGTTAAAACATTTTAACTCACTGATTATAACTGTGGAATAGAGCTGTGATATTAGAAATGATATCGTATTAGATTTTGGATATTGTAATTTTTTAAGTGTTTTCTTTCTGCATAACAGTAAAGTGATGTCATTTTCTGACCTTACCAGACTGTTCTAGCGGTTTCATTATTTGCCTTTACCGTGGGTGCTTTCACACCTGCCCCATTTGGTTCGGTTTGGCCAAACTCTGGTCAGTTTTCCCCCTAAGTGTGGTTTATTTGGGCAGGTGTGAACACAGCAATCGCACTCAGGTGACACCAGAACAACCAGGCCGAAACCTTGTTGAAGAGGTGGTCTTGGTCTGGTTACAAACGAACTCTGGTGCGGTTGGTTTGTGGTGAGAACGTAGTCAGATCCGACCTGGATCTGAACCAACTGCAGTCACATGACACATTGTTTGGGTTAAACATGAGCATGTTACAGTCCTGGAGGATTATTAATGTGTGATGTCCTGCACTGCCTTAATATGCACATTCAGCACATCCAATGCATCAAAACATTGTTTTCTAGTTGGAGCCGCGCCTCGTTTTCAAACTGTATGCTTTGACTCAAATGAACAATGACAGCAATATAGTCCACGATGAGCAGCGCTAAAATCAACCTGCGTAGTTGTCCCTCCATTGTGACATTAGAAAGTGTCACATTTATCTTGCAAATGTACTCTTCTTCAACGTTTTGTTTACTTCCTGGATTTTTCCCACATGGAAATTCTGACCAATCAAGAGCAGCTTTCTCACACAAGGCATTTGATCTGGTCCGCTTGTAAATGCTGCCGTGAAAAGCACAAACCAAATCAAGGCAATTTTGCAGCTTTGTAATGAAATTTGTCTCTCCATACTGCCCAGCCCTGCTTTAAGTGTTTTTACAGTTGAGTCTCTGTAATCACAATATTTAATATAACAGTTTGACATCAGTAACTTTGACGTAAATTTTCTTACCAGGAGGAGGCATAGCGAGGATGTAATTTTTCAGCTCCTGTGGTTGTCCGTGTCCTCCGTCATTAATAGCAATGACTCTCACCCAGTACATGGCCATTGACTTCAAGCCTTTCACTGTATAGGTAGTCATGGTGATCATACTTGTATTGCAGCGTTCCCATACTGTGCTTTCTGCAGGCCTGATCTCCACAATGTATCCTTTAGCTTCATCTTCAACCCCCTCAACATCCTTGGGTTTGACCCAAGACAGGGTCAGGGTTGTGTAGGTGGAGTCTGTCACTTTAAAGTCTATGGCTTTACCAGGAGGCTCTGTAACACATGATTCATATTCAGTGCTGCTTTGTGGAGTGCTTTGTGGTTGTATGAGGAGTTCATGAAATACTGACTGTGATAACAGTTCTAAATGTCCACCTACTTTTAGGGTCTCTGGCAAACACAAACTCAGATGGTGCACTGTGTTCACCCGCTCCAGAGTTATTGATTGCTGCCACACGAAATTCGTACTCCATGCCCTCGACTATATCTTTAACTCCATATTCCTTACCTGTATAGGAAAAATATGCAGTATAGGAATCATTACATTTTCACTTTGTGTTGTAACAGGCTGTAATAAGATGATCAAACAGAAATAAGGTGTGAATAATAGAGGAACCTCTGATCATCTCATCAGGTGGGTTGACTTGGCCCCACAGGTTGCTGCCCTTCTTGCGCTTCTCAAGGTTGTATCCAAGAATATTGGTTCCTCCGGTGTCGGCTGGAGGAGTCCAAGTGAGACTGATGCAACTCTTGGTGGCACTTACAACCTTTGGTGCTGATGGAGGTCCAGGGTATGCTGTACACGCAAAAAATTGGGGTCTGTGAATCATTTCATTGTCAAAAATGCAGAATTACTTGTGTACTGTGGATAAATTCATTGTGATGTTGGGAGCTACAATTATACTTTTTACTCCACTACATTTATTTTACCATATTAGTGACACGTTACTTTGCAGATTCAGATTATTAATACAACTATAATCACCAATATTATGACGTATTATATAAAAATGACACTTTATTGATCCTTTGGTGCATGTTGGTGCAGTGGTTAGCATTGTGGCCTCACAGAAAGAGGGTTCCTGTTTTGAACCCGGAGTGGGGGAGCCCTTCTGTGCGGAGTTTGCATTTTCCCCCCAGTGTCAGTGTGGGTTTTCTCTGGGTACTCCAGCTTCCTCCCACAGTCCAAAGACATGCAGGTTAATTGGTGACTCTAAATTGTCCGTAGGTGTGAATGTGAGTGTGAATGGTTGTCTGTCTCTATGTGTCAGCCCTACGATAGTCTGGTGACCTGTCCAGGGTGTACCCTGCCTCTCGCTGGGATAGGCTCCAGCCCCCCCGCAACCCTCAAGAGGATAAGCGCTTACAAAAATGGATGGATGTAATATAATAGCCTATATAATATTCTAGGGCCATTCTGCCTAACTAGTACTTTTGCTTCTGTGCTTTTATTTAAGTAAGATTTTGAATGCCAGACTTTTCCTAGTAACAAAGTATTTCTACACTGTTGTATTGCTACTTTTGCTTAAGTAAAATTAAGTAAGTACTTAGGTAAGATCTAAATACTTCTTCCACCACTGCTCTTTTGTAGAGCAATATCTGGATAATGCAACACTACTGAAAAGCAACAGTGGCCTCCTCCATTTTGGAATCTCCAGTTCACCTTTCCATTCAACAGAGTCAAGATGGTTTGCTGCTGGATAGCAGTGCACATTTTAGGGCTCACTAGAGTTAAACTCAATGCAAGAGATTTTTTTGCTGTGGAATTTTGCGGTTTTAAATGTCTGGCCTTTTTTTAAAAAGTGGTATTTTTAAAATTATGTGATTTTCATTACATGCCCCTGACTTTACCTTTTGTTCCAGCTTGAATGTCCTCTGTCTCCATCAGCTCACTGGTGCCCATTTCAGTCTCTACTCTGATGCGATAGCAGTACCTCTTGCCATGGTCCACATCACTGTCTCTGTATTTAGCCTCTGGACCAATTGGCCCCACCTTCTTCCAGGTGTTGCGGCCAACTTGTTGTCGTTCAAGGATGTAGTTGCCGATCTGGCAGCCACCAGCATCTTTTGGTGGCTTCCACTTGAATTCAATTGCAGTTGAACCGGCTTCAACAATCTCCAAAGGTCCCATTGGAGGAGTGGGTTTATCTGTCAGAAAACAAAGCAGCATAACAAGCATTATTTTTCTATACTTTAGAATTTAGAAACTGTTCTGAACACATTAGCTTAAGTGTAACAAAATAACTGAGTTGGATGGGTACTTTATACGTACATGCAAAATACTGTAAAATAATGTTTGTATACATACCAAGCACAACAAGCTGGCTGAAGGCCTCAATAGTACCAAACTCATTTTTGAGTTTTATCTTGATTTCACCACTGTCCTTGCGCTGTAGCTTGGTCAGAAGCAGACGGGTGTAGCCGTCCGAGTGGTCTAGCTTGATCGTTGATTCATCCGAAAGCTCTTCACCCTCACGGTACCACTGGATTTTTATAGGTTCCCGTCCAACAAAAGGCATACTGAAGGTAGCTTTGTGTCCTTTTTTCACGGTTACAGGAGTTTTAAATGCTTCCAATTCCTCATCAACAAATCTGGGTGGATCTACAATGATGGGCAAAACAATGTAGATATTTTAAGCTTTAGATAAACCTTAGAATAATATGCAGTACTCCTAAAAATCCTTCTTCTAATCATGACTACAACCTGTGGGCACGCTTGCTAATTTCTGCAATCAAAGTGTTTTTACCTTCAACAGCAATCACAGCCTCTGTCTTCCGTCCATCTGCTTCAAATTTGTATTTTCCAGCATGTTCCTCTGTGACTTTCTGAATTTTCAGCCTGTGGAAAGTTCCATCTTTTGAAATGGTTAAAGTATCAGATGATTTAATCTGCAAAAAAACAAACATTTTACTGTAGCACAACAAATAGGAACAAAGTCTCATCTGAAGCTCTGCATGAACTCATGATCATCACCAATGCACATTCGGTTATATAAATGCAACAACATCAGCACCTTTGTGCTACATAATGACCACATTAAGACCCTGGGCTTACCTGCTCTCCATCCTTGTACCAGATTCCCACACAGTCTTCTCTGCTCACTTTACACTCCAGCTCTGCTGCTTGTCCAATAATGGCTTTGCAGTCAGAAAGCCCAGCTTGAAAGTGAACTCCTGGGTCTGAGGATTCATCAACCAGCAAGTTAGTGAATGCAACGGCCAACAGCTGACATCTGCGTACAAGTTATGGTTTAGTTGTTTCAAGTTTTTGTATTGCATCCATGTATGGATGTGTACACACTTACCTCACAGTCAAACATCACACATTTTCTTTCTGCATTACCGTTGATATCATGTATTTCATACCAGTATTTGATGCTAAAATACATGTTAAAATGCAGATGTGATGTCATAAAATATCATACTTAAAGAGAACAAACAAATCCAAGTTTGTAAGGGATGTAAGAAGAGCGCATTTTGAAGTTATTTAACACTTGATGAACATGTCTTCTTGGTTAAGACGGAGCTTGATTGTCTTGTTTGGGAGTGCCATTCTTCAACTTGAAAGTTTGAAGCGTTGAAGCTCGTAAGAGTATCATCACCAAGGCTTTCATTCGCCTCTGTTCAGTTATTCTTGAAAGAAATACTCACTCATAAATGTAAAAAAAAAAAATCACTGGTGACTGACATTTCCTTGGTCAGTGGAAGAAATTAGCATTTTGTCAGGTTGCTCAGAAGATCAGGAGTAAATCCTCAATGTGCAGAAATCAGTCTTGGAGCATGGTCTTCCTCCAAAGTCAGTCCAGTTTGTCTTCCATCTTCAAATGATGTAAGAATGTGTCTACACACAAGTGTTGCATTAAGATGAGTTCTGCCGTTGCGCAGTTAAATAATTAACCTCAATGCACCGATTCATCCTGAATGAATGTTTAAAATGGCAAGCAAGATTGTTAATATAAAGCACAGAAATGTTACTTAACACACACACACACAGCTTGCAAACACAATACAGACGGAGATGGGCACATCATTACTGCCTGCCGATACCTGTAGGTCATAGAAATGAGATTAAATGATCAATACTGTTCTGTTGTCTACAAAACACAAGACAAAAGTACAGTATAATGTGACTGATTTTGCTGTTATGTAGCATTCTGCTCAGTGGCCACACACTTCTTGTGTTAACTCTCAAACCACTGGAAAAGTCATCCGCTCATCAAATGACTTCGTTCAGTGACAGTGCTTCCCATGCAGCGGTTAATGCAGCGCCAGTAATCTTACCACTAACTGTCTCCACGATCAATGGGCCTTGCCGTGCACGGCCTGAACGCTTGCCAGCTGCTGCAGGCTCACCGCCGTCTGCACCCTCACCATTTTCAGCAGATTCATCACAGCCTGCTGCTGGCCCCATGCCATTATCACCACTGGCACCTCTCGCTTCTGTGTTTTTTGCTTTTTTCAGTTTTAGGGGATATCATCGTAATTACCATCAATCCAATGTTTCTCATTTGTTGGTTGATATGCCTTACAAATAACATTAATGAAAACAGTAACAATAACAGTTAAAATGTCAACATGGAGCATATAAACAAGATCAGCAGCAACAACAGCAATAACAAACATTAACTTCAATACAGAAGAAGAGGGTCATGGAAAAGGTGGTATTCAAGATGGGGTCCATAATGGTGTCATTGTCAAGTGACTTAATTAACCTTAAGGGCCGTCTGGATTGTTTTTATAGTTAAGACTTTGCTATGAGTCACTTGTTACATGGGTACATGATGTCATAAATACTTAATAAAATACTTTAACAACAAGGAGTAATACTAGTGACAAAAGTGCTGATACTTCCTTTTAATAATTTTTTATCAAATGTGCAGTAGTCTATGATATGATTAATTATGAAACAGTATTTCTGTTACTTAAAAACAAACAAACGTCAAAGTCTCTCATGAACAGGCACCTTTTGTGTTCCCAACTTGAATACAACTGTAGTTAAGTCACCCTTTCCATTTTTGGACCCTCTAACATAACACACTTACACAGAAAATAAACAAGGTATCTGTAACAACAAAAATACAAACATGTCCACAAACATGAAGTCAAAGCACACATAATACACACAAAACACAAATATAGAAGATATCTATATTTATTCCAAGTTGAAAAAAAGAGGATGAAGCAGAATTTAGCATAGCACACATGCTATACAGATTCGCTTCTTAGCAGCAACACACAAACAAACACACAGACATATAAAATGATGTATTCATCAATATAGGCTAAATTATTGATCAATAAATCTTTGAAACATTTAACAAATAAGTAATAATGAATACTTTAATCCCAGAGTTTTCAGTTCTTTGGACTGAAAACCATGTGAGGCATTAAATTTCCCAGCACACGTAAAGATTAAACGGCACTGTATTTTTGATGTAGGCTCTAATACTGCAAAAGTTTTCAAGAATTACATTTAATATGAATCCTAAACCACGCTACAATCTTTAACATCCTAGGTTAAGTAGCTTCTGTCACTGAGGCTTAACAAGACCTCTTTGAAATATGTTTTTAAACTCACCGGGGCCACCTGAAGCCTTTAGGTAATTGCATGATCTGGCAAAGCAGAGCAGCTTAGCGCTTTGCAAACTGTCAGTGTTGGCAGTTTTATTTGCTCAGTGTTATAGACGACCCCAATTCCAAAAGGGTAAGGACGCTTTGTAAAACGTCAATAAAAACAGAATGCAATGATTTGCCAGTCCTTTTGGATCTATATTGGTGAGGGTTCATATTCATCCAGGTATATTGTAGGCAACAAGACTTGCTTGAGTTTCTTGAGGATACACAAGAACTTTTCTTCTTCTTCTTCAACACACTCAAGCGTGTCAGTTGCCTATGATACAGCACTTGAAGAATATTCAACTGAGTATAGTACAAAGACAAGATACTTAACATTCAGACTGATGAACTCAGTTTTGTTACAAAAATGTTGGGGGCAGGGGCAACAAATGACTGGAATGCTAAAAAAAACACCTGTTGGAAACACTCCACAGATGAACAGGTTAATTGGTAGCAGGTGGTAGGATCATGATTGGGTATGAAAGGCTCAGTTGTTTACAACCAAGGACGGCGTGAGGTTCACCACTGTCAAAAACTGTGTGGGCAAATGGTCCAACAGTTTAAGAACAATGTTTTTCAACGCACAACTGCAAGGATTTTGGGATTTTAACACCTGTAATCTAAAATATCACCAAAAGTTTAATTGAAGGGCAATGCTTAAAACCAGTATTGAATGCCTGTGACCTTGTATCTCTCAGAGAGCACCTCATTAAAAATGACACGATTGTACATCTACAAATGCAAGTTAAGGCTCTACCATGCAAAGCAAAAGCCGTATATCAGTAATATCCATAAATGCTACTGACTTCTCTGAGCCTGAGCTCATCTAAGATGGACTGATACAAAGTGGAAAAATTGAGCTGTGGTCTTACAAATCCAACATGGATGTCGTGTTCCCCGGGCTAAAGAGAAAAAGGAGCTTCCAGATTGTTACCAGCTGAAAGTTCAAAAGCCAGCATCTGTGATGGTATGGTGGTGTTTTAATGCCCATGGCATCACGGGAAACTTGCACATCTGTGAAGGCACCATGAATGCTGGAAGGTACATCGAGGATTTGGAGCACCAAGTGCTGCCCTCCAGATATGGTCTTTTTCAGGGACGTCCCTGTTTTTTCCAGTAAGACAATGCCAAGCCACATTGTGCATGTTTTACAACAGCATGGATTGGTAGTAAAGGAGTTTTGGTAGGAGACTGATGGTCCCCAACTGGTCCAGCCACAGGATCCAAATTTCTCCTTAGACATTAGTTGGAGGTCCAATCATTGCATTCTTTTTTTAATGATGTTCTACACAGCGTCCCAACTTTCTCAAATCAGGGCTGTACATTGATTGTTAATGCAGCTGCACTGACGTTAGGAGGTGTTCAGGACTTTTTACAGTCGTGATGTCAAACTCATTTTCATTCCCAAATGACTTTAATAGTCAAAAAAAAAAAGTCTACAGCATGCAGGCTTTGACATCTCTTACCAGCAACAGCTTCTCCACCCTCCACATCTTTGCCTTTTAGATGTTTTCCTTTTTTCCGAGATTTTCCACCTTGTTGATCTGCAGTTTCCTCATCAACATTATCTCCTATTAGTGATAGTAAGTATCAGCTTTATAAAGAATGCATAGTATCATCAACATTGACCTAATGATGACTTGAGTCTGACTAACATAGATGTGATGCTGGAATTCATTCTGCAAAATCTGAGCAAAATCATCAGTTTCTTTTTTGAAAATAATTTGTTTCAAGGATCTTTATAAAATGAATTGTTGATTAAAGATAAATGTTTTTAAGAAAGTGATGAAAGAAAATTAAACTTCTGTTAAGAATCTGAAAGTTAACGAAAAAGACAAACAACAGTAACATAATGAACATCAAGACATTTGTAAAATGTAGACAAAAGAAACAAAGAGGAGACTAAAATCAAAACACAAAAAGCGTCAACAACAAAATAAGAATACTCAGTTCTGCTCCTTAAGATCATTCAGAAATTAAAGAAGATGTTTTTATGTTCACATCCTGGTGACCATTCAGAAGAACAATGGACACACTGTGGAAGCAATGTTCGTCACATCTCTCAGCACAGATTTTAGAATACATTAATTTCTTACCTGTCACTGTGTCCGGAACAAGTGGACCATCCTTCGCACGTTTCTTGCGTTTTCCTCCTTCTCCGCCTTCTTCGCCTTCTCCATCTCCCGCTCCTCCTTCTCCACCTTCACCACCTCCAGCTCCGCCCCCAGCTCCACCTCCAGGGCCATCTCCTCCTCCACCTGCACCACCGGCACCAGCTCCACCACCGGCACCAGCTCCGCCACCTGCACCACCAGCACCATCTCCACCGCCTGCGCCACCAGCACCATCTCCGCCGCCTGCGCCGCCGGCACCATCTCCACCACCTGCACCACCTGCACCAGCTCCGCCGCCTGCGCCACCACCTGCACCACCAGCACCTGCGCCACCACCTGCACCACCACCACCAGCTCCGGTGCCTTCACCACCACCAGCACCGACTCTGGCGCCAGCAGCACCACCTGCACCACCAACACCTGCTCCCATGCCTGTGCCACCCCCTGCGCCAGCACCTGCACCACCGGCACCAGCTCCGACACCAGCGGCACCCCCTGCACCACCAGCACCAGATCCGACACCAGCGGCACCAGCAGCACCAGCTCCGACGCCAGCAGCACCCCCTTTACCACCAGCACCCCCTTTACCACCAGCACCTCCTGCGCCACCAGCTCCTCCTGCACCACCAGCTCCTCCTGCACCACCGGCACCTCCTGCACCACCGGCACCTCCAGCACCAGCAGCACCAGCAGCACCAGCAGCACCAGCTCCTTTTTTCATGGCTTTACTTGCGGCTGCTTCCTTGTCAGCTGCTTCCTTCTTTGCCTTTGCAGCAGCCTTAGCTGCAGCTTGAGCCGCAGCTTTTTCTTCTTCTGCTGCCTTTTTAGCCGCCTCAGCCTCAGCTCTGGCAGCTGCTTCTGCCGCTTCTCTCTCTGCTTGAGCCTTCCTGGCAATTTCCATTTTTTCCTCCATTTCTTTCTGATATCTTTCCTGCTGTTCCTTAGCTATTCTCATCAGCTCTTCCTCATCACTGCGTCCAGCCACAGTAGTTTTGCGGGCTGCCTTCTTGCCCTTGTTGGCAGGATCTTTGTCAGCTGTAAAAGATAATATGTCAAATGTGTGTATAATTTTTGAATCATATTTGTATTTTGTATGTATTTGGTGGAAGCATGAAGAGAAAAAGTAGGAAGCGAATGATTTTCTCACATTCAACTATAAGCCAGGCGCTGCAGGATTTGATTCCAGCCACGGCAGCATAGATACCGGCGTCCAGAGGCATACAGTCACGTACAATCAACTTGTGGATTAGCTTATCTTCAGATACAATGATTTCATGTTTCGCACTATTTGTTATCCGAATGTTTTTGCACAACCATGAGAGCTCATTCAGTGGTGCAGTCAGGACACATTGAAAGAGGGCGTCCTCTCGTTCTTCTGCCTTAACTTCTTGTATTTTGACCGCAAAGTCAACGTTAGGCACTGTGTGGTTACAGAAAGACACAAAATAGCAAAGAGAAACAGAGGGATTACTTAATTTTATCAATTTATCCCATTTATTTCCAAAAATGTTTTTTCTGTACTGGGTCACATTGGCCTGTCTCATCATATGCCCTTAATTATATACTATATACATACATCTAATTTCAAAAGAAAAAAATAACAGTAGTCATTGCACTGAATTTTTGGTAAACCTAATCTAATTTTAATCACTGGATTCAAGACATACCTTTGAAATCCGTTGAGAATACATTGACGCCCTCAACATCCACTGAGTAGAGTCCAGCATCATCTGAACCCAGATTTTTAATTTTGAACACATATTTCTTGCCGACTTGTTTCAAACTATGCTTCTGCGACTCGCTTTCATCTAACGAGAATGGAACCATGACGCCATCCTGCAGAATTTATAGGACATGTTACCATTTTAACATAGATTACAAAACGCAATAAGATAATACCGATGGTTAACGGCCCTCACCTTGTACAAGAAAATTTTGCTCGAAGGATCTTTGAGGTCCATGTCCAGCTCAATTGTTGCGCAGTCATCGTCTTTGACCTCAATATGTTTCAGTGTACTGATGTGCGTCACAAACTACAGTAGAGGTAAACAGATTTTAAAAACCTACACAAATATAACAGATATATAACAAGGTTGCTCATGGTGCAAGATAGAAACCAGACACTTAGAAATAAAGGTTCTGATGGAGAAGAAATAAAGGCTTGCCCCCTACAAGGAACCCTTTTTGGTTTCTCACAGAACCTTTTTAAAGGTGCCACCTGGAACCCTGTCTAAGGGTTCAACCTAGAATCCACCATAAAAGCCTTACAGAGAACTTTTAAATTCCACTAATCATGACTTATTTTAGACTTAGTCTTAGTTTTTAGCCTGGGGCCAAGGGAACCATGCCCAGCATCCTTTGGCTTCATTAGGTTCCTAAAGGGCTGAGGTTGATGTGGTCTATGGTACAATCATAGTCTTTACTATTTTAATGGTGCAGTGGATCTAAACCAGGATGCTCATTGCCAGCTGGACACTATCTCTCTCATTAACCAATCAACAACTTGTATGTTCAATACAAGTACACAATTAACTACTGTGTGGCATGAAATAATGGTGAACATATCAGCTATGGCAGGACACAAGTGACATTAAGTGATTCGGGGGATTCTAGATACATCTATACCTAAAAATACCATGTAAAGCAAAGGTAAACATATAAATATTTGAGGGTGGGTATCTTTTAACACCGATGCTCCTAACAGACCTTGAAGAACTCTTTCTTTCAATAAAAGGGTTCTTTGGATGAAATGGGTTCTTAATGAATCCCTTGGTCTAAGGAACCAAGGTGCCCCTTTAGAGCACCTGGCTTAAAAAAGCCATGTGACCATTCATACTCGAAGTTTGCGATATAGTCATTGTCACCCAACTGTAGGTAGAACCTCAGCCCTTTAGGAAGAACCATTTTGAAACCCTTATTTCTAAAGACCAGTTCAGACTAAAGATTCACAATGAGATGAAACTGTTTTAGAATGTTGCAGCAGTGTGAACTGGCCGGTCTGAGCTTGACTCAAGCTGGCTGATTTTGTCACCTGCAACTCAACTGGTAAGATTGCTGGTCACCTGTTTTAACAGCCAGTCAGCTTGTAGTGAAGTTTACTGGTCAAGTCAAAATGACCGCGGACAGCGTGTTTGCTTGCTGCGGCAGGTGGTCCGTCACTGTCGAATGCCACCCCATGCACATATTGTCATTTACTGATTAATTGGCGCTGGTTCTTTGGCATATTTATTATGAATACAGTCCATCTGATGCTCATTTTGTTTATATTTTTTGCTGTTTCATCACTACTACAAATGCAGCTGTAGCCAGTATCTCACTATCACTATCCTTGTTCATATTTTAAGAAGCTACAAATTATATTCAGCCACAAAATAAGCCTGAAAAGCTGCAGATCAGACCAGATTTATACAGAGTTGTTGCATAGAGATGATACACCATCTCTTCTAGTTGCATTGGTGTGAACCAGCAGGTTTTCAGATCGTTGCAGAACGGTGCATTGCAAAGTCTTGTCAACTTGTCTTGTTGCGAATCTGTGGTCTGAACTGGGCTTGAGAGTGTAGACTACTCAAACAATAAGTGGCATCAGTAGATGTTTGGTCAGACTTGTTAATGATAGAATTAAAGAATAATCAAAATGCCACATACCGCTGCGATCTCCTCCTCTCTCTCTTTCTTCATTTCAGTCAATTTCTTCAGCATGTAGCGGAAGTCTGTGATACCGTACTCGGAACAGATTCGCTCATAGTCTTTCTTCTCCGCACTAAGGAGAATTTCCCAGACCTTCTCCATTGGTTCCATCGGCTTTTCCTCACGTGTTCCATCAACATTACTGTAGAGAGAAAATTATCATCAAGCCCCGCAAACCAGCACCTTTTCACCAAAGAAAATGGTCTTGTATTGTCATGCAAAAGGAAATGTCAATAAAAAATAACATGACCGTTTATTTCAACAGATAAAAAACTAAATTTACAACACTTCACTCACCGTTTCTTAAGCCTTTTTCTTAATTCCACTGCGTCTGGGGAGTCATAACAAAAACCATCAGTCCATTTGAATGTACTTTGTCTTTCACAGTAGTATTTAAAGAGAAGAGTTTCTAATTAACTTAATTGACATTGTGCACTTTTATATTTTGATTAAAGCCCCATAAGAGTAGCTTTCTTTTTAATTAAACAAAACTGTACTTTCAGTTTAATGACTTGTAGAGAAGAGTATCCTTTCTGTTGTCACCTCATAGAGGATCCCTGTATGCCCAAATAAAATTCAGCTCCTCACACACTTTTTCTGAATGATCAAACAACATGTTAAGTCATCTCCTGAACAATGCAGAGCAGATAAACTTTGAATAAATGACCTCATCTTTCTAATCTCAGGAATCCCTTTGGCATTTTTGGGCAAAAAGAATCTGTAACAAAAAGGCAGTGGATCACAAACCATCCAGGTTGGTGAACCTGAGCACTCACTGCTCACTGCACTCATGTAACTTTAACGGCAGTGACAAAGTCATCATGTCATCACTTCTACTTCTTTTTTTTAAATTTTATTTTATTTGAGCCAATATAATAAATTAATTGAAAAATGTGCTACTTTGGCTGTGACGCGGTCGCCTGACCCAGTCTGCAGTCACTACTCAATAGCCTCACTCAATGACCCTCCAGCAGCACTGATTGGTTACACGTCATGAGTAATACTAGAGCTGGACTGAAGCTTCTCCGATGTTCATGCGGGCTCCAAACTGTGTGTGGAACGTAACACAGCAGATATCACTGAAGTTGTAATCGACATCACAATCTCTTATAAAGAAGTTGCAAAAGCTCCTTGTGTTTCTGCTGGTCATGTTCTGTCATCAGTAACAGTAGTTACTGGATGTAGCTTCAGTTGTATGAGTACGAGAACTGCAAGGTGAGGAAGAGGGATTCGGACCGCGCCTGCCTGAGTACGAGAGATGTGACATTTCATACCACAGACGAATATAATGTGGACCTGCTGATGTGCATTCAATCTGTGCTGGACCTGTTTACATGAGTCAGTCATCCTGTTACTCGGTTTGAGTAGAGAATCCAGTCTGCAATGCAGAGCCTGGTAACACCATCCTGATGACGTGAGCTCAATATTCTGTTTTCTCTCTGTATCAGTCTGGACTGGCTGCTGTCCCAAACACTTTCAGTGGGTGGGAGCACTCCCCTTGACAGACAAATTCTGTCAGCCAATCAGCCAAAGGGGCTGTACACACGCCGTGTCCCTAACTGCCTGGAAAAGGTGAGGTAAGCTGCTGGGCACTACTTTTGAGCCTTTGCTGGGCCAGCTTTCAAGAGCATGGAGGCAGGTTACGACTGAGGTTACTCAGCAACCTTAACAAGCACTGTATCATAGCCGGCTGATCTTCTTCCAGGTGCTGTTTATAAGTGTGTAGGCCTATCGTCCGTGGGACAGATTAAAAGCTCTGGTGGCCCTGCACTAAAATGATCAACTTTTCCATATTTATGACTGATATGTACTGTGGAAGGGAAAAATATCTGTCGGCTGTGATTGGTTGTTCTTAGTCACATGACATGCAGTGTGTGCTACTGCGTTCCATAAGTTGATCTCGGTTTATTTCAGGGCGCAGCCATCGAACCCTTAAAAACAGGCGCTCTGGAACACTAGCATGCCGCTCTGGCGTCACTCTGGCATGAATTTGAGGGTGCAAGAAATGCGGCATGTGTACAGCTCCTTACAGAACACTTGGAAACATCTTCATCACCAATGGAGCCAGTTGACAAATCAGGCTTATGGCAGATCCAGTCTTTCCTCCAAGAAACTCTGCGAATGCGTACTCTTGATCTTGTTAAACTGTTGTTATTGACTCTATTTCTGCAATAACTAACCGGTTGTTGCTTCAGGAGCTACCATTACCGTTCTGCAAGCTGCGGCCAGAATTTTACGTCATCAATGGAGCAACTATGCGGTGCCCAGAAGGCTACTGAAGCTGTCAACTGTGGTGTGGACCCCTGATTTTAATTTCTGGATACAAGGCAGGGTGGCACAGAGTCCTGCGAATGTTGAGCTCACATCATCACAATGATCTTATCAGGCTATACACTTCACTGATAAACTAGAGAATTATACCAGTAACATTCATACACATCCATAATGCACGCGGTAAACCACCACACTGCTGTGAAACATCACTTTTTTACTGCAGCAAGAAAAAAATCCATACTTTCACAGCCCTCGTTCTGTTCCTACCCTTTAACATGACTCTGGCTGCTGATGTTCACATTTTTTTAGTCAATTTCTTAGAGAGCCATTACTGTGTCAAGTGACAGCACACAGTGGCACTGCGCTGGTATGACAGATGCACCCTGACAGGCAGATTTTTCCCAATAATTCCAATTAATGAATAAAATGTCATGTTGCTATGGAAACAAATGGGTTGGTTGTAGCACAGAGAAACTGAGCTGCTGTTTCATTCCAAGTATTGATAGTTTGGATGAAAACCATCAACCTCTATTCATCTTTGTACTCAGCTGGTTGCCCAATTCCCTAAAAGTGACATTTTAAAAAAATGTGATAAATAGGATTTTAATTTCAGAAGCAGTTTGTCTGCTATGGAGTGCTATTTGTGTCTGACAGAGGCAAACACGGTGGATATTAGCTCCTTTTCTGTGATGACTTTGGCCTAAAAATTAAGAGCCTCAACAGCCACAAACACAAACTGAGATATGCACACCTCTTCAGATAAAACTTTGAGGGTCAACTATTTCAAACCTTACCTTCTACCTGTGTCTTTTGGAGTTCCTTGGACTTAGAGAATCCAACTGCAAACAAACAGTGACTTTAATTTCCATTATTCATTTGTCACAGTTCAATACAAATGTGCCAACTTAGAGGAACTATAATGCAGCTTTTATCTAACAGACTTGTGAAACGCAGTGATTGAAAGAATAATAAGTATCAAGTATCATACCCGCAATGACATTCAAGACGACTGTGCACACAGCCTTTCCATATTCATTTGTTGCAAAACACTTGTAGGTGTCAGCATCCTCTGGAGCGACCTTAGGGAACTAATAACATGCAAACAAAGTTAATGGCAGTTTCATTATCACTGAAAGCAGTTTCTGTCGTAAGACATTGGCACATTACATTTCTCGTATATGAATATTCACTCTGTCTCCCATTTACAGCTCCTGAAACCCAAACAACAGGCAAATTCACACTTGTGTTTCCTGTTATGGTGCAGTCTTTTGTTTTATCCCTTTGTACGATATCACACCATCAGACTACACATTGAAGCATCACTCTTACACACTGTTTACAGTCAGTGGTCGTGTGGTGGCGAAAAGGCCAGAAATATATATGACGAAATATATGAAGAAATATATGACCCTTAAGGTCAGGTTAGAAGCAAAACCCGTTTAGTAAGACTGAGTAACCCTAAATGGTCTTACTCTGGGGAGAAGTGTAGGAGCAGAGTGACCCGGCAAACATTGTGATGGTGAAACATTGTGATGGAAAACAGATGTCGTTGGCAGGGACAAGGTGTGGTAAAATGCCAAGTATTAAGATAAGCTAAGTGCAAGTTCTGGAAACGGCAGCAAATAGCACCCACACATACACACCCATGGAAACTTAGGTATGATGTTTATCTGAGGAGGAGTATAGGAATGTTTGGTGAACTGCTCTGCGGTGCTGTCTCATTGTTGCGGTGTTTGAAACTGTACATTGTGTCTTCAGTAAATATCCCGCAAGGCTGCGATTGACCCCGTGTCATAAAGAGTCGTTCTTCAACGATCGCTGATCAGAGCTAATTTATTATCTGCATCAGGAGCCGTATTCACAAACATTCTGAGAATACTCTCAGAGAGCTCCTTACTTAGCCTAAACACTTTTAGTAACGAGTCCTAGCTTAGGAGTGATTTAGGAAAGTTCTCAGAGCAACTCTGAGCCAGGAAGGGACAGGAACTTTTCCTCAGTGAGGAGGTGTGGTTGACTCCCTTGCTAAGTAAGATGCATTCTTTTAACGGATGTGATTGGTTGTCACAGCCACGCCCCTTTGTGAGCCTGCGAGGTGTGGACACCCAGTGGAAATTAAATGATCTGCTGACTGTGAAAGTGTAATTGTTAGTCTGATCGCTTTGTTAATGAAAGGTTTAGATAGACCCAAGTCACTGCTGCACTGTTGAAATTTTCTGTTTTTATCGTGATTATTTTATTTCTAGTTTCATAACATTATTGCTGAGTGGGAAATGTATGCGTAACCCTGATGAGAATGACCACAAATATTATCTCTGCATGATCTAATCTGTAGCATTTCATTTACTCACTGTCATCCAGCGTTTTGAGAATATTTCTGCGACAGTTTAATCTTTCTGCCATTTTCTCCGCTTCTTAAGAAACTCTCAGGCCTCTTAAAAGTCCTCCTCCCTGCTCCTAACAGTTTTTCACCTTAGAAGCTCTTTTAAAGTCCAAGATGCTTTGTGAATAACTTTTATCTTGACAAGGACCTAGTTTTAACTTTAAGGGGAAATTCCAAGAAAACTTCACAATGCTAAGAATTTCCTTAGAATTTCATCACTAGGGGCGACTCCTAGGACTAGGAAGCTTTGTGAGTACGGCCCCAGAGTCGTAATGTCCTTTTCAGGGGCTGAGTGTGGGTGAATTACATTAAACAGAAACATAAAGTGACAATGCCTTCAGGGTTTGCTGCAGATTGTCTTTATTTATACCTCAATCGCTCCACACAGCTTACCTCAATGGTATGTTCCTGAGATGCCTCGTCATACTTTTGCATGCACATGTCAGGGTGATAATGTATTTCTCCGTTTGCTCTGCTCCATGTTACAGTAGGTGTCGGGTCGCCCACGACTTTGGCTTTAAAGACTGCAAATTTACCTGGAATGAAATGAAAATGAAGATTACTTTATTAGTGGCAAATCATTGATTGCTATATTTTCAGTAAAGATAACAGAGACATGGCATTTTACCTACATGCATACAAAACATTTTTGTTTTTATTGTTTTGTTTGGTACTTTGAGAAAGATGCTCTTAAACGTGTTTCACAATTTGTAGATACGTACTCCGGTGTACTGGGAAAAAATATGCAAATGTTTATTACATTTTGTATCATATTTTAAGATTAATAGCACTCAAGAAATTGTGTGGTTCTTTTTAATCTTTCATAGACAATAAAACAGCACATCTTACATTATTACTAATTATTACTGAAAACAACTGAAAAGATGTCCTAAATAAAAACACAACATTCCCTATGACTAATTTCCAGTTTAGCCCTGTGCTAACTAGGATGAAAATAAAATAAATTGTGTTTCTATTTTAGACTCTCTAATTGTTATTGGAACAAAAAGATAAATTTCTGATAGTGAAAGGAGTCATTTCATGGGGATTATGATGGTTAAAAAAAAATCAATCATTTTACAACTACAACATTAGTTACATGTAATCACAAGTTTGACTGTCCTAGTTGTGATTGGCAAGTGAGCCCTGTTGAAATATGCACGCATCAGGCTCTCATGTGCACCCTAAATGTCAGGTACACAAAGTGGGCCAGTAAAGACACAGACAGGCCTGGACGGCAGGTAAAAACTTTAAGGACTTTTTGATGGTCCACTAATGTGGCATCCCACTGGGATTTGTCCCGCTATGCCAGATGGCCGGTATACCTCTGATTCAGCTCTAGTTAAGAAGTGTCACCTCATCAGGAAAATAAGCAGCTGATGCGCGCTGAGGAAGATTTTCACCCTAATGATGAACGATCAACATTTCAAAAGTTGGGAAGGTGAAATGAGCCTCTTAAGTCTGTCTGAGAAGTCTGGTAATTCTTCCTAAATAGTACAAATAACATATTCTCTACATACTGAATGGTTGTTGCTCATTCCTCCTGAAGTCTACATGTTGCTTTTGCCCTTTTTGATTAGTATCAATATATCTTTTCACTGTCCAGTACATGAGAATAAAAAAATAGCTTTTTTTTTTTTTTTTTAATTCTGATGTATTTGCATCCATATGGCCATGCACAACCTAGCTTCTCTGTACCTCTCCCAGCTCTTGCACATCCACACCCCCACCCGCATTCTTAGGCCTTCCTCTTCCATCCACCTCACTCTCCTGCCAGCCCGTCTGACCACCATGGTGTCTAGAGCCTTTAGCTGCTCTGCCCCCCCACCTCTGGAACTCCAACCAGACATTCATAGCATCAACTCTCCACTTTCAAATCTTGCCTCAGAACTCACCTCTTTCAAATAGTCTATTCAGTCTGACTCCTGTCCGTCTCGTTACACATATCCAGTATTAATATAGTATTTATTCACTGTAAACTTGTTTGGCTGAATATTTATTAGTTGTTATGTTATTATAATTTCATCATTTAGTTATTTATTTTGTGTTACTTTATTCCTTATCTCGTTGACCTTTTTAATCCGCTGATATTTTCTCCATCTTTGCCTGTAAGGTGACCTTGAGTGTCATGAAAGGCGCATATAAATAAAATGTATCAGTATTGTTATTATCATTATCTGTCACGGACATGAAGACTTACCCTCTTGAATAGTAAGAGCGATGGGTTTGCGGGTGAAATCTGGAGTTGACTTTCCTTCTGGAAGTTCCTCCATAAACTGTGTTATCATGACACCGGGCACTTTGGACTTCTTCCTGATGCCTGATCAAATCAAACGAAAATATCAACAATTAGACAAGCTTAATGTACAGAGAGGAGAGGTAAAAGATACTGTACAGAAAATACAACATACTAATCACAACATGATGATGAGTATATACAATATACTCATCACAGCATGATGATGTTAATGACTTGTTTTGAGGAGCCACCACTGTGTATCAGTGAACTTAAGTGCAGTATGTTTGAAGAGAAAAGACCTATTTCTTACTAATGTAGTTAAAAAACATACAAATAAATACAAATCTAAGAGACATTTATCAGTGTCAACTTTACAAGTAGTCATATTTAATAAGTGTTTATCTGAAGAAAGCAAATTATTTGTAGAAAAGATGCCACAATAATGAAACAAACTTCTAAAGACTTTTGTTGCTAAGAAAGAACAACTCAGTCCAGTAGTCGGGGTGATAATTTGTAAAAACTCAATCCCTTTTTTTTTCATTTTTGAAACACTTGAAGATTGTCCAGCATTTGTCTGAATAAACCGAGTGACATGTAAATAAGGATAACACAAGCCAATGCAGAAGTTCTGAACTTAATTAGCATAACTCTCCGCCACCTTAAATCTGACCCCGCTAAATGTTTGTTATATTTGTACTTCCAAAAACTCTACTGCTCTTTTTCCAAGTTCAGAATTCAAGTTAGTTGTTTATCATCCCCACCTACTCTACGTCTCCTGTGTGTTGACTCTGCTCTGACACCATTCCCTCCAAACAGAGTGCTGATAAGCAGCGGTACATACTGTACAACCAGCAGTATGGTCAAAAGTCAGAAACCTTTCCAAAGGGAATGTGACTGTTTAATTTATGCATCGATGATTTTCCAGTGTGTATAAACACATTTTTTAACTAACTCTGCAAAAGGATCCAAGTTTTCTGTAATAATGTACTTTGGGCTCTCCCACCTCATGGGCTTCTCTCATGATATTAGTAATGAGTGTTTAATCTCCATATAAACATGCACCCACATGAGACTTAATTTATGTAAGTAGCAGGCGTAATGAGGTGATAGGTGGTGTTGTAATGAATTGAGTCATGGTGCCATAAACATGAAAGTTTATGTCCTGTTGAAAACATGTGAAAACTTTGAGTTGATGTTAATTACAATATAGGATAAATCATATTTACCTTAAAATTCATTGTGGTTTTAGTTTAGATAGTTGATTCATTGTGCTCTCTGGCTGAACTGGTTAAAGCGTATGCAGCTTGTCATATATGAAACTGTTTATGTAAGTAGAGTCTGATTGCAGCCGCACAAAGCTGGGCGTTCCTGTCGTGCTCCTGACTGCATTGTCCTGGTTGTGAAATCAGTGGCTGTTCATTGGTTGTTGATGCAGTTTAACTCAGGTTTCGTCAAATTCTTAGGTCTTTTTTTGTGACCTTAAAGTGCGGCAATCTAATTATCTTTAGTCTGTAATTACCAAAAATAATTTGTACCAACAAAGCTAGCTAGCTTTTAGCAAACAATTCAACATCGATGGATGCTAATAATGTGATGCTAGTAGCGAAAACTTGAGGTGCTAGTTTGCTAGCTAGCCTCCAGTTTGTATCTCCAAAAACATGATTAATTTCATCAGGACACATGAAATCCTGCTTGAACAGCACCTACATTTTTGTGGAAAATTTCCACCTGGCGTTCCCTGAAAGCAGGACGAGCCTTCATGCATCTTGAAATGCATAATGTGTGTGCTTGAATTGCGATCATGAACATCTACATGAGTGGATACCTCTCAATACCCTAGAAGCCAATCATAACACTGAGCGTTCCTGTCTTACGTAACTCAGTGACCTACGTCTGTGTTCCTGGAACGCCCCTGCCGTGGCTGCAATCAGAGCCTTGTGGTTTGTTTCATAGATTACTTTAAACTTAGTTACAAAGTTGTTTTTCAGCTCTCATTTCTAGCTTTAGAGTCATATACACAAAAATTAAGCGGAAGATAAATTGTTCATCTCTGTCCACTAATTCTTATTTCAGACAAGTTACATCACTAAAGTTTTATGCATTCTGTGCACACCTTTAAATCTTGTAAATGGATCATTTTTCCCAGCTGGCACAGGTTGCCAAAATGGAAGATGTGAACTCTAACGTTGAACAGATGTTGAATTGTGGTTAGAATAAAAATCTGGTTGACGATATTTTAAATATCTAACACTAACATTTTATGTTGTGTGGATGTTAACATTATGACATTGGGTTTTGTTCTCCATACCTTACGACTACATGTTGTTATTCTATGTCAGGGGTGTCAAACATATGGCCCGTGGGCCAGAACAGGCCCGCCAAGGGGTCCAATCAGGCCCACTAGATGACTAGACTAAGAGGCGCCACGTTTCAGGAGCATGTTAGACAATGTATTGCCTTGAAATTCTGCTTTAGAGGCTTTATCACGGTGACCTGAATAGAGTTCTCTGATTTAATGATGAATACTTACTGTGACCATGTTTAAAGATATTAAACATTGTGCAAAATATTCAAAAGAGCTGGGCTGTATGTTGCCCTTGAATGAGTTTGACACCCCTGTTCTACGTCGAGATGGTGTTGGCGTGCGATGTTTGACAGATGTTGGATTCTGGTTACCTAACACAACTTCAAACCAACATAATATCAATGTCATCTGACGTCAGTATTCTACGTCAAATTGATGTTGGTATTAGACTTTGTCTGACATTGGGCTTTGGTCACCCGACATCACAACATAAATTTGTCCAAATATCTAATGACAGTTGTGGCCAGCTGGGTTAGTGAAGCCTTGTCCGAAATTTTGATGTTAATAAAGGTAGCACAGTGTTTTGACTTGTCAACATTTGTAGGAGGCTGAATGAATGTATTTAATGACAATGCTACTCTTTTTTTAAGTCCAAAGAAGCAGGTCATGGCCACAGCAGTTGTTCCTGACGTATGTACAGTCATGAGGGTGATCTGTCATCTGTAATTAATCAAACCCCCTATGTCCATATTCGTAGTTTTACAGTTCTCATTATGATTATTTATAGCACAGTTCAGTCTAAATTGTGAACACTCAGAACAGGGAAAGTTGGGCAGAAGTTTTCTGTGTGGGGGCAAAAGCGCTGCCCTCTGCAGTGTCTCGAGGTCCACCCAGTAAAAATGATGAGTCCAGCTCAGCTCACGTGTACAGTTCACTCTCGAAATAGGCATTGAAGCAGGTTTAAGTGCTTTGCAGAAGTCCCAGAACACCTGAGAGTACCAATATGGACTAACCCATAGCAATCTCGAGGGCAGCATCACTGAATGCTGATCGCAGGGCTTCAGCTGGTCCAGGGATCTTTAATTATTTTCTCTTGGCATGAAAGACCTGTAATAGGCAGAATATAAACTAAAGTATATGTAGTTTAAGTAAGGAGGAGTGAGCAGGGTGCCCCAGCATTTTGCAGTCCGAAGCGCATTGGAGGTGAATTGCTTGTGGCAGGAGCTACAGAACAGTATGTGCTGTATGTGGCAGAGCACTGATAACGTTACATGAATGTCGATGCTGTTAACAAGCTGAACTTTACTGCTGTGGAGTCACGAGGATGACGCGGACATCGTTAAAAGTGATTTGTTTGCATGGAAATATTGATCAGCCAATTAATGTAGAACAGCAATTAAAGCTGGGTGTTTAAGCCAGGCATTGATTTCATGGGTCCGTCAACAAGAAGTCTTACATGGAATATAAATTTGGAACAGAAGAATACATATATATATATATAAGTGTGTGTGTGGAGTGTATATATAGTTCATACCATATAGGAGTTATATTAGATTCACATTCACAAACATCACCAGACTCTTGATATCTTGTTAGGATGAGTATGTACTTCTGATACCACTGAAGATCCTTTGCATCATGTTTAATTAGTTAATGTTTCACCTCTTTGTTGTAGCTGGACTTCAGGAGAATAAACTGTCAGGTATTCCTTAAAAATTAGTGGTTAAAGAAGTTCTTCAGAGGTGAAAGCAGAGTATAGAAAGTTGTGTTTGTCTTGTTATTCATCATGTACAGTAATATTTATCCTGCGCTAAATGTAGCTACAGAAATGCACCTCTGGCCAGTGCCTAAATGAACCGTCACGTTCACTGTATGTTCTCCACAAAGCCGCGCAGAGCTGGAACAACCTTACAGAAGACATTACAGTTTCCTAACTCTCTGAATATTAAGCACTTATACACTCCTCTTGAGTGCTGCACTTTCCTCTTCACTGCTCTGTGCTTTCATCTTTTTAATGTCTTTTAGCTTTTTATATTTGTGTTTTACTTATTTCATATCCTTTATGGCTTATAAAGCTCTTTGAAAAGCCTTTGTGTATGAAAGGTGCTTTATAAATACACCTGGCTTGTCTTGCCAAATAAATGAATAAGTGAACAAATGAATGATAAACTTTTCTAAAGCTGCTGACTCACCGACATGTTTCTACTGTTGTGTGACATTGTATTTCTTCCTTTATTCCTCAGTTGCCATTGTTGTCTGTTAACATCAGTAACTTTGCAGTTCTCTGTTGGTCAGCTGTCCAATTTCTGGCTGTACACTGACTGAGGCTGAACTCTTTTTATTTGTTCATGTCCCAGTTTAAATAGATTTTGTTGCTAGTCTGAATTGTCCTGATATTAGTTACAGTATTTCATTCTTGAGATCACCGCAAAGTTATCACCACTTTTCTTTTGCAGATTTGAACTAACAGCTTGTATTATTTTCTTGTTTCATTTCACAGCCATGTTAACAGAGAATTATGTGATTCCTCAAAAGTATCACTGTGTTCTGGTGCTGACCCAAATTCCCCCAGAGTAATTGTCAAAGGCATACAAGAAATCAGAAGACATCGAGAGTTGGGTGAGGCTTAAGGGCTCCCGGAGTTCACGGGTGCCGTTCCAGCTGATTACCTTGGGACCTCAATGTTCTGTGTTAACTTGACAGCACATGGTTCTCTTAGACCTGCTTTGAACTGCTAGGATCATAGAAATTGCAATTTTGTATCTGTGACACTCCTGGTCGTCACAGCGAAGCCGAGGAGAGCACGAGGGTCAGGCATGAAAAGGCCGAAAATCTCCAGGGAATACAGAAAGAGTCGCAACTTAAAGGGGTGACTCAGTTTGCCTCGGTGCTCATCGTCTGAAAATACAGCCTCGAATACGTTTTACTTGTAGTCTTCTTACTGATACCAAAGTCATACTTTTTGCAGTCGCTCAATATTGATCTAAATTCACAAGTTAGTTATGTTTAAAGTCCCCCTCCACTCAATAATGTTTTCTTCTTTTGGTTGTGTCCCCTAAAATGAATAATGTTCACAACATTGACTTGTATCTGTGCAAAGTTTTCACGACAGAGGTATTTCACATCCTTCTACTGAAAGAAAATTAGCATTTTCTAGGAAAGCAAAGGCATGACCTGCTTTACTCTGCTTTACTCTGCCTCTTTTTGGCTACCCCTGACAGTCTTACTCTAACCCCAATCAGTCCCACTCCTCTGGCCTTTACCTAACCAACGAAGATGAGTATTAGCCGGTTGGAGGGAGAGTAGGGCAGGTCATGCCTTCGCTATTCTAGGAAACACAACTTCACCTACTGAACGGGGCGATGTCTGTACTCTTCACTAAGTTTTTTTAATGGATTTTTGGTCAGTAAAAACCCCACTTTGGTATCAACTGGCTAAATGAGACTACAGAACATGGTCATGCTGAGCCACGGCTAATACAGCTTTTAAGTCTTGTTATGGTGGTGACGTTAGGTCATGTGACCATAGTGTAGTTTGTTTATAGCTTAGCTTTTTAGCTTTTTTACTGAATTTAGGCTTCAATAATCATGAAAGCGGTGTCCATTATTGACTATCTTGCTGAACAAAATATGCAAGTATAGAGCTCATTTTTGGCAATAATACAAAATCCAGTGAAAAAAAACCTATAGGCTCTTTGACAAGAGAACCAGTGTGATGCTAACTTCTGCGTCGGCCCACAGAAAACATTATCGCTGGAGCACTCTCTTGCTGTCGAAATGGGGAAGCACATATTCAAACACATATCGGGAAACAGACTTTGACACAACACCAGAGAAGACCCCTGAAACCTCCAGGGTAGAGCAGACTTGTCATTATGGAGAGCAGAGTTAGCATTAGCATTGCAAAAGTTTTGACAGCAAACATGGCAGAGTGTTCAGGTTTTGGATGTTAACCGTATCCTGGTGCTTCCTTCAACTATCTACCAAAAACCCCATCGTAGGGGATATTTTTTTGTTTCACAAACACTAATGTGGTGTCAGCCGACCTGTTCCACTGCAGATTAGCCCACAAACTAACAAGCTACAACATAGGCTAAATTACAGATGCTAACTACACTAATCATTATGATTTGTGTGCTAGCTGCTGTTTTTGATGCACAACAGACTCCTCATCTGAGTCTGGGTCTGCCTGAGGCTCAAACATGTACGACTGAATCTCTCTGATGCTTAATGTAATGCTAACACTAGCCATCTTGATACCCACTGCTGGTTCACTGGTCAAAGTAGTGCGAGCAGTGTTGGAGAAGACTGAAAGCAAAAGCAAAACTTTCAGCAAACAAATTTTGCAGTAAGGGAGAAGTAGATCTGCTTTTAGCCCCTTTTCAGAGTTTTTTTAACCATTGTTTTTGTCATTTGTTAAACAGATATCAGTAAAGTTTAAAACGTGTCTGGAGAGGGACTTTAATCTTGAAGATGCCATTTTAAGGGGGCACTAGGGTGGCCAGTCGCATTAGCTTGATATTAGGAGAGATCATGCCGCCCTTTGAAGATGTCCCTGTAGAGCAAGTTCACTTATTGAGACTGAACTGTGCCAACATACTATACAGGATTCTGATGAGCATTTGGACATACGTTTAAAAAGTGGCATTTTTCCTTTAAATCACAAGACAAAGTAGACACATAGAAATCAACCGCAGTGCCCTTTAGCAGCAGCCTTGAGCTATGGAGGGTGTTTAAAACGTCACAATGAAATGCATCTGTTGTGACACTGAAAGTTGAATCATCCGTTTCGGATGACACCTTTCAAGGCGTGATGAAGAGCACATCATACATGCAACTCACCCAACATGGAGACATGCACTTACAGAAGGTGAGTCGTTTGTGTGATTTGATTTCTTTTTTGTTCGCATACCTTTGTCGTCAGGGTCGAGCTCCCTCTGAACCGGCGACTTAACACGCAACGTGACAGCAGGAGAGGGAACAGGACAGGTAAATATTAATCCTGACAGAAGCACCATGGCAGGTTGGAACTTCGACAGGATTATGGACACAATAAACACAGAACACCACAGTATACAGTATACCCCAGGAATGGGAAGCACGGACACAGACACGACTCAGGAAGAACAAGAAATTCAGAGACACATCACACAACAGAAAACGGTTAGTCATGGACACAGTATAATACAGTATTAGCAATATGTTGTTACAGTGAAAAGTTGTGCTGTGCAACTGTTGATTAGACTTAACTTCAAGCTCACTCAGGCATGTTCTCACGGCTCTCATCACATCTCAGGATGATTCCTGCACGGTGCTTGAGAGAATATTTTGCAAATACTTTGTTGAAAAGCAACTTAGCTTAAAAGATGCCTTCGTTCTTTCTTCTATGACACAAGGACGCCATTTCTCTTCAAGTTCTCTCTCCAGTTGCAGCAGCGGCTAGCGACTGCTGCATTGTTCTTCAGATATACTCAGAGTAATCCTGAGTGAAGATACTCTGAAGGTTTTTGCTCTCGTTCAGTGATTACGGCTTATTTGCATCTCATCTTCTGCCATCTGTGACGCCTGCTTTCATTTTCTTGACAGACATCTTCAGAATCACATCCTCGATGAATGAAATGGCCGGCGCTACATTCAAACTTCTTGCTGCTTGTTTTTTCCAGGTAGCATAAAGCTCCGTTGAAAAGAAGCATCTGTGTTCTCCTTGACAAAAAAATGTTCTTTGCTGTTGAGTTTTCTTGGAAAAACCATGAATAATATTTGGACTGCTTCCACTTGACAAAAGAAATAACTGAGGTGCTTATCTTCATTTTCTCTCAGCGGAAATGGTCAGCCCTCGACATAATGCAGCATTTTTCAGATGTCTTGGGTGTTTCATGTCTTCAAAAAAGATGCATTTTGTAGACACGGCTCTTATGTGTTCTTCGAAGTGGTAAGCCTTCTAGGAGTTTTTGTGTCTCACAGAGTTTTATTTCCTTGAATGCAATGTCACAGGAGTCTTTATTTTTGCGTAAGATTAGTTGTGTAAGTCAAATAGATCCTGTTCATCATAATTCCTTGGAAAAGAGGTAATACAGGCGGACACAGCTGCAATACAAACACTTGACTGACCTAACCAGAGAGGTCGTCTTATCACCCTGCACTTACCCGCCTGCCCAGCGGCAGTTGGTTCGGTCACCTTTGACTTCTTCCACATCTTGGCTTTCCTCTTGAGCTCTGCCGATTCAAAAGGCTCTGCAGCAAAAACAGATAGGAGATACAAAAGGACATATTCAGCACCGTATACGTGGCTCAAAAGCAAATCATTGACATTCTCCTTAAAGTGTTTGAGGTGTCAGCCTTTAGGGGTCGGTTGTACTTTCACCGTTTCTCATTCTCTTTGAGCAAATGCTGCTCAAAGTTTGTCAGATTAATTTAAAACTTTAGGAGGAAAATCAGCAGCTCTGATCTGTCCACATAGTGTTTTATAAAGTTCACTGCAGTTACTCTGAGCAGTCAGTAAGAGGCAGCAACCAGTGTCATTTACAGTAACTGCTGGCCTTCACTCAGGCTAAATGCCTGTTCCAGGAATCCTTTATAGGTATGTGTTAATTAAGTAGGGAACTTGTTGAAGCCCTAAATAAGCAGGGTGGAGAGTTAGGCTTAGTTTTTCAATGCACACACTCTGCCACTGTTATAGCCCCTACTCCTGATTAATATGAGCTGATTTATGGTACTATTTTAAAAAATATCCTTAAGTATTAGTGTGAAGAAACAAGTTTTAGATTACCTGTACACAGGCTGTAGAAAAAATAGCCAAAAGACACGGCATGCAACTTTTCCCCCTTCTTTTTTTTTTTTTACCACACCTGCAGTCCTCCCTTTTCTTTAATAAAATATATATGCATAAATATCAACTCTAATACCTAACTAATATTTACCACTCAGTCTGAGAGGAGTTTAGTAAAGATACCAGAGGACTTTTATACAAAAGCATCAGGTGTTACGTGACCCTACAGTACAGTTGGCTCGCATGAAACTTGTTTAACCGTTACATGAGTCACGTGTCGTCTCTGTTTTGAAAGGTCACATGCATCACTTTATGTCATTACTATTTTTTGTTCTTGTAAAATCTGACCTAATGACTCTCAAGTTGAGGGGTCTTCACCTCCTTATTGGACAGGGGCTTAAAGGAGGAGTGGTTACGTATGGGGGATTAATATTATTTCGTTATTACTTTGCAGCTGAACAAAGATTTTCAGAAAATGTTGACATGCGGAGGTGAGTACTTTTTGTGTGTGCTGCTTGTAGAGCTCAGTGTGAATGACACTGTGCTTTTGTGTTTACTTGGATGACCTAACAAGTCTTTCCCTTGATACCTGAAAACACCTACAATAAGGTTTTGATCAACGCTTGCTATTGTGCTTGAAAGAGTCCTAGTAACTAGCATGATTGCATGATTCTTCAAATTACATTATCGTGTCTGTCTAGCTGTGATAGATACGAACCTACTGTAGTCTGCTGCATGGTTTACTACACATTTTTACATTTTTCCAACAGCATGTGCGCTCACACTGCTCTGACTCCTCTAAACCTTTAAAGCCCCTGAAGACTTTGTTTCACATTTTCTGTTTTTCTCTTACAATAAGTGTTTGTGACACTCAGAAACTCAAATGATCAGCTAATCTGTGATGAGGTAGGACCCAACTGCTCATGACAACAAACTGTTTGAGAAACGTCATTTTCAGGGGCTTTAAAGGGAACTTGTTATGCTTTTCCATAGTTTGTCTTTTATATATAACGTAACCAGTGTCGGATATTCATTGTAAACATGGCTTAAGTTTCAAATTATCAGGTACAAGTATGTAGAAGTAATCCTTGTGTGCAAAAAAAATCAGAAAATTTTGTTTCTACTCTGGCTACTGTATGACGTCGTATTGTGCTGGATTTCTCTGTATGGTCATCTGCTCCAGAAAGGCAACTGCTAGTGTTTACACTACGTAGCCTACACTGCTACATGTAGCTACATGCTAACGTCAGAGAAACATGTAGTCATGGTTGCCAATGTTGTGCATTTTTCCCCTAGTGGGATCAGATTCCCACTAGAACATGGCTGGCTGTTTTTTGGAAACGTTAAAGGTATGGCTATTCTCCATCACTGTCAATCCCTGGCTGCAATGACAGTGCAGAGGCAGTGATATGTGGAAGCTGCAGAAACTTTGACCAATCGAAGCAGACTGGGCTTTTTTGGAGAGGATCTTAAAGGGGCAGGGGCTGAAATGGAGCATGTCAGACAGAGGGTGAATATGGACAAACAGTATGTAAACAAAAAATACAGGCATGAGCCTGAAAATGAGGATACCGTAATAGGTCCTCTTTAAACATACAGAATATTGTCTAAAAGCCAAAATGTCGTTTTGAAATATGAGTCTGGCTTTTTTTTAAAGTGTGGGCTTCTGTTTTTGACTTGCATCATAATTTTTAGTGAAAACTGAATTACAAATACTTCACCTCCAATTTTAAAAATTTACAGTCTGTCCTGATGTCCCACTGGAAATAAAACCTGCTGTCTTGGAAAGTAAGTGTTTTATTTTTAGTCGTACTCGTGCCCCAGCATATGTTCAGAACGGCGCTGGGCTCCAGCAGCGATCTTGGCTGTTGCTGGATCCTGAAAACGAACTACACAACACATATGGTAAAAGCAAAACAGCCTGCAACAGGAGACATTTTGGCAGGAGGCCTTTTGCATTAAAGGAAACCCACTCCTCTATCCCTCTCACTCACCCGTTTTGCTGCTGTAGCTCATTACATTTATAGTTTGTTTGGCTGAGGTCTCTCATCTGATTAAATGAAATCTGACTTGTGGGGGAGGGGAGGCTGTCGACCAAATGAATGTCGATAGATCCTGAGCATCTCTCTCAGCCACCGTCTCTCAGATTTTAAAGATTTCAGCTTCAGGCTGCATTACAGTAAACACTTTTGTTGCCTTTCTTTTTAACACATTACATTTAACCTGTATGTCAGCAGGCTGGCTGTCACTGCAGGCAACATAACAAGTCACCAAAATTAAAATTAGAGACAGGCTATCAGAAAAGTTGGACGGCTGTAGCAGAAAGACAGTAAATCCAGCTTTTAACCCTCAGAGTTTTACTCTTAAAGACATACTTCGCCCACAAAGTGACCATTTGTACATCAGTTAGTCACGCTGTCTTACTGTGAATATGTGAAGAAAACTTTTTCTCGCATGCCTCCACGGGAAACCACATTTTGCAGCAGCAAAACTGTCTTCCCACATGCATTTTTTCACTAAAACCTTATTTAAAACTGAACTGAAAGTGAAACCTATTTATACTCTCTTTCTATTTAGACTCCAAAACTCAGGTTTTTTGGTAAAAATGCACGTGTTTGGGAAGTACTAAGCATGCGACTGGATAAATGAGACTTGGATTATACTGCACGTGTTGTGTGAGAGTTTGTAAATGGATGTTTTAATATAGTTTTGCTTTTGTTAAAGGTCATCCTCAGTCAGTTAATAAATTAATATTTGCTGTTTTCATCATGTTTATGTATCTCTCTCTCTGTTATGTTCTGCACACACAGTCATAAAGGAGAAAATTATGTTTACATAAGCCTGATAGATGTTATCTGACTATGATGTTTGTAACTTAATTAAAAGGCTGCCTGTAATTATTTGCTTCCATAGTATTTTGACACTTTGTCTTGAAGTTAATTCAACGCTGACATACACAAAATGATGCGAGAGGTTTTGTGAGTTTCCTTCCCTGTGTACGCACGATCAGATTCTGTGATGTTTGCATGTGTAAAACACCACGTCCCCTGACATCACTTAAAGCTGACCTCTTTTCGAATTAACAACATGAAAAACAGTGACAGTCATTAGGAGACGCCTGTAGAGTCCTTTGAAGTATGCAAGAAAAAAAAGAAACTCGAGAGGCTGCACAGCAGACAAACAAATTATGCCTAATGTCTCAGATGTACGTGACATGTCTCAGGGATTCAGTCACCCACTGCAGATGACTGCACCGCTGACCGCATACTCTTGAAATGGCATCTGGTAGCTTCTCAAATGTCCCTCACTGCATTTCTCCACACGTCACTGGCTGCGGCGTACGAGGCAGAAAGTAGCTTCAGCTGTGTAACTCACATGAAACTTGGCCTGACGACAAGGCCTTTTGGTGTCAAAGGAGCGCTAATGGTGCTATTTGAACTTCCCAGGGGATTTGCTCATTTGTTCAATTGCTGTAAGCGGGCTGACACGCTGATGCATGTATGTTGTTCAGAACATGTAAGAAGTGCTTAGGCTAACGCATGTTGTGTGTGGCGGCATGTTTTGATCAGTCCGTGTTTATTCTCTGTTGCTTTTTAGTCTTATCTCCTAAATTGATGGTGTTCTTTCAGATCTACGAAGCGTAACCACATTGAAGATAATTGCTTTTTACAGAAACACATTCTGCATGTGCACGATGTGAGGCACAAGCACAGAGAACGACTACAGTGCGAATAGTATCAACCACAAGTCCTGCATGTTTCTTTTCATGTGAAAAGAAATCCTATTTTCTGCCAAAATACAACCCACAGCCTGCACGCAGCTCCCTGAATCTCAGGCTACATATCGATTTGATACCTCCATCTAAAGTTAGTCATCATCACCCAACAACCTCACAGCTCTGACCTCACTGCTGTGATCCAGCTTCCCAGATTTAAAGCCGTGAAATTCAAACTGAGGAGCCTGCATGCCTTACTAAAGTGATTTCATGCATCGACACCAAATTTGTGTGTCCTCTGTGTAACTAAATCCTGTACAACATTTAATGAATATCAGAATTATTAACATACTCTGTAATTCAAGCAACTGAAATTAGATAGCACATTAAATTACACTCTTAGTCACTTTATTGCTCTTTAAGCACACAGCAAGTTCAGCTCTTTGTAGAGGAAAATAGAGGCGTGTATTCATTACACACAGCCTGTACTATTTAGTTTGGTTTCCTGCACTTATTTGTGCACCTGCTCGCAAAAAGCTGACGTCTCTCTGATGCAAACGGTGACATTGTATTTATCCTGATTATGTTCGCAGGGCCTGACTTACAGAAAAAATAGGCTGTCTGTAATCCATTTCTGCTCTCTGCTCAGAATATTTCCTCATCCAGCCTGCCTTCATTTGAGGGCCACCTACCTGCTCACAGTCCTCAGTGCTCTCAGCTCTGTTCCCTTTCAGGCAGCAGTCTGGTCACACTGTGCCTTCTCCTAATTTTTTCAATGTAATAGATCCTTCCAGCAGCGTGCAAGTCTACGCTTGATGCTCCTCTACTGACTAGACCAAGCGACTGCCAAAAGCTGTTTAGGCTTTTTTGTATTCGTGGTGACTCCAAAGACATTGGAGGTTGGGTGGGCGGTGAGGCACAGAGGGGGCACAGCGAAGGGTGGGTCAGAGAGCAGGTTAAATACCTCTTAAAGAATCATTTGTTCCCATGAACCAGATGTAGTGGCACATAAATGAAAATGAAGTTTGTTTACAAGCTTGAAATTTAGATATATCGGAGTTCACAAGTTTAGGATTTGATTAGGGCTGCTAAGTGTAAGTGTGCTGTTGACTTGATTGTTTAACTCTTCAACTCCTGACTTTAATTGTTCTTTCTGAAAATAAAGACTCTCAGTGCAAACAAAATCCTGTTGTTTCTGTTTTTCTGAGAAATTTTGAAATGATCTTCATATTGTATACACATCGAATGCAGCTTGTAAGACAGCAGACATATGATTAATGATGCACCTGCTCTCTTTATTGCAAATGACACAGAAAAAAAAATAAAAAAGGAAAGTACATTAACATCAAACCTGTCAAAACAGTCAGGCGGATGTTGTCACTGAAATCAACATTTGTTTGTGTGCAGGGATGTTGTCAAAATGCTGTCTTGTAAAGATGATTTCCTGTAATTATGTTTAGTGGAAGTGATACGTTCCTGACAATGACTGGGACATATTAATTACCATCCTGCCAACTTCAATTAACAAAAGAAGGAACTTCTAAATGGCTGATATTGATTTGACAAACTGGAGTGGAAATATATAATGATGATGTTCACTGGATGAAGTTTGATATCCGGGCCTCTTTAAGGCAGCCATTCGAAAACATTCATCACAGCAAACACACTATAATTCCAAGTATCATATTAACAATAGGTCATCTGAGGACATGTTATTCTGTATTTGGCTTGGAATAAAACCCAAAGATGGATACAGAGACATCTAAATCAAGGCTCAAGGCTGCAGCGCTGGAATGTTTTCTCCCGTTGTCTTTTATTACAGACTCTGGTATTCCAGTTGCATGTCATGTTGAGAGTTGTATTATTTTAGGACGTGCCGTAAACTTTGCCAGCCACTGTCCTTAGAGGCTTAAATAAAGACGTGATGTGTAGGTGCTTCAAATTGTCACCCCCCCATCGGGTGTAGAGCCAAGCACGGAGTCAGCTGTTATGAGTCTATGTTCCTATGAACATCTGAAACCTGATCAAGACTATTGACAAGTGTTAATACCTGCAACAAATACATGCTTACCAGAAATACACATTCAGTCAGTGATGCTAGGGAACAATAGAACTCTCTCTTATACACATTTATATATGAATCATGATGGAAAATGTAGGTAACAGTAAGTATTGTTTTTGTTTCTCTCAGTATTTGTCTCCAATAGATGTTGGCAAAATGACCTCCAGACAAATTTATATCTAAAAGAGATGACAGTAGTATGAAGTATGACAAACCTCCGTGAAATGTGGTTTGGTTGTATGACCTTCTTGTCCCGACGGTAAATCTGGTGAACTTTGCCTTCAGCAAACAACAACAACCATAAATCTGTCTCACTTAGAGAAATATGCCAAAGGTGTCATTTCCTAGTGTGTGGTCATGGTTCTATAAGTCAGACAGGACGCATAGTGAATGTAAAGTCATTGCATTGCAAGTTTTTTGTTTTGTTTATTTTTGTTACTAAAGAGCCTTTATTTGTTCTGCTTTGAAACTGATGACGTCTAGTTACTCAGAAATACATGATATGTTATTATGGAACCCAATACAGTGACACACCAGTAGTTTACATGTTTCTACATGTCATACAATCATAAGTGCTTAAGGCTTAAGCATACATACATTTTCACCAGCTACTTAAGTGGCTTACTGGGTCCATTTCATGGAAAGATGACACCACTGGCATGTTCTGGTTTATTGGCCAGAGGGTTAGCCATGTCATCTGGTCAGGTCGAGGTCGGGCAAGGGTTGATGAAGAACATAAAAAAAGTGTCTCGTGCTATATTTGGGTCACTGTGATATTTTAGACCACAAATAGAGCAGGATGGTGTTGATATGATAAGACACGGAGATGTCTGTGAAAAATAATTTAATTAAGAAGGCTTGTGACACTTGTGTCATTGTGTTATATCATTTGGTTGATTGCACACTTGAGAATGTATTTGATTTCTTTCTGTTCATTTTTCATTCATTTTGTCAGGATCTGAACACTTGATTTCAAACTACTTTGTAAGCTACTGAAGCGGTACACACATGCACATAACAAAAATAAAGACATTCATTCATTAGCCAGTTTGTAGGAGACACCTAGCTAATAAAATGCAGTCTTAGACAACAATCTTAAACAAACCCTGCCTCCATGAACGCAATCTCACTCCTAATTCATCAAAAACGGCAGCTTGATCAGTGGCCCTACACTCCAAACTATGATGCTCTATGTGGCTGTAGTAATTATGACAGGAGCAAAAGAGGAAATCAGGTAGTAGTATAGTATACTGTAGTATAAATGAAGGAGGTTCAGGTGGATGGATGGATCAAACAAACACAGAACTTTCACCCAGGAGACCACTGTTCATGTCCTGTGTGAAAAAACAAAGGGTTACTTTGACTAACTACGTCACAACCTTATGTAAAAACATAGCCTACTTATTTTAACCCACACCCTGATCTTATCCTCAACCTTACCAGGTAGTTAAGGTGCCTAAATCTAATCTGAAAGTTTATTTTGAAAAGACACTGTATGCATGTAATGAGTGGAAACAGACACATGTAAAACTGGCGCTAGAGGGATTACCAGGGAATCATAGTTTGAGGTGTAGAGCCACTGACCAAACTGAGTTGCGAGTAAAATGTTTTGAATGTTCAGTTTTTGGTAAAACTGTGTCAGAGAGGTGTTCATTCAACTGTGTGATCATGTTAGAGGATACTGACAGGTGTTTCTGTTATTCTGTCCACCCCATTTATATCAGTGAGGATAGACTAAAAACAGAGACATGTTTCAAATGCATACATTTAGATACAAAAATTAATAAATAACCTGTGATTTTTATTTTAATTAACTGCATTTACAGTTTTCATATATAATAGATTTTGTATTGATGCAAGATCAATGGCATTAGGTTACTAAGAAATGATTCAGCAGACCTTAAGTGGCTGCCTTTTTTAATTCATGCTTTGAAAGTCAAATCGAGTCAATTTTATTTACGCAGTCCAGCTTCACAAATCATAGTCAGACACCTTCTGACTCACCTGTTTTCAGAATTCATACATGTTATTCCTATGGTCTGTGACAGCCCAAAACATATCAGTAAAAATGAACAACTCCCTCCCAAATCCAAAAACTAGAGTGCTAAACTCAAAGTTGTGATGTCATAGGGTATAAAGTCTGGAGCTGCTCCACAGAGAATGAATTGGGAAAGATGTTCTAGATGACATTGAGAGCAGCCAGGGGAATGTTATGGGAGTATATGGGAACATTTTCTGTTTCAGAGCTGAGAGCACTACAACAGAATGAAGCTCATTTGGTTATAAAATGAAAAAGAAAAAAAATTCTGTAGGTCCACAAAATCAGGCTCCCATTCATTGTAGATGCAGCAGCTCCAGACTTTATACCAAGTTAGAGACTCACTTCTCTGGTTTCTGGCTTTAAGAGAAAGCATCTCCTGTTCACAATATTGATTGAACTTTCCTAGGCCATGGAAATAACTTACTGTAATTCTTAATGGAGGTGATGTTCCCACTTACCCCTCGACGCGGACAAGGAAAAACTTCCCTCCCAAAAATCCTTTAAAGGAGTTTTATATGATATTCAGAGCACATCTGTGATTCTGAGTCTGATTCAGGTTGTTGGCACACGGTTCTCAGTATGGAAGTGGCTGAGCTGATGGCTAGCAGCTAACAGTGCTAACTCAATAAACAGTGCTATCAACAGCAACAGTGCTGACAGAGCTAACACTGTCAACCAAGGTGGAACTGGAAGGTTAGCACTAGATTTCCATGATGATGCCGTGGGTTGGGACAGCATTCTACCAGTGGATCAGCTGTGTGAGCGCTCAGCAGCAGAGATTAGCTAGCCAGTGGGATACACAAACAGTCCTTACATATATTTACATGCACGTGCAACCAGACCGTCTACCACAACATCAAACACAGAAGCTTGAATTACAACACACATAGAAGGAGCATGACTTCATTCTCTGCTCAGAACACCATTTTTCACTGTACTGAATATCATTACATAGCAAATTGTTGTTTGTGCCTATTTTAATACTTTAAAAGTTTTAGGCAGAATCTTTACCAGGAAAAAATGAAATAAACCCTTCGTCTCCTTGGACAGACAGATGTACAATAGATGTCGTGTGTAGAGGACAACCAACATAGTAAAATTACACAGTAGAAAATTTAAATGACAAAAGTTATACAGAGAAAAACAACTTCAATGTGTTCAAGAAGTTTTTAAAGTCTGCCTTTTAACAATAGACGGGTGCCCACGAGCACATTGAAACAGGTTGTGCTTGCTGCAGTCAGCGTTCTTGTTCATGACATCCCTTCCTAACAGACTTCAAATGAAAGAGAGACAAAATCACACGGTCCTGATTCTGTGGGAAAAAAAAGTTACTTTGAAGCCAGTATCAGTTAGAGGAATCAAGGGTGGGGGGGTATCTTCCAAAGTTACAATCCTGTTATTACCAAAAATCCCTGTTTTTGTTTCCCTCGACAGTGTTTCCTTCCTGAACTGCCGTGTAACACAAAGAGGGAATTTGCACTAAAAAGACAGCTTGTCTTAGATTACCTCCAAGATCTCCCCTCCCCTGCCGCCTCTCGCTTCCTCGAACTGCTGTTTACTGTTTTCCCCACTAAAGCTCTCAGTTATACATATCCAGTGACGGCTTTAGCATTCTCTAAATTCCTTGACCCACATGCCCACCGGCTCCTTACAACTGTGTCTGCATCTGCTTCTAATGGTCTTTGTCATAATTCACACTCCACCTCCTCTGGCTCCCTGTTGCCTCCCTTCCACTTCATTTACCGTCCATATCTACCTATTCTTTGATATTCCAGTCCGTCCTTTGAGCCTGCTCCCTCAAGCAACGTCTTATCTCGCTCGCTTTCATTTTGATCCGTCTCGGTCAATGTAGCATTTTACCGCTACATTATTGCCAGACATAGGTAGCTGTATTTGATATTTGTCTGTGAAGCATCCATTAGTTTGTTAGTTTGCATCATTTGACATGAAAGCAGCTTTTAAAGTTGCCAAGTGTAATTGCTGTTTTTTTTTAAATACAGTATAACCAGATTTATTTTGCACTGAGAGCAGCTAGACTGAAAAAGGTTACATTTTCCCAGGCAGCATTGCAGTCCAACAGCTCTCCTCTCCTCAGGTGTCAGTGGCTGCTCTACTTTCATCAGGATAATTCTGATGTCAGAATCAGAGAGACATTTTTATCAACCGTGGATAATGTTTTGGGGCTTCAGGGAGTGCACCGACGCGATCAGGAAAGGTAATGCCCCCAATCCCTGTAAGAGGCGAGCTGCTGATGAGGTCACACCATGTGTTTGATTTACTGCCTCTGCTGGCTTTGCTATGCTGATACACCCCGTTCTGGACTCCCACAGCAGCATGTATAGAAATCACAAGGTATTTTTGATTCCTTTGGTTGTAAAAGTCGTTAAAATGTTTCAGAGTTCGGAGCTTTGTACAGGTCTGTCAGCGAGTTTACGAAGGTCACTAGCGTTCTCTATTTTTGGCAGGCTTTAATAAAAAAGTGACATCTATTCATATATGATTTAAGTTAAATGGCAGCAGTCACAAATGGTTTTTATCTCTGGCTGCAGTGAGTCTGCTGAGATTGAGATTTGGCCTCTATCTCACCTCTGAACCAGGATGCTGAAGTAAATAAAACTTTTTACCTCCTGGAAGCTACACACACATTCAACCAGTGATGTAGAGGAGGCAGCTAAACTTCTTACTTTACCTCCACAGTAATTGAATGCTTACTTTTCACACTCCTCTGGCTCTAAAGTGGCGTTCATCATGTCCCCGTCATGGACTCAACAGTGTGGAAAACTCAATTTTGGCTGAATTATACTTTCAAAGGAATACTTTACTGAAAATGTACTAAGAGACATTGACCGAAGTCGTCCTCCAAGCCAAATGCTTATCACACCCAGAAAACCTGTGGTCTGATGTGAATCAAGTGGAGGCAGCGTGCTTTACAAGTGGTATTAACTTCACCTGACTGACTGCGAGACACACAGCAAGTTAGCAGGACAGATTTTGGTTGCCGTCTTACAGTGGTGGAAGTTTAGAGTTCTTTTGCTCCGGTAAGAGTAAAAATACAGCAGTATAAAAATACTCCATTACAAGTAAAAGTTCCAAATCTTACTCAAGTAAAGGCAAATAATTATTACCATAAAAATGTGCCTTGCCTAACATTTCAAAAGTAAAAGTACTCAGTTTGCAAAATGATCCCACTCAGAGTGATAAATACTGTATGTTCTATATATTGCAGAGGTGGGACCAAGTCATTGTTTCGCATGCTGCAAGTCAGTCTCAAGTCTTTGCACCCAAGTGCCAAGTCAAGCCAAGTCAAATCCCAGTCCTGAACTTTGAATTTGTCCTAAAGAAGTCATTATGCGCTCTTCACCAAATATAATTGCATTTAAATAACAGATTAGTAAAATATTAAGTTTACAGAAATCATAAATGTCTTTAAAATGTTGTTGAAAGTTTTTTGGAAGTTTCATTTTTGTCTGTAATTGTAACCCACATGTTTCGCATACTGCAGTTTGGTTTTTGTTGACCAAAGAATAGTTTTTGTACGTGAAAGAAATCATCTTTGGTATAGTTTTTTCCATCTGGTGCTTAGTAACGTAACATTAGTTCTTTATGGTTCTCTCCTGCAACTTCATTGGATGCTGTTCGATTGGTTCAAACAATGTGGATCTGGAGAATTAAATGTCGACTTGCTGGAAATGAATAGTGATCATTTGAGATGCTAAAGGAGATGAAGAGGAATTAATTGATTCATCACACACTTTAAAAATTACATATTTTTAATCTTTGGTTTTGGTGGAAGGTTATCAAGTATTTTCAAGTCAAAAAGGCTCAAGTCCAAGTGAAGGCATGAGTTATTGTTGAAGTCTTAGTCGAGATGCAAGTCTTTTTTGATTTTGTCAAGTCAGAAGTCATCAAATTTGTGACTCAAGCCTGACTTGAGTCCACACCTCTGTTATTGTAATACTAATAATAATGCATTTTTGTAAGCAGCATTTTCATGTTGTCAAGGTAACTTCTTTAACTACTTAAAGGTGAAGTGTGTAAGATTTAGGGTTATTTAGTGGCTTAGAGTGGTATATTGCAGATTGCAACCAGCTTAAACTTCTCTTGGCTAGAATTGCTTCAGTGTTCATTGTTTAGACGGTTGTTACCAGGAGCCGAATTATCCCCAGAGGTCTCTTTCTCTCCAAAACAAATGGATCAGGTGTTTTAAACCAGAAAGAACACCGAATAAAGTTGTTTCACACTATGAATCAGTGTATTTCCGATGCAGTTTGGCAGCCCAGCCCAGCACATGCTAATGTGTGTTCACCTTTTTTCTCTGGTAACTTAAGATCCAGATGTTCAGGAGGTTTTTAGCAGGAGCTGCATTATCCACAAAGATCCCTTCCCCCCAAAACAAACATACAAAGTGATTAAAACCATTAAAAATACTGAATAAAGCAGTTTCAAGTTACTAACTCTGATGCTGCTTGTTGCAGATGGTGGCCAACGCGAAAACATGAATGGCTCTATCTAGAGCCAGTGTTTAGTTTGTCTTTTCTGGGCTACTGTTGAAACATGGTGATGCAACATAATGATGCCCATAATCTTGGACCTGCTCCCTATGTAGATATGAACAGCTCATTCTATGGTAATAAAGTCACACCGGCTCTTATTTTCAGTTGATCATACACCAAAGAAAACATACCATTATATTCAATTTCTGTCAATATATGTGATTATATGTTTTGAGCTCTGGGTAGTGACCGAAAGAATGAGACAGTGAACGTAGTAGAGCCGCTGCTCCTTCACATCAAAAGGGGTCAGTTGAGGTGGTTCAGGCATCTGATCAGGATCCTCCTGGACACCTCCTGCTGGAGGTGTTTTGGGCACGTCCAACTGGTGGGAGGCCCCGGGGCAGACCCAGAACTCATTGGAGGGATTACATATCTCATCTGGCCTGGGAACGCCTCGGGGTCCCCCAGGAGGAGCTGGAAAGTGTTGCTGAGAAGAGTGGCATCTGGGGTGCTTTTCTTGGCCTGCTGCCCCCGCGACCCGGCCCCTAATAGGTGGATGAAAATGGATTGATATTTTAAATGTTAAATTTTGATGTACAAGTACCTCAAAATTGTGTTTTAGTACAGTACTTGACTAAACACACAGGGTATACCCACCGCTTTTACTGGCCATTTACCACACCACAAAGCCTTCAGACTATATTGGAATGTATACACACTTCTTCCTTGGTAACCCATCTACTTAGAAGTACACCCACCTCCTCAACTATCACTACACCACTGAATATGTTCATGTTATTTTTATGTAAACCTTTATTCTGCAGTGACTATAGCTGTCATTGTACTGGAGTAAAAAGTAAAACTAAGTAAATGGTAGAAATATTTCCCTTATAGAGCAGAAGTGTACAGTAGCAGAAAACATCAAGTTAAAAGCAAGTATATGTTTGTTCATGCCATATATGACACTAAACAGGTGTTAAATGTATAGCATGATTAAGGAAATAACTGTCTACGTCTTTAAGTTGTCAACATTTGAACCATTCACTCAGCTACATTTAACTGTAATGAGGAGACAAGTGTGAGCAGCAGAAACTGAATTCTCTCCGGCTGTATGGCCCGTACACGACTCTGGCATGGCGCAGTTAACAGATGGTTGAACAGACGTGTGTAGTACCTCGATATGAGAGATGATACCGTCTTCATACATGTTAATTGACAATTTAGCAGGAACGCGAAATGGTCACATCTTGGCATGTTGCCATCGCCGGAGTGGGAGCTGGTGTCAACCTGTCAACACAGCACTTTGAGCTAAATTGGTTTTCACGGAGCTATTAGCTGAAGATGAAGTTGAACGTAGACAAAATTAGGTCTTAATTACGTGGGTATAAGCAAGGTTATGGTAATTAGATGTTCCTTAAAAGAGTTGGCTCTGTGAAGCTGCAGTTTGAGGGATTGATTCAAAGGGAAGAAAAAGTACTTTATCAGTCTTAGGATGTTGAAGCATGATGGCATCGACTGATCAGGCCTGAGTCACTTACTCAACAGCAGAGATGGATGTGAGTGTGATGTGGGTCAGCGTTGCCTTCAGGGTCAGGACTCAGTAACTGTTAGAATGATATGAAGTCATTTTGGTTATCCGTAAGTATTTTCACTCAGTGTTGCTTCATATAATTGTGTTAGCTTGTGGAGGTGGGTGTCACGAATGTTAAACATTAGGTCATTTCCAGAGGTGGAAGAAGGACTCAGATTCTTTACTGAAATAAAAGTAGAAATACAACAACCTGAAAATACTGAGTGACAAGTCCCAGACATCATTTGTATTTGGGGCCGATGTGTGTAGTAAATGGGCTAATAAATGGGCCCTATGTAGGACTGTTCATGGGTTACATATTGGCCCCATGTGTGGCTTTACCCAAGTGGGCCCATTTTGGCCCAATATCCACTTGGTACCCAGGTAGCCCTAGCAAAACCATGTGGGGCCCACTTGGGTAAAGCATTGATGTGGGCAACTGGCATGGGGCCGATATGGAACCCCATTAACTATCCCATATAGAGCCCATTTTTCAACCCATTTACTACCCACATGGGCCCCACATACAAATGCTAGGCTTGGGTAAAAGTCCTAAATACAAAGCGTTTCTTAAGTAAGGTACAGAGACATTATCAGTAAAATGTAGCCCACTTTAAGTATCATAAGTAGTCATCATGCAGAATGGCTGCAATAAAAGCGTTATAGAATATTATATTATTCTGTTTTTATCAATAATAAATACATACAAGAGCATTTTCTGCGGATCATCAATGTGGAGCCAGTTTTTGCCAGCACAAAAAGTCCCAACAACTGGCATTGTTTTCACCTTGTGAGTCTATGTGTGTGTCATCACAGCAAAATATGGTTGTGGTGGAACCTATTGTAGCAGGAGCTACCACAAAAATGGTTTAGAGTACTTTGCCAGGCGTTATATATATCTGTCTGTGGACTGAATTTAGTCACAGCAATAGTGTTGCAACTGTACAAGATGTAGGTGAGATACCAATGAAGGCCAAGTTTGAAGATGGATGTGGTCCAGGCAAGGGGCAAGTAAGGGGATAGAAAGTGGGAAGGAACCACCTACCCCCCCTTAATGTACGGCCCTGGTCCATATTTGTTTTTAATTTGTGGATAATTGTATCACAGCTGTAGGGCTCCAACTGCAAGATGGTCTCCAGTTTGTTTACTGTTGGACAGTGTATCATATTTTATATTGTTATTTAGAAAAGTAGTTAGTAACTGTAGCTGTCAAATAAATTAAGTGTAGTAAAAAGTGTAATGCTTCTCTTTGAAATGTAGTGAAGTATGAGTATAAGGTGTAAGAGAAAGACAATACTCCATTAAAATACAAATATGTCAAATTTGTACTTGAGTACTTGAGTAACTGTTCTTAGTAACATCTCACCTCTGGTCGTTACAACATTTTAGAGTTGTGATTGGTTGAGCTACTCTGGGGTCAACAGACTGGCTAGAGTCACGATCAGAGGCCATTTTAGCTCTGCGAGAGTTGGGGGGTCGAGGTCAGGGTGGCCTCCCTGGAATTCTCCCTCTATCATGTGATTTGGCTGCTGAGCGAGCGTTTGAGATAACTGAGATGTCTCTATTTTGAGCTAAGGAGCGATGTGCTTCATTTCTTCTTCTACGCCATAATGAAAAAAGAGAAAGTAGTGCTGCAAACTTTCACTCATCATTATCAACTGGGGATTTTTTCCCCCCAGATGCCATTTCTCCCTCTCCTTGTTTCTCACACTTTATTAAGTCGCACTTTTACCGTCTCATCCACTGACATTCAACTTCTGCTCCCCCCCGCCCTCCCCTCGCCTGTCTCTCCCCTTGACCGTGGTGATAAAACCAAAGCTGTTGCTGTCATGCAACACTCAGGGCACTCATAAAGGCGCCACCTGTTGCTGTTGCATGCTGGGACGCTTAACTTGGGATACTGCAAACTTGGCACTACTGGGTCATTTACCCCCACCACCACTTGGGTATCCTTTTACTGGTGACATGTGTCCAATTAATGCTGCTCAGTCCACTGCTACCAGAAGGTGGGTATAATTCTGAAAAGCAGGAGGACGGTGGCTCACTGCTCGGAAGTTTGGGATCATCACAGTCTTACTTGTGAATCTGCTATAGTGTGCAGTCCTAATACTCATGGTATGCTGTAGAGCGTATTCAAAGCTATATATAGTAGGGCTTTATACTACACCATTTCACCATTTCACCATTTCACATCATTATTCCACCACCAAACTAGACCTACAATACCTATTCTTAGTAAACATTATAGAGAATATGTAGTTTTTAAATTGATTTATGATTTATTACTCTAGTTTTTCACAAAAAAGGACTACAGTATTTGTTGTGTGTTGGAGTGCGGAGCCCTCACAACGACCCCTAGCGGCTGTGTGAATTATGACTTGTGACTGTCAGAATGCGGAAGCAGTGTGACGTTGTTTTTAGCAGCGCCAGACCTCACAGGGAGGAGGTCAGGGTGGACTAACCTTGTATCTTGAACATAGACGAACACCTTGTATCATACCAACAGACAGTTTGTTTTGACCATGATTGTGTCCTTCCATAACCTTAACTAAGTAGTTCTTTTAACCATGACCTCTACTATTTCTAAGCCATAACCAGGTAGGGTTTTGGGGTCTAAAACTTACCAATTCTTTACCATGATGGCAGCAGATATTCAGACAGTTGTATGAAAAATGTGGGTGATAAACACTGTATTTTGTCATTTAGTTCAGAGGACTAGCACTTGAGGTGTTACACTATCAAATGCCTGGTAAACTATTTGCAGAAATTTAAAATAGTTTTTCCTTTTAAAGGTTCTGTTCACCACATTCAGGACCTAAATTTAGCAGCAAACAGCTACTTGCTGTGTAAAGATATAGTGGAGTAATGGTGTCCTGAGCAGAGAGTGACGTCACGTGATCTTTGTACTTTGTTGTGGTAGACGGCCCGGCTGCATGTGCATGTTAGTGCACATGAGTCCCTGTGTGTAAATCCCACTGGCAGCAAATTGCTGCTGCTTTGCACTGTTTTCATACACTGGTTACCACTGACCACTGCCCCCTTCCAGTTAAAGAGTAACGTCTGTATTTTTCAACCTGGACTATGTTTTCCCAGGTTTTTGTGTCGAAGTCACCTATGGTAACAACATTTTTTTAAATTGGTATTGTAACCATAATTACTGCACACATTATATTTTGTTTTTTTTTTTAATTTAATTTTTTTTAATTAATTAATTAATTTATTTATTAAATTATTTATTTATTTTTATTGATTTTATTAATGGGTAGATTATATATATAATCTACCCATTAATAAATAACAGTAGTAATAGTAATAGTAAGTAGTAGTAGATCCAGCATTATTGAGTTACGCTTAAATTATTATTTCATTGTCATTTATAGTATTTTCTATATTTGGTTGTTTCAGTGGAGTCATTGTGTTCCACTGGTCATGAGCTAATTGGTTCCTACCTGCCCTTGTTTTGTGGGAACATGTATGAGTGATACACTGAGAGAGTGAGCGCCTCGTGCTGAACAATGAAGAGACGTTGCTGTACCCCTAAGTTGGGATGTGTTAGTACTGTCTTGCCGTGTTTGTAAAAATTAAACAAAGAGGAAGACACAAATGTTGTAGCCTGCTTATTAGCCACAGCTCAGACGAACTGGGGAACACAAACACAGCAAACAATCAAAAAAGAGGGTTACAGCCATAACATTTGCTGCAGTCCAGCAGCAATAGGGTCCAGCTTAGTCAGCACTGTTGCCGTTGCTAACACTGTTTGCACTGTTAGCTGCCAGCCACCATCTCAGCCACCTCCATGTTTAGAACCGTGAGCAGACAACCCAAATCATAGATATGTTGTATAAAGCTCTTTTTGGGTGGTCGTGGCTCAGAGATAGAGCAGGTCGTCCACTACACGTAAGATCAGTGGTTCCCTGGCTCCTCCACTCCGCATGTTGAAGTATCCTTGGGCATGATACTGAACCCCAAATTGCTCCTGATGGCTGTTCCGTTGGTGTGTGAGTGTGTGTAAATGGTTACTGAGTAGCAGGTGGCATCATGGATGTTCGCCTCAGCCACCAGAGTGTGAATGAGTGAATGTGAAATGTAGTGTAAAAGTGCTTTGAGGAGTTGGAAGACCAGAAAGGCGCCAGACAAGTGCAGCCCATTTACCATTTACCTAAAAAAACATTGCTGGTGGAGTAAAATGAAACGGACACTAAGATCAGTCAGTACAAGAAATCTCCATATCTTGAGGGCCAGAGAGGAGGACCACAGTTTGACAACTTAAACTATAATTTTGATGATTGTTTTGTTGCCTGTATGTTTAAAAAAACACAGCATATACTCCACAGATGCTTCTGACCTGCACATTCAGTCGGCTCAGTCTTCATAATACATCTGAACAGCTCCGTCTTAGAGGCTCTACTGAAGATGTTGCTGTGATTTAGCGGTGTAATGTTTTAATGCTCAGCAGGCTCAGTGAACTTAACGTGGATACTCAAGATCAGACTCTGCTAAATTAGTTTGCAAAAGCCTTTACGACGGGAGGGAAACATGTTTTTGAAAGTGGGATAGTGGTTGAATTTGTAGCCTATTTCACAGCTGTTACGAAGTAATTATAATTATCTTAGGTAATTTCTTAAGTAGAAAATATGTTTACAAATTAAAGGAGATCTGAAATGGCTCTCATAATTTGTCCTCTTGTTCTGTCACATTTGGCAGGTTTACAAAGTGCACTTGATGTGAAATACTAAAGTGTAATTGCACGTGAAATCTTAAACGTCAGATCTTCAACCCAGCCTTAATTGTAAGCTCTGTCGCCCGGCCATGGTGATAATTACAGTCCATGTGGTTGTAATTATATATATCTGGGATTCACTGGCACACAAAATCTAGTCATACAAGCCTTTGCAGTGAAAAGCTAACATCCTGCTGTTTATTAATGCACAAACGTTCCTTGGTTACCAATCAAACAGCACCAGCACTTGTTGTAGCTTCCTCACAGATGCTGAGAAAGAGAATCTTAAATACAGTATACGCTGTCAGCTGGCATGTTGGTTAAAACACACTGTGTCAAAATCCTAACTCATGTACCACTTAAAGGTCCACTTTCTTGCTTTTTTGGAGCTTTTAACTGTATCTCACCAGTCTCACTGTGTCTCAGTCTTTATCAGTGGGTGAAGTTTGCTGCAAAAATTCCATCCACTCATGAAGACATTGAGAAACAGCTGAAAGCTCTACAAAAACAAGTAAGCAGACCTTGATATAGCAACAGACTGTGTTGTTTTCTAATGTATGTTCACTATCAAGAAGCCAGTGATGAAGTGATATGGAAAATATACTCAAACATCAAATGTAGAGACTTAATCCCTGAACCATTAGACCTTCATCCCTCTTTTGTTTTTTATGGCTTAATCAGCCCCGCTGGGAATCTGAAATGCTGCAGTGGCATTAATAAAAGCAAATCTGTCCATATGTAAAACAGCACCATTTTGTCCAATTATTGTGACGCTTCATCACCAAAAGGCTAAATCCTTAAGATATACAATGCAAGATTTTTCTAAAAAACAATGTGTAGACTCATACAGCAGGACTCAATCATCACTAATGACCCACTCCTGGTGTGTAGTGGTGTATTTTTCTACAGAGACTCTGCCCTCTGCCTGTATTTTCTCATTTTCTTCTTGTTTTCTGTTTTCTGGACATTTATAGGCATATGGGGTGGCTCAGACTGACAAGCCGAGGACACTATCGGCAGACAGTCTGTCACTCAAAGTGACCACGCCCTTAATTATGCGTAATTTTAAGCCTTAATAGAATGTTAACAGATGAGTTCATCCCCTGTACAGTTGTCATGAAGGGGAAAATTTGCTAGCGAGACCAAAACCATTTCTTGTATCAGGCTGTACACATGTTTATGTCTGTTGTGAAGCTGGGCATTTTAAAATGGCTGTCTGTGGGGATTGACTGGCTTCTGGAGCCAGCCCCAAGTGGCCGTTCAAAGAACTGTAGTTTTTGGCACTTCTGCATTAGCTTGATTTTTCAGCCCCAGAGATTGCCTCCTGGTTGTAACTTAACATTTCTTTACACCTGAGTTTTAAATTGAACGTAGTGACAATGCTGTTGTTAACATGTGACAGGTTTAGGGCACAAAAACACTTAGTAAGGGTTCAGAAAACGCCACGTTTTGACTTAAAATACCAGGTTTGTCGCCAAAAAAAACAAGTCTGGAAATGTCACTAGTCTCGAATGGTGGTCTGCTGCTTGGCAGCCATCTTGTGTGGTTCTCATGCCATCTATCTTTCACTCCTCTTCCTGATGAGAAACTCAGCTCCTATGCATGTAATCTAAGCTATGTCACTTCAGAAATGTTGATATGTTACAAATGTGACGTATCCAAGATTTGTCAGAAACGTACAATGCAAACACTTTACTCTGGCAACTTGTTGGGAATGGTTACGTTAAACAGTTTGTTGGGGCACACAGCACGGGAGTAGAAACTGTTAGAGATGGTTACATTACATACATTAGTTTTAAAAATGGTTGGATAAAATTAAACTGTGTGAAGCATGCGGGGTCCATTACCCAGCATGTTATTGAAAAGCGGGTAAATGGGGGAGAAAATGTGACTGTATTAACGCATAAACTTAGGTTTTTTAAAGCATACATTTAATTATATTTGGTAACAGTGGTTCTAACCTGGTTCGTTTTATGTGGAGACAATACTAAATGTTAAAGGTTTACAAAGCAGGATTGTCAGTTGCTGTTTGTGAGCAAGATCACCTGCAAAAGTGAAAGTAAAAGCCGACCCCAGATTCACTCTCGTTAGGCATTTCGTGCAATACATTTGCATATTTTTTGGCACTGGGTCTCTTGGATGCCTGCTGCTTACAGTCTGGCATCAGGTCAGTACCTTTCTATAAAGCCCCACCCTCACCAGAGCACTACACCCGTACGCCCCATACACGCCCCATTCCTCTAAAGCTCCACCCAAGGTCACTTCTGGCTCAAAAAACAAGTTGGCAACGACTGTAATGCTGAACTGGAGGCTTCAAAATAGAAGCCTACAAACCAGTGGGTGATGCCATCATAGCTCAGTCCATTATTTTCATACAGTCTATGGTTCAACAGATCTGCTCCATATCAAATGTCCATGGTCTACTGAAATGTGCATGGCAACATTTATTCTGGTGATTAGGTCCTATTTACCTACAACAATAAAACTTTGTGTGCTTAAACTTCTGAAAACTTTATTTTTTTTTCTATTGTAACTAATTAGCCCACATGCTGTGATTATCGTTGAGCCTTTAATAGTTTTTTTCCCCACTGACCGGCAATTTTTAAACAATCAGTCATGGAGTGATTAATCTTTTGGCATCTTGATGATTTTTTATCATCAGCTGGAATAGCTCGAGTGTCACCAGTTTCCCCCTGTCCTACTCTGCCCAGAGGATGATGGATGATACACTGATCCAAAGCGTCTGACCCGTTTCAACTCAACTCCTCTGCAACAGTAAACAGAGGCGCCTTTCGACATTTGAGCCGCCAGCACATTCTCACATGGACAGCCTCCATTTTTCTGTAGCTCCAGTATTTCTTTAAGATGCTGCCACAGAGTTTCCAGAATGCCTCCCAGTTAAAGTGATAATCCTCGACATGTTCCTCTAAATAAATGGACATTCTCTATTTTCATACGGAGGATGACATCCGACCTATGACCAGCTCATGAACAGTTTTACATGTGTTGCCTGACAATCTGTCCTGCTGGAATGTACATGGAAAGGTCATATGTAAATGAATGCCAGAAGCAACAGGATTATTTGCAAGCCGTCAGTAGGCAGTGTTGTTGATTAGACAAAGAAAAAAGACCCACCTACAGTACAGAATCCCAAACATTATCGATGGAAAATTACAGTACTCAACACACAGAGATCATGCTCTCTTGGTGTTGTATAAAGGCTCAGTCATGCTTGCCGTACATGACGTGAGCTGACATGGGTTCATGACGAGGAAACAATTGGACCTTATATACTCTGTGTGGTTCCTCCTCACAGCAGAGAGATATCCTCCTTAACTGTAGGGGGCAGTGAATTGAAAACTCACATCTACAGCATGGTTCTCTGCCCATCCTCGTTCGCATAATAAAAATATGTCAGATATGCAGGGGGAGGCGACATCGTGCAGCATGGGATCCCTACAAAGGGCCGTGTCTGATGTTGTGATGTCACGTTGGCTGTACAAACCCTCACAAGCCATATGGATGCATCAAGCATAAAAAACAGGACTGCAAAGATCACTTATCTCTTCTATATTTATATATAAAATAACATTAAATTGCCAAAAGCGACTGTCATAATTTCGTTCTTTAAAGAAAAAAATAGATAGCATTCAGACATGTTAAAAAACAAGAGAAAATTACGTGTTTTTTTTACATTCGCAATCAAAATCTTTCCAAATGCAGATACGAGGGCTGTGACTTTAATACCAACTACAAAACTACTACAATACGTCCAGGTCACAGAGTCAGAGCTGCTCATAACTAAAGATGTAATTAATGCTTTCTGCGGTTGTTCAGTGTTTGTTTACTTCAGTGACATGGTAAAAATATCATGGCTATTGTCAAAGGAAATGTGATTCAGGCTGTTGTCACTTTTAGAGGCTTGAGCAAAACAAAAAGAAAGATTGGCCTGGTTTTACTCAAACAATACAGGCCAATACAGTCTCACAAAAATATGTAAAATGGCCACCACCTCTTCATTCAATTCAATTTCAATTAATTTTATTTATAAAGCCCAATATCACAAATCACAATTTGCCTCAGAGGGCTTTACAGCATACAGTGTCCTTCTGTCCTTGGACCCTCCATAGCAGATAAGGAAAAACTCCCCGAAAAACCCTTTAACAGGGAAAAAAATGGTAGCAACAACAATTTACGTGATAGTGGACTCAGAGTGTGTTAAAATTACATGCTGTAAACATACAAACAATGCCGATGCAAAGCCTGTTACGAACGGTTGCAGTTTGGTTAGGTTAAGGGAAAGAAATATACTTGGTTAAGTTTAGGAAGAGATTCTTTTTTTGGTTGAAATGACTTCATTTGGGACGCAAGTGATGTAGATTTACGTCCGTTGCGTAGTTACATTAAAACCCTGCATAAAGTACTTTGCATAGTTACAAAAGGTCCGTGAAGTCACTTAAGTACATTGTCTTGGTTTCACACGAGACACAAACAGCAGCCTCCTTGTTGAAAGTCCATGTTTGTTTGACCCACCCACCAAAACGTGAACTTTCTCTCTCTTTTACTGACTTTATGTGTCCACCAGGACAAAATATCCTCATTGATTTTGCATTACCACTATTCTCATGTTGCCAGCATGCAATTTTAGTACATTCTGTGCTCACCTCCAGGCAATTTGTTGTTAAGACTTAGTGTCTATTTTCAGGTGTTTCTATGACGCTGGGCTGTACAGGCTGAAGTTCACTCTTTAGATATTATGGTTATTATTATCATTATTATTAGTACATCCCTCTCTTTAATTCTCTTCAGTCTCTATGGCTACTGAACATATCGCACTCTTTGCTCCCTTTTTCTTTTTCTCAGAGACCTAATTAGGCTGAAATACAGACAGATGTATACACAGGTCAACAGAAAGGTCAATAGATTGAAGAGAAGAGGGAAACAAATGCTGTATTTTTATAAGGAAACGATCCCTCTCTTGATGCTACACTGTTGGATTGACTGGGTTTGTACTGCCATATCTTAATTCAAGGAAACTATAAGAGTAGGAAAAGACTTGACGCCAGTGACAGCGTTAGAATTTTACATTTTCCTTTGACTGAAAATTCTTTCCAACAAATTTAAAAACACACATTGCGTGTTATTGACAGGTGTACACGTCCGTTCTTCTTGTAATTGGTCTCCAAACAGATCCTGGCTCTCTCCGTCAGCTGCATATAACTCAACTCAAGCCCCTGTTGGGTCCAAGCTGCGTCATGATACATGACCAAACAGGGCCGGTCCAACCTGTTATCACTGACCAGACTGCAGTCATAACCAGATCAGTTAATTTATGGCTCTGATTATTATTCTGGCTGGAATCAGGAGTTTGGTAAATATCTGCCAAACTAGGAGCTGACCATATGCTACAGTGCCTTGCAAGTTGCCTCAGTGATTCACATTCATTGTAACATTAGTCATCAAACATTAGCTGATATCATTAGCCAGCACACACACATCATAACAATGATTACACTAGAGAGGCTGTAACAATTGCTATCACTCACAAACACTGCAGCTCTGTGTCTGCTTCTTCTACACTTTTACGAGGATTATTTCTCACTGACGTTTACGGTGTTATCTCCAAATTACTGTAGGTCACTTGCTGGCTAACATTAGTGCAAATGTGAACCTAGTTTATTGACAAAATAATAAGTACAGGTAAGTTGTAAAGGTCCAGATTTAGAATAATTTGGGGATTAGCACCACCTCTTGGTTGTATCAGGAAACATTATAGAGCTTGCTTTTGTTAACGTGAATATTATTCAGTATTTTTATTATTTATTTTCTTTAAACTTTGTTTACTGGGTTTTTTAACAGACCAAAGTTAAACAAAGGAGCATATTGTACAGATGTACATATAGTTGGTCAGTTATAATTGTTGTACAATGACATTTTTTAAAGGAAGGCGAAGAGTCAACAATTAAACTGGAAATACCCCAACAAAAGAAGAAAAAACAAAACAGAAAGTAAACAAGCAAACAAGACCACACACACAAAGAAAACAAAAAACCCCACAAAGAAAACAAAACATCAGTCAGTAAAAAAAAATAAAAAACATGTCAGGACCTGCATTACCAAACCCACCTGACACTGATGACACGACACTCACTGTCAGATGTGTCGGTCACTGTGAGGGAACTTTTAACATATCGAAAAAAAAAGTACCCCAAGTATTGTTAAATTTATTGGATAAACCAATAGCTGAGAGCTGAATCTTTTCCAGTGATTTAAGAAACCATCTGTTTGAAGAAATGCAGTGGAAAAATCCTGATTTATTTTGGTTATCCGAAGGTGAGATGTTGCGTTGGCTTTTTAATGAGGAGGCCTTTGCCTCGGCAAGATTTGTAGAAAATGCCTGGCACTCAAGACAGAGAACGTTGTACCCAACATAATAAGATGTTTCTGCTATGGAATTTGGCTGTCCTGAAATGTTTGCTTTTCCTTTGGAATTTGTGGACTTCTTGCTATTGATTTGTCATGTTGTTGTTCGGTTTAGTGTCTTGTAAGCCCATATGGGCTGGGCACCACTTGGTGCAAGACACTTAAATAAATAAAATCAATCAATCAATCAATCAAAAAATCCAGTCTGATAAAATATAGGATGTCCCTAATCCAGCGAGTATGAGATGGAGGTCTGGTTGATTTCCAGGTGATCAGTATTAGCCGTCTGGCCAATAGCATTGTAAAGGCTTTTTCATTCATGCTCAACGTTAGATATGGAGAGAGAGACAGACGCAACCTTCTGTCTGTACTCTCTGTTTATTTTATCTTTATTTGGCACGTTTTCTAAAAGCGTACGGATACAGATGAAACGGAGCAGTGCCACTGAAAATCGTGGAGGCAGTGTAGCATAGTTCAAGCAAGATGTGACCGCAGTGGAAATTCAAATAATGGTGGAACAGAACAAATCTGTAATATATATACTAATGTATGGTAATACATAACAAAAATGATAAAATGATTCTCTGTCCAAATGTCAGGATGTATTTAATGGAGTACAGACCAGCACCGTCTACAGTGCTGCCTCCATTTAAATTTACAATATTGCAACATCCTCCATCGTCGCCTTGTTTGTTGTTGTGTTAAACTTTTTTCTCTTGTGCCATTTATTGGCTGTATCTATGCCACCATAAAGGACACATGGAATTATGAGGACAATGACATTAATGTCTGTAATGAACATATCTATTTTTCACACATAAAGAGAATATAAATAAGCCTTAATAGACGTAACATCACGCTATGTGTGTTTTTTAATTTAGTGGGAGGATTTTTTAGTCAAAGGTGAAACAACGAAGATAAACTCTGGCTCCAATGCAATACTGAACGTTCTTTTCTTGTCTTAATTAAGGAAGCAATACTGTTGTTGGGTGTTTGTGTGTTGTACACAACAGCACTGATAATTAAAAATTGTTTTTGAACTGGAGTCTCTCACAAACAGTGGAGCTGATCCGGCTGTCGATGTGGGTCAGCAGAGGAATTAAAGATGACCTCTTGTGACTCATCAGCATTAACCCCTACCTTCGAAATGTCTGTGTGGCCTCATCCATCACGCACTTACATAAACTGAGATCAAAGCTGTTGGGAGTGGCCTCACTAAGTCGCTTGAACCTGCAGAGTAACAGTCTATCAGCACCGGACGAGGGCCACGGCTCTGGTGTCTTTGGCCTGTGTGTGGCCAGCAGGGTTTAAAATAGTTCCTGGGAAACTGATCGTCAGTGCTGAGCAGCAGCGAAAACCACATAGATCACATTTCTATTCCATATTAGAGTGAGGACAAGACATAAAGAGCCCTGTCAGCATTTTGAAACAACATTTCAGATTACCTGCTGAAACTGAATCATTTGAGGATGAAATATTATAATACAGATCTCAACATACAGACTAACTAGGCTTGACTTGATTCCTCGAGATGAGCTGCCCAGTGTTATTCTGTGTCTGGTGCTGCCACTAGATGGCATTGTTACACTTTATGGTGCTGCACCGCCCTCTGAGGACAGGCCTCCCTCAAAGCAGGGGGAGAGCTTAATCCATTTAAAAAAAAAAAAAAAGTTGTGGCGTCATCTGGAGCTCGCTGGTCCGAATTTATAGACCCTGAATTACAATGCGGTTTTGAGGCTGAGCTCCCATTGTGTTGATGCAGTTTGTGTGACCATGAAGTATTGATTGCATTATGAAATTCACTTAGATGATAAGTGGTGTCTTGGAATATGTATATTCATAAACAGAGAGACCTCCATTTCTTAATGGCCATCCATTTCTTAGCAGGCGAACAGCAGAGAGTTGAAGGCAGAGGTAAAATTGGATTGCATTGCCAAGAGGGAAGTATTTTTCCTTCTACTGTTCTGAGCCTTCATTGAGGAGAAACCAACACAACTGCTTTATTTTTTTTATATCACGTTAAGTGTTTCTCCTGTGGATAACATTCCAGAGGTGGCACTGAATGACAATGTATGAATTAAGGTTGTATGAAATGAAAAGGTGGAGATTGCCATGCAGCAATTTTTTCATCATAATGGGGAAAAAAGAGCAAATTATTTAATTCCTAAAGAAAAATTAAATTCTTTTGTAAACAGATGTATGCATGATTTATGCGTCAGGAACACCCTCTTCAACTATTGTACCGGCTTTGACAACTGCTGGATGAAAGGATTTTATTTCTTTATTTCTCGACTCTTGAGGCAACATTCTGAAGCATGAGGCTTCAAAGCAGGGGGTCGGTCGAGGACATGATAGAGGTACAAGCAAAATGCTCTTTAAAAGTACTCAAGAGTCGTCATGCATTCACCCTAATGTGTGATCAAACAATAGAGTGATTCATGGGAAGTCAGGAATCAAGCTACAGCACACTTTTAAGGAGATTAGCATATTATTCTTTTCTAAGAAAACGATTTTAAGCATCAAACTCCGGAATTGATTCCTACTAAAAGCAAGTGTTTGAATAGAAATGCTCGGGATATGTTTCCTCACATCTAAGACAGAAGTTTGCTGATTGGTGGAGTATTATTAAACCGAGGAAAGTACTTCACTAACTTCCTCTGCAATCTGCTGAATCTGTTCAACTATACCTGACCATCTGTGTGCATTGTAACACAGCCACAAATGCAAATGCACATATTAGAAAATCATGTGAAATCAGATGTGAATACATGCAGTCTCCAAAACAGTTTTCACACAGTGTGCCAACATTATGTTATTCCTCAACAACAAAACATTTCATAACACTGACAACAGGGCATTAAAAGGCAGCAGTTACATCATATTGTTTTGGTGGCATGTTCTTGAGTTTCATTATCTCAGTCCAGCTGATGGTGTGTTTCACTTGCTGACTGAAGGCTTAAAGCTCCTGAAAACATCCCGTCTTCTACCCCAGGTCAATATTGGTTTATTATACCTCCACATCAGCAGCAGCTGTGGCTGGCAGCATTATGGCTTTGGGTTGTTTGTCCATCACATTCCTGTGAACAGGATATCTCAAGATCACCTGGAGGGAATTTCCTTAAAAGTGGCACAAACGTCCTTGAACTCAACAATGAACTGATTAGAATTTGGTGGTCAAAGGTCACTGTGACCTCACAGAACATGTTTTTGGCCATAACTCAGGAATTAATGTGCTAATTAAGACAACATTTCACACAAATGTCTAATGGGAAAAGATGATGAAGTGATGACAAAAGCTCAAAGGTCAGCTTCACTGTAACATGCTGCTATGTAATAGTGTCATAATTAGCGCATGAATTCTTGAGTTACAGGCCAAGACATGTTTTGTGCGGTCACAGTTACCTCTGATCAGTTCATACCTGAGTTCAGTGACGTTTGTGCCAAATTTAAATATATTCCCTCCAGGCGTTCTTGAAATATCCCGTTCACAGGAATGTGATGGACGGGCAACCCAAAACCATATTGCCTCGAGCCACGCTGCTGCTGGTCCTGCAGAAACACTTTCCTGGTCATTATTCAACATCATATCTCAGGAACAGAAGAGGAGACATTTGGTCAGATACTGAATTGGTGACACTAATCTTGGGTGCCCAACTTGAAAATGTGCTGATTGTATAGATCCTCTGTGCTGCCATGTTGTGTGTGGAGCGTTTGTGTCTTAGAATTTATAGCTTCTTTTTAGGAACATCCAAATTTGAAGCATTGTCTAGTGTCATGACAACATATGAGTCTGGAAAGACATGGATATATACTGCATTTTAACTGGTTAGCGGAGAAACAAGGCAGTAACTCTAGTCTCAATCATGACCTGTCATGTTTATATATAGTCAATACATGATAAATAGATATTAATGTATTAAAAGTTGTGAATAATTGGTGTATTACAGTGAGTTAATTACAAATAAGTCATTAAATATATGTAGAGTATATCAGATATCTATTTTTGTGTAGCATCAGTAGGTGAGTTCCGTCCATCTATTTTCTTAAGCACTTTAAACTTGTGCAGTAAAAAAACGGAGTGGCAGATGAAATAGATATCAGTAAAAACACAACCAATGGATATGGAAACAAACTTAACAAACAAATCACGCTGACCTTAAAGTATTTGACTTTAACGTCCACTGAAGAGCCTTAAGGTAGTAGCAGACGATCACATCAGATCTGTGTGAAACTGAGGAGACTATAAATGCTCTTTGAATTGATACAGAAAACAAAACATAAATTTCACATTTCCACCACATCAGACACGGTGCTGTTTTAATTACATCATCTAATCACGCCCTCTCCTTTTGCAGTGATTTAATTGCATCCAATTGTGCTGCAAGCTGTTCATCTCACTGTGGTCAGCTTCTAATATTCCCACAACAGTAGGGTTGGGTATGATCAGGTTTTTTTCCTTTTTGTTAAAAAAAAACAACACACTACTGGTGCCTAAATTGTGCCTGAAGTGATCCTTAAAAAAAAAAAAAAAAGCACAAAACAACAATCAATGAGAAGGAGTGGTATTTTTTTTTAATGCAAAGGCAAATTTGAACTTGAAATTTAACAATATATTAACTCTCAATAGTTTAATTTATTAATTAAGTCATTGTCTGTAACTGCTTATCCTGGAACAAGGTCGAGGGGGGAAGCCTGAGCCTATCCCAGGTGACAATGGGCGAGAAGTGGGGTACAACCTTGGCAGATCGCCAGACTATCACAGGGCTAACATTCACACCTACGTCACCAATTAACCTTATCTGCATGTCTTTGGACTGTGGGAGGAAGCCGGAGTATTCAGAGAAAGGGAGAACATACAAATTCCACACAGATTACATTCCACAACAGTTTAAAAGATACTTTAATGTATACATTTGAATAAACACTATATACTATTAACAGGTTCCAATAAAACCTAACCCAACTACAATAATTTACTAGCATCCAGACATTTCTCTATTATCTGTTAAGAAGCAGCTGAGATTGTCACTACAATTAGAGTAGCTGGTCCACCTTAAAAGTTCAGTATGTAACTCTGGAGAAAGTAGTTGATTGTTCTCATTCCCAGGTTTTCAAATACTGATGCTTTAGTTTGGTGGTTCAGTTTAACTACCAACCCAAAGCATCACTATTTGAAAACCTGGGAATTGACTCTCCAGAGTTACATACAGCACCTTTAACAGTCCACCTTAAGTGAGCCTGGATTCAAACAGTAGTGGATAAAAACCCACATTAGTTTGCATTGTCTTTTCCTAGAAATTTGGTTCAATTTTTGGATTGAAACCTGGCTGTTACCTGGTATATTCTGTACGTTGCAAAGACCTTATTCAGTACAATAGGATATTCTTTATAAGGAATAGCCCCTTGGGATGTACCGTCACATTTTCAAGGGGTCTAAAAATATCCACCTGTCTATCTTCTGCACCTATCCTGCTTAGTCTGGCTGCAAGAAAATCTACATATATGGAAAATATACTCTAGATGGACAGCTTAACAGAATTGCCATATTCATGAACCTCCACTGAAGGGTTGTGTATCTCCTTCATGGTGTAGTGATGCATAACGGGGTGATAGAATATAGCACACCTTATGTGTTACAACCAGAAATAATCTGAACATTATGTTCTGTTTTTCTCACCCCCACCTTCCTTTTTGTCTTAGCTTGTTGGCCTGTCTGATACCCAACCACCCTGACAGACTACCTCAAAGCTCCTCTGTATCGTGGCACCGCCTTTTGGTATATATCACAGCCAACCCTAAGTACCCACAAATAAGCCCAGGCAAAGCAGTAATTCATCATGTGATGCTTGGCCGTTATATATCTCTCTGTCTTGGTCACCATAACTCTTCCTTATAGTAGCCGTTTGAGCACTGCAGTGTTACCAGGGACAGGAGCGATAACTCTGGTGTAATAATGGACCTCTGCGCAGCCATGATGATAGACGAGCCCCCCTTGTAGGAATATATTCTTAATAAAACACACTTCTTTAATAAAGGCCCTTTCTGCTGGAAGTCTCATGTGGGATAAAACTCAGGAGACTGAAATCCCCACACTCCTCCTGTGGATGTCTGAGCTGCCCAAGGTTGTCACTATGCAGAATAATTTCCTGTCCAATAGCGCTGAAGAAAAACTCAATGAATGTATTTCATTCAACAGTTGGAGGCACATCTGAGTCTCACAGCGCCAGAGGTCAACTTTCTGAAGCAGAGCCATTTTTTTTTTAGCTGTGCTAGCAGTGTGGCTCTTTGGATGGCAGTACCGGTCTGTCAGTCGGTCCACCGCTTTGGTCCAGACTGAAATATCTCAACTAGTATGAGATGGATTGGCCTGAAATCTTGTACAGACATTCATGGTCCCATAAGGACCCATCCCACTGACTTTGGTGATCCCCTCACTTACTTACTACTTCTGCTTTATTGATTGGCACCAACTTTGTTTCAGACATCCACGCTCCCCTCAGGATGAATTTTAACAACTTTGGTGTAGTGATGGGCCAAAACGAATGAACAAATCTTTTTGAATGACTCCTTTCAGTCACTAGTATCTACTGAATCAGCCTGATGAACATCCGAGTGCTCATGTACCCGACCATTCCCATTCGCCCATTCGCTTTAATCTTAGGGTGTTGCTCATGCTGCCTGCCACAGTGAGTGAACGAAAACCGAATCAGAGTCAAGTAGAGATCTCTGCCAGCCAAGGCCAATGGTGCATTCACATGCTCCTCGGATTGTTGTCATGTCGTTCATGAACTGTAAGTCATAATGTCGGAACAGCATGGACGCTGCAAAGAATATATGCTGTCTGATATTGCTCAGAGCATTTTAACACATGCTGATAATGAAGAGCAAACGAAACAGATCAGGTGAGTCATGAAAAAATATCAGGAACAAAATCGTCAGATTATTCCAACACCACATGAATGCAGCACAAAGCTGCAGAGGTAACTGGGACGCTTGCTACTTGCCTTTGGAACAATGGCAGGTTTTGGTCAGTGACATTGTTTGTACATCATTGAGCTTATATAGTCTGCCAGCATACAGGTGGGATGCTGAATCAGTGCATTAAAATTAATATTTTATCTTTATTAATGTAAACTTATAAATAATAACTGGTAATGCATTGACGAGAAGTTTTGTGGGGTGGGCAGCACTTACTGTTCAATGTGCTTGTGCTATAATGGAGTGTTATGGAGAAACTGATGTCATATTTTGCATAAAGTATCCAAACTTTAAGGTTTGATAAATTTATCAAGGAGTCTGCAGGTCCTTTAAAAAGTCTTCAAATGTCCTAAATGAAATTTTAGAAATATTAGGCCTCAGCACTCATTAAATAGTCTTAAATTTGAATTTGTGAAGTCTTAAGTGTCCTACAGACTGTGAGAGCTTAGCAATCTTGTATGTTTAGTGCAGCTATACTGTGCGACATGGATCTAATAAACTTGGGTACAGCATCAGGTTTGATATATTCAGACTGTACGATAACAAGGCCAACTGAATCGCAAACATTTGGATGTTACAAATCTTGGATGTTAATTGGATGTTACAAATCTTTAAACCTAAGACTGAACCTTGTACTTTCTTTTTACTTCAGATTACCTAGATCACTCTAAAAAAACATTTTCCTACTGTTGCAGGGGACCACATATATACTACTTACCTTACCTGCCTGCAGTGTTTGAGTAAACAAAAAGTGATTTGTCCAAAAACTGGTCTGAAATTTGGTAAAAAAAAAAAATAGTGAGAGCGACAGCACAACAATATGTTGTTTAAATGTTTAATTGTAATTCAGGAGGAGTTAGTTGTTGAGGACTGGTGAATGGATGTGATTGAGGGATGAAGGTGGAGGAGGCATGTCTTCTGATAGGTTGATCTGGGAGGATGTGTCTGGAGATCAGGCAGAGGGAAACTCAGTGTGGGGGTTCTGTCTTGGGCGTTTTTCCTCCCGAGCTGATTACAGGCCCCCCAGACAGTACTTAGAATGAGACATGGGAGACGTATGCACCAGATTGAATAAGAAAAGATGAGGGAAGAAGGAAGAGAGGATGAAGGAATGTTGATGGGTATGAGGCAGGGAGGATGATGGATGAAGGGACGGTAAAGGGAGGGTGGGTCGAGAAATCTGAGACAAACACAGCAGGATGGGTTGATTAGGTATAAGTAATGAGAGGTGTGGTTGAGGTGTGGCCCTGCTCCCGGTGCAAAGTTAACAGATTAACTAAATTAAATTTAAGTGTCTGATACCTGTAAACATCTTGATTAATATGTATCAATTTGAAGGAACCGATCCTATGAAAAGCATTCGTCCGCCCATCACTACTTTGGTGATCACTAACGTTTCCTCCTCGTTTCATCCTCAGGTCAACATTTTAATTTGTTTAATACTTGCAAAACTAATTACATTTCCATAAACGCTCAGTTTGAATTTGCTAATATTAGGGTTCATTTATTCATTCATTTTCCGTAACCGCTTATCCTGTAAGTGGTTTCAGGGGACTGGAGCCTATCCCTGCTGACATTGGGCGAGAGGCAGGGTACACCCTGGACAGGTCACCAGACTATCACAGGGCTGACACATAGAGACAGACAACCATTCACACTCACATTCACACCTACGGACAATTTAGAGTCACCATTTAACCTGCATGGAAGCCGGAGTACCCAGAGAAAACCCACACTGACACAGGGAGAACATGCAAACTACACACAGAAGGCAGCACGGTGGTGCAGTGGTTAGCATTGTCACCTCATTGTCGCCTCAGCAAGAGGGTTCCGGGCTTGAACCCCAGAGTGGGGGGTTCAAGGGGGGGCCCTCCTGTGTCGAGTTTCATATAAGGACGCTAAGCTACAATAGTAAACATGGTTAATATTCCTGCTAAAGATGAGCATGTTAGCATCACACTCACAGTTAGCTCACACAGAGCAGCTAGCATGGCTGTGTACTTTTACTCTTGTCCAGACAGTTTTTTTTAAGTATAAGTCTACTGTTCTAAAAATATTATTTATTACATTTAAACACATGCAGTTTACCTCCATCATTTTCAGAATATAAGGGGGAGTATGCCAAAGTCTTCTACAGCCACTTCTTTTTTTGCTGTTGTTGCCTTTATTTTGTAGCAGTCCCTCCAAACAACCTTATCCTCTGCAGGGGGAAATGGTGGTCATCATTTAGGCTAATATCTTAAGGTCCCCATCTCAGGCTTTGCTTACACTGAATGCCATTCATCTGCCTGTAGCTGACGAGCTGTCTGATAAGCTCTAAAGCAAAGGCCCTGTGAGATATTTCCCCCGTCTCTGCTTTGTGTTATGGATCAGGTGGAGAAAAGGGCAATTGGAATCTGAATGAGAAATCAGATGGCCTTGAGTTACTTGACCTGTGAACCCCATCGAGCAATTCAGGCATGTGAATCATCTTTTGGTGGTTACAGAGCATGTACCGCAGAACAGGCACCCTGCAGTAAAGCTGAAATAACCATACAGCTCAGGCTGAACGTTCACTCTTCAAAAGGAGGCAGAGAACATGAGAAAAAAAACTGTGTCTGCTCGCCGTTTAAAACTCAATCTCAGACATAGTGGACTTCTGCAAAGGAAGGCTCCTTTTTTTCTGAAGTGTGATGGATTACCAGTTTAAGAGGATAAATATGGTTTCTGGGAGGAATTAGACAAGAACAAAAACTCAAAAAATTTAGCTTTTATGTGTGAAGTCGAATTGCTCATTTAATGCTTTCTGCTGTCTGTGCTTTTTCTGACCTTGGAAACAGCCAATAAGTAAGAAAAACCAACTATGTTTGTTCAGTCTATCACATCCCATCATAACAACCATTCATCCTCTATGGTCTGGCCGATCCAACCTAAACTTCCCTCACTGTATCAAACACAGAAAAACAAAAAGTAACACAGCAAAACAAAATAGCAGCAAGTCAGCGGAATGAAGAAAACAATGTCTGCGGTATATGATCAACGAAACTCTTACATACTTTTTAGATGTTATACATTACATCCACGCCTGTTCTGTGCGAGTAGGTGAGAGTGACAAGTGTAGCCCTGAGGTCGCAGGGTAAGAAGCTACAATATTACGTTATTGTAGACAGCAGTGAAAAAGTAATCTCTCCAGGCTCTCCACTTGTCACAGTGAGCGAGCAGCGGTTCTTCACTCATTTTAAGCTCCTCAAGCTAAAAAGAAAAGAAGAAAAAGTGTAACATTAATAAAGAAACTCCCCTAAATCCAGGATTCCAATGGATGATTCCCCCTCAACAAAGTGACTTTTGACTCATTGCTTGACTCTGATAACGGAGGTACAGCTAAGACTGATAACTCTGAGTGTAAGAAACATGAGCCTGAACTGCCGTCAGTGTCAGCCCTTTCTCTATCACTCACATTTCCTCTGCATTACCTTGTTAACAGTGTTCGGGCGTTGTGTTACCAGTCTGCAGTGCATGCACTTAACATAAGTGTTTTCGGGGGTTTTTATGTTCTGTCAGCTGTGATGTGCTGAGAGAACACATTTACCTGACACATTTACTGTAAAGCATGATTTCAGAGTATGAGACAGCACATGAGAATTATGAGTGAAGAGTGTTGTGACACCTTTTTAGTAGGTTTGCGGTGCAGGGATTTACAATTTGTTATTAAAGCTAATGTCCTATTTGGGCTCTTGAAACTCTGGGCCCTCTTTAACAGCTTAAAAAATGAAACTAACTCAACATTATTTTATCAGCTTGATGCTTCGTGGTGTGTCCTAGTTGTACAAGGCTGCATGATTTTGACCAATCTCTTGGATCCTATCGACCAGGCTGCAAAATACAGATCACCCAGAGGTAGCTTGGCTCCCCTCTGACTCCCATGAGCCTCCCTGAAAACAATGTGCTATTTTTGCCCTGTGTTTCTATTTTTCTGTCTCACATCATCATGGATTATCATATGTAAAACGAGGCTATTACTGATGTGTAATTCATGCATGAGGGTGATTCATCACTCATTCGCTTAAGTATAGATACCGACATGCATGCCACCATTGCCATCACCATCAAAATGTGACGCAGTCTCATAAACGTCACTCGCTTTGACTCAGAGATCAGAGAAAAAGAAACTTTCTTTGTCCCACTCTGTCCGCACGCCGAACCACCATTATTCATTCTCTGTTTTGTAGTCAGCATACAGATATGTCACAAAGAGAACAAGGAAGCTTAAAGAATTAATGCTTGTACGTTTGTGTGTTCTGGGGGGGGTTTACTATCAAATCCCTGTCTTATTGGTGTCGATAAACTACAGCAGCTGGTGTGTCAAAAAAGCACTTCATTTTTTAAATTTTAATTACTTAACGTGTATTGAATTTCAAAATTTTCAATAACACCAAACCACCTCAAAAGGGAAAAAGAAAGAAAACAATAACAAGAACCCTGAACAACGCTAGACGAAAGAAAGAAAAATAATAATAAAATAGGAAAGAAGTGACTCCTGCTAATAGACAAAATGAAAGCAAGTAAATTTGTCAGATTCCAACCATACCACTGTTGAAGGTCAACTCCTAGTCCATAAAAGATGAGTGTCAAAATAGTGTCCATGTAAATGTTTCCTTCGACTGCGCCATCGCCACATCCAACCTCCTGCATTCATCACAGTCCCAACAAGAACTGAACACACTACAGACAAAATTCCTCTGTATGTTTACAAATACACATAACATTAGAAACACTGTTATTAAAATGCTTTTATTTTGAAGCATCGTTTCCTGCTGTAGAGCGAGTGACTCACAGACAGCTACTTGACAGAGACAGCAAATTAGCTTGACAACATGGCCAAACACAAGTATGACACTGACTACGTTTAACTGTGAAGACCTTGAACTGATGACTAAGGAGAAATTTTGACCCCTTGGCTGGACCAGTTGGGAACCACTGAACTACAGATTATAGTAAATCACTCTGCAGAGTACTGTCCCTGCTTTAGTTGGCAGTATAGTATCATACTGTGATGTTTGGTTTTGATGTGTTGGTGAAGGTTTGATGTGGCTGCTACATAAACACATCATAAAGCGAGTAAGCCTTCATGCTTGCAGCTATGACTGTCTGGTACAAGAGTCCTTTGAGGCATGTGCAAGACCACCCCCCAACACACACACACACACACACACACACACACACACACACACACACACACACACACACACACACACACACACACAAGTATAGTTCACACACTGTTATAGACCCAAACATAACACACCAAGTACAGTAGCACAGTTTTTGCCTTTTTGATAAACAAAATGAATATACAGTTATTTAGTGCACGCTTTTATCCAAAGTGACTTATAGTAAGTCCGTTCAACCATTTGGTAAAACCAAGTTTAGGAAGCATGCAAGTACATCATCTTCATCAAATATACTGATCTACTTTAAGTGCTATTGTAAGTTTTTAATGGTGTATTGATTTTTGAGAGAAGTCATCTATCTATCTATCTATCTATCTATCTATCTATCTATCTATCTATCTATCTATCTATCTATCTATCTATCTATCTATCTATCTATCTACATTTGGAGACAATGAAGGATACAGAAATAGTGTTTATATTTTAGGGGCCAAGGTGCACTCTGAACAGACGAGTTGTCAGTCTGCAACAGAATGTATGTTCATGCATATTCTCACATTTTTCTTAAATCGCAGTGTAATATCAGCGCTTTGGGTCACAAAAATGTCTTACAATTTAAATGTATTATTTTTAGTACACTCAATTCCGGATGCAGTAATTGCACAGAGAAGAATCATACCATATTGGCCCATATGTTGGATGTTTGACCCTGATTAGAGGACAAAAAAGTAAAACATTAAACACTTCCACTAAGATACAAAATAAACCACACATATGTGTAGTCTATTACAGTTGTCACCCACTCGTCAATGTCTTGGAAGCAGTCAAAAAGATTGTCACTGATAGTTAGCATTTTTGAGTCTTTCTGAGCTTGTCATTGCCTGTGACAGCTGTAACCCTTCACTGTTTGACAGATGATTTGCTTTCAGGCCTGTTTTTGCAGTTAAGACTTTGGTAGACCATTTCGACTCATTTTAGCTCATGCGGATTTTATTTCCTCCTTTGCAGTCAAACACGTTACATGATAAACGCCCATGTGTCGAAATTGGCTTCCTGAACATGTTTAGGGTTGACTGCCTTTAAAGGATTCACTACAGTATAAACAGACTGAAAATGGCTGACTTGACTCTTTTTATTTATAAAGAACATCATATAACTATCTACTTCTTGACCATTATGTTCATTCATTTTCCGTAACCGCTTATCCTCTTGAGGGTCATGGGGGGCCTGGAGCCTATCCCAGCTGACATTAGAGGCAGGGTACACCCTGGACAGGTCGCCAGACTATAACAGGGCTGACACATAGAGACAGACAACCATTCACACTCACATTCACACCTACGGACAATTTAGAGTCACCAATTAACCTGCATGTCTTTGGACTGTGGGAGGAAGCTGGAGTACCCGGAGAAAACCCACACTGACACAGGGAGAACATGCAGAGGGGCTCCCATCCTGAGTTTGATCCAGGAACTTGCTGTGAGGCAACAATATTAACCACTGCATCACCGTGCCGCCTGACCATGATGGATCACAGTTTATTTGTAAGATCATTTACAGAAAAAAATAACAGCTTATATTCCTGCCTATATAGTATTTCATATGGTGCCATCTCAGCTGTGTGGCGCCACATTTTTTCCATGCATGTGCTCACAATCCACATATACTGAAGAAAAAAAAAATCAAGTAGGGAAAAGAAAGATCTTTTAAGTTCGTGTGCAATTGCAAATCAATTAATCCATTGCTTGTACCATGCTTAGTTATCACTCCAGTACTTTTCTACATTAGGCTTTAATTGAAATAAAAAAATTAAAGGAAAAAGTTGGTTGCCGTTAATTATTATTTTTATTTTTACAGATACAACAGTAGGGTCTGCGGGCCCCAAATAACAAGGACGTGAAGGAATTATCAACAAAACATTCAACAGTAATGCAGAGCAGTTAGTACCAGTGAGGTATAAATTGAGTTGTGTGTTTCTGATTCAGTTCAGTAATTTTAACACTGTTTTTTGATCATATTCCTTGTCATCAGTAATTATTCAGCCTCCCCTTTTTTTACAAAACAAATTCCCTCTCTGCACCACTAATTATCATCACGGTGATACTAATCAGACATGCATGTTTTATTTTTCAACAAGGTATCTTTTAAATTTTACACTACAGAGCAAATAAAATCACCCTGGAGATCTTACCACTTTGTACCGCGGCCTCCCTGCTGAATAAGGATTTCAGTGCCTTCATCAAGGGCAATTTGACAGTAATTTGTGAGGAAAGGGACAGAGTTATTCATTCTCTTCACCCACCTGTGTCTGCAGATTATGAATCATGAGTCCATCTGATGAGGTTCATTCATTTCGCTGTACATGCAAAACCTAGGTGCACCTTCCTCTTGTGCTGTTTGTTTCCTTGTCAATGTCTTCAGTCATTAGAGTCGAATTAAAGCCGTTTGTCAGCTTCAAGGACTCATGATTGTACTAAAACAAAAGCAGCAGGGAAGGCTCTCCAAGGAGCTGACAGAGAGGCAGTGCAGTGAATTACCCAAGCACCTGCAGGCTGTTAAAGTGATATACTCCACCCAAAGCCTACAGTGTCTTTTGAAACACTTAAACTCTGTAGACTTTAGAGGTGGCTGTAAAAAGTTTTCAGTCTGCTGTTTTTATGGAGAGCAGAGGCAGTGGTCATCTTAAAAGTCCATAAAAATGTCTCAAAACAGGCCTGCAGCGTCGTCTACTTGTGTCGACCCATATGCTCAGTGTGTCCCCAAAACTCATACTTTAACTAAAAATACTCTGCTTTCATAACAACCCTCAGACAAAACACTGTTGATCTCATAAGCAGGTGTGTGCATTGTTCATGCACGGGTGGATTAACCAACCTTTACTGCCACAGGGCAAAAACGAATTGTGGGTTCCCTCCTGACTTCTCTCCTGTTCCTTCCACTCTCCGTGCACTGTGTATGTAACCCAGTCACCTTCAAGTACCTATCATGTGTCGCGCACACAGCAGACATGGTAGCTTCACTGTGTTATGCCCGAAGCCCCCGATACTCACCTGTGCTCCTTTGCTGGAACACTTAAGTACCTGTCAGCAGGTTTGCCCTGCAGATTGGTTTGTGATACCTGAATAATAAAGGGCTTAAAGGTCCAGTGTGCAGAGTTAGGGTGGATATGTGGGCAGAAATGGAATATAATGTAAAAAGTATGTTTTCCTTGCTGTATAATCACCTGAAAATAAGAATTGTTGTGTTTTTGTTACCTTAGAATGAGCTGTTTATAACTGTGCGGAGTTTGCATGTTCTCCCTGTGTCAGCGTGGGTTTTCTCTGGGTACTCCAGCTTCCTCCCACAGTCCAAAGACATGCAGGTTAATTGGTGACTCTATATTGCCCGTAGGTGTGAATGGTTGTCTGTCTCTATGTGTCAGCCCTGTGATAGTCTGGTGACCTGTCCAGGGTGTACCCCGCCTCTCGCCCAATGTCAGCTGGGATAGGCTCCAGCACCCCCGCAGCCTCCAACAGGATAAGCAGTTATGGAAAATGAATGAATGCTTTATTCAGTGCTTTCACTGGTTTATATCACCTGGTCTGTTTGTTTTGGAGAGGTAGAGACCTCTACGGTTAATTCGGCTCCTGGTAAAAACCTCCTAAATGTCTGGAATTAAGTTACCAGAGAAAAAAGGTGAGCACACGTTAGCAGGTGCTGGACTAGCATCCCGTCTCCGACATGCCAAACAGAGTCAGGGAAGCGCTGATTGTAATGTGAATCTGCTTGGTGTTTTTACCGGTTTAAATCACCTTGTCTGCTTGTTCTGGAGAGGAGGAGTCCTCTGTGGATAATTTGGCTCCCAGGTTAAAAACCTTCTGAACAGTGAACACCAAGGGAATTGTAACTGGGAGAAGCTTCAGCTGGTTGCAATCTGCAAGCCTCACTGCTAGATGCCACTAAATCCTATGAATCCTACATGCTGCTCCTGATTTGACACATGGGTCTTCACTCTAACATAGGCTGAATCCCAGTGATGTCATACTAACAACGACAACAGCCACTTCTGGGTAGAAAAGTAGAAACTGATTTGAATTGACGATATGTGAAATTAGCAAACTTGTTTCTTCCTGTTGTCACTGTCAGCAGTAACAGTAGCGCTTAAAGATACATAGTTCAACTCTGGTGGTTTGACCTATCTGATATTTTTGCTGTGCTTATTTGATGTCGTGTGTTGCTTTGTTAGCATCTTTGATAAACCAAATCTACGATTAGCCTGTCTTTTCGAATGACACAAGCAGTTTGTGTGTCCCTTATCGCTTCCCTTTCAGACGCTGAGTCAGAGCTGTCTTTGAGCAAGCTTGTGCTTCACAGATGGAAATCTGACAATCCCAAACCCTACTCCACTCTTTAATAGTGGCTCTTAAAGTCTTAACTTAAACCATCTTCTCTTGATATCTCAGCTGTTCCTCACCCTCATTTGCTCAGTGCCATTAAACTATATGTGCTATAGAAGGGGTTTTCCTCAGGGAAGTTTTTGTAACCAAACATTGTGATTCAGGTCTATAGGGTCATAAGATGAGGAAATAAAAGCCCAGAACCCTAGAAATTATGTTCGAATTGGATTATTCAACACCTCGCGATGCCTGTTCAGTGCCAGTGTGCACATGGGAGAAGTTTTGTCAGAATTTATTTTAACCCCTCCACAGTTTTTCTTCCTGACCTTAACCAAGACATGCCTTTATGGCAGAAAGCTCTTCACACAAACCTCTCAACAGCTGCCAATGCAGGAAGTAGCATGTCCAAGTAACAGGTGTGGAGGTCTGGGTGATAGATGGGCATCTAACATGTCAGACTTTGCTGGAGACAACAGCTTACAGGATTCATGTATACCTTCTCACTGTCACCACAGTCTTCCTCTATAACCTAGCCTTTTTTTCTATCTCTAAAGATGTGAATCCGACTTGTGACAGGTGTAGCCAAGCTCTGGCAAGCCATGTGCACATGTTCTGGTCTTGTCCTTCCTTACAGACCTAGTGAGGAGAAATCTTTAGATTGCTGTTAAGGGTTACTGAAAATCTGCTGAACCTGATGCTGTTATTGCATTGATTGGTGTAACTCCACCCACAGTACCACTCTCTTCCCTTGAGGCAGCCTTTACAGCCTTTGTTACCTTAGTAGCTAGATGCCTGGTGTTACTCAAGTGGAACGTCCCCAGTACCTCCTTCACACACTCTATGGATAATTTTGTCAAACTGGAAAGAGTCAGGTGCATATTGAAGGGCTCCCTGAGGAAGTTTTGTGTGACGTGGGGCCCCTTTTTCGAGTATATATGCTGGGCTTTCCAGATAGTCCTGAATGATTGATCATGAATTTTAGGGACATTAAATTGTGATGTGGCAGGCCAACCAGCAACCATTATATTATGTTTTGGTATTTGATGTCATTTGATCATCATACAGGCATATCAACGTATTTTTCTATTTTAATTTTATTTACTTACTTTGTCTTGTTCTGGGTACTGATGTGGTTTGCCATATTTGTCTCGTCTTAGTCCTGTCTCGGTTTTGTATTGTTTTTATTTTGCTCACTACTTAAATTTTTGTTGTGTTGTTATTGGATTGACCAAATATTGCTGTGTTAGAATAGATGGTGGAACAAAAAGATCTTTTTCTAATCATAACCTTATATATTGTTGTTGCCGTGTGCCAGTCGTGGTCTGCTAAGCATATTACCCAAGTGTAATGTGAACAGTGTTGGGCAGTAGCCCATTACAGTAATAACATTACTTTTTCCAGTAACGAGCAGTGTAACTAATTACTAATAAATGTAACTAATAATATTACAGTTACGATAAAACCAAACATCTCGTTACAACGTTACTTTTGTTATCACATCACTACTGAGTTGAAATACTACAGTCGCATCAGCGGACTAATTTCAGTAATTGCCGTGCTGGGCAAGCATGTCATAAAGAAGCAAGCTAGTTGGAAACACTTACCTTAGCAGGCTGGAAATATTCCCATTATTTTAATTTTGTCTGGAGGAAAATGACAAGAACACTGTTGCTGCAGGTGGTTGTACCAAAACTCTTTCCACTGCAAAAAACACGCCCCTAAACCTGTAACTGAAACATCTCGCCTTCTACAACTGACAACACAACAGCGTGAAGCTCCAGAAAATACACCCCACCAAAGGTGAGCCCTCCTCGGCTGCAGAGGCCGGCTGTAGCCCTGCGCTGGCAAAACAACTACAACTGGATTTTAATCGTGGACAGCCACGGCTTTAAAGGTGTAATGAAGCTTGTGGCTGGATATGTGGTAGATGAAGGGTTGCTCCACGAGTGACTCTCCATCTTTTGGGCAGAGTCGTGGGAAAATACCAATCACAGGCAACTGAAAACCCCCAGGTAAATAGAAGCTATGTAGCCTTAGCTACACTTAACGACGATTACTCTGACATTCACACTGAGGCACGCATCTGAATTTTGGGGAGATACGCAATTACAAATTTTATGGGGCGTAACAGAAAAGTAATGTAACGAGAAGTGTAATGAATTACTGTCGGCAGGGAGTAATAAGTAAAGTAATATTTCTTTTGAAAAGGGTAACGAGCCCGACCCTGGATGTGAGACATGAAAGCTCCAGTGTACATAAACTGAGAGTGGACTTTTCAGTGAGGTAGAAAAACACTGTGAGTCCAGCAGTTAAACTTTTTAAATTAAAAATATTTGCATATTCATAGATTCTCACCGAGGGAGAAGAAGTAATGTTTTTTTGTAGAAAAACCATATCGGAGACAAGTTATTATTCCAAGCACAGTATTTTAATATGTCTTGAAAAAAATCATGTCTGGAGGGGATCTTTAAATTATCACAAACCAACGAGCACACAGTGAACATGGAGCTTCTGGGGCCTCAAGGCTGGTTTGTGCATGTTAAAGCGATTGCCTGCTGTTCTTCCATTGGTTCGGACCTTTAAATAATAACTCTGTTATTGGGTATGTAGTTTAATGTTAAATTTTTTTTCTGTTGCTTTCAGAAATGTGTAGAGTTTACTTTTAAGCTAAGAAAATAGATGAAATATCTTGAGGTTTTTTTTTTTCCAATCAGGATGACAGGGTAAAACATTCAGACACGAACAGCATCGATTCTCTAATCTGTTTACAGACAGTTTCCATGTGGGTAGTGAGTAATTTATAAGCTCTAAGTGGACATTTAGGATGCTTCCAGACTACTGGCTGTTTGCCACACCTGGTTTAATCTATTCTCCTATCAGCACTACATGTCGTACTGGAAGGCTGACATGCAGTTTATCACCTGTCCTTCAATTACCGTATCAGTCAGCAGGTCGGACGTGTCAGATCCCAGCAGATAGAGAGTATGTTGTAGAGGCAGGAAGAGACAGGAAGGAAGAACTCCAGGAAAAACAGGAATGGAAAACATCTATTTTCTTTGGCCTCAGAACAGACACTTCTGTGCCTCCTTGACACGTATTCCCTGTACTACCCCTTAAACAGGTCTTTAGAAGGTAATATCTATTGGCAGTGCAATTTTCAGACTGAAACCAGACAGAGTGCCAGGAAAACGTGTAGGTTGTCACACCATATAAGAGTGAGCTGCAGTGATTTTCTATGCTGTCTAAACTTTCACACATATGCAGAGCAGTTCCCTGGACTCATTTCTTTGAGTGCTCTCAACAGCTCTGCGAGATGTGTTTGGCTTTCAGAGTGCATGTTTTTGAATCCTTTCAGAGTCCTCTTTGGACTCTTCTGCAATCCTCGAGAATTTGGCTCAGGATCTTTTGAAATGCCGAATATCGTTGCCCTGAACTTTATTTTTAGGCTTATGGGAAGCTGAACATGGACAATGGGACTGATTTAGAATTCACCAACAGCAGATACAGCAGATCTTTGTAGAAGCACTATTATTATCCTATTAAAGGAATAGTTCAACATTTTGGGAGACGTGCCTGTTCACTCTCTGAGACAGATGAAAAGATTAATACTACTATCATGTCTGTGCCTAAACGGAGCGAGAGCCAGAAGGTGATTAGCTTAGCTTAGCATACAGAAGGGGAAGTTTGTGTAATCTGTGCACAAACCAAACTGTAAAAACAATTAGGAATAAAAAAAATAGTGTTTTTATTAATGAACAACAGTTGGATGCTGCGTCTTCCTGGAGTGCTGTCATCACAGTTAGGTTGCAAGATAACCAGTGGAAACAATACAAAGACGGGGTAGACGGATGGATAAGCTCCTGCACTTAACTCTAAAACCCAAAATGATAATGTTGCCATTCTGTATGTGTACATATTATACATATAAGATGTATTGTTTACTGACTTTTAAAGGGGCTGGTACATAAATTTTTAACCTTTGGAGAGAGCCAGGCTTACTGTTTAGCTGTTTCCCAATGTTTCCAGTCCTTATGCTAAGCTAAGCTAAGCTAAGCTAAGCTAAGATAATCACCTACAGGCTCCAGCTTCACTCTCTGCACTAATCATACAGTGATAGAAAAGAGGTCCCTCAAGGAAAAAGGTTGGGAACCAAGGGTCAGGCCTACAGCACAGGGTTGGATGATATGTTTACATTTATCTAACCGGCCATCGTCAGCCTAACAACCAGCAAATGCTGATATATTCCTGTGTGTTCAAGCCACAAGCTCAGTCTCATCTATTCACTCTCTAAGTATTTTCAGTTTAATAAACAAAATACACTCACCAGATGTAAAGACAGGTGACATTCTCACACTTATTGTCCTTATTAAACAGAAAAATACAACCGCACACCTTCTGAATTTAAGTTTTTCCATTGCACTAAACTAAGCTGAGCTTAACTGCCTTTTTAAGGCATCGCAAAACACATTTCATTCAAACTTAACGAAACAAAATAAACCTCACAAGAATCATCCTGGTTAGGTTTCCCATTGTTCCAACAATCCACAACTCCGGTTTGGTTAAAATAAAGTCATGATTCACTGAGTCAGATGTCAAAATATGCTGTGTTTCCCCAGGCTCCTCTCTGCCATTGCTGGCCAGCTGTTTACAGTCCTGTAACGTTATCCTCACCATTCACAGCCGTCATCTTTCTCAGCTCAGCTGCCTGTTCCACCAGTAGAGACTGGCCTCAACAGAAAGAGGAGTATCTGTGTTTTTGATGTTGTTGATGATGTTGAAAATCTTACCTTAAGTATTCCTAAATACCCGATGCTGGAGCCCACCCGACTCTGCAGTTCCCTTCAGCTCTACAGAGCATCTTCTTCAGCTCACTGTTTTAGTTGGCATTTAGTAGCTAGATAGGAGCCAGATATTTTCCTCAGGAGCTGATTGGAAACCAAAACCAGGAACATGCCTCGAAATGTGTCATAATGTTGCTTAATGACTGCAGACATGTTACCATCCAGCCACTTCCTGTAAATTAGCCTCTGACAACAGCACCCTTCACATGATTTCATGTGCATAATGTTTTTTTTCACATGGAGAGCATCTTCACTGTTATATTAACACCTTATTAATGCAGTAGCCAAACTTTTAACCCCCAATACAGATCTAAAATATATTATTGGTTTTCCCGGAGCCACAGTTTGTTTGTCAGAGCTCATTGTTTAGGATTCTCCAAACAAATCATCATGATCCCTCAGACACCATGCAGATGGTGGTTGATAATTAGGAGGCTGAAATATGTCACTTTTATGAGCATTGCATTCGGCTCTGCTGTAGAAACGCAGAAACCAGACTGCACCCTCGTATTCCTCACACTTAATTGACACATCAGTGAGGACCGGTGTGGTTAAGATCTTGATGAAAGATACAGTGTGGTTACGGTGAGAGAGCCATTACCTCCACAGTGAATTTCTCATTTTGGTCTCAGCACCTCAGCTTATAGCCTAATCAGCTGTTTGTATTGGCTTTTGATTGGTGCAGGATATCTGGTTTCATAAGCCATTATCCTTTACCTAGCATTCTCTTTGTTTTGTTCAGTATTTCCTCCCATGTGAGAGGAAATAGAAACATTGACGTTTGGATCTTTTATTTTCGTGTATTTTTTGTTGTTGCCATGATCGTAAGAGCACAGTGTGAGGCCTTGAGGCGACAAATGAAGGGAGCAGGAAAGAGGCACTTTGTGCCTTTGTGCACTCATCAAGACTTAAAACTCCGAGTGATTACGAGGCCTGATGAGACGCTGTATCAGACCCTCGACATCAGAGGGACTTTGTGACTAATAGTGTTTGTCACAGGTTGTTACACATACATTTAGTTTTGCGTTTTGGAGACTTTGTGTAGACCCAGTGGTGAATTTAAAATTTACCTTGAGGCAAAAAGCAGTAGTGTCATATTTTTCTTGCTGCACTGGGGGAAAAAATACTGTATAAATTGTGATTCCCAACAGCTATATCAGCTTTAGGTTTGACACTTGCATTGAAATCAAATTAATGTGGAAAAAGAAAATCTTAAGCTGTCACTTTTTTCAGCTCGTTGTGCGGCAGTGGAGCTGCGTCCTTAAGAGGAGGTCATGAAACCACAGGCCACTGGTGGAGTATCGGGGGGGTTGATTATACTGAGAATATCACATACACACATCATTAAACTAAAGGCAGGATTTAAAAGAGAAAAAGTAAGTCATGAAAACTTCAGCTGTGATTTGAAACTTAAAGGGACAGTTCACCCCAAAATCAAAAAAATATTTTCCCGTTGTATTGCTGCACATCAGTCTAGATTGTTTTGGTGTAAGTTGCAGAGTGTTGGAGATGTTATAGAGATGTCTGCTTCTCTCAAATATAATGGAACTAGGTGAAGTAGTTGTGAGAAATTTAATGTGCAACTGTTTTCTCTCTTCCGAACAACAACTAACCCTTTGACTGCGCAGAAGAAAACATGCATCTACTCATAGACAAGAGACGTGCGAGATGTGAACATTAATGAGGTCCTCCTCTGCTGAGCTGTAACATTATACCTCTGCCTCACATTTTGGGAGCTCATATTCCAGGACACACCATCTCTCTAAACAAAGTTATTAAAGGATGATAAACATAAAACTTCTGATGATGCTTTGAATTTAGATTCTACAGGGATCAGTTTAGTACATCTGAAGAAAAACTGCTGTATATATACTTTTTTTTTTTTTTTTTTTACAAACAACTGAGCAAACCATATCACTGCGCATTTGGAAACGTGCATCACCTAGCATCACTGAGCTAGCTAACATTACAGTTCAGCAGAGGAGGACGCCATTAATGTTTACATCTTGTGCTGTCACAACTGCGAGCCTCTCCTGTTGTAGTTGTACACTCTCTTCTGTACAGTGATATAGTTGGCAGGTATAGTTTTGTAGAGAGAAAATAGTTCCTACATGAAACAGCTCACAACAATCTATCTTGAGAGATACTGCTGTTGAGGTTTTCCAATATATGTACACATATATATATTTTTTTTACCCATGAAGCACCACAAGCTGAGTGCCATGTAGTTTCATTAGTTTCAAAAGAAGGCAGACGTCTCTATGGTCAATATCTCCAACACTCTGCAACTCACACCAAAACAATCTAGACTGATAAACAGCACTACAGATGAGAGGAAAAACATGTGTTTTTGATTTTGGGCTGAACTGCCCCTTTAAGGGTTCAGAATATGAGATGAGCTACAAGCAAAAAATCTGAATCAACACTTTTTGGCTGGAAGAGTGTTTATGCAAAGCCATTTAAAGTGGAGTTTTATTTATGGGTACAGCAGTCTCCTGGTCCAGAAAATATGTGGATTTAATATTAATCTCAATGGAAGGTTTAACAGCCCAATCAATCCAGTGAAATTATAGTTTCTGTGGTAGAAAAGTGAGTCTGTTAGAGATAAACATTCCCTGGTAGCTCATAATCTGTGGTTTGTTGCCAACCTGCCTCAATGGAAAAGCAGATTCCATATTGGTCATTAATTCTGTCAGATGGGAGGAACAAAGTCATGTGAGAATAATCAAAGCCAGCGCTGCTCAGTGTTGACCACATCTGTTGAAATGTGAGTGGTCATATTAGGAGCGCCCGCCGACTATCTGCCTGGAAAGTGGAACTACATTAAAAACGAGGAGCAATTTCCTCTTGTGCATCTCGTGCAGTCTGTGTAGATATATTACTGTATGAGCTCCCATCCTCTGCGTGACCAGACACCCTTCTCTGCTTATAAAAGACAAATTCTTTTTTAGCCTATGCATCACATTTACCTACAGTGTCATCCACAGTGTCGCCGCCGGGTGAGGGGGTTTGAATGGCTCGCAATAAATCATGATTTTTAACAGCTTCAGGCATTGAGTTCACCTCTATCTAGACTTGACCTACTTCTTAGCAAAGTCCACGCAAACTTAGTTGATGTAGAGTTCCTCACGGGAAAAGACAAATCTGGATCTTCCCTAAATACGCATTGTCCACTTTGTTGTTTCATTTGTTACACACACTCTGTAATTGCTACTCCAACACAGCTCCAGTTTACTATTTTAATTCACATCCTGCTCCATTGTTTTGCTCTGTCACATCACACATTTTATTCTGCTCTGTATTTATGCTTCTCACTCACTGGCTCAATGGCCTAATAGCTGTTAGCGCTGAAAAATACTTATTTTTGAAGTATGAAGACTGCACAAATCAGTTCATGGACATGAAAATAAAATTTGTGATTAAATAAAATATGTAAAGTTAACTTCAGTCAATTCAAATCACTTATGTAATGGTTCAGAGTTTTTGAAGTGAGGTTGTATGAGGTACTTATCTGTAGTTAGTGTACTGCATGCAGTAGATGTCTGTGTCAGTCAGTACACCCCCAGTTTAGAGAAGCAGGCAGGAGTACAGACATGGAGGCTTAGCAATGTACAGCTGTGAAAGGATCAGCAACAAATGCAGACACCCAAAAGTGATCCCACTTAAAAACTTCAATATTGGTTTAAATGTACACTGTATTGAGAAATTTTTGGCCACTTTACCTTAACACAAATAGTCATTTTTGATTAAGAAGCCATTGACATCTTTATGATGGTGAAGATTCTCAGTCACACAGGTCATAATAAGCTTAGTTTAGTTTGTTTTAGTTTATTTCGGTCATTTTCCATTTTTTTTTTTTAGCATTATAAAACAAAACAAAACAAAACAAAACAAAACAAAACAAAACAAAACAAAACAGGACCAAAAAGTTGTAGGCTGAAGCCTTAGCTTATTACACCCACACTTTTAACATTCATTGTTTTTAACTCCCTTTAGATTATACAGAGCAATAAGAAACTGATGGAACTAAGTATTTATACAGTACATATACATGTGTATATATATATATATATATATATATATACACATATATATGTCCCAAACACATTTCATGTACACTTTGGTGTTCATACTTCCATTTTATATTTGTTAATCATCGTCAGTGCTTTATTGTAGGCAACCCGACTTGCTTGGGTTTCTTGAAGACGTTTCACCTCTCATCCAACATGAACTGAAGAAGCCTCTTAGATAGAGAGAAAATGTCTTCAATAAACTCAAGGAAGTCTGGTTGCCTATGATAAAGAACTTAAGTTAACAACTTCAGTTCCCCATCCATGTTCTATTCAAAGCTGCCAGACTCCGTTAACAAAAACTGTTATTTTACCTCATAGAACACGTGAGCTGCTGGTCTGCCGCTGCCTCGATCAGGTAGGTTGTTTATGTTTTTAAGTGACTTCAGTGAATTTAAACGAATCCTTTTTAAAGCCAAAGTTACACAATTACAAAAACAATCGAAGCAGTGGTGTCCAGCAACTCCTGCATTCTCCAGTGTTAAATTACTTTTTTTTTTTTTTAATGGAGTCTGGCTTTGAAGACAGCGATATAATGGCTTTAGTTCCCAGTTTGAAATAGCTGTCTGGCAGCATGGTTAGGCTGTAAAATGTTATAAATATAGCATACATGTAAACTGATATTTCTTTATGTGGCTAAAAAACATTTTGCTGCTGCCCCCATCCACAGCAGTACATTACTTCTGTATGCTTCTGTATCAGTACTCCTGTCTGCTTCTCCAAACTGGGGGCATGTCAGCCAACATCTACTGTATTTAATACACTGACTGTAGATAAGTACCTCATAAAACCTCCCTACAAACAATCTGAACTATCCCTTTAAAGCCCAACCAAAAAGCAAAAGCATTCAGTTTTCAAGAGAGTAAACCATCTCAGCGGAGAAGCTGGAGCTAGGAAATATTTGGCAGTTTTACTTGACTATTCATGTAACCCTCAGAGGTCTGAGACATTCATCCTACGTTCCTAATCTCAACCTAACCACAGCCCTGTTATAAACATCTTTTTTGGTTTTCAGGACAAACTTGTTATTATTGTTTCTTGTTCATTTTAACAATGATGATTTTATCTACACTGGATTCTTTTGTAAAACTACCCTGATGTGGATTGTAGCTGTGGCTCTATTGCTCTCTGTGAGATATTCGCCACATTTAAATGAGGTAGGTGATATAAAAATCTGAAATTCATCTCAGCCATTTTAACGCTTTCTCTAAGTAATAACAAAGATAAATTTGATTTAAAGCAGCAATAAATGATCCGTACCACGAACTGACTCTCGATCACTGCCTCAGTGCCTCAACATTTCTTCACCTGGATTTCTGGGTCTCAGCTTGTGCTTTTTAAAACAACTCCCTCCTGCCACCGGCTCCTGCTATTTTCACACGCTCAGCAAAGAAGGGAAGTGCAACAACAGAATGAGAGGTGTCCTGAGAGGTTTCAACAACAAAAGCAGGAAAAAAAAAGCCAGTCAGTCTCCAGCCAGGCAACAGTGTTATAATAGGAGTTAAGTGTTTGCATGATGATGCTGTGTACTTTTTCTTTTTTTATTTAATTTAACTGAGTGCTTCTGTTGAAGCACAGATATGGTTTCTAATCAGTGCCTTTGTAAAATGTGATTCTGTTTTTATGTCAGCTCCATGTGACTGTGAAACAAAGGACAGTTGTTGTAATAGTTGTAGTTCTGGTCACCAAAGGATGTCAAAAAAGTTATTTGTGACTAAAGCCTCATATCATGGAGAACCTGCTTTTTATGTCATATTTATGGAACAATCTGCACTTTTGCAGGTTCATTTTGAGTTCCTGTCTGTTTTTACATTCATTCATGGACCTGCTGAGTGTAATGATAAGATCAGCAAATGTACTTTAGCTTTAAGACAAGTGAACAAGTGTATGAGTTGATTTTATAAGATAATAACAGCAATTGCTTGTGTGCCTGTTTCTATATATGGGTTATTTTTTTTTTTTCATGGGTAGCAATTTGTTGTATCAGAACATCTTGTCCGTTTCCTTTGTGTACTGCATTGTGGGAGAAGAGTTGAGAACAGTGTAAAGCAGAAAAAAACAGCCATATATAGTAGGGCTTTTTAAAAAAAAATCTTCAGTGTGATGTCAGTTTGCACTTTGAATATGGGACAATATATAAAATTACATTTTGTCTGTGGTGCTGTTTTGCCTGATACACACTGTGCTGTTGACTGTCTGGACCGTCAGATAGGGTCTCCGCCGTTAGGCATTGTCTAATTGGTCAGAATCTGCACACATGCAGGTCAGGTTTATCAGACTAGTGCTGCTGTATTACTCTGCATGGTTGAAGGAGAGTGTGATAAGATGAGCACAGACAGAAGTGCGTATGTCAGAGAGACGCTGGTGCCTAAAAAAGTAGTACATCAGGTGTCTGGCAGTGTTTTGGATACAGGAGAGGTAACGTGGCACAAGTATCAGTACTGTTTAAGTCTGAGTCAAGAGCTGAGTACACTTTAATATCTGTTTATTACTGCAAGTAATTTTGTTATTCTGATATACAATCAATTAATCATATATTTGTCATGTGGAGTTATACAAGGTACAACTCCAGTGTAACATGATCCCATCAGCTCCTTTAACTTGTGCACTGTAATTTCATCGTTTCTTGACATTGTTGGTTGCTGCTTTATAATTGTCCATGTTTCCAGATGGTTCTGGTAATCCATGGTTTCTGGTTGTGGAATGATTAAATCGTCCACACATCCCAACACGGTTTGCAACTCCGCTCTGCAGCTGTCTCTGAACGGTGTGCAGCAGTGATCCACAGCAGTAATGGGACAGTACCGCTCATTCCCAACGGCACATCAGTCTTTTTTCACTGTAACACACACACCTCCTCTCCTTCTCTTGCCAGAGTCCTCTGCTCTATCAGATTGGCGTTTAGACAAAGAGTCACCTGGTTAAATGGTGCTGTCCAGGAGTTCCTGATATCCAGCTGGAAACTAGTGAGGCACAGAGGTCGCCCAGTTTAATTTTTAGCACTTGTACAATGGCTAGCAGGATGCTAAGTGGGGGCCCATTCTTCTCCATCAAAACCACTAGCTTGCTAGCTAGCAGCTACTTAGTTAAAGGTCGGCAGAAAGGAGAGTATACAGACTGATGAGTTGATGGGTGACCAGCAGCCACACACCACCACTGAAATGGAAAAGTTCATGCCTACTTCACATGTCAACAACATTTTTCGCATATTTACCCCATGTCATGCCGCCCTATGTATTCTGTTCTCTTTGAGTGTACCTTACTTTGTCACTTAATAGGGCCTGACACATAATTAGACTTAGTACATATTGTGTACTTAAGACATGGTGGAAGAATCTGCAGCCATGTTTGCAGCTTCATGAGGCTGTACTTCGGCAAACAGTGCTTTGAGCTAGATGCTAACATGCTCACGGACAGTGCTGACCTATGATGTTTACCATGGACACCATATTAGTTTGCTGTGTTAGCAGTGTTGAGGCTGATGGGAATGTCATTTGTTTTGCAGATGTTTGATACAAAGTGAAATTTTGCTAACCCTTTGCTAAGCCCCGCCCCTTTGTGATCAGCTGTTGAGCTGTTTGAGCGAGCATGGAGCCCACTCTGCACTAACTGCACTCCCAGAAAAAATCTTACCACGGTTTTTGAAAAAACGGCTTCAGAGAGAAGCAGACAGAGGGGTCTACAGTCTGTGTTTGAAGGATATATCCAGGATATCAAACTGACTCAGCAGCAGCAACAGGTTAAAAAGACAAAGATAGTTAGAAGCTAAAGCCCAACTATAGGCTACAGATCACAGTGTAAAAGTGAACCACCACATCACTGCTGATCGACACAGAAGACAATGAATATAAAGGGAAACTTTGTTGATATTGAACCAGCTGTGTGGCATCACAGTGTGTGCAGATGAACAGTGTTTGTTTCCCTGCTTCCCTTCACTGGTTCCTGTACAGCAGGGTCGGTCTTTGTTTCACTGTTATAATCATTACAAAGCAAAAGCAGCATGTGTATACATTCAGTAGGCTATATCTTCAGTAGCTAGCTAGCTAACCCTACACTTTTCAGGGTTTGATTTTGGTTTTGGAACAGGGAAGAAACGTATATCTTTTTCCAACCTCTCCAGGTAACGAGTATCATTAATACACGACGTGCCCCAGGCACAACATTTAGCTCCAAATCCACAAAACCAGCCTGAAAATGAAGGAAATCTGAAACGACTGCATTAGAGTCAATGGAGCACAGCTGTGTTGTTGTCAGACCCTTATTTGAGCTGATTGATGCTATGCTATGATTGGCTAGTCTGTGTTCAAGGGGTGGGACTCAGTAAAGGGTCAATTAGTGCTGAATGGAGCATTACTCAATTTTTATTACGATCCATCTCATAGTTGATGATATTTTATGCAAAAACCACAAATGTCAACCTCATGGTGGCGCTAGAGGATCACTAACACCAGTAGGATTCGCCCCCTGTGCACCATGAATGCCTTTTCAAAATTTCATGGCAAAATTTGATCAATCCAATACTTGCTAAGATCTCAGATTCCATGAGGTGGTGGGCAGGCCGACGCTGCCATCTTCAGAGCCGTGACACTCCCACTGTACATGTTAAGTATCAGAGCACAGTTCCTCCAATGCAAATGAGTAAATATATGCTACATGTAGGTGCCCAAAAAGAGAGGTGTCAGTTCAGAAATGGAAATTCAATTATGAATTATGAATACAAAAGCATGAAACATTAAAAAAATATGAATGAAATATTGATTAAAGGAATGTCAGCGCTGACATGTAGTGCAGACATAAACATTTCTTTGTCATTATTAGAACAACCTAAATCCAGATACCAGAAATGAAACAGCCTCCTGACAGAATACCTAAGGAAATATATTTACCATACAACATCGTAATGCATTTGAGGTCGGCAGAGCTTAAAGGAGAGAGTGAAATGGTGCATAGCAAATGAAAGCAATATTGGCAGTGAATATGAGAGACCCTGGCTGCGGTATACCAGGCTCTGTATTCTACTGTCACAGTCTTTCCCAGTCCTTGTTAGGATGGCCTAGTTTCATTGTAAAGGCTTTACCCACCTCCTCACACTTGTTTTTTTTTCCTCCCTGAGGGAAACATGTTACCAGAGTATCTGTCTTTAACCTAGGGATCTCAACATGCAGCTCGCGTCTGGCTCCTCTCCTTCCCTCGGGCTCAATTAGAAGCGTCGTTCAGTGGACTCAACAGTCGAGATGATCACTGGCTGTTCGTTACAGACCTGACGAGTATGTCCTCTCTTTAAAAACCTCAACCTCGGAGATAAGATGAGTAATGACGTCTTTGTCTGCTGTGGATGACAGTTACATATTGTTCATAATGACGGAAACAGGCTTCTGAATAGTTAATGAAATAGATTAAATCAACTTTATTAGTAAAGTGAGAGCAGACGTTAATTGTTACGACACAGGGACACATTATCTCAACAAAAGTATTTGATGTTTATTATACCCTTGTGTTATCTACATATATCAAGACTAATGGGGGCCATAATAATGACAGCAATAATAATGAAAATACGTATAAAAAGATATGACAAGATACATCTTTATTGATCCCCAAAGCAGCAGTTACAGCAGTACAAAAACTGAAATAAATAAGTAGAAGGAACTTAAACTAAACTAAAATAAGAGTAGAATAAAAATATGTTATATAAAAGCATTTGGACCGACATGGTAAAAATTTATTATATATATAGAACTTTACTCTTGCTGGAGGACGTGTTTGGCACCAAAAGCATAGTATACAATACAAAATAAAGGCATACACTGTTATAAATATACATACATATTAGGGCTGGGTGATATGGCTAAAAATGTTATCAGGATAAGAATTCTCATTTCAGTATATAAGGATAATTATCACACACAAAAAAAATTATCATTTTTTATGTTTACAGGCTGATTATTGCTCCTGGGTGAAAGTTTGAGATTTAAACTATTATTTATTGTCAGAATGCGGCAATATTTGCCTAACACCAGAACATTTAACACATCTGAGGTAAATTTCAAACAATTATAATAAAAAAATTACAATAAATTAAACAATAAATAGACAAAGGAATCTTATTTGTGGTCAACAGCACGACAGACTGTGTCCGTTCAAAGTGTTCTAGCTGAAGATGTACACAAAATAAATACACAAAACAGTATTTTTGCAGTATTTTCTGAACAAGTTCAACACCCATAGTATGTAAAGTCTGTTTTTTTTCTCATTCAAAACAACGACAAAAACATACTTTGATGACGTAGTGAAGTAACATGTGGTCAGTTATTGCTGATGAAAGTCTATCTGATGTGACTCAGGCAGAGATCACGTTCACAGAGGAGGTAATGTATGAAAGTTTTCTCACATTAGCTTTATTAATGTTATGTCACTCTACAGAAATAGCTGGTCAGTCAGTCACATTAGCTTGCTAACTTACCATTAGATGAGTTGACTATACAGCTACTGTTGCTAACATTTTGTGTTGAATTCAGTCGTAGGGAAGCACTGCGCTGTTATCCACGGTCAAAACAATCATGTTAAAAATAACTTTAGGAGTGTGTTGAATTGTTGAATGGGGTTAATTGAGGTGGTTTTGGCATCTGATTAGGGTGCTCCCTGGGTGCGTCCTGTTAGAGGTGTTTCGGGCACGTCCCACTGGTAGGCAGACCCAGAACTCACTGGAGGAATTACATATCTCGTTTGGTCTGGGAACATCTTGGGGTCCCCCAGGAGGAGCTGGAAAGTGTTGCTGGGGAGAGGGATGTCTGGGGTGCTTTGCTTGGCCTGCTGCCCCGTGACGCGGCCCCAGATAAGTGGATGAAAATGGATGGATGTATGAAGTGTGCTGATTGTTGTTGTAATGCTGTAACATTACTGTACACATTAGTGGCTGGTGTCGCCTTCAGCATCCTCTTGTACTTCTACTACCATTTCTTCTACTACCATTTCTCTTCCTCTCGTTAATGGTGGGTGGCAACTGGCATTTAAGATGCATTACTGCCCCCTCTATGAGTGAATGGGTGGCTTAATTATATCGTGGACTTATTATATCTCTATTATATCAAGATTATTGTCGTTATCATTTTATTGCCCAGCCCTAATACACAGTGACCTGCAAATGAAAAGTCACTCTGGTACAACGAACCAGCAACCTACGGGGCTGAAAAACGTTGCACTGCCAAAAACTGCAGTTCACCTAATGGCCACTTGGGGCTGGCTCCAAAAGCAGGTCAATCCCAGTAGACACCTATGTTGAAATGCCCAACTTTACAGCAGAAATAAACATGTTTGCAGCCTGTTACAAAAACCGATTTTGGTCTCCATAGCTGATTTCTTTGCACATGACAACTATAACTCACCTGTTCACATTTTTTTAAGGCTTAAAGTTATGCATTTTTAAGGGTGGGTGGCTTTGAGTGACAGAACTAAACAATGCAGGCATAATGCCGCCCTAGGGTGTGATTTTAAATAGCATGTGGGTGTTTCAGAAGCAATAAAGGCATGATCATATCTTATGTAATGCACGAGTGTCGGCCTCTACTGTGACATATAACATAAGCATCAACAGTGCTATGTAAACAGTGACAGTGGCATAACATGGCAACAACAATCATTTACTGTCCAAGTTATATGGCAGTTGATCCGTCCTCTGCTTGGAGGATAAGGAGCTCTCAGACCTCATTGTCTCCCTAATTTGCGGACATTATTGGTTGCTGTTCTTCTTCTTTGAATCAGGTACTAACTGCTGCTGGCAGCTTTATAAATCTAGCTGTGGGTATCACACACAACAGCTCATCAAAATGTCGCACCTGCCCCATCCTGCCTGCTGTCCCTTACACAGACTTTGATTTGGTGCTGTTACTACCTTTGCTGCTGGCTTAAAGGCAAGACTCTATCCCCCTATTCCACGATCGCACCTTTTATATAGAACGGCGAGGCGGAGTAATGACACAACATTTCCTCCTTGAACAGACTGTGTAAAAAGGGCCTATGAGTCAGATCCGCCTCTTTCTTCTCCACAGCTCCACCTTCTCATCCAAATATATTCACTTCCAGCTCCAAAAATCCAAGATAGCGGTACCTAAAATGGCAAACAGTGGTCAGCACACCAGTGGTTGACATCACAGTGGCTACAGCCATTATATCTATAACAGTATAGATATAATGGCTGTAGCCACACATCAAACGATGAATCCATGTTCTCCCTCAGAAATGAATAGAGTAGATTATCAATTAAAGGTTAATATTAAATCTCTCTATACATACTAGAGATGCATGATATATCAGTGGCTTATAATTATTCTTAGATACATGAGAAAAAGAATTATTCATAACATTAATTATTGTTATTGTCCTGGGAGTGGAATTTCAGCCGATGATCACGTCTGATGATGTGACGCCTCTTCTAACAATAGCTGTGAATGCGTTAACACTGTAAGTATAATAATGTCACAGGCAGATGGACGAATCCAATTAATTGCATGACTCCCTGTTAGCACATTCAAGGAAAATGTGGTGATATTCTATATTTTTTTTTGTCAACAAATCCCATTAAAAGACGAAAGCCACTGAACTGATCTTACTAACAAACCTGTGTAGCCTGTTATAGCTAATTCCTCAGTGCCACAGACCTCCATTGTTGTCCAAAAAATGTTAAAAACATGACAATGAGCCACACTGTTGTGCTCTCTTCCTTCATTACAATAAACAGGGGCACGGTATTTTATTTAGGGTCAATCCAACATACTGTTTTGCTGTTGTAAATAGTCATTAGCACACAGAATGTTTATTCAACTGTAGAGGGAAGCTGGAAAGTATTAAAGACAGACTGATGGAGTATCTGCTTTAGTACAGAAATAAAAAGAATATATGAAAGAACAGAAGTATTTGTAAGGAAAACTTAGAGAGCTAAAAGGGGAGTCAGAGAGCACAGACCTCTGCCAGTGGCCAATAACCCATTCTTATATGATGTGCAGATCTGCAAGCACAACCACTGTATGTCTGGATTTCCAAAACTATTAAATGATATTAGATATGGTAGTTTCTATCTGAAGCCTCATCATCTCAGCTGTGTGTTTATTATGCACTTTAATGTCAGAAATGTTTCATTTTTCCTGATTATCTCTGGTGGACTTTATTGCAGACAATTCACATCCGGACGTGAGAAGGTGTATAATCAGTTGTATGATATGAGTGTCTTTACATTTTCAAACCTGCACCTTAGGTTGCTTTCAGACCTAAAGTTCACTTGTCTTGGTCTGAATCAGGGACTAATTTTGTTACAAAGTTGCATGATTGCCGCGAGATTGCCTGAGCGAGAAAGCTGCTCTTGATTGGTCAGAATTTCCATGTGGGAAAAATCCAGGAAGTAAACAAAACGTTGAAGAAGAGTACACTTGCAAGATAAATGTGACACTTTCTAATGTCACAATGGAGGGACAACTACGCAGGTTGATTTTAGCGCTGCTCATCGTGGACTATATTGCTGTCATTGTTCATTTGAGTCAAAGCATACAGTTTGAAAACGAGGCGCGGCTCCAACTAGAAAACAATGTTTTGATGCATTGGATGTGCTGAATGTGCATATTAAGGCAGTACAGGAGGAGGCGCACATTAATAATCCTCCAGGACTGTAACATGCTCATGTTTAACCCAAACAATGTGTCATGTGACTGCAGCTGGTTCAGATCCAGGTTGGAACACATTCTCACCACAAACAAACCGCCTTAGAGTTTGTTTGTAACCAGACCAAGATCACCTCTTCAAGAAGGTCTCAGTCTGTTTTGGTGTGCACCTGATTGCTGTGTTCACACCTGCCCACAGAGAGCGCAACCAGTTGGTCCAGGAGCAGGACATGTTGTCTATCGTCGGGCCGTGTAGCTCTGGGTATCCAGTAACTGCTACCACCAGTTTCTCCTCCATTGTTGACCAACTGTAAACTTATTGTCATGGCCACCACAGAAGGCCTGCCTCTCAAATCACCCAATAGGACAATGGGAAAAAGATGAGGAAAAAAGCGACGATGTGGAGCGCTTTTCTGCTCTGAGTTGAAGTTTTTTCAACTAAAGGAGTTCAGAGTGCTCCGGCAAAAACACCAGGCACCTAGAGCGCATCACAATGCAAAAACCACAAGAAAAAGCTCTCATTAAAAACAATTAGAAAAAGGCGCCTCCAGCTGTTAAAATGCTTTCTGTGTGATTTGGGCCTAAGAAGGTAAAACAGTTGAATCTAAGAGGTTAGGCTTTATTTTCCTCTTCACATTTTTTGCAATTATAATATTGTCATCTGTTATCCAAATTAGCCATGCTGAAATGGCAATTTTGGGTATTGTCACTAGCCCTGAATTCCATATCTGTGCATCTCTAATACATTCTGGAATAAAGTAGAATAAATGGAAAGGTAGAAAATGTTAACAATATAAGGTGTGACATACAAATGATGGTTCAACATATGAATGAAAAATAAGGATGCTCATTACGCTATCGCAAATCAAAGACAATAAACTATACAAAGAGGTGCATCTATGTCACCATATTACCATGTCACAGTGTGACAGCTGTGTTGAGATGTGCCTCTGTGTTATATATACACAGTATCTATAAATATATATTCACATAGAAATATTGATGTATTGCATTTATTTAATTATATCCCAGTTGTTTTTCCTGTAGGGCGGTACCCTCCCAACATTTTGCTTTTTTTACGCAGTCAGTGAACTATCAGAACATTACCCCTTTGATAACTGCAGGATATTCATGAGCTACTGTTTCCTAGCAACATAGTGTATGCACTGTGTATAAGCTACAGTACCACGTCTTTGATCACTCATCACTATCAAAGACAAAAGGTGAATGAAATATTAGTTGAATATCTGAGAAAATGCCATGCTATGATTCTTTAAGCAAAAACACATCGTCATGAGAGCACTGCGGCACTGTTCCCACACACTTTATTTCACAAACAGTTATTTCATTCTTTGTTGTTTCGCTTCATACAAACACTCAGAGTCACTTCTTTTGCTTAAACTCACTCCTCTCTCGCACTCCACTGTGAATTGCTGAGCCTTTCTGCAGCCGGCGCTCCTCTAGATCACTCCTCCAGATCAGACTTCTTACAGCAAAGCAGGCACTGTCAGTGTCTGTTTATGATGGGATGCTATAGCAATGCTGCACAGCTGAGAGAGCTCAGTCAAAGGACCCTTGAGAGAGAAATCACTGCAATGCTTCTCTTAATCCTGCTGTATATTGGTGCTCAGTTCTAGTCGAATATGCTCCTGTGCTCATTCTGTCACCTGGGGGCAGTTGTATTATCCTCAGGTGTGCAGGCATAGGTCTGGATATACTTTGTATCTGCTCAGCTATTCATACTTGCATAAGGACTGTCTCAGCATTGGCACTTTACTGCTGAAGATAGCTTTGACTCAGTGTCCCCCATCCTTTGCAGTCAGACACAGTTTAAATGATTAATGAAATTAAATTGTTATTTGATGACTTGAACCAAATTAAATTACTTTCTGAGAGCTTTCTTGCTAAAAAAAAAGGTTTCCGTTTACACATTTTAGCGGACTTTGACATGATCCAATTGTCTTAGGAAAGTGTGCCAAGACCATTTCAAGAACATATGAAAGGATTAATAATTGCTCTGTGATCCAGTCCTCGCGTGATTGGTTTTGTGGGTATGTATGCTCATGCTAATATTCCCCGCTGATGTGGGGGAATTACTTGAATTAATTTACTCCACTAATCTGAAGGAGCTGTCATTGTTACTATGATCTCATGGTGACGAGGAGGGGTCTACACTCAGGAGAATTTTTCTTGGATTTTGTCATCTGCTTTCACAACATGAGACCACCTCATCAACACTGTGGTGTAACATTTATAGTGTCACCAGCTCCTACAGTATAAGTCTTTAACTCGTGAGGATAAACTTCTCAACGTCTGCCTGAGCATTTGTATCTTTCTATCTGCAATTACACAGTTGAGCAGATTGCATTGAACCCCTCATAGTGGTGTCATTATAACTGCCCACAGAAATTTCTTTCTGAGCGCATTTTGCCATCCTGCTGCCGAACAACATCTCAAGTTGTCCTAAATATTCTTCAAGTTTATTGAAAATTGCTGGCTTTCAGACTCAGATGCATTGAAGCGTGGAGAGGCCAGCTGTTGGAGAAATAAAACATACTTGGCTGTCTTCTCCACAGTCGGGAGGGAAGTCCTTAGTTATAGAAACTGAAGTCCCTGCTGACTGGAGCTGATGTGCACAGTGAGAATTCTGGTGCTGCCATAATATTGAATGCATTTCCTTCCTGATAACAATTTTTTTTTTCAGAATAATTTGAAATGTAATTGTCTCAATAATGTATCTGTTGTATCATTATTGACCTACCAGCAGTCTTCTTTTTCCTTGCATCTGTTGGCTCACTGCTGCATTCACCAGCATGCTGCCATTACCGATTGTTTATAAGTAGAATACCATGTTCAGGACTGTGCATCTTGTGTGTACATGAGAATCAAACAAAAGTGCAGATCTACTACTTAAAAGGTTGCTCTATAGAGCTATTGGTCTTCAAAAACTCCATAAGAAGCATTGAATGTATATACTGAAATAGTGCTTTCTTGCACTATTTCAGTATATACACTGAACAAAAATATAAACGCAACACTTTTGTTTTTGCTCCCATTTTCATGAGCTGAACTCAAAGATCTAAAACATTTTTCTTTTATATACACAAAAGACCATTTCTCTCAAATATTGTTCACAAGTCTGTCTAAATCTGTGTTAGTGAGCACTTCTCCTTTGCCGAGATAATCCATCCCACCTCACAGGTGTGGCATATCAAGATGCTGATTAGACAGCATGAATATTGCACAGGTGTGCCTTAGGCTGGCCACAATAAAAGGCCACTCTGAAATGTGCAGTTTTGCTTTATTGGGGGGGTCTGGGGGGGTCAGAAAACCAGTCAGTATCTGGTGTGACCACCATTTGCCTCACGCAGTGCAATACATCTCCTTCGCATAGAGTTGATCAGGTTGTTGATTGTGGCCTGTGGAATGTTGGTCCACTCCTCCAATGGCTGTACGAAGTTGCTGGATATTGGCAGGAACTAGATCAGGCTGTCGTATACGCCGATCCAGAGCATCCCAAACATGCTCAATGGGTGACATGTCCGGTGAGTATGCTGGCCATGCAAGAACCGGGATGTTTTCAGCTTCCAGGAATTGTGTACAGATCCTTGCAACATGGGGCTGTGCATTATCATGCTGCAACATGAGGTGATGGTCGTGGATGAATGGCACAACAATGGGCCTCAGGATCTCGTCACTGTATCTCTGTGCATTCAAAATGCCATCAATAAAATGCACCTGTGTTTGTTGTCCATAATATACGCCTGCCCATACCATAACCCCACCGCCACCATGGGCCACTCGATCCACAACGTTGACATCAGCAAACCGCTCACCCGCACGACGCCACACATGCTGTCTGCCATCTGCCCTGAACAGTAAAAACCGGGATTCATCCGTGAAGAGAACACCTCTCCAACGTGCCAGACGCCATCGAATGTGAGCATTTGCCCACTCAAGTCGGTTACGACGACGAACTGCAGTCAGGTCGAGACCCAGATGAGGACGACGAGCATGCAGATGAGCTTCCCTGAGACGGTTTCTGACAGTTTGTGCAGAAATTCTTTGGTTATGCAAACTGATTGTTGCAGCAGCTGTCCGGGTGGCTGGTCTCAGACGATCTTGGAGGTGAACATGCTGGATGTGGAGGTCCTGGGCTGGTGTGGTTACACGTGGTCTGCGGTTGTGAGGCCGGTTGGATGTACTGCCAAATTGTCTGAAACGCCTTTGGAGACGGCATATGGTAGAGAAATGAACATTCACTTCACGGGCAACAGCTCTGGTGGACATTCCTGCAGTCAGCACGCCAATTGCACGCTCCCTAAAAAACATGCGACATCTGTGGCATTGTGCTGTGTGATAAAACTGCACATTTCAGAGTGGCCTTTTATTGTGGCCAGCCTAAGGCACACCTGTGCAATATTCATGCTGTCTAATCAGCATCTTGATATGCCACACCTGTGAGGTGGGATGGATTATCGTGGCAAAGGAGAAGTGCTCACTAACACAGATTTAGACAGATTTGTGAACAATATTTGAGAGAAATGGTCTTTGTGTATATAAAAAAAATGTTTTAGATGTGAAATTTTGATGACCTACTATAGTATGCCTTTTATGGTGAAATTTTGACTGCATACTATACTATGACTTTTTGATAAAATTTTGACGACATAATATTTTGACTTTTTTGATGAAATTTTGACGACATACCATACTATGATTGTTTTGGTGAAATTCTGACGACCTACTATGCTACGATTGTTTTGGCGAAATTTTGACTACATTCCATACTATGACTTTCCTGATTAAATTTTGACCACATACTATACAGTGAGTTTTTTGGTGAAATTTTGACGACATACTATACTATGACTTTTTTGGTAAAATTTTGACGACATACTATACTATGATTTTTTTTGTAAAATTTTGACGACATACTATACTATGATTTTTTTTGTAAAATTTTGACGACATACTATACGATGACTTTTTTGGTAAAATTTGACGACATACCATATTATGACTTTTTTGGTAAAATTTTGAAGACATACCATACTATGACTTTTTTGATGAAATTTGGACGACGTAATATTTTGACTTTTTTGGTGAAATTTTGACGACATACCATACTATGATTGTTTTGGTGAAATTTTGACGACCTACTATGCTACGATTGTTTTGGTGAAATTTTGATTACATTCCATACTATGACTTTCCTGATTAAATTTTGACCACATACTATACAGTGAGTTTTTTGGTGAAATTTTGACGACATACTATACTATGACTTTTTTGGTAAAATTTTGACGACATACTATACTATGATTTTTTTTGTAAAATTTTGACGATATACTATACTATGATTTTTTTTGTAAAATTTTGACGACATACTATACTATGACTTTTTTGGTAAAATTTGACGACATACCATATTATGACTTTTTTGGTAAAATTTTGAAGACATACTATACTATGACTTTTTTGATGAAATTTGGACGACGTAATATTTTGACTTTTTTGATGAAATTTTGACGACATACCATACTATGATTGTTTTGGTGAAATTTTGACGACCTACTATGCTACGATTGTTTTGGTGAAATTTTGATTACATTCCATACTATGACTTTCCTGATTAAATTTTGACCACATACTATACAGTGAGTTTTTTGGTGAAATTTTGACGACATACTATACTATGACTTTTTTGGTAAAATTTTGACGACATACTATACTATGATTTTTTTTGTAAAATTTTGACGATATACTATACTATGATTTTTTTTGTAAAATTTTGACGACATACTATACTATGACTTTTTTGGTAAAATTTGACGACATACCATATTATGACTTTTGGTAAAATTTTGACGACATACTATACTATGACTTTTTTGATGAAATTTGGACGACATACTATACTATGATTTTTTTGGTAAAATTTTGAAGACATACTATACTATGACCTTTTTTGTGTAATTTTGACGACATACTATACTATGACTTTTTTGATGAAATTTGGACGACATACTATACTATGATTTTTTTGGTAAAATTTTGAAGACATACTATACTATGACTTTTTGGTAAAATTTTGAAGAGATACTATACTATGACTTTTTTGATGAAATTTTGACGACACACTATACGATGATTTTTTTGGTAAAATTTTGAAGACATACTATACTATGACTTTTTTGATGAAATTTTGACGACATACTATACTATGACCTTTTTTGGTGAAATTTTGACGACATACTATACTATGACTTTTTGGTAAAATTTTGAAGACATACTATACTATGACTTTTTTGATGAAATTTTGACGACACACTATACTATGAGTGTTTTGGTAAAATTTTGACAACATACTATACTATGACTTTTTTGGTAAAATTTTGATGTCATACTATACTATGACTTTTTTGGTATAATTTGACGACATACCATATTATGACTTTTTTGGTAAAATTTTGAAGACATACTATACTATGACTTTTTTGATGAAATTTTGACGACATACTATACTATGACTTTTTTGGTAAAATTTTGACGACCTACTATACTATGATTGTTTTGGTAAAATTTTGACGACATACTATACTATGACTTTTTTGATGAAATTTTGACGACATACTATACTATGAGTTTTTTTGGTAAAATTTGACGACATACTATACTATGAGTTTTTTTGGTAAAATTTGACGACATACTATACTATGAGTTTTTTGGTGTAATTTTGACGACATACTATACTATGACTTTTTTGATGAAATTTTGACAACATACTATACTCTGACTTTTTTGGTGTAAGTTTGACGATATACTATACTATGATTGTTTTGGTGAAATTTTGACGACATACTATACTATGACTTTTTTGGTAAAATTTTGACGACCTACTATACTATGACTTTTTTGATGAAATTTTGACGACATACTATACTATGAGTTTTTTTGGTAAAATTTGACGACATACTATACTATGACTTTTTTTGTAAAATTTTGACGACATACGATACCATGAGTTTTTTTGGTAAAATTTGACGACATAATATACTATGACTTTTTTGGTAAAATTTTGAAGACATACTATACTATGACTTTTTTGATGAAATTTTGACGACATACTATACTATGATTGTTTTGGTAAAATTTTGACAACATACTATACTATGAGTTTTTTTGGTAAATTTTGACGACATACTATACTACGACTTTTTTTGTAAAATTTTGACGACATACGATACCATGAGTTTTTTTGGTAAAATTTGACGACATAATATACTATGAGTTTTTTGGTAAAATTTTGAAGACATACTATACTATGACTTTTTTGATGAAATTTTGACGACATACAATACTATGATTGTTTTGGTGAAATTTTGACAACATACTATACCATGAGTTTTTTTGGTAAAATTTGACGACATACTATACTATGACTTTTTTGGCGTAATTTTGACGACATACTATACTATGACTTTTTTGATGAAATTTTGACGACATACTATACTATGACTTTTTTGGTGTAATTTTGACGACATACTATACTATGATTGTTTTGTTGAAATTTTGACGACATACTATACCATGAGTTTTTTTGGTAAAATTTGACGACATACTATACTATGACTTTTTTGGTGAAATTTTGACGACATACTATACTATGACTTTTTTGATGAAATTTTGACGACATACTATACTACGACTTTTTTGGTAAAATTTTGACGACATACTATACTATGACTTTTTTGGTGAAATTTTGACGACATACTATACTATGATTGTTTTGGTGAAATTTTGACGACATACTATACTATGATTGTTTTGGTAAAATTTTGACGACATACTATACTATGACTTTTTTGATGAAATTTTGACAACATACTATACTATGAGTGTTTTGGTAAAATTTTGACGACATACTATACTATGATTGTTTTGGTGAAATTTTGACGACATACTATACTATGACTTTTCTGGTAAAATTTTGACAACATACTATACTATGACTTTTTTGATGAAATTTTGACGACATCCTATAATATGATTTTTTTGGTAAAATTTTGAAGACATACTATACTATGACTTTTTTGATGAAATTTTGACAACATACTATACTATGACTTTTTTTGATGAAATTTTGACGACATACTATACTATGACTTTTTTTGTAAAATTTTGACGACATACTATACTATGACTTTTTTGGTAAAATTTTGACGACATACTATACTATGACTTTTTTGGTGTAATTTTGACGACATACTATACTATGACCTTTTTTGTAAAATTTTGACGACATACTATACTATGACTTTTCTGGTAAAATTTTGAAGACATACTATACTATGACTTTTTTGATGAAATTTTGACGACATCCTATAATATGATTTTTTTGGTAAAATTTTGAAGACATACTATACTATGACTTTTTTGATGAAATTTTGACAACATACTATACTATGACTTTTTTTGATGAAATTTTGACGACATACTATACTATGACTTTTTTTGTAAAATTTTGACGACATACTATACTATGACTTTTTTGGTAAAATTTTGAAGACATACTATACTATGACTTTTTTGATGAAATTTTGACGACATACTATACTATGATTGTTTTGGTAAAATTTTGACGACATACTATACTATGACTTTTTTGGTGTAATTTTGACGACATACTATACTATGACCTTTTTTGTAAAATTTTGACGACATACTATACTATGACTTTTTTGGTGTAATTTTGACGACATACTATACTATGATTGTTTTGGTAAAATTTTGACGACATACTATACTATGACTTTTTTGGTGTAATTTTGACGACATACTATACTATGACTTTTTTGATGAAATGTTGACGACATACTATACTATGACTTTTTTGGTAAAATTTTGACGACATACTATACCATGACTTTTTTGATGAAATTTTGACGACATACTATACTATGATTGTTTTGGTGAAATTTTGACGACATACTATACTATGAGTTTTTTGATGAAATTTTGACGACATACTATACCATGACTTTTTTGATGAAATTTTGACGACATACTATACTATGACTTTTTTTGATGAAATTTTGACGACATACTATACTATGACTTTTTTGATGAAATTTTGACAACATACTATACTATGATTGTTTTGGTAAAATTTTGACAACATACTATACTATGATTGTTTTGGTGAAATTTTGACGACATACTATACCATGACTTTTTTTGTAAAATTTTGACGACATACTATACTCTGACTTTTTTGGTGTAATTTTGACAACATACTATACTATGACCTATTTTGTAAAATTTTGACAACATACTATACTATGACTTTTTTGATGAAATTTTGACGACATACTATACTATGACTTTTTTGATGAAATTTTGACAACATACTATACTATGATTGTTTTGGTAAAATTTTGACAACATACTATACTATGATTGTTTTGGTGAAATTTTGACGACATACTATACTATGACTTTTTTGATGAAATTTTGACAACATACTATACTATGACTTTTTTTGATGAAATTTTGACGACATACTATACTATGACTTTTTTTGTAAAATTTTGACGACATACTATACTATGACTTTTTTGGTAAAATTTTGACGACATACTATACTATGACTTTTTTGGTGTAATTTTGACGACATACTATACTATGATTGTTTTGGTAAAATTTTGACGACATACTATACTATGACTTTTTTGGTGTAATTTTGACGACATACTATACTATGACTTTTTTGATGAAATGTTGACGACATACTATACTATGACTTTTTTGGTAAAATTTTGACGACATACTATACCATGACTTTTTTGATGAAATTTTGACGACATACTATACTATGATTGTTTTGGTGAAATTTTGACGACATACTATACTATGAGTTTTTTGATGAAATTTTGACGACATACTATACCATGACTTTTTTGATGAAATTTTGACGACATACTATACTATGACTTTTTTTGATGAAATTTTGACGACATACTATACTATGACTTTTTTGATGAAATTTTGACAACATACTATACTATGATTGTTTTGGTAAAATTTTGACAACATACTATACTATGATTGTTTTGGTGAAATTTTGACGACATACTATACCATGACTTTTTTTGTAAAATTTTGACGACATACTATACTCTGACTTTTTTGGTGTAATTTTGACAACATACTATACTATGACCTATTTTGTAAAATTTTGACAACATACTATACTATGACTTTTTTGATGAAATTTTGACGACATACTATACTATGACTTTTTTGATGAAATTTTGACAACATACTATACTATGATTGTTTTGGTAAAATTTTGACAACATACTATACTATGATTGTTTTGGTGAAATTTTGACGACATACTATACTATGACTTTTTTGGTGAAATTTTGACGACATACTATACCATGACTTTTTTTGTAAAATTTTGACGACATACTATACTCTGACTTTTTTGGTGTAATTTTGACAACATACTATACTATGACCTATTTTGTAAAATTTTGACGACATACTATACTATGACTTTTTTTGGTAAAACTTGACGACATACTATACTATGACTTTTTTGATGAAATTGTGACGACATACTATACTATGACCTTTTTTGTAAAATTTGGACGACATACTATACTATGACCTTTTTGATGAAATTTTGACGACATACTATACTATGAGTTTTTTTGGTAAAATTTGACGACATACTATACTATGACTTTTTTTGTAAAATTTTGAAGACATACGATACCATGAGTTTTTTTGGTAAAATTTGACGACATAATATACTATGACTTTTTTGGTAAAATTTTGAAGACATACTATACTATGACTTTTTTGATGAAATTTTGATGACATACTATACTATGATTGTTTTGGTAAAATTTTGACAACATACTATACTGTGAGTTTTTTTGGTAAATTTTGACGACATACTATACTATGACTTTTTTTGTAAAATTTTGACGACATACTATACTATGACTTTTTTGATGAAATTTTGACGACATACTATACTATGACTTTTTTGATGAAATTTTGACGACATACTATACTATGACTTTTTTGATGAAATTTTGACGACATACTATACTATGACTTTTTTTGATGAAATTTTGACGACCTACTATACTATGACTTTTTTGGTGTAATTTTGACGACATACTATACTATGACTTTTTTGATGAAATGTTGACGACATACTATACTATGATTGTTTTGGTAAAATTTTGACGACATACTACACTATGACTTTTTTGATGAAATTTTGACGACATACTATACTATGACTTTTTTGATGAAATTGTGACGACATACTATACTATGACTTTTTTGATGAAATTTTGACGACATACTATACTATGATTGTTTTGGTAAAATTTTGACAACATACTATACTATGACTTTTTTGATGAAATTTTGACGACATACTATACTATGACTTTTTTGATAAAATTTTGACAACATACTATACTATGACTTTTTTGATGAAATTTTGACGACATACTATACTATGACTTTTTTGATGAAATTTTGACAACATACTATACTATGATTGTTTTGGTAAAATTTTGACAACATACTATACTATGACTTTTTTGATGAAATTTTGACGACATACTATACTATGAATTTTTTGATGAAATTTTGACGACATACTATACTATGACTTTTTTGATGAAATTTTGACAACATACTATACTATGACTTTTTTGATGAAATTTTGACGACATACTATACTATGACTTTTTTGATGAAATTTTGACAACATACTATACTATGATTGTTTTGGTGAAATTTTGACGACATACTATACTATGACTTTTTTTGATGAAATTTTGACGACATACTATACTATGACTTTTTTGATGAAATGTTGACGACATACTATACTATGACTTTTTTGGTAAAATTTTGACGACATACTATACCATGACTTTTTTGATGAAATTTTGACGACATACTATACTATGACTTTTTTGATGAAATTTTGACGACATACTATACTATGACTTTTTTGATGAAATTTTGACAACATACTATACTATGAGTGTTTTGGTAAAATTTTGACAACATACTACACTATGATTGTTTTGGTAAAATTTTGACAACATACTATACTATGATTGTTTTGGTGAAATTTTGACGACATACTATACTATGACTTTTTTTGTAAAATTTTGACGACATACTATACTCTGACTTTTTTGGTGAAATTTTGACGACATACTATACTATGACTTTTTTGATTAAATTTTGACGACATACTATACTATGACTTTTTTGGTAAAATTTTGACGACATACTATACTATGACTTTTTTTGGTAAAAGTTGACGACATACTATACTATGACTTTTTTGGTGTAATTTTGAAGACATACTATACTATGACTTTTTTGATGAAATTGTGACGACATACTATACTATGACTTTTTTGATGAAATTTTGACGACATACTATACTATGACTTTTTTGATGAAATTTTGACAACATACTATGCTATGATTGTTTTAGTAAAATTTTGACAACATACTATACTATGATTGTTTTGGTGAAATTTTGACGACATACCATACTATGATTGTTTTGGTAAAATTTTGACGACATACTATACTATGACTTTTTTGATCAAATTTTGACAACATACTATACTATGACTTTTTTGATGAAATTTTGACGACATACTATACTATGACTTTTTTGATGAAATTTTGAAGACATACTATACTATGACTTTTTTGATGAAATTTTGACAACATACTATACTATGAGTGTTTTGGTAAAATTTTGACAACATACTATACTATGACTTTTTTGGTGTAATTTTGACGACATACTATACTATGACTTTTTTGATGAAATTGTGACGACATACTATACTATGACTTCTTTGATGAAATTTTGACAACATACTATACTATGATTGTTTTGGTAAAATTTTGACGACATACTATACTATGACTTTTTTGGTGTAATTTTGACGACATACTATACTATGACTTTTTTGATGAAATTTTGACGACATACTATGCCATGAGTTTTTTGGTGAAATTTTGACGACATACTATACTATGACTTTTTTGATGAAATTTTGACGACATACTATACTGAGTTTTTTTGGTAAAATTTGACGACATACTATACTATGACTTTTTTTGTAAAATTTTGAAGACATACGATACCATGAGTTTTTTTGGTAAAATTTGACGACATAATATACTATGACTCTTTTGGTAAAATTTTGAAGACATACTATACTATGACTTTTTTGATGAAATTTTGACGACATACTATACTATGATTGTTTTGGTAAAATTTTGACAACATACTATGCTATGAGTTTTTTTGGTAAATTTTGACGACATACTATACTATGACTTTTTTTGTAAAATTTTGACGACATACGATACCATGAGTTTTTTTGGTAAAATTTGACGACATAATATACTATGAGTTTTTTGGTAAAATTTTGAAGACATACTATACTATGACTTTTTTGATGAAATTTTGACGACATACAATACTATGATTGTTTTGGTGAAATTTTGACAACATACTATACCATGAGTTTTTTTGGTAAAATTTGACGACATACTATACTATGACTTTTTTGGTGTAATTTTGACGACATACTATACTATGACTTTTTTGATGAAATTTTGACGACATACTATACTATGACTTTTTTTGTGTAATTTTGACGACATACTATACTATGATTGTTTTGGTGAAATTTTGACGACATACTATACTATGACTTTTTTGATGAAATTTTGACGACATACTATACTATGACTTTTTTGGCAAAATTTTGACGACATACTATACTATGACTTTTTTGATGAAATTTTGACGACATACTATACTATGATTGTTTTGGTGAAATTTTGACGACATACTATACTATGACTTTTTTTGATGAAATTTTGACGACATACTATACTATGACTTTTTTGATGAAATTTTGACAACATACTATACTATGATTGTTTTGGTAAAATTTTGACAACATACTATACTATGATTGTTTTGGTGAAATTTTGACGACATACTATATTATGACTTTTTTGGTGAAATTTTGACGACATACTATACCATGACTTTTTTTGTAAAATTTTGACGACATACTATACTATGACTTTTTTGGTGTAATTTTGACAACATACTATACTATGACCTATTTTGTAAAATTTTGACGACATACTATACTATGACTTTTTTTGGTAAAACTTGACGACATACTATACTATGACTTTTTTTGTAAAATTTTGACGACATACTATACTATGACTTTTTTGGTAAAATTTTGAAGACATACTATACTATGACTTTTTTGATGAAATTTTGACGACATACTATACTATGACTTTTTTGGTGTAATTTTGACGACATACTATACTATGATTGTTTTGGTAAAATTTTGACGACATACTATACTATGACTTTTTTGGTGTAATTTTGACGACATACTATACTATGACTTTTTTGATGAAATGTTGACGACATACTATACTATGACTTTTTTGGTAAAATTTTGACGACATACTATACCATGACTTTTTTGATGAAATTTTGACGACATACTATACTATGATTGTTTTGGTGAAATTTTGACGACATACTATACTATGAGTTTTTTGATGAAATTTTGACGACATACTATACCATGACTTTTTTGATGAAATTTTGACGACATACTATACTATGACTTTTTTTGATGAAATTTTGACGACATACTATACTATGACTTTTTTGATGAAATTTTGACAACATACTATACTATGATTGTTTTGGTAAAATTTTGACAACATACTATACTATGATTGTTTTGGTGAAATTTTGACGACATACTATACCATGACTTTTTTTGTAAAATTTTGACGACATACTATACTCTGACTTTTTTGGTGTAATTTTGACAACATACTATACTATGACCTATTTTGTAAAATTTTGACAACATACTATACTATGACTTTTTTGATGAAATTTTGACGACATACTATACTATGACTTTTTTGATGAAATTTTGACAACATACTATACTATGATTGTTTTGGTGAAATTTTGACAACATACTATACTATGATTGTTTTGGTGAAATTTTGACGACATACTATACTATGACTTTTTTGGTGAAATTTTGACGACATACTATACCATGACTTTTTTTGTAAAATTTTGACGACATACTATACTCTGACTTTTTTGGTGTAATTTTGACAACATACTATACTATGACCTATTTTGTAAAATTTTGACGACATACTATACTATGACTTTTTTTGGTAAAACTTGACGACATACTATACTATGACTTTTTTGATGAAATTGTGACGACATACTATACTATGACCTTTTTTGTAAAATTTGGACGACATACTATACTATGACCTTTTTGATGAAATTTTGACGACATACTATACTATGAGTTTTTTTGGTAAAATTTGACGACATACTATACTATGACTTTTTTTGTAAAATTTTGAAGACATACGATACCATGAGTTTTTTTGGTAAAATTTGACGACATAATATACTATGACTTTTTTGGTAAAATTTTGAAGACATACTATACTATGACTTTTTTGATGAAATTTTGATGACATACTATACTATGATTGTTTTGGTAAAATTTTGACAACATACTATACTGTGAGTTTTTTTGGTAAATTTTGACGACATACTATACTATGACTTTTTTTGTAAAATTTTGACGACATACTATACTATGACTTTTTTGATGAAATTTTGACGACATACTATACTATGACTTTTTTGATGAAATTTTGACGACATACTATACTATGACTTTTTTGATGAAATTTTGACGACATACTATACTATGACTTTTTTTGATGAAATTTTGACGACCTACTATACTATGACTTTTTTGGTGTAATTTTGACGACATACTATACTATGACTTTTTTGATGAAATTTTGACGACATACTATACTATGACTTTTTTTGATGAAATTTTGACGACCTACTATACTATGACTTTTTTGGTGAAATTTTGACCACATACTATACTATGACTTTTTTGATGAAATGTTGACGACATACTATACTATGATTGTTTTGGTAAAATTTTGACGACATACTACACTATGACTTTTTTGATGAAATTTTGACGACATACTATACTATGACTTTTTTGATGAAATTGTGACGACATACTATACTATGACTTTTTTGGTGAAATTTTGACGACATACTATACTATGATTGTTTTGGTAAAATTTTGACAACATACTATACTATGACTTTTTTGATGAAATTTTGACGACATACTATACTATGACTTTTTTGATAAAATTTTGACAACATACTATACTATGACTTTTTTGATGAAATTTTGACGACATACTATACTATGACTTTTTTGATGAAATTTTGACAACATACTATACTATGATTGTTTTGGTAAAATTTTGACAACATACTATACTATGACTTTTTTGATGAAATTTTGACGACATACTATACTATGAATTTTTTGATGAAATTTTGACGACATACTATACTATGACTTTTTTGATGAAATTTTGACAACATACTATACTATGACTTTTTTGATGAAATTTTGACAACATACTATACTATGATTGTTTTGGTGAAATTTTGACGACATACCATACTATGATTTTTTTGATGAAATTTTGACAACATACTATACTATGATTGTTTTGTTAAAATTTTGACGACATACTATACTATGACTTTTTTGATGAAATTTTGACGACATACTATACTATGACTTTTTTGATGAAATGTTGACGACATACTATACTATGACTTTTTTGGTAAAATTTTGACGACATACTATACCATGACTTTTTTGATGAAATTTTGACGACATACTATACTATGACTTTTTTGATGAAATTTTGACGACATACTATACTATGACTTTTTTGATGAAATTTTGACAACATACTATACTATGAGTGTTTTGGTAAAATTTTGACAACATACTACACTATGATTGTTTTGGTAAAATTTTGACAACATACTATACTATGATTGTTTTGGTGAAATTTTGACGACATACTATACTATGACTTTTTTTGTAAAATTTTGACGACATACTATACTCTGACTTTTTTGGTGAAATTTTGACGACATACTATACTATGACTTTTTTGATGAAATTTTGACGACATACTATACTATGACTTTTTTGGTAAAATTTTGACGACATACTATACTATGACTTTTTTTGGTAAAAGTTGACGACATACTATACTATGACTTTTTTGGTGTAATTTTGAAGACATACTATACTATGACTTTTTTGATGAAATTGTGACGACATACTATACTATGACTTTTTTGATGAAATTTTGACGACATACTATACTATGACTTTTTTGATGAAATTTTGACAACATACTATGCTATGATTGTTTTAGTAAAATTTTGACAACATACTATACTATGATTGTTTTGGTGAAATTTTGACGACATACCATACTATGATTGTTTTGGTAAAATTTTGACGACATACTATACTATGACTTTTTTGATCAAATTTTGACAACATACTATACTATGACTTTTTTGATGAAATTTTGACGACATACTATACTATGACTTTTTTGATGAAATTTTGAAGACATACTATACTATGACTTTTTTGATGAAATTTTGACAACATACTATACTATGAGTGTTTTGGTAAAATTTTGACGACATACTATACTATGACTTTTTTGGTGTAATTTTGACGACATACTATACTATGACTTTTTTGATGAAATTTTGACGACATACTATGCTATGAGTTTTTTGGTGAAATTTTGACGACATACTATACTATGACTTTTTTGATGAAATTTTGACGACATACTATACTGAGTTTTTTTGGTAAAATTTGACGACATACTATACTATGACTTTTTTTGTAAAATTTTGAAGACATACGATACCATGAGTTTTTTTGGTAAAATTTGACGACATAATATACTATGACTCTTTTGGTAAAATTTTGAAGACATACTATACTATGACTTTTTTGATGAAATTTTGACGACATACTATACTATGATTGTTTTGGTAAAATTTTGACAACATACTATGCTATGAGTTTTTTTGGTAAATTTTGACGACATACTATACTATGACTTTTTTTGTAAAATTTTGACGACATACGATACCATGAGTTTTTTTGGTAAAATTTGACGACATAATATACTATGAGTTTTTTGGTAAAATTTTGAAGACATACTATACTATGACTTTTTTGATGAAATTTTGACGACATACTATACTATGATTGTTTTGGTGAAATTTTGACAACATACTATACCATGAGTTTTTTTGGTAAAATTTGACGACATACTATACTATGACTTTTTTGGTGTAATTTTGACGACATACTATACTATGACTTTTTTGATGAAATTTTGACGACATACTATACTATGACTTTTTTGTTGTAATTTTGACGACATACTATACTATGATCGTTTTGGTGAAATTTTGACGACATACTATACCATGAGTTTTTTTGGTAAAATTTGACGACATACTATACTATGACTTTTTTGGTGAAATTTTGACGACATACTATACTATGACTTTTTTGATGAAATTTTGACGACATACTGTACTATGACTTTTTTTGTGTAATTTTGACGACATACTATACTATGATTGTTTTGGTGAAATTTTGACGACATACTATACTATGACTTTTTTGATGAAATTTTGACGACATACTATACTATGACTTTTTTGGCAAAATTTTGACGACATACTATACTATGACTTTTTTGATGAAATTTTGACGACATACTATACTATGATTGTTTTGGTGAAATTTTGACGACATACTATACTATGACTTTTTTTGATGAAATTTTGACGACATACTATACTATGACTTTTTTGATGAAATTTTGACAACATACTATACTATGATTGTTTTGGTAAAATTTTGACAACATACTATACTATGATTGTTTTGGTGAAATTTTGACGACATACTATATTATGACTTTTTTGGTGAAATTTTGACGACATACTATACCATGACTTTTTTTGTAAAATTTTGACGACATACTATACTCTGACTTTTTTGGTGTAATTTTGACAACATACTATACTATGACCTATTTTGTAAAATTTTGACGACATACTATACTATGACTTTTTTTGGTAAAACTTGACGACATACTATACTATGACTTTTTTGATGAAATTGTGACGACATACTATACTATGAACTTTTTTGTAAAATTTGGACGACATACTATACTATGACTTTTTTGATGAAATTTTGACGACATACTATACTATGAGTTTTTTTGGTAAAATTTGACGACATACTATACTATGACTTTTTTTGATGAAATTTTGAAGACATACGATACCATGAGTTTTTTTGGTAAAATTTGACGACATAATATACTATGACTTTTTTGGTAAAATTTTGAAGACATACTATACTATGATTGTGTTGGTAAAATTTTGACAACATACTATACTATGAGTTTTTTTGGTAAATTTTGACAACATACTATACTATGACTTTTTTTGTAAAATTTTGACGACATACGATACCATGAGTTTTTTTGGTAAAATTTGACGACATAATATACTATGAGTTTTTTGGTAAAATTTTGAAGACATACTATACTATGACTTTTTTGATGAAATTTTGACGACATACAATACTATGATTGTTTTGGTGAAATTTTGACAACATACTATACCATGAGTTTTTTTGGTAAAATTTGACGACATACTATACTATGACTTTTTTGGTGTAATTTTGACGACATACTATACTATGACTTTTTTGATGAAATTTTGACGACATACTATACTATGACTTTTTTGGTGAAATTTTGACGACATACTATACCATGAGTTTTATTGGTAAAATTTGACGACATACTATACTATGACTTTTTTGGTGTAATTTTGACGACATACTATACTATGACTTTTTTGATGAAATTTTGACGACATACTATACTATGACTTTTTTTGTGTAATTTTGACGACATACTATACTATGATTGTTTTGGTAAAATTTTGACGACACACTATACTATGACTTTTTTGGTGTAATTTTGACGACATACTATACTATGACTTTTTTGATGAAATTTTGACCACATACTATACTATGACTTTTTTGATGAAATTTTGACGACATACTATACTATGACCTTTTTTGTAAAATTTTGACGACATACTATACTATGACTTTTTTGGTGTAATTTTGATGACATACTATACTATGACTTTTTTGATGAAATGTTGACGACATACTATACTATGACTTTATTGGTAAAATTTTGACGACATACTATACCATGACTTTTTTGATGAAATTTTGACGACATACTATACTATGACTTTTTTGATGAAATTTTGACGACATACTATACTATGACTTTTTTGATGAAATTTTGACAACATACTATACTATGATTGTTTTGGTAAAATTTTGACGACATACTATACTATGACTTTTTTGATGAAATTTTGACGACATACTATACTATGACTTTTTTGATGAAATTTTGACAACATACTATACTATGACTTTTTTTGATTAAATTTTGACGACATACTATACTATGACTTTTTTTTGAAAAATTTTGACGACATACTATACTATGACTTTTTTGGTAAAATTTTGAAGACATACTATACTATGACTTTTTTGATGAAATTTTGACGACATACTATACTATGATTGTTTTGGTAAAATTTTGACGACATACTATACTATGACTTTTTTGGTGTAATTTTGACGACATACTATACTATGACCTTTTTTGTAAAATTTTGACAACATACTATACTATGATTGTTTTGGTAAAATTTTGACGACATACTATACTATGACTTTTTTGATGAAATTTTGACGACATACTATACTATGACTTTTTTGATGAAATTTTGACGACATACTACACTATGACTTTTTTGATGAAATTTTGACAACATACTATACTATGACTTTTTTTGATGAAATTTTGACGACCTACTATACTATGACTTTTTTGGTGTAATTTTGACGACATACTATACTATGACTTTTTTGATGAAATGTTGACGACATACTATACTATGATTGTTTTGGTAAAATTTTGAGGACATACTATACTATGACTTTTTTGGTGTAATTTTGACGACATACTATACTATGACCTTTTTTGTAAAATTTTGACGACATACTATACTCTGACTTTTTTGGTGAAATTTTGACGACATACTATACTATGACTTTTTTGATGAAATTTTGACGACATACTATACTATGACTTTTTTGGTAAAATTTTAACGACATCCTACACTATGACTTTTTTGATGAAATTGTGACGACATACTACACTATGACTTTTTTGATGAAATTTTGACGACATACTACACTATGACTTTTTTGATGAAATTTTGACGACATACTATACTATGACTTTTTTGGCAAAATTTTGACGACATACTATACTATGACTTTTCTGGTGAAATTTTGACGACATACTATACTCCGAGTTGTCATGGCCTAAATTTAGTTTCAGTCAACTTTGTATGCTCAATTGACATCAGAATTTTATTCAATATAGCTTACTTACCGTGCGATATATAGTAGGATGGTGCAACCTGAAGTGTTTCTTCAGTTTGGCTGTATTCTTCCCAGCTAATTTGTAGCTGTCTGACTCGAGTTGAGCTTTTTGAATGTAGTGTTAAGTTTTATCGATGCATTAAGACATCTTCACACTCATGGAATAAAACCCTCCTTCCAGTAAAAGCTTGTCAGATACAGTTTTCCTGTAAAGGAGCTGCAGGAAATGTTTGCATTAACATCATGAGGATCAAAACAATTTCATCAGTGCTTTGCTAGACTGTAGTGATGCACCATCAGTGCCCATTAGTATGCTTCTTTTTTATGTTGGGTCATTAAGTGTTGACCCACTAATCCAGAAAATATTGGATTTGTTAATCTCACAAGATTAGAGGTTTCAGTATTTCTCTTTGTAACTGCTCCATCTGCATCACCTGTAAATCCAAGCCTGGTGGCAGCCTGCAGATTCAGGAAATTTCATTCCCAATAATCAGGTCTGTAAGATCCACGAAGGACTGATTATTGCAGTTTGTGGGTCTTGAGGAAAAACATAGAGGTTATTTGCAGTCTGTATTGGCCTTAGCCAAGTGTTATTTATTAATTATGTATTCATTTACTGATTTATTTAGTTAGTAGCCCACATCAGGGTCCTGCAGTGTCTTTCATACTCTACTGTATATAGATTTTTATTTGGCAGCTGGCCAAAAACTGTTCCTAAGATATTATTTTTGTATGAAATATTTTGTCTTTTACAAGTGCATGCGGCGGTGCATTTGAAATTGCTGGAAAACTGTAGATTTAAATTTGATACTGAGCCCTCCTGTTTTTGCTGATTGTTATTGTAATAAGATACTTTAAATGCAACATAATTTACATGATTTTACTTTAACATTTACATCACTGTGTTCTTTATTGCTGCCAGAGTGGCATTAGATATTTCTAAATTTGTTCGTCAACAGGAGAACGTCTAATGCAAAGCCCTGTGGTCTCATGAGACTGAACATTGAAGACACCTCATTCTGTCTCTGCCATGTGAAGATGATATATACTCTGCTCTACATATTGCAGTAATCTCGTACTTGGGCACGCATTTAGCACACTTGCTATAACAACTGTTATTTCTGAGCCTTTTGTGTAGTGCGCTCACAGTAACAGGGAGGCGTGGAAAAGATGATAGATCCTGAGAGCTCGCCGCATGCAGAGGCCTTGGTTTCAAGTAGCAGCAAACCATTCATTTAAAATAATTTCATGTTTCCTCCACCAATTCTCCTTCCTTCCAGTGCTATTATCAGAGCAGTTGTGGCAACATATTATTCAGAGGATGGCAGCTATCTTCTTTTTTTCTTCAGGGGCTGACAAACTGTTTTTTAAACTGTATTATTAGTTTACAACAAGAAAAAAAAAACAAAAAACACTCCCACGAAGAGCTGCCAATCACTTGCCTGAAGATGATGCAGGTTTGCTAATGTATTATTCCCTTTATTTTTAAAGCCAAGGGTCAAATAAATGAACTAAGAAATCGGTAGGTGTTTCCAAATCACACAAACGCTGAAAACGCATGCTGAAGTTTGAAAACATTTTTAATAGAAATAAAATTTTGTATAAAAAAAACTAAACATGCTTCACACACTTCATTAGTTTTCATGAGGTTTTACAAATACATAGTCAGATAGCCAGGCACTGTATCTTTTTGTACATTTTCCCCAATTTTAGGATATGTCAGGACATAAAGCAGACATCATCAATCTATTTAATAACATACATTAACTTGCCATTTAATTTGGTCAGCACTCACATTTTATTCTGCAACACAAATGGTGTTGAAAGTAATACAGAGGGAGGCATGAAGAGCAGCATTGGATTCACAACACAAATGACCCCACAATGTTTTTCCCCAAGACATTAGAGGGCTTTTACAGTATGAAGCCAACTATTAATCTGTTCAGCGAGCTGAGGGTGATTGATAGAGATAATGTATACTTTTGCAATTAGATTTTCATTTGTTGGAAAGCCTTACAACTTCCCGACACCTCCTCCTGATCATGAGAGTGCCTGAGGAGGACATGTATAGTAATGAATTTTCCCAGTAGCTGGTCCATTATGGATATCACCTTCGGGTCATATTGCACAATCCTCTCAAGGGCATACTTCATCTTAATTCCCCTCCTAATGGATCTGTACAGCTAAGCTTTACCCTTACACTACGTGTGACCAAGAGAATAGCTGGTGGCAGTGATGGGAGGGTCATCCTGGACGACAGCTTACGGTAACATCTCCTGGATAAAATACTGTTTATTTTAACCACGAGCCATCGTTTCAAAGCACATACAGGTATGCGGAGGGCAGTGGCAGCCTTGGGCTAGCTGGTAATACAAATCATGGCCTCACTTAAGCACAGATAAATAATCACTCACTAGACCTTCACCATTTGAGAACAGTTTTTAACGTACAATAGGCTCGGGCCCAAACAATTGTTAACAACGCTGCAACAGAGTTTTAAACGCATTCCAAAGATATTATTTTTTCTTTTTCTTGTTTTTTTTTTTTAACGACACAACACAGGATGTTGAAACTGGCATGCTCAAAATCGGCAGAGACCATCTCATATGTGTAGTCCCTATCACTGACTCAGTGGAAACCTGGAAGAGGGAAAAAAAATTACATGGAGTCTGGTACAGATTTGTTGCGTTGTTGAGATGATCGCCATTTCCAGCCATTTGACTCATGAGACTGGATTACATTTAGAAATAAAAACAAACACAACCCAACCCTCCCCTCCCCCTATAGAAATCCATGGACCATGTTTTCATGCCTTTTTGGTGTTGATTAATCCCTTGTGATGCCTTGAGGGTTTTTAAGATTAATTACAGTTTTCAAAACTGGCAGATGACATTGAGAACACCTGAACATATTCTTGATTTAGTTCAGTTTCAGTCAGCACTGCAAGATGAAGGAGAAGTCTTTGAAAGGGGGCATAGCTGAAATGTAAACACTCAAAAAGAAAGCTCCATCCATCAGTCTCCAGGCCTCTGCCATGCAAGTATTTTTCATTTTTCTTTTTTTAATGTGTATTCTTGTGAGGCAGACAGAAGATGGAACCTTGCAATTGTACTGTTATCTGTTCTGGTCCCCTGTTTTGTCCATTCCCGTGGTCTCTCCTCGCCATGTCACGTCTTTGGGCAACACTCCTGTGATCTCCACCCGTACAATGACACATCCATTTTTTATGCCGGCTGTGTGAAACTCCACTGCATGTTTTTCTCCGTCAAGGTGGAAAATCCTGAATTACGATAAGAAGATTTGTCCCTTAGATTGCATGGTTGCTGTAGCTGATGTAGGTTTGCTTTGTTGAAAAAGCTGGAAGAGAAGAATGAGAGGGGAGACTGAGAACAGAGTCAAGGTTAACTGTTGTGACCTGTGACATGAGAAGGACTGTTGAAGGACACGTGGGTGTTGTGTTTGGCCTTGTTTTGAAATGTCAAATGATGGCTAATAATTGGTTCAGTTGCTGTTGAACAGATGACCATGTTGTCTAAAGTAGTATGAAAATTTGATGTCATACAATGACCTTTTTATTACCTATTATATGATACGCAGGAATATTATTATTATTATTGTTGTTGTTTTTATAGCATTTTTAACAACATACTATACTATGACTTTTTATGGCATTTTCAACGACATACTATACTATGACTTTTTACTGCATTTTTAACGACATACTATACTATGACTTTTTATGGCATTTTTTTTTACGACATACTATACTATGACTTTTTACTGCATTTTTAACGACATACTATACTATGACTTTTTATGGCATTTTTTTTTACGACATACTATACTATGACTTTTTATGGCATTTTTAACGACATACTATGCTATGACTTTTTATGGCATTTTCAACGACATACTATACTATGACTTTTCATGGCATTTTTTTTTACGACATATTATACTATGACTTTTTACGGCATTTTTAACGACATACTATACTATGACTTTTTATGGCATTTTTTTTTTTACGACATACTATACTATGACTTTTTATGGCATTTTTAACGACATACTATACTATGACTTTTTATGGCATTTTTTTTTACGACATACTATACTATGACTTTTTATGGCATTTTTTTTTACGACATACTATACTATGACTTTTTATGGCATTTTTAACGACATACTATACTATGACTTTTTATGGCTTTTATTACATACTATGACTTTTTATGGCTTTTTTTTTTTTTTTACATACTAGACTATAACTTTTCATGGCATTTTTAACGACATACTATAGTATGACTTTTTACTGCATTTTTAACGACATACTATACTATGACTTTTTATGGCATTTTTTTTTATGACATACTATACTATGACTTTTTACTGCATTTTTAACGACATACTATACTATGACTTTTTATGGCTTTTATTACATACTATGACTTTTTATGGCTTTTTTTTTTTTTTACATACTAGACTATAACTTTTCATGGCATTTTTAACGACATACTATAGTATGACTTTTTACTGCATTTTTAACGACATACTATACTATGACTTTTTATGGCATTTTTTTTTATGACATACTATACTATGACTTTTTACTGCATTTTTAACGACATACTATACTATGACTTTTTATGGCATTTTTTTTTACGACATACTATACTATGACTTTTTATGGCATTTTTAACGACATACTGTAGTATGACTTTTTATGGCTTTTGTTTTGACATACTATGATGTTTTTATGGCATTTTTAACGACATACTATACTATGACTTTTTACTGCATTTTTAACGACATACTTTACCATGACTTTTTAACAACATACTATACTATGACTTTTTATGACATTTTTAAAGACATACTATACTATGACTTTTTATGGCTTTTTTTTTTTTACATACTAGACTATAACTTTTCATGGCATTTTTAACGACATACTATACTATGACTTTTTATGGCATTTTTAACGACATACTATACTATGACTTTTTATGGCTTTTATTACATACTATGACTTTTTATGGCTTTTTTTTTTTTTTTACATACTAGACTATAACTTTTCATGGCATTTTTAACGACATACTATAGTATGACTTTTTACTGCATTTTTAACGACATACTATACTATGACTTTTTATGGCATTTTTTTTTATGACATACTATACTATGACTTTTTACTGCATTTTTAACGACATACTATACTATGACTTTTTATGGCTTTTATTACATACTATGACTTTTTATGGCTTTTTTTTTTTTTACATACTAGACTATAACTTTTCATGGCATTTTTAACGACATACTATAGTATGACTTTTTACTGCATTTTTAACGACATACTATACTATGACTTTTTATGGCATTTTTTTTTACGACATACTATACTATGACTTTTTACTGCATTTTTAACGACATACTATACTATGACTTTTTATGGCTTTTATTACATACTATGACTTTTTATGGCTTCTTTTTTAACATACTATACTCTGACTTTTTATGGCATTTTTAACGACATACTGTACTATGACTTTATGGCTTCTTTTTTAACATACTATACTATGACTTTTTATGGCATTTTTAACGAAATACTAGACTATGATTTTTTACTGCATTTTTAACGACATACTATACTATGACTTTTTACGGCATTTTTAACGACATACTATAGTATGACTTTTTACTGCATTTTTAACGACATACTATACTATGACTTTTTACTGCATTTTTAACGACATACTGTACTATGACTTTTTATGGCTTCTTTTTTAACATACTATACTATGACTTTTTATGGCATTTTTTTTTACGACATACTATACTATGACTTTTTATGGCATTTTTAACGACATACTATACTATGACTTTTTATGGCATTTTTTTTTACGACATACTATCCTATGACTTTTTACTGCATTTTTAACGACATACTATACTATGACTTTTTACTGCATTTTAACGACATACTATACTATGACTTTTTACTGCATTTTTAACGACATATTTTACCATGACTTTTTAAGGACATACTATACTATGACTTTTTATGGCTTTTTTTTTTTACATACTAGACTATAACTTTTCATGGCATTTTTAACGACATACTATATTATGACTTTTACTGCATTTTTAACGACATATTATACTGTGACTTTTTACTGCATTTTTAACGACATACTATAGTGTGACTTTTTACTGCATTTTTAATGACATACTATACTATGACTTTTTACTGCATTTTTAACGACATATTATACTGTGACTTTTTACTGCATTTTTAACGACATACTATAGTGTGACTTTTTACTGCATTTTGAATGACATACTATACTATGACTTTTTACTGCATTTTTAACGACATACTATACTATGACTTTTTACTGCATTTTTAACGACATACTTTACCATGACTTTTTAACGACATACTATACTATGACTTTTTACGGCATTTTTAACGATATACTATACTATGACTTTTTACTGCATTTTTAATGACATACTTTACTATCACTTTTTAATGACACACTATACTATGATGGTTTTATGGCATTTTTAACAACTTACTGTAGTATGACTTTTTATGGCTTTTGTTTTGACATACTGTGATGTTTTCATGGCATTTTTAATGACATACTATACTATGACTTTTTATGGCTTTTTTTTTTACGACATACTATCCTATGACTTTTTATGGCATTTTTAACGACATACTATACTATGACTTTTTATGGCTTTTCTTTTTTTACATACTAGACTATAACTTTTCATGGCATTTTCAACGACATACTATACTATGATTTTTTTTATGGCATTTTTAACGACATACTATACTATGACTTTTTATTTCATACTTTACTTTGTTGTGGCACATTTTTATGACATGCTATGTTTTTGGCATTTTTTTCTATGACTTACTGTATTATGAATTTGTATGGCATTTTATGATCCACAATAGTATGAGTTTTTATGAGTTTTTGAATGACATACTATACAATGATTTGTATGACATCATATGTACTAGCTACTAGCTAGCTGATTCTACATACTACTAGCTCTTTATCACGTTCCCCCTGGTCAGTACACAGATGTCAGAATGACACCCTTTTTCTTGTGCCGTGTCCCCAAACCGTCCGTCACACTTCGTCACATTGAGACAGTGGTTCACAGTAGTTATCACAAACAAAGACTTTTAAGTTGTGCTACTGTATCCTATAATCAGTTTATAGTAATTGTAAGGTTAAGTGTCCTGCTGATGAAACAGGTCTAAAATGGTATTAGAATGAACTTAAGAATTCTGTTTAGTCCTCATGCTGCAGTGTAACATAAATCCTAACCCCTCTGGCTGTATTTTCACCCTTAATACATGTCTGTGTTACATACAGCAGGCGGGGGTTTCAGTGAATCCGACTGCCCCCACCACACCTCCTTTTCCTTCAGCTATCATGCCTTAACTTTCCAGTTGTCTCCCCACACCGCGTTAGCTGATTCACTGAGGTGGAGCAGATAAATCCTGACATATCGCCACCAGATCTCGGCAGTTGTAGGAGCTGGCCGAGACAGGAATTTTTCAATTTCATCAAGCCATATATCCACAGTGGCGATGACAATGACAAATGGTGCTTATTCAAATAGCCATGCACTGTACAGCCCCTGTAAACGGTAACCCCATCAGGATAAATTGCTGCTGGCTATCAATTCTGCGCCTTCGCCTTCTCACCACTTATTGTAACAAAAGGCCCTATTAACCCTCCAGAGAAACTTAAAGCAAGATATGCACTGTATGTTTATATGTAGCTATTCTGATGGGCCTGCCATTGTTACTACAGTGCATTGTTGTAATGTTTATATTGATTTCTGTTTTCTGTGTTCACCATAAATACAATGTCAGCTCTTTTATTCTCCTGAGGGAAAACATTTCTCACTACTGTTGAAAAGTAAACAGAACTTTAAAATGTGTGACAATAGGCTCGATGTTAAAACAGCCCAGCTGGAGGGGATGCATCTCTGTTGACAGACATGACCGATTAAAACCTTTCCCTCCCTGAGGCGAGCAGAGGAGGAGTGTTTTGGACGTCACGTGAGTAACTTCTGCTGACTCAATTGCTGAAGTCATTATTTACTTTACTGGTGTGTCACTGATACAGTCGCACCAAGCACTTTTATTGGTATTGTTATTAGGAGGAGGAACACGTTGAGAGATTAAGCTGCTTCAGAACGGAGAGTCAAACGCCCCTGATTATCTACAACGTGTTGAAACTGGTCGCAATCAATGATTTTAATAATTGATCATATATTGATTGTTATGTCAATCAGTTGTTTCAGCTATAGCATGTCAAACTGTGGAAAATGCAATATTACCTTTTCTCAGAGCCCAAACTGGCATCTTGAAATTGAATGTTTTGTCCACAACTTGACGATATAACATTTTAGAAATATAAAACAATAAAAATTCTTACATTATAGAAGCTGGACCTGGCCGATGTTTGGCCTCATAAATGACTTAATCAAGTTTTGAGTGTTTCAAATAGTTTAAGTAATATATGAGTAGTTTCATCTTTACTGAGATAAAGTCAATTACGACTTAAACCACAAAAAATTACACCTCTACAACTGAAACAACTGGTAAACTGATTAGTAGCTTGACACTTATTTAAGAGGCTCCTATTTTGATAATTGATTAATTATTCTTGACACTTGTCAAGCAAAAATGCTGGCAGCTGATTTAAGCTGCTTTAATGTGAGAATTTGCTCCTTTTTTTATCATATATGATAAAAACTAAATGTCTTCGGGGGGTTTTAACTGTTCCTCAAATGAAAACAAGCGAGCTGAATAGGTCGCACTAAGCTGTGGGAAAATACGCTGTGCATTATTGCTGTCCTCTGACATTTTCTAAATGTTAATCATTAGCTTATGTTAATTAATTAATTCATTAGAGTCTTATTAGATTAGACTTATTGACTGCCCAACTTGTCAACATTAACATTTTAGCACAACCCTGAGGTGCATGTGACACCAAATGTCTCTGTCTGAACCGACAAAGAAAAGGTTTGAGCAGGAGAAACAATCTCGTCATCAGAATTTAAGACATTACTTTAACAAGTACTTAGTTTTCTAATTTTTTCCTTATCTGATACTTCTTCTTCTTCCTAAACAGGTGGAGCCAAGAGTCTGTATGTGGCCACAGCTGAACAAAGGAGCACCAGCCTCATCTTTCCTTCTAACTGTTTTAACCGAGCACATGAAATAAAACCAGCTCAAACCTCCTCAAAATAAAAGAGTGAAATGGAATTTTCTGCCTGTGCTCATCTGTCCTGACTGACACAACACTGAGTTGATTAAATCCTTGAACCAGACTTTCCAAAAATCCTTAATATTCTTCACATATTGGACGCTTTAGCACAACCTTGAGATGCATGTGACACAAAATGTCTCTTTCTAAACCTAAAAAAAAAAGAAAAGGTTTAATCATAAGAGACCAACTGAGTCATCAGAATTTAGGACATTACTTTAACAAGTACTTAGTTTTCTCATTTTTCCTTTTCTGACTATTCAATTAATCGACTAATTGTTTCAGTAGGAGGGGTGTGATCATTAGAGAGAGAGCAGCAGTCAAAAGGAGAGGGGACTTTTTGAACATGAGGTGTCAGATTTCAGATATAACCACTAAATTTAATAAAATGATGATGAAAAGAAAATGACAATGGAGGAAAAAAAGTCATTGTTTAACTTGTCATATTTTAAGGTTTTACTGAAGCAGAACTGTAGTCGTATTGTTGAACTGCAGAGACTGTTCTGTGGTGATAACAGTAATCCATTTCATCATGACTTCACCACCCCACACACATAATTGAGAATCCTGTAACGCTTCCTCCTGACTCGCCTCCCACCAAATAAACAACAGTGGCACATTTACTGGATTCAATGAAGTGTTAAATAACATGCCACACATCTGTTAATAAGTAATTATTTTTTACTCTGCTTCATATCTCTGAATCGATTTCTTTGATTTACAGACACTGAAGGACAAAACATGTCGGATTAAAACAAAAACAAAAACAGTGGGCTCTCAGTCAAAGGCCTCCTCATTAGCATTCGTGTACTTACTTTGTGTTTCGAGGCTTTCGCACAGCTCGGTCTTGGCTTCTCCATTGGGTCTGAGTCCGGCCTTGGGGTTGAACTTGTTGGACATGGTGGCGGCGGTAACCACAGCCTTGAGGCTGCGTGTGCGCTTGGGCACATTCTGCTCCGGGTGGAAGAGAACCACGTAGACCTTCGGCATGTAGAGCAACCCGAGGGACACGGAGGCGCTCAGGCTCACGGAGATGGTCAGCGTGGTTGTTTGGATGTACATCTGGAAGAGGCAAACACCAAACATACAAACACAAACAGTGAAGTCCTTTTTGTTGCTGGATTTTACAGATATTTCTATAAGAGTAGAGACCTGTACAGTACAAGTGACATCTGCTGTGTATCATTGTAATTAGAGCACCCAATGACCCGTTAGCTGGCCAAGCTGTTGTTGAAGTAGTTTCTACTGTGTCAACTAGAGGCTTCAAAACTATTTACGGCAAGTGATATTATTAAATCAGCATCTCATCTGCTTTTACGTCCCGTGTGCCGAACCAGCCAAGGCCACCTTGTTTGTTTAATTTTCTGCCATGCTAGTTTTAATATGGCCATCACGTCAGCCTGAACACAGATTCTGTTAACAGCAGTCGATTGGATCCTATTCTGACTCATAACAAGCAGGCCCATAAAAAAGAAACAAGCTCGTGAAAATTTTACACATGGTCAATTCCTCTGAATCATGGGGGAGGGCGACGCTGGGTATCATTCTCACTCATTCCGTTTTAATTGTTTGCAAAGCTGCAGCAAATTAATGAGTCATCTTCAGGGAGGCATTAAAGATGAAGGAAAGCTTGTGTAATTTCTATACATCATACTATGTTGTGAGCGCTTGATTGGCCATCTGTGAAAAATTACTTTGCAAGTTGTGTTACGGAAGTTACAATTTAATGATGCTGCAGACTTCAATGCAGCCAAACATTATGGCATTCTCTGCTACTGAAACTCAAATTGTCTCAGACTCTGTGCTTTTGCTTTTTAGCATTTGTGATAACAGTAAAATGATCAGTCACATCACATCGTTCAGACTGTGCAGCAGTGGGAAAAACAACATTTAAGATGGCCTGTACGATACTGTGAATTTCTCAGAGATTAATAATTTCCCCCAGGGATCAATAGAGTATTGTTCATTTTGATTTGATTTCTACTGCCTGAAAAACAAACAAAAGAAGTGTCAACAAACCACTAACAGCTACAACTAAACAAAATCCAACATGAACACTAATAGAGTCAAATCAGCTGATTTAGGATAATGCCAGGAGACCAATGGCTGCCAAGACTGATCTCAGCATCTCTAGACAATTCTTCTAATTCCAGCAGACGCAATGCATTGTGTTACACAGAGCAGACTGAGTTTTCCTGCTAAAGCCGAATTTTTACTTCTGCGTCGAATTGACGCCGTACCCATGGCATAGACTCTGCGCTAACATAGATCCTACACCTCACTCTGCGCTGTAGCCTGACGTGCACCTCCCCAGAAATGAATCATGGCATCACGGCAACACAGACCTCCTGTCTTTTTGTAAGCTGAAACCAAATTCAGTGGAAGCAAAGCTTTTATTTACTTTAATTTCACAGATAAGAAACAAAAGATTGTGAGGACAATAAAGCCTCCATACACTAACATTTTAAGTCCTATGTGATTTATCCTGACTTCATATGAGCAGAGGAAATCTCCTCTAGTTGCTAGGATAATTTATACAATGTGAAATGCCATAGGCTTGTGCTAATAATGTTAGCACGTTGCTTTGTCTGTGAATGAGGCGAGTTAGAGTGAAGTCGATTTGTGTACTTGTGGGAAATCGTCGCAATTAGGCCATGTTTAATGTGTTTTTAATGTGTGTTAAATGTGTGTTTTGAATCAACTAGACTTTACAGCACTTCACAGAAACCTTCACTGCCAACTAGTGTTTTGGAGGTGTAACTGCAGAGTGACCCAGACACACCACCGCACAACTATAAATGCTCACAGCAGCGTAGGCCTTGTGTGTAGGCTACAGTGTATGCTCTGCATAGAGCTCTCGCACAAGTATAAATCCCACTGAACAGGCACTGTATGTGAATTACAGAACAATATAATTATGAGCGTGAATGTATTTTTAATAACTAGATCAATCCATGTTGTTCACCACTGGACTTTTAATAGTATTCATTTTCTCTGTGCGCTACAGCAAAACAAAAGAGGTGATAACTAAAATAAACACAAAGAAAATGGACAAATAAAGTGATTTCTGGAAAACCTGTGCCCCCTACTGGCCAGTTCAGAGGCAGTCAATGACAGTATAAAGCTGTCAATATAACAGGCCTTCCAATGATTTTGAATCAACGCAACCACGGGAGGTATTGAGCATAAAGCCATGAATGTGCACACAAAATATTAGGCTGATTGGTCCAGTAGTTTGTGAGATTAGCTGCATGTAGGCATGCACAACTCCTAGCTGCCCTTCCCTTAGCTCTGATAAAATTGTGCTAAATTTAAGGTCTTACGTCTGTTTTATAGCCTCGGTAGAGCGTTCTGTGGTTGGTGGTGTGTGATGGTGGCATGTGGCTGCAGGTCATCATGAGGACGAGGAAATCTACTTATCGGACTGTAAACGCTGCTCCTGCCAACTTCCAGGTAGGTGTTGTGGAATGTAAACATGGGGGAAAAGGTAAAGAAGAATGGGCACCAGCTGGACTAGCATCCTGCCAGCCATTGTGCAGGTATTTATCAGGAACTGTAATATCCTTTGATTCACTGAAACTTGGCTAAATCCTGCACAGCACCATTCAACCAGTCAGCTCCTTTTCTATTGCTAATCTGACGGAGCAGTTAACTGTGGCAAGAGAGGGAGAGGAGGAGTGTGCTTTATGGTGAAAAAGGACTGGTGTGTCAGTGGGAGTGTGAGGTGCTCCCAGTCCAGCTGTGAGTAACTGCTAAAACATTTCACCATGCAGAGACGACTGTGAGTCGGTGCTGCCGTGTTCATCAAGAAGCGACCCTGTGGCCATATCGGTGTGGTCCGGATGTGTGGATAGTTAAATCACTCCACAACCAGGAACCATGGATTAAACAGAATCATCCGGAAGCATTAGCAAACAATAAAAGAAGACGAAAACGCACTAAATTACAGTGCACAACTTTAAGGAGCTGATGTTGAGATTTCACTTGAGTTGTACTATGTGTAATTTCTATGTGACGATTAAATCACGATTAGCTGATTGATTGATTGAAACGGATACACACATTCACACATACACACATATGCACACTCGCACACAACCAAACACATGATCCCCTCCAGACTGCTAGAACTATGTAAGAAAAAAAATAATTAAAGAAAAAACAACAAATAAGTTATAATTTAGGGTATTTTTTTAAAAATTGGAACTGGGGAATAATGGGACATTTTCCTGTTCTTCCACTTCAGCTAACATTGCACAAATTCAGCAAAAGCGACGCACACATGCAGACTGAGTAGCTACAGGGGGCGATGGCTTATCACGTACTTGTGACCAACTTTAGTTTAAAAACAGTATCCTGTTGATGGGGAGCGATGAGGAAAGATACATCAAAGTCACACCTCGTCAACTTCAAGGAAATACCATTATTCTATAAAATTATCAAATTATTCATCAGCTTATTTAGCTAAGTAATATCTGATAGCAAAAGTTCTGTGGTCTGCTTTGGATTCGAGAAATACTGCTGTGTGCTCACCGTCTAATCAGAATATCTTATACTACCACACTACAGCTGTACCTGCACATGACAACTAGGTTTGAGGAAGAGGCCGCTACTTCCTGTCATGTCTTCAGAGTACATTTCTGATTAAAGGACTTGGAGGGCTTTAACGGTATATATACTGTAACGTGGGCAGGCGATGCATCATTATCTCAGGGAAAAAATCTTCTTATATGAGAACACGACAGGCTGATTTTTATTGGGCTTTAACATGCAGATAAATATATCGTTCTCCAGTGTGTAGCACCGTATTTATTCTCTCTTGCTTTTAGATGTCTAGAAACCTCCCAATCGAAAGTCAATCCTGCTCTGCAGCCCGACGCTTCAGCATCTGGTCTGCATCTGTTGCTATGGGAAACAACATAAACTATCACTACTTCTTTCCCACTTTAGGTTCTCACTCTGCCTCGAGCGGAAGCTGTTTTTGTTTGTTTTTCACTTTTAAAGGCTTTTAATAAGACACACTTACAGTTTCTGTCTTCTAGAGGCGGTTCACTAAATATTACAGTAACAGAATTATTTCTTTAGATTAAAAAGAATTCCACAGAGGCCACATGTCTGGTTTTCTCTGTAGGAAGGGACAAGCAGATTTTCAATACAACACACTGCTGCAGGGCGACAATGATCTAAATCTCAGAGGAAATGAGCGGGCGTATTATTTAGGGCTGCCACCTGAAAGTCGATGAGTTGAGTCATCGGTTGGTGACTCCACAGCTGAATTGAGATTCTTCAAGTTGAGGTGTCGATTTTCTTTTGTGCACATATTGACAGTTTTAAAGTATTTAGGTGCATTGATTTGCTCCGCCGTGCCCTCTGTCTCTCTGTTTATCAAATCACACATGAGATGAGCTCAATGAGGTAAGTTAGCGAGCTGATGCCCCCGCTCCACTTCCTGCTGATTGGCAGGAGGACTGAGAATTGACGGCACCTATGGAGACAGAGTATTGAGGCTGCAAGACTAAGGAAGCTGATGCAAAGCCGGGGTACACTGTCCCTAAAAGAGACACCAGCTGGCTGCACAATCACTCAACACTCACTACATAGTCCACTGTATGGTGAGTTCGCCATTTTGCAGAGCTGTCCAAATGTATAGTGGGAATTATTATAGCCTCTATAGTGGACTCAAATTATCCCACGATGCACCGTGAAAAGTAGTGTTCAATCGATGTCACTCACGAAGCAATATATCTCATCATGCAAGGAATGGACTACATGGGACGGACACAGAGACGGACAAAGGGAGAGAGCAACTCAATTGATCTGTTGGGCAACCACCATTGGTGTTCATGGGGGCTTGGTATCATGGGGGCTGGGGATACGGTGGATATCGTCCTCTACATATAGCTCCCTATATAGTGAGCAGGGAGTAGTGAAGGAGTGAATGATTTCGGACACAGCCACCGTAACACAAACAGTGCATGCAAAAGAAAAAGGGAATGCAAAGTTAAATCTTACTATGAAAGAGGTAGATCTGGGTTCAATTTAAAGAATTCTGATTCAGGTACGGCTCCAGTGTTCTTGTTTTTAGGCTGCCATGAGGACAGATTTGCAGCTGTAATTAAACCACTGATGACGGAACATGTGATCTCAACACATGCTAGCAGATCAGGATGAAACAGTCCTGGAGCCGTGATGCATGCTGTCGTCCACACGCTTTGTACCTTCAACTGTAAATATTTTATACGATTCTGCCTTAAGAGTCTTATGTCTTACTTTTGACACGGTGAGGTTTCATCAGCAGCCGACTGACCCCTCCACCCCCCATCGCCCTAGTTCCCTGCTGGTTTTTCATCAAAGCAGAGTAACATTTAGCTCCCCAGATGTGACCTCTGCTTGAATATCTTGTTTGTTTTTATTATTTGTGACTCTCCACGCTGCTTTCCCTTCATACTGGCTGCATCTCATCTCAGCCAGTGCTGCTACGCTGTGGGACTGCTGGCTGGAGAGGAGAATGGAAGAATGGGGGCTGTATGATGGAGGGACAGCTGCAGTGGTCTCCCCCCCCCCAGCTGTAGGGAGTGTTAACCAGTGAACTGCTCTGGGCTCAGTTCATTGCTGCCTCAGGGACGGACTGTTGAACCCAAGCTGTTACTCACATAAACAGGAAAAAAATGTTCTGTAGGCTTTCAACCAAAGATAAAAGCCATTCGTTGGGTCACTTAGCTTATTTTAGAATACAGTGACAGAAGAATGAAAAAGATAGGAGTTAATGAACCATAATTTGAAATAGGGCTCAGAGATATAGCTGGAATCAGTAGCAATATATTTAAATCAATTAATCTGCAGACTATTTTGTCAATTCATTGTCTATTAAACTAAAAAAAAAATCATTTTGTCTGACTAACAGTCCAAAACTCAAAGACATACAAGGATCTAAAACAACACTTTTACCAAAATAATAGTTGCTAATTAATGTCTGTCATTTAGCTGAACAATTGATGAAATACTTATTTCAGCTTTAGTTAAAATTAAATATAATTTCTTTAGAATTAAGGATATAAAAACTGACAGACAGTCAGACAATACAAATATGAAGATGAAAATATTAAACATCTAAATTAAAATCAAAGAAAAGAATCAAATTAAAAGTTCAATGTAATAAACTGTGTTCCACTATTTAGGTTGATTACGTCACTTTAAACTTGTATTTTTCAACCTGGACCCTATTGTCGCATGTTTTTGTGTCTCAGTGATTAATGAAGACAACAATTTTTTAAATTGGTCCAGTACTGAGTGACAGGGCTGCGACCAGCTGCAGTGTAATCATTACGGGAAATTATGCATCACAATTTTACACTCAAAGTGCTTGTTTTTGCCACTGACAGGCTCAGGTTGTTACTACATATAAGTGTCTGACAACATTATGGAGAGGACCCCACAGAGAAACACAACATCTTTCTTTACCTTTACCTTAGTGTGGTCTGTTTGTTAAATTACAACAACCCAATTAGCCAGATTATAGAACAAGAATTTTCTTGAGCAGGACTTGGTTAGACAAAAACAAACAGATATGATCAAATGAAAGCTTCAGGAAAATGTTTGCATTCTTTGTGAGACACTTATTTTAATAACACTCTGAGCCTTTCTGTGGCAAACCGAGCACTTTTAGTGGATGTAACTTGACAGTGTGATATTGCCCTGAGTGGTTAGATTACACTCTGCTTTGCGGCTGCTGGCTGCAGCCCTCATGCTCAGTAAGGTTTCAAAAATTGCAGTCTCCATTAGTCACTTGAACACAATATATGGGAATAGAGTCTATGTTAAAGTGAAGTTTTAATAATAATATGATTTAGAACATTATTTTGGATGACAGAATTATGTTAAACAATAGCACAATTTGAGTCTGAAAAAGTCGATGCCAGCAGTGATTTTTGAGATTTACAAAATTTAGAAAATCATATATTAGTTGATACTCACTGAATCTTTTTTTTCTACATATAAAAATAATAAACAAAGATATTTTACTTGAATCCTTTACAAGTGCTAAAACCTTAAACTGAATGTGACATTTTACAGTAAAATAATAACTACAGCCCCTCCAACTGGACAAAACCCCTCACACACCTGCAGTCACCTGGCTTCTGTATTAAGTGGGAAAGATTACAACAGGCATTCACTTCCAGGACAATACACACTGCAGTGGTAACAGGTATTTATCAGCTCCAGCTCTGATCAGCTGGTAATGATGCAAATACTACATCTGGGTGGAAATGCTAATTACCGCCCATTTTCCAGTGCAATGCAATGATGGGCCGCCACAAAATACCTTCTGTTTCAGTCCAAAAAACGCTCAAATATCATTTAAAATTTAGTCTGCATCGAGTTTGAGTGACAGACTCAATAAGGAAGAGATGTAAAAACCACAAGTAACCACCATAACATCTACACTGGCCTCCATGCAGCTTTCTACTGTCTACTAACCACTTTTCTGGCCCATTCGTGACATCGAACATGACACACCAGGACAAAAAGAAAAACACAGACAGGCATACTCCTCTGCTGGTCTACTGGCAATGGGAAAGGAGTTTATTGCCCATTTTTAAATGTTTTCCGACATTTAAAAAACCCACATACATGCGCAACTGTTGTTCTCCTAACAGTGATACTGTTTTTAAACTATCTCAAATATATTTTGGCATTTCTGTACTGATGAGCTGTAACTATCAGCTGACAAATACACCAATACAAAATATCTTTAATACGCTAATCTTTGCGAATGTATTGGCCTCACTAACTTACAGGTCAAATCTTGTAAGCAACTGGACTTGCGTTTCTTGAAGACGTCATCCAAGAGGCTTCTTCGGTTCTAACTGACTGATGTGGAGTCGCAGGCTTTAGATATGTGTGGGTGTGAACCCTTACAGAGTAATTGAGGTCACACGTTAGTCACTTGTGACCTTAATGATTCTGAAACTCAAAGCTCACGTCACCTCAACGACTCAAAGAAGAAATGGAGAAGCCTCTTGGATGAGAGGTGAAACGTCTTCAAGAAGCTCAAGCAATTCCTGTTGCCTGTGATACAGCACAGATTACCATGATCTGGATGACTAAGAATCTTCACCGACATGTCACCTGTCAGGCTTGAAAACCAACTGGACCACACTGTCACAGTGCGTTTCTACCAATAAGAATGGCTGCCCAGTCCTTGTTTGAAAATCAGTACATTTGTGTCTGATGTTTGCTCAGACAGCACCAGAGTTCCACTGGATTTCTTTCAAAAAAAAGAAAAATGACCTCCAACTGTACTACTTCATGGAGCTACAGAGCGTTTGCTTACAAATGGACTCTTGTTTTCAGTGTCAGATCAACTCCAGTCTTCAATCCATTAATTTGGTTCCTCGTGACTGCGGTGCACCTGAGCATGCACACACCAGAGTTCATAAAAGCAAGTTGCTGTATATCTCACACACCTATCATCAGGTTGCCATGAGCAGATCCTGCCTGAGGCAAAACATAACATAGGGGAAGCAGTGTATTGCAGCGATAATGTATGAGCTCAACAGAGGGAAACAATGTCAGTCTATTAGTACATATATGATGAGAGGAGTTAAAGAAATCCCACATCGCTGCCTGCAGAGTGCAACACAACTGAGTGAGAACGTCTCTGATAGCTGGTAACGTCAGATTAATTTGAGGGTAAATAAATGTAAACAGATTCTATTTTCAACCAGAGACTCCAGAGAGCATCTGCTTCAGGATGCAAACTATCAAATTCATTTAAACAGCGTAACTCCCATTGAGCTGCTGTGTTATTTCTCAGCATGCTATGGAAATGTTCAGCAGAGAGGCTTGCTGCATGAGAATCCAATATAATTGTGCTCTAATTAAGCTAATAAACAAATAGAAGCCTCAGGGGACAAAATAATACAGCTTCATGGGAGTACGTCATTTATAAAGATCACAATTCTTTGGCCTTGATTAGTTTCACGGCCTGTTCACCCATTATTGGAGCACCCAGAGGTCAACAGCCAGGACCCAGAGGGCTACTCTGCTGTAGGCCTAATGAATGCAACAACTGCTCTCTGAAGTCCAAGATGTTGCTCAGCTCCCTCTGCTGCGTAACATCAATCCTCATTATGCATTATTGGGCCTGTGGGACATTACTGTGAATAATGCTGTTTGTCTTTGTGCTGAAAAGAGACAAAGGGAGAGATGCAAAGGACCATGGGAGGTGGTAACAGGTAGCACTCCTGCCTGACATCTGGTCTCGTTGAACTCGCTGCAACTCCCACTCTGTCTGACTAGTGCACTAACAGCAGTTTTCTGTCCTCGAGTTGACGGTGCCAATAGTGTGATGGAGACTTCATAGAGAAATAAACAACACCATCCTATTCATCAGTCCATTCATGCACTGTAATGGCAGGACCTCTTTGTGTGGGCTGATTGAATTTGAACTGAGCCTATTGTGCTGGAGCCTCATTCCCATGCATGCTATTGTCCGACGCCTCTGCTCCTGCCTCCTGTCTTTGAGGCAGCCGCTGATTTAGACTGTTTCTGCAGGTAAGCAGGTGTCACGTCTATTCCTGAAGCTAGCGCAAAGCTCGGTGATCACGCTCCACAGATAGACCAGATGTCCCTGTTTGAATGATAGAGAGAGCCTCCCGTGGCATTTGTTACATTTATCCTGGCACCAGATGACAAATAAATGAGTGTGCTTGTAATGCTGAGGCAGGGGCCTGCTGTAGAGTGGTGATGAGCACATAGGCGGCTCGATAAGGTAAATCAAGACCCGGAGGAAGTGGAGCATTTAATTGCTCTGAAAGACGTGTTAACGTGGGCTGTGAGGCTTTGTGCGGCCTGTCATTTACAGTAAGGTGATTATGAGGTGTGTTTGCTTTGACATGTTAATTCCTTAAATAAGAACATTGTTTATGTAACAGCTCAGTGAATCAGTCACAGGGTTTGTTTTCACATGAAGCCTCGCTCAGCGACACTGGCTACTTTATTGTGTGGCAGTAAAACCCAACAATATCTTGTTATCTAAACAATATATGTTAATGTCTTTTGATCTGATGCCTCTATCACCAGGATGACATCATGATGGAGGCAGTGCTCAGATCTTTTATTTAACTAAAAGTAGGAATACCACAGTCTAAAGACACTCTGTTAGGTAGCATTCAAAATATTCCTCAAGTAAAAGACCTCAAGTATTAGCATCAAAATGTACTTACAGTAAGACTGTCAACAGTACCAGTACTTGAATACTTTTTCGATGTCTTTAAAACAATACTATCTCCGTAATCTCCATTACCAGTACCAAAAAACTGATCTGTTATCAGATTTTTTACTAGGGATGCACACGATTAGCCGTCTAAACGATTAAACGTCCACCCCCTCGCTGGTCGGCACCAGAAATATTAGTCGGTTAAACCAGTTAGTGTTTTATTCATGTACAAGGCCGCTTAACTGTCATGCAGCTGCCTGCCATTAGTGGGTGCTACAGAGCCATCAGATAGCAGTCCCCCTCCCCACAGTGACGCTCTAGTAGACAAAACAGCACAGTTGGAAATTGGAGAGATGTCCCCTCACAAACCAGCACAGTTTGGCAGTACTTTGATCTAGAAAATGAAAACAATATAGCCTGTAGGCTATACAGGAAAACGCGCAACACGCAACCACATTTAATTCAAGCATTTGGATGTTATTCTGCACAGAACAACGGCTGCTGCTGCTAGCGGTGTTAGCCACACTCAGCCCAAAGTGACATCATTCACCCGGAGACGCTGTGATCCTGCCCAGTCTGAGAAGATAACGCAGCTCAACACGACAATGACCTCGCAAGATATGCTTCCACTTAACTTTGTTGAAGGTAAAAGCTTCAGGAAGTTAATGGAATATGTTGAGCCTCAATAGTCGCGTTTCCATTACAGTTGTTCGCAAAATAAAAGCGATATTTCTGAAATTTTGACAAAGTTCAAATGCTTCTTGCAGGTGTTTCCATTGAACGGTGTTTTGCAAACTAGCCATAATTCTCGTAAATTCTTGTCCGTCCCGCCACTACAGCTGTTGCTGTATTTATTATGAACAGAAGGCGGATGCAATGTATAATTACTCAAAGGCGAAGCCCTTATGTGTGAATATTATGTTTGTGAATAAGTGTTAATAATAACTCTGTCTCCTCCTCTGTCCATACATACTGCGCCATCTTCCTCAAATGAACTGGTCGCGTGACCCCCTACGTCATGTCCGTCGACCCCAGTGACGTGTAAATGCGAAAAAAGTGTTTCCATTACACTTTTGCGATACACTTTTATATCCACACGTCTGAAAAACCACCTCATGAGAGCGTAAAAGGTTTTGCGCATTTCTAGGGGTAATGGAAATGAAACTAATGTTCATGTTCACATTCATACCGCAGGGCACAAAGTGTCTCGTACTTCAGCAGCATTTAAAATCCGACATGGCTGTTGAAGATTGTGATTAAAGGCTTCAAAGGGCTCTTAATGCACACAATATTTTTTTGGACAATGTTTCAAATACTTAACAATAAATTGTGCTAAAGTTTGACTGTTTTCTGAGTGTTTTTCCTTTTTTGGACAAGTCGACTAGTCTTAATTAAAATTTTCGTTTAGTCGACAGGGAAATTAGTCGCCAGGAACGTCCCTAGTCTGCACACTGTGCGACCGGATGCAACAAATGAGAGGAGAATTTCAAGCTAACTGCAGAGAGTCGGCAGGTATGTGGCCATACATTGTTGGGTAGAACAGCACGGTGGCAGTAGAGTTAAATTAAATTTACCAAGAAGCAGCACGTCACTGATGAGCACGATGAGCTGCAGCATTTGCTGCCGGTGCTCAAAAAATATTATCTACAAAACGTACTTAGTGTATCAAAAGAGAAAGTGGGTATTCTGCAGTAAAATGTTCCCTGTCAGTGTTTTATTATTATATATAAAGTTTCTGGATTAATATCACTGCTGTGTTGACGTGTATGTTGACTTTTACTGCTGTAGATGTTTAAGGTTGTGCTATTTTAACTCCTCTGTGTACTGCTGGGTAGTTTAATCTACAGCAGTGCGTCATATTCTATGAGATCATCATGTTTGCAGTGTGGCTGTCCTGTGGAAACCACGTGTCTTTAAAATGTCAACTGTTCATGGTGTCCGAAAAACAGCTCTGTTTTCAGCTTCATAGCGATGCATTTCCCTGCTGATCCAAGAGGGTTTTTAAATTAGGTTAATTTAGCTCAAGCACGGACTGATAGGGGATGAAATCTGAAAAGTAACTAAAGCTGTCAGACAAATGTAGTGGAGTAAAAGTACAATATTTACCTCTGAGATATGTAAGTATAAACTACAATAAAGCAGAAATAATCAAGTGACGTACAAGTGCCTCAAATTTGTACTGTAAGTTAGGTACTTGAACAAATGTACTGAGTTACAATCCACTATTGCAAACAGGACCTGTTTGTTGTTTGTGTTTGTTTCTGTCTCAGTTTTCTGGTCCATTGAAAAATATTTTGCTGGTGAATTTTTTCAGGTTACAGTTGGCAGATAGAAAAAGTACATTTTTGACCCCGTAGAACTTTGTGCAGGCTGTAGATTTAAAAATAAAACTTTTCTATTTGCCATGGTATCAAAAGACGTGTCATGTATTGTTTTTTGACCACTATGCTGCTTATAAATTAACCTGCAATAAATTATCATCATTTGTTAGCTGATTTTATACTGTGTATTCATAATCTAAATCTGCAAAGTAACTAGTAATTAAAGCTTCAAAATAAATGTAGTGGAGTAGAAACAGAAAGCAGATGAACTGGACATATTCAAGTAAAATAGAAGTACCTCAAAACTGTATGGTTAGGGGAACACCGGGGTTAAAAATGAGCACCTGCCGCCAGCCAAATGCTGGTACAATATGCAAGTGGATGTGTTTCACTCACCAGCCAAAAAACCACAATGGCGGTCTATTGAATAGCTGATCCATTTTGGAATCCACAAAAAGGTTAATTTCCAGCTCTTGGAAAGACATAAAAATAAAACGGTTATGGGGTATTGAGCTGTTTGCTGTGGTTGTTTGACTAATACAAAAGGAAATGGGGATTGTAGTTGTCACGGTGACGACATGCATCCATGAAGCCGTAAAGTGTGTCATACTCACTAGTATGAGAACTCCATTTTGGCCTACACTCAAACCAATTTTTGTCATTGAACAGAAAAATCCAACAGTACACCAACCCAAGTTCTCTCTTTCACCAAACTGAGATGAACGTTAGCTTGATTGCCTCGTTAACTCATCGCAAAACACACTTCACTCAAACTCTACAGACACTAAATAAAACTCACCAAAAATATCTTCAGTCTTGTTAGTCATCTAGTCAGTTATTCCACTGTTCCAACAATCACCGACTCTGGTTTGGTCGAAATAAACCCTGAATTCACTGAGTTAGATGTAAAAAGATGCTCAGCTGCACACTGTTTATCCCCGATGTCTCTTTATGCCTCTCAGCTGCTGGCTGAGCAGCGGCTTGAAGCTACAGTAACATTACATCATGTTTCAACAAACATGAAATTAAAACTAACAAGAAAAACTGGGAAATAACAGTCAGGGTGGTGATTTAAAGGTAACGGGTTTCTTATTTTAAAATGATACTACACCACTGCTTATTAGGGGCCGTACACATGCCGTGTTTTTTGCACCATCAAATTCATTGTTTTCAATTTAAACATGCTACAGGCGCACTCAAAAAGCAGAGCGCACGTGTTCCCAAATGCCATTTTTCAGGACGCGACAGCTGAGCTCTGAGATAAACAGAGTTTAACTTTTGGAAGCAGCAGCACGCACCGCATGTCATGTGACGGGGGACAACCAATCACAGCTGACAGATATCTTTCCTTTCTTCCGTTAATGTCAGTCTGTGATAAATATGGAGAGGTTGATCACTTTGGTCGGAGACTACTCAGAGCTTTACTTTATGTCCTATGGACGACAGGCCTACACACTGATAAACAGCACCTGGAATGAGATCAGCTCTGCACTCAGGATTTCAGGTAAACAGGCTATGATATGGTGCTTGTTGAGGTTGCTTAGTAACCTCAGATGTAGCCTGCTGCCACGCTCTTGAAAGCTGGCACAAAAAAGGACAAAAGAGTGCCTGACTTTGCGTTTTCCAGGTGCTTAAAGTCGCGGCATGTGTACGGCCCAAACCGCACCTCTATGAGTTTGTGACTTGCTGCAGGTTGGTATGTTTATATGGAAGTTAGCCCGCTACACATGCGGCACACACAAAAATGGCCGCCACTCTGACCATCCTGCTCTACTGATGTGAAATGAATGTTTGTTCTGCTCTCATTTATGGAGAAAGACCATATTGGGTAGGAAATACTACTTTGTTGTCATGGTTACAATAATGACCACTTAAGGTTAAGGTTAGGGAACGATGTGGTCATGGTAAAAAATATATATAGATTTTTTTCTTTTCAGTAGGAAATAAACAGCACTTCCTCCTTTGTTTGCTCTGTCACTTGAACGTAAACACATTTGGTTTTTGGGGACTGGATTCGTCGGCCTTGGGAGGATCATCCACAATAACAAAGTAACTTCGTGCTGCATGGTCTGACTAGACTAAAGCACATTAGAGTGTGAGTTAAATTAAGTTTTTTCCGACTCCACACTCAAAGGGCCTTTTGGTTATATATTAAATATGATTATTCCCTCTCAAATGAGGAAAGAAAAAAATGTAGGACATTTCCCTGAAGCAAGATTTCCATTTTGTCTCCTATTTCATGTCTTACCTTAACAACGCTCAGGGCAATGGTAGAAGTTTTCCAAATGATAAAAGTGAAACTATCTCCCAGACACTGTGTGTACAACTTTCCACAGGAAATAATAATTAATGAGTGACTAATATAATTTGGAGTGCCTTACATTAAAACTGTGTGGGAGAAGTTTTTCAAGGTTTGTAAATTAAATTCAGCCGAGGTGAAGAAGAAGAAGAAGAAAGTAGGACTTCACTTATCCTTCAAAGATTTCTTTTCACTTCTGTTTTACTATTCAAAGCCATGCTGGCTAATGGATTACCTCATCCTCCAAAAAAGCCGTTCACTCAGTGTGATTGTATAATTCTCTTTCATCTTCAGAGCGAGGAGATGGGGTGATTAAACAAAGAGCTCGCTGATATCCATGGCTGCTGTTGACATGCGACTTAAGATGTGCAACAGTCACATTAAAAAATAACGTGCACTTTGAACTCTGGCCGCTTTTTCTTTACACTGTGTGGTGATCAAGACCGTATGGTAATGATAGCTGACGTTTCCATACATTTTCCTGAATGTATTTCAGTTAATGTAACGATTGAGCTCAGCAGGTCTCGGGTTGTTTTCAACATGTAGCTGCTGTTGCTCAGTTTTAGTGTTAACAGCGGGAGATTTATGGGGTAGGAAGAGGAGGCTAATATGCAGATTCACAGTAGTTTGGTCGGTAACACAACATGCAGCATATGAAAACAAGTCATTGTACTGCTGGTCACATCCTGCATTATTAATGCTGTTCAAATGGCTGCAGTCATATGCATATTTTCTGCAATGCTGTAGACTATAGAAATTATTTTGGGATGCTGAGCGTGACACAATGCACACACTTGGTCTCTCAAGAAGGCTTTTCCACAAAGGTAACTATCACAGCCAGTTTTCCAGGCCAGCGTTTTGATGCATTGTTTTGTTTAATCCCAGAGGGAAGGAGGTAAGGATTAATTTGTTGCATCTGTCAGACCCATGCTGCCAACGCTGATAGTTTCCGAGCCAGTATGAGGCTTTTCCCTCACCACTGTCCTCTCTTGTAGCCACTGAGCCCCTTTTGTTACACCGCCAAAAGACCTCTTTCAACTGGATCTACACATTTCTACTGTCATTGTTGTACCCCTTTGGCTTTGTACCCAGACCCAACCCGAGCTCCAAGCCCAGCTTCCATTTCCATGTCCCTTTTGGATCCCTCTTGACCTGTAGCCTCCCAGTGCTCCCACTGGATGCGATCCAGGTCCACGGTTCATGAGGTCAGGCACACTGATTTGACACGGGAATACGAGTGTGAGCTTGTGTTTGTGTAAACAGCTCAGGGGTCTCTAATGCACTGTGGCATGCAGCCATCACACAGAAGTGAGTCACAGGCCTGCGTGCAGTTATTAGAGGATGCACTTATAAAACTCTGTGTCCACGTTTGGAAGGTTGTTAGTAGATTTGAAACATGAGGCGCCCACATGACACCCCCTTTGTTAAGTTGTTGTATCTGCTGGGTTCATTTATTAAGTTGCTCTCATCATGAAATAAAGACACAGTGGAATATTTTAATAAGAAAATTCGGCGTGGGACTGAAGTACACATTTAAACAATGCTGAACTGCTGTTTTAAAAAAAAAAAGGCAAATTTGCAGTAGTGGAGGAAGTACTTAAAACTTTAACTAATGAACATCTTTTAAATTCTGTTATTATGAATTTGCCACCTCCAAATATTAAAAAAAACATGCCTTGTATTCTTGTATGGCCGGAAAATAATACATGTATGCCATGTACAGAGCCTTTCAAACCAATAAAAACTTAAGCTACACAAAAAATAATAAGAAGAAATTCTAGTATTTCTACGTTTAAAGACCAGCAGATAATTTTTCACGCAAGTAAAAGTACAGACCTTAACAGCAAAATGTACTCATTCAATCATTTCTGCAACTGCTTCTCCTGTTAGGGGTCGCGGGGTGCTGGAGCCTATCCCAGCTGTCACTGGGCGAGAGGCAGGATACACCCTGGACAGGTCAGGCAATTTAGGGTCACCAGTTAAACTAACCTGCATGGCTTTGGATTGGGGGAGGAAGCTGGAGTACCCAGAGAAAAGAAGAGAACATACAAACTCTGCACAGAAGGGCTCCCCCACCATGGGTTCGAACAGGAACCCTCTTGCTCTGAGGTGACAATGCTAACCACTGCACCACCGTGCTGCCAGCAAAATTCACTGATTAATGTAATTAATATCACAGTAAATGTACTTATTAAACCCAACAACTCCTGACAAAGGTACATATATATTTAGTTAATGCTGGCCAATATGTTGATATTTCAAAATTCCGGCAACATAAAATAACTACTGCACGTGATTTAAATAGATGTATAAAAGCGCACATTTAACACAATGAAACACAAATGCTATTATCATCCTTATATTCCAAGCCTGTCAAATTAAATACTTTGAAAAAAGATAGCCTAAATGAAGAGGCGGTCTATTGAACAGAATGACTAATCAGAGAATATAAGTGACGGTGGCAAAGGAGAAAGGGACTAAAAGGGTAAAGGAGGCGCCAAGCATCATCTTAAAGTCCTCAATAATAGTATCTAGGGAATCATCGAGCTCGCCATGTGACGTCTGACAAGCAGGACTTGAAGTGAAGTGTATCTCTTATGCTAAAGGTCCTCCTGGAGAACATGATACATGATGCTGTCACCTACACCAAGCACACTTAAAGACCGTGATGGCCATGTATGTGGAGTATGCTTTGAAGAGGCAGGGACACACTCTGGACAGCTTCAGGGGATAAACAGGTCCATCCCTTATTAAGATCCTACAATCTGGACTGCATTATATACGTTAATATATAAGTTATCTTCGCAACATATCTAATAGGTCACACAATATTAAGCTGTTTGAAATGTGATTAATGAATTTATTTATTTATTTGATGTAGGGCTGCAACGATTAGTCGACTAATCGATGACTAATCGACTATTAAAATGATCGGTGACTATTTTAGTAGTCGACTAATCGATTTGAGTCATTTTTCATAGAAAAGTACTATAAAAGTACCCTAAAATACTCTTATTGCAGCTTCTTATGTTCAAATATTGGCAGCTTTACACACTCTCCCATGACAGTGAACTAAAACCCTTTGGCGTGAGTACGAAACAAGACATTAGATGACATCATTTGACGGTTTGGGAGAGACAGACCGGCATTTTGCACCATTTAACACATTTTTTGATAAAATGACTAGTCGACTAATCAAAGAAATAATCAGCAGATTAGTCGACAATGAAAATAATCGTTAGCTGCAGCCCTAATTTGATGTTTTTCCCATCAGACATTTTGGCAGTTGATATTTTCATCTGCTGGAGTACTACACGAGATAACGGCAAAAAAGTGATACGAGCTGGCTAATGGCAATCCTGGGTATACTATATTATACTATACATTCATTTTATGTAACCGATAATCCTTTTTGGGGTCGCGGGGGGGCTGGAGCCTATCCCAGCTGACATTTGGCGAGAGGTGGGGTACACCCTAGACAGCTCACCAGCTATCACAAAGGTAAAAAAAATAATTAAAAACTTTGATAATATACTGCATATACTATATACAGTATGCTTTTTAAATAATTTTCTTTATGGATGAACATGTAAACAGAACTGTGTGTAGCTGTCCTAGGTGGAGCTAACTGTAGCTGCTCAAAATACTGTTGGATCATTTAATCCAGTGCTTCCCAACATGTGGGTCAAGACTCCCACGAGGGGTCACAAGACAAACGTGACAGGTTAAGAGACGCTAAACAGGACAAATATATATTTCCGCACCACCAAAATGATGCTTATTTTTCAGGCTTTATCTGTAACCTCTTACACAAGTGGAAGACACAGGCAGCCTGTGTCAAATGTTCAAGGGTTAGACATTATTTTCTTTTCAGGGGTACAACACTTACTCTGCAAAGTATCTAGTAACTACAGATAGTGAAGTCAAAAGCACATTTCTCTCTTAAATGTAGGAAAGTAAAATTATAGAGTAGAAGAAAATAGAAAATGCAAGTACCTCAACAATGTACTTAAGTACTGATGACTTGTTCTTCAGTAGATGTACTTAATTACTTTACACCAAAGTGTAGCTTTTTTTCCTGCATACAACAATGTTCCAAACATTCTTGTGAACAAACAAAGAAGAAATGAGAATAAGAAGAAACAAATAAACATAGAATGAAAAAGACAAGCTGATTTGGTATTAAAGAAGCTTTTGTGTAGCTGTGAAGATGCTAAAACCCTTGAAGTATTGCCATGAGCGAGAGAAAAAGCAGTTTAACAAAGGAAAATGAAAACTGCACAACAGTAGCAGTCGTCGGCTTACCTTTTCCGTGGACTGTGACGTGCCAAAGAAGATTGGGATGAATGCTAGCCAAATAATGCAGGTGGTGTACATGGTAAAACCAATGGGTTTGGCCTCGTTGAAGGTCTCCGGCACTCCTCTGGTTTTAATGGCGTAGACTGTACAGGTGACCATGAGCAGCATGCTGTAGCCCAGCAGGCAGATGAGAGACAGGTCAGAGATGTCACACTTGAGCACACCACGGGCCATCACCGGGTTAGACGTCCTCTGGTCCTCATAGTCAATAATGGCCTTGGAGGGATCCACACCAAACCAGATGCACACTCCGAGCAGCTGCACTGAGGCCAGAGTGAACGTGATGACCAGCTGGGAGGCTGGAGAAATGAACCTGGGTGCACTGATCGACATGCTGCCCTGCTCAAAGATGCGGTAAATACGATTGGTTTTTGTGAGCAGGGCGGCATAACTAATGCTCATGCCCAGACCCAAGAAGATCCTTCGGAGGGAGCAAATTCCTACATCAGGCGGAGAAATCATCAGGAAGGTTGTGGCGTAACAGAGGAAGATGCCAGTTAGCAGCACGTAGCTTAGTTCTCGGCCGGATGCTTTCACAATGGGAGTGTCGTTGTAGCGAATAAATGTGACCACTACAAACAAAGTGGCCATGATGCCAATGACTGCAATGAGCACGGGGATGACTGCCCACGGAGAGCTCCACTCCAGCTTAACAATGGGGATTGGAACGCAGCCCGTGTGATTCACATTGGGCCGCAAATCAAAGCGGCACATCTTACACGTGTAGGTGTCTGCCTGGTACTGATAGCCATCGCAGCGCTCGCAGTGCCAACAGCAAGGGATGCCTTTGACGATCTTCTTGCGCTCGCCGGGCTGACAGGGATGACTGCAGATTGAGGAAGGGATCTGACGGACACCGCCGGGCCACTGCATTGAACGAACCTGTGAGGGAGGCAGAGGGACAGACATGAATCATGGTTCATACAGAAAGTACAAAATGAATTTTTTTCAAGCACTACTTTTTCATTTTCAAGGGCTTTACTCAAAGCGGTTAATTCATTTTCAAAAATCATTTTTTTATTGAACAAATAAATGATGTGATCAATGTCTCCTTTTCACTGAAGGGTCACTCATCACACTCTTTTAGGTAAAATCCTCAACAAAACATTTGAATGGACTGAGAGCTGCAGTGCTTATAATACTCCAATGAACCGTGTTCACGTGCTTTAAAAAGTTCCACTACAGAGAAAGTTTCAACATGAGAGCGTCAGCGTAACCATAGAAACTCACTACTTCTGTGTGTGTGTGTCCCTTTGTTTCATCCTGTGTCTGCTCTCAAAATCTGAAGGTTTTGCAGGTCTGTAAACGCAGGCTGGATAATTGATCAGAGCTGATCAGATCAGATTGATGGATGAGAGGAGCTGCTGCTGCAGAAATCTTAATGACAGCCTAAAGTTTCGGACTCAGTGTGCAAACGTGATCGACACAACGTGAGGTCGTATTTATTTCTAGATGTGCGACAATTTCAGCAGATGTTGTTATCATGGCGGACTGCCATAAATAAATAAACAAATGTGTGGGAAACCCAAGGATAGCACACCGCTGTTGAGATGGTGACACAGATTTGAAAAAAAAAAAGAAAAGGAAATGCTGAGCAACTTCTGATTTTTTCCCTCAAAATTCAAGTGCTTGAAGCAGTTCAAGTACCTTGTGTAAACCCTGACGAATGGACGCAGAGAGAAGCAAAGACACAATAGAGGAGATATGTGGATTATTAAACTGTCAGTATCCTGTAAAAATGGTGGCATGTAGAGGTAGTGATGCTTTATTGATCCAAAAAGATCCCCAGCACCCCTGGAGGTCAAGGACAATCTAGATGTTATTTGCTGTGTGGGTGTTTGAACCTGGCTTGAACTACCTCTCTGTATCCTCCCATGCTACTTGGCTTTATTTATTTATTTGGCTGGGGAGTGGGAAAGGGCAAACCAGGGGTCAAATGAAGCGTTTCTCAGCAAAATTTTCCAGTGGGAGGTCAAATTATCAAAAGGGCAGGACACGAGAGGAAAAGGGGAAACCCATTGTTTGCTCTGCGGGGAACTGACACAGTGTTTCTTTGGTAAATAGTTGTTTGTGTTAAAAAAAATCAATCAGCTGTCTGTGATCAGACAAACAAAAGATTAATTCTGTTTCAGGAGCCTGCTCCCTCTGTGGATTTTCTCCTTTTACAAGCATACTTGTACAGATAAATTAAATACGTCATTTCAAACGAGTCTGCTGGCTTTGATGTTATGTTATCAATTTTATTCAATTGTAGCTGTTCATTCAAAGCCGGTAAATTTGTCTCTAAATGTGCATTTAATTAAGAACTCAAAGAACACTAATTAAATACGGCTTTAGAGTCAGAACTGGCACGTTTCACAGTAGGTGCCCACCACAAACGTCGCTTTATTTATTCTTTTTTCTTCCATGGCACACGTTGTTGAAAGAGGTAAAGAAGGCAAAGCTCCTCTCAAGCTGCTTCATGTGTTCTATTGTACTCTCTCTTGCGTGCCCAAGGCTTCCTCTTCATTTTGTCAAAACATAATTTGTTTGGTTCCTTTATGTAATTTACTGTTATAATGTCGTTACTTCATCACACTCCCTGCCCACAGTATTGTTTTTTGGAAGTCAGTGATGCCGTCTGGAGAGATGATATTAAATATGTCTGTCCTTAAGCTCTCGTGGCTTTCTTTTCATCACAGTCCGCCCTGTTAATCATTTAAAGCGCCCTCTGGATATTTACACCTTTGAAGATTGCACTAAGCGCTATCAAATGGTTTGGGAGGGGTTAGTGAGCAAACACGCAGCTGCAGAGCTGAGAGAAAACAACTTTTCAAAGACAGATTTTCACTGCAAACACTAACACAAACAGAACACTTGTAGGCTGAATGCCGCCGATCCTTTTGTGAGGACGTGTGTGGGCACGGAACAGAAAAGGCAATGCTCACGTTGAGATGGAGCTGATCCGTCCAGTGGCCAATTATTTTGTACTCTGCTGTTCGGTTTCGGATCTGGTACTGGTAGATCTCGTAGCGTCCAGGAGCGTCTCCGTTCTCATTGAAGAGCACTGGGTTTCCAGCTATGCCTAAATGAGAGAACAATCATCATCATCATTTACTGCACATCATTGACTTATTTTCTGTGTAGTGAACGTGAATCTGTGAAAGCAAACTAATGTGTTGTCATTGTTAAAACAGTTATTATTCCACTACATTAGAAACCAAAATGATGCTTTGGAATCTGGAAAGTATTTTCATGTTTCTTGTTTTTATTCTCAGCTACTGTTTCCTCATGAGAGCATGTATATGGTCATACTGGACGATTCTTATGCATCCGATTTATGTTCTCTGCCAACTCTCAGAGCCTTTGTGGAAAATACTTTGCCCAGAGTGTGGTGTGGAGGTTGGGGTGGTAAATGAGTGTCTAATTTTCATGCCTCAGGCGGCAGTCCACATCCCTTTACAGACCAACAATTCACATTAGCTTTTACCTAGTGTGGTGTTTCTTTCATTGACGTCTGTTTCCCCTGACAGGAGAAACAATCGGCTCAGAGCTTTGTAGGTGGAATTAAGAATGGAATATAATATTACTACTTACCTATTAACCGAGCTAACTTCCATGAAAAGTGTGGCATGAGACTGAGGCAGTTTTACAGGTTTTTGATTCTTAAAATTAGCATTTTGTTCATGAAAGATGTGAAATGCTCCTGGCAGCTTGTGTGTTGAGTGAAAATTATGTCAGCAGGAGGAAAACATCAACTGCAAACTCCACAACACAAACAGAAAGTCGAATTTGAATAAGGTGAAACAAAAAGGCAATTCAGTCTGATTATCAGACTAGAGTTCACCACTGAATCAGAAATACACGTTTTCCCTCTTACCTGTAGTGCTATTAATCACTCTAGATTGTTTTGGTGTGAGTTGTTGAGTGTTGGGGATATCATCTGTAGAGATGTCTGCCTTCTGATAAATATCCTATTAAGACCCTGTTTCCTCACGTGAGGACATCACATTTTGGGTTTACTTGACCTTATCCATCATTCTACTTAACTTAGACCTGTTGTCCTCGTTCGTGGACACTTCTAGTGGTAGTAAGAGCACAACACACTAATCCATGTAAAAACAAGATGGCAGCCATCTCTGCCAAGTCAGTCTGCAGCATATCCTGACACAAAGTGGACAAGATCCAAAACCTGATCACATTTTATGGTTGAAGCTTGTTTAGTTATGATTAATAATGTTTATAGATTGGTATGGCAACAAATTTGAGCAATTTTAAGAACAGGAACAAGCTAAGACACTGTTAATTAGGGAGTACCTGTTTGAAGACAATGGGACTTTATTATTGTCTTGTTTGAGAACATTGGGACCTAATTATCATTGACAATGTTTTGTTTTTAATACTTATTGGGTCCTACTTATCCAAAATAGCTAGGAGGAATAAAAATACATACCAAACAAAAGTTTGGGACTCAGGAGGATATGACTGAACTAGATGGCACTCGGCTTGTCATGCTCAAACCACTGAAAATAAATACATAAGTAATTAAAAACAGGAATGTCTCTTCCCAGAAATCATAACCCAGTTACTCAAGATAATCCACAGACCTTGTGAGCAGTTTCATGCAGCAACTATTTCTTCCTACCAAACTACCCAAACTACATCCACTAACCACATCACTGCCCAGAGGGACCAAACTTTTGTTTGGTATGCATTTTTAATTTCTTGCAGCTATTTGGAGTCAGTAGGAGCCAATAAGTATATAAAACAAAACATTGTTAATGACATTAGAGTCCCAATGTCTTCAAACAAGTACTTCCTAATAAACAGTATTATTGTTGCTAAAATTGATCTTATTCGTTGCCATTACAAACATTATTAATCATAACTAAACAAGCTTCAAACACAAAATGTGATCAGGTTTTGGACCTTGTCCACTTTTGTGTCAGGATCGGCTGCAGACTGACTTGGCAGAGATGGCTGCCATCTTGTTTTTACAAGGATTAGTGTACTGTGCTCTTACTGCCACTAGATGGCACGAAATGTGTCCACGAACGAGGACAACAGGTCTGAGTTAAGCAGAATGAAGTATAAGGTCAAGTAAACCCTAAATTTAATGTCCTCATATGAGGACACAGGGTCTCAGGATGATGTCAACAACTCCAATATCAACATGCTCTCTGGTTGGACTTAGGGTTGCAGCAGTAAACTGGTTTACAGGTATACCCTGATATGAAAGTTGACGGTAAAGATACCATGTACATTTTCTTATCAAAAATAGCCCTTTGGTTTCATGCCTTTAGGGTCATTCCCACTGATAATAATGATAGTTAAATAGCGTGATACCGCAATATTTTCTGAGATGGTCATTGTACCATGAAAATCTCATATCGTTGCAAACCTAGTTGGACTTTATGCTTTCAAAAAGTCTCTGGACAGAAAAGAGCTGACGTCAAACAAACTTTTCTCACCACTACTATCCTCTGCTTTATCAGTGTGTTACACTGTATTCCTGTGTGCCGTTTTAAGACGGGCTGTAACGATGTGTCACAAAGAAAAGCACACCAAAGATTTCTCTGTAAGCTCCTATGTGGAAAGTAGGTGAGCTGCGATCTATTTAATCATGGTAGAACATAGGAAGGTTCTCCTTGGAGAGGGAATGAAGGAACGTCATGTCTAATTGCTTTTCACATCAACTTACACAAACATCCATACCTTCAAACGCTGATGAAAGCTGTAAGCTCCAGCTGTTTTATTATTAAGCCCCCCGAAACACAATGAGGATCCTGGTTAAGAACAAAAAGTTAAACATGGCCAATTGCTGCTGATGGATTTCTGCTGATGAGTATTTATTTTTTTTGTTCCTGCTCTTTGTTTCGACGCTGGAGGATGCAGCACCCTAATCCACATCTCGATGAGTCAGCCCTGCTGGATTACGGCATTACCGTTTCACTCAGCCTGCGACAATGCCGCCCACATCACAAAGCAGTTAGTGATCATGGGAGGATTACACTGACTTTATAAAGCAGGGAGGCATTATGTTTACATAAAAATATTAAGCACATCAACACTACTGGTAAACTGTCATATTTTCTATCAAAGGTTTTCATCGAGCCAAGCCTTTTTTTGTTTTTTGTTGCTCGTTTTCTCCCATTTCCTGAGCTCTTAACAGCGCTTTGAAGCTGTCTGCCTTCCACTGTGATGGTTGGGGTTATGTGCTCGAGCCTGTAAGTGCTCACATGGACACCACTGTCACTGAAAGAGGAAAATGGACCCTGAATGCCACACTGGTGGTTTTAAGAGAACAGCGCAGCAACACGACCAGCGTAACACTGCTGATACTGTGTGATTATATTTAATAGCTTTATGGGTCTTTTGGTCATGCCTACTTTTCAAATTAAGACCTTTCATAGATTGACAGCTTGTTTACCGTGGCTTTGAGCTGCTGTGAATTTGTTTCTGTGTGCACACCTCACACCCACCGCTGCTTGTTTATTACACACATAAATTAAAGCCACATGCAGGCAATTCAAAGATATTGGCAGCAATTTAAAAAAGAAACAATTTCTTTGTAATACGACTTTAATTGTCTAATGTTAATTTCTGGATCCTATCTATCACAGGTATACAACCAATAATAGATGACCTGAACAATACTGACCACCCCGTTACAATGCTATGCTCTGCTGGGAAACCTCTGGTCCTGGCATTCATGTGGATACCACTTGAAGCACTTCACTCATCCAAACACAGCTGCGGACCAAGTACCCCCCCCTCATGGCAAAAACACTCCTCAGTGGCAGTGCCCCCCCTCCAGCAGAACATGCACCATGCCTCACCATAAACAATGCTCAGAAATTCCGTGTGTGTATTCAACACATATGATAAAAAAGTCTAGATCTGAGTCTATTTTTTTTCAGTACAGTACCTACAAACAAAACTGTTCAGGTATGTCATACTTTTATTAGTTGATGCTCTTAAATTAAAAGACCTGTTAATCAATTTGGGAATGACTGCAAGTTTAATCCTTTCCTTTTTGAACTTTGGTGGTGAGGCAACCCTTTAGGTTTATCATAAATTATGCCTTTAAGGTTGTTATCCACACTACTTTCAACAATTTGCTCTTCATTTTTCATCTCTTACAGGTTGATAAAGAGTTATTACTTCCACCTAGATCATGAGAGAAATGTCTTTCCTGAAAACAATCTTCATCACAGGTATATACTTCTGACAGCAGTTCAAAATAAATCAAAGAGGTAAGTAATCAGCAACAGCAGCAATAACCACCACAAATTTAATACAGGCCTGATAACAGTGTTGGAAGAGGAAGGGATATCTGTGGAGTGCAGATCAAAAATACAACACAAGTGCTTGATGATATGCTTTAGGCTTGGGTGGTATCAAGGTATTACAGTACACAGGGGTATTTAGAAATCCTGTCAAAATTACAGAAGATACTATTTCTGTTGAACTGGTGGAAATGCCGTATTGTGGTGATGTATGGTAGTGCACATCACTTGCCACCAGAGGTCAGTCTCTGGTGGAACAGGCAGCTAAACTGAGAAAAATGGCAACTGTGAGTGGTAGGGATAACGTTAAAGGACTAGTAAAAGAAGAGAAAAGCCTAATAATGTCAGGAAGGTATAAAGGTATGGAAAAATAGATATCCCCTGAGCCTAATATGCCTATCTCGAAATTCAATACTATCAGAATATGTGGGTGGCAATTCCATAGCTATTTTGATTTTCAAGTGCTGTGATTTGATATTACAATTACTGTCATCTTTGTTTACTTTTTAAAAACTAGACCATGGGAAAAAGTGAAAGACTTTACTTCCAGAGACTGTATATCATGAGGCATATTTCCTAAAACAGCAAACATATCAGTTTTAGCATCATATATTGCACAGAAAAACGGTAAATAAAATCTACATGTAAAACAGAATGAATAAAAAATATATACTTGAGTAAAGTATATATTACTCAACTGAAGTAAACTTAAACTGCTACATTTAGCTGTCCTTGCAGTGTATCCCATAGCACTGATTTATTTGTGGCGGCCACCACATATTGATTACTGATTGATTATCACAGGGCCTGATTGATTATAACATATTCTATTCTTTCTACTATCTAAATTAAAATAAATAAAGCTGCATGTAGCACATTCATTACCCCAGAACCTCCATGCCCCGCTCTGTCTCTGTTTATCAGACCACAAATGAGACTTAAGCTAGCTAGCGCACTCTGCAGTCTCTCTGTCTTGTTCCGTGCTGCTAAGAGAGCGTCCCACGGCTCCGACCATCAGTTTTAGACACTTGAATTCAGCCAACACAGACCTCAGTACTGGGAGTCACAGCGGGCTGGTGGCCGAAAGCAGCACTGGGTCTAACTAATGTAAAGGCAGCAACAGAAAGTTTGCTGGGATGGACTGGGATCAGATCCCCGGTGCTGGGGTTTGTGCTGGCTGAGTTTGAGTTGCTACAGCTGCTTACTGAAGGACCTTGTACTCCGACTGTCCGCCATTTTCTGCTTTCTCACTTCAGTTTTGTTTCTCTTTCCATCTCAGCACAGACTAAATGAAACTATTTAATTTGAATTATATTAATTCAGGCATTAAAAATGGATTCAATAATGGTAATAAAAAAATTGGGATACTTTAGTTAATCGATGTTCCCCACCCCGAGTACTTATCACCAAATATTGCCACTTGAAGCAGTTATGTCTGCATTATCAAGCGTTCCTCAGCTGTGGTCTGCGTGTGACAGCAAATTATTTTCATTTGTATGCACAGTAGAATAAGAGGACAGCCGAATACATACAATAGTCCCCTTTAATGCAGCTTAAACATTTGACACATCAGAAGTGACCAGATGGTATTTTTGTGCTGGCACAGCACCTCATATCTCTCCAGTGGTATGCAAAATGGTGAAACAAATGTAAAATCTGCCTGCTTTGTCTTTAGTAATGAATTGACACATGAAGGCACTCTGGGGAAACACTGCCTGAGGTCTCTGTCATTCTTCCCGCGGCAGTGGTGTTGTCCTCTTCATTAGGAGTGAGGAGAGTGGTGCATTTTGGGGCAGTATGGTCAATGTTTGAGTTGCAGATGAGGAATTAGGCCTGTCATGTGGCACAAATTGCTTGTCTAAACAGTCCTCTCACTAGTCAGGGGCATAATGAGTTCCACAGAGGCCTCTGCCACCGCTGCATTGTGCTGTGCACTAATGTGACGAGGTAGCCTGGAGTCGCACATGTGTGTACCGCAGCTCTTGTTTCCTCTCAAAGAAGCGTTGGGGTTAATGAGGTGCTTGTGATTATATGTAATATTTAATGATTGTTGTATTGCCCACCCCTTTCTCTCTCTTCCACCGCACGCACACACACCTTAAGAATTACCCGAGTATGATCATTAATCCAACATGTGCTTGTTCCGCGTGGATGCACAACCGGGACACCTTGGTGAATGGCAGCACAGCTTGCTGCCCGCTACACCGGTCATTAACTCTTAATGACCTGTACGCAGGCAAGTCATGCAGAATTTACCACGGATACACTCAAGTCAAGTGTGTGCGTGTGTCTTCCCTGTCACTGTCAAGACATCTGCATGATTACTCAATCATAGTATATACACTTCAGTTCTCTACAAGTGCTCTTCAACTGGGCTTTAAACGTTGTAGGCATATGGAGTATGTGGTGAATTTAGTGTAATGGACTGTACATTTCCACAGCACTTCAGTCAATAGTTTGCTGCTCTTAGTTTCTTTTTTTAAAGAGGAAAGACCATTTAATTTATTCAATAATTGCAGCTCTATTGGTGATGAAGTTATTATAAATACAACTTAGAAATTATTGTAGATGTTTCAAATTCAAAGTCTACCAGAAATGAGAAGGGCTGTGCTTTTTAAGTCACAGGATAGATTTTGATATGGATCTTTCTATTGATGGTAACTTAAACGGTAACTTGGCATTACTCAATCTGGACTCTGTTTTACCATTTTTTTTGTCTAAGTGACTGATGTGAACAACAATGTTTGATGTTGGTCTCTCTGGAAATCTTGTTGGAAATCTCATGAGATGTAACTTGTATCAGAAAGACAACGCTGGAAACGAGTTAGAGGGGACAGTGTGTTGTGTTGGAGTACTGATCAAATAGCTTAGTGTTATCTAAGGTAGTGGTTCCCAACTGGTCCAGCCCCAGGGTCCAACATTCTACTTAATCATTAGTTCAAGGTCCACACAGTTTAATATATTCCGCGTCATACTTGTGTTTGGCCATGTCGTCAAGCTAGTTTACTGTCTGTTAGTTAGCTGTTTGTTAGTCACTCACTCTACGGCAGGAAACAGCACTTCAGAATAAAAGCTCTGTGCCGGAAATTCACTTTACTTAAAAATAAAGTGTGTTTTTTACAAACTTGACACGTTCGCAAGTCACTTGTGGTCCATTCAGAATGGACCTGTGGCTGCTTTTGAACCGCAACCCAGCAGTTGGGAACCAGTGATCTAAAAGATTTTCAGTGTCGCAGATGATTATTTAGCTGATTTTGATGATGTGAATGACACCTTTAAATTCGATGGCAACCCGTATTTATTTGAGCTGGATCATCTCGTGAGATTTCAGAATGAGACCAGGCCACACAGCCTGCATGAGCAATTGTGTGATGGCTACCTCGCTGAACTGCTGAGACTCACACACGTGCAGTGTTCACACAGACAGTATTGTTGCTGTGGCACTGCTGCAAAGCTGCCTGCTGCTATAATAACTGTATTTCCACTTTTAAAAGCAGGTACTCCGCTAATTTATCGAGCCGTGTAAGTCAACAACATGTTCCTGCAGATATTTCTATTCTATATTTTTTTTTTCCCCAGCAGATTTAATTTACATTGGATTGGTCAATTGTTAGTGTAAAATTGCTGCTGTAATAAGGATAGTGGAAAAGATGAGGTAAAGAAATAGTTTGACATTTTGAAAAATTTAGTAATTTGCTTTCTTGTAAGAGTTAGATGAGAATAACAAAACCATTCTCACATCTGAGGGAAACAGCCAGCCAGGCTCTGGTCAAAGCAAAAAAAAAAAAATCTGCCTACCAGCACCTCTAAAGCTCGATTAATAAAATGCAGGGGTGGAGGAAGTATTCAGATCCCTCACTAAAGTAAAAGTACTCATAACACACTGTAAAAAAAAAAAAAAAACTCTCTGAACTGCATTTCACTGCATTGAAAATGTCAAGCCACACTGCTAACGTGAGCAGTGAGTGATTGCAACCTCACTAATCTGCTGCGATTGCGTTGCTGCTGCGGCACTGCTGCCTGCTGCTATAACAACTGTATTTCCACAGTTAAAAGCAGGCACTCCACTAAAGTATCGAGCCCTGCAGTCATTGCATTTTCAACAACCCAATCGTGCAAATATTTCACAATTAAAAGCCTTGTGTTAACAAAGGAAGGGATTCTGTCCATTATACAGGCGCCAGAAAGAAATTACAAGAGGTTCCGCCACAGACGCGTTGGTCACACAGGCAGTGTGGCCCCAATGTCAGGATAACAACAGGCTGCATGAACCAATATGTAAGGAGATACTGCAGACTCTTACAGTAACAATCTGAGCCTGTCTGTGTCAAAAATAACCACTTTTAATGGACAGTGTACAATTGCCCCATCTGGTTACATGCTGGAGTTGTGTGGCTGTGTGCTGCAGCCCTCCTTATATATACTGGACCAGTTTCAAAAATTGTGGGTCACATCAGTCACTTTGCACAAAATATGGACAAATAGGGTCCAGGTTAAAAAAGTCACCCTTAAACAGTGCTGGAAAAAACAGCAAAATGGAAACAACTGTAAATAATACTAACAGGATGACTTTACAGATCACTGAACATTGTGACAAATCAAAACATAGTTTAACAGTAATGCAGCAGCGGCAGTAATTTCAGTTACTGGTCACACCACAGTGAGTAAGGTTGTCGCTGTATTGAACTGAGAAACTGTGCATTTTATTGCTTTGGAGACTTTAACGTTTCTTTTCTAAGAGGAGAGTTGTTTTAAATCTTCTCCCCGAAAAATGTAACTCTTCCTGCATTAATAGCGTATTAAAACAAGAGCGGGGAGATGCTTAACTAAAATATGATACGATATAAAACTGAAAAATAAAAGACTGTCTCTTATATAAGTAACCTTTTCAAATCAAGCACGATTCTCTCTGCTGTCGAGGTAAATAACGACCTTAGTCTCTGTATTTTTTTGTAGTTTTACATCTTAGTGTGTGTACAACAGGTTTGGGATGCCACACCATGATGAATGAGCTTTATATTTAGAGCTGTCCATTCTTATCATGTTAAGATGCCGACAGTCATATTTTCTGGGAATAACAGGGCCGGGTGTCATGCCAGTGAAAGAAAAACAGACATTTTGCATTATGCAAAAAAACATGTCTACTAAAAGCACCTTTTGAGTTGCACAACAATGAAGACTTTGCACACGCTTGAGAGGAGAGAGATAGGTGTGCATCAGTGGAAAACCCTCAGATCTCGCCTTTATTCCACACTCACAACAGCTGTCCCCGGTGAGAATGACGGCAGAAAGGCCACTGCTTTTTAGTCTGCAGCAGAGCAAAAGCACTTTTCCCTGACGTGATAGCAAGAGACATGAAACACTGATGAGAAGCCTCATTCAATCGTGGCTTACTGAAGTCTGAACAACTCTTAGGCACACTGAATGCAGAGGTGGGAACAAGAAAGAAGGAAGCTCTAAAGAGAGTCAAACAGCGCATAAAGATGGGCTGAAGGTGTTCGATTCTCCTGCTTTGTCAGCTGCAGCTGAATGAGCAAATGAGCACTTAAAAAGTTGGCGATTTAGAATAAAGCTACAACTTTAGATACATCCAGCGGTGGGCGAAGTATTCACATCCTTTACTTCAAAGTACTGATACCACACTTTGAAGACACTCCGCTACGAGTAAAAGTCCTGCATTCAATGCTAAAGTAGAAAATAAACATACTCATTCTGCAGAAAACATTCAGTGTTTTACTATTAAATATGATGTTTTCGTATTAATATTACTTTTACATTAATGTGTTTGTCGCATTTTACTGCTGTAGATGTTTAAGGCTGTGCTCATTTTAACTCCTTTATATGCTGCTGGGTAGTTTAATCTACAGCAGTGCATCCTATTCTAAATCAGTGGTTCCCAACTGGTGCGTTACAGTCCAATATCTGGTCATAGGTCCATCCTGAATGGGCCGCAAGTGACTCAAAAATGTGTCAAATTAGAAAAGACACATTTTATTTTGAAACACAGAGAAGTTCTAGCACAGAGATATTATTTTGAAGTGCTGTTTCCTGCTGTAGAGTGAGTGACTAACAGAGACAGCAAACTAGCTCAACGATATGGCCAAGCGCAAGTTTGACACAGAGTAAATTAAACTGTGTGGACCTTGAATTAGTGTGGGTTTTCGCTGGGTACTCCAGCTTCCTCCCACAGTCCAAAGACATGCAGGTTAATTGGTGACTCTAAATTGTCCGTGTGTGAATGGTTGTCTGTCTCTATGTGTCGGCCCCCCCAACCTTCAAGAGGATAAGCAGTTATGAAAATGGATGGATGGATGGATGGACCTTGAAGTAATGACTAAGGAGAATCTTGGACCCTGTGGCTGGACCGGTTAGGAAGTACTGTTTTAAAAGATCATCTTGATTGTACCTGCTATCCTGTGAGAACCACTAATTTCTAAAAAGTCAGCTTGTTAGTTGTAAAACAGTTGTTTTCAGCATCATGACGATGCATTTCCAGCTGATCCAAGAGGGTCTTAAAGAGTTTATTTAGCTGAAGGTGTAGGAGAAGAAGACATACATGATCACTTAATCCTTCACTGTATTAAATAAAAATCATTTTGTCGTAACTTTATTCACCTCTTAACTTAATCTTGAATTGCTCTTATATAGTTATTATTTTTACTCCTTCTTGTATACCCTGCAGTTGTTTATACCTCTTATTTTATTTAATATTAGTTTTATTTTTACTTCTCTGTTTCATCTGAACTTTTTTGAAACACCTGGGGATAAATAAAGGCTGATCTAACTGTATGTTATGTATGTACTGTATGTGAATCAACAAATTTGGAGATATGTGGTTTTCACTGGACAGGAAGGGGATGAAACCTGTAATCTGAAAAGTAAATAAAGATGTTGGATAAATGCAGTCGAGTAAAAAACACAATATTTACCTCTGAGATGTGGTGGAGTAAAAGTATGACGCTGCATAAACTAACTAATTTCCCTTAATTTACCTCAGGATTAATAAAGTATCTGTCTTTCTGTGTAAAATAGAAATACTCAAATGAAGTACAAGTACCTTGAATTTGTACTTAAAGGTAGTGGCATCTAGAAGTGAGGTTGCAAATTGAAACAAGTTTACTTGTATAGCACAGTGGTTCCCAACTGGTCCAGCCACAGGGTCCAGGTCTCTCCTTAGGCATCAGTTCACGGTCCACGCAGTTTAATATATGCAGTGTCATACTTGTGTTTGGTCATGTCTTTCAGTTAGTTTGCTGTCTCTGTCAAATAGCTGTCCGTTAAGTCATTCACTCTACAGCAGGAAACAGCACTTCAAATTAAAGCTCTGTGTCCGAAATTCACTGCACTTCAAAATAAAATGTGTTTTTTACAAACTAGACACATTTGCAAGTCACTTGCAGTCCATTCAGAATGGACCTTCGTCCCACTTTTGGACCACGACCCACCAGTTGGTAACCACTGATGTAGCACATTTCAGCAACAAGGCAATTCAAAGTGCCTAAAAACTACACTGCTTCTCCGTGTTTAGTTTTGACTCTGGGGAAACAAGGCAGAACTGTCCAAGATGACTTAAGAGGTCTGGATGGTTCATCATGTAGCAAAAGGTCAGAAATGTTTGGGCCCCAAACCATTTTGTGCTTTATAACCCAACTGTAGTATTATGAAATTGATTCTGTGAGAGACAGGAAGCCAGTGTAACAACCTCAGAACTGGAGTGATGTGGTCTACTTTCTTAGTCTTAGTAAGGACTCAGCTGCATCTGTGTGATGGATTTTTAGGGAGACACATAAAGACACTGTTAGAGCAGTCTAGTTCACTGAAAATAAATGCAAATCCTGCTGAGACATAAGTGCAGGAGAACTCTGGTGGCCGACTCGAAAACACAAATGGCTGTGTTTGTTTTTTCTGTTCTGGGCTACTGTAGAAACAACATGGCTGAGTCTGTGGAAGAGGACCCGCTCCGTATGTTTGGTTCGGTTCAATTAAACTCAAGTTCGTTTGCCCCCTAAGTGTGGTTCGTTTGGGCAGGTGTGAACACAGCAATCACACTCAGGTGTGCACCAAAACAACCAGACTGAGTCCTTCTTGAAGAGGTGGTCTCAGTCTGGTTACAAACGAACTCTGGTGCGGTTCGTTTGTGGTGAGAACGTGTTCCGACCTGGATCTGAACCAACTGCAGTCACATGACACATTGTTTGGGTTAAACATGAGCATGTTACAGTCCTGGAGGATTATTAATGTGCGCCTCCTCCTGTACTGCCTTAATATGCACATTCAGCACATCCAATGCATCAAAACATTGTTTTCTAGTTGGAGCCGCGCCTCGTTTTCAAACTGTATGCTTTGACTCAAATGAACAATGACAGCAATATAGTCCACGATGAGCAGCGCTAAAATCAACCTGCGTAGTTGTCCCTCCATTGTGACATTAGAAAGTGTCACATTTATCTTGCAAGTGTACTCTTCTTCAACGTTTTGTTTACTTCCTGGATTTTTCCTGCATGGAAATTCTGACCAATTAAGAGAAGTTTTCTTGCACGAGGCATTTGATCTGGTCCGCTTGTAAATGCTGCCGTGAGATAACGAACCAACTCTAGGTGATTATACAACAAAACTAGACCCTGATTCAGACCAAATCAAGACAACTCTCGGTCTGAAAGCACCCTAAGGTAACGAAAACACAGAGATTGTTATTTTCAGGTGATTATGCACTATTGAAAACATAGTTATGGTTATTATTTACCATTTCTGTTAGCATATCCCCCTAAATCCTAACATTGAACCTTTAAATACAGTACTTGAGTAAATGTACTTAACTGCTTTGCACCACTGGATGAATCAGTGTGGAATATAGGATTGTAGAAAATATAAAGGCTCTGGAGAGAGCTCACAGAAACTCCCAGACTAGCGACTTTTGTCAGGTCACTTTTCATCTTTTCTAAAAGGTTATCTGTCATCAGCTAGCTTACTGTGTCCCCTGTTGAGACCCTGACAGCCCGCTGAGATATCATAGATAAATGGTTTTGTGAGCGTGCCAGGTGTATGGCCACTACGAGCGCCTTTGGTTTTTAAGTAACTCTCTTTGCCATTTGACCTTTATCAACTGACTTTCTTTACATATGCAACGTAAGACACATTACATTTGCTACGGATATGCTCTTTGTGGACTCCTGAGAGGCTGTGCAGCTCTGCAGAGGAAAGAAATGTGAATTATTTTTAGCAGATGTCCGCTAAAACTGCTGACAATAAACAGATATGTGTAACAATAGATTCTTGCTGGCTCAGCCTCAAGAATGATTCATCACAACAACAAGAAAATGACCTACTTTTGCATGCATTCTTTGCGATTGCTATTTGTTTGTAAGGAAATACAGGGATGACTGCTGCGTGTGTTTGCTGGTGCGTAACATACTAACATCACAACACAGAGATAAATATTGTCTTTGAAAATTTAATAACAAAATCCAGCAAGTCCAGTCTCAGCAGCTGAGTTGTTTTATGTATCTGGACAAGTTCAATATACTGCTGTGTGCTGATGCAATTAGATGGAGTGTAGTGTAACCTTAAGGCAACCCCTCTGGTCAGATGGTGTTGTAACATTAATACAGTTTGCCTGGAACAAAATTCAGCTCAAAAGAATCGACTGCAGTGGAGCTTCATGTCCCTGCTTACGGGCCAAAACACTCGCTGAAGCCACTTTATAAAAACCACAACTCATCTCTTTGAGCAAACAATAACATTTAAAATAAGCTGATTTTTGTTGTGGATGCAATTCTAATCCATACACTTATAAAAGGTGTATTTTTATTCTTGCACATCATATTCACCTGGTGCTCTTGTCATATCTGTATTTCAAACAATTGGGAATATCTTATCCATCATGGACTTATTTCACGCTCACTGTTTGCCATCTTTTGAGACAATATTTTGTTTTATTTGGCCCGAAAATCCAAACATTACAGAATAAATCCAACATTAGTACCAAAAGGGAGGAATAAAAGCTGCCACGTTTTCCCATGGTGGCTGCATTTAAAACTACAACTCTGAACTTGATGCCAGGCTAAGTTTTGTAAAAACAAAATAATATGTAAATGGAATACAGTTTGCAAATGGAAAACTAGCACGTTCCTTTGTGGACAATTATATAAACCTGATTTATCTACACAGAGACACTCAGATGCACAAGAAGTTTTGTTTGGGAAAAGAGAAGCTGTTTAAAGGCACACCATGAGAACCACTGAACCCAACACACTGCCTGTTGTGAACAGCAGTCCATCAGTCGTTTTTCTCCTGTGTGCGATTGGATTCTGAGCGGCTCAGCTGGTGAAGCTGAAGGTTAAGGGCATCTTAATGGTTGTTATTGTTGTTGAAGGAGATTGTTTACATTTTCTACCTGATTTATTACTCAGAGGCTTTACATTGATCAACTCAGGTTAGCACAGGCTGAAAGAGTTTTTTTACATCTGAGAAATGCTGTTTAAATACCAAGGACATAAATCTGCGTCATATACACCTTATATATCAATGTTTCCACACATTCTTAAATTCAAAGACTTCTCAAGGACTTTTCAGGTCCAATTCCCTTGAATTCAACGACCCAACACGGCATAGTTTAAATACACCAATCAAGGTTGATTACTCTTTCAAAACTGTCAAGTTAAATATTGTGAACTAGCAGGCTTTACAGACGCTCACAGATAAATTAAAAAGAGAGACCTGAACGTGTGAACATTTCTCATTTGTGCTGTGTAGGTGGTGGTGTGTGAAACAATGACTCAACTGCAATAGACACACATGCAGACGGTGAAACGTAGCTTATTTACTAACATTATTTTAAAAAAATAGCAAAAGAACTTGCACGAAATATATAAATTCCACCACTTTCAATGACCTACATTTATTACGTCATCTGTTTACACACTCTTATTGTAGTACCAGACCAGAAGTCAGCTTGGTTGCTACAGTAAGAACCTCCAAAATGGAAGCAATCCTGAAAGTAGCTAACTAATACCAAAGGGTTTGTTATAGTGAGTACAACTCCAGCAGAAATAAAGAAATTATATATAAATCTGTCATACACCTTCACAGAGGTCTCACACCTACCTACTGGATACTGTACTTTAATTATAATAACACTACAGAGACAAACAACAATAGACAGCTGTCTTACAACGTAAACAAACCGAGATAACTTCATCTCCTATCAACACGACACCCTGCTATCATTCATCTCTCCATCCTCTGAAAGTTACAGAGCCAGTCGGGAAAAAGAAATAGGTATTCAAATATCAGATAACATTTGGGAGGAAGGTCTTGAACACATATATAAATGCTCAAACAATGCCAGACACTGTCATATACAATTTAAAACAATACACGGACTCCACTACTCCAAGGCCAAAATACACAACATATATCCAAATGTGTCACCAACTTGTGATGAATGTCAAACTTCAGAGGCAACCCTTTCTCACAGCTTTGTCTTGTGCCCTAAAGTCGCATCTTTTTGGTCCAATGTCTTCAGCAGCATCTCAGAAATAATTATTTCATTAGAACGAGAAGCTATATTAATCATTCTGGGTGTATCTGAAGCATTAAAGGGGGGGGTCTGGAATCATTGAAAATAACGCGCAAGCTAGATTTAGAAAATCCACAATCAAAAAGGTCCTACCCTCTTCCCCAAGGAGTCACGCCTCCAAAGAACACGAACACGCATTCCCATTTCACAGAGGCGCGTGAGCCAACGAGTGTGAGCGAACGAGGATAGTGCACGGACTCAAGTGCCGTTGCCAAGCTACTGAACGCTTAGTAGAATCGAATAAAAATGTTGTCTTACCATCCAGCAGAAAAAGGGCAACCATTGCATCACTTGGAAGACTTTTCTGATCTTTAAGTTGACGCCAATGTTGAAAAGCGACACCAATGTTGACTCGTGTTTTGGCTCTTTCGGCATCCGCCTTTTTTTTTTAGCAGCAGCTCTCTCGTATACTGATTTCCTTGTTCAATTAGAACTAACGGCTGGTGTTGGTGCCTTCTCTGCCATCTTGCATGAATTGGTTCACAGAATTTCACATTCAACATTCAGCTAGCTGGCTAGCTAGCTAGCTTAATGTTATCCGTGTACTAGCTGAGTGCGCAGACGTTTTTTATTTTTATATCAGTGCATGCAATTCAGTGACCGTGATTGGGTTGTAACGTGGATTTCAAGTAATTTTGCAAAAATGGCCTCAGAAAAGAACTCCATAACATGTCTTTAAAACAACTCTTCATTGCTCAACAAAAATTCCTCTCCTACTGTATCAACTCGGCAAAAAAGCTATTACTAATGTCATGTAAAGGAACAACAGGTCCAACCTACAATATATGGCTACATGACCTGACCAGCACACTGCATTTGGAAAGGACAGGATATGTCTTAAAGGGCAGAGTCCCACAATATATCACAATCTGGCAACCTCTCGTATCACACCTTGCACAAAGTACAGTTCCTGAGTTGTAACCCACTCTTCTACAATATCCCATCCTGGGTTAAGGGTTACTTTACGCATTTAATACATCTATGTTTTGTCTTGTTTACATGTTCATGTTCCTGCATCTGTGAACTTACTATTTCAAAACTCTTTTCTGTAAAATGAAATGAGCGCTGACACTGCAACATGATATCTGTAGCTTCCTCTTTGGCTCAATAAAAATGCTTGGGGAAAAAAATGACAATCCAGACTGTTTGACCTTTGTTAAGTCTGACATTGTGTCTATCACAGTATACGTTTTGTGTTTAGGAGGGATTGTTCATGTTTTCTTTAGCGAATATCTTATCTGCTCCACTGGCATCATTTGACACACAAACTGCAGTAGAGGTTACCAGGAGCAGTTAACCTTAAGTTTTTCAGGACGATCAATCAAACATGCCACTTAGAGAGTTGTTTTTCCTGAAGGTCGAAGGATACCTGCGTCAGTCTCATCCACGCTTATCAATATGTTTGTGGTAATGTTTCTGTGGTGTATGGAAGAAGCTGGAAAGCTATAAGAATGACGTCCCCCCTTCATGCTGCCTACAAAGCTCTCATTGCTCGATTGTTTCTTCAGCTGGTGAAAACCGCCATCAATACGCACAAGACCACAACTGTTTGACTCACTGAACGAATCTGACGTGTGGGCTCTTTCATACAACTATGACTCATCTCCTGCACATTTCCATACATTCATAAATAAATTCAAGGATTCAAATGCAAGTTTATCTGCTAAGAACAAGACGACGCCTGTAAAAACAGCAGAGCAGATACAAGAGCAGGAAGTGAGATGTTCTGATTATGTGTCTAGAAGAGAATGACAGCAGCAGCGGTGCAGTCCAGACGACATTAGGAGCCATTTTATAGAGTGGCATCCACGCTTTCATTATGAAAATGTCACTGATCTTTTGTGACGAGAAAGCCTTCAAAATCACCCATTCAATTTTTTGAAGGAAAAATTATTTTCTTTCACTTCTCAGATATGAATTAAACATTGAATTGACATTTTGCCAATGCAACAAGTAGATATTAGAATGACAAATTAGCTTGAAGAGCAGGAGTTCAAATGAATAATTTATCTGTACAAACACTGCATACTCAAGTCTCAGAGAAGGAATTTTAATTGTCTTAAATTGCTTTGCTTTTAAAAGGCAGTGTCTATATAATAAAACTCTGGATCACTGCTCTTTGTGTGAAAGCAGTTAATTATTAATATGCCAGTCATGAATGTGAACTTGACTGATAGCTGGGTGTGAGGCTTCACGGAGGAAATGGAAAATGGGTCATACAACAGAACAAAGTCACAGCTGGTGCTGAGTTGTGACCCACGAGATGTTGACGACATCTGTGTGTGTGGAAAATCTTTGTGTGGCTGTGCAATAAATGCTTTCCAAGATAATGCACGTAAAATACAAGAGATTACAGGCATGTCATGACACCAGAAATTTAAAGGTCAATACCAATACCAATAAAATTCCACGACTCTCGATACCCAAGTTGATACTACGATAAAAAACAAAAACAAACAATGATAAATTCCATGTACTTTAACATAAACTATATTATTTAAAACATTTAATCTAAATTTAATTCAAATTTTATTTTTAAACCCAGATGATCCCCCTCTGACGCAAAGTACTAGTCTGTGCTGGTTCATGAGATTTTGTGGTCATGGAAACACATATTAATAATTTAATATAGCCTTCAGTAAATTAACGTAAGTCTCCTCCTACATTTGTACATGTAAGATTTGAAGGCTGGTGTTTGTGTATTTGCCCCTCCTCCACTGTGACTGAATAGCTGGGTAAAAAGTGACAATGGGTGTCTCTCAAGGTCAAGGAAGGATCCTTAAACGGCTGAATTTCAAGGACGCTACGTCATCAAATCACACCTGGACTGTTCCAATGTTGAGGATCCTTCAAATTCTACCAAGGATAGAGTCCTACCTCCAGAGAAATTACAAGGATGCTTTTGTGTATCCGCAGCAGGCATAAAGTTTCCACAATTCTTTGTGTACGGTATGCTGGAAGTGAAGGCGGGGCTTCTTCAGTGAAACCGCCGCCATGTATTCGTCATTTATTTGGATTAGTATCTCAAAGAGTTTTATGAAATAAATATTGACAGTGTGATTCTGTGTGTGAGTTTTTGTATATACTGTACATGTGGTGGTGATTTAGGACTTTCTTCAGCTGTTGTCTTTGTTCCACTCTGAAAAGGGGCGTGTGTGTGGGGGGGCTTCACCTGGCCTCACCTGTGAACAGCATCTCTTGCATATTCAGTGAAAATCATCAGTGCTATATGGTAGGCATCTGGACTTGCTTGCGTTTCTTGAAGACGTTTCGCCTCTCATCCAAGAAGCTTCTTCAGTTCTAACTGACAAACAATACTTTGTCATCTTATCACTAAAAATGTAGAAAATACACCGTCGACCGAGACTTAAATTACGTGTAGCTATCACCAGGATATATGTGACATTAGTATAGAGTCTTTGCTGTTAAATTGGATGATGACATAACTACTTTAAATATATGTCACAAAAACACTTTAAAGTGATGCCAGACTGTTTCTGCTACTGAAGTAAAGGATGGAAAAGCAGTCGATCACTAATGAGGTCTGTCAGACTCAGATGCTGCATTTATAATAACAGGAGCTAATTAACAGTGTTTGGATTATTTTACTAATAAAATATTATCTGTTTTTCCCCAGTTCTCACCACACAGGTGTCTGATATTATTTTAAGCTGCAGTGATGCAATCAGAGTGTTAAACAGCAGCTCTGTCACTGCAGACTAAAATAAATGTTGCATAATTTCAAATAGTGCTAAAATCATGTGTTTAGTGTTGTTAATGATTTCTCCATCTATTAGAGGCTCTGTTTTAAAACAGACCTGAGACTCCAGACTTTTGTCCATGGACACTTTTTTTCTTCAGTGATCTTGGTCAGAGGTCGGGGTGTTGGCAGGTTAGCTGTTCAGCATAAGTTACCACTGTGATTTATCCTGGTAGTTCTGAAAACCCAGAGCTAACCCTGAAGTTACCTCGCTAACTTAAAATCCTGCTTTGTAGTACAGACCTCAGGACACTTTAAGACTTAGAGTAAGATGCTCTTGTGTATCTACACATCATTAAATGGGCTGGCCCCAACCTGTAACTCCGACCTTTTATAACCACTCAACACAGGGCGCCCAGTAGCTCACCCAGTAAAGCAGGTGCCCCATGTACAAAGGCTTTGTCCTTGTTGCAGTGGCCACAGATTCAATTCCACCCCCAAGCCCTTTGCTGCATGTCATCCCCCCTCTCTTTCTCCCCCTTTCAATCTAAAGCTGCCATTTTAAATAAAGACCAACGGCCAAAGAAATAATCTTAAAGAAAAAAAACATACATGCTCCCCCAAAGGTCACTCATGTCTGTTGACAAGTTGCTTCTTGTTGTCCAAAGATTGAGAATGAAGCACAGGGGAGATCACGCCTTATCAGTTGTACCCTGCAAACTCTGGGACAAGTTGCCTCTACACGTTAGCCGCCCCCTACACTGTCTGTTTTAAAATCCTGTCTTATTCTCTGGTTTTTAAAATTACTGTAAGCATTGCATTTCTATTATTCTATATTATTGTCTTTTTGCCTTTTAAACTGGTCTTTGTGTTCACTGTTTTCTTTGTGTCATTTATTTTTCGTCTTTATGTTCTCCTGTGTTGTTTTTTTTTTTTGGATTGTACAGCATTTGGTCACCTGATTTTTTTATGTGTTTTGAAAAAAAAAAAAAAATGGATTGGATCACAGTCCAGAAGAATGTCATCCCTGATACTATGACACTGGAGGAAAATGATTTTTGGTATCAATTTGGTACCAAAGTATTGGTTCTGGAAACATCCCCATGATGTTATTAAATCTATAGCCTTCCAGTGTTGCCAGGGGAACAATAATCCAATACACGTGACTAACCTGCAAAGTTCAGACGGCGGATGTGCTTGAGCAGATGAGTGCCATTGATGGGATCCATTCTGGCGCAGAGGCCCACCTTCCCCGGGCAGAGCTCCTGGTGCATGTTGTGCAGGGCATGAGCCATAGCGTACACCGCATCGATCACGAACTGCACCTTTCCTTCCTGCTCGTAGTTTGAGTCCTTTCCTATCCGCTCCTGATCTGTGAGACACAGACACGTGTATGTTAGACACATCACATACTTCATTATGATGCATTGTGTGGTTACATGCAGCTGAATCATGCAAAGTGCATCCTGGGTGGTCACTCATTTGGCTCATTGTTAAACATGTCAAGTGCGAGGTTGAGTCGCACATTCGTATCCATGTAGTTCAACAATCCTAAGGGAGGCTGAGAAGGATTTCACGAGCGTATTTAAATACATGATCAGTAGCTCTAACAGCCACATCATGCAATCAAGAAAAATGTGTTCACTTAAAGACTGGAGTGGTTTCAATGAACAGGTCCAGCTTAAAGAATTATCCACTTGTGAGTTTGTCCCTGGCCCTTATTTGAAGTAGGCTGATGATGAAGCAGCATATTTAGTGCTTGTCCCAGACAACTAATATCCATAATAGTACCCAAAAAAAGATTTTTGAAGAGAGCCATCATGAAACTCAATTATAGATTAACTTGAGGATACTACTCTGTTTATGAACAGTTACTAAAACGTGTGTTTTCGCCACCTCTACCCTTGTGTCACGCCCACCTTGGGGAGCAGCTGAGGTTGGACGGGACACTTTGAACTTTCTAAATGGAGGGTGTGGCGTCAGTCCAAAAGGCGTAGAAGAAAATGCATCGCTCCTTAGTGAGACTTGTTCTTTCTACATTGAATGAGTCTTGCCTTTTGCAATTAGCTAGAAGGTAAATATCTGGATCGCTGCAAAGGAGCAAATCAATTCCAATATCTGGAGTGCAAGGTTTTCTCCTCTGGGAAATCTCATCAGTTAAAAACAAAAACTCTTTCTCGTCTCTGCTGCAGGAACACCTGGACTTCCCTCTGAGTGACTCTGTACACATCAGGTCTTGGACCCACATGTCTATTCCATTAATTATGACCTATACGACCTGTGCCATTTTCCATTAGCAACTTTAAAACATGGATATACGTTCCATTGTGACTGAATCCTGACCCGCTCGGCTGAGTGTCCAACTGTGAATTAAGTCAGTGAGGAATCAGAGCAGCAGGAAATGGAGACATCCATTCACAGGACGGGGATAATCCGCTCATAGGCTCAATGTAATAACTCGTGATAGGAGTTTATTAATCCTGGCCCAGGTTGTTCCATAGGTTTTTGTGACTGTTAATTGCTGCGAGGAGGTGGTGTCTGAGAGGGAGATACAGCATGCCAATCCCAACTTCTCCTTTCTCCTCACGAGCCTCAAATCTGAAAGCTGTCTCAGTGTAAATGTGCTGTATGTGCAAAAGAGATTAGAAAAAGCAGGTGTGTTAAATTGAGATTAACAGTAGGCTAATTACCAGGGATGAGCTAATGATAGAGCTGCATGTATTTATCAACATGCCAAATGGAATTATTAATTAAGCTTTGCAAGTTAATAACCACATGATGGGGGATGTGCAGCGGAAATTTCTGAAACACTGGCTGCACTGGTGGATGCAACGTTACCTGGTATGTGGAGCTGTTTGCACAAGAAATTGTTCAAACTTTGATTTGATGTTATAAATGAGCCAAATGTGTTTGGATAACACTGGACGCGGGAGCACCCTGACCCCCCTACACCCTGGTCGTTCGTTCCAGGAGCGCATGTCTCCACGCCAGTCAGCAAACGATTCTGCTCCTCGGCTCTGTTTGAATCCCATGTAGAGCTCTGTCTCTGTCTGCTTGTGTCTCTGTGTGCATACGCTCGTCTCTTTGTAGGATATTTAAAGGTTCAGACTGGAGCCACACACCACCAGGAAACAGGTCTTCCAATTATATTTACATTTATTCAGAAGACATTCTTGCACATTGCCATGGTTCTTAAGACAAAAGAAAATTACAATATTGGTCTAGTTAACTGAATCAGGTACAATATACTAAACAAAGATGCAAAATAAATCATGTTCAACATGCTACATTATACTGACCAAACACTGCAAGCATTTAATTAACAAGTAAAGCAAACTGTAAATCAAATCATGTTGTCTACTCAATTCAATCAATGTTAATTCATATACAATTCATCATAAACACAAAATATATCCACTTTGCATTAACAAACTTTAAAACTTAAAATGGAGACAGTATTTAGAGACAAACTTACAATACTGGTAAAACATAAGACGCATGGCAAACAATTTTTGGTGAAGCCAGGTGGTGAGGAGGACAAAAGGAACAAGATGGCCGCCTCTGGGTTTCCTTCATCCCTTTTAGACAGGAAGTGAGAGTTCTAGGCACAGACACGTTCCTGGAGTTGGGCGACACCTTGTGAAGTGGAGGAGAAGTTCACCCCCATCTCAACATTTCTTCAGCCACACCTTCACATTTCTTTAATTATGGAGCTGAATATCTAACACTCTTGTTTTCCGTTTAGACACAACTGACAAATATGTGAAAGCATGGGGTGCATATTTTATTATTTATCATTATCAGATCATTTTATCATGTCTAATGTAGTCTGAGTGTCTCTCATAATAGATTAACAGCACTTTTTTGCCAGATTCACTCGCAGCTTGCAGCAAAAAAATAGACCAGATGTCGAAACTGTCACAGTAGAGTGCAAGCCGGCCGCAGAGCTCGTTGCTGCGGTACGTCCAGTGTGAACTTGGTGGTAACTACAAAGCTTTTCCGAACTTACGCTGTACAAAAACATAGGGCACGTTTGGCTACAGCATACAGAGTACAAAGTAACAAATGTACTTGATTAAAAAAATAAATAAATAAATAAATTTTTTTTTTAAATTGTAAAAAAAAAAAAACTTGATTAAAAATGTTTGTTTTTCTTTTTAAAGGAACTTGCGAAACATTTTCAAAAACAAAAAAGGACGTAGCCTTTATTTGGAAACACAGACGTAATGTCATCAGTTCACGTCTCCCTGTCAGCCATTAATTTCTGACAATGGACAGTCCTTAAACATTATCCCGCTTATACCATGGTCACTTGCCAAACAAAAACAAAAAAATAAAGATTATTCATCTATATTTTCATGGTTTTTTAAAATCTAAACTTTTCACATGACATTACAAAGGGAGTTATTTCTAGTCAGCTCTACTCTTAGGACCCTTCGGCTCAGCTATGAGCCAGAAAGCTAACGTTTTGCTAGCAAGATTATCGAGTCATGTACATTGTGTACGGTTGACAGTCACATTTGACTGTATCTTTCACAACACCTCACTATCCAGCTATGCCAATGTCCTTAAATCAACATCAAGAGTTTCATGTACAAACTTTACAGCTGCCTGAAGTAGCGAGTTAAAAAGCGAAAGGGATGTGAGATGATCTCTGATGTGATGTAAAGTATCACTAAGTTCAAAGGGCCAGAGAACTTTCTGCAGCTTGTGTGTTAAAGTCGCTCTCCTGTGATGTTCAGAGGATGAAGCTCTGAAGGACTACACTCAGTGGTGAATATAAATCTTCAGCGGTGGCTTTGACTGTGTCCCTGTTGCTGTGTTTACTCACATCAGACACAGACTGTTATGTAGTCAGTTCATAATGGTGACCAGACAGTTTCACTGGAACTACTTAGCAGGTGTCCTTAAGCATCAATTCCAGCATTCATGACCATGGTATAAGACCAAGATAGTATCAAAAGGAAATTATTCTAAAATAATAATCTGGTTGATTGATTTGTTGATTTTCCTTCTCTAACAAAGAAAACATATGATTTCTACCATGAAAGGTTTCTGACACGGGATTATTTCAAGTTGCAGAATCAAAACAATAAAAAACACAAGACCACACATTGACCTTTGATGTTGGGAAGCTAATAATCTTACATGCTATATGCACGTGCTGCGGTCCAGGGTGTGCCATATCATCTCGTTCACAATGATACTGGCATAATTTTCACTATCATATGAAAACTTCACGTAGTGATACTCTCGATATTTCGACTTGTTGACACACTGTTACCCACGGCAACAACAAGCATGGCTGAAAGTGAAATTATTAGCGACTCCTCGGTGGTTCCAAAAAGAGGAGCAGCTTCAGTAGTGTGGAATAAACTGTGGTGTCCTGAATGTTTTATGAACAGCCCCGGACTTCTCAGACTCTTTTAGCGACTTCCTGTTCAAAGGGAACTCATTCAGCGGCTCCTCTGGCAGCAGCACAGCATCTCTTGCCGTCTTTGGCAATGTAAACCTACGTGCCACTCGTAGCTTGACAAAAAAGCTACATATGTGTGAGTGTGTGATAGTATATAGAGCATAAAGGTCCAAGAGGAAAAAAAACAACCCAATCATTTAGGATTTTGCTAAAAGAAGGAAATCGCCCGTTAATCTTATATATATGGATAGATCCCAGGGTACATTTTTTCATATCATCCAGAATATCTTTATCACAAAAATATCCTGAAATATCGTGATATCATTTTAGGGCCATAACGGCCACCCCTACTACAGTCATACCTATATTTACTGGCCACAGTTTGGACTACTCATTCATTTTGGAAAAGTAGCATGTCACCAGCAGGCAGCACAACACAGAGTCAACAGAAAAAAACATGCCCTAAGAAAAAATATATGTTGTTAAGGAATGATTCATCTTGCTGAACACCCAAACACTAAATGGAAAAAGGTGACACGAGGAATCATCTATTGTAAAAACGTGTCCAACCTTGTACCTGCCTGTGTATAATTACCATAATTACCCCTATTCATAATCTTACCTGTGGTGTGGTGTTAAGTCATTTAATTAATAATTATGATATATTGAGTGTTTCTGTGGAAATACAGTCATGTTCTCTGGCGCAGCGCCTTGAACAAATGTAACCTTGCATGCATGTATATAGCACAAGGCCTTCTATTCACTGTCAGTGTGTTGGCTCGAGTTGACGTATAGATTCTACTGTAGCCTTTGTTAATGTTCTGGACATGTGGATACCGGTGACGCATGACCAAATATTTTGTGACAGACTGTTATTTTTTCATGCAGCATCTGTCTTCTTAAGGTGCAAGCAATTTTCAGTCGCCACTTCAATCTGAAAGAGTGCTCGCCCCCAAATCAGCAAAGGTCTCTTTCTGTTAGCCATCTTTCATTTACTACATCTCCAGCTCCTCGCTGCAGACCAGAGGCGTTTTAATGCCCCCGATTATCTCATGAGCTTTTGAAATGCATGAATTATTGTTGGAGGTTACGGCTCAGTAATTAAGGGCCACAGGGCCTTGATTGGACAGAGATTGTCACAGTTTGGCCGACATGCTTGTGCCATGGGGAATCCTGCGAGCCAGAATGGGTGTGAGAGTGATATTTCTCTTGCAGGCTTGGCAGGCCACCCACACTAACTTTGTATTGTCTCCCCTCCATAAGACCATTTCCCTTTTTCCCTGCGTCTCTCTCTCTAGCTCCCTCCTCATTGGCATTTTGGCGCTCTCACACACATTTTCCAGGCTGGCGTTTTGCTTTCAGAGAAATCCATTCAGATTAAGCAAAGCAGAAGCAAAGTGTGGGTGTCTTCCACTCTGAGGTGTCACACAAGACATTTTGTGACAGTGTGTGTGGGCTCAGACCTTTGACCATTTTTTTTAGCTTGCGATTGGCCACAGGCCATTCAGTCTTTTCCTGCCAAAACAGTTGGGCTGCCTCTTAAATTAATCTGACACTGGCGCTGTGTGTGCAGCTCCTCTTTCATTATTTGGTTCATCTTAAAATCTGACTTTATATCTTCTAATATCCGAATTCACAGCTAAAGCTGCTTTTCATGTCATTTTAGGGCTGGAGCTAACAATTGGTTTTATATTGATCAATCTGTGAAATATGTTTTTGATTTGATGAGTATTATCTTAGAGTATAAAATATACATGCGAAAAAAATGTAGTAAAATGATAGCAACAGTTTCCTAGAGTCAAAGATGATTCCTTCAAATTGCTCTCTTTGACCAACTACAACCCAAAGATATTGAATTTACAAGGATTTAAAACAGAGACATTTGAGAAGCTTGAAGCAAAGACCCCCGCACATGTCTAACTCGCAAAAATAATCATTTGAATGCTGCTGCAATATTTTGTTGACTAGACCTTCACCAGGCAACCATCAGCCTTCAACAGTTTTGTTACAAAATTGTAGTTTTATTCTCCTCGTCCCTCTCCTACGCAGCTGTTTAAGAATAAATGTGCGATCTATTCCTACATTTGAGAAGCTGTAATCAAATGTATTTTACTTGATAAATCACAAATTAATAATCTGTTATCAAAGTTGCTGTCATCGACTGATTAATCAGTTAGAAAAAGACTAATCGTTTTTAATAAAAAATTCAATTTGAGCAGATGCAAGAGCCAAGATGTTACTGATAAATTACAACGTCCATGTGTTAAAGCTGGAGTAAGCAATATTTTTGGTGGGATCATTGTAATTTAAATGGACTGAGTGAAAACTAGACTCCTATATCACCTCCGTTTTCTGGCTTTGGAAGATCTAACCCGTGATGGGAGACTCTGGCCAATCACAGGCCATTTCGGAAAGAGGGCATTCCCACTGGCTGTTCTACAAATGCAAATGTGAGTGCACTTCCCTTCGGTGAAAGCCTGATACAGTGGAGGAGAGTCCCAAAAAAGCAACACAGACTGATCAAAAATAAAGTCTAGAGTCTGACAATAAATGAAAACAAAATTACATCAATATCGGTTTTTTAGAAATGGAGAAAAAAAGTTCATGTTTATGTAGCTAATGTAAGCTAGAGTCTCAAATCATAGTGTGTCATCTCAAAGAGCTTTTTTAGGCACAGACCTTCAGACAACAATAGTAACTCAAATTCAACTAGCATAAAACCCAGCGCTGGAGGTCTGATCCAGTCCAACTACCCTCCGAAGCAACAAACTTTCTGTTGCTGCCCTTACACTGGTTAGCCCCAGTGCACTGTGACACCCGGTGCTGGAGTTTGCACTGGCTAAATTCAGGTTGCTACAGCTGCTGGCTAAAGGTCTGTCTTCTGGCCTGCTTCCTCCTCTGTGCAAAGTCGTCTGTAGCGGCGGGGAGTGAGGCGGGGGGAGGGCAGGTTGTACTAGCTAATTCTTGTCTCATTTGTTGTTTAATAAACAGAGAAAGAACTCTGCAATGAAATAAGTTTAAATTAATCAATGTAAGAAAAACACTGGGTTACTGCATGACACACATGCATAAACCATGGTCATTTTGTGGGAGGGGCTTAGGACAGAGAAGGGAGAGCTGCAAGAGGTGGGTTTATTCTCAAATTCTGCCCTTTTTTTGCCTTTTTCAGAGGATTGCCCACCTGAACTTTAACAAGTTTACTCAAAGTTAAGTCACCAACTGTTATTTATCAGCTCTGAGGAGGACTGCAGTCAGCAAATATAGTCAGCTGTAACTAATAAACATTGATTCTTTGAGCTGGACCAGGGGTTTGGCAACCTTTACCGTCAAAACAGCTGTCTCTGGCCAAAACAAATTTGTCTGGAACTGCAAGACATATGAGGAAAGTAGCCTTATAATGAATGTAACACAACCTATTACATCTAAATTAGCCTATCAACATTAGTAATAGGTTTAAATCAGCATTCATGAATATGTTTAACCACAGGGTGGCTACTCTGCAGGACATTATTTATGATTATTTGGTGCTTGAACTTTGCAGCACTTTTGGTGAAAGCAAATGTATCTGTCAATGCATACTGAATAAACAATTAAATTCCCCTTCTCATTTCCTTAATTTCTGGATTTAGAATCAATAGCTAGCCTAGTTAGGGAGACTCCAGACTAGCTGCTGCTGTTGAGGATCAGCAAAATTTAGATGTTAGACGTACAATGCACATTTTAAATGTTTCTTCTTTTTTTATTTAATGTAAAGGCTGCACATTTTTACAGGTGGAGAATTATAAATTACTTACGATGTTAAACAATTACAAATTAAAGCTGAAATGTTAAAAAATGACCATTGTTTATAGCCATATAATTTTTGTCAAAGCCACTGGGAGCCGACATCTATTAGCTCTATCCCACTTGCAACAGAAGACAAAACAATACGGCATGGTGGTGGCAAAAAGAAATATTCTAACTCTATGGAAAACTGAGGATGTGCCTCTTTAAAGACATGGTTAGCAGAAATCACCAACTTGTAACACATGGAGAGAAGTAGATGCCGTGTTTCCCTCAGCTCTGTAATCTTTGATAAACCATGGCAACTATTCATGTCCTATTTATAAAGAATGGCCTTCAATGTTTGCATGTATGTGCAGTTACATGTTCATAATGGGTTGGACAAACAATATTTGTGTACTTGTACTATTTGTATATGTACAGACATCCATTCTTTCTTTGTCTTCCTTTGTTTTTTTGGGAGGGTCATTTGTACCTGTATTTGTGCTCAAATCTGAAAGTCTATTGATAAAATATTACAAAAAAAAGCTGCTGGCAGCCACTGGAGAGGGGCTAAAGAGCCACATGTGACCCTGGAGCTGCAGGTTGCCCACCCCTGAGTTGGACAAACTAGAAAATAAAATATTTGTTGTCTGGTTTATGTTCTCTGCATGCGGCTGTCTGTGCTATTTTACCTCGGCCAAACGTTTCTTTTCTACTGATCCTCGAGAGTTCAGTTTCTACCGGGTCTAAACTGGTATTAACTGCCTCCAGGAAATAGCCAAAGACAATTAGATATTTTCCATAAAACACTCAACCCTATTCTATGTTGAATTTATTTTCATCATACAAAAGAAAATCTCCCCCCACACCACTAACCAGAATGCATGCTGGGAAAGGCTCCAGCCTCCTGCAACCCTGAACAGGATAAGCGGTTTAAAAAATAGATGCTTGGATGACAAAGCAAAGCACACGCTTGGTTTATCTGCATTGCTGTGTTTCCTGCTGCTCCCACATCATTAATATGCAGGAGATATAAGGAGCCTATGAGATGTGTCCCTGCTCTACCTCGCCGCTCCTTCCCACATTAATCAATATCGCTATTACATCTCCTTCATTCACATACAAAAGACAGGTCTCTCTTTTTTTTTTTTGCCAGTCACTCATTCCCTCCTTATCCTTTGATCACGCTGAGCCGTCTAACCCTCTCAGGACACTGATAATTCTGCAGCATGCCCCATGTGGTTCTCTCAAAGCTGCCTCACAGACTCTGCAAAGCTCTCCACCAGTGGAGAGGCACCACGAGTGTCACACTTTAACCTCAAACAAATGCTGTGAGACTCTCTCTCCTCATGAAGCACAGCGGATAGTGAGGTTTAACACTAGGATGTCTGTAATGAGAAAGGCTGGTCGCAGAGGAGCTACTGACTTTTACACAGGTACCTACCACAGTCAATCCTGCTGTAGTGAGAGTGTTAACCATGTCATGAAATTAACCCCTCCACCAAGGTTTTTATAAAAGAATAAATCACATGAAGCACATTTTAAGAGTACAAAGAGTGAGTCAAAGTATGTAATCACCGCAGGATCATTTACTTTTATGTCAACTTGACTGAGTTTTTGATGTCTTACAGCATTAGTGATCACTTCAGTCAATTATCTGGTTGACTGCTCAAGATTTAGGCGCTGTGTGTCTCATAATCAGTTTATTCTACAGCGTGGCAGAAATGCCCCCTCCCCCGTTTGCAGTTTCAGTTTCATCCTTTTGTATTTAGTTTTATGCAGTCGTATATTTAAAGGCTTGTCTCGCTTGTTTACAAACCTGCAGATAAAATATAAATCTAGTGAACAGTCCCACAATTTCAAGCAGCCCATTTTTATTTTAAAGGTGATATTTTATATTTTTTTTACTGTTATATAAGACCCTTAAAGAGACAAAAACCAATAGTAAATATGTCCTGTTAATTAGTATTGCCTGTGTTGCCATAGCCTGATACTTTATATCTTATTCCTCTCTGCCACAGGAATCCATTGTTGTGTTTACAGTGTTGCTCAGTTGGTGTAGTACATCCCTCAGATCAGAACTGAAATTCTCAAAACTACTTGCTCAGGCTCCACATTATCCAGTCAGTTTGCACATCATAAAAAGAATTTATCACACAATAAAACCATGAGCAAATAATTATGCACCATTGTTCAAAGTTTCCTACATTATCAACTGTTAAGTTGGTCAAAATGTGTTGTACTGGTTCTCTGCCACAAGTTGTTACACGCAAAATGGTTAAACCAGATGTCATAATCTGTCTAAGATATTTTCTATATATTTCTATCAGATTTTTTTGTGTTTCCTGAATTGATGTTTTACTCTAGGGTGAATCTTGACTTTTACTTATGATGGGAATGTGTGAAGCATAAGATCAGCCCATGATCAACAAATTCTCTATCAGAGCTCACAGGAGGGCGCTGCGTTCAGGGTGGGCCGAATGTTACGCTGCTATCTTGTCTGAAGTCTTGACCAATCACATGTGCGTTTAAGATCAAAGCTGACACAAGCTAAAACACAGCCTCTGATTGGACGACAAGTCAGGAACAAAGCCAATATGTGGCAAGTAAGAGACAAAGCCTCTGATTGGTCCACAGGTGAAAAACAAAGCCTTTAAATGGTCTACGCATCAGAAACAGAGCCTGTGATTGGCTGACAAGGTAGGAACACAGTCAAAAGTCAAAAAGACAGCCTCTGAACGGTCCACAAGTCAGAAACACAGCATCTGGCTGGTCGACAGATAAGAAATATAGCCTTTTAAATGGTCTACAAATCAGAAACACAGCCTCTAAATAGTTGACAGGTCAAGAATGTAGCTTTTGACTGGTCAACAAGTAAGAAACAGGGCCAAAACAAATAAGGAACACAGCATCTGATTGGTCAACAAGGCAAAAACAAAGTCTCTGATTGATTGACAAGTCAAAAACTACATCCTCTGATTGGTCCAGAAGGTAGAAATACAGCCTCTAATTGGCCGACATGTCGGGAACACAGCCTCTGATTGGTCCAGAAGTTAGAAACACAACATCTGAATGGTTGACAAGTCAGAAACACATCTTCAGAGTCTTAGAGTTAACATCTATAGTGTCCAGCATGTCAGCTTTTACCCATCAGTCTTCTTAAACACTTGGTGGTGAGACAGACGTTCATGCGGCTCAGCTGGAGAAGCTCCTCTTCAGTGATACATTGGACAGTTTATTATCAGATAACGTTACAAACATCACAGATATTCCTCACTTGCCTGATCGGACAACTGCACGAGGCATTACACTCACCCGAACACTTCAGGCAAGCGTTAATGTCAAGCCCTGCGTCTATTCTGCCTTGGAAGCATAGACCGTTGCTGTTGAGACAAGCTTGTCATCTGACAGCACAATGCACCGCTCTCTCTCTCTCTCTCTCTCTTGTTAAAAGTCAATCTACCTCACCCAGCAGTCAATCTCTCCCTCCCTCCCTGTGAGCTTATACAAATGATAATCCAGCCAGATCATCCAAACAAAATGCTACTTCCTTAAATACAATGCAATGCCAGTGTTCTAAATGAATGGATGTGCTGGTCTACATGATAGATGGAATACCATGTTTCATTTTTGCACCAATTGAGCAATACATTTGTGTGTGTGCCGTTTGTAATAAATACAAACTGTCACGGGTAAATAATAAGCTATCTCTGCACTGAAAATGTTTCACAAAAAGATTTTAAAAGTGTCATTATCAAGCAGACGTGCTAGACGTCTCCCAAAGCATAATATCAGTCATTTCTGTTTTAGTGAGACTTACCACTTGGAAACCAAGCAAACCCTATTTATTTCTGCAATCAAACGGCCCAGCCAAAATTGAAATGCTGGCGCTGTGCCTGCTCACAGGTCAGGAGGTAAAGGCAGCACTGTAATTCCCCATACAGCGCTTCATGTACAGTTCTGCCTGAGGGATGTTTCCTGTGTTTACATTTGCATTGTGTAGTGTATTCCTTTGTATTACACAGTGCTGCAAAACAGTCTTTGTATTTTTCTTTTCTGCGTTGCAATGACATGGTCTGTCAACAAATTACAGTCAAACTGTAAAGGATTGTGAATCCAGTCCAGTCGCTTACAAACAGCCTCCCACATACAGTAATGTATAACTGTGTACTGCTGAAACTAATATATGGCACACAAAAGCACCGCAGCCTTGTACATTTCCAATCATTGACATCAGAACCTTGGCCACATCCGTTTACATTTGAAAATACTTACTGACATCATGACTGCGCATTTTGACACAAGGACTTGTCATTCTGACATGTTCATGGACATTAATCTTTACTTTTAAGTGATAAACTAAGGATTCTGACAAAGTTACAGGCTATTGCGGGTCTCTACAAATTGTTTAGATAAATACTGTTTTGCAAATGTTACGGATGATTCGAGAAATGTACCAAAATAAAACAAAAAAGTAATCCCTTTAATTAATCTATTTCTAAAGACAGCCACTGTATTTGAAATATCTCTAATTTAATCTGTACCTGCAACAGAATACAGGTACTCATATTTAGTATTTTAAATATGTGATGCTTTAACTCTTATTCCGTTACTCCCCAACCCCGTCTGCTACTTACATCACACAGATCTCACACAAATCTCTGACCCTGGGATCTGGTGACAGTGAGATAAATAGTCAGCCTTGTCCTTTCAAACCTAAGGTGGATGTTTCATTGTGAAACTTAAAACTAGAACTTGATATTTTTCACTTTACACTCCTATACACATAAATATAGATACTTGTAAATGTTCCAGTAACCTTCTGTATGATGACTCCAGAGACACAGGCATGAAACTCTCCTTGGATTCAGGACCAAAATCTGATGTATGCACAGCAACAGAAACACACCTTATTTGTGCCAGATTTAAACCCCCGCATACACACCGTTCCATATGTTACACCCCAGTTATTCTGAAAATGAAAACTCGTGTTTTGAGTGTTATCCAGAGCGCTGATCAGACGGCACGCTCCTGAACCGTCACTGGGGCTCCCCGAGGAGCCTGTCAATGTTCTCGCCAGCCCTCCCGCTGGCAGGTATCCAGGGGTCACTCCTTCCAATTTCGATTCTAACTCATCTATCAGTATTATCTTATCCACCTGAGTGTCTCCCTACATACAAGCCTCCTGTGTTCTCTCTCGTGCTCAGTGTTGGGACTGTGAAGACGATGCCAGCTGTTGGTTTTGGAGCCCACCTCTTGAGTTTAAGTTGCAGTCTCTCTCCAGTGCATTTAGTGTTTCCGCAGCGCTGTTTTAGTTGTTTACAGTTTTGCCAAGACCTTCCTTTGTTAAATCCTGGGTCTATAAATAAGTAAACATCAAGATTCTCCTGAGTTTTGAGTCTCTACATTGGGGTGCTTCCCTCTTATTACTGGACATCATTACAGCAAATATACGAGCGTGACGATCGCCCACAATTATACATAAATGAATGTCAACCCATTTAGAACTGGACATACATCAGAGACACTGATTTATCTGGCAGCGTCGTCCAGGCAGCCTGTCAGTTCTTATGCTCAGTATGAGTGGGCAGTACTTAATTATCTTCTTCTCTCCATTTGCTATTTTACTATATATATACCATTATAAAAACATAGTGACATTCTACATGTTCTGGAAGCTTGATTAAGAAACCTTTCAGAGATAAACAATCAGACATCTGCTCAGGGGTTATTCAGTAATTAACCACCTAACAAATCAAGGTTCTTCATCACATTGGTATAAAAATGCTGTAAATTCAGTGTTACCATACAGCAGTCCTGCCCACTGATTGGTCTATTACAATCAGAGACATTCAATGGAAAGGTACACACGTTATAAAGGGTACAGGAAAATCTCTGAGTTAACACATTACTGTTAGGTCAAGGTACCTCCAGCTAATCATCCAATAATGAGCAGCCATTTCCAGTACACACAGCACTGTGAGACTGCGGGTGCATCAAAAGATAATTTTCTGCTATTTTCCTTTTTTTTCAGTGTTTAATAGAACGATAAATACATCCATCCATTTTCTAACCGCTTATCCTCTTGAGGGTCGCGGGGGGGCTGGAGCCTATCTCAGCTGACATTGGGCGAGAGGCAGGGTACACCCTGGACAGGTCACCAGACTATCACAGGGCTGACACATAGAGACAGACAACCATTCACACTCACATTCACACCTACGGACAATTTAGAGTCACCAATTAACCTATCCGCAATCTCCATGTCTTGGGAGGAAGCCGGAGTACCCGGAGAAAACCCATGCTGACACTGGGGCTGCCCACAGAACGGCTCCCGCACCCAGGATTGAAACAGGAACCCTCTTGCTGTGAGGCGACAGTGCTAACCACTGCACCGCCGTTCCGCCCACGATAAATACAATAATACATATATTGGTAAGTACTATACTTTTAAAACTTGTGTCTTTTTTCTACACATGTATGATAAACCAACTTTAAGGGTGTTTTTGATTTTTGACTTGTAGAATATTTTTTATATTTTTGTACTAGAAATTCTGTCCGTTTTTAATGATTTAAATGGCTCTGAAATTGGGTAACTCATAACACCTACCGTGAAACTTAAAAAAGTTTAAAAGCTATTATTTGCTTTAAAAGCTACTATTTGGGGCAGGCCTTTAATTCCTTTCACGCAAAACTGTTGCTCAGCAAAGATCAGGAAATACAATTAAACTGTTTATTTAAACCAGTATGAACGTTATTTGGATAAAAATTAGGCTTCAAATAATATGTCAGAGAGAGAGAGAGAGATTGAGTTACAGCACTCGAGGATTATGGCACCGTACGTACAGACACAACACCACTTTATCTTGTAAAGCCCTTTGAGGCAAATTGTGATTTGTGATATTGGGCTTTATAAATAAAAACTGATTGATTGATTGATTGATTGTTAAAACAATGCTCACAACTTAGACTCATTTTTAGGAAAATCCCTTTTGATTCTTTTGATCTGAGGACCCTTACAGACTAAAAGAATATGAATAACTTACAGGGTAATGGAGCAATAGAGACATAACAACCCGCTTTTATACATCCAAAGAACTTCTATTGAGAAAAAATGAACAGCTTGGCAACTAGGTCAGGTGTCTAATTGAGACAGGCCTGTATTTTTAAAAATGTGTAACCACACCGGGCTACTGAAAGAGACTGGGCGTTTAATTAGGACCAGGCTTTTAATTGACATTTTACAGTATTCTTGAGAATTGCACAAATCAGGTCCTACCAAAAAACCCTTAAAAGTGTAACTTACCCACACACTAATTCTGTTTTTTGGGGAAAACATTATTTTTTAAAAGATTTATATGTGTTCAATTAATCTAATTTCTAAAATATTTTGACCTGCTTTCATTTTTTTAACTTCTAAACCTGCCCTGTGCCAGAAAACACCCTTGTCCCAGAGGAAAATTCACAACTTCAAACAATTAAGAAAATGTGTTAAAAGCCTTCAAAATCTAAAACTACTGGTACATAGGTATGATAACATTTCTGTAAAATGTATTGGGGCTGGGGCAATATGGACAAAAATTCATATCCTAGTATGTACAGGCTGACAAGATACATATCTCCATAGCATCTGCGAAATGGGCGACATGTTCAGTTGCAAGTCAAATTCGCATTTGAGATGTGTCGAGCACTTTTAGAAAAACAAACTGTGATCAAAATAAAAAGATTTTTCTCCCTGTTTGAAAACATACAGCTGCATAACATGAAAAATTATATAAAATAAATATACAATGCAACTTTACCGTATATCGATATAAACAGTGTTGTCTAAATTTCTATCTTGCTTGAAAATATATTGATATATGGTACATAGTCCTTATATGGCCTAGCCCTAAAATATATGGCTACAATCATCTGTGTTCTAAAGTATAATCTTTGTGAAAATGTGTCACAGTTTTTTGTCAAGTTCGTCAGATTTCTACAAAAATATCATTTAATCAGGCAATAAAAAGGCCACTCAATACGACTGCTGTGAAATTAATAAATATATAACTTTTTGTCAACTCCAGAAGACGTGAGCTCCGTCAGATCTTTCCTCTAACATCCATTATGTATGCTGTTCAAGGAAAAGTTACATCACTGGGAGGTTGGCCCTTTACAAGGTTTAATAGTCAAGACTTTGATCTTTTAAAATATATTTTTCAAGTCTAACTGAAGAGTAAAAATCACAAAGCCCAAAAAGGTTTTGTCCCAATCCTAAAGAATGAGTGATGATTATGATCTGATGTATCTCACATTTATCTATATTTATTCCTGCGTCCACATTACTGGATGTTTTGGACATTAAAACATGACAGCGTCGTACTTGTAGAGAAGAAGAATGTAACTGCACACATTCATACATGCTGCTCTGTAACGGGCTGAAAAAATAAAAAGACTTAACATGTTTTCCCTCTTTGATGTTTTCTTTTTCAGTGAAGTCTAGAAAACCATCACACACACATGCATCGACTCACTGTTCACATACTGCCACGACACATTCTTGTTTATAACCACCAGTGTCTGTGTGGAAAGGAGCGTATGCAGATTGTGCATACACACATCTGGCTGCAGGGCAGTGTGGTGGCTCAGTGGTTAGCACTGTCACCTCACAGCAAGAAGGTCGTTACTTTGATTCCCTGGAGTGTGTGTGGCTCCCGCCTAAAGACATGTTATTCAGTTGGACAAGAGGCTCGAAAATTGCTAAAGTATGAATGTGAGAGTGGCTGATTTTCTGACTTTGTGTCCGGTAATGATGTGCTGATTTATACGTGGTGGCCCTCTCTGCTTTTCCCTCCTGCGTGTGTCCCAAAGGCCGTGATTATGTTATGTAATGTAACGCAATACTGTTTTTCCTTCTCTTCATTTGTCGCACATTCCTCTGCCCTCACTGTGGAGTCAACCATCTTTAAATTTCAAATACATTTTGCTTTCATTTCATATTCGTGTCTGCATAATGTAGGGCTCAATGACATATACTCCCGAGGCGTTATCCTGCCATATCTGAAAAACAAAAATAATCTAAAATTGAATTTTTTGGACAAATTTCTGCATTAGAATTACTGGATCTAGCTTTCAGATTGTGGTCTGAGCTCAATCCTCAGCGGGTCTCATCACTTTGGGAGAGCAAACATTAGCGACTGCAGATAAAAGTCTTTCTTAAAATAAGTCAAAGGTACAAGACAGAGGTCTCTGATTCCAACAGGTGCTGCTGTAAGAGTCCAATTACAGAGCTTAAAGTTCTGCTGCCAGTGTCACCTCAGGCTGGAAGACATTCAAGGGCTCTAACCCAGAGAGCAGTTTTGTACCTGCGTTGTATTTTTACATTATCAAGGAAACTCATGTGCTGACAAACATTCAGGTTACAAACATAAAGCTGCAAAGTCACAGTGCAAAAGAAGGAAACTTTGTAGTTTTACTGTTTAAATGTAGTGTTTGCACATCCCAGCATGATATAAGGTGCTTAGACAAAAACTTCTCAGAGCAAAGGGAGCCTGCACACTGAACAGATGCTCCTAATGTGATGATTTCTTAAGAACAACTGTCTTTAATCAGGTGAAGTCTAGATGTGGACCTATTTTTGGTCACATGGTGAATATTACCTGATATTGAAATGTTGCTGTTGAACCTCAAGGGACAGTTATACATAAAATACATATTTTGCCCGCTCACCTGTAGTGCTTTTTATCAGTCTAGATTGTTTTGGTGTGAGTTGTAGAGTGTTAGAGATATCGGCCGTAGAGATGTCTGCCTTCTCTCCAATGTAATGAAACTAGATGTCACTCAGCTTGTGGTGCTCAAAGCGCTAAAAAAAAATACATGAAGAGCTCAACAGCAATGTCTCTTTCCAGAAATCATGACCCAGTTACTCAAGATAATCCACAGGCCTTGTTGTGAGCAGTTTCATGTAGGAACTATTTTCTTTCTACCAAAATATACCTGCCAACCTCATCACCGTGCAGAAGGAAGCATGCATCTACTGCTAGCTCACCTAGCACCTCTGAGCTAACTAACGTTACTGCTTAGCCACGGAGGACGCCATTAATTTTAACATCTCGCCCTGTCACGAGCACAAGCCTCTTGTTGATGAGTACATGGACACTTTCTTCTGCAAGGTGATACAGTTGGCGTATGTAGTTTGGTACAAAGAAAATAGTTCCAACACACAACTGCTCACAACAAGGTCTGTGGATTATCTTGAGTAAGCGGATCGTGATTTCTGAGAAGAGACATTGCTGTTGAGTTTTTCAAATGTATTTTTTTTTAGCGCTTTGAGCACCACAAGCTGAGTGCCATCTAGTTCCATTATATTGCAGAGAAGGCAGACATCTCTAGGGCTGATATCTCCAACACTCTGCAACTCACACCAAAACAATCTAGACTGATAAACAGCACTACAGGTAGGAGGACAAATATGTGTTTTGATTTGGGGGTGAACTGTCCCTTTACTCAGTCTTTTTTGGAGGCATCTACAGAGAAGGCTGAAGGTTTTAGTCAGGTACTTTTCTGTAGCGTTCATGCTAACGGGGCCAGACACGCTGTAAACCTTTATACTGTTTGGAAAAACACAGTTAATCACAGTCGATCTCATCATTAGCCTACATAAGCAGCTCTCTAACTCCTTTATATTCATTCCACTCACACAATGTTTTCTCTTAAATGTTTTACGATGTATGGTGTCAGAGAAATATGTTGCAATAAACACAGCTCCAGCACAGCAGAACAAATAATACAAGTGCATGTCATATATGTGACTGTTGGCTCTTTTATGGAATCAGATTTGTGTCAAAATAATCAAACAAAACTTCTTCAATATCAAACAAAAATAAAAATTTGAGAGAGAATAAAACTCACTGAAGCAAAAAAAATGTCATCTCAAACGTAAAACTTGTAACTTGCAAACAAATTATTTGTGCAATTGAGTAAACTATTGGTCTTTTACTGTTTGTCACATCCTCTGTTTCTTTCTCACTGCTCAGACTTTTGCTCTCACCGTCAGCTTTGCAGTCACGCTGCCAGCTCTCTCGTTTGCGCTCCCTGACTTTTTGATTGCGATTCTGACACAAACTGAAACCAGAATTGTATCAAAATAGTCAAACAAAACTTCTTCAATATCAAACAAAAATAAGTATGTGAGAGAGAATAAAACTCTCTGAAGAAAAAAAATGTACCTCAAAAGTAAAACTTACAACTTGCAAACCAAATTATTTTTACAATTGTATAAACTATTGGTCTTTAACTGTTTTGTAAGTATATGGTTTTATTTACCGTTCCCTCTGTTTCTTTCTCACTGATCAGACTTTTGCTCTCGCTGCCAGATTTGCAGTCTCGCTGCCAGCTTTGCAGTCACCCTGCCAGCTCTCTCGTTTGCGCTCCCTGAGTTTTTGTTTGCGATTCTGACACAAACCTCTCACGTGGGCGGGCTTTTTCAGGGGTGCGTCGCCATTGGCTAGTGAGTTTTTGAGTGACAGCTCAGTGGCCGGAAGTTGCTCAATGCAGCACGCGCGAAGAACAACAGACACCCTGGCCAGTGTTGCCAGGTGTACGATAATTATCGTATTTGTACGATAATTTGGCCCTCTGTACGATGTACGATCAATAATCCTAAAAAAGGGCAAATGTACGATAATTTGACCATTTCATATTATTGCCTACGAAACTGTCGTAAACTGAGTTTTTTTGTGAACCCTGAAGGCATCTATTCCCATGTGACATGTTACCAGCCAATCGTGCTTTGCTGAGCGTGAGATACGAGTGACGTCCATACGTTGATTGGCTGAATGGTAAGCTGCGCCCGCCCCAGGAGACGCTCACGGACAGGAAGACGAGCGAAATTCAAAAACAAAACAACGCAATTCGCGTTGGACATGCAAAAGCAGGTGAAAGAGACGGAGAAGCAGGAGAAGGAGAAGGAAAAGGGGGAAAGGCAGGAGAAGGAGGAGAAGAAGAAGAGATAAACCAAAGCAAAATGAGTTTGAATATGTGTGCTATTTGCACATTATTTTATGTTATACCTTGGCAGGTAGCAATTTTTAAGTTCGAATTTGTGTGCTCTGCACATTATTTTTGTTATAACCAGTAAGCACTTTGTAAGTTATGCAAAATAAATTTCACTAAGTAGAGCCAGATTACTCTTTATTTTCTTGTCAGTTATAATGAATACTGTGAAAAAAAGTGAGCCCGCTATGTCTATTCCCTAACAGTAGGTGGCCTCCAGGTCTCATAATTTAGCTCATTAGTTCCCACCTGTCATTTGTTTCTGGGGGACACATTAGTCTAACACAACTGTGAGCTGCCGTTAACCCACTCCATTCTGACGCAACAAAGCCGTGAGTGGCTGTGAGCGCTATTAAACACCAGAGTGACTATATTTGACTATGGCGCATCAGTGAGCTTGTTTTAGTTATGACGAGTGTACGATAATTTCCCTCAAAATACGATAATTTTGAGTCTCTGGTACGATAATCCTATATTTCCCACCTGGCAACACTGACCCTGGCCCAAGAGAGTCTAGCTGCAGACCTCCAGCGTCAGGCCGCTTCCGCTGCAGGCTCCTCTCTCAGGTCGCCTCCCGTGTCAGGCCTGGAAATAACAAACTTGTTGTGCGTCTCCAAAAGGACTCCGGACATAAACCGATGAGGTTACACACTCGGTACAGTAGGTGGCGGTATGCATCTATACACATTGGTTTGCGATCCGCCATTAAATCCACAGAAGAAGAAGAAGAAGAAGACGAAGGAATGGACTCCGGCATTGTGACAGACTTTTGCAATTTGACTGCCGCCGTGTCAGACGTTTTCCAGCTGACTAACACCTTGACAGTAAGTGACAGTGTCAATTTATTTATCCCGAAAAACGAATGTACGGATTGCATATGTTTGCCGTTTTACTGGCTGCTCTACGCACGTAAATTACCGAATGTTACATAGGTTACGCTAACGGTGGCTAGTGGTTGACACGACGTTCAGGTTACTTGTTGTCTAAATGAACATGAAATGTATTGCTGTCGTTCACTCGGTTTATAGTTTTTTAAATTGAAATATGTATGTACTATGAACTTAACATTACTTTTTTCTGTGTTATGTAGATGCATCACTCAATAATTCAAGTGAGTGTAGGGCATAAAGTGGAACGCTGCACAGCTTGTTGTAAGCTGTTTCACTGCCCCCTTTGCCCCAAATACAAACTGCGGTCACGCCAGCCGTCTCTCGTTTTCGCGAGGTCAAGCCACCCGCTCCAACATTTTAAGTGCGCTCTTATTACAGACTTTATGGCAACCACACAGAAACAAGTGGGAAAGTCAGCGCTAACTTACAAGCGCGTGTGTGAACTTCCGGTTTTCAAAATTAAAAAGGGGGTGTTAAATATATTAAGATTTCTTTTTTAAAAATACGAGAACTACATTAAAGATATAATGTTGTGTTCAATGTGTTCAAATGCATTAAAAAGAGGTGTGTGTCATAGAGCAGGCTTAGATCTACTGTTCTACACTGATTCTGAGCCAATAGGTCACATGACCTGGGAGTTACTGAGCTATAATGCTCATATTTACAGTATTAAATACATTAAAAATTCATAAAAAATATGAATTGTGTCCAAATGCAATAAAAAGAGGTGTGTGTCATAGAGCAGGCTTAGATCTACTGTCGACACTGATTTTGCGTCATAAGGTCACATGACCTGGGAGTTATTGAGCTATAATGCTCATATTTACAGTGTAAAATACATTAAAAATTCATAAAAAATACTAATTGTGTCCAAATGCAATAAAAAGAGGTGTGTGTCATAGAGTAGGCTTTGATCTACTGTCCAACACTGATTCTGAGCCAAAAGGTCACATGACCAGGGAGTTATTGAGCTATAATGCTCATATTTACATTATGACAGGTATTAGAAATTCATAAAAAATACTAATTGTGTCTAAATGCAATAAATAGAGGTGTGTGTCATAGAGCAGGCTCAGATCTACTGTCCTACACTGATTCTGAGCCAAAATGTCACATGACCTGGGAGTTATTGAGCTGTAATGCTCATATTTACAGTATTAAATACATTAAAAATTCATAATAAATATTAACTGTGTTCAAATGCAGTAAAAAGAGGCATTTGTCATAGAGCAAGCTTAGCTCCACTGTCCTATTCTGATTTTGAGCCAATGCTCGCATGGCATGGTAGTTATTGAGCTATTTAGCTACATTGTGACATAGCCTACATTAAAAATTCATTTAAAAAAACATGAAAGGATTTCAAATGTGAAAAAGATTCTCAGAACTAAAAATCCTCATATTTGAGTGCGTACCCTATAATAAGTAAGTATTTTTTTATGAATTTTTAATGTATTTAATACTGTAAATATGATTATAGATTATAGCTCAATAACTCCCAGGTCATGTGAACTATTGGCTCAGAATCAGTGTAGGACAGTAGATCTAAGCCTGTTCTATGACACACACCTCCTTTTATTGCATTTGAACACATTGAACACAATGTTATATCTTTAATGTAGTTCTCGTATTTTTAAAAATAAAATCTTAATACATTTAACACCCCGTTTTATTTTTGAAAACCGGAAGTTCCCGCACGCTCTTGTAAGTTAGCGCTGACTTTCCCACTTGTTTCTGTGTGTTTGCCATAAAGTCTGTAATAAGAGCGCACTTAAAATGTTGGAGCGGATGGCTTGACCTCGCGAAAACGAGAGACGGCTGGCGTGACCGCAGTAAATACAAGCCCAGTCAAAGAGCGAGGCTTCAGCAGCACCTTGATGTCCACATCAAAAACGCCATTACATTTAAAGGTATGGATTTGCATGTGTCTGTGTCTTTGTGTGCTCTTGTGTCTTGTTAGTCATTGGCTAATTTAAACTTTTCTTGACTTGTTTTTAGATAAAAAGATCTGCAAATGTAATTTAAACTGCAGGACCGGGGGACATTTTCATTGCCCCATATGTGGTAAAACCATAATTAAAAGGTCAGACATGGAAAAACACCTGGAGGCTTGCCAAGGTGCCACAAAAAAAATATGCTATATACTAAATTGCTATAGGAAGACTAAATTTTTCCCTCTGTCTTTTCCATAGGACAAAGTTGAGGCCAGGGTCATTTCTGAATGCAGAAAGGCAGCAGAGTGGGTTGCAACAAACCAGCACTTGTTTTCATACAAGGTGGAGTTGCCCTGTGTCATCACAATGGGAGAAGAGGAACTGGTGGAGGCTGTGCAGCAGTATGACAGACTTTGGGTTGCGGATGAAAGCTGCATGATAGATGACCTGGAGAAAGAGGCAATCCTGGAGCCATTTAAATTAAAGTTTTATAAAATGGAAGACGTGGGTCTTCTGTGAAGAGATTGCAGACAGACGGGGGTACCTGGCATACGCAGAATGTCACATTGAGGACTAATTATGCTCAATAAAAGGCAGAATAAACAATGAAAATTTGTCATTTTATGTATTTTCATGTTTTTTTTTTTATCATGCACCTAATAATTTATTTTCATTATACCATGAACAACACAGGTAAGTTAGTGCATTTTAAGAAAATGAATACAGTTTCACACATGCTGACGTTTCTAAATTTAAGCATAGCTGAAAAACTGATTGGCTTCTATGTCTTCTAAAGATCTTCAGGTGTAAAGTATATCATAAAATACATAGCTGGAATCATTTAATGTAACCGTAGACAAAATAACATTTAACTTAAATGTTATACATGAGCTGTTGAGGCTATGGAAGAAAAGCTTAGATTAATTATATTGCTATGTTGATTGATGGTTTGATTTAACTACTCTTCAAAGGAGGGTCAGGTTCACAATGTAAGCAGATGCATAAGCTTCCTTTGTGATGGAATATGTTTTCCACATTTAGTTCAGATCTTTGCAATAAACTAACATTAAACTATTCAACGGTAAATTATATATGAGAGGTGTCCAATCAACAAGCGTCATGTTTTTTCTATGAACTTAGCTACAAGCTATATGGACGGAGTTTATACCCCATTTTGACAGCTGACTTAATGCAATAATATTGCTGGCAGACTTAAACCCATGTTAAATGCCACGTAATAAAGAATAGGCAAAAATCAACATGTACGTCTAAGAAATTACATACATGTGCAGGTACATTTAAGAAACGAATGGTTTCTTGTTACAGTGTTGAATTAAAATTCAGCGACAAAAGCTGCTTCCTCCAAAAATGTCTACGCGATTTTGTTTAGAAATTTCTTTGCCTGCACGAGTTTATACCCTGTTTTGACAGTTGATGTAATGCAACAATGTTGCTGGCAAGTGTATACCGAAGCTAAATGCTACGTATAAAGAATAGGCAAAATCAACATGTATTCTACATTTAAGAAACATGTTTTTTCGCGCTACAGTGTTGATTAATAAAATATAAATCCACGACAAAACCGTTTCCTTCAAAAGTGTCAACACGGTTTTATTTTGAAGTTTCTTGCGTGCACTTCCTGTCCTGAGCGGCCTGACGGGAGGCGACCTGAGAGAGGAGCCTGCAGCGGAAGCGGCCTGACGCTGGAGGTCTGCAGCTAGACTCTCTTGGGGCGTGCTGCATTGAGCAACTTCCGGCCACTGAGCTGTCACTCAAAAACTCACTAGCCAATGGCGACGCACCCCTGAAAAAGCCCGCCCACGTGAGAGGTTTGTGTCAGAATCGCAAACAAAAACTCAGGGAGCGCAAACGAGAGAGCTGGCAGCGAGACTGCAAAGCTGGCAGCGAGACTGCAAATCTGGCAGCGAGAGCAAAAGTCTGATCAGTGAGAAAGAAACAGAGGGAACGGTAAATAAAACCATATACTTACAAAACAGTTAAAGACCAATAGTTTATACAATTGTAAAAATAATTTGGTTTGCAAGTTGTAAGTTTTACTTTTGAGGTACATTTTTTTTCTTCAGAGAGTTTTATTCTCTCTCACATACTTATTTTTGTTTGATATTGAAGAAGTTTTGTTTGACTATTTTGATACAATTCTGGTTTCAGTTTGTGTCAGAATCGCAATCAAAAAGTCAGGGAGCGCAAATGAGAGAGCTGGCAGCGTGACTGCAAAGCTGACGGTGAGAGCAAAAGTCTGAGCAGTGAGAAAGAAACAGAGGATGTGACAAACAGTAAAAGACCAATAGTTTACTCAATTGCACAAATAATTTGCTTGCAAGTTACAAGTTTTATGTTTGAGATGACATTTTTTTTGCTTCAGTGAGTTTTATTCTCTCTCAAATTTTTATTTTTGTTTGATATTGAAGAAGTTTTGTTTGATTATTTTGACACAAATCTGATTCCATACTCTTTTTTCCAGGCAAATAATGTCAGGTGATGTGTTTTCAGCGAGCTTGCTGTGAGTGATATCCAATAAATAGTTTCTTCCAGTAAGCGCCAGAGGTTTGTTTTGAATATGTAATGAAGTGTAAACAGCACAAACTACTTGTAGTCTGTGAAGCAAACTCAGCTTACAAAACTCATCACAGGATGAGCTGGTAACATTAGCTCCCTTGATAGCTTCAAGTTGAACTGCACAGTTCATTCATTCATTCATTCATTTTCTCTAACCGTCTATCCTGTTAGGGGTCGCGGGGGTGCTGGAGCCTATCCCAGGGTGAGAGGCAGGGTACACCCTAGACAGGTCTCCAGACTATCACAGGGCTGACACATAGGGCCCATCCACACCAAGCCTTGTCAGGGTGAATTCGCCAAAGTTTTTAACTGGTTCGGCCTTTCATCCATATGAAAGCGGCGTTTTGGAGGTCGAAACCGCATCTTCTTGAAGTGGGGTTCCAGAGTGCACAAATCTGAAGATGCTGCCTTTGCGTCTTCGTGGGTACAGCCAATGCACTACTTTTGGCCGGCAATGATGTCATAGCCTTTTTATGCGGTTTCAGTGGCTTGAACCGGCTTCATTTTGACGCCTGCATTCTTGAAGTCCGCGCCATGTTTACAGAACACTATTACAATCCGATTATTTTATTTGGCAGTTTCAAAAAGACAAGTCTTCGTGTGGATATAGCCATAAAGACAGACAACCATTCACACTCACATTCACATATGGCCAATTCAGAGTCACCAATTAACCTGCATGTCTTTGGACTGTGGGAGGAAGCTGGAGTACCCAGAGAAAACCCACGCTGACACGGGGAGAACATGCAAACTCCACACAGAGGGGCTCCTCCACCCCAGGGTTTGAACTAGGAACCCTCTTGCTGTGAGGTGACAATGCTAATGCTGATTGTTTTAACCTGCTCTGACTATAAATATACACGTGTGGTCAGGCACTTGTGTCAAAAATAATAGATTGCTCCTCTAAATTATATTGTCCAGAATATCTTGAATGCCCCTCGAATAACCTGAGAATTAATTATACACAATGTATATAATCATGCCACTCATTTAATAAGCATGTGTCTCTTATCATGACACCCAAATGATTGTCGCTGTCATGTTCATCCATTTTGTGGTTATTAGGATAAATCATCTTTTATATCGGAGCAGCAACTGATTTCTGTAGATTCATATAACCTAATTAAAAATTAAGTTTTAACTAAGATAAGGGAGGATTCGGTGAGAAAACCCTCACATAACATTCGTTTATCCCTCATCTTTTGTACTACCTTATTAAATGTTAATAAAATGTGCAGCATTTTTCAACCTCAAGACAGATTGTGCCCTCCGCAGCTTTATAACGTATGGCACTGAGCCTGAAGCTTTAACCGTGCAGCCAGGCTAAGCCATTCACTTGTTATAGCCATGTGGGTACACACACTAGACTCAGCAGAAATATAGTGCAGCACTGAAATCAGCTGTGAGATTAACTGTGAGTCTGAATATCGAATGTATAGCTGCTCCAATTTTTATAGGTGGGCGACGCTGTCAAAACGCACTGTGAGCCAAATGTGTCACCTCCCTGGAGACATCAGAGGGATCTTTTCACGTTGGTTAAAAATTTGAACAAAGCGAACGTTAATTAGCTTTTTCCACAACAGGAAGAGTCTCTTACTTGTGCACTTTTTCAGCCCGGACCCTTTCTTCACGGCGTGACGGCTGAGTTTGCAGTTGAAGTTGTTCTCCCAGAACTCAGCAAACCAGATATTCCTTCTGTTGTTTTCCAGCGTTCGGCTGATGAAGTAACGATCAAACCCTAGACAGATCAATGAGTTCATTGTCATTGACACAGCGAGTGTCAGTGTAAACAGCAGTGTTGGTACAGTCTGTGAGCCGCAGCTCTGATGTGTTCCACAGCAGAATTGATTGAATATTGCATATGTTCAATTCACTTTGTTGCTTTGTTTGTCTGATTTTTACTTTTTAGACCTTTGATGATCAAATGATTTATAGTTAAGCATTACAAAGCAACTTTTATTCCAAACAGACAGAGCCCGGCATCACATAAAAGGAATATTTTACTGGCTTTATGCATATGGTTTTATTATACAGGCAGATTTGATATATGCACAATGCCCTTCTCTGTACCTTTGATGGACTGCCGCTTGGGCAGGATGGTGACTGCTCCCTCTGCCATCTCCTCCTGGTGCACCACCGGAGAGATCTTTGAGCCCCAGCTGTCCGAACCCACCCAGATGAAATGACCCGTCTGGTTGGCCTTTTTAGCCGCATGGAGCAGCCGCCTGCAAAGGTGAGAAAACAGATGTTGCCGCGGATAAGGTCAGCATCCCGACCGGCTCCACTTTGATTTTGTTCTGCAATTCATTACACAGTGGTCTGGCAGAGCTGGACTGAAACGGCTGTGTTCCCACATGTTTCTGTGCCGTCTGCTGCAGTCGTGTTTCTCTAATCTTCAAAGCAGTGTTATGTACCTATTACCCAGCCTTACCTGATATCATCTTCATTGGCAAAAAGTATGACAACTCTCGCGTTTGGGTTTTCTCTGAGTCGCCGGATGACCTTGTCGAACTCTCCCTGTTTGGGCTCCCGGGGAATCTTGACAGACTGGGAGATGCACACACCTCCTAAACACACACAGAAGTTTATAGATGTTGACATGATAATGTAGAGGAAGTGTGGAACAATACCCTAAAAGTATCAGATAAAATCACAGAAAAGAAACACAATGAATTAAACATCAAAAATGCACTTTACATATTTGTTGTGTGGACTAAATTTAAATGTAATTAAGTGCGAAAAAATAATAATGGGGGAGGTAAGAGGTGGAGGAAACTGAGATGATAAAATGCTGCACTGATGGATAATTGCCTCTAAAGGAGAGACACAGCCTGACTGTCTTTGAGAGCTTCTTAATGTGAGATCTTTTCTTTCGCAGTTGAGTGGAAGAGGAATCTGACAATGTGAAGTAGTGTGTGTGTGCTGCTTTATTAATATGACCAGGATATTATTCATTTCCTGTACATTCATGTGTGGATTTAGCTGAGACTTTTATTTTGAAAGATGCTCATTATCTTATCTACTGTTTCATTTCTTTTCATCTGGTTCCTAAAGTGAAGTTACTGTATCTTCATTGAGTTAAATATGTTTCCATGTAGAGTCTGTGCACTTTCCTATTCATCTTTCTCTTTGCCTAAACTACAGTGCTTCCATATTGTCTATTGTTTTTCTGCTCTTACTTCAGTTTTAGATTGAAAGTGTGACTACTCTGCTTAGTGCCGCCAGCTTTATCATCCTTTACTTACAAAAAACAGTTTTCAAGCTAAAAAAAAAGCTGCTATTAAGTTGTTTTAATAATTTACAGGTGAAAACGTAGCCATTTAGATTCCTGTATGATCGTATGATTTCCAAGCTGCTGGCTGTGTGAGAGCTGATCGTCAGGATGCTACTGAAGCACATCAACAGTGTTTTTGTAATTACTCTCACTGGTGGCAAAAAAGTCAACTTTAAAGGTTAATAGGTGATGAAGATATTCAATTTCAATTCAATTTCAGTTCTGTTTATAAAGCCAAATATCACAAATCACAGTTTGCCTCAGAGGGCTTTACAACATACAACATCCCTCTGTCCTTGGACCCTCACAGCGGATAAGGAAAAACTCCCAAAAACCCTTTACAGGGAAAAAAAATGGTAGAAACATCAAGATGATGATGCTCTATAGCTGGTCACTATAACTAATGTATAAACAGGGTTGGCTAATGCTAGTGAGGTGGCTCTAGCAGGGCTAAGGTGCTTGTTTTAATCTTCTGGTACCAGGCTAACAGGTGAGCTACAGTAAGCTGTACGGGGGCAGTAACAGTAGCGTATTACACTTCTTGAAACATGGAAAAATTAGCACCTGGTGATAGGATGGTTAGTTCAATCTGTGGACAGTTGAGCCAGTAAAGATATTTTGCTTTCAGTTCCCAACAGCAGAGCCATCTCCACAAAAAGACACTGCAAAGTAATTAAAAATGTCCTCATATGTGATCTCAGGCCGTTTTGTTATGTCGTCCTCACAGTCACTGATGGATGTGGTGCTGTAAGACCCTGATTGGACAGAGCCAGGTTTGCAAACTGCAAAATGTGAGGTCAAGTCTGCCCCAATCAGATAGAGCACTTTTGCAGTTTGCTGCATCAACATGTCCTTAGCTTAACTGATGTTTTGCTGTGGAGCAAACTCACAGATACCTTAAAATCTGCGTACATTTTACTCTCTTTAGAGAGAGGAAAAATCACAGGAAGTACCACCAGCTGGACCGGGAGCTTTGCCTGGATGACGGTCGATTTGAGGCTTATTTTGGGGTGAGTCGGGCAGAGTTTGACAACCTGCTGTCAACTGTCAGGCCTACTTATGGTTGGTAAAATGTTAGAAAGTAGTTGAGGCAACAGTTCAGATATCTCTAGGGCAACATTCAAAGTGAGCTAAAGTTAGCTTCACAAAAACATGTGCAGAGCTCTGCTAACTTGTGTCACTGCTGCTACAGAGGGCCTTTCTGTCAGTTCACCTGATTGGACGATGAGAAAAAATGCACATGACGACCCACCCCCCTTTTCTGCTTTAAGTTGGAGTTTGTCAGCTCAAGGTGTTCAGGGCGCTCCTGGAAAAATGTGAGTCTCACAGAGTAGCAAAATGTGAGGTGCTCAGCAGGAGGAAAAGCAGCCAGCAAAAGGCTTCACTCTCATTGAAAACAATTTTCAAAAACCGCCACAGGCTGCTAAAATGTGCTCTGTCTGATCAGGGCCTACAAACATCTGATCGCTGTGGTGTAGCTGCTGAATGTCATTCACTGTTTAAAACACAAACTGGCACAGCTAGTGCTGAACCAGACAGTGAAAACAACAGTGTTAGAACCAGATGATAAATATTGGGCGGCGCAGCCCATTATAAGGTAAATAAGAGGAGATAATTTCTGTTTAACAGGAAGTTTAGCGCTTGTTTTATTCTGTGTTGTCCTTCCATTAGCTTTACTTCCTGTTTTTGTTCTGGACTCTCCTAAGGAAGGTACGCATTTTCTTCGATTTACTTTTGGTGTGTTGCTTAATATGTGATACTAAGTTACTTATTTTAAAAAAAAAAAAATTAAGAGAATGTATTGATATTTTTTTGTTTTAGAGCAAATTTTTATTTATTGTCATGCTCAAATCTGTTAGTGAGAGCAGAAGTTTGTGTTGCAGGGCTGCTGTGTGCTGTAGCTTGCAATGCCAGAGTGCACTCGCACGTTGGCTGGCACGGATCGCTTAATGACTCTGTTCACGTTATTACACAGGCACAGAAAGTATTCATGCATGAGAGACCCTGTAAATGCTTTAGGTCTGAGTCCCTGCTTAGACCCACTCTACACTCACCATATGACGATATCAATGCTTTGAGTTCTTACAAAAGCGGAGTGAAATATAAAAAGACTAAAAGAAACAGGAGGATGTTGTGATGTGTTTTGTGCAGTCGCTGCAATGTTTCCAGAGCTTCTCCAACAGGATTTCTTGGAGGAGATTTAGAGTGTCTCAGTGTGGCATGTTTGTCTGAAGGATTGTCTCTGAGCATCCTGCAGCTCTCAGGACAGTGGGGACAAGCCGAGACATGTCTTTGTGCACGCTGTGCACTGTAGAGCCTATAGATACATACTGTACTTATCACTGTTGTGGATGGAGACTGGTTTCAAGTCAGAGAAGCTCAACTTTGTAAATAACTCTTTGCCAGAGCGAGTCTGTGTTTATTTACAGTGTCACATGAAAGATTAACTCTACAGCCTGACAAGCTGTTCTGCAAAAAGCAATCACAGCAAACAACCAATGAAATGATTAAATAATTAACTGCAAATTAAAGTTGCACATCCATCCCTCTCCATCAGCTGAGTCATGTCAACAACTGTGGCGCATGAAGCTCACACAGATAACAAACACAACAGCGAGAAGGCCTCTTTTTTATTTCAGCTCTTGTAAAGTAAATTATCTTCCTGTGTGTGTGTGTGTGACGGCTAAAACTGTGGCGGTGTGGACTCCTGTCATTCTGTGGTCTTCCAGCCTGGTGCCCGGCTCAATGAGGGGGCAGCTGAAACTCGATTTAGCTGTCTACAAAAAAAGTTTTGAGGTCTGAGACAGACTCCCCGTGTTGGATGAAACTGTCTCGTTCTTGCACAGCTGTCACAGAACCTCGTTAAGTTTGAGAAGGTCAGACAGAATTTCTGACCCAGTCCTCACACATGCAAAGATTTTAAATTTTGTCAGCGAAAAAAAAAAATCTGTAACAATCCTGCAATGAAAGCTCTGTAAAGACAAGGTTTGGAAAATGGTGGGCTGCAATGGCTAATGAGAGTTTATGACAAAAGAAATCATGCCGCCTGTGTCCAACTAATTTCTCCAAATTTGTCATGTGGCCTTGTAAAGAGAGTTTCTCTTTCATCAGCATAAATTACCGCACATGCAACAGATTTTGTGAGCCTGTCTCTCCTCTCAAGGAAGTTTTGATTAAATCTGTTACAAAAAAAAAAACAGGAAAAAAGGCAGAACAGCAGGACATCAAGACCCCTCACCACCAAATCCAAATTCAAAATCTTTTAATGCCTGACCCCCTCCTTGGTCACATCTTTTTAGCATGTGGATCACTGCATCAATAAGAGAACACACTAAATTAAAAAGCCCTCAATTTCAGTCGTGCAGGCACATTAGCTCTTTGTAGTTTTGTACTTTGCTTTGGCCTCTTGAGGAGCTCCACGTTTCAAATAAAGACACTTTTACTATCTCAGAGCCTGAAAATTAAACTATAAATTTGCAGACCTGTTGAATTAGCTCCAGTCTCACACTAAGAGGGACACACTGCATCGCTGCTCTTTGAGTCTCAGAGTTTAATACTTAAATATGTATTTGTTATAATGTTAGAAACAGATCTCGAGTAGCTCGGGTGACCAGTGACACAGTGTGCTGAATAAAATACCAAAAAACACATTAGGATAGCAGATTGTTTTTCAGTCAGGAGCGCCATTTTGTTTTACTTTATTCAGTCAATCTACTGTGTTTATTTAAGGTAGTTTCTTTTTTAAAAGAGAGGGCTGTTATTATACTTTGTATGATACATAAGATGTCAGAAAGAATGAGATCGCAGATACAAGCGGCCGAAATGAGTTTCCTCCGTGGGGTGGTTGAGCTTGGTCATAGAGATAAGGTAAGGAGCTCGGACATCTAGAGGGAGCTCGCAGTAGAGCCGCTGCTCCTTTGCATCAAAAGGGGTCAGTTGAGGTGGTTCGGGCATCTGATCAGGATGCCCGCCCCGTTGGAGGTGTTCCAGGCATGTCCCACTGGTAGGAGGCCCCGGGGCAGACCAAAAACACACTGGAGGGGTTACATATCTCATCTGGCCTGGGAACACCTCGGGGTCCCCCAGGAGGAGCTGGAAAGTGTTGCTGGGGAGAGGGACGTCTGAAGCACTTTGCTCGGCCTGCTGCCCCCGCGACTCGGCCCCGGATAAGCAGATGAAAATGGATGGATGGATGGTGCGTAATTTTCAGTAGAATAAGAAGGTGTGGTAGTGATTGCTGGGAGGAGTTAATGTTTTTCTCATGATCAAAAAAAAGCAACAAATTGTCAAATTTAAAGAAGCTGTAAGCGACACTCAAGCAAATCTGTGATTCTGAGCCAGGCCTGCCTGCACACAGCTTTCAACATGGAGGTGGCTGACCCAGCAGCTAGCAGCTAACGGTGCTAACAGAGCGAATAGTGACGACAGCTGCAGTGGTTTGGACAGAACAGGTTAACGTGGAGGCAACCAGAAGGTGGCAGTTACTGTTTCATGACAATGCCATTCTGCCACTGTGCGTCAGGACGACATTACCAATGGCAACTGCCATATAAGTGCAGTGTAGAGTGGCGGTGAGTAGCTGGCCAGTGGGATATAAATACAGGGACTCACATGCACTAACACGCATGCGCTACCAGACCGTCTACCACAGTGGTAGGCAACCACGGTCCTGAGCCACATGCATCTCTTTAGCTCCCTGTGGCTTTGACAGAAAATTATATGGAAATGAATAATCTTTATTTAATTTAACGTGTTAATTTTCATCTATTGTTGTAGGCCTAAAGGGATTCTCATATTTTTCAACTGTAAAAATTTGTAGCCTATACACCAATAAAAAACATTTCGTCAACTAAAATGTGCACAATACGTCTGTAACCTGGCGCCTTTCCCTCTAAAAGTATCACTAGCACAGTAGTCTTAAGTCTCCTGAACTAGGCTAGCTGTGGATTCCAAATCCAAAAGGAAAAGTCTCAGGAAAATAGGGGAATTTAATAATGCGTGGACAAATTTGTTTGCTTTTATCGGCAACGCTGCAAAGTTAAATTACCAAATAATCAAAGACAGCCCACTGCAGAGGAGCCAGCTTGTGTTAAAACATATTAATGAACGCTCATTTAGACCCTTTATTAATGTTGATAGGCTGAATTTGACTTAAAGGCTATGTTATCTTCTCTTAAGGCTTGAATATGTTTTGCCCCTCCGGACACTTTTTTTGGCTCTTCTGATAGTAAAGGTTGCTGACCCCTGGTCTACCATAACAAAGAACAGAGAAGCTCACATAAGAACACACACAGAGGGAACATGACTTCATTCTCAGCTCAGGACGCCATCACTCCACTGTATATTTCAGTCTGCTGCTTTATTAATGGTTTAAACTTCACACAGCTCCTTTAAGAGTTTTTTCTAATATCTGTAAGCTAACTAACAGCAACCTGTACTTCAGCATCGATTTCATCCACGCTTGTCACCGTTTTAGTGGTGATTTTTCTGTTGTAATCTTGCAACAGTGCAAAGTTCTGATTGCAGAGTTCTGATTGCAAAGTTCTGATTGGTCAACTCTTCCTCTAACTGAGGGAAACAGCTGTCAATGACACAATAGCAAGATACGGTTTGTGATTCAAAGTTGAAGCTGGGTTAGAGGATTTGCAGATTGTTTATAAATAAACATGACTGGGTTATGGATTAATGGTTTCTGGTGCAGCACTATCAAGTCTCATGTTCTGACAAGGCTGTCAGCAACAAGCAATTGAGCCTGTTGTTTCAGGTCTTTGAAAGGTTTCTTCGACATTTGAATTTCCTTTTGGACGTTTATTACAGAGTTTGAGTGGGAAGTGCATTGTGTGTCTGATCCTCGAAGTGTTGTTTGGTGTCCCTAAAATCACACTTTAACTGTCGGGATGCTTCTCATCATCTTTTAGTTTATGGTAGACTGCTGCGGGGAGTGTGTGCCTTGACTGCAGTCATGAGAGCATTTCATCACTTCAGCCATTTGTGTGTGATGACCCACTTGTCCAGCTGACTCAAACAGGCACTATTATCGGTCATTTTGGGTGTTTGATGGGTTTAGATAAGTGAGAAGCACGTAAACCACGCCGTCAATTTGCAGTATCTCCTATGCCACAGCCGAGGACTATTCCGGTGTTATCTTAACAATGTGTTCACTAAAATGAATGGAAACTAATAGTGACAAATAGCCGCCGCAGTGTCAGGACAGCCACAGTCGTGTAATCTGTCTTTGCCACAATGGCTGAGCAGCTTTCTTCTTCTGCTTTTCATTTATATTTAGATGCCTTCCAGATAACAACAGACACACTGTGTGTGAGATCGAGTCAAGACATCAACAACCAGTGCATTTTCTTTGTGTTTGAATTATGCGAACACCAGATTTCACAGCCATAAAATCGGATTAAGTCACAGCCGCACACTTTCATGTTTCCCCCATGAACAAATAAGCTGATGATTAGATTTAGACTGCAGGGAGACGGCGTGTTGATACATAAAGGGAGTTGAGAAACTGCCAAAATGTGAATTGATTTATATTATCAATGACATGAGTTCATCAGAGGCCAAATTCAGGCTCAGTCAACCAGTATCTCGCTCCTCATGGCCTCGCTTGACTGATATAACTTTGCAACTGCAGAGACTACGTGTGAAGCATCTTCTCTCTGTTTGCCCGTAACACTGAATATATCCTTCTTCCTATTTTGTGCCTGTGTTTAAAAGGCCTTTTGTGCTTTCTGCATATTTGTTCCCAATGCACCTGAGCAGGGTGGAAAATACAGTAACTACATAACAATGAAACTTGAAAAATGAAACCCATTTTTTAGTATGATGTCATGTTTCTCAGCTTATACACACAGCACTTCATGCTAATATAACAACAACACTGTATACTGAAATACGTATTAAAAGCCCCCCAGCCAGCTGGCATGAACACACACACGCTTGACGCCCATGCCAAATCCAGCCTCCAAGGCAAAAAAATGTGGCCTCCAAGAGTGAGGAAATTTTTGCGGACAGACTAATCGACTGACCAACAACTGACCGACAGAGCTGCTGATCACAGCTAAAAACACTGTAAACTACCTGCTCAGCTCCAAACATGAGACAGACACAATTAGCAAACAACTGGTGAACATAATGGAGCATTTAGTGGCTAACTGAGCCTGATATTTCCCTTTAGGGAGTTGGTAGAGACCAAACCACAGCTAGGAGGAAAGTGAAGATTGAACATAAATGTGACTCCAAAAAGTGCTAATGTTTATCCATGCCTGTTGAATGCGTGATTAGGCAACTGTGAGCTAACAAGTTCACCATAATGCCCCTTGTATAACAACCTCTTCCCAACAAATTAGCTTATGTTTGCAGGTTTTTTAAACAGAAAAAAACCCTCTAAAAATGGACAGTACTCCTTTCCCATTGCTAGTGGACCAGAGCTGTGTACATGGCTCTGCAGCAGACCAGTATGCCTGTCTGTGTGTGTGTGTTTTCTTTTGTTTTTTCACATTTAATATCACGGACAGGCTGTGAAACAGATTAGTAAACAGTAAAGAGCAGCATGGAGGCCAGTGAAATTGTTATGGTGGTTACTTCTTTTTATAGCTCTTACTAATTCAGTCTCTCTTTTAACTTGACTACATTTTGAATGATGTTTGAACGCTGCCTGGACAGAGACTGACAATATTTTGTGGCAGCCTGTCATTGCACTGCGCCACCAAAGTGGCTAAAATTAGCACGTCCTCACGGGTGTTATATTTCCATAACTGCTGATTGAAAAAGATTGTGACTGTAGCCAATAAATAAATCAAAAAGCTGGATGTTAGCGAGTGTTAGTGGGTTTTTTGTGCTGCGAAAAAGGGGCTTCAGTGATAACATTTCAGGTTGTTCCACCAACAAGTGGCCAAAAACGTCACTTAATGCTGCTTTAAAGGAGACCAAGTATGCTCGTTAACTGTTTCATACTGGTATTCAAGGTTTCTACTGGAACATATTTACATGCTTTAATGTCAAAAAATTCGACTTTTCCTCATACTGTCCGTGCTAAAACATCTGTATTCACTTTCTGTCTGAAACGCTCCATTTTAGTGCCTGTTTCTTGAAGCCATCTTCCCGAAAAAGCCCAGTCTGCTCTGATTGGTCACCGTTTCTGGGTCTCCCATATCTCAGCATCTCTTCACCATCATTATAGCCAGGAGAATTAATATAACGGAGTACAATGGCACTTGCTGCTATCGTGAAAATCACCAATAAAAGCTTCTCAACACAATGAGGCATGTTCCAATAGGAATATGATCCAAAATCAGGGAGAAATTTACACCATAATAGCCAAGACTACACGTCTCCCTAATGTTAGCATTTAGCTTTATAGCAGTGTGGGCTACATAATGTAAACACCTGCAGTAACATGCTTGAAGCAGATCAAGAAATCTGTCACGAGCTTGTCTTGAAAGTGGAAATTGAAGTGGAATTGCTCAGAGGCATTATGTTTACATATGTTTACCTCATTATTTGAAACTTTTACCAAGTTTAATGTGAACATTCAACACAGTGAAATTATACATATCACAGAAAATAAGGAAAAGCATAACAGGTCCCCTTTAAGTTTTAATGCCTTGATTATTTCTCAGTACGTCTATAGTGAGATTCAGACTGTACACATGACACAATCTCACACAAACATCACTACTAAAACCAATCGGCAACCTCCGAGGCTTAAAAATGAAGCTGATGCGGAAGTGCCAAAAACTGCAGTTCACTGAATGACCACTTGTGCCTGGCTCCAAAACCGAGTAAATCCGCACAGCGTTAAAATGCCCAATTCTACAGCAGAAATGTCCACGTTTACAGCCTGGTACAAAAATGACTCTAGTCTCTATGGCTCATTTTAAAATTTATGACGACTGTATGGGGGTGTTTCTGGCTCCAGAAAGACAAGATGGCGACCGCTGAAATGCCCAACTTAAGGCTTCAAAACTGGAGTCCACAAACTAATGAGTGATGTCACAGTAGCTTTGTCCATTATTTATGCAGTCTGTGACTAAAACCCAAAAACAGGGATGGAACAATGTGTGAATTCATGAACGATTTTATTTGTGTTTATGAGCATCATTTGAGGGATATCTTGTATGTAATGTACAGTATACTGCATGACATCAGCGCCTCGTAAATCCAGGATTAAATCTTACGGATGCCGAACGCCACATGAGCTGACAAAGGCTTTCTATTTAAACAGAAGCTCTGGTGTCACTTCCTTCATTTCCTCAGTATTTTACATTAGCAACAGCCCATTTTCCATTTCATGCCTTTCATGTCATAATATAAGGTAGAACATACTGTCATTTCCTGCTTAAGTCAAGACTTGTAAAAAAAAACAGCAGTGAGCTTGCTAACCTTGCAGCAGTCACACACACACACACACACACACACACACAAAGAGACTGCTGTTTAATTCCACTGAAAACTACAATTTGAATACATTATGTAAAGACCTTTTTGTCAGTGTGGAAAGTTATTCACTGAGAAAAAAAAGACACAGATGTCCTCATGCTGAATACTGATAGCTCTGTATCACCAATAATGATCAGTAATTGCTGGATTAATGAGGACGTCCGCCAGCGAGGAATTTGATCATATTGTTTGTAGAGTTGATATGAACAGAGATAACATGGCATTTAAACTGACATGTGTGAACTATTCACCATTATGATGTTCTCAGCAGCTGTACTGTGGTTTTACAAATGAAATGTGAACTGCAGAAAAGTCACAAAAGTTCATGGAAGAGTTTAAGTACCGAACTGACAACATATTCAAAGAGGAGAACCGGATCCTGGGAAACCGTTTGATGCTGGAAAGTAACTTCTGTCTGTGATGGTTTTACCTTCCTGCTGCATTTACAATACAAAGAGGAATCTTCTAGGTTTGCTTTTGGCTTGCTTTGCGTCAGGAGGTTGTTTTCGTGGATATGTGAGGAGATTTGAAATAACCTCTTCTTGCAAATTATTCCCTTTACTTGCCAAGTGTATACTGTGTAACTTTAACAGCCTATGTGGGTCTGACGTGCCAGAAATGAAAACCCTGTCCAACGATGTCATTTGTTTTTCACAATAAATTTCCAAGACATATTTTCCGCCGCGAGCCCCATCAGCCCGGCTGCTTGTAGACTTTAATCTGTTATGCTGTGTCCACGCTCAGTTCATGTTCAATTAAACCAAAGAAATACAATAGTATTAAGTCTGAAAACACAATTTGTTGTGTCTCTGCTCCACTGAGTTTCCTAATTGTACATCTTTCCCCTGCTATTTGTTCACCACACATGTCTTTTTGTGTGTTTAGTCTGTGAAGCCACTCAAGTAAATAATTAACCAGTTGGAACGCAACATCTTGACTTCGTCTTTGTTTTTTTTTAAAGCTCTAGATGCTCCTGACTTTAAAGGGCTGTTTGATTTTTGTGCTGTTGGAGTGTGAAAAGTTGGATGATCTCAGACAGCTTAAAATATTGTGTTAAATCAAACGAGAGCGCATACAGCAGTCCAATACCAGTCACGCACAAGTTGAAATAATCAGTTTTATTATAGTCGATGATGTGTGGCGTACACTGTAAAATGATATTTGGAGAAGTACAATTTGGGATGTACAACAGAGGACAAAAATGCAATGATACTTAGAGACTACAGAAAGAAACAGGAAGGTTAATAATGTCCTATAAATAATGTGTGTTTACCTATTAGGTTTCTAGCTGAATGCACATTTAGCGATATTTAAAACGGTATCACACACAGCTGAGCCGTCTTTATTTGGCTGTCCCACAGATATCTGCGTGACATGGTTTATGTCAGAGTGCAATAGCTACTTTGAAAAACAGCACCAAGGAAAAATAAGTAAGAGCTAAAAATCAATATTAAATTGAGTCATTTTTACCTCTGCCAGGGAGGTTGTGATTTCAGCCTTGTTTGCTAGTTGGCAGCCTATCGCTAAAAACTTACTAACAGATTTACATGAAACTTGGTGGAGACTATAGCCAGGGGCCAAGGAACAAGTTATTATCTTTTTTTTGGTGTGAATCTGGATCCAGGCACAGAACCAGGAATGTTTTAAAGGGGCTATTTATGGGCTTTATTTTATATTCTCACTTTCTCATCAAAGTATTTCACTGCTGGAAAGGTGGTCGCTTCATAAAACTGGGCTGTCTGTGCAGCAGAGAGACACAGACACTTTTGAAACTGGTGCTACACGACCAGGAAAAAAAATGGAGAAAAGGGCTGTGGCATTCACTTTTGCTCAGGAGATAGAAAACCTACGACTACCAGAATGCATTGCTCCTGCTGGTGGGTGACGTAATGAGAGCTGGTTGTGATTTGTCAGAAAACAATATGGTGGCCAGCAGGTCACAAACGCTCTCATATTACAGCTAAACAGTGCACTTAAATATATTTCTGAAAACATTTTATGTGAGAAATTCACAATTTAGTGGCAGAGTCTTGGTTTATACATGACTAGCACTGCCTAGCTTTACAGATGGATCTGAGTTTGAGAGAGAAAGGTAACGAGAGAGAGAGGGGAGTCTCTCTCAATCCGCTTCTATACTCTGTGTCTGCGGTGACAGCAGGCATGCAAAAGTGAGGAAGTACAATTTGTAGTTTGAGCAACAGCCCTAGAGCCAGTGAAACACTTAATCAGCAGACTTTTTAGCTGATAAACCAGCAGAGAGATCTGGGCGCTGGCAAGATGGAGGGTTGCTTACCATAGTTCAATTACACATGCTGCTCACGTTGTTATGATACAAAGCTGGTTGAAAATTGGTGAATTATCACTTTAAATTCTGCACTTAATCAGATGAAAAGTGAGATTTTTTAAAATGTAGCTTATATAACTATAAATATTCAAAGACATAATATTCAATATTTTTATATTATTAATGGATTAAATGACACTGTGCAATGTCAGAGACGATACTGGTATAGTGATAAGTCCACGGAGAATTATAACCCGATTCTGCAGTTTCTCTTTACTTTACAGACCATTGTGGCATTTTCAGCTTTGGTTCTACTGCCTGCACATTTACTGCTTTGGTTCACACACACTTCACAACCTTTTTTCAAGTCACAACAGGCAGCTGCTTCCTGCGAAAAAAAATCTCTACACACTGACAAAATAAGAGCAAAAGTTGCCGTAACAACTTCATAAGGTGATGATGTGTCAATGGCATGATGACAGTTTGTTCCACTGACACTAAGCAGCCAAAAGAAATCAATCAATGCTGCTTTGAAGAAAGTTATCCTTCCTTAGAATTATCCAAGTAGGTCATGACATATATTAACATGTAATGTACTCAAGGAAATTTTAAGCATCAAAGTCTTTATTTCCTGCATTTTGGTGATTTTTTTATGCACCAAAACATGGTGGAAATCTGTATCTGATAGGAGTGGGAGCATGGCAATATTGTAACGATACACTGAGGCCATGTATTGATTTTTTTATTTATAAAAATTATAAATATCGTAAAATACAAATAAGACATTTAATAGCCTTCTACAATGATATAATCAACTGGTTATTCTGTCCATAAGATACACTTTACTGTAATAAAAATGACTAAAGTGAGATAAAACAGACTGAAAACTTTCAATAGACACAAATGTTGACAAAGTTTTCCATTGGGGACATAATCAACAGTTGAAAAGGGTTATAATTCGCAAGATATTGCCATATATGTTATTGCAATACTAATGCAAAACATTTAAAATCACAATTATATTGTATTGTGACTTAAGTTTCGTGGTAATATCAAATTGTGTGGCCTCAGCTGATCCCCATCCCTAGCATTCATGTGAGGGGAAACAACATTCAGGCACCAGGTGATGATTCAAAATCTAACAATGTAATGGAATATAATGCAGTAAGGATCTCAGGCATTCTGTATTGCTTTCGAATATTTATCCTCCCGTAGATCCACTTTTCTGATTTAATGTTATCTCTGCTAAGTCAACAAATACTGTATGTGGGCACGACCTAATCTTCATTCCTCATTTGTGCGTTTTTGGGGAGGTAACCTCTTTAAATGTGCATGTGGCACCTTCTCACATCAATAATACATTTATTCATTTTAATTTTATAACCGCCTGGACTTTAACATCTCCTTTGTGTTTCACAAAGATTTCTGCTCACGTTCAAAACTTCCTGCACATTCAAAACATGATCCCACATCTGTGTTCTCTGAGATTTAAGTAATAAAGTCATAATATTTCAGGAAAAAATCTACCTGCCCTATCGTCCGCTGTGCATTACGTTATTGCTCTGCGCTTTAGTGCACCCTTCAGACCATCTGACAGACATGTACTGTAACCTGTTTGGTGCTCTCTCTGGATGAGATAAAGTTTAGGAAAGTGGTCTGCGCTGCTCTTCATATTACAGTTTCGGGTCTGTAGTAAGTTTGCCAACCGAGGACAGACGTGTCTTTCATTTCACTGAACAATCAGCGTGATACCGGTACTATATCATTGTGATCACAGAGGGCAAAGCTCTTCATCTTGCTGCATGTAAAGGAGGTGGGAACAAAACAAACACTAGCAGAGTGTCTTCCTCATCCAGTGGGGACATGAGGGAGCTGTAGAGCTGATGGAGATTATATTTGATTTAAGCACATGAAATTAAAATCAAACTAGGGTTAGGGACAATTTTAGGTAATCAGAAAAGTGGTAAGGACGTGTCCCAGCCACTCCTACCTTGAGTTACGCCCATGGGTGCCCGCTAATGTGGAGATTCTGTATTTGATGGTGCTATATTGTGAGGTGTGCAGAAAATAAAATAACATAAATGTCTCATAACAATGCAACTCAGCACAGAAACTCCATATTTTATGTCTCAAGGATTTCTACAGAATAGAATTAACAGTATCCTTCCAAAGCCTCAACAAAAAGGAAGCATATGTTGATGGATATTGTGTCATCTTAGATTATACAGGTGATTTTTATTCTCTGAAATAAAAAAAACTTTTATTACAGTCTGTGTTCACATACTGCACAGGTTTCTTTTTGCAGCCAATGTCTGAGAATTATTAATTTTAGTGAAGTGCAGCTACGCGAGAGCTCAAAAAAGAAAAGAAAATTCCAAGAATAGTTAATTTTCTGAAGCACAAAGTATGGAGGACGACCTCCTTCAGGCCTTTTGACATGTCAGTGTGAAATATGAAATCAGTTGGAGGCTGACAGCATGGTAGATGTTTCTCAGTTTGGTGTTTTGTCTCTCATTGAACGGCTTCTTGTCATTCTGCTTCTATAAAAATAAACACAAACTCCTCCTTACAAACCGGCATACAGAGCATCTAAAATTAATTCACAAGTCAGTGTGAGTACACTTAGGTGATAGAAAACAACCACTTCCGTTTTTTATTCATGCACAAAGTCACGTAGTAAAATCCCCTCCTTCTATTATAAAGAACATGTATTTACAGCTTTAGATGGAAACCCTAAAAGTGATAAAATCTACATATGCAAACGAGCTGTCTGTTAAAAAGGCTAAGCCGAACAGTGAACTGTTGTAATGTGAACATCTGGTGTTTGTTTCTCTGAATGTTTCCTATGTGATTGGGGTACAAAATTATTATTCATATTTACTTTGTTTGCCTGTTATCAGACAGAACTGTCAGCATTTTACAATTTGTTTCCATCTTCAGTTTGATAGCGCATCCACTCTGATTTTTGTGGAGGAGGAGGACTCGATTTTACCCAACCAATTACTAGAGACTAGAGGTTTAACAGTAAAAGTATTTGTTCCACACCATTCTGCACAGGACATTCAGTTTGATATGTGACACACCTTTGGTACGCCCTGTGACCAAAACAGTCAAAATAATTTATGTTGTAATGTTTTCTACTCACACAGACAGAAATTCAGAAGTGCAAGCTTGCCACTGGAAGTTTTGGTTTTGCAGTAGCTGGTGTGTCTCAGCTCCATCATGCTAGTTGTCATGTTACCTGAGTTAAATGGACAACATGTTTACACAAAAACGATCCACTGAAAACATAATCATTTCTCATTTTCATTTTGAAAAAACCTTCTGCGTTCAGACGAGGTATTGATGACAATCGCAGTGCACACAGAGCAGCAAAAATGACCAAAAACGCTGTAGTATACATGCCAGGCCAGTAGCTGGCGGTGTAACTTTTTAATACAACAACACGCTCCTGCGCAGATGCGCTTCCTTCTACTAGGAGTGATGTATAAGCAAACAAAATGGCAACCGCACGAACGATTGTCTGGACAGATGCCACAGTAAATCTACATTTTGCTGGGGAAGCGTTGATAAATTCAACAGGGTGAGCAGCACAAGCAGAGCCCGGGAGTCTGCCATTGTTGTTATGATGGTCGACTTTCTCGCGCATGCCTAGTGACTGGAACCGTAAAGTGCATGTGCAGAGGAACTGCATATTGCAAGTTTACATGACAACAGAGACGGTGCTGTTTCCAAAAATTGCACTCTGGAACCCGCTTTCAAAACGTTGGTTCAGGCACCCAAAATTCTGCTGTCGTGTAAACAATCGGCCAAACGCAACTTACGTTTACCGTTTTCAGTTAAAACTGTTGTCGTATAAACAGGACCTTAATATACGCCAACACTGTTCAACTGAAGTTGGGTATATTTGTGGACTTTGTGGACTGGACACTGCAAACATTTAATTTACAATGTCTGCAAATATGTTGATTAGTTGATAGGGACAAAAAAAATGAGCTTACATTTATTTAGCACCTTTCATGCAGGGAGTGCAGCAAAAAGCATCTCGCTGGCTCAACAGAAGTCAATCCTCAGCTATATTGCGTGTATGATAAAACAAAGTTTTGGTTAACAAACTGAAATGAGCTTTAAAATTGAGATCAGAATCTAAAATGACACCAAGGTTTCTTACTTGAGGTCATGTCTCTGTAACCAGATGTAACCAGTTCAGGCAGCCTCTCACTAAACCCGGCCCATGCCAAAGTAATAACTAACTCTAAAGGGTGTTTATGGCTGCATATATGCAACCAAACTTGTACTAAAGCTTGTGCTAAAGCTTTGCTACAATGTGCCTCCACGTGTGCATTTCTGTCAGACCACTGTGTCTGCCCTGTATAAACAAGCACAATCTGCAGATCAGGAATTATCAAAAGATCAGTCTAAAGGCCTTTGTACACCGAGTCATTTTTTTTATAGTTGTTTTTTAATCAGTCATCCGAAAAATAGCGTTACGCGCAGAAACCTTACACACTGATTCCGATGCGTTTTATTGTTCTATTCGTTGTGACAAAATGAAAAGACACATTTCCTCCTTTGCCTCTCCCTCTACTAGAGTTACTGATCTGACCATCACCACTCTGTCCCTGTCTTTCATTTGGCACCGCAGCTGCATGAGGGGGCGGAACTGTCCTATCTCTTTGTCTCCACATTGTGTCTGCGGTTCACATCCTGCTCCTCGTCATCATCATCCACCTGAATACCTCTATCAGACCTGTTGGAAGTGAGCTATATGAGTTATGAAATGATTCTGTGTCTTGTTACTGTGTCCCGTCGCCATATTTTCTTTACAGATTCTGGTCAAACGTTTCTGAAGGCTTCTGACGATTGTGAAAAACACAGAAAATTGGACCTGTTCCGAAAAATTTTAATGACGGACGAAAGTTTAATGACAGACTCAGTGTACAAACATGACTGACACAATGTGAGGTCGCATTTATTTTTAGATATGCAATGATTTCGGACAAAAAAAATTGGCTCCGTGTGCAAAGGTCTTTATGATGGAGAATTACATGACATTATGCCTGTATTTGAATGCTTTCACTCTTACTGTAAACTTTTTCCCAGCTGTATCAAAAATGTACTAAATTGTGACCACAAAACCAAGGCACATAAGCGTGAAGCTTATGTACCATTATTCTCCTACTAGAGACCAACGTATGCGCCTGAACCCAATGTCACTTTGAGTCAATGCTAAAGCATAGCCTTGCCAACAAACTGGTTTTCCAGAGTTTAAGGAGTGAAGCAGAGTGAAGTAAAAACAAACTATGATGTGAGCCCACAATCACTTTAGAACAGCCTTGATAGCAGCGTCTATCTCGTCTATATCGGTCACCATTGTTGTTATTACTTCTCATTGATTCCTGCTTGACAACAGCTTGACAACAGGGTTAGTCCTGCCCGATGCGCTGATTGGCTAATTGTTAGTCCCCCTGCAGCACTCATTGGATCGATTGCTTTTTAAACCCAGAATCCGTTGTTTCATGTCATGATGTCAGCCGAATCCGCCAACTCGATGGAGTGGGCGGATTCAAAGGTAATTTGTTTCTTTGATAGTTGATTGGTAGATAATTCCTCAATACTCATCACAAACTGTCATTAACACTCGGTGAATGTAATCTCTGTGGGTTTGATGAATTTATATTGAAATAAAATTACATTTCTGATCACTACTGCATGATAGGGTGGTGCACGTTCAGTCAGATACCTTTGTCCACAACAATACATCTATAAAGGTGCCAAATTGCCATTTAGTGTGTTGAAAGGTTTCGTTCCACGCAGTTTTCAGTCCACATTGAAATGTCAGAAAAGAAGAAATGGTAAAATTGCTTCCTTTGTTCCTCTCTTTTAGTTTGATGGTACTTTGGCAAACAATAAAATGGAGCACTGCCTCCATCCATGGTGTTTGGATGAATGACAAATACAGCCAGTTACAGCACTTTGGGATAAAACTCTTTGCTGTCATCACCGACTTTCAGACATCAAACTGAAAAATACTTTTGAAACAAAATTTCTAATTCTCTGTGTTGTTGGCTGAATTACCAGAAAAAATAAGTGACCACAGGGGAAAAAAAAGTTTGTTTGAGATAGAAATTTGGCTTCCCCTAATTGCTGTGAACCAAAATGACCTGATTTGTTTTAGGCGTTGGATCAGGCCATGGTGGAGGAGTCAGAACCTGTCATCATTTAAAAATGTGACCTTTAGTTAGTATCGCCTCCATCAAGCTAATCACTGTAATGTTTTTCAACATCAGTACACACTGCCGGATTAAATCATGCATCAACATTTTAGCAACGTTGAATGGAGACGGTGCCTGCCATGTCACATTTAAGTTTAAAACATTTAATTATAGAGCCCCTCCAATCAGTCTGCTCCTCTGAGACATCACCACGGATACCCCATTAACAGACGGATTGACACAATCCCGTCATCGCAGTCTCTCTTCAAAGTGCAAGACAAAAAAAAAACTACACGGCTGCATAATGTTCCATTTTATTTTTCACCTCTCCTCTAAAGCAAGGGCAGCGGTTTCAATCAAACCAATTGACTTCTGCCTGACCTCTCTGCTATGACTACAGTCCAGAAACGCCTTAGGCAGAGCTGAATCCGCACACTAAGCCCTAAGAATAGGAGTGCTTTAGACTGTAGCCTACCTAATTGACTCTGTAATAGTGTCATAGTTCAGTGCCACCAAATTGACTGAGTTTTCAAGCAAGCTTTGGCAACACTGATACCCTTAAAAATGACGAAAAAAGGCCTCCCGGTGTAACTCCAGGTTTATCACCCTTAACACAACAAGGAGCAACAAAACAGTGGCGATGTAGCACTCAATACTAACCTCTGCGTTTAGAATTGATCCCTCCGAGCCAATTACATCAATATGACAATAAATGTCGTGGATAACTATCCATCATGCCATAATCTTAAACATCAATACTTTTATGTGAACAATGGAACAAATACACGGATGTAAAAGGGTTGTTCATAGTCTACAAAGCATTTTAGCATCTTCAGCTCATTGTTCTCTTTAAAGGACAGCTTTACGTCTCTGGTTCAGTCAGAACCAACAGTGCACTACCTGACCAGCACCTTATGATTGAACTGCAAAGTTAGCAAACAGACGGTGAACATATTGAGGCATTTAGCAAGTAAAAAGCCAGATAATTCCCTCAGGAGTTGGTGGAGAGCAAAACAAAGCTAAAAGAGAGTGATAACTGGACTTACAGCCAATCAAAGCGGTTTCAAAACTGTTTCAATGTCAACCATGCTGCATTCACATGGAATCACCAGTGGCTGGTAGAGGGAAAACACCCTCTAGACCAGTGGTTCCCAACTGGTGGGTCACGGTCAAAAAGGTGGGTCACTGGTCAATTCTGAAAAGCCCGCAAGTGACGCATAAACATGTCAAGTTTGTAAGAAACACATTTTAATTTTAAAGTGAAATGAATTTCCGGCACAAGCTTTTATTTTGAAGTGCCGTTTCCTGTTAAAGAGTGAGTGAATAACAGACAGCTACTTCACAGAGACAGCAAACTAGCTTCACAACATGGCCAAATGCAGGTATGACGCTGAATATATTAAACAGTGTGGACCTTGAACTATTGACTAAGGAGAAATCTGGACCCTGTGGCTGGACCAGTTGGGAACACTGGTCTAGATGGAACAGGAAAACAAATAAACTGTTCGATGAAATTGCAGGACGGTAAAACCAATGGTAATAGTAACTGGACCTGCAATTGTATAGCACCTTTCTAGTCATCCGACCACTCAAAGCACTTTTTACACTACAGGTCACATTCACCCATTCACACACACATTCATACACTGGTGGCCGAGGCTACCAGACAAGGTGCCACCTGATACTCAGTTTTTAACACTCACACACCGATTGAACAGCCATGTGGAGCAATTTGGGGTTCGATATCTTGCTCAAGGATACTCTGACATGCAGATGTAGGAGCCGGGGATTACGCCACTGATTTTCCGATTGGTGGATGACTCGCTCTACCTCTGCGCCACAGCCACCCAGGGATTTTGTTTGGTGTGGGTGGCTGGGTGAGTGGAGGCTGAACTGAGCTCCAGTGGGCATGAAGTTTAAGATGACACATTTTTTCCAATCATACATGACGATATGTTGCGATGGCGATATAATATTGTCTAAAAAATTGAATAAAATATATTTAATAAAATGATTTAATGTATATTATTTAATGTAATGATTCTAATTAAGTCCAGTAATTGTCCAGATCACCTTTGTCTTCTTCTTATGTGAAGGAGCTGCGTAACATCCCACTGTAGATTTCATTGCAGAGGACTGCATAAAGTAAAAATACTTTAAATTTGAACAACAATGACGTCTACCATTACCACTGTGTGTGTTCTCTTGCTGCTCACCTAATTTTACCATACTGCTGCTACTCATCCACTAAAATGAGATCCGATTCGCTGTCTATCACCTGTCTGATTCCATGTGAAGACACCATGACTCGGCCGTCTCACAGAGCAGATTCACTTCCATTTTACTAAATGTACCAATCCACGACTCTCTGCCCTTTTCTTTATGCCTCATGTTTTGTGGCATTTAGGGAAGTAAAATCTAATCACACCAATATCCAGCTTTATATATGTTTTTAACTTGTTGACTGTATCTACACTGACTGATCAAGATTCCCAGACTGTCTGTGAGCCTGCCTCTTCCACCACAGGCAGATTCCCCTTCAGTCACTACAGTGGGCGGGGAAATAAAATTGATGAATCAATACATAAAAGCACTGTTGATTTCCTCCAATAGAGCCAACATGAACTATTTTGGCTCAGTATATTTCTGCTGTCAGCGTGCTGAAGGCAGGTTAGCCAGCTGTCCCCTCAGCTCCCTGGAAGCTACTGCTAACAGATGGCTGAGACGTTATGGACGATGGAGTCAGTGTGGATTGGATGAGAGAAGGCTTACACGCCACTTACGTCTCGCTTCAAGTGGGTATTCCCAGTAACATCCGTCAGGTGGTCCAAATCACGACTCCAAATTGATGCTGATGTTGCTTTGTGTCTGCTACATGTGTAAATAAGCAGCTGTATGCTAACAAGTTATATCAGCTATGTAAGGCCATGATGCAGTCTGACAGATATGAAGGTCAGGGCCCAGTTGTTCAGATTTGGAAATCCCATATTTTGCTTTCCAGAATCAGGGAATCCATCTTACTTTTGTGCCAGTTCTTCAAAGTAACATTGGATTAGATCAGTGGTTCCCAACTAGTGGGGCAGAGTCCTTTCTAAATGGACCGCAACTGACTCATCAACAGGTCAAGTTTGAAAAAAACACACTTTATTTTGAAGTACAGTGAATTTCTGTCACAGAGCTTTTATTTTGAAGTGCCATTTCCTGCTGCAGAGTGAGTGACTAACGGACAGCTACTTGACAGAGACAGCAAACTAACTTGACGATATGTTCAAACGCAAGTATGACACTGAATATATTAAACTGTGTGGACCTTGAACTAATGACGAAGGAGAAATCTGGACCCTGGGGCTGGACCAGTTGGGAACCACTGGATTAGATCACCCTGATCCAGATACAAACTTTTCAAGATTACCAAATTCAGATAACCATAGCTCTAAATGGGATTACATACCCATGTAGGCTGTAGACTGCCAACAAAGATACTGTATTTAACACTCATCGCCACAGATGCTGCCATAAATAAATAATTTTTGTTTGATTTGACAGCTATTTCGGAGATTATATTTTGGGGACAACATCCTTTGTTTTTTTTACTTTACTGTGCTAAAAGGCTTAATAGGTAGCCTCATGTGTACTTTATCTACTTTATCACAGTAACTGTTGAACAAAGCAAGTGCAAAATATAAACAAATGTATACATAACTGACCAATTTAAAAGTTTTATTACATTTTGTTCCTGAAATCCACCATGAATCAACCGTTCTGGGATCAGGATAAATCTAATTTTTTTGGTTAAAGGTATCCCAGTCCTACTGAAAAGTTCTGATCAACAAATACTGACGGTTTGATGCAGATCAAAACCGAGACTGAATTACATGATCTAATCCAGTGGTTCCCAACTGGTCCAGCCACGGGGTCCAAATTTCTCTTTAGTCATTAGTTCAAGGTCCACACAGTTTGATATATTCAGTATCATACTTGCGTTTGGCCATTCATTGAGCTAGTTTGCTGTCTCTGTTAAGTAGCTGTCTGTTACTTGTTCACTCTACAGCAGGAAACAGCACTTAATAAGACAAATTATGTGCCAGAAATCCATTGTACTTCAAAAATAAAGTGTGATTTTTACTATCTTGACACATACATGAGTCAGTGGCGGTCCATTTAGAAAGGACCCACAACCCACTTTTGGACCGTGACCCACCAGTTGGGAACCACTGATCTAATCCGATGTTACTTTGAACAACTGGCACAACTCTACAGCAGGAAATGCCACTTCAAATGTACCAGAAATTCACTGTGCTTTGAAATAAAGTGTTTTGTTTTACAAACATGACATGTTTGCGAGTCACTTGCGGTCCATTCAAGATGGACCAGTGACCCACTTTTTGACCACGAACCACCATTTGGAAACCACTGATTTAATCCAGTGTCAGAATCCTTTCTTTCTTTTGAACAATACTTTTTCAAGATTTGATCCTGTCTGAAATCTCAGATCACTTCCAAACATCTGGGTCCAGCTGTGGAGATCTGCCTCAAAGTGGCCAAAGCAGGAAAGAAAATTAAAGGTTGCTGCTTTAACTCATCATAAAATTAATCTTAAAAATGTGCACTTTTTTTACAGCAGTAGTAATCATCACTTCTCATTATGTTCAAGAGAGTTTTGAATATTTTTTCCCCTCAAACAGAGCTTGAGCGATTTCATACGACTGAAATATTCTTGTTAACTCTCCCTGGACAACCTGGGCCTCTTCCACAGAGAGTGTTTTTCACACCTCTGACCTCTCCTGTGTAGAGAAAGGGGCCGCCGCTTACATTCAAAAGGTGTTAATTAAAAAGAGGAAAGAAATTCCGGCGCCATATGGAGGAGGCTACCTAACAGCAGGCTCCCACTGTTTTTGAATTTCACTTTGCTGCTCTTCCCTGTGTTTCTGCGGCGATGAGGTCATCTGGAGTGACAGAATGACAATGATTAGGTAATAGGTCTTCACAGGCTGCCGGTGCTTTATGAAATCTGCTCTGCTGGATCACACACGGCTCACACACAAATTTGGCTGCGCGGGTTTACCTTTTCTTCTTGTAAAATTGTGAAATCAAATGTCTCTTAAGTGAAGAGGTAAACCATTTCGTTGTTTTACTAAGGAGTAGTTCTTCAAGAGTGAACTCAGAGAAAATATTAGCTGGTGTGTATTTTTATTTTTATTTTTTGGCTTAATATTTTAGTGGTGCCATTGTGAGAGATACTGTGAGTGGGAGGGGACCTGCAATTGCACAGAAAACCTCTTATGAGAGAAACGCTAAGCCTCAAGAAATGATACACAGCTGCTCGGGAGTATTTTTGCACCATAATTGACGTGCCACAAGCATAATTTCCCATCATTAGAGGGACCTGTTGCCTGGGAGCACAGGGGCTTCCAAGGAGGAAAATCCAAGCCCTTAAGCTGCCAGGCCTGAGAGATAACAGAGCTGTAGAATCACAACCGCAGAGATATGGGCAAAATATGCGGACAGCAAACAAGCCCATTTTGCCCATTCATTATGCTGGGTTGTAGAAATCATATCAAGCATTCTGTTATACATAATGAATGCAGACCTGGAGGAACATTTTCATAAAAACTCTGCATAGCAGAGCAAAATAAGTCCATCCTCCAGACTGATGTGTGGAGTAAAGTGTTTTCAAAATGACTGAATAATGTGCCCAGTCCCTTTTCTTTAAATTCAAATTTAATTCTTCAATCCAGGACTCTCTTCCTTCCCTGGAGACGCAGCAAACGATCGCGCCGGTCCTAAAGAAAACCTCGGCTGCAGGAGATGAATGACCTCTGCGCATTCGTCATCATCACCTCCTCACCAATTAAACGCCGACAAAACACTGCAGAGGAAGCAGCTGCTTTCATCTTCTAATTGACTGATTGATTTGCCTGTTTTTCTGTCACCATATAAGATGTTTTTATGATGCAACCCCGACAGCATTTCATTTGATTTATAGAGCGCAGCTTTAGTGGGCGCACTGATGTGGGAAGGTGATATAAACACCATTTGTGAATTCATATGGTATAAAAATAAAAAAAAGGCCTGCTGAGGAAACAAAGCCAAAAAAAAAAAAAAAAAGTCAAGTGTTTTGTTTTGCAAATTTGTTGTGGCTGTCGAGTCCCTGTAGCATCGACATAAATACGAACAGAAATAATATAAAATGCACATTTTCTGTATGGTTAATAATATCTTAAATCTGAGACAGACTGCCCAGTGTGGGAGTTGTTTAAAAGATTTTGTTGTTACTGTTATTGTCTGGTTCATGTATTGAGAGATGTGTCCAGCCCTCTGGGTGAGCTATTGTTTAGGTGTTCTTCACTCATCTGGGATCTATATTCACCCCAACCTCCAGGATAAACTGTGCTCATGAAATACATTCTGCAAAGACTATTTTTCATTAGAGAGCCGTTTGCCATTCTCGCTTTGGATTTTGTGGAAAATTCATGATGTCATGTGAAGCATAAAAAAAGCTTCATTTGTCAGTTTCCCCTCTGAGGCAAAAACAGAAATTCTCTTAGACGTGGTTTTTCTCTGGGATTAGTGTTTGACTGAGACGGTTACTCTCAGATTAGAGGATTCTATAATCAATATTTTGCACTGATATATGTTATCTTTAAATGTGATCGTTTTTTTGCTGAAGTTCATGTCTCCAAAACAATGTTATTTTGAGGTTTAGGGTTTAATTTATTCATCCATAAAATCATGGAAATTACAGTGTTCCCATCTAATCAACCAACACTGATTACAGAACATAAGAAATAAATACCCATAAAATAACACGACAGCTAAAGATAGATTTTCTAACAGCGTGGTTATGTCTCTGTTTGGGCACAAAATACCAACCTCATGTATCGGCAAACGGCTATGGTTTACATACAGACATATATCGGGGCACATATTCCATTTTAAAATATCATACTTCTTCCCCGTAGATCCATATTTGGCATCTCAGTACAAATTGTTAAAAGTTTATGATGTAAATAAAGGGTTTTAAAATCTAGCTGTTTACATGTTTATTACATTCTGAATGTGTATGCTTCCATGTTGCCAAATAATTGCCAGGAGATTGTTGCTAGGAACTATAGCTCATACAAATCAATCAACGCTCCTACTATACACAGAAAGGATGACGTCCCACTGTCAAACATATCTGCCCAAAGAGGAAATAAACTAGCCATTGATATCTACTTGTATTATTTTCACCAAACATTTTGAATTAATAATATTACATTATTGTTCCCCCAATATTTTTCGGTGTTTTTTAAAGACATAAAGCCCAAAAATTTGTTAGAAAAGGTTCCATCCATCCATTTTCATCAGCTTATCCAGGGCTGTGTTGCAGGGCCAGCAGGCCAAGCACAGCACCCCAGACGTCCCTCTCCCCAGCAACGCTTTCCAGCTCTTCCTGGGGGACCCCAAGGCGTTTCAAGGCCAGATGATATATGTGATCCCTCCAGCATGTTCTGGGTCTGCCCCGGGGCCTCCTACCAGCGGGACGTGCCTGGAGCACCTCTACCAGGAGGCACCCAGGAGGATCCTGATCAGATGCCTGAACCACCTGAACCACCCCTGACTGTCCCTGACTTGCCCAGTATGTTTGGAAAAAGTTACAGAATTCAATTTTTACAGCGTCTACGCAGCCTTGTTTATTTGATGTGTCCATCGAAACGATGAACACAGTCATAAAGGTTTCCTCAAAAATCACTGCGTAACTCTTAAATGCTCAGAGAAGCTAAATATTTAGGGTGGTTAGGGGGTGTGATATATCCAATATTCTCTATGTACTGCGGCTTGTTCCACACGGGATAAATAAAATAACTATATCGCGAACACTGAGTATAAATTGTCACGCCATCTTTTAAGCCACCCGTATGAGACTCGGTTTGGCATTTTAGCTCTTTCACTCTCATAATCTTACACAAAGAAAGAAAGAACCACAGACATGATGGATCACAAATACTCCTCCGCCCATCCAGATCACTTTCTCCCAAGTGAGTGTGTGAGCAGGTGACATGGGTGTTTCTCATCCACAGGGCTCTAGACTGCTACTATGTTTAGTCGAATTTTGCGACTATGCAGCTCCACTGCAACTTACAAATATTATTAATATATGAACTGCAGAGCTGTCAGTGTGTTTCCAGGTTACAGTGAATAAATCATCATGTTTAACAGCGCAGGGGTAACTGTTTAATTTAATGAGCTTAACGTTAGCATGTGTCCTGTAGGGCTCAAGATCGTGACTACTGAGTCACATTTTACGACCATGGAGCACCATTCTAACTTGCAAATACTTTTAATATGTGAACTGGAGTTAGTTACTGTTGGTTAGTGTTTCAGGCTCACAGTGAGTAAATCCATGTTTCAAGGCGTATCGCAATAGTTTAACTTTATGCTAACTGCTAACATCTGACTGTAGACTAGGAGATTCAACATGCAGGCTGAGCTGAGCAGGGTGCTTCAAAATAAAAGCATCAGTGGTTCTGCTTTGATTTATTTATTTTAACAGTACCTTCTTTAACTTTGTTATGACAGCAGATACTTTATCTTTATTGTAAATGTAGTTTATTGAATAATTCTGTATTTTAATATTCTGCAGTACAGTATCCCGATATTTATTATTTATTGTAATATAGCCTAAAAATATACATGGGCAGACTGTGACATATACAGTAGGTGTGGAGGCAGCTCTGCGCCGAGGTGTGCGTTCAGTCGCATGTCATACTTCTAGCCTTGCTTTCGACGGAATAAAACTTGCTCTGGCCCGCACTCTCTCACACACTGGTAAACATTTTGTCTGTGCTCACTGCCTGATTCACACCATGAAAAACAATCTGCTTATATGATCAGTTTACTTTCAGAAATTCAGAATTTTACATTTTAGAAAGCAGAATGGGGGCAAGAGTCTGGAAACACAAGTATCTAACACCTAATCAGCAGCGTGTAATTAACTGAGTTTACAGCAGACTGACAGAAAAGCTTGATTTAATTTGAAAATGTACTTTGTGGTGTTTTTTCCACCACATTGTTGACACTTTAAATAGTCTAAGCCTTGTTTGCATGACTCAACGTTACTCCACATAAACAAAAACAACTCCAGCACTTGACGACTCTAATTAACTCGTTCGGAAGATGACCAGGACTCGCTGCGAAAAACTCGATCCACCTTTCACCATGTCTGTTCAGCATGTTTCGATTTGGACACATTGCATGCATACTTGGAAAAGCTGTTAAATGTGCCAGCAGGGAAACCAGCAGGACAGACAGTAGTCGCCCATTTCAGCACAGAATACCCACAAAGCATTTTGGCAGCTCCCTCACTCCAGCATGAGCAGAGCTTTGCAGTAATCGTGCCAGAGACAGACAGGGACCTGACACATAAAGGGAGTTCACCATACAGTAGAGGGCTTTCTATGAATTTTGGGGGTTATCCTGGGTTCAACTGCCAGCTCTGTGGGACACATTCAGGACACCAGTGATTTCTGATTCATGTTAAGTGAAACAAAATAACTCTAAGACAGCCTGACTGCTGATTTTTTAGTCGTGCCAGCGGCACAGCTCTAGGCAGTTTTGGTCATCTGTCAGTCAGCCAGGACTGAAATATCTCAACAGCTGTCAGATGGATCGCCTTGAAATTTGGTTCAGGCATTCATGTTCCACAGAGGATGAATTATACATCACTTCTGTGATTCCCTGAATTATCCCCCAGTGCCACCAGCAGGTCAAAGTTTTCACTTATCCAGTGAAATATCTAAACGTCTACTGGTTAATAGTACATGATGTGTCACAGACATTAAAGGTCCCCAGATGGTGAATTCCACTGACTTTGGTGATCCTGAACTTTTACTGTAGCATCACTGTGAGGTTTACGTGTGTTTTTAGGTGAAATGTCTTGAAAACTTTTAAATGAATTGTCGTGAAATTTAGAACAGGCCTCCATTTTCTCCTCTGGATGACTTGTGATTACTGAAGTGACTCCAAGAACTCATCTTGTGGTGCCATTATCAGGTAACAAAATTTTAATTTGTCCACCACTTTACGACCAAATACCTGACAAGATTTGTCTGTATTTCCAGGTCTTCCATGTCTTTGTGTTTCTGCACTGTCACTGCAGTCGACGAATGGCTGTAACACAGTATAGCAGCACTTTCTCACGGTAAAAACGGCCAATAGAAACTTCTAAACACAAACCAGACACACTCCAACAGTGTACGGTCTAAAACGGGCGGGAAATTGACACTGACTATAGCATGTAGCTTCATGCTACAGTGTACTTCCAGGAGGGAAATGAGTGAAATGGAGAATAGCCGCACAGCAGGAATCTGATCTGAAATTGGGGAGAAATTAACAATATCCGTGACCAAGTTTACATGTTTCCCTGGCATTAGCATGTAGCTACATGGCACCTTCTCCTGTTAAAAATCACTAACAAAAGCTTCTAATCACAGGGATATGATATGATATGATATGATATGATATGATATGATATGATATGATATGATATGATATGATATGCAACCTTAATTACATGTCTCCCTAACGTTAGCATGTTGCTTCATTTAGCAGTGTAAGTAATCTAAATAGCAACAGTAATGTAAACATTAGCAGTAATGTGCCTGGAGCAGATGACCATAAAAAGAAGGTAATATATGACTGAAAACCTTTATGTGATGATGTCGAGAAGATATACTACGTTCACTGTCTTTGTTTAGTTTGTTAGCTAATATTTGATGTTCAGCAGTAAACAGTAAAGGGGACCTATTATGTGTTTCCTTATTCTCTATGTGAGCATGTTAGCCTGCTGATGTTAGCATCAGGTTTAAAGCACCACTGTGCCCAAGTACAGCCTCACAGATCCCCTAACAAGTCTGTCTTTATTATTAATTAATGTATTTTCTTTATTTCTCTCATTCTTTTGATATACGTTGCTTTCTGTCTAAATACAGTGTTAGGCTTCTAGTAAAAAAAAAAGGTGGATAATATTTTAACATTCTGGTTGTTTTCAAGTGGTTCTGCTGTAATGTAGTTGTTTGCATCGTTGTGGTTGTGTGTGAGCTTAATGCAGGTGATTCTACAAACAGGATTTGACATTCACTGATAGTAAACACAGAATTGAAGTAATAGTGGAATGGCAGTCTAAGAACAGTCTGTGAAATTGTCTGTGGAAAATAGCTATTGTACACTGATCTTAAGACTGCACTTACAAGATAACATTAAACAAAGAAGTGCGTGTTGTCACTAACAAAAACAATCCCCTCCAAAAAACAGGATTGTGTGCAGAAAGGAAAATATTTCACACACCCTGTGATGTTGTTAAGTGCTCGGCTGCACCAAACCAATTTTGCATCAAAGAGGCCAGATGAAAAGAATTCAAAGCGACAGTGATTTTCACTGAAATCTCTTGCAGCAACATTTTCTCAACAAATGCAGCATTCTTAATTTCGCACGATTCAAACATGTTTGTCTGCTCGCAAAATGTCAATAAATATCACAGCGTTATACATAAATATGCATCACTTTATTCTTTATCACGTTCCCAGCCTGACCTTCAGTTCATAATAAACAATCCTTTGTAAGTGCTTGTACTCGCTGATGTCCATTTTAATTTTAATTACCTGCAAAACTTGCTTTGCATATTTTATTTACAGTTTTGTATGCTGAGGAAGTTCTTCTTTAAAAAGCAAAGCAACACTTGGCAGTGTGTTCTCACAGTCTTTAACAATACTGAACAGAGCACTCAAATATGCATGTGTGTGTGTTTGGGCTTTTTTATTAAGGTAATTTTGTAGCACAGATGAGGTTTTCGATGATGAAAGCTGGTTTAAAATTACTCTTGTCATTGTAATGTTTGTTAAAAGACAAATACAGATGTGTGAAAGTAAAAGATCTTGTAGCTGTCAGTTCATGCACGGATGTAGTATTTAGGGTTGTCTTGGCTTGTAAACACTACATATTAACAATCTACAGTGATGTTGCTTGGTACATGTCCTGTGTCTGTGACGCATTAAATTCAGAGAGGACACAGTTAACTCACTATTGATGTGTCCGGGGAACACACTCTATTATTTTCCATTATTATGCTACACTGGGAACAACGAATCTGTGTTGAAATCATAGAAGCCACAGACTGTAAATAAAGATGGACGACACATCTCCACTAACCCCCAAAAATGAAGACAAGATATCCCAGATTCGGCCGCTGCCATCTTGCATCTTGCACAGTAGCGATCTCTCGCCCATACACCCGTCAGACTAAGACATTCTCACTCCGACCTCATCGCATATCGATATTTGGTCACAGACTTTCCACATCCTGATACAACGTGACATGTCGTCAAGGACAGAGCATGTTGGCCGATACTGATGGCATGCTGATATTATCATGTATCCTTAAATTTATGATTTGGAATTTTATTTGTTTAATTTTACAAGACATTTTCAATGTACATGAATCTAACCGGGTGGCACAATGGTTAGCACTGTCACCTTACAGCAAGATGGTTCCTGGTTTGATCCCGGGTGCAGAGGTTTTCTCAGGGTACTCCAGCTTCCTCCCACAATCCAAAGACGTGCAGGTTAATTGGTGACTCTAAATTGTCCGTAGGTGTGAATGTGAGTGTGAATGGTTGTCTGTCTCTATGTGTCAGCCCTGTGATAGTCTGGTGACCTGTCCAGGGTGTACCCTGCCTCTCACCCAGTGTCAGCTGAGATAGGCTCCAGCCCCCCCGCGACCCTCAAGAGGATAAGCAGTTACAGAAATGGATGCATGGATGGATGAATTTAACAGTAATTAGCACCATCAAACACAGGTTTATAACTACAATTACTCAAAACTAATTTTACTAGGGACCCACTCAAGTGACCACCTGAACATCTCTCTTTATACATAATTTAAACAAATAACTTATGATCATTATTGTGCTCTCTAAAACAGCAGTATAAGCAAAAACTTGCATGTTATGTTAATGAACAAATTATGAAAGCAATAACCCAACATGTGATCAAAATCTATTAATTTACCTGTGTATATTAAGTATAAAGACAGAGAACACTTTCCCTTCCTGCCACAGCTTTGCTTTATGTTTATTTTTAGCTTTTTTAGGAGAATATTAGCCGTAAATAAAAACACAGGACATAAAGTTCACTGCTTTGAGCACACGGTGATAATTAAAGCCTCCTCTTATCTGGACTTTGGCAGCTCGACAGTAGGAGCGCACTGTTTACAGAGATTCTAGTGAGTGTATGAAACTGAAACTGTAGACATGAGGAGAACTAAAATAGGATTTTTGTCCACAGAACATCAGCAGAAATGGCTTCAGGGATAACATGCAGGGTTAGAGCAAGGTGTGCAGTCATTCACACATTCACACACGGGAGCTGTCTAACACCGCTGCAGTGCATCTCCACCAGGTCAACTACAGAAGCGCTGAAATGGCTTACAGTGCCACGAGGGCACACATTTTTATACATGCATATATTTTGACTGTAACAGTGTCACTTGCCTGGCGGGCTGAGGAGTCTGGCTTCAGTGCCTGGTCAGGTGCATCCTGACAGTAGTTACAAAGTCATTTCAGCCCCCCTACAGCCAGCCTCTCCCAGCTCAAGAGAATCTTGGAACTGGTAAACTTTCTGTTACGAGCCGGATTCTTTAACCTCCGGGCTAACGCTGCAGTTAATTTATTTTTTTATTTTTTTTAATGCACGCTGGCACATTAAAGAGTGCCCTCAGCTAGAAACGTCTCACCAGTTCCTTACAGACACTCATTTCATACGGTATAAACAATATGAGTAAAGTCAGATAATGATGAGACTTTAATTTGCCGCTGGCCTCGGGGCTCACCACTGGAAGATTCTGATGTTCTCCTAAAGACATGGCATATCAACCACTCAGCCAGCCCAGTCTATTTCCATGTGCTAAGTCGTGTTTAGTATGCATAATGTAGTAAATATCCCAATATTATGACTGAAGGCAAACTGTGGACGAGCATTGTATTTAAAGATAATTTGGATTAGCTAAATGTGCAAAATAGATTTACTGCAGCTTTGTTTAAAACAGGGATTTAAATGTGTGCAGCGTGTACTTAAATATTAGCAAAACTGTCTGTCTACCTCACGAAGCCTCGCTGTCAGGGTGTAATATTGACGTTATTGCAGTATATATGCCACACATAATTCTGCAAACTGATCTTTATGATTCCTATAGATGGATATTTATGGAAATATCTCCAGCTTTACAATAAGAGACAAATAACTGGAAGTACCTTTCTTAAAAATAAAAGAGAGAGGGAGAAAGGCATCCTCATTTGCATGCAGACAGATATTCTACTTTCACAATCAAACACATGGAGATCTGACTATTTGATGCCTGCTTTATCTTTCAAGCCTTGTCAAGAATTCTGTGGAGAATTCACAGCAGAGTGCACACATTGTTCATTTCCCAGCTCTACAATAAAAGAACACTTGGCGGAGGAATACAGGCACAACATAAAATGAATAACATACATGACATCTTTGTCCTATGGCAAATTACTCCGATGAAAGGAGGCTCTTATTCCTTGACAGATAAACGAAGCAGAGAACCAACATTTTTATCATGTTATCGTCTGTTTTTAATTAAAGCTTTTATCTTGTATGACTTGTCAAAATGAGTGCAGTGACAGCGTTAACGCAGTTACCGAAATACAGTTGGTGAAAATATGAATACACCGTTAAACGCTCCTGCTTAACAGACCCCTACATCATTATGCTGCTGCGGGTGCTGCAGATTTACTGAAGCCTTCGACAAGGTGATGCAGATTCACTTCAGCTTTGTGCTGCAGCAGAAAGATGATAGTGAAAGTAAAAACACAAGAGGATCACTCTGAGATCTTCGCAGCACCATTCATCTCAGTGTACTTTAGAGCTCTGGGCCCAAATATGCTAATCCTGGATCCTGTACCCTGGCCTGTAGAGCAGACCTTGTCAAGCAGGACTACAATTTAAAGTCTGTGGGTCAGCGCAGTGGGAGCTGTGTTAAAGTGGGATAATCCCATGGACATGGTACTGTACCTCAAGGCCAGCACCGCAGACTAATCTGTGTAGAGACCGAGCCCCAGACAACCATACAGGAGGAGAAGAAGAATGAGGGTAAGCTTGTGCAGTCAGCCAAATACGTCTGCTGGCTCTGTCATGGATCATGAGAGGTGATAATCCTCCCATCATTGGATTGTTTTGAAATTCCTACAATACTCATTTAATGGTTTATGTCATTGCGTTTGGTTGATGGCTTGAGGATCGAATTACGCTCAGTCCGAATACATTTTTTGATCATATCTCTTCCCTCCGTATTAATCATAAAATAAAATAGCAGACCTTTATGTCTCCTTTTGTTCATCTATCACCCCGAGTTCGACAGTTTTATTTGACAGTGGGAAAAAATGGATTGTTCATTTGCTTTACAGTGCCATGATATCTGACTGAACAGAAACCCTTTTTTCTTACACAGAGCTGCCACATCCTGTGGAAACATTTCAGCTGCCATAAAAAGCAGCGTGTCTCTTTCTCTGCTGTCTGATATAGTAGGCGACATGTTCTGTAGTCTCTAAGTAGGAAGGATTTTTACATGCGGGAATTTTCCTGACTACCACGCAGATACGCAGCACCTGTTGGTGGAAACGCTCGTTGCCTTATGGCTGTATCCTGTGTGACTGATGCTGTTGTCAGTCACGAACAGGTGGATATAGCTTTTAAAATTCATGAAAACTCTATTGAGCCGCGGCAAAGAGGAGAGTGAAAGAAAGTGAATTAAACTGGGACCTGCACAGCCACTCTTTTTTTTTCTAGCCTTTAGACTTTGACCCATTCTGAATCATTTGTATATCCTGGCAGCCTCGCCACATAATTGATGCCATTCATTACATGATTGAGGGGGGGTGTTTTTGTGAGGTGAGTGGAGGTAGCCAGACCATTGCTGAGAGCAACTTGCACTGTGATGATTGATAGGAGGCGAGCTGCATAAACGCTGGAGTGTTGGTTCCCTAAATGCAAGTGAGTGTTACTCTCGTTGCCGGCTTGGGGCGAAGCCATTAATAAACCCTGCAAATGATGATAGCTGTTGTATTGATTCTAGTTTGCACCCTCTATTCCACCGGCCCCTTCTTGCTCCAATACTTTGCCTCAGTAAACACAGGCATCGAAACTGTTGACCCGGGCTGTCTCTGCCATTGATCACGCCGTTGATGTTGGGACGCCACATTTTCTTTGTTTGCGTGGCTTAATCCATCCACAAAGCTCGCTGATGGTACAAAATGGATCGATGCGAGGGGAGAAATGGAAGTATGAGATTAAAAATCATGGATTTATCCCTGAAAAATATCCCACCCCGCTCCTTTGCAACCGATTGACCTGCATACTACAAGACACCAGGAAATGCATGTTTGAAAACAAAAATCCTGCAGGGAAATGGTGCTCTCTGCGTTGTGATCACAGCAGCATGCGTGTTTGTTTTCCAACATAACAGTAAAGAATGAACAGTTTCATTTTGATCACTTCTTCATCAGACTGACAAAAGAACAAATGAGTAATGAAATCCCAGAGTTACAGCAGCTCGCTCACTACTGGCTGATCAAACAACTGTTTCTCTGCATTCTGCAAACATTTCCCTTTTTTTTTTTTTTTTGCCTGCCTTCAAATCTGATCCTGCTTTGTCTCACCCACACGCCTCCCTCCTCCTCCTCCCGCTCCCTCCCTGTGTTTCAACTGACTGTTAACCGCCTTGTCATTTGTAATGGAAATGACACGCCCTGAGTCAAAGTGACATTATGTCAAAATTTTATCCTGTGATTCCTGCCAGGCTAAATCACTCTTGCTCTATTCCTCATTCAGAATCAAATTAGAAACACTCTCGCCGAGCCGCCATAACTTCAAAAAAAGACTCCAGTGTAGCGTCTTCAATAATACTTGAAATCCAGAACTCCAGCCAATGTCTCTCACTCAAGTTTCTCTGGGAGAAAAGTTGCAAACTTCCATACCTCTTTACTGAGTTTGAAATCTGCCAGAGAAAATGGGGAGGGGGGGATTATGTTCAACTTTTAAATTGCAACAAACAAATGAAAGGCTGTTTGTCTTTCTCCCCTCGACTGAAACGGCTGCCTCTTATACTTGAATAAAGGATAGACTGTTTTATGCCTCAGCCTCCTGCTGTTTGTCTCTGAGACTGATGGGCAGCGTCACATTTTTATGAAGCTGTGAAAGTCTTTTTTCATTCCAGTTTTTAAACGAGGTTACGCGAGGTCTAACAGGTGAAAAAAGGGATAAAGTAAGCTAAAGGGAAAATATAGATGTGTCTTAATGCCCAGTTGGTCAGAAATGCAAACCACACACACTTGGTTCACACATTAATCAGCATATTGTGGGATATAACTCCAAGTGGTTTGTGCTTATCCTCAAAGAAGATGTTTTTTTGACCAAATGCTTTGAGGGAAAATCCCTGCCCACAACACATTAATGCACGGCAGAACACTTCTTTTTCTCCAGCCGCCGTCAGAAAAAGCTTCTGCTTTTGGTCAGGAATATCTGAAATTCCTCCGACATTCCCTTCAATCAATCCTGAATGTTTACACACATGTAGCCTCGACGTTTTCCCGATTTTATCTCTGCTAATGGGACAATTGGAATCGTATTTGTGCCTCTCTGTGCAGCCTGTTTTCATATGGAAATCTTCAAAATACAGAATCACGGTTATTTTTTTTCTTATTGCTAAATCACATTCCGCCATCAAGGTTACGCAGCCCACTGTGGATGGAGATTGCTTGCCCCTGATAGTGGGTGTTTGTTTCATGCCTATGTTTTCTCCTCACATAAGGCACCAAATCCCCCATTCATCCCCCCCCTTGTGATAGTGGTCCCCCTGCCTCGCTAACGCAAGGTTGCCTTTCCCACTGCTTCCAAATTGACCCTTCAAGGGCTTCTGCAGAAATGAAATTGCATTTATCTTCCATTAAAGGAAGCGTACGGTTTTAAAGAAATTGTTGGGACTCTGTGACAGTGGTGAACACTATAGATTATAAAGTTATTATGGAAACAAGAGAAAAGGTTGGTGTTTTGTGTTATAAGAGACCCAAGGACTCACTTCAGGGTCTCTAAGCAGATGTGTTTGGCCCGGACAATATTACTCTTTGCTGTATTTAAGCTTTGAATACAGATACAGGGACCGATTATTCACACCTCAATTAAATCACTAAGGTGTTGAGTTTGAACCTTTTGAATCCTACAGTATAATAATGACTTCTATCCAAATTTTTAAAGGTGTTCAGGTGTATAATCGGTGTGAATGACTTATGACTATCATTGGTTTTTGAATCCCAATCTGTTTCAAGCCAGTTTCAATTAATGGCTCTTTTTTAAAGGTCATCTCACACTCTAAAGAATAAAGGTCTTTTCTTTCCTTTTTTTTGTGGTAAAGTGGGTGTAGTGTGAATGGAAATGAGTGTTCACCTTTATAGTCAGTGTCTTTTTGTCTATAAAAAAAAAAATCTGCAGCATATTACAGACAGACACTGTGATGAAAAGGTAAATAAAGACACTCTGACATCATCCGTTTTGCTTTGAATCCCCCTGAGCCGCCTCACAGTGTTCAGACTTTTTGTCAAAACAGAAATAATGTCAGCACCTCACAGGTGCCAAGAACCTGCAAACAGCAGAGACAGCTAGATCAGAAGTGGAGGATACCTAGTAATGGATATCATGAGTCAGACATAACCGGCAAATATTAAAGAAAAAGACTTTGCAGGGTGAAGTAATCTTGTTTACTTGCTGGCTAATAAGGCGGGATGGGGGGGTTCATACCCATGTCAGTGTGGGTTTTCTCTGGGTACTCCACCTTCCTCCCACAGTCCAAAGACATGCAGGTTAATTGGTGACTCTAAATTGTCCGTAGGTGTGAATGTGAGTGTGAATGGTTGTCTGTCTCTATGTGTCAGCCCTGTGATAGTCTGCTGACCTGTCCAGGGTGTACCCTGCCTCTCACCCAATGTCAGCTGGGATAGGCTCCAGCATACCCACGACACCAAACAGGATAAGCGGTTACGGAAAATGAATTAATGAACAATTGGCTCACTCACTAGTAGGTTGGCTCACTTGTTCACCTACTAGATGGTCAGCTTGCTTGGATACTTGTGTTCTCTCTGAATTAATATGTGGGGATCCTTATATGTCTGTGCACCGTTCAACAGCTGTGAGGGCTCCACACTGGGATTCATCCTAACCAATGGCTGAATCTGTTTGGTTGTTCTTTAAAAAATAAGAAAAAAGTTTAGCAAACAAATACATTTTCCTTATAATTCTGGATTCTTTTTCCCCTCAATGTTTAACTAACTGATTCTGGTTTGTCATCTGCATAGAACTGCACATGTATCTGACCAGGTTTACTGTATATTAGGTGGTGTGATGGTAAGGTGTATATATACTTGAAAGAAATTATATTTAAAACAAAGAATCATAAAACTGTATGTTGCCCTGACAGGTGAACTGACAGAAAACAACTCTGTAAAAACACAGTTTCATCAGAGGGCAGTGCCTTACATCCTGTGTCAAAGACTGTTGTGTGACTTATGCACGTTTTTGTTGTTTCGCACTGGGTTGTCTCTTCACTTTTTGGATAAGCTAGCAAAACTGTAAGCTAAAAATTTGTTTAATAACTTAATTTTTGCCTTGGCCCCAAGATTAAACTTACAGGAGTTCTCACGCCTAACTGTTCTTCAAACAAATAACATTCAAAAGCCGTCCTTTTACGTTAGCATGAGACGAGGCCGGTCACTGTTATAGTTTAATGGTGCTTGGCGGCATAAGGGGGAAACGCGGTGACAAGAACAAAAGTTAAGGTGGCAAAACTCCAAGTAGGGTGGGCGGAAGGGCTGGTGGATGGGTCAAACAACAACCTTCAACTGGGACAGTGGTGTTTGTATCCTGTAAGATTCTAAAGCCAAACCCTGTCGTTTTTTTTTATACTAAATTTAGAAAGAAGATAATGCATGTAACAGGCAGAACTCACACAACTGTACCTTTCACATCGTATCTAGACGAGGACAGTCCATGACCAAACATTGATATGTGACGAGGTCAGAGCGAGAATGTGTTGGTACAACTTAAAAGTGCTAAAATATACTGACATTGAGATAGACTGAATTATTTCCAACAACAAAAATCTAGTTAGATGGGGGAGGTCTGTATTTTGGTATACAGTATCTCACATCAATAGATGCCCAACGGGCTTACAAGGCAGACTGTCAATTTCCATGTATATAGCAAGCTGAAGGAAAACATACTAGTATGTTCTTTATGCCTTCATACTTACATTAGATAAACTGACTGCATATTGTACAGTATGAAAGTATTATCCAATTTCCAAGCTTTATAGAAAAACACATCCATTCTTTGCTACTCAGTCCAACTTTTCTTTTTCATTAAACCAAAATAACTCAGAATTTTTGTTCTGCATTCTTACAAAGATGCTCACAGTTATCTTATAAAGTATGGATGTGCACTCAGGGCACAGGCTGAGATGGTCACAGAGCTTGGGTGAAATACCAAGTCCCTGTCCTGTCCACACAGTCCTGCGAAAAGGTCTCATCAAAATACCACCATCTGAGCTTCCTAGCAAACAGCTTCTTCTTGAAAAACAATACATCTTTGTTGGATAAAGAACAAACAAAAACACACACACATCTCTCATCAATCAAGATTAAACTCCTCCTGTTGCACAAATTGAGGTTACAGCAGTAAGTTTGTGGGTTTTAGAAAAAGCTGCTGTCTTTGGATGACGGTGTTTATCACGATGAAAATTCACATGAGACGCTGACTAAACAATATTATCCTCCACCTGCTCATTAGCAGGAACCATCTTGAAAGAAACAATACTTCTAAAGGAAAATGTACTGACAGATGCATTTGCGCTTCTCTTGGATTTTGTCATACAAGGCTCCATGCTGTGCGGTGCTTTACACACGAGGTAGTTTACAACAGAGCTGTGAGGCAAAATCTGCTCAGATGCAGATACTGTACACGACAGAAAGTCCCCTGCATCACCAAAAATAATGATCTCGTCTAATTCAAGTTCATAAAAGCTTTTATGAGCGTTTGTCATTGTGCTAGTTTTGAATGAGATGTCGAGATGTCAATGTCAGGTGAGACACGAGTGACAAAAACAAAGCTCTCACTCATTATTTCCCACTTTATATATTTCCTGTCCACAAAGCTGTGCTGCGACAAAATCCTTTTTGATTATTTTACATTTGTGTGATTATACTCTTCTTGTCTTTGCCCATGCTAAATCTTATCACTTTTCCTGCTGGGAAGACCTAATTTCCCTGAAGGAATCGATAGCTCTCGCTCAATAACCTAATCTAAAGACTAATGCTGCTCTGCGCTGCCACCGGCTACATGGCTCTGGTAATCCAGATGCCAAATGTGCAAATCAGGGAAGGCTACAGATTTCGCTTTGGAAAAGGCTCCCGCAGAATGTCACGACTACAGTAAAATAAATGAGGTATTTCCAGATGAAGGTTTTGACAGTGTAGGCAGATAAAAGTAGATTTTAACCCTGGATGGAGGTCCAGATGTAATAATTAACAATGTCCAGACCTCTCACAGTGATAATGACGCCATGACATGCCAACAGAATTCCTGTAAACATGATCAGTATGGGACTAATAATCAAGTTTGGGAACACTTCCACAAAACAGGTTTGTCTGCCACTTTTGCGCTCTATTTCCAAATGTTAAAGGATTATTTTCAGATGCAGTGACATTGATTTCTGTGGAACAATCTATTAAGAATCCAGTATCCTAGCCTGAGTAGTGGCAGCCTCTCCAGCCAACTAGGAAAAAGATTTTCTGTAGATGTAAGGCAATAAAACGCAGAGGAAACAGATGTCACAGTTCTGTCTACACTGATTAATTGCCAGCTGACCTCTGGGGGGGTATAGTTCAAAAAATACCACAGCTATAAACACAACATTTCTATAAAGATAGAATATAAAGGATGCAGGTTCTTACTCAGAGCGATTCTGATTCTTGAGATGACACATAAAGAAGTTATGTGAATCAGAGGTTACTGTTCTTTCAGCAGAGGTGTAAAGGTGGTCAGTGAGGATGTTTTAAGACAACACAGCTCTTTCCTAGAAAGACAAATAAATCAGATGTCTTTTTGTGAAGGATAACCCACCCCCACCCCCACCCAGCTCCCTTTGGGGAATCAGTGTCCCATGATCAGAGTTAGAAAACAAACTGGCCTTGGCACAAACACAAGAGTGACATCTGGTGAAGCTGTTTTTCTTTTTTAACAGTACAAGCAGTTAAAATCAAAACAGCAGATATAAAAAATAACAATGGTAATCTGATAATGAGAAGAATGCTGAAATATACACCGATCCCCCAAAATATTAAAACCACTGACAGGTGAAGTGAACAACAGTGATCATCTTGTTACAGTGCAATGTTCTGTTAGAAAACTTTGGGTTCTGACATTCGTGTGGATACCACCTGACACGTTCCACCTACCTAAACACCATTGCAGATCAGGTACCCCCCAGCAGGACAGTGCGTCATGCCACACCACAAAAACTGCTCAGGAGTGGTCCAAGGAATATGACAGAGAGCTCAAGGCATTGACCTGGCCTCCAAATTCCCCAAATCTCAGTCTGATCAAACATCTGTGGGACATGCTGTTACCCCACCTCACAACCCACAGGACCCAAAAGATTTGAAGCCAACACATTGGTGTCAGACACCAAAGGAAACCACCCAGAGTTCCTGTGGTCCTGCTTTGACAAGTCAGAGCCAAGTCAGGTCCAAGGAGGACCCACCATGGATTGAGGGTACCTCTGTGGTACCAGCACATCCCTCAAATGTTTGATTAGATTGGTATCTTGGGCATTTGGAGGTCAGGTCGCCTTGAGCTCTTTGTCCCGTTCCTCGGGTCCTTCCTGAGCAGTTTTTTTTTTGGTGTGGCATGGTGCATTGTCCTGCTGGGGGGGGGGGGGGGGGGGGGTCACTACCATCGATAAGTGCTGTTGCCATGGGCGGGGTTTAACCTGATCTGCAATGGTGTTCTGGTGGGTGGAGCGCATCAGGTAGCATTTACATGAATTCCAGGACCCAAGGTTTCCCAATGGAATATTGCACTGTAACAAGATGATCAGTGGTATTCACTTCACACACCAGTGGTTTTAATGTTTTGGCTGATCAGTGTGTGTAGCTACACTCAGTGTCCAGTTTATTAGGTACGCTTGTAAAATCTTGTGTAATCCAACATAAAAAGCTCAGCCATGAATTCTACCTTTATAAAGACAGTAATGTTCAGTTTTGGTTGGTGTTGTCAGAGAGGGATTAAAGAAACATTAAGCAACTTTTTTTTACCTGATAATAGAGGCTTCAAAGTCATTTAGAGTCTACTCTGACTCATAACAGGGAAAATGGCACCTCTGTTATTCCCACTGCACGCCTTTAACGCCTGTTCTTGAACTGTGTAACTTTGGTGAGTGGGTCGGATCTCCCAAGAGACAAGCGTTAACACTTTATGGCTCCGCAGCTCACACCTACAGCTAGCTCGGCTGTTTTACATTGCTTTTTGTTTTGTTTTCTCAGTGATTTGTTCTGATGTTTTCTTTTGATGCTACACCCAGTTTGAAATGAAGATAAAGAAGAAGCTAACTCGGTGTTCTCAATACATCACTACAGAGGAGAAAAGACTGAAGAGGACTTTGACGGAGGAAGGAAGGAAGAGGTAAAGACAGAGTGACTGAGTGAGGGCCCCAGCAAGAGCAAATTAACAAACTAATTCAGGGCTGCAAACAGTTCATACTGTCCTGACGTAAACTGTATTGATTTGTCTCATGGCTAAAGGGAAAATAACAAAAATCTGATACCACAGTGTACATCCCTGCAAAAGTTTGGAAAGACTGTGACAGGCTGTAACCTTATCAGGGTCTTCTGTGCAGGGTGTCTACAGATTTTTGGACAAATCATATTTTACTTATTTATGTAGTGCAGGTAAGCATTGCAGGTAAGTAGTATTTATGTGGTCTTGTGCAGAGGTGTTCTGTAGGAATATGTGTAACAGGGTCAATTATACAGCAGTAATATGTGCAATAAAGTCAAATGTACATCTGTGATATTAAGTATTATAATGAAACGAAATTTGTTTCAGTTGTTATTACCTGACATGCTTAGACCTCCACAGTCAATATGTAGAACATCTGATACTCAGTTTCTGTGCCCCTGCGTTCACCTTTGGGGGTACCCCACCTATAAAGTCTCCCACCTTACCTCTCCCCTTTTGCTGCTGTACTCCATGGGAGAGGTAAGTGACATTGCCCTCGTAGTAATTTACGTGTTTTAGCACTGTTAAGATATGTTTATTAGTTCATTTTATGCTAAGGTATTCCTGTGTAACCTAATTTGTGTAGAGGCTTCAGTTTGTATAGTTTTTTTTTGACGGAGGGTTTTGTTTCTGTCACTCCCTGTCAGGAATAAATAGAAATCGCCTCCAAAGATATCTAAGGTCTGGGCCTCTTTATATCTACACAATGCAGACGTCACTAGAGTCCACTGGTTACATCAGTTATAAGAGGAAGTTCAGTAAATTTACATTTTTCCAACAGGTAAGTGCAAGTATGAAGTAAAATGACAGTATTATAGTTTTTTAAAGATTTGTTACATTAGAAATGTAAATTTTTACATAGAAAGGCTTCACAAAAAGATATTAAAAAATGGATCAATTAAATTAGATGTTGTAACGTTGAATTTAAGACATTTTAAGACTTTTAAATGTAGAAGGGGAACACGACTGGAAAGCTACAGAAGAATAATAAATAAATAAAGAACCCGCCCTTTAATTTCACACATATATACAACAGGTGCCACTTGATATTTCCTTAATGACACAGTATAAACTACATACACGTACACAAAACTTTAATTTGGCTACGTTAATCTTAACCTCATTAACATGAATTTTCTGCCTTGATATATTTAAAATTCATTATATAGTCATTATATTCTCTTTCCTTTTAACTCTGTTAAATGACACAGTCATTACTGACATGTCAAACATTGTTACTTAACTCCTGTATTTATTCTGAAATATTTGTTCATTTGGCTTGCTTAAAATATAATTTGTAATTTTCATAGTCCCTGCCATAAGTCATTTCATTAACCACATCATTGTATTCTAATTAAAGATATCAGAGAATAAAACAGGTTGCCATCAAATCTTCATAACACTGAATAATACAATGTGTAAGCCTCGTCCGATGATGATAATATGAAGCCGTTTAGAAGGTGCTTAGTGGAAGCTGAGAAAATCTTATCCCTCTGACAGAAGTGATATTGATATGTCCTAATGAAGAGGAGCTGTATGGATTAGTTACAGAATTGTAATCCAGATTAGTTGCATGAGCTGTCCAATTTACATTATTGTCTTACGTTGCCTAATTGAAATCCTTTTCCTTCTCAACAGTTGGGGAAAGACAAAGGCAGATTTAAGTATCTTTTAAAATCAAATCCTTTATTCTCGCAACCCTGTTAACACGTTCAAATGAGCTGTTCTCAAAATTTCTCAAACCATGGAGTTATTACACACCTGAATTAAGTTTCTTACATCAGTTCCTACTCCACAAACCTGTTTAATTTGTTGTTGTTAATTATTCCTGTGTGGTAATCGGTTATCTCCTCTTGCTGAGTGCAACGTGACCATCAAAGAATTTCATTTAAGCTCCACTTTTAGGCATGCGACAACACGGCAGCCTATTGATTAGATGCAAATGTGCTATTGATCTCTTTCAGTCAGTACTCTATTTTTTTTATCACTTTGTTTTAATTTACCATGTAATTATTCATTTACTGTATTAGCATAACAGCCACCGACTTTATCTGTGCGAATTTCTGAGCGTCTTTTCTGGACAATTTGTGCAACATTTACCAGGTCCCTCGGGATGAATGGATCTGCAGCATCTTCCGTAACCTCCCCCACACCTTAATCCGTCGCTGTGGTCTCTGGATTGGATCAGCAACACTGAGTTTTTTGTGCAATTTGAATCATCACAGCAAGAATGTGATTTGCCACATCCTCATATTATTTTAGATAGTTTCAAGTCGGGAGTTACATTGAGAATAGTGATATAAAGAGGAAAACCATTACAGATCTTAACCCCGAGGACACAATTATTGGTCAAACATTATAAATGTGGGGGTGTTACACATCAAATTTCAGCGATATATAATATCTTGCTAGGCAACAATAAACCAGACAAACTGAGAGAAAAAGTAAGATGGCAAGAAGAGCTCGACTTAACACTATCTAATCTTGTAACACCTGTTCAACAAGCCAAACTCCAACAATCAGAAACACCAAACTGTTAGAGTGACCGCGGAGAAAACTGGGCTGATTATAGTCACACCTTTTGGTGTTGTCTGGCTTTGAATACCTACTGGAAATATATTAGTATAGAAATAAAAAAGGTTTTAAAAACTGACCTAAAAATTAGTCAAGAGTTCATGAAGGTTAGGTTAACTGGTGACTCTAAATTGTCCGTAGGTGTGAATGTGAGTGTGAATGGTTGTCTGTCTCTATGTGTCAGCCCTGTGATAGTCTGGTGACCTGTCCAGGGTGTACCCTGCCTCTCACCCAATGTCAGCTGGGATAGGCTCCAGCCCCCCCGTAACCCCCAACAGGATAAGCGGTTATGGCAGTTTTTGTTTTGTTTTTCCTTTATTTGTGCCTTCTTGAGTCATTTTGTTTAGTGCGTTGTTACTTATTACTTATTAACATTAAAATGCTCCCATATAGGAAAATGTCTTCACGTGTGTTTACCTTTAAGTTAAAATACGGCGTGATGAAAGGTTACCCACCATTTCTACAGGGTACTGTGTCTACTAAGGATCAAAGATCGAGCAGCAGGCAGTCGCTTAAGGAAATTGGCTTGTGCGATATCTGTGCATTAAGAGAGACACATAACCATTATGTCAGTGACAGCCACTGAGTGAAAGAGAGAGTGAGGGGGGGAGCGAGTGGAGATGAGTGATGATTATTCAGCCATTCGCCGTGCCCAATTAAGCAATGACAAGTAATTGTTTAAACAAATTGCAACAGGACATATCTGAGGCACTCAGGGGTCATTTGCGTGATGTCGAATAATAAATAAAGACATAACTGGCTGACACGTCACACCCGGGTGTGAACTAGAGATTAAAAAGGCCATATGGGTAGAAGCAGGAACATCACTGAGTGTGCTGTGATCTCTTCCCTCGGTGACTGCGGCCATTTAGAATACAGATGTTCAAATGTCCCCCTGCTGCTCTGAGTGGAGACCTGCTTTTGGCTAATCTATTCACCACACCCTGCAACGATTTACATCAATTTACCTTTTATCCTTTTAAAAGGCACATCTGGTGATATTCTATGTTTCTCGCTGTCAACAGATTTCAGCAAAAAGCCCAAAACTAGCAATGATTCAAAGTTGATAAAGGTGAGTTTTTTTTTTTGTTTTTTTTTGTGGTGTTATCAGGCGCCATGGTCGTCCAAAAAATTACTGAAAACACATCAATGAGTCACGCTGTTACACTGGGAGTCACTGTCACTCATTATGATGAACATGGGCGCAGTGGTTTATTTCAAGTGGAGCCCACATACAGCAGCTTGCTGCTGTAAATGTTTTGCTTGAAATCAGAGAGAATTGTTGCCTCGTTACACTTCAGTCTGACTAGTGTGTCCACTCGAAATGATTTCCTTCGCTAAGATTTGATTTCCCCTTACCTATTATTGGAGACCAACGGATCCGCCTGAATCTAAAGTCATTTTAAGTCCACACTGATGCGATGCCAACATACCTGATTTGCCAGGGTGTTACGAGTGGAGGAAAGTGAAGTAAAAACAAAGTACGATGTCGGGCAATATTTAAAGGACATGTCAATAAAGAACATTCTCAATTGTAGGGCATTATTTGACTCAGAATTCTCTCAGTCACATCACATTCAGCTGATCAATACGACTATTCATTTCTATTTTTTTTCCATATAGAGTTTGAGAGTTTGAATGGACATTAAGGATTACAATAACACAAGTTGAAATCATTATTTAATTTGAGCAACTTGTCATTTATTTTTCAGAACAAGTTACTTTGTGATATTCAGGAGATCAAGAGTGAAATGTTTTGCATGTTTAGAGCGAAATGGTCTGTTGACATATGGTATAAACCAAAACTACGGACTTATTGTTTCATAAAGAAGAGGTACAGTGTGGAACCTTACGAGAAGTAATATCTAAACAAAAGACAAAGATCCCTGTGTGCACAGTTGCGTTCAGGAACGTTACCATTAGCCTTAGAGAGTAGAAGGTTTTACTCCACCCCAGAGGAGGACAGACTTCGTTTGCTGTGTAACTTAGGTGAAGGTGAGCATGAGGTTCACTTTTTGTTTTACTGTTCTGTATATGAAGACATAAGGAATGACCTCTATCTGTGTTGACTTTTTTTTTTAGTTGTATGACCATGAGAAATTTGAGTTTTGTTTTAGAAAGGGAACCTTTTCTGTGGCTGAGTTTATTTGCCAGGCCTGGGATAGAAAGCAGAGTATTCTGTTTCTGGACTGAGTACTTAAATGACATGTATTTCTGGTTGTTGCTGCAACGTCACTGTAATGGTGTCTTATAAACTCACGAGGGCTGGGCACATGTAAGTGTGCATGACACAAATAAAAAAATCAACCAATCAATCAGACACTTAAATAACATAGAAAACTAGCAAAGTTTGCCCTCTGAGCTAATGTGGGCTAGCTGCGCTAACAACAGATTGGGAATGTGCAACAACATTTTGCTGACACAAGACATCATAAATAAGGGCCAAAGACTGTGTCGTATTAAGTTGCTGTGAGCTGTAAATTCACCACTTTTAAGCAGAAGGTAGAAGATAAAATTATCTCAGAGCCTGACCAGACAAAGTCTCTCTTCCTGCTGGCGGGTGCCTCCGTCTGACTCAGACTCACCCTGGGTCTGGGTCCACAGCTGCCTGTACCAGAGAGCAGTATAACAGCAGGAAGTGCTCACTCTGTAGCTAAATCTTGGGACTGAAAGGTTCCTAGTAGCACACTGCACACTGATTGACAACATAAATAAATTAATCAATCAATTAATTAATCTTAAAAAGTTGGACTCGAAGAATCTCAGTCGACTGGGGGGTCTCCGACTGATGATTCAAATCTTCTACTTTCAGGCAGCCCTACTTATTAGCAGGGTCTGTCTTGTCTATAGTGTTTACCATGGTTATCATTACGCCTTTATGGTTCCAGCGCACCACTTGATGATGCTTGACAACAACGTTACTCCCACCTGTAGCATTGGATTGATTTTAACTTCAACCAAGTAACCACCGTTTTATGTCGTGATGCCAGACGAATCACTCAACTTGGTGGAGTTGGCTGATTTAAAGGTGTGGACCAAAGCAAGTAAACACTAATTATAACCTCAAATACTGTACGTGTTAATCAGCAGCTGACAATGTTCCCCAACAATTACACTGGCGGGCTGTGACTGAGAGGTAGAGCGGGTCGTAAAATAATCAGAAGATCAATGGTTCGATCCCCAACTCTTCCAGCCCGCATGTCAAAGTATCCTTGGGCAAGATACCGGACCCCAAATTGTTCGCGATGGCTGTTCCATCGATGTGTGAGTGCATGTGACATGTAGTGCAAAAAAGCGCTTTGAGTAGTCAGAAGACTAGAAAAGCACAATACAATAAGTGCAATCCATCTACCATTTACACTATTTCTTTTTAAAGGTCCAAAATAAAGGACTTCATGGCATTTTGTGGTGAGGTTGCTGAAACTTCTACCGTGTGCCAGGCATGTAGAAGAATTATGGGGTCAACACAAAAAAATATGAAAACGCAAATGGCCCTTACTGAATCAAGTGTTTGATTTGTCCATTCTGGGTTACCGTAGAACAAGATGGCAGAAGCTAGGAAGAGGGACCGCCCCATATGTACATATAAATGGCTCAATCTCTGGTAACGAAAACATGGTGATTCTTATTTTCAGGTTATTACGAACTGATGAAAACAAAGTTGTGAATTCTCAGTCATCCAGGTCATGGTTCATAATCATACGTGCTACATCGTAGGCAACTGGACTTGCTTGAGTCTCTTGAAGACGTCTTGCTTGTGTGGGTGTGAACCGTCACAGAGTCGTTGAGGTCACATGTGAGCTCTGAGTTTCAGAGGCGTCACATGTGGGTCGTTAGGGTTAGATGGGTCCAGGTGAGCATGGGCATTGAGTCGGCTGAGGAGGGATCCCAGAACCGCAACTGAAGAAGCTTCTTGGATGAGAGGCAAAATGTCTTCGATAAACTCCAGTTGCCTACATTATGGCTCTTATGATGAATGTTTCATACTATTTCTGCTGGTAGTTGCCCCTAAATCCCACAAAATGAACCTTTAAGTAACATTTGCTTTAAACGGCAGTACCCAGCTGTTTAAGGACGTTATAAAGCCTTTTTAAAGAACTGATGAGATTTGGGTCTTCAGTGAGAATGGGCTTGTGGCAGCGGACAAACACATTGCTGGTTTTGGTTTTCACAGGATCTGTTGACTATAAGAAAACATGTAGAATATCGCCAACTTTATCCTTAATAAATTATTCAAAGAAACAACTTCTGATGAACCCAAAAGATCTCTCTTAGTAAGAATCAGTTAATGCAGCATAATTAGGCTCTAACTTCTTCTTCGTATTGTACTTTCTGTTGCAAGGCATAACCTCAACCCAGTCTAATATTGTCTGTTCTCGGTATCTAGAAATAAATCACCCAGGAGCAATGCAGAGTTGTTTGTGTTCCCCTTTTCTTCCTCTTCATTTCGCATTCCCCACATGCGCTGATTCATCCCAACTCTGTGCCTAATGCTTGTAATCCTCCTCGTCAAACAGGGACGCCAGTTACTCCATTAGCAGGGTTTCTCATGTTGATGTCAGGCAGGCCATTGGTTTGCGAGGGAATCTTGTTAGGGTTCTTATTGACATTGTGTTTCATTAACTTGATTAATGACATCTATTGGGGCACGCTCCACAGTAATCAACATCTCTGCAGAGAGGGGCTGTCTGCAGTCAGAGATGGGACTCTCTGGTCTTCTTCTGCCCACACATGACTGGCCTCTCTCTGTGTCCTGTTTGTTTCCAAAAGGCTGCACTCAAAAAGAATCCTATATTCATAAATACCAAAGTAGCAAGCAGTGAGAGAACATTAAGTAGACCCCAGATAACCATTATGAACTTTCCATTTCAGAAACTGTGTGTGTGTTTCAGAAAATAGGCCCTTTGAAATTAAAGAAATAAAGCATCTTGTGTCCATATCAGCCAGGAATACATCACTTAAGATGCTCCTACTAAATTATTTGGTGATATAAGTGCTCATTGTCCTGCTGTTTGCTGTGATTTCTTCACCATTTAAATATAATTACAAGATGCACACTGCCAGGAAAGCTGTCTATTAGACTGGCGCTAAAGAAAAGGTCAAGAAAAGGTTTTTGTACAATACCACTTTCAAAATCCCACACACCACACTCTAATTTAAGTGTATTACACTGTCAATAGGATAGGTTCTGGGTAAACATCTGAAGGACAACAGACTCTCGCACATTTCCACACATCTGATGTTTCCTAAAGTGGTTTGTTCAAAGCAAAGGGATTGCTTCCTCCGTGTCTGTGCATCCTACATGTGCTCTCGTATCTCCCTTTAGGAGGAGTCACATTCGGGGTCAGCGCATGAGAGATGAGAAGCTGCTCGCCCTCAAACACCCCGAGAAGGGAACACTGAAGGCCACTGATTCCCAGCTCCAGGCGCTGTGTGCCAGCGACGAAAGATATAAAAGCAGAGATCAAAAAACCCCACCTGGAATTCATATTTACCTTTCATCATCTGCTTCTTACCCATATTGTACTCAGTTATATTTTCTAGCGCTCTTAAGGGAGAGAGGGGAAAGCTGTGCTGGTGCAGCTCCAAGCAGGTGGCTGCTGGGCTGCCAGGGTTGTGTCTGCTGTGGGAGCTGACTCAGATAATTTGCCTTTTCGGCTTATTTTCTTGGTACATTTTGCTCAAAACAATGCAAAGTAAGTGTATAAGAGCAGCAGTGAATTAAGTGAGTATATATGCAATAAAATAAAACTAAAAATCCTTGCTGCAGGACATAGATGTGCTGGTGTGGACTACGTTAGTTAATCACCTATTAGTCACTCACACTTAATCTTAAACATTACTTTATATGAGTTTATATGATTTGTTTAACTGGTGAACTAGCATTGAACTTTTTGGAGCCATAAACTTTTGTTTTTGCCAAAAGTGAAGGTTGTTTTCGCCAGACTATGCTCTGAGTGTAATGCTTGGCTTTGAGAGTGAAATGTGAACTTCCTGTTTTTGAAGATTCCTCGAATTTGCTAGATTTTATTTCCTTTTTTTTTTTAACCAAGAAATGTCATAACAAGACTATTAATGGTTCCCAAACAATGCTGTGACATCAGTTCAGTGTCTGCCGGTGTATTAAAGCCTGCTGCCTTTTCTTAAAACACCAATCAGCTACCTGCTGCAGATTAACTCAGCTTTTGTTAGGTGTTAATAAAAGTGTTTCTTGGAAAGATCTTCATCTTCTGCTGTCCTCTCTCCAATACATGGATAAATACTGCCTGAGGACACTGCTGGAGAACATTTCAATTAAGAGATCAAACTCTGTGCCAATCACGTCGCAGGAAAATATCTGATAACCAACATCTGTTGATTTTTCAGAGCAATATGTTTGATTTAATTTGATAAGTTTTGATTGGTGAGATGTTTATCCAATGAAAAACGGAACAAACCTGGAGTGAACTTTATGATGGAAGTGTCGACAAAGCCTGATTTGTTTATGAAAAAAAAAACATGACAGTCATGATATTGTGCAGTTGACTACTGATCCTATGACAAAATATTTACACAATAAGATTTTTCATGAATAATTATCAGTAATGTGGATATACTGACTGAGTGGGCAATGGCAAATAATAGAACAGTCGGGTAAGTTCATAAAATTACATAACTTAACTGTAATGCAGTCTTTAAACATGAAAAAGTAACACTTAATGATATCGCAATATCCAAAATCTAAGCAGATATCTAGTCTCACATTGATAGATTATCAATACGCTCCCCTGCCCAAAACTTAATTCCATATTTCCATCAAGGTGACATCATCAAATTCCTAGTTTTGTCAAGTTGAGATCAAAGATTCGCAACGAGACAAAACCGTTTTAGAACGTTGCAGAGAAAAGTTGCAGCAGTGTAAACTGGCCGGTCTGAGCTCGACTCAAGCCGGCTGATGGTGTCACCTGCAACTCAGCTGGTCAAGTGGCCGGTTTTAGAATGGACAATGGGTCGCCGCTGCTGCTCGCTGTATGTGCTTAAGCCCCCTCCCCACACACACACACACACACACATTCTCATTGACATGTTAATTGGTGCCGCTTATTTATACTGCTGTGACGTATCTATCATGAATACAGTTCATCTGATGCTGGTTTTGTTCCCGTTTTTCGCCATTTCATCACTACTACAAATGCAGCTGTAGCGAGTATCTCACTATCACTATCCTCATTCATATTTTAAGAAGCTACAAATTATATTCAGCCACAAAATAAGCCTGAAAAGCTGGAAATCAGAACAGAAGTACAGAGTTGTTGCATAGAGATGATACACCATCTCATCTAGTTGCATTGGTGTGAACCAGCAGGTTTTTAGAACTTTGCAGAACTGTGCATTGCAAGTAGCTGTATGTTTCAACTCTTCTTGTTGTGAATCTTTGGTCTGAACTCGACTTAACTAACCTGATGGAGCTCACACATGACAAAGAAAGAAAAGCCGCAAATCCTAACGATCATACCTAAAATTAGGGATTTTTTTTTTGTGGTTTTGCATTTTAAAAAGACTCTTTATCAATTGTAAAAATATTCACTATATATTTCTCTGTTTTTCACAAATTGATTAATCCACCATCCATTTCCATTAAAGATGAAAAAATAATTTGAAACCTACCTAATAAAGAGAAACTAAGCTAATTTACAAGGAGGGCACTGAGGAAGTTACGTTCGATAATATTCATATCACGTTTCTTAACTGTGTGAATGAAGTATAAAATACTGTAAGTGCAAAAAGTCTATGGATTGTTATGAATTCAATATATCTAAGAGGTCTTGTGTGTATAAAATTTAGTGGCATCTAACGGTGAGGTTGCACATTGCCACCAACTAAAACTTCTCTCATGTGCCAGATGTGTAGGAGAGCCACTGTGACTGACACCAAGACACAGTTGGCCCTATCTAGAGCCAGGGTTTGATCTGTCCACTCAGGGCTACTGCTGAACAACATGGCAGACCCAGTGGAAAAGGACACGCTCCATATGTAGATATAAACGGCTCATTCTAAGGTAACGAAAACACAACAATTGCATTTCCAGGTGATTATACACCAATAAAAAACATAGGTATGAATATACTATTCCATTTCTGCCAATGGATGCATCTAAATTATACACAGTGGACCTTTAATGGTTAAATCCTTAACTGCAGTATATTTGGTGTCTACTCTGCAAAACAGGGATATCTTTTTTTTGACAGAAATGTTAAAGACAGCCAAGTGGGATCAAAGCATTTTTTATTTAAAGATATGTACATCTTGGAATGTGCTCAGGTATTCGTTCTTTATTAATGTTGGTTTTAAAAAGCCGTACATCTTTAAGTGATGTGCATGTCATTCTGTTTCTCTTTTTTTAAAACAAGTGAGTTCCATGATTTGGAAACTGGACAAAAAGCAACATAAATTACTCATGGATTTACCCTTTATAGTTCTATCTTTGAGATACAGATGATCATTAGCGCTGTTAAAGATTGTCTCTGATTGCGCTGACTATAATCTCTAAGTAACGTGTGCCACTGTAGGCTATTAGCAGCGTTTTCATTGTTTCACCCCATGTGTGACACATCCAAATAATTGCACCTCAGAGCTTAGGTAATGTCTTCGACTCATCAGATAGATCACAATTTGCAGAGACAAGCATTTCCTTATTTTTCAGCCCTGATAAAATCCCTAACATGTTTTACCCGGCATCACTTATTTTCCCATCCCTCAGCAGCTCCTGACTTGTGCCCAGGCGATTAAGTGCTCAGAGAGTGACAGACATAATTGATGAGCAACCACAGCCAAGCTGGTCTCATTCTGTCCAGGCACGGTGCGAGCCGGAGACATGACCGAGGCACCTTAAAGTCTCATCCTTTTAATTACACTCGTACTTTGCCAAACAAAACACTCAAACTCCCTTGGAACTCCTTCAATAGAGTAATTTGTTGGATTGGGGTAAACACAAAAGGAAGAGGATACAAAGCCTCGCACAGAGGGCCAAATGAAAAAATTGTGTTCTGTGTGATATTTATGGGAAAACTTCTATTTCTTCAATTCAGCCTCTTTCTTTCTTTCTCTCTACCACAAAATGCTGACTGAACCTGTACGATTAGCCCCAAAGTTGTTTTTTTAAACAGAATAAGGTCTGTCAGGAACTGGGGTTTGTCTTGGGTTACTGGGATTACTGGTTTTGAAATCAAATCAAAACCATTTGTGATGATCGATTGATTTGATTTTTATTTTGTGTCAAGCACACAAACGCGCCCAACCCAAGACACCAAGACACCATCACAATAACGTTACAGCGATCGGTCCCAATAGCTGCAGCTATTCTTTTAGTAATCGAGTATTCTAGCAATTATTCGAGTAATCGGATAAGAAATACTGCGTGTTATAAGGACAATAGTAATATATAGAAGAGAAAATAGGCTCCATCTTCTGTGTGTCTGAGAGTGATTGAGGGGTGCATGTGTCAGCGAGCGCATGAATGAGTGAGTAAGGAGTGCGTGTGTGTTAGTGTGTGTATGACTAACAACGTGACTGAAGCTAAGGCTTTAACAAACTGACTACAGCGTTTTAATTTTCCTTGTGTTGCTTTGTTCTCCAGCAAAACTTGGGTAATACATATGATACATCGCCATGTAACGTTAGCCACCGCATTGATTTCTGTTATTAATCAGCCATTATAAAGCCATAATACCCATACGTCCTTTACATGTGTTATGAATCTCAGCCAACAACCACTGATTAAGGTTAAATGCATTAAACGTGACGTTAATGTTACCTTGTTGTCTTGGGTCCGCTCGGCGATATCGAAGCATACACTCAGTACCTTTACATGCAGCTTGAGAAAATTGAATTATTGGCTTAGTCCGACTAAAACCGGACTTTTAAATGCATGTAAAAAGCTGAAACTGAAATTGGACTATCTGTAGCTTGACTAACACAACTAGGTAATTTGATTGAAAATCGAACTATTGCTACTTAGTCCGACTGGAGCCGGATTCGGCGTTCTGCACATGCACCACTTTTTCTTTCGCTGACTTTTACCCGGAAGTAGAAGGAGGTGACGTAGCAGCAGTTCAGTATATAGCAGTGCAGTAACTCCCGGAAAAACAAACAAACGCCATGGCAACCAAGAAGCAGAAGACGCACTTCTGGACGAACGAGAAAACTACAATCATCTTCACTCGTCGCTAGCTTCCTGTTCGAGTCAACCGGAACTAGTTCAATACACACTATATTAAAAAGGACACAGCGCCGCCAAGCGAGGTGGAGTTAGACGTACTTGGTCAGAAATTCTGAGCTTCACATCCACGTTACGGCTGCGCAGGCTATTAACAGCGAAAGTTACAAACTCACTGTGCAACAGATGCAACCATCCATACGAAACACAGTGAGCTGTATATTTGTACTGGATTTCATGAAGCCTCAAGGCTTTTTAGTAATCTAATTATTTGAGTTATTCGAGGCCCTAGTCCAAATTACATGTTACTTTACCGCTCAGTCTCCAAACAAAATACTTTGCCTTCTATCCCAGGCCTGGCAAACAAATACTGCAAAAAAAGGTTCCCCTTCTGAAACATAACTTAAATTTTTTGTGGTCATCCAACCAAAATAAATCCACATAAATAGAGGTAATTTGACTGAAAAGTACAAATGTCTTCAAATAGAGTCTGTCCTCCTCTGGGGTGCCATTAAACCTCCCAGTCTCCAAGGCTACAGCTAATGTTCCTGAGCACAACTGTGCATGTAGGGCTCTTTGTCTTTTGTTTAAATAGACAACAGCAAAGACATGGTTCCAATCCTGAAGCTTAAATTACGGTATGGAAATAAGCAAATGTATTTTGTACTCTTAATTTAGTGTAATAAGCAATTTTTGATGACTAGGTGAAATAAAAACTCCATAACTCAATACGAGCTCAGAAACACAACCCTAGCATACTGTCAACTTATCATGTTGTTCAGGCTCCACCCCAGGAAGGCCGCTGGTCCAGACCAAGTCTGTCCACGGCTCTTGAAGGCTTGTGCTGTGGAGCTGGGAGGACCTCTACAGCAGGTTTATAACCTGAGTCTGCGACTAGGGCGAGTACCCTCACTATGGAAAACATCATGCATTGTTCCAGTTCCAAAGAAGAGTCGTCCTCAGGAGCTGAATGACTACAGGCCAGTTGCGCTCACATCGCACATGATGAAAACACTGGAGCGTCTGGTCCTGCAGTTCATGCGACCTCAAGTGCAGCTGGTGAGGGACCCCCTCCAATTCGCCTATCAGGAGAAGGTGGGGGTTGAAGATGCTGTCCTCTACCTCTTACACCGGGCCCTCACATACCTGGATGTTGGGGGGCGCATTGTGAGGATGCTATTTTTCGACTTCTCCAGTGCTTTTAATACAATTCATCCCAGCCTTCTACAGGAGAAGCTCAACATCATGACTGTGGACCCCTACCTCGTGAACTGGATTACAGACTATTTGACCAACAGGCCACAGTTTGTTCGAGTCAGGGGGGGCAGGTCCTCAACGCTGACCTGCAGCATTGGAGCACCTCAGGGTACGGTGCTGTCACCCTTCCTCTTCACCCTCTACACCTCTGACTTCAAGTACAACTCGGATACATGTCACATGCAGAAGTTCTCGGATGACACTGCGATTGTGGCATGTATCAAGGGGGACGAAGAGGGTGAATACAGGGACCTGGTAAAAGACTTTGTGAGGTGGTGTCAGAAGAACAACCTTCAGCTGAACACCACAAAAACTAAAGAGGTGGTGCTGGACTTTCGCCGTGTACCCCCCTCTCTGCAGCCTATCATGATAAATGGATCAGCTGTTGATATGGTCTCTACCTACAGGTACCTAGGGGTGCAGCTGGACGACAAACTGAACTGGTCAGCAAACATGGACTCTGTGTACAAGAAGGGGCAGAGCAGAATGTACTTTCTGAGAAGGCTATTTTCATTCAGGGTCTGTTCAAAGCTATTGTACATGTTTTATCAATCTGTTGTGTCCAGTGTACTCTTTTATGCTGTTGTGTGTTGGGGAGGCAGCGCCAAGAAGAAGGACGTCCAGAGGCTAAGCAGGCTGATTCGAAAAGCTGGCTCTGTGGTTGGACTGAGTCTGGACTCTGTGGAGAAGGTGGTGGAGCAGAGGACGCTCTCCAAGATCAGGGCGATCCTCTCTGATCAGAGCCACCCCCTGAATTCAGTCTTCTCCCGTCAGAGGAGCACCATGAGCTCCAGACTCCTGTCACTGAAATGTACAACTGGAAGACTAAAGAACTCTTTTGTTCCTTCTGCCATCAGGCTGTATAATGCAGCCATTTCAGGAGGGAGCAGGAGAGGAGTGCTGGACATGTCCTGAGCATTGTTTTTTATTGTGTTTTAATAACTGCACATTTTAGCTCTGTATTATTATTTATTCAGTCATTTATTTATTGTATTTTTGTGTATATTTTTTATTTATTTTATCGTTTTTATTTCTTATCTTTTATTATTATCTTTTATCGTGATTGGTCTGTGTGAATGTGAGCAACAGACTACTGCAATTTCCCTCGGGATTAATAAAGTACCTACCTACCTACCTACCTACCTACCTAATTGCTGCAAACAACTGCCTACATTCACATCCAGCAGACTCAAAGCAAAATGAACATCCCATTGGAGTCAATCTTCTCCAACTCTTCAGAAAACATCTGCTAGATGCTCAGGATGGAGCAAAAACTAGTTAAGCTCAGCTCAGCTCTGTGCCATTTTTGGGCAGGTAGTGTTCGTGAAGCTTGTTTGGAAATGGCTGCCTGCAGTTTTATATTGGTGGGTCAGGTGATGAGAGCCACTCAAACATGTACAGTCTAGGTTTGGGCAAGAGGGCCAAAACAAAGAGTTTTAAAACACCAATACCCTGCTACACTGGACAGAGAAAACCAGAATTTTTCACATGTCATCAACTCACATTTAACCAGTGTCTGCTCCGTACAGCAGCAGAGCAGAGTTGCAGCACAGAGTAGCAGGAGTCAGATTTCCCTTCAAGTCATAAGAGCAACGAGAGTTAACAGACAGGCGGAGGATTTGGTGTCAAAGCGAAAAACAGAAGTGCCTATTTGGCAATATCTCTGATTTAAACCCAATGGTAATAGGAAATCTGATAATGTTTGAGGTAAAAGGAGCTTGTTGCATCACGAAGAAGTTTGAGGTGCACAGTCAGTCGCCTGCAGCTCTTCATCTAACAGCTCACTCTGGCTGCTCCTGACTCCTCCACTGCTCCCTGTAATATTTCAAACTGATCTGCTGTCAGCACATGCCGGAAATGACTGTTGTCTTGTTTTGTTTTTTGTCATGAATGATAGCCGCAGTGCTAATCTCCCTGACAAACACACTGCATTTCACGTGACTACTTCATAGTAAAGGACAGCTCTTGTTGTGCCAGTGAAATGTTTTAAATGTGAAGCTGCAGCAGTAGGAAATGTTTGGTTTCCATTAGCAGTCACTTAATACAGCGCTCTAAGACAGTGTCATAGATGAATACCCTCTCTGGTTATATGTCCAATGTAATCAGTAATCAGGTGTCGTCATTGTGCGCCCCATAGCTTAGTGCGTAGGGCGGGTGCCCCGTGTACAAAGGCAATGTCTTTGCTGCAGCAGCCATGGGTTTGTTTTCAACCTGTGGCCCTTTGCTGTATATCATCCCCTCCCTCTCTCCATCTTTCATGCCCAATCTGTCCTTTCTAAAGGCAAAAGCCAAAAAAGTATCCTTACTGAAAAATCAGGTGTCGTCATTAGTTAACGATGAGAAAATATCCTCACCCTGGCAACCCAATGATGAAAAACAAAAGAAAAAGGCATCTAAGCGTCCAATGAAGTGGGTGCTGGATCAAAGAAATATCAGGCAAAGTAGAAAGAAATTGACCCGCACATTTAGTAGCTTTGGTTAGAAGGTGGTTATAATGTTGTGTAAAGTTTCAAGCCAGTGACTCCTGCTCAGACTTCTCAATGTCCTATTGTAAACTATAGATTGATCATGGGAACTAACATTGGACAGGAAAGCATTGTGCTTCATTATAAGCACTCTCAATAGTTCATTTAGTCTGTCCCTGCATCGTTAAAAGGGAAAAATTAATGTTGTACAACTGTGAGGTTTGAGAGTTAGCTTGCTAAGTAGGTAGGCTATGCTAACAAGTAAGCTTGCCTATAGGCTAGAATATAATTTGCTAACGAAGAGTAGGGATAATATAATTTTTCAGTTGTAAATACCTGTGATTAACACATGTTCCCTCCTTTTATAATCGCCTAGCCTATTAAAAAAGTACTTGTTTGCATAGCCTACCTAGTTAGCAAGCTAACTTGCTAATATTCTAGTCTACTGGCAAGTTAACTTGATAGCATTGTTGCTAGCAAGCTAACTCACTAACCCTGCAGTGTTAAGGTTTTTGTTCAGTGTTGCTGAGGATTTTATTCAGTAGTGCGAACTTCAATTTGGACGACTAGCTTAGCTCTGAAAAAGCTGATGATGTCAGAGGGCTGTGATTGTTTGACTGCAATGTTGGTCCTGGAATGTGATGTGGGATGTTGATCCAGGAGCACGTCCTGCTTAGCAAATCATGTTGTGCAATTAATGTTATATCTTAAAACAAAGTTACTGGGCCCATAAAAATAAACGTAAAGGTGCAGCCCTGATTTCGTGTGCATGACTCTGACCTTTAGCACAGCACAGTTAATACCTGACTGTCTCCAGGACTGTGAGCACTGTCAAGTTATTTATATAGTTATTTAATAACTAGCTTTTATTTAAAACTGTGCTATTGTGGTACATTTTGTAGTTCTCCATCTCTTGTTGTGTGTCTGTAACTCATTGTTACTGCTGCCCATCTCGGCCTGGACACTCTTAAAAATGAGGCTTTGCTGGTTAAATAAAGGATAAATAAATACATTTTTAATAACAATACAGCAGTGCTGTAGCAGAGCAGGTCCAGTGTAGACACTGACAGGAGACTGCTACTGCTGCTGCTGTACTTCTTTCACTGCACAGTCAGAGAGGAAGGTGACTAATGGTTGTGTAAGACTGCAGCTGATCTTTGGATCTAATGGAGCTTTAAAGCCAGTCACATCATAAGCAAATCTGTAACAAACAGACATCCTGTTCTGTTTCCAGGCCTCTGCATGAGTTGTGACGCTACATATTAAAGTCTGTGATCGACCTCTGGCTGTTTGCATGTTGTGGGATCAAATCTAACATTTGACCTGACTAATTGATTTTTGCGTGCATGTCTCCGAGCTCCACCGATTTTCTACAATACAGAATGTTCGCGCCGGGTAACATCTTCCCACGCCCACTGCTACACTTGCTGTAATGATATATGAGGCCAAGTGTACTCACCGTCCTCCCGAGACTTCTGAATGAAAGCATCGACGCCGCTCTCTCCGTAGTTTCCCTCTGAGGCCACTGTGGAGACGTAGTTCCAGCGCATGGCCTTGACAATGTCCACCATGGCCTGGGCCTGATAGGTGTCTGGAGGCACCACGCGTGAGAAGAAGTCGTAGCGGGTGTTGTCACTCAGCTCTGGAGCTGTGGAGGCGTAGCTCACCTGGGGTATCTGCACAGGAAAGAATATTGATGTCAGCATGAGCTTCAAGTTGCTTCCAGTGGAAATAGTTTTAGGAGGGAGTGAAGTAAATCAGGGCAGAGAAAGTTTGTGTAACACCTTTCAACAACAAGAAAGTTCAAAGTGCTGATATAAGACATAAAGGTATTAAGACGAGATAGAAAAGAAACACAAGGCAATATAAAAAGACAATATAAAAAGGCATAGAAATGAAATAGACAAAAGTAAGATAAAATAGAAAAAGACAGATTAAACAGGGGAATACAAATTACAGAGCAGTGCAAGATATGAATAAATAGTCCCGCATTTAATTTAATTCAAGGAAGCTGCAAACAAAAAAGTCTTAAAACCTTGATTTGAAAGTACTGAGATTTATTGCAGCCTAACTTTTCTGGGACTTTGCTCCAGATATGTTCAGCAGAAAAACTGAACGCTGCTCCTCCGTGTTTAGTTTTGACTCTGGGGACGGTAAGCAGATCTGTCCCAGACCAGCTGAGAGGTCTGAACAGTTCATTATGTAGCAGAATAGAATTTTATTTTGGCCCAGGAACATTCAGAGCTCTGCAGACAAACAGTATTTTTAAAGCCCATTCTTCGACAAACAAGAAACCAGTGTGAGAAATGAGACGTGAGTGATCTACGTTGCTGGTGTTAGTGGGGACAGCTGCAGCCGTCTGAATGACTTTTAGCAGTGATTTATAAAGATTATAATAATGAAGATAAAGATGCGTGGGTATGTTTTTCTCATTCCTGCTGAGACACTGCCCTTTAATTGTTGATATATTCTTTAAGTGATGTTAGGATGATTTTGTAATTGTAAAGACTTCTGGCTTGGTGTGTGGTCCTTAATGTCAGCGACTGAAGCTGAGCTCTGGTTTTTAATCGCTCTTCTTTGGCTCCAAAAGCAAGAATGTCTGTTTTATCTTTGACAAACTGAGACATGTACGGGTGGGGGAAAGAAATCAATGCTTCGATGTGTTGCGATGTGAAGGATGCGATGAAGTTGTTGGAGGGTAAAACTACAAACAACAGATTTTTTGGTTAGCTGCCAGACGTTAGCAAGTTAACGACTGTCAGGACTGTGCCTCTTCACTCCACAATTGCAGCTGCAGGCTAGCACGAAGCTACGCTGTGTTGTCTTTAAAGTATTTTATTTATCATTTGTAGTCGCGCAAGTAGGCGGGCTGGAGAGAAAAAATAGGGAGAAGTGCTGCACTCAAGTCTGATAATGATCTAGAAAACTCTGCTGTTTGTTCTGGCAACACATTATTAGGTAAACAAACACACATGCAAACACAACAGGCAATATCCTGGTCAGCAAAATAATCAAGGTTATGTCCATATACAATAAGTTGATAATGTAATTATCATGACAGGCAAAGGCCAAGGGGGCTGGTATCCGAAAAAGTCAAGCATATTTTTTTACCGGCCAAAATAATACATTTCTTTTTTGTGTCACGTATGTTTACCTCAGTACATTTAATTAAGATAATAAGATATACAAAGTGAAAGAGGAGGCAGTGTATATAACTAAGGCTTTTATTGTGAAAGGTAAGAATAAGAGGGAAGCTAATGCACTGCCGCTGACAATGTGGGAGGCAATAAAGAGTTTGGCATCTTCATTCAGATTACAGGGCCTCTGTGTTATTATTTTACTACCTTTACAAGTATGGGCGCAACACTAGCTAGCAGCAGACCAATGGTAAGTGATAGCTTAGCTGATTAGCTGATGTCCCATACGGTAAACAGTGCCGCAAAACTAAGCTCGAGACGGCCAGTTTAGCACCAATTACACGCACATGTGTGTTTGTTTGCATTATTTCTGTTAACCTTTGTTTGACACAGACAGCCGAGGACAGTTGTTCCCAACTGGTGTGTCTCAAGTCCATTTTGAATGGACCACAAGTGACTTGCTAATGAGTCAAGTTTGTAAAAAAAAAAAACACACTTTATTTTAAAGTACAGTGAATTTCTGGCACAAAGCTTTTATTTTGAAGTGCCGTTTCCTGCTGTAGAGCGAGGGACTGACGGACAGCTACTTGTCAGAGACAGCAAACTAGCTTGACAACAGGGCCAAACACAAGTATGACACTGAATATATTAAACTGTGTGGACTTTGAACTGTTGACTAAGAAGCAACCTATGAGCAGCAGTTGTACGCCACTAAATGACACCAAAATACAGTAGAAACTCTCCGAATGGTTTTTAATCACATAACCATTTTAGTATAAACATTTACCTGCAAGTGTGGCGGATAGCCTTCTGAGATTTACTTGCCAAATGGAAAATCTATCCACATTTGGCGCTTGGTGGGTGTTCATTTCAGACCCTGATGAGGCCTACGAGCTTGTTTAATTTAATGGCTACATAAATACATTATCGAGATGAACATGAAGTATATTGTGAACACTGTGCGCCATCACCCAGAGACTAATGTTGGAGCTGGCAGAGCCGACGACGGAGCAGAGCAGTGATGAGCAGTAATGTAAACAAACGAGACAGGCTGACCAACCCACACGGCAGCATTAAACAATGAAACAGCCGTATAGAAATAAAACTTCAGTCAGTCTGTTCCACTTCAAAAAACCCTGTGCTCCACTCGCTCAGCGTTTTGGCTTTCCCTGAAGTGAACGGTGCAGCAGAGAGGTTGCACTACTGGAGACAAAATGTTAAAAACAACACACTTCCCCCTCATTTTGTTATTCTAACACCAGCAGGAGACTGTGAGGAGCTTTCAAATGAACTGATTCATCAATCAATGCAGTTAACTTTTTAAAATAAAATAGCTGTGGACCATTTATCTTAATTGCCACTTGTGTTTCACATTGTGTTTCAGTGGAATCAGGACTCCAGTAAGTGGTTGAGCACACCGTATAGCCCACTGGAGCAAGAGACTAAAATTTCTATTCATTCAGTCGAGAATCGATTTTGAATCTAATCGGACACCAAAGACTCACATCAAATCATGAGCTTCCCAAACATTCTCAACCCTTGAGACAAGTAGAAATTAAAACCGGTTTTTCAGGGAGAGGTCTGACAGCATCCCGCAAGCTTCCTTCCTTTTGAGACTCAAAACAAAGCTACTGATCCTGAACCCCCACCGAGCCTTTAAACACCCAGCCTCAGTGCTCCCTCACACTGCAGCAGGCTGCTCAGTTCACAGGCCAAGGCGATGAGCATGTCAGACTCATGAGCAGGGGTCACTTGCTAAACATAAACACATCTTAGCATGGCGTGTTGTACACACCACAGAATGTGCTGTCTTCGCTGAAGCATCTTACTTTGATAAAAACGATCCACTGCTACAGGGTACGCAGTAGTAGCTTTTATAATAGTAACACTTTGTAAATGCAAGAACTTGCATCATGGCAGGCTTCTGTTGCTCCCTCCGCTCCGAAGATGTTACTGATGCGTGTGTTGGAGAAAGAAAAACATTACATAAGGAACTTAAATATAAAAATAAATGGGTCAGCTCCAGCACGAAGTCCGTCTTGAATGACCATAATTTTAGATTTTCTGGTGGTGGTGGTTGTGTTTCAACACAGGGGGCTGTTTTCGTGGGATTGCACCGTGTCAGTTTTTGTAATAGGTAAACTGTGTTTGTGTAAATGGGATTTTTCATCCCTATGGCACACAGTGATTCACCAAACAGACGGCCGGGGTGTTTCCTGGTAATGATACACAGTGTGCCTTTTGATGAGGATCTGTCGTCATGTTTTTTGTGTGTCTGTACAAAATGAGGAGAAGGTGCACTCAGTGATACATGATCCTAATGAAAAACAGCCCTGTTTTCCCTCTAGATGCCTCTTTGCCACATGGCATGCGACATTTCATTATCACAGACAGCAGACCTGTAGGCTGGGACACACACACACACACACACACACACACACACACACACACACACACACACACACACACACACACACACACACACACACACACACATACACACACACCGATAACCCTTGATATTAAACATCTGACTTCAAGGCAACGTCCTCCCACCAAGATGAACACCACTGTGGCCCAGCTCTCTTATTTGAGTAAAAATATATAAATAAAAGCTGAACTGGAGTTTTATCTTGACTGGCCCTTGGCCACAGATTGGCTGTGATACAGGACATGGACAAAGAGAGAATACAGACTAGAAAAGAAGAAGAAATAAAATGTGTAGAATGCTGGCTATCGAATACATCTGGGTGATACTAATGAGTATGCATATACATCACATGTATAAGCGTGTCAGTCATTATGTTCTATACTCTACATCTGATGACTCGCGTATTACGGCACCACTCACTACTGTCACTATTTTATCACTAAAATATTTATACATTGCTGACAGGGGGGGTTTTATCCACAGGCCTGTCCATTTAAGGCATTTATTTACATGACAACATTATTTACAGGTGTTTCAGCATACTAGAGACCGCGATAAAGTTGTGGATGGTACCAATGGAACTGTTCTGTACTGTCCCCATTTTTGGTCCCCCCTCTGTTGGGATACCTAGCACACAGATCTGGTACTAAACCTTGGAGCTGTGAACACTGCAGTCTGATTGGTCAGTAGAGGATGGTCACTCTGCTCAGGGCTGAGTTGTGGCTGGTTTTGTAGTTTTACATTTATAAACTACAACTGTAAAAATAAAGGATGTTTTGCTGCCTCTTGCAGCAGCTGGAGTCTAAGAAAAAAAACGTAATTCACTGGGCCGACTGCTGGTGACTTTTATGGTGGAACATTAACTTGTAATGTTACTCAATGCACAAGGTGACGACGTGAATCCATCAGCACACCTTAATTTTCACCTTTTATCATTTACCCCCGATTTTGAAAAACCTTTGCAAGTTTCTACAGAAATTACCTGGCGAAAAATATCCCTTCAACCCCAAACTTTCCCTGAAAAAGTATCTAATAGGGGGGTAGGACTTCTCAGATTCCCCAGAATTCTTGAGGGGCAGGGCTGTGTGCTGAGGAACGCTGATCAGTGGACAACACACTTGCAGCGTTCCGCACTTCCATGCCAGTGTGGCTGCAAACTTTATTTCATTTCTGCAAGCTTCACTTTGTTTGTGTTTTAATCATCATCATGAGAAGTGGACGAACGACGAGGTTCAGGCTCTTTTGAGCGTATTTGCCAAGGAAGAAATTCAGCAGGACTTCGAGTCAGCAACTCAAAACGACTGAGTCTATGGAAGAATAGCCGAAAAGCTGGTGGAGCTAAATATAGGGCACATGCCGAAACAAATTCGTCAAAAGCTCAAGAAACTTGAGCAAGATTAAAAGAAGCTGAAGGAGCAGGTCCGACTGCCGTACTAGCAAGCGGTATACCCCCTTCGACACTGGCCTGATTTGAATACATTTTCAGGAACTTTGAGGTGCAGTGGAAACGCAAACCACACAAATTACCAGGAATTCTTTTACCCAGGTAAATAAATTCCTGGAAATAAAAGTTTCTGGAAATGTTGGTGGAAAAGGGGCTAATGATTACTTTGACCATTACTTTAGTTGTTTTTTTTGTCTCTCCTGGATGACACAAACTTTCCGTAATGAGTGAATCTTCAAAAGCTAATAGATACATATATTAATTTCAATCAGATTATGTGAACGACATATATTCTAATCCTCACTTGGAGAAAAACAAAAAGCATCGCTGAGTGTTGTTCCTGTGGGCTACAGCTGGCTGCGTTTGCCTGAGAAGAATTACATGCACAAACCAGCTATTCTTAAATATTCAAATGAGAGAAATTCTCACTCCTGCCTGTTCCATTTTGTCGGAGTGCAAACCCGTTCTCCAGACAATAAAACGAGGAGCAGACATTCCATCTATAAGGAAATACAGTGAGTGCTGGATGGAGCAGTGAGTGACAACAACCCCGCCCACATTTAAGGGTACCGTTTGTGGTGGAAACCCTTAATCGACCTAGAGTCTAGGTACCATTATCTGAAGAGTTACTTTTGGCTCCAAAGGTACCATACCTTCAGCATTTGCTGGAAACAGGGCTTGATACTAGACATCGTCATAATTTAGTCAATAGATACAGCTCGTCTGGATATAAAACCTTTCAGAGTGTGTGAGCAGTTTGCCAGGGTAGGGGGGTACATCACTGGTTTCATCACAATACAATGTATTAATTCTCTGGACAACACAATATGTTGTTATGTTATTAATAGTTTCTTTAATTTTGCATTTTGTGTTTCTGCATGTGGAGATTGGATCTGTCTCAGTGTCCCAATGTCATACTTTATACTGACTCTAAGCATGTTCTTAGGATGTACGAAAGCAGAAGGAGCACATACTAAACACAGCTGATTTGGGAGTGCGCTGTTGATCAACACTATTCTCCCACAATGCAATGCACAAAGGAACTGAAGGAGCTGCTCACAGCTGGAAAACATAAGATAATTGTGGTTGGTGGTGAAACAGCTTCGGAAAGATTTTGGAAAACAAAACAAAGCAAAACAAACGCAATAAATCTCAGGAAAAACACTTTTATGTCTCTTTGTGAAGTTTAATTGGCAGCCGCTTTCAGATGCAGTTTGATGGAATCCAACTTCACATGTATTATTGCCTGTTGGTGGAAAATTTTTCACTATGTTCATTTCTGTGCAGACGAATCCGGCGACCGCTTTGTGTGTTTCACCATCTGGCTGCGCCGCCATCACTGCAGTTTCAAGTCATAGTGACTCAGCGTCTGCTGCTGCCTGCTGACAGTGACAGCAGCAGAGGCTGTCTTAATTATCTCAGCTGACTGATGACAAAGTTTGCCATAAAAACATGTTATTGACTGCCAAAAAACAGTCAAGTTTTCAATGATAAAAGAAAATTATACTCCTACGAAACAAAACTGGTGACTTTGTGGCTGTAAATGCTCATTGTAACTTATGTAAATAGTTGGCATGGATTATAAACAGATGAGGGTATATAAAATCGTAGCAAAATTGAAGGCTTTTATGAGGACGCCTACGTGTTTTGTTCCTGTTTTCAAAAATTGCTGTCCCTACAAGCAACCACAACGCATTTGGCTGAGTCACCACTTGAAGGATAACTTCGGCAATTTTAAACCAGGACCCTTTTTACAATTAAACAATTAGGCAATTAAACATTGTCACTGTATTTCTATTAAAAGTAGTTATTTTTGACACAGAGCGGCTCAGCTTGTTATTATAAATGTCTGTAGTGTCTCTTTACCTTTCACTTGATCCGCTCTGTTTGTTATTGCCTCCTTAAGCAAAACTCTTGTTCTGAAATATCACGAGATATCACGAGATGTGTGTGAGATTTGGAGAGAGTATAATAACCAGAGCAGTTTATGGAAATGTATTTTAGTGTTGTCTAAAAGATTTTTGAATTCTATCACCGCCGTTATTTGTGACGGCGTATACGCATAAAAAGTGGCTCTATTTATATTTGTATGTGCTATCTAAACAGCTAACTTGCGTTAGCACAAGTGGGTAGTCAATCCGAATGCATGCATCCAAAGAATTTCTATAAAAATTAACTCTTGGCAACCAGACCAGGCCTCTAATTGAGACAGGCCTTTATTTGTCAAAATGTGGGCTAGTAAAAGAGGGTGTTAAATTGGGACTAGGCTTTTAATGGAAGCTGCGTTAGCTAAACCAGTGTTAACTGATGTTGTTTCACAATCGTTTTTTGTCCAAAATTAAAGTTTGCCCCATCTGTTGGAGCAGCAGAGAACTGCAAAGGTTCTTCCCGATGTTGTCCAAAGTAGCGTTACATAAAAAGTAAAGGTCAACGTAGAAAATCGGACACTTCTCAGGACAGATTACATTCAAACACACATATACTGTGAGGACAACATGGTCTAACTCCGAAGTCGTTAAAATCAGGTGCCTGGGCAGTGACACATGGCCTCAGACACTGAAAACAAAAACAAAAAAAGCCATCCTTTAACGTCAGCATGATTCATGGCCAGTCGCCATTGTAGTTTAACGACTCTCGGCGGCATCGGAAGAAACATGGCGGAGGAATAACGAAGGTTAAGGCGCGGAAAGTCCCAGTATGGAGGGCGGGAGAGGTGGTGGATGGGTCCAACAAACACCGACCGTAACCCAGGAGAGTGGTGTTTGTGTCCCGTAAGATTCTAAAGCCAAACCCTGTTCTTTTTTCCTAAACCTAACCACATGCATTGGTTGTTGGAGGGAAAAAACATCAACTCAACCGGTGTTGTACTGATGTAGTGTGTGTGTGTTTTTTTTAAATAGACTATGTAAATGGTAAATTTCCTGTGAAAGCAGAAGTGTATTTTGAAAGAAGGCAATACATGTCTCAGGCTGAACTTGACATGGCGTCCCAGAACGTCAACAACCAACACACCCAGGGTACCTGTCACGTTGGGTCTGGACATGGAAGGTCCATGACCAAATGTCGATATGTTAGGTCAGAGTGAGAATGTGTTGGTAAGGAGGTGCCGCTGCAGTAACAGCAACTTTTTCCACTTTGTTTACTAATTGCTAAAACAGCAGATTCTGTCAATTTTTATATTGTACATAGTGTATTGAACGAATGGATTTGGGATGCTGCTTGTGTCTTTTTGTTTGCATTTTTAGTGGATATCTGGACAACTGTGTTTTATGAGAGAAGAAAACATAACCAAACTAGTAGTTTTATTATGTAAACCGCATTCAATGCAGCATCTGAGATGAAAAGCACTGATTTCTTAGACCTATTAGATTAAATAAAAAAAAAGAAGATGTGTTTTCCCTCTCTGTTTGGTACATGGGGTTTTGTTTGTGGTATTTTCAGCCTCTCCGACCACAGCTATCCAAGCTACCCCAGCTTGGTTTGAGATGTATTCATGAAGACAGGTTAGAGGCCGGACTCCCTGAGGTATCCACTTCAGTACCAGGACCTGAAGATGATTCCCTGCGAGAGCCACAGCAGGGGGAACAACATGAAATAATGATATGGAAAACATGATAATGGACCTGAGTGTATTCATGGACTGGAATTTTGAACATACGACTGACTGAGGTTATTTAGGGAATAAAAGGAGAAAACTTTATGTGACTAAGAGGCTCCTTGGGAAGTATTTTCAGTACAGCTTGTTCTTTATTTAGGTGGCATTTCTAATTCAAATACTTAAAATGCTTTGGTCATTGCAGTCCCTGTAAATTAAGTTATTGTTTTATTATGTTAAAATGGCTCTACTAAGTAGGGAGTTGTTTTGTAGCCAGTTGTGTCTCTCTCCTCTTTATCCAGCTGCCTTTTTCTTGTCCCCTCCCATATTAGGGATCACATGGACCTGCACTGCACCAAATGATCAATGTTTCTTCAAATTATACTGACAGAAACCAGGTCGAGTGGCCTGATGAATGCACCACATCACGCATGGATTAAGGCTTAGAGTATTTTGTTCTTTACCTTCCATCTAAAATGAACAAAAGTGCATCATTTGAAGACCTTTAAACAGAAAATGAATCATAGGTAAAAGTGTTGTTTCCCTGCCTGGCATGTGACTTTCTCAGCTATTGACACCCAACGTGTTCTCTGCTGAGAACTCAGCAGAGTGCAAAGCTGTTTAATTGTTCTGACTATTAGCAGGTACAGTTTGGGGCCAAAAATAGCAGATTTCTACAACACTGTGTCAGCTGCTGTGAAGGTGACAAGTTGCTGTTTGCTGAGAGGGATGTGAACATTTTTTCATTTTGACCAGAATATTGGATGATCTCACTTATCAACCTACCAAAGATGGTTTCTGTCATTTTAGGAAGCTCTTATCAAGCTGCTGTACGTTCACATGTTCATTTTCTGATAAGTTACATTTCAATTAGTTATTGGATACTATAAAAAGGGGATTTGATGTCATGATGACAGCTATGTGTGGCAATCGATGTGCTCGCTATTAATGACGCTGCTCGTGATTGGGCTGATGGCAGTTTAGGTGGGAACTCGACACCGCAAAGATGCACTGTATCTAGAATATTTTGGGTTCATGTTTGCACAGTGGAGGTAAGTGGAGACAAGTTGTCCATCTTTCTATAAAGACTATGGTCCAAAATGATACATAATACTGTTTATGCACACAGAAGTGTGTTGAACAATAGAACGCATATGGAGTATGTAGTGCATGGTGTACAGTTTCGGACGCAGTAATGGCCTTTCGCTCTTACAGCACTGACCCTGCTGTCACTCTGAACAATAACGTTAAACTCAAGGCCAGGACAAACTGGTGGCAAACAATGCACATAAAAAAATACGCCTCTATTATTTTCAATGTATAACTCCTCAACAGCGGTGGCAAGATGTGTTGGCGCTTCTGGACACGCCGCACCGCAGCACTTTACGCCACTGTCCTATTCTCAGCCTCGTGCCCCTGGAATTAACTGCTTTTTTTCTCCACTCGCTCTCTGCTTGTGCATACCAGCTCCTGTAGCAGCTCTTTTTCTCTGCTCCTATGGCAGCTCGACTCCTCTCCTCTCCTCACCATTGATGCATAAAGACAACTCTGTAGCTGTTGCTGTCTCGTGTTTGACAAAGAATGGATGATGAAAGACTCGTTGCTGAGGTTGATAAATATCCCAAGCTAAAAGACCCACAGTCTTGTCATTATAAAGACAATGGCCAGAAAGATATTGCCTGGCGAGTCATAGCTTTGGAGATCGGCTCTTCAGGTGAGAAATCAAGTTTATTTAGAGACTGTCCGCACATGATTTTAAGCTAAGGCAAAGGTGGAGGAAGTACAGATCGTTCAGTAAAGGTAGTGATAGCTTTGCGTGGTTATCTGTTGATGAGCTCTTGCGTGACGCATCCAGTGTGTGCTTGGGGCGGCACTTGATCGGTGTCACATGATGTGAAGCACTTCAACAGCGCCAGTGTGTTTTCAGCTTCTCTCACACAGCAGAAGAGACCTGATTTCTCAGGAGCTGTACCCACTGATCAAGCTCCTTGTTGTTCAATTTAACCTCCCCTCCTCAGCTCCAGTCAGTGATGCTAGTCCCTGCACGACTGGTGGAGGCTGCACAACCACTGGCAACTATCGTAGCGTGCAGTGGATTCGAAATGAATGAACCTCTGTCATAAACAGAACGGTGGTATACGCCCCAGGAGGACGAAATCGAGAGCTATAAAAGCAGTCAATACACAGCCTGGCTGTAAACAGACGCCCCCCTGAGGAGATACTACAGGACAGTCAGCGCCTATTCATTTCGAAAAAGCACGACTACTTCTACCAATGGTGTAACTTCATCACTCACTCATTCACTCATAGACTTTGTGTTTATAGCACTGGCCTTGCATGCTCATGCTGCAGTCCAGCCAAAACAGCTCTTACTGCAGCACCTGTCTCTGCTTGTTACTGCATTTGGGTCTCGAGACTGTACTTGAATTCACTGTAATACAAATCACTCACATGACAGCATAACGCTCTATTCCCTGACTCTGTATGGAGATGCACTGATATTTATGTGAACAGTTTTGTGCATCAGTCCCATTTGGTCTCGACAGCTCACTCTAAAATGGCTGATTTCTAATTAAAAGTCTGCCCTATTGATATCAAGACATTTAATAGTAACATTTTCAAATGTCCTGAGATCACCTTAGGTCCTAAAGCCTCTCAGAGAAATGATAATTTGGCATAGAAATATTGTGTTGCATGCCTTTTGGTTTTACAGCATCATTTAAGAGTTTTTAGTGACTGCCTGGCGCCACATTTATCTCAACTGTTGTTTGCTTTGTTGAGCATCCTGTTGAGATGAGGAGCAACTTAATGATGATAATGTTGGGACCCGAGGTGTAGGTGCAGTATTTTTCCGTGCCGGCATGCAAAATAGCTGACTATATTTGCATCTGTAATTCAGACACCTGACAGATCCTTGCAACCTGCAGTGCGGTCCAAATGCAGAGCATCTGCTTCAATCAAGTTGTATATGGAAAACATGGATGGGTAAACACGGTTTATCCTCACTATTTGGCAATCTCATTTCACCACAGAAGAATGCAGGCTTCAACATGGCACGAGCTGAGCTGTTTATACATGACTCAGATACATGATAACAGGGGTATACTGCTAACTACAAATAACTGTACACCAAATTCCTGAGTCTGAAATAAGCAACATGTTCATTTCACAACAAAACAAACCTTGTAAGATATTTCCACTGTGATTAAAGCTGAAATGATTAATGGATAGTATTTAAAGATGCACGTACACATGCTGGGAAACAAAGTCCTGCCAATGGTTTCACACTATCCCACTGACTCACAGGTGGCGTGACGTGTGAAAATACACAGCAGCGTAGCTTTGCCAATGTTTTATATGGAAGGAAATACATTCACCATGTTTGTTAGGCCTCAAGGATACACACAATGTGTTCTGGTGAGTAACACTGAATGTAAACACAAGTTTGGTTTGTTTACAAAAAATCCACAGGACACCTTTAATCATAAATCTTTTTTAAGCACAGAGCAGAAGTTTCCAAGTAGAGGCTCCAGGATCTCACTTTTTTTAACATTTTATAGTCCAAATGATGAATTGATTTATTGGGAGAATAACCTGCAATTCAATCCCGACTAAGAATTTTCCTCGTCGACCAATAGTCACCATTTAGGGCCATTAGTCGACTAGTCACCCGCATGTTTACGATATTAATGTAATTATTAAATGATATATTTTGGTGGTTTGAGTTGAAGGTGTGAGAAAGAATAGTCTCAGTAACACTGTTAACACTGTGCTACATTACAGAGAAATACAAACCGTACTAATGAACCTTCATTAATATAGGCCTATATTTTATCTACAAGTGCACGTCACACACTGAGCGAGCCGCCTGTTAATGACGCTGTGGGCTAATGGGCATGTAGCTACTTCCATGTTTCACATGATACGTCATGTTTGTAGTCGACCAATGAAGATGAGTTTACATATCACCTTGGGTTGGTCCTTCACCTTCTCAAAATGATCCCACACTTTGGATTTCCTGCCCGACATGTTATTAACTAGCCTGTGGAATAACCGCAGGTACCAGCCCTGGAAATTAGAGGCCGTACACATGCTGCATCTTTAAAACCCGAGGTCTGGCGCTGAGTGCTATTCTTGTGCTTTTTTTTTTGTGCCAGCTTTGAAGAGCGCAGCGGCAGGTTGCATCTGAGATTGCAACCGTAACAAGCATCATATAGCCTATTTACCTGATATTCTGTTTATGAACGCTGTTTATAAGTGTGTAGGCCTATCGTCTGTGGGACAGGTGTAAAGCTCTGGGTAGCCCTGCACTAACATGACCAACTTTTCCGTATTTATAAGACTGAATATTTACAGATGAAGGGAAAGATATCTGTCGGCTGTGATTGGTTTATAACGTGACTCCTGTCTGACTGCTGAGCGTGGACACTTCCTGTGTTTATTTTGGCAAGGCACTGTGAGTGTACTTTTTTTTTTTCTGCGACTACGCAACCAATGAAATCTTGCCGACTAATGACCTTTCTGGTCGACTAATGTTTGGTCGACTATCGGGGGCAGCCCTAAGAAATGTTGTTAGCTGCAGCTCTAATTGTTACTGACACATCTTACCACATTTATAAACTGAAGTTCAGTGTAGCAGCAGCAACGATGACACACTTGTAGTGGAACGGAGGATGTTTCCGTCTTACAGACAGGAAAATGTCTGCTTGACTATGGAGATATCTTTTACTGTCGTGCTGCTGGCTCTACCTCAAAACCACTCGATGCAGTTTATCATTGTGCTTTCATTACAGCAGACAAACATAGTACTCTTCACTGTGTACTATACAGAAAAAAAATAGACTGGTCCTCACTATCAACATGAAGAGAACTACTTTCTATCATCTTTATTTATGAAGGTCTCCTGCACAGGCTGCCACAGTACATTACGTTTCTTCTCAAATTTAAAACCACTGCTCACCAAACCAGATCTCAGGACTGTTTAACTCTAGTTACCCCCGGGTCAATACTGAACTCTGGAAGACTGCTTTGCACCTGATAAATTGAATAAATTACAGGGGATTTTAAAAGCTGAAAGTCTCACCCCACTGGCCGATTTTAAACTTTTAACACTGAATCTATTAAGTGATGTCTGCGATTGTCTCTGATGCAGTGTGTGCTTTTGTTACGTCTGGCTACATTTGATTTTCTTTCTCTCTGCTGTTGCCTTGTAGTCTGAAATAGCTCTTCATCTCATTAGCTGTGATGATATGGACAGTATTTCTTCAATTTGATCGAAATCATTCTGATAAGAGATTCAAACTGAGCTGTTTACATAGACGCTAAGTGATTCAGAAAAAGTGATTCTGATAAAAAGGCATTTAATCAAAGCATTTAATCAGAATACAACTTTTTTTTCACTTGTGCAAAGTGGTTCAGCCTGCTGTGAAGTGTCTGAACTGCTGGAAATACAACAGATGAATTCATTTCAGTATATCATAAAGTATGTGAGAAGACGTAACTCCACCTGTTAATACAGTTTAGTAGTAAGTAACCCAGAATATTTTCTGTAGCTACAAATAACAGATGCTTCTTAGCCTCGCAGTAGAAACTACAATTTACCAATGTTCTCTAACTGTCTCACATACAAGCTACTGCTCATGATAGACAACTGTAAGGTCCAGCGACTCAAATTCAGCCTGCACCAACGTCACATAAGGCTACTGTTTCAAAATTAAAAAATACATTTATTAATCAGAGCACTGACATAGGAACACAGCACTAGAAAAGCGCTGAATGTTTTTTTAATTGAAAATCAGCAGAGGAAGGTGCGTGAAAACAGCTGTTGGCATGTTGTGTGCAGCTCATGCACTAGTTCTGTTCCCAAATGTTACGCCCACATGGTGCAAACATGAGTAGAAAGAATATAGTTATTCTAACCAGTGAGAAATAATCAGATCAAGCGTTTACATGGTTATTTGGCGCTAACATTTTCCTATTGAACAATTATCAAACATTTAATCTGATTGAATCCCAATTGAAAACACACTGCGATCAGTCCAGATCGGATCAGCCTCTCCAGACTGATTACATGAAGCATTATTATTACAATAGGGTTACTATTCTGATTATTAGTGGAGTATTAGGGAGCATGTAAAGTAGGGGTGAATAGTATCAGGATATTTTGCTTGGCAATATTATATCGATATATGGACACCAAGTTTCAATCTTTCATTATATTCATTATTAATTTTTGCAAATACACATTTTAATTCAACTTTTGGTGTTAGAATAATAAAATCAGTTGCTTTTTAAGTCTACTAGATGGTGTTGATTTTTTTTTCCTGGTGAGGTCAGCAGAGGTCTCAGACAGCGGCATTTGGCAGAAAGTTCATCAAAACAAAGATGGAGGCACCAGAGAAAGAAATCAGAAATGCAACATTGGTGTTTAAATCAAACCTCTGGACTTATTTAACGCTAAAGGAAAGAAGGACTTGGATATGTCACATGTGATTTGCAAGCAGTGTCATATAAGAATAGTCCAGGAATACAACAAACATGAGGGCTCACCTCACACTCCACCATCCAGAGATAGCGTTAGCTGCTACACTGGACACACTTAGCTTAACGAAACTGCCATCCAACTCTGAGAGAGCGAAGAAAATAAGAGTTTATCACGTACTTCATGTGCAAAGATCTGCGCCAATACAGCAATAAAGGCTTTTGTTTCATGCTAAAAACACTGGAACCCAGGTATGTGAGCCGTACCCAAGCTCTACAGCGAAGAGAAGCTTACAGTTGAGGGATCTTTGAGTACAGCAGGAAGGGTGACATTAACGTGTGATGCCTGGATGTAAAGGTCAGTGGATTCATATGTGACTGTAGTGGCACATTATCATACAGAGGACTGTACACAAAAGTCACACCGGAGCAAACGTTGCAGACCTCCTGCAAAATGCAGCACAAGAATGCAACAGAAAACGCTAATAACATGGGTGCTGCCATTCAGTTAGTGGGATACCTACATGAGAAGTGCTTAATGTGACCTCACAGAGGGCGTTAAATCTGCCAGCAGTTCAGTTTGTCAGGTGTGTACAGCATTTCTGACAGGTTTTAGGACGGGTCATTCAGTCTGTCTGCTCTGAATCACATTTTGCGGCAAATTAAAATGATGACGTTTTCCTTTGGACAAAAAATTTGCAGTTTGGAAAAAAGGTAATAAATCGCAATATACTGTATCACAATACTCAGCATATTTCAATATTTCAATAATATCGTATCGTGACCGAAGTATCGCGATAATATCGTATCATGTTTCCTCTGGTGATTCCAACCCCTGATGTTAAGGCACCTAATGAGACTAACTTAATTAAATAAAGGTTGTATAAATTATAAATTGTCATGTGTTTTTTCAGTTTAAGCATTCACAATGTAGCAGCTAAGATGTATCAGTTTATGTGGCTGTATTTTTCATCACTCAACATGTTTTATCTTAATGATAGGCATCTCTTTATAAAAAGAGTTGTAACAAAATGAAAATTAGTTTCGCCCACAGCATCTTCATCAGATTAGCATTAGATTTTTACACAGTAACATGAAAACATTTCAGGAAACACAGGGACACGTTTTAACCCAAAGTCCAATGCCCAGAGGTAATTTCACCGACACCATCAGCATTTCCCAGCTCTGCCTGCTGTCTCTAGACAAGTGTAAATGTAGAAACAAACAGCCATGATAATCATACACTAAAACATCTGCCAGGCTGCAGTGTCTAAACAGTTCAAGGTCTGCTTGTGCACTCCATGAACAGTGGGTTTTGGCTTTGTTTTGCTCTGTGTCGGAGAGCTACCAAACAGCAGAGCTCGCACTGCAAAAAGCTCCTCGCTCTCTCTCTCTCTCTCTCACACACAGCGGGAGCTTTGTGTGCTGGCTGCAGTACAGCAAAGGCTGCATTATACCTAAGTGTCAGTGGGCAAAACGGCAGCATACTCAGTATATTCAGGCAGAGATAATGCCTGTTGTTTTCTGCTCCAGCTTCATGCAGATTAAATTTACTGAAATTACAGCATCTAATTTATGTTGTTTAACTATATAACGGCCACTTACTACAGGAGTAGAATCTGCAATGAAAACAGCTATAATGTTTTGTTTTCATGCAACATCTGCACAGACAGACAATAGAGTCACACTGAATTATTTCATTCACACAGCTCCTTAATTCAATTGAGGGGGCCTGAGAAGAAATTTGGGTCTGGACAGCGGCTGCAAGCATAAAGAGAAGTCATTTAAATTTTGCAGTGAGGGATGCGGCTGAACTCTTTGAGTCAAACGCACCACTTCAGTATCCAGGTTTTCTCCTTAATTGCTATCAGCTGCTGTTGACACTGAGGGGAGATTAAAGTTTCACTTTGTTACTGTCAGGGTAAGTGGAGCAGCAAATAGCTGAGCCTCCTGAATAGAAAACCAATTCCTGCATAATGATATAACAAAACAGATTCTCACTGCTGTGGGAATGAACAACGAAGCACCGAACACAATGGGGACATTTGGCTATGATTCAGACCAATGCAATGTAATATAAAGCGCCTGTACAGTAGTGAAAATAAATTCATTATCTTCATTATTTTCTTGGACTTTCACAAAGGCGACGCCTCATTTCTTCTGTCCCCTGTGTTTGTGTGTTTTATTTTGATGCACTGCATAGTTATAATGGGTTTAGGTCAACAGTTAATTGAGCTTAAATTGTAAACTGTGAGCCTACATAATGCTGCCTAATTCCAGAGCCGACTGATAAAGCCACACGGTGTGGCCGCGCTGTCCGCTGTCAAATGTTCGGCCCCAAGAGGCTGCCGATAAAATCTCTGAGCATGCTTTAGACCTTTTCATAATATTTCCATCTCTCAGATCTGACCTTTAATATTTTGACATTCGACTGAATTGAGAGAAGAAGGCAGAGCCAATAACATTGAGCTCATCCTGCTTTGTCTTCCACCGAGGCCGACATTACTCCTGCTTCAATCATGCAGATCACTCTGGGGAACCAGAGTCTCTCCACTGCCTACTTCAGCTCTACTGAAGTGATGGAAACTCTCCAGTTCAAAAAGGATTTGTGAACTGAGCTGAACCTGCTGCTGATGTGACCGTTTAGGATGAGGCATGATGGGGAGTTTGCCTCGAGATGTTTGTCCTCAAACCTGGTAAAACTCCATCTCACTTGGTGATTTCAGAAATTCTGAAACATTCTGGAGCAGATATATATATACTCCCAACTACTACCCACATATGCTAAGACTCAGAGGAGACATATCAATGTGATTTGCTCCAAATAATTTCTTTTTTGTAACACAGACGGTAGAGGACGGTCACTCTGCTCAGGGCTGAGTTGTGGCTGGTTTTGAGGCTCATGTAACCACTGTTCATACTGTGGAGAGTTTTATTAGTAAACTGTAACTATAAAATGAAAGGATGTTTTGCTGCCTCTCACAGCAGCTGGAGTCTGAGAAAAAATAACTTAATTCACTGGGCCGACTGCTGGTGACTTTTAAAGTGGAACTTTAACTTGTAATGTTACTCAATGCATGAGGTGACGACGTGAATCCATCAACACACCCTAAATTTCACTGTGACAACTTTGACCATCACTTTAGTTTTTATATGACAGACAGTTTTAGTAATGAGTGGATCTTCAAGGGTTTATAAAAATATATATCAATTTCAACCGGATAATGTGAACTGCATATATTCTAATCCTCACTCAGAGAGAAAAAAAAAAAGCATCACAGAGCGTAGTTCCTGTGGGCTACAGCAACACTGAACCCCTGAGCTTGCCTGAGAAGGACTAAATGCACAAACCTGCTATTTTTAAATATCCCATGGAGAGAGACTCTCACTGCAGCCTGTTTTATTTTGTTCTGAAAATGTCGGCGTGCAGCCTCGTTCTGTGGATGATAAACAAGGTGCAGACTTTCCTCTGTTAATGAGGAAATACAGTGAGTGCTGGACAGAGCAGTTAGTGACAACAACCCTGCCCACATGCAAAAGCACTGTTTGCAGTGGAAACACTAGGGTCTAGGTACCATGTCTGAAAGGTTACTGTTGGTTCCAAAGGTACTATACTGAAAGTGTTTGGTGGAAATGGGGCTTTAGTCCCACCTTAACCAGCTGTAACAGTGGCAATGCTTACAAAGCATCACTGACCCAGCTATATTATATATTACATGTTATTCTGAAATGTGTCATTCTGCATAATGAGTGCCATTGGTACTTTAACTTCTTTTTGATGCTGCTACTTATGTACTTTTGTTTAAAGGAATAATTATTATTATATTCCTCTTTCTATTCCTTATTAAAGTACTGCATTGCTATTACCGCATGTCCTTGGCTTCTTCTCCGGAGCCTTTGTGCTCCACTGTCTCGCAGGTTCCCTCGAATCACAGCTACGCCTGGATCATGGGTCCTAGTTGTGCTACTGCTGTGGTCCTTCCAGATGCCTACTACTAATGCTGTCATATTATAATATGTAGAAACAACATATACACTACCAAAATACTATCATTATTCTTATTATATTATTACTTAAATTAATGTTATTGTAGCTATTGTCATAACTGTTTGCCATGCATCTCTTTCTCTATGTCTCTCCCTCTATTAATATATAATATTTTCACATGGATCACTGTACATTTATTATGTTGATCTGTTCTATACACACAACATCTGTTGCCCATCTGTCCGATCTTGAAGAGGGATCCCTCCTAAGTTGCTCCTTTTTCCCGTTAAAGGTTTTTTTGGGGGAGTTTCTCCTTATCAGCTGTGAGGGTCCAAGGACAGAGGGATGTCGTATGCTGTGAAGCCCTCTGGGGCAAACTGTGATTTGTGATACTGGGCTTTATAAATAAAATTGAATTCAACTGAGCCCAACATGATCATTAAGATACCAATGATTCACTTCGTGTAACGTTGAATTCACTAACTAAAATTTTCTTGCATGCCTCCAGTAAACCAAGAATCCAAAAATAGAGAAAATTCTTGGTGAACTGAGGAGACAGGGGTCTGCGTTTCACTATATCAGCACATCTGTTTACAAACTCACACAACTTGTGCAGTATAATCCAAGTCTCACTCATCCACTTGTATGCTCAGTACTTCCTCAACAGATGGCCCTTTCCAATGCAGAACTGAACTGCAGGTGAAACTTATCTATGCTCTCTTCAAAGACAGACTTTGTTGGCAAAAACAGTAATTTTACCTCATTTAAGACATGAGCTGCTGGTCTACCACTGCCTTGATGAGTTAGCTTGTGTTAATGTGTGACTTTGGTGTTTTGAGGGGTTAGTTCAGATTCAGCGAAGTTACACAATGACAAAAGTGTGAGAATTTGCAAACAGGTGTTATGTTGTTAAATGCCGGCAGCTTTTACTTAAATTCATCAAGAATTTTCTTGTTTTTTTGGAAGCATGCAAGAAAAACAGTTTTCTTCACAAATTCAACGTAAAACAGGACGAGGAGCTGATATACAAATAGGCTCCTTTTCCACCAACATTTCCAGGAACTATTATTTCCAGGAATTTATTTACCTGGGTAAAGGAATTCCTGGTAATCTGGGTGGTTTGCGTTTCCACCGCACCTCAAAGTTCCTGAGAACTGATTCAAATCAGGATGATGACGTATGGAGGAGTGGTAAAAGACACTGCACTACACGTCCAGTCCAGTAGGTGGCGGTAAGAAGAAGCTGAAGGCCAAACAAGCACGATGACGCCATAAACGGCGACCGACAAGCCTGCATCATCATTTGTGCGACACAATACTCCAGGATGGAGGACGCTCAAGTTGTTCTGTTGTTCCTCGTGTTTTACTGCATCGCATATAAAACCATGCGATCTGCACGGAAAAGACGACAGGCGTTATTAGCAAAGACAACTGTGAACGCCCGAAGCTTCTTATAATCTTGCTCAAGTTTCTTCAACTTTTTACAGATTTGTTTCAGCATGTGCCCTATATTTAGCTCCACCAGCTTGTCGGCTATTCTTCCATAGACTTGGTCGTTTCAAGTCGCCGACTTGAAGACCTGCTGAATTTCTTCCTTGGCAAATATGCTCAAAAGAGCCTGGACCTCGTTGTCCATCCACTTCTCGTAGCTTCTCTTCTGCTCCGTTTTCAAAATGATCAAAACACAAACGAAGTGAAGCTTGTAGAACTGAAATAAAATTTGCAGCCACACTGGCACGGAAGTGCGGAACAGAGCTCTTCAGCACACAGCCCCGCCCCTCAAGAATTCCAGGGGAATCTGAAAAGTCCTACCCCCCTACTAGGTACTTTTTTAAGGGAATGTTTGGAGTTGAGGGAAAGTTTTTTCCTCTGGTAATTTCAGTGGAAACACAAGGTTTTTCAAAATCCCGGATAAATGCTAAAAATTCCTGCGGTGGAAAAGAGGTAAAAGTCATTTTGAGGGTGTAATATTCCTTTGTGTAAGCGTTTTAATGCAATACTTTTCACTTGCAGCAGAATATTTTTACACGGTGGTTTTACTACTTTTACTAAAGGGAAAGAACAGATCAGAAATCGTGAGACATGAGACACACATGAGCAACCTAGTTAGTTACAGTAAAATGCCTCGGTGGTGTGTGGGTGTTTCTGTGTGCACATCTGTTTTCTGTTGGGCTCTCCAGATATTGATTTCTATGTCGCACCTCTCCTTTGCATGCTCAGATTAGCTTTACAAGTTGTCATCCCTTTGATTTAGTCTGGAATTGATGGGACAAATGACCTTAGTGTTGCTGAGCAGAGCTTTGTGTTTGACCCCAGACTGATTAAAAATAAATGTTACTCACATTAGCCTCAGCAAACTGAAAACAGTGGCTGATTCGAGGCTATTCTTAGTTATCCACATTGCTTCAGTATTTGATAGAGCCTCTTGGATTGACTCCAGGAATTTCTTGGAGTAGTTCCTGCAGGAAAATCGGCTTTGTGCTGCAGGAAAAGCTGAACTTGGAGAAGTTTAAAATGTTATTTAAACCTGTGGCAGTACCTCATAGACCCCTTAATGAGCTGTTCAGTTCTTCCCCCATATGAAGGAGGAAGTCAATTAACCTTAACAATAATGATGGATAAATCAAGTTGTCTCAGTGCAGTAACATTTAATGTAGTTTATTGTTTCGGCCGCTAAGTAAATGTAGTTTCTGTTTATGGCAGTCAGTGATAATGTATCAGTGCCACGGCATACAGTGCAGCATATACGTACACTTCAGCTTTAAAATGTCTCCTATACAGAGGTTGAAAGCAGATAAACACAGGTCCTATTCTTTTTCTCTTTAACATGCACTTATACAACTTTTAGTGCGTGTAAAATTAAACAGACGTTTGGAAATGGGAGAATGACAAAGCAGGGTAAAGTGATGGATTTATAGCACAATCAGCACAATCTCTCATTGAAGTTTGCTTTGGCATTGTTTTCCTTTTATGTCAATCTGGAGATAATGTTTCCTGATTGCAAAAAAAATATTGATTATGTCATCGCTTTGACATGCCTACAGTCTGGATGCCATGTTTGGTCTTCTCACCGTGACCAAATGTTATTTAGTTGTCTGCAAAAGAGCTACTCATGTCAAAATATATCCAACCAAGCATTGATGAATGGCCGTTCTTCTACATTGCAACAAGGCTGCAACAATTTCACCCACTAAAAATTATAAATATCTACAGTTTTCATTGTTTGGTTGAGAAAATACTGCAAAAATAATAATGACAAATGCCCGTCATGCATCACAAAAGCCCAGAGTTCAATCTTAAGACTTGCTATTTAATATAGTCAGCAGCTGATACCCAGAATGTATATTAACACAGGCTAAAATTAGGGATTCTACGGTAGGGAAATTTTGCCATGGGTTAATAAACCCATGATGAAACCCAGGTTACAGATGACACCGGATATTTCCCAAGAAAAGAAATTCGTCATTCATGTTTAACATCTGTAGAGCGCTTGCTTTGATCTTTAACATTACATCTTTCTCATACTTTTAACAAAATGAAACTGTAATAGTGTGGCTTTGGCAGCACCTGCTTTTCCTTTTCATAAACTTTAAAGATGTCTTTCTTTTGGGCCGTAGCTCAGGCTCAGTGGAGGTTCCCTCATCCTCTATTCTCATAAGGTACACTCACTGCTTGAGGATGACTGCGTCTTCCTCTATTACCTCATGGTTACCCCAACATTTAGGTAGAAGTCTTCCCAGTAGCGCAGGTCCATGAATCTTGCCATGTGCAAAAGGTCTGTGGAGCGAATCTACTGTTGCTGCCGTACGGAGCTGACATCTTCGTTATATAAATGCAGTGTCCAGCGTCCAACTAAAACTACTTGGTATCCTACAAATTTGCTAAACGTGGACACTGATATAAGAAAATGAACTAAATGGGTTTATTACTATTTTGAAAAACCAAAGCAATAGTGGGGGCAAGTCATGTTATCTGGTGTATGCCCGAACACCAGGTAATACCAGTAACACCAACCACCTCTGTAGACTGACCCAATATCCCAAAGAATTACATTCGTGTTGGATAATTCAACTTCTCAAGATTTACGTTTGATGCCAATATTTGTCTTGCAATTAATGTTTACATTTTTTATTAACTGTATCTGCAGTATTTCCTTGGGTGTCCCAAATGTTTTAGTTGTCTAACCCTAACAATGCCTAAAGCACATTTAACCCTAACCGTAACAAAGCTGCCTTATACAGAAAATGTGAACCAAAAACACTGACAGTGAACGTTATTTCGTGTAATCCAGGATCTCGCAGAATCATCCAATATAGGTGTTGGCAATGGATTGGTTTTATGACAATTTGTCATTAAAGATAAAACATAAAACATACAGTGGACGCAAAGACTAAGGTAGGCTACGTAAAAGGTGATAAGATACATAACGCACATGTTTTCAATGTCCTTTGGTTGTCTGTAGTGGTTTCAATATTTTAGTATTTTAGAATCTTTTCATGTTTGTAATTGTTCTTAACCGTTTTATTCTATTTTATATTTGTGTACATTTCATATTGTCATATATTTGTGCGTCATTGTTTTATTTTGCACAGCACTGTAGCTGTTTTTAACTGTGCTACATAAATAAATTTGATTTGATTTGATGTAATGTGAATACATTACGTGAAAAGAAACCTAGAGTATGTTAGCCATTGTCAAAAACATTATCAGCCCCAAGTAGTTATGGGAAACTAATCATCAGCTGAGTCATCATGAGTATTTCACAGTTTGGTGTCCTGAGAGATAAAATAATTATTCACCCAATTGGACGTGGAAGTCAAAAGCTCAAGAGGATGAAGAGGAAACTGTAAAATATCTACATCCTTTGACACTACTACTCCTTCCAACGTAGCTTACACATCGAGAAGCTCCATACGTTCACAAAGGTCTTACATTTTGTTTTATCTTGATACATTCAATGCAAGAACAATCACAACCTAACCTCTACTTCTTCCCAATAAACCACACACACACAATGTGAACACAGAAAACCACAATGCACAGTGAGATGATACATGCTCAGGGTCCAAACTCTGTCACATGGGTTCTCTCAGATCCCCTTGGATATCCAAGATGCTCCAAGGTTCTTTGAAGCACTTCTCATCTGTGCTAAACATAGCACCCCCCATCTGTTAAAGACCTTATGACAGAGTGTGTGAGGAATCGACTCCCTGCTATCTGGGTCTGTATCTCTCTCCTCTCTGTGTGCACCGAAGATGGCACCTCTGGTGACCTTTTATTCAAGCTGCTGTAGTTTGAAGAAAATATAACCGAGTCTATCGATGACACATAAGAGGGCTGAGCCAAAAACAACTTCACGCTGCCCATACGGGTTCAGACGAGAGCTGATACCCCCCAAAATGTACAGCATCGGCTCTATCTGTAATCACTGATGTGAACTGAGGGGAGCGGATGAAATTTGTTGAGACAACAGGATGTCACCAATCTGACCACAGAGGATGTTACTCCAGCCCCGTTTTTGGCAGCTCAGTGTGTCACAGTCAGTCCTGGTCCAGTCCCACAGATCCATCATTGTAAGCATCCTCACACCATCCATCACAGTCTGATATGTTTCTGCCTCCCGCCGCTCCGAGGGAAGCGTGTCATTCAAACCTCAGAGGGGGTTATTGAGTCCTGACTGCACTGCATCTCACACACACACACACACGTAAACACACACCCCTTCACAAAAACAGAGCAGGGAAAAAAGAAAATCTCAGCCAACTGGGACAGCCACCTGTTTGACGCATTTAGTTGACTTAAATCATCTGCCATCACGACTGTCTCTTCACATGGGCACACGCTCTTCTTTTCAGATACGAGGGTCAAAATGAGGACATTATTGACACTAAGGTATTTGCATTATAGCTCCAGGCCGGTGGTTCAGATTGCATATTAGTGAAGATGATGACTTCCAGCACTTAAAACTCATTAAACCAGACCATATATTATCCCTGAAGCAGCTGTCAGCTCATAGGGACTCTCAATTTTCTTTACGTTGCATTTGATAAGGCAACATGTTGAGCTAATTAGTGGCTGCTGCACGTAACTAATGTCGAGGATGATCTCACAAAATTACATTAACAGCGAGGAAAATTATTAGTCAGGAATTCCTGGAGTGAGAGGTTAAAAGGTCAGGCCATATTTTTGTTATTTATTTTTTTCTTTCAATTTTCTAAATGTCTTAATAGTAAATATTAAATATTAAACAAACTGTGCTCAAATGTTTCAAGTCAGAGTTTTTTATCATGAATTTTTTAAATGAAGATATTGAGAAACCTTTTACTGCCAAAGACTTTTCTGACAAGTTAAAGTTTTATAATTTAATTTCAAATGAAAGCAGGTTTTCTATAACCATTTAACACTCAACCCACTTGCATTTAAATAGAATTATTTAAAAAACCTGTCAGTAAAGTCTTTGGCAATAAAAGGCCTCTCAATGTCTTCATTTAAAATATAATCTTTACCAATGTCATCTTTTACCATCGAATTCAGCGACCTGATTTTGAGACCTGACCTATTTTTATAGATCTGGAAAAGAGAAAGGACAATACAGTTTCTTACTGAACAAAGCATTGAAGTATTTTCTATCTGAATCTGTGACAATGAAACAACCACATTTCAAATTACAGAATTTACAATTAGCTACAAAGAGGGAACTTCAAACAAGATCAATTTAGAATCTAAACACAGTCAGGTAACTGCTATAATCTCAGTGATACAGAAACATAAGTGGCTACCATGAAGACAAAGGCTAGAAGCACCACTGGGTTTTTAGTCATAGTAACATTCAGGTGCTCTTTGGATACTTCAGGTGCACTGTGTTTATTCCACCTTGTGAAAGGCTCATTGCATGGGTGAAGTATACTCTCAAACAAAATATATAAAATTCAAGTGTCCTTCAAAAACAATCCAAGGCACACTGCAGGGTTTGTGTGAAAATTAAAATGCCTTTATTTTATATGGCAATATAGATTAAAAAGACCAATGCATTGCGGCTCACTGGTCTTTATAAGGGTCATTGTCTGCTGTAGCTTGTGGTTACCATTCTCCTGGCAAACATACTTGTCTTAACAATGGAAGCACAAGTGGTGCTAGTAACGTTAACAATGTTCAGGTCTATTCTATAGTGCCACAGGAAGCTCGGGCAGCTGCGAGTAGTCGATGTAACCGATGATGATGACACTGAAAATGAGTCACCATCAATGTATGTATATATTTTTCTTTAATTCATTCATTATCTGTAACCGCTTATCCTGTTAGGGGTCGTGGGGGGGCTGGAGCCGAGAGGCAGGGTACACCCTGGACAGGTCACCAGACTATCACAGGGCTGACACATAGAGACAGACAACCATTCACACTCACATTCACACCTACGGACAATTTAGAGTCACCAGTTAACCTGCATGACTTTGGACTGTGGGAGGAAGCTGGAGTACCCAGAGAAAACCCATGCTGACACAGGGAGAACATGTAAACTCCACACAGAAGGGCTCCCCCACCCCAGCCTCACAGCAAGAGGGTTCCTGGTTCGTACCTAGGTGGGGGGTTCGAACCTAATTTCAAACCTAACCTAATAGCTATCAGGCCTTACTTCTTTTACGCTGATTAATGGTGCCACTGTGAATGTGTGTGTTTGTGCACAATCAGGGATCAATATAATTAAAGGTGTAAAACTAACCCGAGGTTGGCGATGTAGTATACAAAGTCCTCTCTTTGGTATCTTTAGTATACCTCCAGAACGCTGCAGTCTAGATACTTATTTTAGCCTCCATTTTGTCACCATTGTAGCTTTCTGATGAACACTACGGTGCCATCATATCCATTTCAACACATTTTGATCCAGCATGGAACAGCAGGGTTTTGTGACACTTTATAAAAAGACCAAATCCAACACTACGTGTTTTCTGTGATCGTGTATCCATGTTGAAAGAAGCTATTGTTGTCATTAATCGTAAGCTGAAATCTACTGGGGGCAATAATCTGTCCAACTATGCATTAGGTCATGTCTGTTAACGAATCAAAGGCTGTGTTGCCGACTGGGCATGTGTGCGTAACATGCCCAGAGGTCATGCGCAATAGAATAACATGACATTTACTGGAATAATAATGAATGAATAATGAATAAATAATCAGGGCCTTGTGAGGAGGCAGGACTTGTGTACATTATAGGCTTGCTCTACTGACTTAAATAATAAGATCTGGGTTTTGTTTATTTTTTTATTAGCATGCATGTTGGAGGCTTCTGCTTAATATAGCCCTAATAAAATCTTTTGGCAGCTCTTTTGGAGGACAATTATTTATTTAGATTTAGTGACTAATCAGTAAATAGTTGATAGATTAACTGACAGATAATAATAATAGTAATAAAAGTAATTATCTTTAATAATACAGCACTTTTCAAAAACAGTGTTAAAATGTGCTTCACAGGGCAGCACAGTACAACAAAAAATTCAGAAAATCAACTTGTTTGTAAAAGAAAACTGATTAAGAAAAATAAATGGGTGTATAAAACTGAGGAATTAGAGAACAGTTTATAGGAAATTGGAACTCAAGTAAAATCAGAAAAGGCTCTCTGATAAAAGTATGCTTTATGAAGAGGCTTAAAAAAGATCACTAACTCAGCCGACCTGAAAAATAGTCGTTGGTGACAGCCCGACAGGAAGCCATCCCAGTGAGTCAGTATGCTCTGTGATATTAGCTAAACTAAATGGGATACAAACCTCATTAACATTATTAATTACACTTGTGCTTTATTTTTTTGCATGTCAAGTTAAAATCCCCCGCTGTGAAAAAACCCTATGAAGGTGAGCAGCACGCAGATTTACTAGTGAGATAAATTATAGCAACAATTAAGAGGTGATGTTAACACTTGTACAGCGGCCAGCTCCTTCACTGGTCACATGTCGACCTTCGCTGGAGCCACTATTTTTATTTGCCAGAATAAAAAAACAAAAACAGCATCCAGGCGAAGCTTGAATCTATTCCAGTGTTTCAACTACAAATCCAAGCAGTCATGGTACAAAAATGGGCGCCAGCCACGTCCCTGTGTCCTGTTCCACAACATACAACACGAGGGGGGGGGATTCCTCTGCTGTGCATGGCTGATCATCTGTCACTAACACTGATGCAACCGGCAAGACATCAACGTGGGCTGTGCATGATGAAAAATAGCCACAAGCACAAAAAAATAACACCTCCCCTCCCCAAACACGGCAGCAGCAGAGGTTCACAAGTCCACCGAGACGTGCAGCAGCGCATGACAACCCACCATTTGAAACCATATGGTGGTACGGTAGAAAACACACACACACACACACATCCTCTGCCAACACGTACAGCAGGTAGCTAATGAGGAAGAAGGATGGTTTGGGCCAGATAAAAGATGAAGCTAAAACTTAAAGATGAACAGTAGGAGCACAACTTTGAAGATAAAGCCTCCAGACAGAATTTTATCCACTCCTCTTTGGCTTCTAAAGACCCGCCGGCTTCCAACAAAATGTTAAATTAGTCTGGTGTGATGACACTCCAAACTTAAATAAAAGTGACTGACACATCACAACAATTGGCAGATATTATTAATCATGGCTGTAAAATAAAAGTGTGTGTGTGTGTGTGTGTGTGTGTGTGTGTGTGTGTGTGTGTGTGGGTGGGTGGGGGGGTGTAACCCTCTGCCAGGTCTCTTTCTCTGCAGTGTGCTTAAAAAACACCTCCAGATAAAAACCTCACAAACCAATAAAATGCCACTTAATAACACAGGCACAAAATGTCCTCATAAAGACCTGGAGATATCATCAATACCCAGCCATCAAAGCTACTGCACCGCTGGGATTAGAGTGACAGGAAGACACAAGATGTTTGCCTTTGCCCCGACGCTGTGTTTCTCTAACAACGCAGACCACAGAGCCGCACATTCACTGACCCTTAAAAAGGGCCGCTGCTTGTATGTCATCCTTTAATCTGCGCAACTTTAAACACACAATCTTGGAGTGAATCTAGAGGCCTTATCGGTGGCGGCAGGTTATGTTGGGTTATGTTCTCCTTTTGTGTGGGCTTGTATCTGAACACCTCCAGTGTTCATTTCAACTTGCAGCTATCCATCTAACAGATGGGAATAAAAATGGAACGGCTGCATTTGAGGGTTTATTTAAAATTCTGTGTGATTTTCTGTTCTTTTAATGTTGATGTGCTGTCTTCCTGAACAAACATTAAAATGCCACAGTCTTCCTTTGCTTCAAACATTAAAAAGGGCAAAAAGTCACGACATTGTGCTCAAAGTGTCTCCGCTGAATATCCTCTGCAAACTTTAACTTAAAGTACACGACATATTTATACACAGCTCACCAACAAGCAGCGTGTTTCATGATCCAATTTGAGTTACAGATTTTCTAATCTTTTCTCAATCTATGAAATAAAAAAACAGATGAGAGGTGGCGAAGTTGACGTGGAGAGTTTGTAATTATAAATGCCATCGCAGCAACATCAGTCTCACTTCGCTGTTGGTCAATAACCTATTACGGTCCTCTCCTAAAATGACTGGACATGCACGATTGCTCATAAATCATTAATCTAGCCTCCTGTTTGGTGCATACTGTGTGACTTTTGGGGAGTTTTCAAATTGTGTCTTTATTCAGAGTTTATTGATGAACAGCATTAAATAAAAGTCCACATACCGTAGAAAAACATTCAGTCTGTTTTTTTATTCATTTACATCGATTAGCTTCTGGAAATGTCAGATGTAAGTGGAATAACTGTCAAGTTTAAAGGCTTGTCGAGTGCTGAATTTCATTATGATTAATTCACAGTACCACATACTTTAAACTTGCACTTTCTTTGATCACGTAATGACACAAAAATGACTCACAGTCAACAGCAAACTTTTAAAGGTGCCACAGATATGATAGTTGAACTAGAATTACCACCTCCCAGTTGTATGCCTCCGCTAAACGATCAAGTTGCAGCTTACATGAGCCCCTTTTCCACCGCAGGAACTTTTAGCATTAACCAAGGATTTTGAAAAACCTCAGTCTGTTTCCACCGAAATTACCCGGGGAAAAAAACTTTCCCTCAACCCCAAACTTTCCCTGAAAAAAGTACCTAGTTGGGGGGTAGGACTTTTCAGATTCCCAGGAATGCTTGAGGGGCGGGGCTGTGTGCTGAAGAACGCTGATTGGTGGAACACACACTTGCAGCGTTCCGCACTTCCATGCCAGTGTGCAGAAGAAGAGAAGCTACGAGAAGTGGACGGACGATGAGGTCCAGGCTCTTTTGAGCGTATTTGCTGAGGAAGAAATTCAGCGGGACTTCAAGTCAGCAACTCGAAACGACTGAGTCTATGGAAGAACAGCCGACAAGCTGGCAGAGCTAAATATAGGGCACACGCCGAAACAAATTCGTGAAAAGCTCAAGAAACTTCAGCAAGATTATAAGAAGCTTCGGGCGTTCATGTTGTCTCTGCTAATAACGTCTGTCGTCTTTTCCGTGCAGATCGCATGGTTTCAGTTGTGATGTACTAAAACACGAGGAGCAACAGAACAACTTGAGCGTCCTCCATCCTGGCGTATTGTGTCGCACAAATGATGATGCAGGTTTGTCGGCCGCCGTTTATAGTGCTTGTTTGGCCTTCAGCTTCTTCTTACTGCCACCTACTGGACTGGAGGTGTAGTGCAGTTTCTTTTACCACTCCCCCATATGTCATCAGTCTGATTTGAAAAAATTCTCCTTGAACTTTGAGGTGCAGTGGAAACGCAAACCACACAGATTACCAGGAATTCCTTTTACCCAGAAAAATAAATTCCTGGAAATAAAAGTTCCTGGAAATGTTGGTGGAAAAGGGGCTATTCATGTCTGTCCAGAGTCATATGAAGCCATGACAGTTGATCTCGGAGGAAAATTTTGCTGCTCACAATTGTCTTTACTTTGTCTCATCAGAAATGCATCACCCTCTTATTTTGGGATTTCTGAAGTCCGATCTGTTTCTCCTAAAACCCCATTTGGAGCAAAAGAATGAGAGTAAATCAGCAGGAGTTCTTTTGCTGTGCTCGTAGGCTTCTCAGATTTTTCTCAGCTCTGAGATCAGATCAAACACACAGAGTTCAGACTTGAATTTGATCACTGAGATTTCAGAAATTGCTCAGGCTCATTTATAAGCCAGTCAAGTTTTCTTTTGGATCTCACTGTTATCTCAACTGCTGATTATTTCAGACAAATAAAGATTACTGCAGTAAGAGAGGAAAAAGAGCATTTTAAGATCTTAAATTAGAACTGAGCCGAGACGAGAGGAAGTCTGTTTCTTGGGAGCTGAATTTAAGAGATATGAAAAAATGGTCAAAATCTCATATGGATGTTATACTGAGCTCAGATATGATTAAGAGAAATAGTCTGGACGAAAATGGGTATCTTATTTTAACTTTTCCTTTCCTTCACATATGGATGTTGCTGCAAAAAAAGCTGAAAACTCTGAAACACAGATGCTTCACACACATTTTCAACCCAGCAGCACAGACGATCTATACAATCACCAAAGTTTCAAGGTGGACACCCAAGATTAGTGTCACTGATTCAGTATCTGATGAAATGTCTCCCTTTCTGTTCCTGAGTGATGGCGTTCAGTGATGGCCAGACAAGAGTTTTTGCAGAACATTATGATATCATAGTGAAACTAACCTTTGAGTTCTTGGATATAGAATATAGTCACTTCATCATTTTATCATTTTAGACATGTGTATGAAATTGTGTCATAATTAGTGTATGAGTTCTTGAGTTATGGCCAAAAAAACATGTTTTATAAGGTCACAGTGACCTTAATTGCGTGACACCAGACAGAACTGTCAACTCGTTAGACTCCGTTTCCATCTCCAGTCTTACATTGCATCCACTTAAACAGATTTCCGTGGGGTAAAGGAATCCAATTATCACTAACCACTAAAGATAAACGTATCTGCCTGAACCTGATGTCATTTTCTAGTCTGCACTGATCCCTAGCCATGCCACCACTCTTGTTTTGCCAGGGTTTTAAGAGTGGAGCCCAGCAAGATAAACAATATTGAGAAGAAATGTCAATTTCAAAAAGCCTCAATAGCAGCGTTTATCTTGTCTATAGTGGTTGCCATTGTTTTTATTAACCCTCATTGGTTTCGACATATGACTTCACAACACTTGGCAGCCTGACATTGCCATTAGTCTTGCCTGTGGCACTGATTGACTGATTGTTAGTCCACCTGCAGCACTCATTGGATTGTTTTTGTTTTGTTTTTTTCATGTCATTTCATGTCACAATGCTGGATGTGTTAGTCAACTTGGTAATATGGGCGGACAGAAAGGTCTGGACCCAGGCAATGACCTTGACCTATGACCACTAAAATCTGTTCAGTTCGTTCTTGAGTCCAAGTGGACATTTGTGCCAAATTTAAAGAAATTCCTTTAAGGCCTTCGTGAGGTATCATGTTCAGGAGAATGTGTTGGACAGACGGAAGGAAAACCCAAAAACATAATGCTTCTTTCACGGCTGTTGCCGGCACGAAGACATAAAAACACCGAGCTGTTTTTGGTACAAACACAAGCACTGTCTGTTAGTTGTTTGATGCTTGTTCAAACGTGTGAACACTTGAGCTGCAATGATTAATCAACAACTATTTTTGATAATGAAAGGCATTTTCTAGCCAAAGAAATATGAAACATTCCCTTGTTTCAGCATCTCCAATGTGAGGATCTGCTGCTTTTCTCTGGTTTGTATCACTGCAAACTAAGTAACTTTGGATTTTAGACTGTTGTTCAAACAAAACAAGATACTTGAAGACAACACTTTTGGCTTTGGGAAATTGTAACAGGCATTTTTCTCTATTTTCTGACATTTTACAGACCAAACGATTTACCACTTAATAGGGTAAATCATCAGCAGATACCATAATTGGTCATTCTATTGTCCGAGGCAGGAGTGTAAAACAGGAGTTTAGAAACAACAAAGCATCCAAACACATCCAGTGCACACACACACACTGCTTGACTCTTACAGAAGAGCGCTTCTCACGTAGACTATGAAAATAAATTGCCTAAAATGAATCTCGTAAGAACAGTCAATGGGTCTGTTTGTCACGATTAATGTGTTTGACTGAAATCATGTATGGTTGTACTCAGGAAAATGATCGTTTTTCTCTTTCTGGTCACTGACATAAATCACAATTACAATGGCCTTGTTAGAAGTTGCGGCCTGTAACAAATATGGATGACGATATTGACGATACCACGGACAATAACAGTAACATTTGCATCACAATGTCCAATGTGGCTGAACATCTCTCACTTCAATAAAAACAGCTTAAGTGAAGTTCCTGTTTTGAATTTAATCACACAAAAACCTAAGAAGGGCAGACTGCTGCCACTTCTACACCTCCACTCCCACTCCTCCGTTTGGTCTTTTGAAAAACTGTCCATCTCGAATTCATCGCTGAATGCATCGCAAATTAATTAATTCAGCAAAACAACGTCGCCCAGTATTCCCCCTTAAATGTAAGTATCACTTTGTGCAGGCAGGTGCAGGCAAAGCTTTGAGTATAAAAGGCTGCTTTCTTTATTTATCATTTTCTTCTTTTCACGGGATGGGTAGCTGCTAGCTGTTAATAGTGAATAAATTGGGAGTGCAATAATAAAAATTCTTCCCATGATTTTCATTAGTATGCAAGGTGCTGATGGCAGCAGCTCTGCATTTGTTAACAATATCCACACAGAGTTTGCAAAGCCGAGGAAAAAAATGCAGTAAAAAGACTTAAAAACCCCAAACTAATGGAGGGATACTTGCAGTCTCCTTTCTTTTATAGTTCAGCTATAAAAATCCAACTCTTGACCAGCTTTTGTCTTGATTGTGATCAGGAGTAGGTGACGGAGGTAGACTACTGGAGCTTGTATCTTTTCACATAATAAACCTCACACAGAAAATGATCCCTGGAAAAGCTTCAGCTCTGGACAATGTGAACGTCTTAGTGGGCTAAAGAAGAACCTTAAATATCAAACATTATACATTTCAAACTTTAATTGACAGTAAGATCTGTTACATTTCTTTAAAATGTACTGCATGAAGAGGGAGTAAAAACTGGATAGCCCTAACTGAGCTGTCAAACCAAAAGCCGATTATCTTCATTAAGTGCCCAGATGACAGTTATCGCCAGCCCAATTATCCATACCACATATCTGTCATCCTGCTGGAGAACCTGTCTGCAAACCGCAAGAGACATTACTCCCACATTGTAATTCATAAACTTGTTTAGTCCATTCTCCAGCCTAAAGATCAGGCTGCCCTGTCAGCTCGGGATAAATCGGGCAGAGTCTTCTTAACTGACTCTGCCTCTGTTGCCTTCCTTTTGTTGTTTAATGAATAAACGACTCAATTATTGATGATCTCGGAGATCCTTAATTATTAAAATGTGCCTGTAGTTGAAAGCGGTGCTGGGGTTAATGTGGGTGATATAGTGGCTGTGAGGAGAAAAAACACCACCTGCTTAATGGTGATGATTAGCGGTGATCTGGTTCATGGTGTCACGAGGTGGAAAACTGGGAGGACAGAAAATTGATAAAGGAATGTAAAGCATGTGCAAATAATGTATTATGTAAACGTGTTTATATGCTGATTAAATTTTGCCATTAAAGGATAGACTAAGATTTGGTGTTCATTAGCTTAACCTGTATTCACTGACTGTAAACATGGCGCTGACATGTTAATGTGGCAAACATGTTGGCAACATTAGCATTTATTTGGCGTCCTGTTTCTGCCCACCTGATAAATTTAAGTCCAGTAATCACTCTCCTTTCAGCTCAGTTTCGCTCTCCATTAACTCCTGAGAGATTGTCTGGCTCTTTCACAGCTAAATGGTCCACTATGTTCACCATGCTAATCGCTAACCTTGTCAGTCCACCATGTGCTGCTGGGCAGGTAACGCACACTGGGTTCATTAGAATATTCATGTGCCCAATTCTCAGTCATGTGCAATACTACTTCTCATCATTATATCATATTCAATATCACACTGATTATCAGGCGCAGTCTGTTTTTTCCACCATTTTAGTTCATTTTTAGTAACTCTTGTACTTATCGTACTCCTGCTACTACTCTACTAGGCACTGGTTTTGCTTTTGTTCCTTGAGAACACTTCATATATTGTGTATTTTGCCAGATATTTAATACTCTACTGCTCGAAATAAATACATCAACTTTGTCATAACAGGTAAGGCTGAAAGAATAAAAGCTCCTTAAGGTTGCAGTAGCCCAGGAGATAATCATTTTTTTAAAGTACAGATGGTGCAAATAAATACAGTAGTGCAGGTGCAAAGCATTATCTGGCACAATAATTTCCTTCAGGATAAATAAAGTTCTATTGAATTGAACTGGACTGAATTGAATTGAATTTCTGCATGGGTGGCACTGTGGTCTAGTGGTTAGCACTCACAGCAAGAGGGTTCCTGGTTCGATCCCAGGCGGGAGCCCTTCTGTGTGGAGTTTGCATGTTCTCCCCGTGTCAGCGTGGGTTTTCTCTGGGTACTCCGGCTTCCTCCCACAGTCCAAAGACATGCAGGTTAATTGGTGACTCTAAATTGTCCGTAGGTGTGAATGTGAGTGTGAATGGTTGTCTGTCTCTATGTGTCAGCCCTGTGATAGTCTGGTGACCTGTCCAGGGTGTACCCTGCCTCTCATCCAATGTCAGCTGGGACGCTCAAGAGGGTAAGCAGTTACGGAAATAGATTAATGGATGTATTTCTGCGTAAAAGCTGCTGATAACAGTTAGGACAGTCGCAAACATTTCGTTATTTACTTCTTAAAGTAAGCAAAAATTAGCGAAGTCATGTCTATATATTATACTATACTGCCTTGTGTTTATATACGTTTGTTTACATAATATTGTTACCGATATTTTAGCCACAGTAAACAGCAGGTTCCATTACAAGTTGGTCCCCTAAGTGTTTCTTTACAGTGCTTTAACCAAATGGACAGGAAAAATTATGCTAAGACATGTTTTGCCGTCTTTTCTCATCATGTCCTTTCTGTCCTCTCACCGTGGGCGAGGCTCAGATCCTCCAAAAGCACACACACACACACACACACACACACACACACACACACATTTACTTAAGTTTTGTTTGTTTTTGTTTCCACTTTCCAATATCACAGTCTATTAAGAATTAATAGTTCATAGCTCTTTGAAAGGGTGTACTTACATTATTATGCTACATTATTAAAATTTTAATCACTGGATTAAAACGGTCTTAAAGGTCTCATACTGTAAGAAGTCAGATTTGTCTTTTTTTCATCATTAAATATATCAGGGTGCAACACAAATTCTGTGAAAGTATCAACATGCCCATAACACAGACAAATGCACACAGTTGCTGGTCAGAAACTGTGCCTTTAAACGAGCTGTTGGGACTTCCATGACACTGTGATGTCAAAACTATGCTACGTAAAGGTAGAGAAGTGCAGCTGCAGTGCTGTTACAGTCATTCCCCAGCTGCAATGACAGTGCAGAGAGCGCCGATGTGGAAGACCCAGTAACACTGACCAATCAGAGCAGGCTAGGTTTTTTCAGAAGGCGGGCTTAAAGAGACAGGCACTAAAACAAAGTGTCTCAAGTCCCGTTTTCATCACAGTTGTGCGCAAAACAAACGCTATATTTCTGAAATTTCGACAAAGTTCAAATGCTACTTGCAGGGATTTCTATTGAACGGTGTTTTGCGAACTAGCCGTAATTCTCGTAAATTCTCATCCGTCCCTCGAGACTTCACTCTGAGGAAGATGGCCGAAAGCATTATGCGTCTCGGTACACTGATCATTCCGAATTTCTTTGTTGTTTGCTATCCAAGATAACTGTGACATTTTTATCACGAATAACTGTTAATAATAACTCTGTCTCCTCCTCTGTCCACACATACCGCGCCATCTTCCTCGAAATTAACTGGTCGCGTGACCCCCTACATCATGTCCGTTGACCCTGGTGATGTGTAAATGCGGAAAAAGTGTTTCTATTACACTTTTGCGATACACTTTTATATCGACACGTCTGAAAAACCACCTCATGAGAGCGTAAAAATGTTTTAGCGATATTTGAGAGGATTTTCGAAATATAGGTGTTTCCGTTACCAGTTTTTTATTGCGATATTTAGGTTTTGCGCATTTCTAGGGGTAATGGAAATGCGACTTCAGACAGATACCCCCTTTACACCTGGCATTAACGTGTGTTTTTTGTCATCCGATTGCTCATGACCACATGAAAGTACAGGTGTAAATACACTCGAAACGCAATTGAGGATGGATTATTATCCAATCTGCCAAACTACTTCTGAAGGTGATCAGGGATGCATTGTGACCACACTGAACACAAGTGTAAATGCAAGTGCGTCTCCAGTCCACATGCAACAACTCCATGGGCAGAAATCCTTAAGAGAGGTGTGCCAGCTGGAAACAGGAAGAAGGAAGAAGAAGACAACAACAAGAGCACAGCTAAACCAAAAGCAGCGGCTAAACACTGCTGTCTCCTCTGCTTTGTTCATTATTACGCTTGTCGAAGACGGTTTCTTCCCCTGCTTCGTAAAACAAGGACGAGTTAATACAATAACGCAACTTCACAGGCGGCTACGATCTTGTTGTTGTTATTGCGGCGCATGGGATATGGCGTTGTAATCCGCTGCTGGATAGGTTTGTAGAAGAAGAAGAGGAGGATGTGACGTCAGCGGGACGAAGTGTGATTGGATAACAAACGGATCTGGATGTGGAGACCAGAGACGCAAGTTAATACCAGGTGTAAATGTATGTGGTCAAGCTCTATACGATTGCAATCCGATCACAAAAACAAAACGCACACTGATGCCAGGTGTAAAGGAGGTATGAGGGTGAAACAGGTATATTCAGGCAAACGGTATGAGGACAATATGCTTTTTTTTTCTTTAAGGCATGTAAACATTTTCCAGTAGAAACCCAAAATACATGTATGAACCTAAAGTGAGCACAACATGGGACCTTTAAAATACAAATAATATGGTTTATCGCAATTACTCCTTGGACTATAAATCCCCCACCTAAACTAGTTATCACAACGGGCCTACAACAATGAAAGTGAAGCAAAACAGTAAAGTTGAAGGCCAGAAAACCAACAGTATGAGCCTAAAGAGCCTAAACAGCCAAGAACATGTTAATTAGAGCAACTTTAACATGATGAAAATCTCTTACTGCGGACATATTTACAATGTTAATATGTTTATACACAGGGAAGGATGTGCTCAATATGTCCTGTATCACTATATCCCAATATTTCTGGCCAATGCTAGCCTGTAGTAGCACAGTATTTTTAGCCAGTGTTACTTTTTGTCTGTGAGCAGGCAGGTGCTCTGTGCCTTTGCTAATTGGCATTTTGGCAGCATTACGCGCCAACAGGCAGCTTCTCAATTACTGGGTAGTTTCCCTGACAAACTTGCCAGCATGGCACCTCAGTGTATTGTGTTAGCCTCAACCTAAAAAACATTTGCAACTAAATATTCTCTCTTTCTTCATAATATTAGATTTGTGTCGCTACAATGTAACAGGCTCACAGCGTCTATGACAGGTAATGAAATTAGATGCCACTGAAGCAACAATGCATAGCCTCTCCTCTGACACCATAAAGAACTGTTGCACATCAAAGCAGATAGAGAGACAATATTTCAGAGTGCCAAACACCAGCGAGCAGCACCAACAATAGAAAACAGCTGCCTTTGAATGGTGGATCAGGATGCTAGATTTATCATGCTCTCAACATGACCCCCTTCAACTTGAAATACACAAGTCCTTTGATTGCTTCAGCCTCCCTAACATGAGCTTTCAATCAGACCATTTCAGAGCAATTCCCTGGCCAGGCTTTGTCATCTATATTTCCACAATTGTTTGGAGTCCTGATTTTGAGGAGCACTCAGGGACCGATCGGTATTACCTCCTCTGACCTCCTCTCTTGTCTCCAGAAATGAAGAGATATGCGGCCTGTGTCAAATACGGCGTGCGCACTCAATTATCTGTAAGACTGTTCGGATTGCACGACCTCCTTTGCAACAAAGAGACAGAATCAAATCAAAGGGGTTATTAAATAGCATTTTGATGTTAAATGAATCATTACAAAACTAAACAACTATTAAATGAACTTGTAGACCTTTAACTCATAAAGCACAGTTACTTGTTTTAACTTTGTCTGATGTCTCTGTTAAAAGCCTTCGCTTGATAATGCATTCCCAGTAATTGACTAATTTCTTCATGTGCATGTGCGGTGGGAGGATGGGGTAAAAGAAAACAATGAAAAACTGCAATGAAAAAGAAATGGGAAGAAGCATGAAGTCAGCAGAGGCATGTTTAAGGTAGATAAGGTGAAACCAATTGACGGTTCCTGCTCTTTCCTAGTGGCAACAGACATTTTATTGGCAAGTCAGTAAGATAGTCTCCCCGGCCCCAAGAATAAGCTAGAGAATTGCAACAGCTGGAGAAAATGCTATTGGTCACAGCGAGTCATTGAAAATGGAAGTCTCTGAGCTGTGAGCTTCTCCCATGAAATCCTGCTTTTCCTCTTTAGAAAGGTGTGGCTTATTTCTAATGAGATCCCCCTATCACGCTCGCAGTCAGAACTCACAAAGTAATTAACACATTCAGAGTGACGTTCGACCTCTTCTGTTCAGCCTGCACCAACTTGTCACGATGTGCGAGTTCACGATCCCTTCTGGTCGCCTTTGATTGTGAGAGGACTGTCGATTCAAAACAGTTGCACCCTCACTGAGTGTAGGATTTCAGAGCTCTCATCACGACCCATTAGAAAAAAGGCTAAAAGCCAAATACTGCACACAGCAGGCCGTGCACTTCAGTGGATGTCAAGTCAAGTCGGTTTTATTTATAAAGCCCAATATCGTAAATCACAAATTTGCCTCAAGGGGCTTTATAATATGTACAGTAAACAACCCTCAGCTCCAATAGGGAGAAACTAGGCATGCACCGATTGTGAATTTCTGGGCTGATATCCATGTTTAAAATGACAATTTGGCTGTCAGCAAATGCTCATGTTTCTGCTGTTATTTACTGCTGGATAGTTAGGGCTTTATTTTATTCTATTTATGTCTATTTTATGGTATTAGTATTTATTAATTAAGTGTTGGAACAACCTCCTGCAAACACTTTCATTTTACCTGCATTACTGTTGTATCTTTGGTGAGATGACACTAAAGTCTTTATTTGATTTATTTATTCCTCCTTTAGTGCCACGGAAACAAAGTAATCCTCATTATACAAACACAATTCAATTGTTTTAAAGTCATTCAGCCCTTCACCATGATACCTTAAATGAGCCTAAATTCAATCATGCAAATTTACAAAACAACCTTTTACTGCAACCTTCTTTCAAATGTAAGTTTTTTTTTCAACTCCTTAAAAAGCCTTTTTTATCCAATATAATTTATCACAATTTTCCCTCTAGTGTCTAATTTAATCAACAAATTTCTCCCTCAAACAACTGCATTTATTCAACGTTCGCGCCAAACACAGAAACACATCATGATAATGTTATAATTTACCTTCATCCTTTTACATTTAGTGGCCACCGGCTGCTAACAGCTAACAGCTAACGTTAACTATCTCTCATCCTGCCGATTAGAGGTGTGCCATATCATCTCCTTAACTATAATACCAGTATAATTTTCAATATCATGTGAAAAATTCATATTGTGATACTCTATTGTCTTACTGCTGCCCACGGCAACAACAAGTAGGGATGCGTCTTAACGATTAAACGTCCGTCACCTCGCTAGTCAGCACCAGAAATATCAGTCAGTTAAACCAATTAGTGTTTAATTCATGTACAAGGCTGCTTAGCTGTCATGTCTTCATCTTAAGCATTTGGGTGTTAATGTGCACATATATTCTAAATGGCACATAGCGCTTCACAGTTCAGCAGCAATTAATCTTTTTGAGATGTTACATTATTTGTTAACTTTAAGTGAGTTGTTGCCAGATAATGTGCAGGTTTATATTCATACTGCACAGCGCAAAGTGTCTCGTACTTCAGCGGCATTTAAAATCCGACATGCTTGTTGAAGATTGTGATTAAAGGCTTCAAAGGGCTCTCAATGCACACAATATTTATGGGACACTGTTTCAAATACTGTACAATAAATTGTGATAAAATTGGACTATTTTCTGAGTGTTTTCCTTTTTTTAGACTAGTCGACTAGTCTCAATTAAAATTTTTGTTTAGTCAACAGGGCATTTCGTCGCCAGGAACGTCCCTAGCAACAAGCATAGCTGAGAGTGATTCTCGTGATTCTTCGTCATTAGGGCCTGGGTGTCCTTCATGTTTTAAGGAAGTTTCCGCGTCTTAATCTCCATGCAGAGGGAATCATACCGCCAGTGCACCATCAGCAGCACAGCGTCTCTGCCTCTCCTTTCTTACTGTGCACACTCAGGAGTCAGTGTCGCCAAGTGATGAAACCTTTGGTAATGTAAACCTACACGACGCGCCCAGCTCGACAAAAAACTACACATATGTTAATGTGCGATAGTTGCGGTATCATAACAGCCAGTCACAGGTAACAGTGTGATGATTAGAGGAGAAGTGGCAGAGCATAGTGATGTTATTTTAGGGCCATATCGCCCACCCCTGCTGCCGATATCAACATGGATTTGTTGTTGACAATGTAGAATTATCAGGGAAACAATAGTGTGCGTCCCCTGACACGTTTAAGGTGAGTTTACTGCATGCCTTCTGTCCCAAACGCGTCCAGAGGATGAACTCTGCTTATCCAAAACACGTTTACTATTGTATCCAGGATAATGGAATGATTTCAGTCTGGCGCCCTGCTTTTTGGCCTATGAAAAACTGATGTGACACAACAGAAAAACATTGGCGACTGCCATCAGTGAATGTCATCTTATTTGCCAAAGTGCTGATGGCAGTCAACAAGGCGACAGCTGATACCGATGTTTAGCCGATAAATCGGTGCATCCTCTGGAAAAATTTAAAAGGGAAATAATGGAAGAAACCTCAAGATAAAGGAACAGTTGAGGGATCCTTGTCTCTGGACGAACACACATGCAGTAGATGTCATGTGTGCAGACTAACCAACACAGTAAAACGACAGTATCAGCATTCGGGATGACAAAACCACAGATGGATTGAAAACATATAGGAGCAGACCTCACAGTATGCAGGGACACATCTTATCATTAATGCGTTAGAGGCTAGTGCAGACAGTTTACTGAAGGGTGGCTGTGGAAATGTGTCACAGCAACCCTCAAATAGCCTCGGGATGGTGCCCCTGGACACTCCATTTCTGGCATGTGCTCCCTGATCAGCAGGCTCGGGCAGCCTGGCACATGGTGGGAGGGATTGGCAGTTCGCAGCTTGCTTTCAGGACTGGTTGGATAAATGATTATAACAGCATGATGGGCAGCTTTATAACACAGACAGGGTCACAGAGGGCTGGCGAGTCAGTCCCTGACAGGAAGAAGGGGAAGGAGGGAGAAAGAAAAAGAGAATCCACTCACAGAGGTACCCGCGGCTAATTAGATCTGACAGGCAGTAGAAAGTGAGTTAAAATGTAATCTATTCATAATCATAATGTTAGGATGAATATTGAATTTGATATGTTGTGTTGGATTCAGTCATGTTTAAGAAGTGTGGATTAAGGTCACAACAAAAGTCACAAGGTTACTGTAGGTAATACTGGACGATACCACAACTAGAGCAACAACTAGTGATCGTTTCATATCAATATATGTGTGTATTATCAAATGATTATGTGTCATATGTAGGTGGCAGACCCACAGAGAACTGACACACGACTCTGTAAAGCATTTTAGCACCTTTCAGCTCTTTGTTTGGTTTCCCAGCCAACAACTTTACTGTTTTGCTTCACTCTAATGGCTCTCATCCGCAAAAGTGGTTTTCATTAAAAATGAATAAATAAATGAATTAAAGCTCTGATAAACCCTCTGTACAATATTCAGACAAAGTTAGCGACTAGCTGTTGAACATATTGAAGCATTTAGCAGCTGAAGAGCCAGAATTCTCTCTTAGTAGGTGGTGGAGACCAAAAATGGAGCTAAAAGGAAAGTAAAAATGGGACTTAAAGTCATCAGGTCATCAAAAACACAATTTGAAATTAATCCTGTTGTTGCTTTGTAACTGCTGGGTTTGCAAATAAGCCAGTGTTTGCCATATTAACTAACCAATGTTGTGTTTACAGCTTGTTTCTCTTGACCCTAACTGGCCAAATCACATGAATGAATACATGTTTATATCTATAAACTAGGCCTGCACCAAGGCCAAATGCCCTATCTCACAATGTTAACAAACAAGTTCGTCCTTGGCCAATGCTTCATCAAGTTTTATGAAAACTGGGCCAGTAGTTTTTCTGCAATCCTGCTGACAAATTGGCGGAGGTTCATATCAGAAAACAGAGAAAAATGCCAGAATCCAAGGTGACACCTTAAAATTGCTTCAAATTTAATTTTCCTTTGCATGAATTAATGAAGTCTTCCTCGTGTTTTGTCTGATCAGCACTGCAAAACCCAAAGAAGAGGAAGCATCATATTTGAGAAGCTGAAATCAGTTAATGTTTTTGCTTCATAAATCACATTTATGATGATTCAATTATCAGATTTGCTGTCGCTGATTGACTAATCAATTAACCTTTCATTTAAAATCATTAATAAAGGGCGTTTTAGTTTAACACTGGTCTTACTTCACCCTGCAAAATTCAGGAGATGCTTCCAGGACTCTGTTACAAGCTTGTGTGAGTGATTAATACAACCTAATTACTCTACCTAATTACGCAGACTGCCTCTCAATCTTGCTGGTTTTGACCCTCCTCCCTACACTGTCTTTCTCTTTCTCTCCAATCTGGCTGACCCTGCCCCTCAATCGCTCTTATTGTCTCTCCTCTCTCTAATATGTCTAGGTGGAGAAGGGGGGGGTCGAAGCTCTGCGATGGTTGTCAGCTGTAACAAAAAGAAATACATCCAAACCTTGAGATGGAGTGTAGTTTAGCCTCATATTTAATTTCATATCCTAAATCAGCTCAGGGTTTGTTCATTAATATTGAGCGCAGCTCCTGCCAGGAACTTATGATTTTCATAAGCTCATTAGTGATTGCACCACAGATCATAAGGGTCGGGGTGAGCAATTATTATTCTACAAGTAGAGAAGCCAGCTTATGAAAAATATGTTAATCAATAATGGCTGTAAGCATTCTGGTTCAAGCTCTGAAGGGCTAATAATACCAAGTACCAAATTTTGTTACGTTTTGCCAAATAAATTGAATCAAGTTCGAGAATACAGACGCTCTGAACCCACCTTTGATTTCCCATCGTTTACCGTTACTAGAGCAACAATTATCAAAATGTGTATTGTGGTGCGGAGTGGCCGTGAAGTCTAAATTGCAGCCAGTGAGGGCATTTCTGTTCCTTTTTCATTCATTTAGATAACATGACCCGGAGTAGGGTTTAAATGAGGCACAGCAGCAACAAGGAGGACCATGGGAGGCTTTCTCCTGGTCCGCCTGTCTGAATGATTAGTGGAGGTGGTCAGGGAAACACTAAAGGTCCTTGTGGTAGTTGAACCTGATTAGAGGGTAAACAATATCATTTCAGATAAGTAGTCCTCCTTCACGGTGTCACTAACGAACAGGAAAAGGATCCATGTTTTTGCAGCCTAAAGTGTCTCCAAGGTTAAGGAGTGTCTATGAATAGCAGTTGTTATTTTGGGTATTTTTCATTCCTAATTCAATATGTGCGTTTGGATTTAATAAGGTAAAATGGGAAGATTGAGCCTAACTGTGTTATTTTTGTTTCTGTTTTCACTTGTAAAATATGGAGGCTCACTGGGGAGAGCATGTTGCGTGTATTCCCCTCATCAGCTGCTGATCTTTTCTCTGCTTGTATATGAGAACACATTAACTTTTCATGAGGATGAATTCAAGGGTAAAAATCATATGACCTATTTTTCTTTTATTATGGAACCAAAACGCCAGATCAAAATTTTGTCAGGAAGGCAGAATGGTAAAGGAATGCTAACACCAGGTGAGCTTCTGACTATCGCGCCACATCACATGACTTTGGACGCTTTCTGTCCACACTCAATCTGCTAAATATGGATCTCGATTATGTCATGTAAAAAAACACACACACCTATCACCTGTGTGCTAAAAGACCCCACACTGGCGACGTACCCACTGCAAAGAGACTATTACTTACAGCAATACTATCGTGGGTATAGATATCATTGTTGTAGTTACTGTACCATGTCACCACCATCTACACTTGGCAAGCTAGCTAGCAAGCTCTGCTGAGCACCTCACACAACAATGCTTACCAGAAATGTCAAGCTCTCTAGTTATCTCCCTGTAGTCACCTGCCACCTTATTAGGTTTTTGTAATGAAATGAGAAGGTGTCATATGTATAACTCCTCATTTCAACCCTGTAAATCAGCTGTTCCTTGTCCATTGTGACGTTTTCAATCCAAGAGAAAGGAATAGAATAGAAATGGAGGGTCCAACAAAAATTCAACTCAAAAAGACGTGCTGTATTACACTGCGTCACTCGCAGACGATTAGTACATTCAAATAAAAAACAACGCAATCAAACCAAAGGTTGACTCTAGCTTGCAACGCTTTAGTTAGGACGTGTTGTTGAGACCTAAAGAACTGGTAAAGGTAGGGCTGCCCTCTAATAGTCAACCAGACTTTAGTCGACCAGGAAGGTCACTAGGCGGCAAGATTTCATTAATCATGAAGTCGCAGGAAAAAAATAAAAATAAGACAAATGTGAAACTATGAGGAGCTGCACCTTGTCAAAATAAATCAAAACCTACATGACTGGACCATGTGGGAATTTAATTTGAAAGGACAGACACAGGAAGAGGCCATGCTCAGCAGTCAGACAGGAGTCAGGTTACAAACCAATCACAGCCGACAGATATCTTTCCCTTCTTCTGTAAATATTCAGTCTGATAAATAACCTGCCGCTGCGCTCTTCAAAGCTGGCAAAGAAAAGGCACAAGAGTAGCACCCAGCGCCCAAACTTGCGTTTTCCAGGTGGTTAAAGACGCAGCATGTGTACAGCCCCTAATTTCCAGGGCTGGTACCTGTGGTTATTCCACAGGCTAGTTAATAACATGTCGGGCAGGAAATCCAAAGTGTGGGATCATTTTGAGAAGGTGAAGGACCAACCCAAGGTGATATGTAAACTCATCTTCATCGGTCGACTACAAACATGACATATCATGTGAAACATGGAAGTAGCTACATGCCCATTAGCCCACAGCGTCATTAACAGGCGGCTCGCTCAGTGTGTGACGTGCACTTGTAGATAAAATATAGGCCTATATTAATGAAGTTCATTAGTATGGTTTGTATTTCTCTGTAATGTAGCACAGTGTTAACAATGTTACTGAGACTATTCTTTCTCACACCTTAAACTCAAACCATTGTGTTGCCCCGCCCAAAATATATCATTTAATAATCAAGTTAATATCATAAACATGCAGGCGACTAGTCGACGAATGGCCCTAAATGATGACTACTGGTCGACTAGAAAATTCTTAACGATGTAGTTAAAACATTTCAGTTCATTTGGGTCAGACGAAGGATAAAAAATGGTCACTGTTGCCTCTGTGTTCTGGTCCAGTTTGTGTTCACACTGGCTTTTGACAAACAAACTAAGATCTGGCTATAAGAATGAAGCCTTCGACAGGACACTCATTGACCGGACAGTTTTGGTGGCTGTCATCCAACATCACCAGTGCATCACACGGACCCACAAGGGGGAAATCAAACTCTGGTGACTGACTGTGAGTCATGCAGCACTTTGATGTTTTTATGTGTTTATTTGACTACTCTGGTGTCACAAAGAGCTCGCAAAAAAATAACTGATAATTACTGTGCGGCTGCCATGATTCACTTACTTTTTAAATGAGGAACTGACAAAATAAACGGAGATGGACAGAAGCACAATGTGTCTGTGTTTTAAATATTTTTCACTCCCTGCACTCATGTGGTAACACGCGTACGCATCAGCAGAGGGACTTAATTGTAGTTTAGCTTTTGAGTTTATGCTCGAATCACATATCTGCTATCATCATAAAACCCCGTGGTTGGTCTCAGTTTTGCTTTCACATCACAAATACCAAGAGATTCCTTTTCAGACGGACTGAAACCTTGAAAGATCGGTCTCTGAAGCTAATTCTAGTGTAGTTTGTTTGTAGTGTTCACAGGATGTTATGATAGTAGATACAGTATGTGATTACAGCATGAATTCAAAAGCGTAACTAAGTAACCAACTGTCAAAATATCAATTTGTATGAGCTATGAATGTGCAGTATTTATGAGAATCCTTTGGAAGCCATTGTAACATGTACACACATGAGCATAAGTTGAAAGATAAGTGTTTTGTGTCTGTGTCCTGCAACATGTCCTCATTAAAAAGTGAAACATAATAAAGCCACAGTAACTACCCACCCACAACATTGCAATAAGACGCCTCTTTTGTGCCATGTTCCTACTTTTCCTTCATAATTCATGACATATGAGGTTGCAGTTGTTTCAACAAATACTGCTCATGATCAGCAGGGATGCATCAATTTATCAGCCAGACATTATTATCAGTTCTCATTCATTCATTCATTTTCCGGCAGGGTTCACCCTGGACAGGTCACCAGACTATCACAGGGCTGACACATAGAGACAGACAACCATTCACACTCACATTCACACCTACGGACAATTTAGTCACCAATTAACCTGCATGTCTTTGGACTGTGGGAGGAAGCCGGAGTATCCGAAGAAAGCCCACTCTGACACAAGGAGAACATGCAAACTGCGCACCAAAGGGCTCCCGCACCCTGAGGTTCAAACCCCCCATCCCCGGCTCGTAGCAGGAACCCTCTTGCTGTGAGGTGACAATGCTAACCACTGTATCACTGTGCTGTCCATTATCAGTTTTGCACCGGCTAAATGTTGAGTTGGTTATTTGCGGATGCATTTTGACATGAGGTAAGAGGGCCATGCGCATGTGAAAGGTTGTATTAATGGTTGTTCCATGCATTTGTAAAGCTGAATTCACAGATAGTGTAATGAAGGGCTGAGTGAATTGGGGACCAAAATGATTCGTCAGAATGGATAATGTGTTTTTATATATTCCAGCCGTGGTTCTAAAACTACTTTTCACAAAGATTTAAATGGCATAATCATGAAATACATACTACATGGATAATTTTATAGCTGAACTGAATACTAACAAGTCATATGACTTTGAAAGTACTGCTTAGATTCATTTAAATTTTACAACAACATCAGAGCGTGCAAAAATCATCACAGTCCCTGAAAATATTATTCAGTTATTGTTTATAGTGAAGATTTCCTTTTTTCCCTGGCATCAAAAGAGGATTAAATAGCAACAACTATAAAATAAACTACAACATCAAAATTGACATCAGCTATTGACCAAATTGTTATTTTAAACATTGGTTATGATGTTGACTGGATGATGGGTATGATTGGATATGATTTCTTTGTGAGCTCTTTACAACACTAGAGAGTATATAAAGTAGTCAGTCACCACAATATAATTTTTGATGTTGCAGGATGACATCACCAAAACAGCCCCACCAGAGAGTTGAGTCATTCCTAGGGCTGGGTGACATGGAAGAAATCAAATATCATGATAGTTTTGACCAAATATGTCGATATCATTATTGCAGTGATATTGTAAGACTGACTATTGGTGCTTTTAAGAAATATTTACACAGTAAGATTTCTGAAAAATAATCATCAGTGATGTGGATACAATGACTAAGTGAGCAAAAGCAAATAACAGACTGAATCACCGTGATGCAGCAGTAAACAACAACAGTCACTTCAGGGTAGAAAACTTGCAACTGTTTAGAACTGTGAAGATATGAAAAGCTGCCAAACTTGTTAATGTCTGTTGTCATATCCAGCTTTAACTGTAACATTTTAAGATACACAGTTAAACATGGAGGTCCAACCTATCTGATGTTTCTGCTGTGCTTTTTTATGTACTTTGCTGCCTTGCTAGTGTCTTTGATAAACCAAATCTACTGGCACTGGAAGCAAAATAATGTACTGCTCTGGACGGGGCAGCAGAAAAATGTATTTTATCCACCTAAAAATTCTATATCAGTGTAAGTGCAGACTGCATTTGAAATATTTACACCATTTTATGTGACACAATAGCTGATAGAGGAAGCGGTAGACCAGTAACTCAGTCGTTCTGTGAAGTACAGGGTTGGAAATTTGCACCAGCCACCAGCCGAATGCTGGTAAAATTTGCCAGTGGCTACTAGATTTGTTTCATTCACCAGGCATTCACCAACCAATGGTAATCTGCTGAGTGGCTGGTAGATTTTGGAATCCACCAGCCACATCAGCAGGTGGACAAAAAAGTTTTCAACCCCGGTGATGTACAATTACTGTTAGTGTCAACGGAGTCTGGTGGATTTGGGGTAACTGCTTACATTACCCATCAGAAACGGCTGTCTAACGGTGAGGTTAAGTGGTTAAAATATTGTAAATGTAGCATACACTTAAACTGATATCAGTTTTTTTTTTTTTTTTTTTTTTCAAATGGGCCTTTTTCAGTTGGCTTAAAACTAATCAACTGAGGCAGCGTTTGCTTTGATACCCGGAACGTATTGTAGATACACATTGTGATTCAGTCTATAGAATAACTAGAACAGTCTGACAAGTTCAGAAAATGACATCACTTGACTGTAATGCAGCCTTTAAAACCAGGAAAAGACAACACAAGTCTCATATCAGGATATCAGCTAGGGCTGGGCAATATGAAGATATTATCATATTATCAAGATGTGAGACTATAGATCATGTTAGATTCTGGATGTTGTTGTATCGTGATATGGCATTAATGGTATTTCTTCCTCATTTTACAGGCTGCGTTACAGTAAAGTCATGTAAATTTATCAACTTACCAGACTTTTCTATTTCTTTTAACGCTTGCCTTAACCCACTCAGTTGTTATATCCACATTACTGATGATTATCAATCAAAAATCTTACTGTGTGTATCGAGATATAGCAGAAAAATACTGTGATATAATGCTCAGGACATACTGCCCAGCCCTAGTGTCAATATAATATTGATATATTGCCCAGATCTCACCAACTAATGTGATTTATTTCTTTTTCCTGCTGGTGTGTTTGCCATAACTGTGTCATTGATGAACAGACCACAATTCATTTCCTTTTTCCCCCAGTCTGGAGCTAATTAAGCCATCTGCAGGTGCTTGTAGTCAGAAATAACTATACATATTTTTGCAATTGATGCCTCTCTCTCTCTCTTGCTGTGCTCTTCCTGTCTCTTCTGTAGCAGCTGGATATTGTATATGTCACTGTATGGATTAAACAAATAACATAATCTTACAAAAGATCTGCCAGTGCTGAAGCTCTTTTAACAAAGCCTTTAGAAAGACATGTATATGCAGTGCAGCTTCATCTTGAAGGATTACATCTTCATATGGTACATACACTGAGACTGAGCTCGGCAGCCGGACCAGCTCAAGGCTCAAGGAGGATATTTAATACCAGCCATGCAGCCCCATAAAATGGTTGTTCCTGTGTACTGTAGTTACTAATCTCATTACAGTTCATTCAGCCCTTCGGTTCATATAGCTACACCCACCAGCTCCAGCAGGCTATCTCAAGAGATTGGGGCTGAGAGAATTAGAGAGGGGCACTTAGCTCTGCTTACTCACTCTCCTCCCTCCACTGTCAAATCCCAGTTCTTTAGAAACACACTGTGGAAAGATCAGATGACATAATGTGAAGACCATAAGAATGAAAGGCTCTTTCTGATTCTCATCTGACAGGCTCTATAAAAGCATCACTGCTTCGTAATTATTTTTGACAGAAGCTTATCAAGGAAGAAATAAAACCAAACAAGACTAGCTTCTATTTGATGCCTGGGTGTAAATAATGTTTATGATGTGTACTCCCAGGATTGTTTAAAGGCGGCCGGGCTGCGTGTCCGACGCCATAACAATTCACAACACACAATCTTACTTGATTGTGGGTCTCAGAAAATGACCATGTCGTGCTTCTTTTCAGGCGTGCTACTGCTTTGACAGCAGTGGCTGCGGGGCAGAGCCATTGATCCGATGCCTGAATGTTTGAAATGGAAAAGATCAATCAAAAGCAAAAGGGTTATCAGATTGTATGAAATCTAATAATATGACTCGCACAAGGAGAGCTCTCTGCACCAGTGTAACCATCGATCGCTTTCTCGACTTGCTGTTTCAATTAGACAGCTCTTATCAATGGCCTGCCTATATGGAATAACACCAGCCTAAATAGATCAGTATCTTTTATCTGCTGTCCAATGATACAAATACATCCAATGTTGTGAACAGGGCCACCTGGGATGTCAATCTTTGGACAATCTTGTCGTCTGTGTGTCAAATTGCGGTACAAACATTTAGCTCGACAGGGCAGAGCAAACATAAAAATTGGCGAGTGAGAACTTTCCATTTTGTTGCGGTGTCCCCCGCTGTAACATCAAACATTTCGTGTGTTATTCTCAGAGTGATGGGAAGCCTTACAGGGTCTGACAGTTACAACGAAGGGCTCAGGTTGCAGGAAGATTTATTTTCGGGGCAGAAATTTGTCTTTTTGTTTTTACTTTTTAGCATCGGCATCCATTTGTTACAGAGAAGACGTCTTGAAAGCAAATCCCTGAAGATGCTGTAATGACATCGTCTCTTCTCCCACCTAGCAAAATGGTGCGCACCTCAACGAGCAGTACCAGAAGACAGGATGGGAAAGTGTCTCGCTGCAGATTCCTCAATCATTTTGTCTCCAATGAATTTTTGATGTTTCTCCAAAAGCATTTATGTGCCTTTTGAAATCTGCCATAATAGCGTGGGAATTCATAGTTGTGCAGATAGCCTTATGTAAATCCCCATTTAATGTGACCTTCTTTTCCTTTCATGGAGCAGGGATGAGTCACCGAAAAAGGGCGGCTCAAATTCCATTACCAAGGAGGCTTTGGGCATGAGCTAAAAGTGAAAGCATGGCGACACCCAGCCAAAATGAGTCCCAAAATAATTAGGTTGACTCGAGTTACAAAAAAATAATGTGAAAATGAGGTACTTCTGTGAAAAGGGGAAAACATTATATTCATGCCACTTATTTCTGCCAGCTGATTAAAGACACATGCCCAACAGCAGTTTTTTCTCCCCTTGGTAATATATGCATTTGCTGACATTTGGCAAAAATGTGATGTTGCTTTTGACTCCACTAACAATAATAACTCTCCATCTCGTCTCCCTGCTTTCATCATTTCAAGTTAATTTTACTCTTCTCACCTCACTGACTTGCTTTTGTTCCCTTGATTCTCTAAAACATGGCCGAGAATATCTGTCTTGTTTAATTTATTTCACCTTCATGGCGACACAGCTTCCCTCACCTCCTGTAGCTGCTGCCTGTAGCACTGTAGGACCAAACATGTAACAGTGAAGTTATCAGCTCGGCAAGGCCTGGTTAAAATAGACCATGACTATCAGCATTAGAGGAGAAACGGGCTTAACATCTCCGGCTTATCAGGCCCCCGTGCTGCGTCGCCCCTGTGATAACTGTGACCAAAAAACCAGCATTACAGGAAGACATTACAAGAATTAATTTATTGCCTTGTTTCATACTTCAATCGCTCAATTTGATTTAGAGGCCCTTGTTTTGGAAAATCGAGGTAAAGGTTCAAGATTGAAAGGTCGTATTTCATAAAGCGCCGCAATTACAGTTTTAATCGGCTGAGGTTCACTGGGGGAATACAAAGCAACACGTGCCGCTCGGGATTACAGCAGAGCCCATCTTCATAGTCTGTCACAATTGATCAAACACTATTGCCATTTGAGGATTTGCTCTATCTTCTTTCTTTATCCATAAAATGATCTGAGGACTACATGGGCATCCACATTCAAAGACAAGAATAATTTTCTCTTTGAGTGGTTTTATTGGTCTTTTGTCTGATCTCACAATGTTGATTTCAAAGACATGAGGAGAAGATGCAGCCTAACAATCCCTGATTTAGCATGTAAGTAGAACAAGAGGCAGCCTGAGTGTTTCTTCTTGTACATTTTGGGGTTACGGTACTTGGAGCTGCTGCAGGGAATGCACCTCCAAGGTCCCAGCATACAATAGTCTGGGCCTCAGAGGGACTGCGACCAGTCCCACTGAGTCTGTAATATACATATAACCATGCAACACACCCACACATGCGTTCAGATGCTCCTCTTCCTTGTTGTAACGCTGACATATCAGGCCATTGTTTGTCACTGTCATATTTTCCGAGCCTCAGCTTTAAGAGAGCATCCATGTGCAGTCGGCGCTCATGCATTTTTCATGAATACCCACTGGAGTTCCTTTGAAAGACTACGTTCTATAGTCGCCATCAGAGTTTGGTTTCTGAGCCTGTGATATGTGGCGGAGGGGAGAAAATTGCATTGCCCCCTTGATAAAGGCCACGGAGGATGAATACGCCTGGCAGAGGAGGAACCTTTCAAAGTAGGGCAGATTAATTAGAATAACTATGGACGAGTCTTCTAACTTATCAGAAATACAGGGAAAATCAGATCCATCTTCTTTTTAAAATATAATCACTCCTCTTCTCTTAGTGGTATATTTCAAATAATACCCTCACTGACACGCCAGACTTTTATTATTTCACAGCAGAAGCTATGGTTCAACAAATGCTATCAATCTTTGTAACACGGCGGCCTGCATCAGACACCCGCTTCACCGCCTGGCCCCTTCGGAGACTCCTGAGCTGAATGGGCTATAGTCAGCAGAAGAAAGCGAGGATAACAGAATGGGAGTGAACTCATTCAGCCACCGAGAGCCCCATCAACTACAACATGAAAAATACTATGAAATAGAAAGGATAAAGGGAGGGGTGTGGATTTAAATGGAAAGGGAAACTGACAAAACACATTTTATGATAAAGACAACAAAAAGGTCGACATTGAAGCCGCAAAAATGAGGAAGAAAAATGGAGGCAATGATGCGGAAGTGGAGGAGTGGAGGGATTTTCTTTTCTTAAAAAGTTCAATTCCTCATCCTTTTTTTTTTTTTTTTCACTCCCACAGGTTCAGATACATGCTGCAAGGAGGGGACGCTTAATTAACTTCATCTTGTTCACCTCTGAGCTCAATTTTTAAAAAGTAAGCTCTCCCTGCAAAACGTCAAAAATACAATTATATGCTACACTTATTCCTGACAATTCAATTATCATCAAACATAAAAAGTCTTAATTTCACACACACAGAACATTCTCAACGCTGCCATCGGTTAAATGTTATATGATGTGTAAAAAAAAAAACCCCAGCCAAATTAGGATCGTAAGAGTCATACCCGTCAGCAAAACACTTGAGTAAAAAAAGTTCTGCCCTGACGTTAAGGCCTGTATTTCCCCGACTTACAGCATACAGGCTTTAAGGGCTGTGAGGGACAGATAGCATTCCCACCTCAGATCATTTTCACTTGTGTCAGAGGTAGCCAGTGTAAGAGCGACTAAAAAAAAAAAAAATCTCCTTCCTCGGCATCACATCACACGAAGATTTGATTCACTGTTGCGTGTATCTGCAAGAAAGTGATAAACATGTCTCCTTCTAGCTATTCAGGGGTTTCCTTCTCTTGTCCTCATGGTGGGAAATTGAAGAGGAACACGGGGAACGAGCGAACGGCTCACAACTGTGGCAAACACATTAAACCGGGTTGGGTTTTTGGCTTAGTGATGCTCTGTGATGCCTGTGAAGCTGACCGGTCTTAGTTTGGTATTTCATGTACGCTGACTTTGAATTTCCACTGAGCAGAAAAGTTTGCTTCTTCTTTTATAGAACGCTTTTTAAAGTAACACTCCGAAACAAACACACAGAGGCAGATATAAAACATGAATATCACTTGTTGTAGCACGAGTTAAAAATCAATAAAACATTTCTAATGGCAAAAATTACATATTTATTTACACTAGGTGATTACAGAGCAAGTTTAAAATACATCTCATGCTGGGGAAAGTGTAACTACAGCTGATTAAAATCACATTAGTTCAGAGGCGAAAATAAAACGATTTAATATTTAATTGCATAAAAATTAAACTTTAATGTTGCGTCTCATTAGTGGAATACACCACTCAGTTTTAATTGTATATCATATCTGATGTCTGCATTCATACAATCTATACCGTCTTTATTTTGATTAATTACTGTTGAGAAACTGGAGCATTATCTTTTACTTTACAATGACATGTTTGCAATAATAAGTAATGAAAACAAAAAGTTCGACAGTCATTAACGGATTGTTTTCTTCCCTCTGAGTGTAAAGAAACTTGAATGAACTCTGCCTATCCTTTAAAGGCAACACACACAGATTAATTTTTGAGGAAATGAGCACAGAATATGTTTCAGGCACAAATTCTGTGAACGCTAAGTTCTTCCACCACTAATTGGATTGTGTAGCAAATCCACAAACTGGAAACCACCCATCCCTCCATTCCTCATGTGAAATAATGACAGTTGAAGAGTACGGCTGCAGTTATTCAATATATTCCTTACTGTCAACACAAAATACTCAAACTCAAGCACACGTTACTCAAATAGGAGTAAACAAACTGTTTTCATCTGTGAAATAATCCACACATTTGGCGCACTGGTGAGTGTTTACACCAGCAGGACAGTGTGTGTGGGATTGATTGTGGATAAACTGCAGTGCCCATGGTCACCGTGATGGAGGAACATGTCACCCAGTGGCTCATTAATGTGTTTTTAATAGTTTTTGGTCAACAATGGAGGTCTGTGGCAGAGAGCAATGAGCCATATCAGGCTTTGGCTACACAGAAATACTTTTTTGTGGTAGGGATGGGTGATATGAGGGTATATACAGAGTGTCCACTGGTAGAGATCTGGAAATAGTGTTCCCATCATGGGAGCTATGTAGCAAATGAGGGCTGGATTGTCATGTGAATCCAGCTGCCTCACAAGCAGAGTTTCAGTGGTATGAGATATTCAAAGTCACGATACTTTCAGGATAATATCACAGTTTCAAGGTATTTGGAATTACGCAATTGACTCTTCACTAAGTCCCACCCCTGGACACAGACTGGCCAATCATAGCGTAGCATTGGGCCGGCTCAGCTGTGCTCCATTGACTCTAATGCGATCGTCTCAGATTTCCTTCATTTTCAGGCTGGTTTTGTGGATTTGGAGCTAAATGTTGTGCCTGGGGCACGTCGTGTATTAATGATACTCGTTACCTGGAGAGGTTGGAAAAAGATATACGTTTCTTCCCTGTTCCAAAACCAAAATCAAACCCTGAACAGTGTAGGGTTAGCTAGCTAGCTACTGAAGATATAGCCTACTGAATGTATACACATGCTGCTTTTGCTTTGTAATGATTATAACAGTGAAACAAAGACCGACCCTGCTGTACAGGAACCAGTGAAGGGAAGCAGGGAAACTGTGTGGATCAGCAGTGATGTGGTGGTTCACTTTTACACTGTGATCTGTAGCCTATAGTTGGGCTTTAGCTTCTAACTATCTTTGTCTTTTTAACCTGTTGTTGCTGCTGAGTCAGTTTGACATCCTGGATATATCCTTCAAACACAGACTGTAGACCCCTCTGTCTGCTTCCCTCTGGAATCACTGTTTAATTTTTCCAAAAATATGATCATATTTCTTCAGGGAGTGCAGTCAGTTACAGTGTGGGCTCCATGTTTACGGACCATGGCAAAGGGGCGGGGCTTCGCAAAGGGTCAATTCTTCTAATTTGATCAGTCACAATAACCCTTAGAAGAATAAAAAACATAGGGGTTTTGCTGAACATGCAATTAAGGAGGGAGGGAGACATGCAGATGCGATTCACCATTACGTTGCATTTTTTTAACGGTGTAGAATTGCAATTGTGCACGGTATGATGCGCGTCAAATTTCAGCCCATGGCATTCCTCGAAACCGGTAAACTGCTTCAACCGTGCTTGAAAGGTAATGTGATTTGGGCAAACATGGAGGAGAGAAATGAAGCTGCAACACTTGAAATTATTGTTCTTTGGAACCTTGAAGCTTTTATTTTGAAATAATTTTAGTTTTACTGGTTTGAGTCTTTTGTTTTTAACTGTGTTGTCTCAGGTGAGGCAGACGGGGTATTTGTTTTTTGGTGAGGGGGTTTCTATGGCAGTCCTGAATAAATTAAGAAAATAATCAAATGGACTGAAGTACAATAAGGTTATTTTCAAACATTTCTCAAACAGACATTTATTATTAGCATTATTATTTTCTTATTGCTACAGTATATTGACGGAACTGTTACATTTTGCTGAAGCAACATTTGTGATTTCATGTGACATATCAACTGACATATACTGTGATAGAAGATTTTGGTCATATTGCCCATCCAGAGTTCGTGGGATCACTTAATTGTTGGTTTTGGTCTTTCGATGGGATGGTTGACAATAACAACCACCAGCCTCATCACTCACTCTGTGAGGCAGGTCAAACATCTTAATTTAAGGTCAGTTTTAGCCAACAAAAGCAAAATGGTTGAATTGTTAAAGAATTTAATCAGGCTCAAATAAGCTCCTAGCAGCTTTCCACAATGTTCTTGATTTGAGTTGGAAAGCAAACAGAGGTTTTCAGAGTCATGAGTGTGCACAACAGAGATGCTGCTGAATCTTCTGAGTTTCATTTGGATCTTGTGAATATCTTGATTTTGTTTTGGAGTGTTTGGGTGTCTGTGGAGAAATGTGAAGCTGAAAACTTTGGCTTTTTTTTCCCACTTTGCTGAGAGGAGAAAAAGGGTGGATTGTATTAGTGTTTGTCAGCCCGCTCGCCTCCTTCACTCAGAGAGATAGTTAAGAAGAGCAGCTTGTACCTCTGGCTTTTGTTTGCTTCATGAATAGGCTAATTATTTTGATTACTTTTTTAGCATTAGTGAGGCCAATGTTTTGCTGTCTCTTGTCCCGACGGGTCTACTTCTGTATTCTTCTGATAGGCTCACAGGGCTGAGGCTGAGTGAGTGGGATTGGGGATTGTTGAAGACGTCAGCACTTGAAATGTTTATAATTTTATGAATGACTAATCAGAGACTTTGTTATTCGCGAGGCGTTTTCAGTTGGGTTCATCTGACCCCAGTTCAGGAGGAAGTGTGATGTTTTTCTTTATTAAGATATAAATGTAAAAAAAAATGTTTTCAGTTTATAATTGCCTGTTTAGCAGAGAAGTTTTATGAGTCATAATATGCAGGTCCAAGTCAAGTCTTGAGATTCATAACAACTTACAGTGAATATGGTTATTTCCCTACATTTCACCGCTAATGAATCCCGCTGTACTTCACAGATATTGCCAATATGTAGGCTCTGCAGTGAGACTGCTTTAAAGCATATCAGTAAATTACAGGATAATTCAGATTTATTGCAAGTGGGACCTCGTGTTTTGTAGTTTCACCTTAGTTTATCATCCTTTATCATAACATTATTTGTTGATTATTTGATGTGGGAATGTGGCAACTCCACTGAAATAATGTAATAAGCAAGAAAAACAAGCAGTCAGGTGATCCTACAGACTTTAAACAAACCTCCAGGTCAGCCAAACTTCGTCAGAAGACAAAACTAAAGTGAACGGTAAAAGCTGTCTGGTTTCAATAGTGCTGCAACTAATAACTATTTTCATTGTCAATTAATTTGTCAATTATTTTCTAAAGAAATCGATTAGTTGTTTGTTCTATAAAATGTCAGAAAATGCTCAACAATGCTGATCAGCGTTTCCCAAAGCCTAAGGTGACGTCCTCAAATGTCTTGATTTGTCCGCAACCCAAAGATATTCAGTTTACTGTCACAGAGGAGTAAAAAACAGAAAATGTTCACATTTAAGAAGCTGAAATCAGAGAATTTTTGCTTTTTTTCTTAAAAAATGGCTCAAACCACTTCATCGATTATCAAATTAGTGTCCATCCATCCATTTTCTAACCTCTTATCCTCTTGAGGGTCGCGGGGGGGGCTGGAGCCTATCCCAGCTGACATTGGGCGAGAGGCAGGGTACACCCTGGACAGGTCACCAGTCTATCACAGGGCTGACACATAGAGACAGACAACCATTCACACTCACATTCACACCTACGGACAATTTAGAGTCACCAATTAACCTGCATGTCTTTGGACTGTGGGAGGAAGCCGGAGTACCCAGAGAAAACCCACACTGACACGGGGAGGACATGCAAACTCCGCACAGAAGGGCTCCCCCACCTGGGATCGAACCAGGAACCATCTTGCTGTGAGGCGACAGTGCTAACCACCACACCACCGTGCTGCCCAAATCAGTGTGCGATTAATTAAATAGTTTCCAACTAATGGATTAATCATTGCAGCTCTAGTTTTCAAACATCCTAATTAAACTTGGACCTACTGTACTTGCTATCATTGTTCGTGCAAATAAAGTTTTACATAATCTAGCTTAATTGTTTGCTTCTTTAGTAACTGTCTGATTGTCTGACTTCTTGTGTTTCTTGCCTCATTAGACGTTGTAGTAGTGTGAGTACAATGTCATAAGCACTGATAGAAACGATGGCAGAAGCTATAAAGGCTTTTAAGGTTTTAAAACTTGAAATTTTTTTAATGATAAATTTGCTAAAGTTTTGTTTGTGGGTTTTTCAACATGTAGATGCATTCTTTGAAACTTCGTCAAGAGGATGCACTTCTTGAAATACTAGTGCAGTGCCTGTTTGATACTGGCCTGTTTGATATTGGCCTGTGGTATGGGTGCTTGCAGCTTTCTTGAGAACCACTCATACAAACAGTTTCATACTCAACACTGAGCTTCCCTGAGTCCTGAACAATACAACTGCCTTGACACAGTTGTGTCTCCTAGCAATGCTTGAGTCAATACCTCTACCATCACTGCTCATACCAACAATAACAGTTAGAGAAGCCTGGGAAGGCTAGTGTAGGCACCTCTCTGTCACCTCCGTTAAATCTGTGCCAAGTTTGTGCTATGTCTTTCTTGCAAGTGTTGGTGGTGGTTTTTGTGGGTGGCGTTGGACAGTGGATGTGTGTGGCTACATGTCACTCATCAGAACAAGAATTTGAACTCACTAGTGTGTAAACTCCCCTCCTGTTGAATTCTGCTAGCTGGCTAGGTCGAGGCTTCTCAGATGTAATTAGCAGTAAAAATCAAGGAAAAGGTGGAGAAGACAGGCACCAGCTGAACTAGAAATCCTGCCAGCCATTGTACAGGCATCAGATTATAAAGTGGACGACCTCCGTGCTACATCACTTTCCAAGAGAACTGCATTTCTTGTGATAAATACATGATTGATTGCTTGATTGACTGTATAAAAAAGAAAAGCAAGACAGCGTTTGCCTCGGGCCCAAAACCCCTAAATTTCCCCTTGAAAAACACACTAAAGTCACAGCTAGTCGCGGTTAGAAACACGGGTGAAATACACTTCGCAAAGGTATCAATTTCCAGACAGTCACTTGCTTTGAAATAACCAAAGCGGTTATAAAGTAGAGCATGGACTTAATTAGCGGAGGTATCTTGTTGGCAGTAATGTTGTTACTGTAATTAGTTAGAGGGCAAACTTACCAATAAATTCTTACTTCAACCTCGTCACATATCAACGTTTGGTCACTGACCTTCCACGTCCTGATCGGCATGAAAGGTACCCTGGGTGCATTGGTTGTAGACATTCTGGGACACCGTGTCAAGTTCTGTCTGTTACATGCATTGTCTTCTTTCAAAATACACTTCTATCTTCACACGAAATTTACCGTTTATATACAGTCTCTTTCAAAATAAACTCACTATGTCAGTACAATTACGCGAATTGACATTTTAGGAAAACAGAATGGGGTTTGGCTTTATAAACTTACGGGACGTGAACACCCCTTGAAAGTCTGTGTTTGTAAGACCCATCCACCACCCCTCCGGCCCGCCCTAGTCGGACTTTAGCTACCATTACTTTCATTCTTGTCCCGCCACATTTCCCCCTGATGCTGCCGAGCAGCGCAAGTCACTGCGTTTGTAGAGAGACCAGGTTGAAATTACACACTTTAAGTTGCAGTGGCAGAGTGGTACTGTTCCCATGGGCTATCTGCTCATGCCCCTAACACCAAGGAGGTGAATAATAGTTTGGTTGTAACTTCAGCAAAAGTGAACTGCAGTCAGTGAGCCGTGGCCCGTCCACAGAACCCCAGAAGCTGCCCCCGCTGCTGTAAAGAGCGCTGGTGGTTTTAGGTTTATGAATACTGAGCGGATCTTGTGTGGAAATGGCACCAAATTGGACAGTGCACTCTCTTGGGTCCCCATCAATACACCCGCCAAGTATGAAGTACATCTGATAAACGCTTAATAAGATATGCGAAGGACAAACAGACAGAGAGGCAGAGATCCCTTGCTTTATAGTTAGATTATGGGTGGACAAAAAGCACTGACAAATATCAGACCTCGTGCACAGTGATTACAGTGAGCTTGAGAATTAAATGTTTCCTTATCTTGGGCTTAAATTATTGCTTCGCATATCACATCTCATATGAAACGACCATAAAATCAGGCTTAATAGTCAGCAATACCATCAGCCTCATCTAATAAACAGAGAAGTGTCAGAGATGCTCCATGTTGAAATGTGAACGGTTCCAGCTCTGCATTTTTGGTCAGAAATAAAAGCTGTCCTGTCTCATAACACCATCTGTCAGAGGGAGAACTTTGTGATGCCATGCTGACACTAATATCAAACACTGCCGCACTGTTTGAACAAATTTAAGAGGCAGCCAAGATCGTAATAAAAAACTTAATTAATGATATGGTTGCATGTTGACAGGCTGTGGATTCAATAAGTGGAGGTTAAGGATGAGTTTGGGAATATTTAAACCAACATGATTCAGATTCAACAGCCTTACTTTGAATCTAAAATTAATGCGGACAAGCTGAATACAGATAGAAAATTTAGATACCTAAAAATAGCATCACCTCACACCCCTTGTACATACCGTACATCCATCCACCAGCACAGTCACACCTGTTCAAAGTCAGACTAACACCTGTTCCTAGCTGTGCCTCTGTCATGTAATCCTTTCATTCCTCACATATCTCTTAACGGCTGATGTAGCATCATCCAAGTGGTTCAGAGCCAAACAGTTGCACTCTGAGTACAGGCTCACTTCTACACGATCATCTTATATTTAGCTCACTTACATTTCTTTTTTTTTTTTTCAGTTGTGAACAATTGCACACCTTGTTGCGTCATCCCACACAGCTCTGCCAGCAGCTCCTCTGCTCGCTGTGCCGTGCTTGTTTGACAGTGTGCTGAAACTGAGAAACTAAAATACCTTTGATACAGACGTATTCACACCCTTCAATTAACACCTGGGAGACGGAGGCAAGCTTCACTTAGGCAATAAAAGGAGACAGGGCTGTTTCATCATCACACCGAGACATTTTCTCATGAGTTTAGAGGATAATTCCGGTTGATGACAACTTTGATCTAAGTTCTGACCGTCATTCGTTCCATAATAATAAATAATAGATCATTTATAACATTTAGGCATGCAGTGACGTTGGTAAAAAAAACATCAGAGGAAGTGAGAAACATGAGCAGATCATACAGGCTTTAGACAAACTCACAGATTTGCCAAACAAATTCAGAAAGGACAACCAAGGTAAAGGGTAAAATTATTACAAACTGTCTGTTGCTTGGTCCTTCACGGATTACAAATCAACTTCCTGGCTCAATTTTGACCCACAGTACTGCAAGGTGCCAGTTTAAAGTAGACATACAATTTTCCTTTAAATGAGGAATTTATTATCAATATTTACGGTGTTTAAACCAAGTGGCCTAAACATGAAGCGAACGCAGAAGTGCCGAAAACTGCAGTTCCTCTAATGACCACTTGAGGCTGGCTCCAGAAGTGAGTCAATCATCAAAGACCCACATGTTAAAACACCCAACTTTACAGCAGAAATTAACATGGTACAGAAAACAATTTTGGCCTTTATAGCTAAACACCCCCATCATGACAAGAGTACAGCTGTAAAATCTTATGTAACTCACCTGTTTATGTTTACAATGTTTTGTCTTTGAAACATGACGTTATTATTGGCAGAATTTTGTATTTTTGTTAAATTATCTTCTTGTTAATCTGTTTTATGGCTGTTGGGAGAAGCCTGAAGAGCTTCAAGCCAGATAGCCCTGAAGTTTTAGACTGTAAATGATGGTTTGAGTCAAAATAAGAAGATTTGTTCCAGAAAATGCTTTCTGGCAGAAAGCCCTGAAGGTTAACTCAACCAGTGCGTTGTTTTATTTGTTAGTGGATTCAAATTAAAGTAAAGTTTACTGCACTTAACTGGTTACAGTTATTTACATTATTTATGTGCTATTTTTAATCCTTTGTGACCATATATATATATATATATGTATATATATATATAAGAAATACCCAACACTACATCATGCAAGTTCATATAAAAAAGACCAAATTCGATAAACTGCACCCACAAACAAGCTGGAGAGCCAGTGGCCCCACAGTGTCGATGAAAACCTGACTGAGCTCAGCTCAGGGTCAGCCAAGGTCTGGATGATACCATTTTCAGCAACAGAGCGCCTGCACATATATAGATAGATATAAGATTTCGTATTAAAGCAGGGCAGGTAGGCACGCCAACATTTACAAACATTTGGCTGGTACTGCACCATCGTGGAAGTTTAAGAAAACTCTCATTCCATCATTACAGGCCAAAGAATCGCTATAATATCGTATTGTGATGCAACTACTGATTTACACCCCTAGTGACTGGTGGAGACTGCACAGCCATCAGCATCTACCAAACGCCCTATCAGAGCTGATTAATCAGCCAAATTGATGAATTGTTCAACTTCTAATCATAAGTTACAGAAATGATGACCAAAGAAAAGGCAATAAGATCTAAGATGTAATGTCACAGGATTATCCTTCCAAGGGGCAGTCCACTGAATTAGCTTTGTATGTCCGTAAAATTGGAGGACTTGCAAGAGAGAAGGTACACTGTCATGGTAACCTGCCTTTTAGTCCCTAGTATTAGAGACAGGCTACACAAGGCCTGGATCCTATGCTTCCCACGATGCAACTCAATAGATCAGCTCATAAACTACCATGTTTTAGAACTCCATATTTCAAGTTTGTAATGAAGGCTTTTCATGTAAAATCTGCAGCCCTTAAGCCCAAACTGAGAAAACCCTTAAGACATAATCACAGTTTTTCTCAGGCTTGACAAAACTCCTCCAGAACCAACTGATATTACCGGCTGAGGAGTACCAGACATGTTAAATTGGTGCACCATTAATTTCAAGTAAAGATAGTCATCACTATTATTATCTATCTATCCAGAAAGGATGGCATGTGTTTTTTCTTTTCCAAAAATGAGTCTCAGTTTAACATGTGAGCACTGGGAAACTTTCCTTCTTGATTCTCCTCAGTCCATTCTTTTGGCTTGGTGTTTCAGATTGTTGTCATGCTGAAAAATGAAATCCTTTTTCAATGTTCAGTTTTGTGCCGAAGGCAGCAGATTTTTTTTTTTTTTTTCCACAGCTTAGCGTATGTTGGTATTTGGAGCTGTTCATTTTTCCCCTGCAGTCTGACCACAGCTTTTGTCCCTGCTGAAGAGAAGCGCACAGCATGATACTCTCATCATCGTGCTTACCAGTAGAAACTGTATTCTACGGATTTGAAGGGCGTAAAGTGATGTGTCTTTTGTGGTGTACCAACAGAGTCAGAGTGCACTGATGGGCTGTGTGCCAAACTTTTCTTCAGCAATTAATACCACAAGTATTTGATCCTGGTTTCATCTGTCTATATAACATTCTCCCTCGTTATTTGCTGAGGCAGACGATGTCTTCTTGAGCAATTAAGACTGGACGAGCCTACATTTTCCATCTTACCACTCAGCCCAGAACAACACTAGACACTCAAAGTGTTTTTAAACACACAGAGCACTCGGGCTCTATCATACAGTGCTGCCCTTGTTTTAAGGTTGCTGTGGCCTCTTGGCTTCCCTGATGAGCCTCGCACTTGCACTATCATCCATCTTGAGGGGACAGCCTGATCTAGGTGAGGTCCTGGTGGTGACATTTTTCCTCCACCTTTTGATTATGGTTCTCACAATGTTCCAGGGTTTATTTATGGCCCTTGAAGTCTTTTTTTTCTTCATCTTTCTTCTAATTAAACACTTTCAGCAATAACAAAAATCAAAAACATCTTGTGTTAGCTCGACGCTTGACTGCATGCTGACGCCCAGTGATATGCTGATTTTCATCATTCTAATAAGAATCAGTTTAGTCGATGTCAGCTGAAATGTGCAGCTTTCTGGAATATGATTAGAGTCTTAAAACAGGACTTCTGTGAGCCGACATTTTTAAGGAATGTTATGTTTTCTCTTTTTTTATACTTTATATCTGCTCAACAAAGATATTACTACACTTACAGTATATTTACTTACATGTATATATATCAATGATCTGCAGTTTGTCCAATATGAACAGATATTTTGGGTTTCTTAAAAAAATTATGAAAATTAAAACTGGGGAAAGTTTAACCTGGACCCTGTTTAATTCTCTTCCACCATATTTCAGATACACTGGGAGCAAAACTTTGTGGAGTATTTCTCGAGTACAGAGTTAAACACACCTTTTCAGATGGATGTCAGGCTTTTTAGGCTCATCTTAAAGGGAAATTGGACACAAACAGAGACTGCACAAAAGCTGAATCATCTATTAAAACAAACTCCTGTCTGCATGTTGTTAGAGTTGTCTGGCCATCATACAAATGAGAATCAAGTCTACACAGCTGATCACTGGTTGGGACCGTAGACTGTAAAATAAAAATGAACAACATGATAGCTCCCAAAAAATGAAGCCAAAACATCTCAATCACCCCCTACTGGCTGGCTGCGGGTCATAAACCCCGCCCCCTCCATGTCAAATAAATTTACCCAAAGATGGTTTCTGTCATTTTAGATGGTTCTCATCATGTTGATATACGTTAAAGTGTTTGTTATGCGTGTCAGTCAGTGTGTTTGTGAACAACAGCTTTATTTGCGACTGGGTCGAAGGGGAACTTGATATGGCGGCTCCAATTCTCGATCACTACTGCGCAGACTCTGGCTCCAAATGACAGAAACGACAGCACCCAAATCCAAGATATTTTGGCTTCTTTTTTTGTACAGTGAATGGAAAAGGAGATGTGTTGTCCACAGGGTTGGAAGTTGCTGGTAAAATATGCAAGTGGCTGTTAGATTTGCTTCACTCACCAGCCAAAAATGACAATGGCAATCTACTGAGTGGCTGGTAGATTTTGCCACAGTGGCAGATGGACATTAAAGTTTAATTCCAACCATGGTTGTCCATCATACAGTCATTGGTGTGGACTTAATCCTTTAATGGTCCCACCCACAAAAAAATGGGAAAAAAAGGTTTTAATAATTATATCATTTCATAGTTTGAGCTCAGATTTTTTTTTCAATTGACCAGTCATTGTTTTTCTTTCACGAGCCACTACCAAATTGCGTAAGATGTCAGTTTACAATAACAGCACATTTTTAACAATCTGCATGATGTTTTTTCCTCATCATTTGGTTATACGTCTCTTTTCAAGAGCTATGTGTAACACTCAAATTTTTAAAATTTACAGATGAGTAAGATTTGAGAAAGACAAAAACATTTAATAAAAATTATCTAATTGTCATATATTAACAAGAAAAAAACTCAAATAGCTTGCATTTCAGTCTTTGTAGAACCAGATCAGACTTAATCTGTTAATCTGTGTTCAAGCCACCAGCACAACTGATTTTTAGGTGATGATCTTTTTGTGTTTTTGTACAAACCATCACTGAGCTGTTTTGCTGTTAGTATTTCCATTACACTTAAACACTCTTACAGTAGGAGTTGCGCCACTGCTAATGATCAAGTTTGTTAAATACATAATGAACATCAGATCGATCTTACTGACAACTACAGCTGCAGCCAATGATTATTTTAGTAATCAAGTTACTCAAGGATTCGTTTCAGCCCAGTGGTTTTTGCTCCCCTTCTTGTTTGTATCTTACTTAAGAAATATAAAAAGTTAAATTAACACTTAATTACAAGCTATCAAGTTTCCAATTTACAGTTGAACCAAGCCAGTCCAGAGATACAGTGCACATAAGCCTTAGTCTCTCACAGTTAACTCCAATCACACACTCCTCCTCCTGTTTCTCACCCTCTGGTAAGTTGATGTCTGAGCTTTTTTAATTAAATGCCGGAGCGAGTCTACAGCTGTTCCATCAGACTGAGACCGAGCTGTCAACAGCAGGTTGGACTGCAGTCGGTCTGTTGCTCCATCTTGTCCAATCGTGTACATGTATATACATGACGTAGCGCAACACGGCGTCTCTCGGAGTGACAGCTGAGCTGCAACAGTCGTCGTGGTTTAGACAGCGAGAAAAGCAGCGAGCGATGACGAGGAAACAGCTTGTTGGAAAATAACTTGATTCTGTTCAAAGACGACAGCTGCACTGACTTTGTTTACTCAAGGTTCACAATGTTGCCAGGACAAAAAGTCTCATTCCTCTCTCTGAGTGGAGAAGTAAACAAGCTATACCGTGCTAATGCCAGTTATTGTTGTGCTCAAATAACAGCTTTGTTGAAAATGTGAAGGTGAAACATACATGCTGTTACCGTTAGGGATTGTGAAGAAATTTAATCATTCACAGAGTGAATGTATTCTTTATGTGGAATTTAAAAAGACTACTGGTTTATATTTACTCGACTGTAAGACTGGTTGAGTGAAACTAATAAACAAACCACTTTTGTTATAACTGTTTATTGTGCTAAGAAATGTATTTTGTCTTGAGGGGTTTTTAATACCAGCTCAACCATTAAGAGGTGCATCCACTTAACTGCAGAGGTTTTAACACTGGGAAAATTAACATATAATCGTCCATTAGATTTGGCTGCCTCTCGTAAAGTTTGTTGAGACCTGATAATTACCGGATGAAGGAAACTGTTGTGAGTGATATCTCAAACTAATGATTGTTGTGTCCACATTTTACTGAATGTGCAGGTACTATGTCTTTTTGGGTGACTGTCTATGTAGAGACGGGCATGTGTGCTGCTGCAAGGTATAAATAATAAAGACATAAACTAATCTTTACTTTTCATGATGGATTAGTATGACTGTCTGTCTAACTGTCCTCATAGTGTAGAGGTAAGATACAGGAATGGAAATCATCACACATAAAGATCCATCAAGAGTCTTCTTCTGATCGTATCAAAGTGCACTGAATCGAAATCAAGTGGTGAGAAACTTCAGGATTCCCACAGTTTGTGCTCCAAGCCACACAGGACAGATGTTGTCTCCACTGAAGCAGCTGACAAGATATTGGTCAGAATTGATCAGACAGACACGCTGTGTGACTACTTAACACTCCCGAGCAGTCAGAATTTGCCTAATTGCTTCATTGATGCTGTTCGCTCACACAGAACATGAGTGTGGAGCCAGGAGTTTGTCATGTAAAGTATGTCCTTTTCTTCTCAACACTTATACTACAAACACGAAATATCAACACCTACAGTATATTCATGTTTGATAGGTAATAGAAGTGTAACAAGCCCATGCTAACTTACAAATATATTTAACAAAGATTATGTATATTAAGTCAGACTGGTAGGAGGCCCCGCGGCAGACCCAGAACACACTGGAGGAATTACATATATCATCTGGACTGGGAACACCTTGGGGTCCCCCAGGAGGAGCTGGAAAGCGTTGCTGGGGAGAGGGACGTCTGTGGTGCTTTGCTCAGCCTGCTGCCCCCTCGACCCGGCCTTGGATAAGCAGATGAAAATGGATGGATGGATATTTATATTAACCCAAATATTTTAATGGGCAAAAGAGAAAGATTTAAAGCGGTCCTATTATGCAATTCTGTATTTTGTGTTTTATATACAGTGTTACAATGAAGGATGTTCACATAGATGGGACCAAAGTTTCACACAATAAGGGTAAACATATGTAGAAGTAATCACTGTGAGCAAAAACCTCAGGGTTCCTACTGTTCTGAATACTCTGTTTGCAAATCTGTTTCTACTGTGCTGCAGTATGACATCATAGTGTGCTGGATTCCTTTCTATGGTCATCTGCTCCAGGTACGCTACTTCAAGTGTTTAGCTAGACTGCACTGGTACATGTAGCTACATGCTACTGCCAGGGAAACACGTAAACTTGGTTGCAAATGTTGAAAATTTCACCCCGATTCTGGATCATACTCCTGCTGGAACATGTCCAGTTGTGTTTAAAAGCTTTTGCTGGTGATTTATCACAGTAGAACAGCTATCGTACATGTAGCAACATGCTAATGCAAGGGAAACGTACTTTTTTGCTTGTTAATGTTGTGAATTTTTCACAGATTTCAGGTCATATTCCTGCTGGAACACGTCCTGTCATGGTTGGAAGCTTTTATTGGTGATTTTTCACAGTAGAAAGTGCCGATTTAATTCATTACAGTCTTTCCCCGGCTGCAAGAACACTGCTAACGTACATGTAGCAACATGCTAATGTAAGGGAAACAGGTTATCTTTGTCGCCGATGTTGTTAATTTCTTACTGATTTCAGATCATATTCCTGCTGGAACATGTCCAGTTGTGTTACAAAGCTTTTATAGGTGATTTTTCATAGTAGAAAGTGCCACTATACATTATTACAATCATTCCCCTGCTGTGAGTGCACTGCTATCGTACTGTAGCAACATGCTAATGCAAGGGAAACTTACTTTTTTGCTTGTTAATGTTGTGAATTTTTCACTGATTTCAGGTCATATTCCTGCTGCAACATGTCCTGTCATGTTTGGAAGCTTTTATTGGTGATTTTTCACAGTAGAAAGTGCCACTAGGATTCATTACAGTCATTACCCCGGCGCCAAGTACACTACTACCGTAAACGTAGCGACATGCTAATGGAAGGTAAATGTAATTTCTGTCGTTAACGTCACTGATTTCAGATCATATTCTTGCTGTAACGTGTGGTCGTGTTTAGAAGCTTTCATTAGCAGTCATTAGACATAGACATTTGGAAAACACGAAAATGCTGAAAAAATGTTTCAGTAGAAACCTTAAATACAAGTATGAACCTTAAAATAGTTAGAGCATAATAAGTCCTTTTTAAGGGTGATTCTAGCCATCTGTGGACAAATTAGTTTCTCAATGCCTCTCTCTTTTGTAGCCCTACTAGTTTTATGTAAAATATATTTTCTGGTGCGTTATTAAAACCTTTCTAAAGACTTCCTTTGCATTTCCATTTTCCTCCCGTAGCAGGAACACTATTTATGTCATTAAATTATTAACACTTGAGTGTGACACAGGGCTGTCTCGGGGTTAGCTTCCACCATGTGTATGTTATGTCAGCAGTGCCTGGCAAAGCTTGGCTGTGGCCTCTATCCGCCGCATGCAGCATCTCGGGCCAGAGGCAGTTTCCACGGGAGGATGGTTTCCCAGATCTCTTCATCATCTAGAGCGTGCTAGACATGTGTGTAATGGTCTCTCTCATGCCTCACTGCAGACTGTCTTCAGTCTGCAAAAACTACATACAGAATTAGACGGCGGGGGGTTGACAAACGCTCTTCCACAATTCCCGACAGGTCCAGTGGCCTTTTCACAAATAGACGCCCAGACTGCACACACAGGTTGGAGGCACTTAAGCACAAACACAAGCACCCGCGTGCCCACGTACACGCACACTACTGCACCGGCAGAAAGGGAACACACACAAGCAGAGTTTGTTTGCGGTTTCTCTGCGCTGTTTGGCATTTGTCGACTTCGGTGTCAGACTGACAATCACTATAGGTCAAACCAAATTGCCTGTTGTCCAAGGTGTCTTGAAAACAAGCTTGCCTAAATAATTACTCACTCAACCACACTCCAGCAGCCCGAGGAGAAACACTGGGTCGTTTTATGTTTAGACAGGTTATGATATGTCTGATTTCATGAACCAAATGTCACTGCGAAGGGAAAAAAATAAAGTGCTATAACAGGATTTAACTTCTCTCTCCGCCCTGGTCAATCTGACGTTACAGCATCTTGACAATCGATCTGTGCTGCTCAGCCAAGCCGCTTGATAAGAAGTGCTCAGACTTCCCACAGACAGCTGATTATGTTTTGTGGGCACAACCTGGCCTTTTCCCCGTCTGACTGTCTATTACAGCAGCGATCCGTACGCGGCTGTAATCACCTGTATAGGTGTTGCGGGTATGATAAGGATGAAAAGAGCATAGCTAAGCCACCAAAGACCGGCCCTGACCATCAAAGATCAATACATCATCTTGTCCAATAATAGACCACATCGACCATTTGCCCGTCAACAGATATATCAGGGCAGAGTGTGATACGGGCCTTTCATGACAAATTCACATCTGCAGTCAGCCGTTTGGCTGCATCCGCACATGTCCACGTCAGAAGCATCTGATGCCAAGAACACACTGCATGTTCTTTATAGTTTTTTTTAGTAACCCCAGGACAGGCCTTATGATGCAGTCACATAGTTCACTGATCTGTGAATGCGGCCATGAAAATATTTAATCAAGCTGGTGTAGCTCAATATCAAATCAATACACTTCCATTTTTTCACAGCCAGATTAGCACATGCCAAAGATCACCATGGCTACAGGCAGGGCATCGACACACTGTGAATGATGCTATTTGCATTCAATCCAGTGACATTTTTCGGAGAAAAAATAGTTCAGTGTAGCATGAATGTGTCTTTTCTTTGCTTGGACTGGTCATAAAAGACTCAAATGTACTCAAACCTGGGCGAAACAGCATTTCTGTGTGGCTGCAACTTATGATTACTTTCATTACTCATTAATCTGATGATTATTTTGTCCATCTGATATCAGGAAATAGTGAAAAATGCTGATCACGCAACAGACAGTCCAAAACCAAAAAGATATGCAGTTTACTGTCATAAAAGGCAAATCAGTATATTTAAGATGTTGAAGCCAGTTAACGTCTGGCTTGTGTGATACAAAGCTGTACTGTTGACCCATGAATCAGTTAATTGACTAATCATTTCAGATCTACATTCTCAAATTTAGTGTCAAATAGATTCAGTTTGCTGCAAACCACAAGAAAATTTCAAGAAAAGTTAAGGCCATGGTCAGAGTTTCTGTTTCCAGTTATTACCAGTTTTTGACTGGGAAATCTGTTGAAAATCTCTCCCGTCAAAATGTCTGCTGGGAACAATTCCCTCTGAGAATATGTAGCTCTAACACTGTATCTACAACAGCAAGGGATCATCCGTGTCACATCTACGCTGAATGATGGAGGTCAGTTTCATTTATTTGTTGATATTATCCACATGATAGCACTGTGGTTAGCACTCCTCATCGGGATCTCTGGCAAGAGCATCCAGAGACTGCAGCACATCCAGAACAGCGCTGCCAGGATCCTCATGAGGGTCCGCAAATATGATCACATCACCACCATTCTGAAATCTCTTCACTGGCTCCCTGTCCTACTCAGAATTGAGTACAAGGTCTCCCTCCTCATCCACCAGTGCGTTCACGGACATACCCCCCAATACCTCAAGGAACTCCTCACCCCCCAGACCTCCTCATGCACCCTCCATTCTGCAAACCAAAAACACCCTCCACAACCCCAGAACCAAGCTCCGCACCATGGGCGATCGGGCCTTTTCCTCTGCAGCTCCGAGGCTGTGGAACGCTCTCCCTGACCACCTGAGGGCCCCACAGACTGCAGATGCTTTCAAACAAGACTTAAAAACCTATGTTTTTACGAAAGCATTTTGCTAAATGTCTTTTATAGGTTCTCCTTTCAACTAAGTCTTTAAATTGTATCGTATTTTTCTGCTCTGTAGCACTTTGAGATTGCTGAAATGTAAAGTGCAATACAAATAAAATGATATTATTATTATATTATTATCATCACTGTCGCCTCACAGCAAGAGGGTTTGTGATTCAATCCCAGGAGGGAGCCCTTCTGTGTGGAGTCTGCATGTTCTCCCCATGTCAGCGTGGGTTTTCTCTGGGTACTCCAGCTTCCTCCCACAGTCCAAAGACATGCAGGTTAATTGGTCACTCTAAATTGTCTGCAGGTGTGAATGTGAGTGTGAATGGTTGTCTGTCTCTATGTGTCAGCCCTGTGATAATCTGGCCACCTGTCCAGGGTGTACCCTGCCTCTCACCCAATGTCAGCTGGGATAGGCTCCAGCCGCTCCGCGACCCTCAAGAGGATAAGCCATTAGAAGATGGATGGACATGAGTCTATTGACTGAACTTATTGTATTTGGAATATATTATATAGTCAAAAGTAGCCCACTTTTCAATAACAAATATTAATCTACCTGCCTTAATGACGTCTTTACACAGCCTGCCTATTAGTTTTTTTTAAGCTTAATAAACACAGATAATATTTGACCAGAATTTCTCCTCATTTGTCCAGAAAACTGAAATCTTCCAGGACACATGAACCTGCACCAAAACCCTGACAGTACTACCATGTAGAACCAGTAGAAAGAGGTAGTAAGTGAGGTCATGGTTTTGTAGTGTAATGCATTTACTGCAGCGTAAATGTTGAAACATTCCCCCTTTTTACTCTGCCACGTTGATATATTAATAATGTATGATGTTCAGCGCATTCTCTGACAAAGTGTTGTAATCTATGTTTATGTATGGTTTGCCCACTTCACCACAGCCTGCTTTGTCAACTTCTACCTCATTTTCCAGAACAACATTTATAACACTGCTTAGAAATCAAGTGGCTGTGTCTGTGTATGATACATGTACAGTAGATGGAGAGAAGAAAACACACTGTGTTGTGTTTACTGTTGATTTTGAAATATGAGGGAGAGAACAATGCCATGCTGCGCCTTATTGTTCATTACAAAGACAGCCTCAAATTACCCTATTATTTTCTTGATTAACTAATTAATGGATCGGCCTACAAAATGTCTGGAAATAGTAAAACATGTCAATCATAATTTCCCAAAGCCATGAGTGACGCCCTAAATTGTTTGTTTTGTTAACAACAACAGTCCGTCCATCATCCGTTCATCCATTTTCATCTGCTTATCCAGGGCCGGGTCAAACGATTATTCCATTCTCAAAACTGTTGCTGATTAATATTCTGATGGTCAACTAATCGACTTAACGCCCAAGTTAAGCCCTGCTGAAACCAACCCACAGGGAGTGAAACAAGACGGAGCAGCCACAGTGAGCTGTAAGATGAAGAGCTTCAGGCGACAGGCTGCACACCTTTCAATGTCTTGCCGGTGTATCCAACTCCTGTAGCGTCCATCGTCTGAATAAGTATTGATTTTTAAAATAAGTGAAACAACAGTGGGGACTGTAGGCAGGCAATGTAACTGATGTATGCCCATACACACCAGTAAAACCAATTACTGCGGTTATTTTTGAGTGAAAATAAATTCTCATGTTTCGTCCATTAGGTTTCAACAACAACTCAAAAATGGTTGCAATAATAAATGTTGTTGAAACAGTTTTGTTGATGTGCATTTTTCACACACAATAACAGTCTCAAATGTAAAGTAGCAGTATGTTGCAACAGGTGTCTAAAGCCTGTAATATAACAGTTAAATAATTAAGATTGAGAGTAAAAATACGGTTTTACCAACGGATCAAAGGCTAAAGAAAAGCTTTTTTGTCTCTTCATACTTCATCTGAATTATTTAACTTACAATATTATTTATTGATGTATTCAGCTATATATTTGACCTGTCAGTTTGACTTGGGCTCCATTTTGTCAGTTCAAGGCTTCACGTGAACTTTGCATGAATAACATAACTTAACCTATGGTATGAATGTGCATGAGGGTTTTTTTTTTTGTTTGTATTGAGATAATGTTTCCCCCAAGCAACATGAACTGTGGCTGTGTATGTGTGTGTCAGTCATATTGCCAGCTGCTGCGCGTGATTAGCTGGATTGTAATTGGTCCAGTTGTTTCTGAGGTGATTCCCAAGATCAGAGTGTAGATCTTTAAGAGATTCTACAGCTCCAGCATCGTCTGAAATCTGTGATACCTTGTATCCTCGTCTGGAGTAACAGAAACAGTTGTTCTTAAAGGGTACAACTTATTTCATAGCTTAATACAGATGTGTTTATTTCTGTACCTCATGTGTGTTTCAGGTAACTGATTACAAAAAATACAAATTCAGACTGCAGTACATCTCCTGAAGAGATGCTAATAGCTGTAATGAACGGTGTCACAGTGTCTTTGGGCGGATTTTGCATTTCATAGTAGGGGCTGATACTGGCTAAAATACAGTGTAGAGCTGTCACATTTATTTGAAAATTAAAATCACCATTTGAATGTGAATTAAAATGTAATATTCAATCTGTAATTATCTGTCCAAATTAAAAAATTCACTGTGTCTAAGTGAAACGGGCCGTGCCTTGTTCACCAGCAGGGGGTATTCATGAATTCTCTGTCACCTTTCATCAGATCATCATGTCACCAAAACCGAAAAATTAATGAGTGGAAGTGTTTTGTATTCAACCCCACAGATGGAAATATTGTGGAGTCTTTTTGCCTTTGTCTGCCCACTGTAACATTCAGTGTTGTACAGGAACGTACCAAAAGAGCGCATTCATCAAATGTGCTTAAATTTTTGGTTAAAAATGAACTGAAGATTAGTTTGCATTTAAAGAACGTGAGTGTCATTAACTCTTGTGGCAGTGTGTTTAATCTACACCAACCATTTATGAGCAACAACGGGCACATTCAGCTAAGATTCACCAGTTAACATGGTCAGTCATGAAACCGAAACACTGGCACTGCTGAAGCCAGTTCATATGAATATTTTACAGAGTTTTATGAACAAATCAGTAAAATCAGTGCAAAATTTCAGTGAAAAAAATCTCACATTTTTATGCAAATTCTGTTGGGTCTGAAGTCCAAACATCGGCCACAGCTGCAACGAATTTAAAATGATGAAACAACATTGAAATGACAAGTTTTTTTGGGGGACTGGGAACTATAAACTTGAGCTAATTCATTTTGATGTGTTAGCACATGTGAGGTACGAACGTGCACAACACTGGTAACATTACCAAAACAACAAAAATGAAGTCCGCTGTTAGAAGCCTGATAATCACACTGGACTGCTGTTTCGTTTTAAGGTTCACTTATGTCCATTTCAAACGTTGTAAACGTCACTGCCCTCACGCTTCCATGCGTTCTTTGTAATGGTGTAAATACAGCCAATAGATGACACAAGATGGCAGAGTCAAAAGTTTCACACAGTCACAAACGAAGGGGGTCGTAATATTGTACCTTTAGACGTAGACAGCATTGTAGATGTCTGTGCAGTCATTAGACACATCCCAATATGTGGACGGAGAATTCTTTTCACTACATTATGGACTTGTTTTGTTCTGCTATGTCTTCATCGTCTTCTACGGTTGTATCTTGCTCGAAATACACTACACTGCCTCCAGGATCTCTGGTGGTATTGCTCTGTTTCATCCGTATCTATAAGCTTTCAGAAAACCCATACAAATATGGATGAAATTAATACAGAGTACTGACAGAAGACTCTGTTCGTCTCTGTCTCTAAAGATGAGCATAAATATCTGCCAATCTGAAAATGTCTTCATTGTTTCCTACCGCTGTGTCTCGCTTAAAACACGCTACACTGCCTCCAGGACCTCTGGTGATACTACTCTGTTTCATCTAAACTTTAAGCTTTCAGAAAACATGCACGAAATGAAGGCAGACTGTCTCTAACGTTGAGCATTAATGAGGTCTTATTTCATATCACAAAACAAATCTAAGATACGAGCAGCGATTCAGAGGTCTGTGACCAGGCTGACTTGTTAGCTTGTCACTAAAATGAGGCAGCTGACAAACTGAACTTCAATCCTACATCACAGACTGGGACTTAGTCTACATGGGTGATATAGGAGTAACGATATAAATTAGTTCCTGTTCATTTACACTAACTTCTGCCGTGTCAATGGTTTACTAACACCAACAAAAATGCACACCACAAGAGACAGCTGTCACTTAGAAAACAAACAACAACAATAACACTTATTTGATTCTGTGTAAAAAATAAAAAAAATCTCTTTCTGGTGACACCAGGTTGAGCCATGAGGGAATACAGGCAGCTTTCACACTGTTTGTTTTAACAGAAACATGTGTCTATTGAAGCGGAGAAACGTTCGTATTTCCAAACAGATATACACTGTTAATATATGTAAACACAGCCTGTAAAGACACACATGCACATATGTGTTCAAACCCACCCACCCACACACATACAGGAAAACAGCAGAGTGTCTGGCTTGTGTGGAAGACTGACAGATGGTAGAAGGTCTGGATTTGGATTCTGGATGGACGTTTGTCAACTCTTGAAGATACAGAAATGTTGTTACGCTTGATTTGCATGGAGAATTAGTCACTTATGTTTAGTGAGATGAGATCACAACTAAGGAAAAATATAATTATACTGTAAAACAATGTGATTATACAGAAACACACAACATGCAGTGCACAGAAATCCTACAGAGATGGCCAACACCTGCCACCAGTAATCTGTCTCTTTAATGCACGCACAACAGCCTGAAGAGAAACGAAACACCTATCATGAAGAACCACAGGAAATGTAATCGGTAATTGATTTCAATTTAAAAAATTATTTAAATCATGTGCTGTCTTTTAACTGTGTGAAACCTCAGAGACATATTGTCACATACCCTTACAGTTGTTACTTCAAAGTGTCTGCTGTGCGGCCTTGTGTGTTGTCAGAACTTTTTCAGACAAATGAGTCACCATGAATCAACACTGGTTCATCCAGCAGCAATAACACAAGTGGAAAGTCAAGACATAATAAAGACAGCATGCTATTTTAGACTGGAGTTCTCAACAGGCCGAAAATTTACAACCAAACCAAGCCATGTGAGTCGAAGCCCGAACCCGGCCCGTCTGAGATCATCACACAAAATACTAAACCAGAGCCTGACCATGCCCTCCTGGGCACTGCCAAGGTGCCCTTGAGCAAGGCACCGAACCCCCAACTGCTCGGGGCGCCTGTCCATGGGCAGCCCCCTCACTCTGAAATCTTTCCATTTGATGCATGTAAAAGGCCCTGTTTGTGCATGTGTGTGTTTCAGGCCTGTGTGTATTTGTAAAAACAGAGTGAAAACTTGGAATTTCCCCTTGCGGGACTATTAAGGGTATATAAAATAAAATAAATAAAAATGAAATAAAAAAATAACAAATTATTCCAAAAACAAAAAAGGAAAAAAATAAGATAAGATAAGATAAGATAAGATAAGATAAGATAAGATAAGATAAGATAAGATAAGATAAGATATCCTTTATTAGTCCCACAGTGGGTAAATTTCCAAGTGAGCAGGAGCTGCTGTAACAGGCTGCCACTAGTGCGGCGCCATCTTGAAATCTTCTTGAAAAAATCACTCCTTTTTTGCAGGGGTCACAAGCCAGAAAGATTGGCAACCACTAACTTGAAAACATGAACAGCACCAACACACTGGGTCAAACTGCCCTGCACCATCACAGGTCTACAAGACCTAATCTCTAATTAAGATCCTCTTTACACCTTGCATTAAAATGCATCTTGTATCACGATTGTATCCAGATTTGGCTTAAGCTGATAACATTTACACCTGGTATTAAAATGTGCCTCCAGTGTCCACGTTGATATCTGATTGAAATCAGATCGCTCTGCTCAGCTCAAACAACTGAATGCCACTCCTCTTGTTTTCCATTATTTGCCGAACCTCTGCTTCATAATTGGCTCTGTTGCAACATGACTTGTCCAGTTTTGCTTGTACAATTTCGTCTGACCAAAGTGAAAGCAGACGCTTGGTCTTGTCTTGACTCCATCCACAAGTGTCTTGAGTATCTATAAGCTTTCCTGCTGCTTTCTCCCTAGTGGCTTAGCTCACTAACTGGCTAATGGCTGCTACTTAGCTGGTTTGCAACAGTCTAGAGTGATTACGTTAGGAATTATTCAGAAATCTGTATTGGGGGCCAATATCCTTCATCTTGGAGTCATGACCTTTTGTTTGGTGGAGGAAAGTTTCCTGTATTGGTAAACCTGTTTTATGGGGGGCAATCTCCTTTACAAGTGCAGCTGGTGGCCGCAAACTGGGGTCAGAGCTTCAGTATGGTATAAAAGTCTGTACATTCTGAAGGTTGGCAACGAACACTTGGGTCTTCTCTCCACGCTGCATGCACTAAAGAGACTTGATTCCTCACACTGAGTCCGTCAGTTTTTCAGAGAGGAGAATTTCCCTCACAACGTATTTTCAATTTAAGCCCTGTTCGGACCAAAGATTCGCAACAAGGCGAGTTGAAACTCGCAACTATTTGCAATGTGTTGGTCTGCAACGTTCTGAAGACCTGCCAGTTTGCACCAATGTGACTAGAAGAGACATTTTTCTGTCTTTACAAGCAAAATTCTCTGTGCCTCTGTTCTGATTTCCAGCTTTTCAGGCTTATTTTAAAGATGAATATAATTTGGAGCATCTAAAAAAAAGATTGAGGATAGTGATAGTGACATAGTTGCTACAGTTGCATTTCTATTTATGAAACAGTGAATCATATAACAGTCTGAGCTTCAGATGGACTGTATTCCCTCAATATGCCACAATAATTTGAATAACCAGATCAGTCAATGAACAGGTGTGTGTGACATGTGCTAAAACAGCGAGCAGCAGCAGCAACCCACCGTCCGATACCGACACACCTCGAGGACGAAGACAGACATACCCTACATGGAATGTAAATGAGACGATCTCAGGCTCGACGGGGACGGAGGGCTGCTGTCAGAGAATGCCACAGCAAATAAACACGCTGTGTGCTGACAGCTTGTAACTGACTTGGCCAGTGGACTTTGCTACAAGCTCATTGGCTCCTGAAACAGGTGACGTGCCTGTTGTTCTAAAACCAGCCGCTGGCGGTTTGACAAGCTGAGTCACAGGTGAAGCTATCACCCGGCTTGAGTCGAGGTCGAGGCTGGCCAGTTCATACTGCTGCGGATTTTCTCTGCAATGTTCACAAAGGTTTTTCCTCGTCGTGAATCTTTGGTCTGAACTGGGTTTTAGGGCTGCAGTCAGGAAACATGGGAAATTATAACACAGCAGCCTACAGTGTAAGAAGAGGCAAAAAATAGAATACAATGGAGTTGTACCATGTTTGATTTCATGTGACAAGTAAATGATTGAATTTACACTTGTCTTCAATGTGGTTAAAATGCGTCCCTGTCAAACTCTGGAGGTGGTTTGGCCAATCAGATCACAATCCGACCTCAGTAAGTTTTGAGTGCATTTAAATCTACATTTCATGTGGTCAAGCACTACCCAACTGCAGTCTGATCAACCAAACACAATCCAATGCAAGGTGTAAAGGCGGTCATCCTATGTGCATGGAAAGACTGTATGTGATTGGTTCATCCATTTTGTCAGAGCAGAATGGCTGGCTCAAGACTTTTTGCGTCACACCCGCGCGACCAAGGCTGTCCCATTTCGAAGGCTCCTTCAAATGCGACCGAGAAATGCAGCCTTCTCTCCCAAAATGTGTATATATATATATATAATAACAATCTCTGGGTCCATGATTTAGCGCTAACTAACTTACTAGCTTACTCCTTCTTTCAGCAAGCACAGCTGCTTGCTAGGTAACTTGAACGCCAACGGGTCGGGGCGAGAGCAACTGGTGATGCAACCGAGGAATCCTCCGCAGACCAGGCTGTCTCATTTCGGAGACCATTTGGTTTGGCTGATGCAGTCTTCAAACGGCATGGCCTCAGCCTCATCCTTTAAAGGCTGCAGCCCCTGAACTGAGACTTACCTAGTGTCACCACTACATATTTTCTCCACTGAACAGCACTGAGAAGTTGATTTTTTAACTGTAAAATGTTCCACTTGGTATGTATCTTGGTCATAGTCCTTTAAAAAATGCAAACCTAAGGGATCTGTAATGAAGAATATTTGTATAATGTGCTAATGTTAAAAAAGAAAATACTATCAGCCAATCTATCGTTATCAGATTTTAAATACTCACAAATACCAGTATGTGTATCAGCCTCAGAAATCCAGTATCTGGCAGGATTTAGTATTCCCCCCATTTAAATTTAGATTACTCATAGTGAAGCGTACATTTGTCAAAAGGTGTTTTGTCTCCTCCGGTGCACAAGAAAAATATTTGTATTCTTCCCGTGGAAAAGATGTTGTCTGGGACAATTTATTCAAAAATCACATATGCAAACACTGTAAATAGCTAGAGATGGATACATAATATCAGGCCCAAGGTTAATTTGGGTTGTGTCTTTTGCCATCAGGTCTGTAAGCTAAATGATGCGTCTTCGTTATAAAGAGGCAAACAGGTCTGCCCTGTTGACAATACAACTATAAACTGTGGTTGAACTTAATTTAGTTAAAGGCACATAATGAGTTGAGGTTTTCATGATAGGCTGTTGTTGCAAGTCGGGGGAGGAATAAAACCTGAAACAGCGATTTCAATCTGGGGGTTAAGCCAACGTTAAAAGTCTGAGGGGTGCCAAATGAGAAGACGTTTAAAAAAAAGCTACTTATATTACACAAATACTCTTTTCTAGACTTGCTCTTATCTTTGCTTTGAGTCTTGTGGGTTTCTAGTAGGGATGTTAACACTTTCCCCACCACTGACAAGATTTTCCATCATTTATGACACAACACTTCCCCACAACTGACGAGATTTTCTGTCAATCCGTGTTTTCACTGTCATAAGATCGGGGGCGTTGTTACACATCTTGTGAAATGGAACAGCACGGCCGTGTCCAAAAACAAACGAAGAAGAAGATCCGCTGGAAACCAGAAAAGGGTGTTGTTTACAGGAATGTAGCAGCTTGTAAACTGCACCAAAATGCCGGCACCGACAGAAAAGTTTACGGTTGCGCAAGCTGTGTAGATTGCTGATGGACTCAGAGTCCGACAAGTCCTGCTTTGATCAACATTCCGTCTACTGTTGCCCAGGATGGAGTCGCACGCTGCCACCAGGGCAATGCCACGATGTTGCTCCTAGTGAGACGAACACAGCACCCCCCAACAAGCCCATGACACAAAGTCAGAGGTGGACACCTAACCATCTTAACTGGTGGAAAGGATCAGCAAACTTTCTGTTGCTGCTGTTACACAGAATGGTAAGTTCACCATCTGTTGGTTAGCATGAGCTGAGCTGTTAAGCAGCCAAAACAAACTCACACCGACACCAAAACGGCTTGACTCTGTCATTGAACCTGTTATGTAATGTTAGCTGTGTGATGCTAACAGTTAGCCCTGTCACTGTGTGTGTGCTGGGCCGACAGATTCTATATCCCTGGTGTGGAACTCACACTCCTGTAGCAGTAGTGTCATAATAAACAGAGAGAGTGCACAGGGCAGGGAGGTGCTAAGCAAACCAATACACTCTGCGCAGGTCTACAACTGAATAAGATTTTCAGTTAACAGTTAATGATTGGTCAATGGGGGTCAGTTATCAGTCACAAGGAACAATCTAAACTAGGTAGTTTCTAGCCGAAGGACAACAAATTATTCCAAAAACACAAGAAGGAAAAAAAATCCCTCCTTTTTTTGCAACTGTTTAAGGGGTCACAGGCCAAAAAGATTGGGAACCACTAACTTACAAACATGAACACGAATCAACAGCCAGCACCAGGTCAAACAGCCCCGAACATCACAGGTCTACAATGACCTGCAGAAAATGGCTCTGCGGCATATCTATCCATCAAATCTGAGCCATTCTTTGAAAAGATGAAATTTTGGGGGGTCTGATTTTGGATCTGGCCAAATCAGAGAAAAAAAGCACCTTCCACAAAATGCCCATCTCATGTGTCGAGCCTTGCTCTGCAGGTGCAGGCAGTGTGTGCATGAGCAGCATGAAATGACGGCGATGATGCCGAAGCCCCTCCAGTGGTCAAAAAACAACAGGTTACCATGAGTAATCATTTCTGACTCATCAAAATCAACAGAGACAGATCAATATTACTACTGTATGTTAAATATCAAAGAAAAGAGAAACAAAGTGTTGGCTTAATAGCTGCACAATCAGACAGTCAGCATTTTGTTAATGGAGTAGTTGGAGGACAGAGAGGGCAGAGGAGGCTGGGGAAAAAAAGCATGGCATAGGAAAATACAGAAAATGGAAAAATATCACCTCCCTGAACTGAGCAGGATTATTATCTGCAGCTCCCACAATGACTTACAGTACTCTGGCCAAAATGGCTCTCATTTCAAAATTACAGAGTAACAATGCCCTATACTATCTATCTGTCTTTTTTTTCACCATTTGTGCTACGGCTTCCTTTTTTTGAAGCAATAATGATACAGTCAGCTTTCTGAAGAATGTAATGTATTCTCATTGTGCTTATACTGAACCCTGGAAGAAATGCTCACAATAATTGCCCTCTAAACTCTATAAATTATACACCGTCACTAAACTACATAGTATATGGCAAATCACTCTCACTAGCAATTCTCAGTCTTGTTTAAACATGTCACTCTCTTGCATGAAATTAAGGTACATGTACTTCAAGGAAAAAAAACGTCTTTGGCTTCATAGTGAGGCAGTCGATGTGAACAGCCGTATTGTCACTGGCTCCCTGAGTGAGTGGGTTTGGTTGAAGTGAGATGCCTCGATGGGCTGATACTAGTTTATCTTGATTTAGCTGTCATTCCCCCAAATGAGCTGCTAAATCAATTGTGACACAGAGCCGTCATTCTACTGTGTCACTGGAAGGTTTATAGGAGAGTAAAAACCATCAGAACAAGGTGAGATGAAGCATGAAAATTCATGACATGAACCCGTTTTTTATAGTTTTAAGGGCCACAACAAGGGTAAAATTCGAAGAAATAAACCGATATTAACTGATTGACTACCATATGAGAAACCAAATTATTGCCTCTGCTATTTGTCAGGTTGATCCAGAGTCACTAAAAGTGTGGGCAACCACAATGATGAAATGCAATAAACAGGGCGACTAATTTTCAACAGAGCAGTGATGAAACACAGTGTAAAGAAAATGAATAAGTGCCGTATAAAATAAAACCACTCATGCTAGATTTCAAGGACTGTCAAACTTTAAATTCCTTTTATGCATACAGAAAAACATGGACTGAAATAAAACATAATTCTGAAGCAAGATTAATGCCCTAGTCTGCAAGTGGATTTAATTCTTTTACCCCTGATCTAATTCTGTCTGAGTCTAAATTCTAAATTAACATGAAAAGCATGCATTTAAATTAGTAGATTTGATTAAGTTTTCTATAGAAGCTCAGCTCAGGTTATTGCTTCATTCCAAGCGAGTACAAGCCCAGCGGCTAAAAGATAAAATGCTGCTCAAATAAGATGTTTTGAAAAGCTGACAAGGAGATAGTTCTCACAGAAAACCTGTAATGAACATAATGTTCAAAAAGATATACTTTAAAAATTCATAGATAGCTCTTCAGAACAAAAGGCTGGACTTGAATTACATTGTCAAAGACGAACCAAACATTGTTTTTTCATTCTAGTCTGGACCTGAAATCAGCTGTAAGTTCCCTCTCTGCTGCCAGAGAGAATAGCGAGAAAACATTTGAGGTTTTGCAGTATATTACCTGATCATTCAGATGAACAGATTTCCCTGCCAAACATTGGTATCGGCTGACATTTGCCTTGTTGACTGCCACAGACCTATCGGCAAATAAGACTGCATGTACCAAGCACGGAGGACAATGCTTTTCTGTTGTGTCAGATCAACGTTGCGCAGGCTAAAAAGCAGGGCTAATAGCGTTCTGTCGTCCCAAGGACAACAGAAAACATCTTTGGGACAAACAGAAATCTTCCTCGGAATGAAAAGACGCAGTAAGCTCATTACCAACATATCAGGGGACGCACCCTCTATGTACCCCTGATAATGCTAGATTGTGAACAACAAATCTGTGCTGAAACGGCAGGAGGCGCTGGTTAGCGTTAGCTGTTAGCAGCCAGTGGCCGAAACTAACAGCTCATGGAGCTGCACTGAGTTACATTGTGATGCCTTCAAGCTCTACTCAGTAAAAGTGAATATTGGGCGAAGGTTTATGACAATGTTATCATGATGTCCATCCATCCATTTCCATCCGCTTATCCAGGGGGCAGCAGGCCAAGCAACGCACCCCCCTCTCCCCAACAACACTTTCCAGCTCCTCCTTGGGGGACCGCAAGGTGAATCCAGGCCAGATGAGATATGTCATCCCTCCAGCATGTTCAGGGATGCCACGGGGCCTCCTACCCTACCCCACCCAGGAGGATCCTGATCAGATGCCTGAACCACCTCAACTGACCCCTTCAACGCGAAGGAGCAGCGGCTCTACTCCGAGCTCCCTCATGATGTCCAAGCTCAGCACCCTATCTCTAAGGCTGAGCCCAGCCCCCCCACGGAGGAAACTCATTTTGGCTGCTGGTATCCATGATCTCATTCTTTCAGTCAGTACCCAGAGCTCATGACCATAGGCACGGTATACTGGCTTGTACCGAAAACCAGTCTTTATTGTCATTATGATAAGAATTTTTCATATACTGCAATACCGGTGAATAGCCCAAACAATGTCCGGAACATGTGTGGCGGGAAAGTCTTTCAGCAGGGACCCATTTCACCACTTTACACCACAGGCGTGCTAGAGCCGGCTAGAGTGAGAGCATAGAGAAAAGTTTAGAGGCGAGAATGGCTGCCAGAGAGAGTTCTGAAAGCGAAGCAACTGTACACGTTGCTGAATAAGAACATGATGACCCAGAAGAACTCCTAACAAAAAGAGGAGCTGTGTCGGTCGTCTGGAGGTTCTTCGGTTTTAAAAGGTCAGACGTGGAGCAAACGACCATCTACTGCAAATGCTGTCAAGCAAAAGTTGTAGCCGGAGGTGGCACACTATTTATTTTATTTATTTTTCATTTGTTAGTTATCAAGATATTGTGTAGCCTAATTTAATGAAGGGTCAGTTGAAAAGTCTTCAATTTCAGGGGACAGGGATTTTCAATATTAACAATGTGTGCTAAGTTTGTTGGTTTACAAAAGAAAGAAAATATGTTTGATTCCTTTCTTTTCCTAACCTAATACCAGTTGAAATATCTCATAGGATGTTTGATGATGATGATGATGATGGTTAACTGTACTAACTATGCAAACTTGGTTCAATAAAAATATTCTTTTTAATTCTTTAACTTAATTACTGCCACCCTATTGGCAACCATACTTTGAAGTCATGCTCGCATTTAACTGTGTGTGGACATGAAAAAAACATGATACAGTCCTCATGACAGTAAAATGGGCTGTGTAAAGCTGATCTACTGCAGTAATTCTTTTCTCATTGTAAGAAAATGTGGGTAAGACCACTCTTGCATGAAAAAAAAAATACCGTCAAATACTGTGTAAACGATATGATACCGCCCAGCCCTAACCATAGGTGAGAGTAGGGACGTAGATGGACCAGTAAATCGAAAGCTTCACCTTCCGGCTCAGCTCCCTCGTCATCATGACGGTACGTGTCAATGCAGAGGTGAGGGTTATCATGATGTATTCATATGTAATCTTGTGAAATAAATACAGTTGATGATGCTTTCACATTGATATAAAATAGATATCAGAGAGGGAATTATTATACATTATATATCAGGGATGAGCGAGTACGCAATCATCTGTATCTGTATCTGTGTCTGTTCAACCAACTAAATTATCTGTATCTGTACTCGGCACAGGCAGAGCTCATGCCAGAAGTGGTTGGGGTTTAAATCGAAAATGGGTTAATCTGAAGTTGTTATTTTAAGCCTGAAATTTTCATTGATCAATCAGAAGTTGCCACATTTATTACCAGTGAGATGACTATTCACAGAACAGCCTTAGAATTGAGCTTCAGATCATTTTTATCACAAGAGTTTTTGAGACAGTTATTTTGTTTTTAAAGATGTTTTGCCTGTGAATGGTTATATTAAAGGTTGTTTCATCAAGTTAAATTTGAGCTCATTTTAAGACAGCTTAATAAAGGGCTGAAAAAACTTTTAAACAGTTCACTTTTTTAAGGGGAAAATAACAACAAAATCAAAACAAAACAACAAAAAAAAGAAAGAAAAGGGAAAGAAAACATTAGCCAAATTGTTAATTCAAACATTGCAATCAGTATCGTCGCAGAATTTCACGATTAGTGCACTCCTAATACTAACCTAATATTTACTGATTTTACCAAACAGGTCTGGCGCTAAAATGTTTACAGGAGCAGAGTATCAACTGGGGGGAAATAACCATTAACTCGCTAAAAGAGACTGCAACAAAGCAGATGGTGAGCACCTCTGGGAGAGAGGGATGTGGTGGGGCTTTGACCACAAAACAGCTGCAGAATGAATCAGCTCGCTCATTCAAGGAATCATGAAAGAAACTGTCAAGTGCTAATGATATCTGCCGTCCTCCTTACAGTACACTGTGTGGCCAGGTTTCCGCTGTACACATATGCTTTGACTGAGATCGACACTGATGGCTTTTACCTTACAAGCTGTCACGTTTCGGGGTTTTTTTAGGATGCATAAGCTCAGACATGAGTCACGACAGCATCAAATGCAGCAGTAAAAGCAAACATTGGCAACTTCAGACTGTGATTTTGATTTAAAAGGATGTTTGAACTGCAGTTTTTCTTTTTTTTATACCCAAAATGTGTTTGCCTTCTCTACGTTAAGGAAAACAAGTAACGCCTTCACACTTACTCCATGCCACACAAGTTTAATAAAGACAAGGTTTAATTTTTACCTCAATGTACGCTCTTTTTGGATGGTCTTGCACCTACATAATGTGCATATAATTATTCTCTCTTGTCCTCCCCTACATCCATCAAGATGCTGTATGTTTGCCAGTTTTTTTTTTTAGCAAGAATGCCTACTCAAATCTGAGGTTCATTGTATCTTGGTTTATTGTATTAATCCACAGCACTTGGAAAAATAGCCAGTATATTCATAATTGCTAATCTGCCTTAAAAATGTATTATTCAACACTGCAGTTCATTATTTACATGCTTTTCCCAGCCATGTTATCATGTTACAAAATCCCCAATGAATTCACGAGAGAATAAAGCTGAGGGATAGCAGCTCAGGGCAATCTCTAATCATCTATTCATAATCTACAGTGTTTATCCAGCACTAAATATTATTTGCTTTGCTTTTTGTTGACAGTTTGAAGCACTTAACCCATGAGAGTTGAGACCAATTTAACTGCATAACATTAATTACAGAGATGTCATGGGAGAGCAGCGTAGTAACAGTAACAGCACGGGTGTGGAGCCAATGTGGAGGAAAATCACGTAGGTTTAAGTTTGTTTCTGAGACCTATATAGGTGGATAGATGATGATGCCACGGCAAGACAGTTGAGAAGGTTCCTACACAATGTGAAGGCACATAAATAATAACTCAGCGGGTCAGCTTCTGCATCTCCAATGTGAAACTTAAAAACAAGAGCATGAACTAAGGGGTGAGGGAAAGTGTCAGAATGAGTGGGATGCTGAGGGCCTGTGTGCTCTTGCATGAAAAATCATTTTCTTCTACTTTTCTTCCTCTAAATGGATCATTTTTTTACTCTTCTGTGCTCCCCTTTACGACTCAAACTAGCCACTTCAGTGAATGTGAGCTGCTTTGTCCAGCCAGCAGTAAACTGTAACGTCAGAACAAGGAGCTACCAAAATGCTTTCCAGTGAGCATTAGAGGCTAGAGCGCTCTGAGCTTCTTATTCCTGGGTCACTGCCTCTCTATTGTGCTACTCATGTGCACCACAGAATCAAACAAATGAAATATATAAACAAATACTTTTTTCTCCTCACTGAGCAAGAGCCAAACTTTTGCTACAGCTGCGAAGGAAATCCCTGTCAGGATCTCCTGCTGATGCACTAGTCAAGAGGGACAGACCTGGTAGTACAATCTGTGTCGTAGGTGCTGCGTGTCAACTTTATGAACGCATCTGCTACACAAATGAATAATGTAGTCATCTGACATATCTTGTCTGTGATCATGAATTATCTTTTCCCCCAACAGCTTGTCACGGCGGCTCCCACTTCTTGGCAAACTACACTAAAATGTTCTTGAGCTGCAGCTCCTGGTCCCCGTGTTACCGTTACATAAGGTTGGAGTAAAATATTCATCAAGCTGCTCTGGACCACATCTGTATGCAGCTGAGTGCTGAGGAAACACTTTTGTGTAAACCTGCTAACTACACCAGGGTGGCTGCTGCTGGGTTTAAAGTGGTTTGCGTGCAAATGTGCTTGATTGCTTTTGTGTACGTGTGTGTTTCTGAGCGTGAGGTGTTTATTTTCAGGTGTGTGTGTATGTGTGTTGGAGTGGTACAGTTTTGCACATGCTAAATGTGTATGTGCTTGTGAAAGCATACAGTAATGCACATGTCTACATGCCTATGAGACTGCCCATCTTCATCAGTATGCTGAGTTTGTACTCGTGTGCATGCACTGCCTCCATTTAAAGCAAACATTTATGTCTAGCCATACTGCTACTAGACGTGGTTGTCCCCTCCTCTCTCCGCATGCTAGATCATGCAGCAAATGATGTCCTCCTAGCACAGGGCGTATTATGAGACGGTCATAAAGTTAAGTTGGTTACCTTCCGGAGTCATCAGCAGGCCCATCATGACCAGGAGAACCAGCTGGCATCCGGCTGACCAGCGGATCCCCGGGAAGCCATAACTCAAGACCCCACCTAAATGACCACACACCACTCTCCATTAAAGGTTTACTGTTTAATCCATATAACTGACCAGACGGTTTTACATCACGTCCGGAGCCTTTTCTCTTTTTTGATTGTTGTAATGACTGTTATTCAATTAGAGTGGATGTTGATTGATCGGCGACTACCTTGGAAAGGGTTTGATTTTCAATACAGCGGCTCAGAAACCCAGAGTGATAGTAACTGAGGATGAGCCGGTAAAATCTGGCCGTGTTGATCTACTCAGCCTGCCGTCTGACTGAAGCCGCTTTCTTAACCTCCAGCTGTCTAAGTGTAAAAAGGCAGAAAAGGGAAATGCTAATATATACATTGAGGATAAAGAGAGAGGATATCAGAGAAATCTAAATTAAATATGCAAGGACACCGCTTACGTGCATTAATGAAGAGGGAAGGAGCACTGTGCTAATGATGGAGGATTTAAGGCTTCCATGTGAGAGAGGGATCAAGAACACGCTGCTGGAGAGGCTCATTACTGCGGCCCACACCGTCTCTTACCTGTGTGAGCGTGCACATGAGCATATTTTATGTGTGAGAGACAGAAAGAAATATAGAGTTCATGCACAGGGCTTTGTACGCTCAACTATGTGTTCATAAACGGTTATATTTAAAGCACACGCATGCACTGAGGCACAAATAAGCGGCAGAAGAGAATAACATGCATACATTAGAACATATAAAAGATGCACCACAATGTGTTCTGTCACATAGGGTTCACTCCGGTTAACGCTGGGGGCCACGACAAGCAGAGTACATCCCATGTGGTTTGTAACACTCTGCAATCGGGGAGCTTATCAAATCATACATATACTGCAGGCTGTTGCTGCAGAGTATTAGATTAACTAATGCACAAAGAAGCATTAAAAAACTAAATAAAAGCCTTGTGTTCGCCTCGCCTTAGTCTAAGGCGGTACCCAAGCCTGAATTTTCCAGCTCGACTCACCAGTCCAGGCTGATACTTTATACTGGTTTTATTTAGTGAGGTTGTTCCTACTTTTTGGGTTTTAAAAATATTTAACGTCATTACAGCTTTTCTAGAATTATGACTGTAGTAGGGTGGGAGATACATCGATCATAATCTATGTTTTGTAACTTGTTCTACATGGGATGTATTGAATGACTATATTGCAAACATCAAGTGCATATTAGGGGTGTAACGATCCATCCATCTGGACTGATATACTGATTCAATGTTAAACAATCCAGTTTCATCAATGCAAAGTGAAAACAGTGATCTATGTCGTCATCTTTAGGCTAAGCTTTTATTTTGAAAGTCTGCGTCATCGTCAAACAGAGGCAGGCAATGCCGTTACTAGATAAAACTCAATGTACCTGCCTAGCGGCGCATCTCACTCCAGTAACTTCTTACTACAGCAAAAAAAGCTGCTCTGTTTCAACATTGTTCACATGCAGGCTGAAATTCAGCCATGCTGTTCTGTCAGGAGATACACTCAGTACGTTTACATGCACGCAGTAGTCGAGCTAAGCTCATAGCTCGGCTAGTCAGTCAAGTCAGACTTCTCGTCTTGTCTGAGTATACGTGCAGAAGAGAAAATCGAATTTCTGACCAAGTACGTCTGACTCCGCCTCCTGTGTCCTTTTTAATATAGTGCGTATTGAACTAGTTCCGGTTGACCCAAAGAGGAAGCTAATGATGAAATGAAGCGCCTTTAGCTGTCGGAGCATGAATGTAGTTTCCTCGTCCATCTAGAAGTGCGTCCTCTGCTTCTCGGTCACCATGGTGTTTGTTTGTTTGTTTGAGTTACTATACTGCTATATACTGAACTGCTGCTACGTCATCTCCTTCTTCTTCCAGGTAAAAGGCCGCAAAAAAAAAAGGGGTACGTGGATACATGCAGCAATAGTTTTGATTTTCAATCGAATTATCTAGGTATAGTCCAATTTCAGTCGGACTAAGCTGTTTACATGCATTTAAAAGTCCAGTTTTAGTCGGACTAAGCCAATGATTCGATTTTCTCAAGCTGCATGTAAACGTACTGAGTGACTTAAAAATAATAACGTTACATGTAAGTTGTTGAGCTATGAGAAGTGGAAATAAAGTCCGCTAGCTGCTAGGCCAATTTATGCAATGTAAACATGCTTGAGCTAATAATGGGAGACTGACAAAAAACACTTGTTTTGTCTCTGAACCTTGACAGTTGTTATTGAGCTGAATTTCTGTTAGATGATCTTGTGATTAATCTGTTTTAATGGATGTTGGGAGAGGTTTACCCTCAGGGCTTTGAGCCAGATAGTCCTGAAGTTTTATAAAACAGATTATGGTTTGGGTTAAAATAAAAAGATTTCTTCCAGAAATGACTTTCTGGCAAAAAGCCCTGATATCCAGTGTGTTGTTTTATGTGTGTTATTTGAGTCAGTTTAAAGTAAACTATATTGCATGTCAGCAGTTACAGATATTTACATGATTTAAGTGTTGTTTTTATCATTTAAGGCAAAAAGCAAAAAGGAGGAGTGGCAACTTCCTCTGTAACAGACTGTGTTAAATGGGCAGATAATATCGTCTTATATGGATCGCAGGCCCCTGAATCGAAATCGTATTGTGGCAGACTTTGTAATATCAGAGAGTTGAATTAATATTGTGTGTGACCCCTAATACAAACTGTTGCTTTTTCTTTTAGCCACCAGTGTGAGACTCGCTTTGGCATTTCACTTCTCCAGCTCTTTCCTTTGGCTCTCTCCCTCTCACAGAGACAAATAGAACAAAACTTGCCTACATACATCACCCTAAGTCACGCCAAATACGCCCCAAGGGCCCTGCCCCCCTCTAACGTCAAAGCTGGTGTCAATGTTGACAACTTCGATGAGAAGATGAAATGGGACTTTCCTTCTGGTCGCAAAAATAGAAAAAAAAATACACAGTGAGAATGAAATGCAGAGACAGCAATCAGGTAAACTGTTCTTCCCTCTCCAGGTTTGATGTCAGCAAATAACAGTAACATTAAATTGATGTGCTAGCTCGGCAGTTTATCTCTTGGTCTGTCTGTCTCTTTCTTGCTTGCCAGCAACTTCCAAAGCTGTGTTCTTTGAATTTTTGCCTGGCAGAAATAAAAGTGAAATACAACTTTTTTTTAACATTCTATAATGGCCAACAGTGTTTATAACCTGCAGCTTGATACAGATAATCACGCCACACATCAATACGCGTCAATATGCACGTACACAAAATGAAACTCACGACTCTGAGGCGACCATTCCAGACAATATATGGAGATGATGGCAAATGATTTAAAGCATGACAGTGACAGTCTCTCAGTCAGGGTTTAGTTACAACTCTGTACTAATGCAGGATGGAAAGAAATGGACTGACACTGACTATTGATTAAACAGTGAATTTAAAATGTTTAAAACCCTTTTAAATGGGGGGAGGACTGTAGTGAAAGCACTGGGGTGTCAGGCGTGAAACTTTGCCATTTAAAGTGCCACCCACTACAACAGAGAACGACTTAAACTCTGCACATCAGCATCTCAAGTACAAAACAAAAAGCAGCCAAAGCAACCAGAACCAAAATGGTTTCAATGTTTTAATGTTCCAATAAAAACCACTAATGAATGTAAACAAGAATATTTTAATGCAGACATATGTTGCAGGGACAACTAGAGCCATCATACTGGTGTGACTGTGTACAGCAACTGAGCATTTCTGAAGTGCCTCAAAGGATATTTTTAAAATACTGAGAAAAATATTGTGAATCACGACGTAGCCTAAAAATACTGCGATATTATTTATAGGCCATATTACCCAGCCCTATGCTGTAGTATTCACAGCCTCCACCCAGTTACGCTACAGCGCAGCGCACCCACAGACCAGCCACCCCACACTGAGCTCCCACAGTGTAACAGCCCACACGTGAAGTCTCATGTTTTACCTCAAGACAAAGTGGTTATCATTACTGATGTGAAAACACCAGATCCCCGCAGTCAATGAAATAAAAAGTGTGTATCCTAATCATAGCTCAGTAATAACATCCTATCACACTGCTGAGCATCTCTTCAGCTCTGTGCTGGCATAGATGGCACAGTGTTGATCGCACTGGAAGGCAGTGGAGGAGGCAGTGCCAGAGTCTGGTCTGGTTCAAGAGTAGTCTAGCATCAGCTGAGAGCATCGCAGGGGCGAGAAAAAGGAGGATGAAAACACAGGGCATGCATCGCACCACTCCACCTTCCATTTCTATCACCTATGAATGCAACTAAAGATTATTTTCATTACAGACTGATCAGCCATTAAATTAGTCTTTTTAAATTTCAGTCTAAAATAGCGAAATTGGCTATAACAATCTCTTAAAGCCCAAGGGAACATGTTCAGATTGTTTGTTTTGACAAAACCTACAGATTCTGAGCTTATTTATTACACAAGATGAAAAAGCTGCTTTTTTTCAGAGACGTTGAGACGTTGTATTTAGAGACTCAAGAAAATAGTCTTTATCAAATAGTGAAAACTCATTAACCTTCTCTATTTCCATTACAATCACAGTAGCTTTACGATCAGGTAATTTTGAGAGAAGACGACATTGTAAAATTTTGCAACCTGCCATGCTGTTATACTGGTTTACTTCGGGAAATCTCAACAAGCTGTCTGATGCATCAACTAATAATACAAGGGGCAAATCTGTGAATCCTCCATTGACGATTTTAATGGCCAACTTAAAGGGGCAGCCCTACTAACTACCACATTTATTTAGGGTGATGTTTTCAGGTAACACCTGGCCTGCTTAGGTTTCTACAGGTAGAATGAGAAGGAGTTTCCTTAAAAACAATGTGCAGGCTCACATAAAAACAATCCCTCTCAATCATCACTTATGAGAAACTAGAATTGTGTGGTGGTGTCTGTATCTGCAGAGACCCTGCCATCTGTCTGTGTTTTTTTATTTTGCTGCGTTCCTGGACGTTTCTGGACTTTAACCTTTGGGCAGTTCGTGTAGCCCCCAACTTCAAATGTGTTTGAAAACAGCAACCAGACAGATCCTAATAACTAATTCATCCTTTAAAGGTGTAATGTGTTGGATTCAGGGACCACTTTCGGAAGGAATGGTACATGATGTACATAACCATGTTTTCATTTGTGTATAAATAACAACTGTTGTCTTGTTACCCTACAATGTGCCATTTCTATCTGCATATAGAGCGCGCCCTCCTCCACAGAGTCCACCATATTGTTTCTACAGTAGCTCCGAATGGATAAATCAAACATCGGCTCTAGATAGGACCATCCACATTTCTCGTGTCGGCCATCATAGTTCTCATATACACTTGGCACACGTGAGAAGTTTCAGTTCAGCCACCTCACCGTGACATGCCACTAAAGCCCACACTAGACCTTTAAAGTCAGGGTCATGCAAAAATGAATGTGTTCTGAATTTGTCACACAACAGAAAAGTGTGTTATCAACCACCTAGCTAAATTTGAACGATTAAAAAAATTGCCAAGGTTTCAAAATAAGCATCTTTCTATGCTCTGAAACGATGGGGGCCTGTCAGCTGAGGGCTAGTTTTACCCTGTCCAATATGGCAGCGATGTTGACGGATCCAACAACCTGAAGCATTCAATGCAGCCTTTACGTGTAACAAAGCAACACATCAGCGTTCTAAGTAAGTTAATAATAACTTACAGAAACACTGCATGCAATAGTCCGCCTTCCACCTCTCACTCAAACATGCAGAGCAGCGCTCAGTCCTTGTCTCTGTCCTCAGTCATGACAGCTGTGCTACTATAATGCATAAAGTTGGCGGTTTGTAGGTTGGGTAAAGTTCAGATGGTTGATTAACATATTTTTAAGTCGAGTTGGTGTGCGTAGTAAAAATCCCTGACCTGTGCATCACAGGTAAGATAAGTTTTGTAACTCATGATTGAGCAAGGAAGAACCATTGATGTTCTGCACTCTATTGCTTAAATAGTGTAGGGGAGGGGTTATGCCAAGGATGGCTCGAGTGTATCATTGAGCCATGATTTCATGCCCGCCAAAACAAAACATGAACATAAAAAACAGGCTGATTAATATGTATAATGTGTTTAGAAACAAATCTCTGATTTTACTTTCCTAGACTTTAAGTGAGATACTGCATCAGCTGCAGAGTTAGATTTGTGACTGAGCCACCAGCGGACCTCTCTGTACTTCTAAGCAAAACAAGAGGTAATATTGTTTGGATTAGTCATGAATTTTCACAGGAGATCAAGGTGAAAGTAAACTTTGGAGTCGGGATTATAATCAGCTTTTTAGGTGACAGCAGAAAGCAGAGGATCTGAAATACATTTTTTGAAGTTGGTTTTGAAGTCTGAGTGTTATCTGAAGAAGAATCCCTCTTTTTAATTACCACAATATTTAAATAAGCCACCACCTCGCGGGTCCCAATGAAACTGATTTGAGTAATATGTGTGCTGAAATGAGTAATTGCGCATGAAACAATTTCAAACACATGACAGTACTTCTTAAAAAGTAATTCTTTCTAAAGTAAGAAAAAACAGAAAAAGGCGTATTATTTTGCAGTGAGTCGAGCAGTAAATAGCAATCACACCTTCAGTAAAGTAGAAAGAGCTATTATCCTTGCCATGGCTGGCTGAAGAGAAAATAAATGTGTGTTAAATAATTCATCAAATGTCCAAATGTACATGAACAGAACATATTCTTTCCACACTGTAAGCAGATGTACATACCAAACTGATTGGAAGGCAGGCTATCGGGTAAAAATGAAATCAAGCAGTATCCTATTAATCACCTCTGTGTTGTGACAGGCAATACCTCTCACTGCTTAGCAACCAACTCCTGCAGGGCAACAGTCAGAGAGATGAGATTTACCAATCTTATCTTCTCTCAAAAGTGTCCATTGTGTGGCAGCACATCTCTAACACATACTGTTCTCTCACACTGTTCTGCAGCTCCTGTTGTTTTCCAGCCGGCGTTATCAATTATTTAAACAAACATATATGAGGATCAACAGAGCAAAGCATCACACATCACAGGTGTGAGTGTCATTCAGTATTCACCAGCAGCTCATGTTTTTGTCCTGTGCGTTTCCTACATACTAAGAGTTGGACAGTCAAACATGCATTAACAAAATAACTGACGTCTTACCTTGAACAGGCGCAGTATGTTGGCCACCATGATGGAGACGGAGCTGGAGGAGGCTCCGATGACGCCCACCACCCTCTCAGGTTTAGTGATGATTGGCGCGCCCCCGCCCAGACATTTGACATCTGTCCCGTCCTTCTCGATGAGAGCCTGCACGAAGGTGAGCGACTGCTCCAAGGCGTGAGTGTCCCTGGAACAGGTGTCCAGGATGCGCGCCCCCAGAGTGATGTTAGGCAGCAAATTATTGTCATTATTGATGCGGTCAAGGGCGAAGAGCATGGCCTCCAGTCTGTGTATACCCTTCTCCTTCTTCAGCTCCCCACATGGCTTGCCATCGTGGCCCCTGGCGTGTACTGGGAAGAGCCCACCTAAGGAGATATCGCCGTCGATGCGGATGGAGTTCAAATGCGTGTGTCCAGGCCCTTTGGGTTTGGCAGCCTGAGCGGCCTTCAGGGAGCTGTAGAGAAGCAGCAGCAGCAGCAGCAGAGGCAGAATCAGGCTGTTTCGTTGACAGCCGGTCCGATCCGGTCTACACGCTGGGGGTTGAAACATGACCGCGGCCCGAGCACGCATCCACGCCGTGCAGCCAAACCCGGCAATCAGAAAACAACAGAAGCCAGGTATTATTTTATGATGGCCAGAGGGTTAATTGCAATACCTCTTGAAGCAGTTGGCACAGAAAAGGCTTCCTCTCATGTCTCTGCTCTCTCCCAGGCATTCAATTAATGTAGAATATGAGCTTGGCTATTTCACAGGATGTAATCCTGTTCTCTTCTCCTCTTTCACTCCCTCACTCCAACATCTGACCACAGTGGTGGGCAGCTGCTCCTGTGTCTGTTGTTATTCACAGACTTGCCTATGGAGATCCTTCACTTGGGGCATTAGGAAGAACAAAGGTGAACGATAAGCTTTTTTCTCTCCGTCTCTCCCCCCGCTCGCTCTCTCTCTGTCTCTTTCCTCTCCACCTCAATCAGAAGTTTTTAATCTCCCCTGTTCCCCTGGGCAGGGATTTGGTATATGTCAGAGCCCTCAGGCCTGCTTAGGTCCACAGGCTTCAGAGTGAATTCCTGAAAGATGAAAAAGAGAGGAGTAGTGAGACAGTGCACAGAGAAAACAGAAAAAAAGGCAAAGGGATTTGTACTGGTATGAGCTTTTCAATACCTCTTTTTTCGCTTAACCTTTTTACTGCAGCATTATGTGGAATGAAGAGACAGTCCTGCTCCCACAAACTCATTTCTTTCCCTTATATAGTCTTCCTACATCTACCATTTTGAATTCAAAAGCTTTCCATGGACTCTCAAGGTTGACAGTGCTGAGAGTCCCCACACTTCATTTTCACCTATCAACCTTGGTGGCAAATATGCTCAGCCTCTATCACAATTGTGTGTCATTCTTTGTCAATTATGTTTCCTTTCTTGTTCGTCAAAATGGTCATATATCAGAATTGAAAACATACTGACAGTTATTTGGTTGTGCTAACACAAGACCGCGCTGTTGGCATCGGCAGTAGTACCTAAAGTGCTGTTTTGTGTTGGTCCTTTGCTGAGAAATCATTATACTCTAGAAAATGCATCACCGGTGCGACCACATTACTTCTTCAAAGCATGACAAATCATTAGAAACATTATGGATGTAAAGGGAAGTTCAAAAGGACTGAATAAGCTCCTGATAAAGCTGATATCTCTTTGTGCCAAATGGACCTCTCCAGAATTACCTGGCTATTTCTGCTTACTACAGGCAAAATCAATTACATATATTATAATGGAATTCATATGTGGGTCTCAGACTCTCTTAAGCATGTCTAAGTGTGTGCCTTGAAGGGTGGAAAAGTACAACAAACCAACGGGGGTACAGTCTAAGAAATGAGTTTGAAACTGTAATTATGCTATTACAGATGGGGAGCAGCTTTTCTATCCAAAGTTGGCGGCGAAAAGAAAAATATCCACCTTTGAAATCGCTGCAATAAGCAAGCTGACTTCTGATTCTAAGCAGCCATTAACACAGCAGACGATACTGTACATTTTCAAAATGACTGAACGATCATCCAGATCACTGGTGCCTGTAATTTTGCCCATGAAGGGATATGAATATTTTACACTCACTGATCACATATAGAAACAGAGCTTCAATACATTGAAAATGTGAAGCCTAAGACCTTATTTTTATCTCAATGATGATACTTATACCTCTCTAAAAGCTAATTCTTATTTCCATTAAATATAATCTTCAGATTTTTTTCGAATAATAAATTAGTTGTTTGGTCTGAACATCAATAAATAGCAGGGTTTATCGTGGCTTAAAATGAGGCAGAGATAGTACCATCCTCATCATGAGCGCACACATGCAGGTGTACCTCAGCTGGGTTAAGGAAAAAACAACATATTTTATGAGAATTATGATAATTATATGACTGAAAACATGTATGTACAATCATGATAAATTGCAGCCAAATTGCTACATAGACAGTCAGCTCTGTATATAATGTGAATTCCTGGATATTAAATGTTCAGTTACACAAAATGAATGAATAATGGTAGACCTCCTATTTTTGAAACCTAATTGACTTAAAACATTAAAAATAATTGAATAAATAACGGTATTTTTGGTAATTCCCTCTCATGCACTTCTGTCAGACTGTCTTTCCTTTTTTATAGAATTAATATTGATGATTTTACTTCCCATTTTAAATCATAGGCTTTTATCAGAATACGTGGTGGTTGCGTTCTCATGTATAAACACAAAGATATGTTTTACAGATGTCCGTTGCAATTTTTGTACTGATAAAATGGAAAAAATAATAATAATAATTCAAATAACGACATTATTTTCTTACATTTCACCAGTGTAAACGCTGCAGCCTCAGTACATGATTGCGTTCAGACAGACATATAGAGGCACCTGGAACAGTGCTCACATATAGCAAATCTTACTGCCATTTGCAACAGCATTTATTAACTCAGACTGGCGATAAAACTGTAATTTTTAGATTTCTTTAATGATTTCTTTGTTTTGGTGGCAAAAACAAATACTGTGGCACACCAGGCTGGCCACCGTTTCAGGCTCCGATTTTGTCGCACTCCAAAACAGACACATCTTCTCTTTGTCTTTGGGAGATGCCTTTCCCGCTGCACTGTGTTGATTACAATACAGCGCCACTACCTCGGTGTAATGCTGCAACTGCAAGTACAAATACCAGAATTCCACCAAGTGCAACGCCTGTTAGAGAGCGTTTTCCTTCATGACACCTGCCAGAGTTTTGTCGAGAGCTGGAGGCGGGATAAATTTGACGGAGGCGGCTGCTTTTTATTCTCTATGCAGAAAAAACCCTGAAAGGCAATGTCCTTGCTGCAGCAGCCGCAGGTTTGATTCCAGCCTACAGCCCTTTGCTGCATGTCATCCCCTCTCTCTCTCCCTTTCATGCTTAGAAAAAAAGAAAAAATTGTATTTGTACTACATTTATTCTACGACTACAAAAAGAGGCTACTCCTCACACTGAAGAAGCTGAAACCATCAAATTGACATAAAAAAAAATTATAGATTATCAAAATAGTTGCTGATTATTTTCCAGATGATTAAATAGCTGATTAATTAACTAATTGTTGCAGCTCTCCACTTAACTACATCTGTTTGATGTGGCTCTGTTTACTGTTTCCCTGCTGTGACAGTTATTAGAAGAGACCCTTTACAGGTTCAAGTGTTGTAAACACGCTGGTGAGGAGCATGTTGTAGATTTAAAGCTGGATTTTGATTTTCTAAACTGCATCCTGTGCACATCCACACACTCTGACAGCATCATTTCCTCCCTTCTCTTTCGATGCTTCCGCTGACACACACAATACATGCATGCCATACAGACACAAAATGCGGCAACACAAGCTATCTTGTATGTACACATCTACGCCCTGTTCATTCCTGAAGCAGAAATAAGCTCTGAAGGAACAATCTCCCTGCACACAGTAACAGAATAGAGCTGTAGACATTGGTTTTCCAGCGGAGTGGGTTGAAGCCTTGGATCAGCAACGGCTGAGATTCATTGAGAGCTTATTGGAAGTGACAAGGTCCTTTGAATACACCCAACTATCTCCTACTGAGTGAGAAGTAATTTTTCAGAGTTGATTCACTGCGGGTTCACTTTAACTGCTGCAGAGCAGATGACAACTGGAAAGCCAGCCAGCTCACCTTAGCCCCCGTAACCAAATACAAACCATGCACCAGCATAATCTAACATCAGAGCAGACACTGAGGAGAAGGCAGTGAGCTGCCAACACAGCTCGGTATAGATAGGCAAAAGGGGAAAAAAAATACAGCTGTAGACATTGAGGAGTTCAAATAAGAAACTGTTCTGCAAGACTGCAGATTTCAAGACAGATGTCATCAAACTTGGTGTTTGTACAAAAGAAGAGCTGGTGGGGAGACAGCTCATACGTCTCCCTCAGACTGAGAAACAGCCAGCCAATCTGGAGGAGTATCTCGAGTGCAAGTGAGGGAAAAAAAACATCTTACACCTTACAAGATTACATCGAGCATTATCATGTTAATCAGCTTGTTTTGCCTTGTTTCAGATACCTTATAGGGCCTGCTCTCTGGCAGGGATGCAGGTAATTCATTCTTTAATCTTACAGATCTCGGTGCTTTAGATGAGGACTGGTTATATCGTCTGAACAAATCATTTCAGTAACTACTATCACTGTGTTGAAACCTATGAATCCCCTTTTAATCAAGCACCAGGGTTAAGGCAAGTCACCCTTCAGAGCTCTATTCAACATGACATGCAGTGCTGTGGTAACTAAATGGAAAGTATAAGCACAGCATTAGCATACTCAGAGAAATGTGGTCATGTTTTCACTGTATATCTTATTTCCAGAGCTCAGCTGTAATATACTGCATGTTACTTAAGACTCCATTCTGTGGCTTATATTACAATTTCCAAGCCTGACACAATGTAAACCGACCTCAGTTTTGGGTTGCTTTAAAGCCACTGCAACAAACAGAGCACAAAAAAAAGAAAAGACGTTACAAGGGTGCTGAATGAGACGACAAAATGTGTGTGTGTCTGCACATCAGCCCGTAATGGCGTACTTCAATAAACATGTACGACACAGATTTGAGGAGAAACAACAAAAATGCTTACCAGCTAGGAAATGTCAAAGACAGCTGCAGGAATTACTGGAGATTCATATCAGGAGAGCAACCTTTCCCCAGGTGCCAAAGCAAGTTTCAGAACAGACTATGCATTCATTTCAAAAGGCCATACAATAACCTTCAGGCAAATAAGTGTGTGTTGTCACACGGCCGCACAAGCAACAGCTGCAGCTGAGTCTACAGTAACACCTTCATTCTCATGAGAGCAAAAACCTGCCTGTTCTGAAAGGATCTGTTTACTTTCTGCACATTAAAGATATCTGTTTTGGCAAGTTCATTACAGGAGATTTAACTTATTGAGTGTTCTCGACTCCGAAAAAAAAAGATTTTAATGTGCACAAGAAGACACAGTGTGGGTGTTGTTTTACATGGTGTCTGGTCTTGCCTCGCCTACACATCTGTCACCAGGACTAGTTTTTAAGTGTACAGACCATTTTGATATTTAGGCAGTGTTGCAAGGTGGAAAATGTTTAAAGAAGGTCTCAAGACAACTTGTGTTTAACAGAACATAAATAGATAAATCTTTGGAGAAGAGGTGATGTGGAAAGATCTGCAAACATATTTGGGTTGCTAAGAGTAACAATGCTACAAACAAGAATCTCTTTTCAGTGAGAGATAAGCGTCGCTTCCACTCTCCTCAACCCACCTGCCCTTACAAATGCACTTCACCTGAAAAACTTTAGAAGCATTCCCTTTGAAGATAAAGAATGTGATGTGCAGACCAGCCCCTGCACCTTGAAACTGCCTCATGTTTTTTCAGCGCTCCACATTAGAAAATTCGCAGCCCTGGCCCAAGCATTTTACAGTCCAATCAGTACTGCAAAAGTAACCATTATAAATACAAACAAGGGTACATCTGAAATTAATGTATATTTATTTTCAGCAGATTATTCCCCTCTTCATCTTCTGAGACCTGAGCAGCTGCTGGATGGCGAAGCCAGCCAGGGAAACTTTTAGAGATGTGCTTTAGCTCTCCTCTCACAGATGGGCAGGAGGGGCTCTCTAATTGACACTCCAGCATGTTGATGCTGCACAGCAGATCAATAGGAAGGTAGAGGAAGGCTGCCCTGAGGAAAACGAACGGAGAGAGAGGAGGGCTAAGATGCGCACAAGGACTGGAGAGCTTAGAGGAGGCTGACGCTGTTTCTATCGAAAGGAAAAAAATGATTGAAATGAGCCTTGAAAGGATGCATCAATAAGAATGGATCAAACTGTTAATGCTGCTCTTTGTTCATATCTGTACGTGGTCCGGGGGTAATACCTTATTTTTTGAGCAGCAAAACCAGAAAACTGCAATGCAATTAGTGCAACACACTCAACTGAGCTTGCCATCTGTCACTGATCTGCTTTTTCAGCACGTCAACCCAGCTATTCCCAGCCTGAAATATGTTGACACTTTTCTAAAAGGAAACATTCAATGTTTAGTTTTAACAGCAATTTTGCTGTACTGTTGCTGAAACCTGCTTTGACAGGTTCAGCTTCATATTGTACCAGTCTGTATCAGCATCAACAGTTACATCAGATACATTATGTGGGGCTGCAGTGAACTTTTATGTTCAGAAATGATTATTCTGCTGTTCATTTTCTCAATAAATCCATAACTTATCTTGTGTAGAAAATGTCAGAAAGAGTGGAATATGCCCACTATGGCCCCGTTTCCACCGAGCAGTATGATATAGTTCAGTTTGGTATGGCTTTTTTTTCTGTTTCCACTGTGAAAAGTTGTGGATGGTACCAATGTCACCGTTCCTTAACGTCCCCATTTTTGGTCCCCCCTCTGTTGGGGTACCTAGCACACAGATGTGGTACTAAAAGGTGGAGCTGTGAACACTGCAGTCTGATTGGTCAGTAGAGGACGGTCACTCTGCTCAGGGCTGAGTTGTGTCTGGTTTTGAGGTTCATGTAACCACTGTTCATACTGTGGAGAGTTTTATTAGTAAACTGAAACTATAAAATGAAAGCATGTTTTGCTGCCTCTCACAGCAGCTGGAGTGTAAGAAAAAATAGCTTAATTCACTGGGCCGACTGCCGGTGACTTTTAAAGTGGAACTTTAACTTGTAATGTTACTCAGTGCATGAGGTGATGATGTAAATCCATCAGCACACCTTAAATTTCACTGTAACAACTTTGACCATCACTTTAGTTTTTATATGACATACACTTGTAGTAATGAGTGGATCTTCAAGCCTGTATATATTAATGTCGACCAGATTATAATATATTATGAACTGCATATATTCTAATCCTCACTTCAAGAAAAAAAAGCATCGTGGAGCGTTGTTCCTGTGGGCTACGGCAACACTAAACCCCTGAGCTTGCCTGAGAAGGACTAAATACACAAATATCCCATCACAAGAGACTCTCACTGCAGCCTGTTTTATTTCGTTCTGAAAATGTCGGCGTGCAGCCTCGTTCTGTGAACGTTAAACGAGGTGCAGACTGATAAAGGAGGAAATACAGTGAGTGTTAGACGGAGCAGTGAGTGACAACAACCCCGCCCACATTTAAGAGTACTGTTACCAGTGGAAACGCTAGGGTCTAGGTACCATGTCTGAAGGGTACTTTCGGTTCCAAAGGTACTATATCGAAAGTGTTTGGTAGAAATGGGGCCTATAATTTCCCAAAGGTCCAAAGCGTCCAAAGCGATGTCTTGAACTGTCTTGTTTTTGTCAGCAGCAAATCCTCACACTGGGGGAACAAACAATACAGGTTGACTGACAATGACTGTTTGAAAAATGGCTGAAACATGTCATAGATTATTAAGACAGATGATGATTAATGTACAACAATGTAAGATGATACATCCTCAATATAAGGATTATTATCAGCAAATGTCACAAGCCTTTGTCCAACATCTATATTTTTCTGAAAAGACAGGATTTATCAAAACTCTTAAAAAATTCCATCCCTGCACAGTTGCTGCTACCGTATGTGCATAATTTCGACAAAGTAAATCTCCAGGCCTTCATACGCCTCCATGCATCACTACAGAAAAAGTCTTGATGAACAGAGCCTTTATAGCCAGCTGTCACAGTATGCATTTGAGACAAAGAGCAATCTTGATACCAGTTTGTGTTAAACTTCACAATAGAGAGAAGCCTCCACTCACTCAGATCTCTGCAGCCTGAATGTGGGGTTCCTTCTCTCCTCTGTTTCAATGTTTTTTAAAGCTGCAGCACTTCAGCCAAGCCTTGCAGCGCCTGAGCAGAGTCTCCCACCATTTTTGAATGCTTCACCATAATAACTGACTACAGTTGTAAACAGTTGGCAAACAGGAAACCACCTCTCAAAGCAGAGCAAGCTGGAGTGAGAATAATATTAGAGGAAACCAAATCACAGAAAATTATGACTAAAGCTTTCAACACCGATGTCAAATCATCGGACCACGCATTTTAGTTTGCTCTAATTACGGCACATACTTGGTCCAATGTGTCTCCATTTTTATTCTATATTTAGAGGAATACCTCACCCACATAATGACCATTTGTATATCAATCACTCACCCCGTGTTACATTGAATTTGTGAATTATACTTTGGTTTTCTTGCACCTCCAGTGAATGAGAAATTGAAAAACAGCAAACATTCTTCATGAATTAAAGTAAAGGGGTCCACCTTTAACAACAGCAAAGCTATATCAAAACAACTGTCCACAAACTCTCACACAACTTGAGGAGAATAATCCAAGTCTCATTTTTCCAGTCATATGCTCAGTGCTTCTCAAACACGTGCATTTTCTCTAAAACCTTAATACTGGGGGTGGGTGATATGGCCCTAAAATAACATCACAATATTTCAGGATACTTTAGCGCTAATGATATTCTTGACAATATGACAAAATAGTAAAAAAACAAAATGTATTATTAATTTAAGAACATAGAATTGCAACAAAATAAGTGATATAGTTTTACAGTTTGTCTTCAAATATTCAGTAAAAATGATCTCTCGTTTCTTTAGTTTGTGAACAACAGTGCGATTCAGATTCTGTATACAATATTAATAGTTCAACAAAGTAAAATCTACCACAAATTACACATTTAAACATCTGAAAAATAAAAAAAAAAATGTACCCTGGTATCTATATATTTAACTCAACAGGTGATTTCCCTCATTTTTAGCAAAATCCTAAGTGATTTAGTTGTTGTTTTTTTCTCTGCGCAGTAACTCGCTAAAAGAGTCTTAGAAGTCCAGGGCTGTTCGTAAAGCCCTGGCCTTATGATGCCAGTTTATTCCACTCCACTGAAGCTGCTCCTCTTTTTGGAACCACCATAGAGACAGTAATAATTTCGCTTTCAGCCATGCTTGTTGTTGCCGTGACGCCAATGTCAATGCCAATGTCTGTCAATGTCAAAGTCTGAATATCGCAAGTATCACAATATGAATTTTTCATATGATACTAAAAATTATACCAGTATTATCAAGATGAAATGGCACACCTCTACTTAATACTACTACTACTTGTATGCAGAAGTGTTTTAAATGTAAGATTTAAGCAAAAATGCATGTGTTTGGAAAGTACTGAGCACACGACTGGATAAATGAGACCTGGACTGTACTGCTCGAGTTGTGTGAGAGTTTGTGAACGGATGTTTTGATATAGTTTTGCTGTTGTAGACGTGGTCCCCTTTCACTGCAGCTCATCAGAATGTTCACTAATTTAGATTCTTCGCTCACCATGGAGTAGTGTTGTCAGGATACTGGAATTTAACTTCATTACCTTTAAAATATCAATATTCAATGCCATTTTCAAAGACCACTGGGAAAAATAGATAAATATAACTAGGCTATAAAATAGTAGCAGAGAACAGCAGGATGACTGTAGTAAACATTAACAATAAGACAGAGTGAGAAAGTGAAGCTGGTGTCAGTGTATTGATACGGTGAATAGTAAGAATATAAACTTTAAAAATATTCAAAATCAATATGTATTGATTAATTGATAATTTTGACAACATTACAATGTGGACAAATGCGAGAAAAACAAAGTTTTCTCAACAATCTCAAGGTAACACAGGCTGAATCATTTCTATACAAATGGTCATCTTGTGGTTGAGGTGTTCCTTTATGCATTTTCTACACAAAAGAGCCAGGTAGAAACGCTGCTGAAGAGACAGGATACAACTAATCAGAATCAATTTCCACAGTAATTCCTTATCCATCTTTTACTCAGTGTGATCATCTTTGCAATCCTGGAGGAAATCAGCAAGAATAAGCGATTCTCTTGCAATAATGATCACTATATCAGTATCAATCTGAAAAAATTCCTACAGCACATTTCTCTGCACACTCTGGTTTCTCACTTATAATTATAATATAAAGATCACTTCAGTACAGAGAATCAATACAGAGGACAGCTAATTATGTCTTGTTAGTGTGTTTTCTACTTAAGCTGTGGGTCAACGTTGCAGTTTAATTAATGATGTTTGTTATTAAATCCTGCATGTGCAATATTATATGTGTAACTTTCTGTACATTAGATTTCACTTTGAACGAGTGCAATCAGTTCATCTGTTGATTCTTTTTTTGGTGACACCTTATTTGGATAGTCCGCCTACAGATAGTTTATAGAGTATCTGGAACATTTCAGCAGCTTATTAGATGAGATTCAGCAATTCAACTTCAGTTAGATGTTTAACAGATTTTTCTTCATTTTAATTTGACATGTGATGATCAAAATGTAGCCGATGCAGATTGATTTTCTGCTAATTGATTAATTAATAAACCAACAAATCGTTTTGGAGTGTGAGGGTAAAAATAAATAAGCATAAAGACAGTGGCTACATATGAATCCCTCAAAAATGAAGTGAAACAGGTTAATAAAAACTGATGGGATCGTGTCCAGTATGATGTATGTGTTCTGCACATCGCTGCCAGAGGTGTCTGCTGGGAAAAGCTTTTTTAGTGAAACAAATATGATTGAAATGATCCCAGTGTCTTTCCCCTGACAGCTGATGTGTTTTGTCACTGCTGGATAGAAAGAGAGAGATGGGAGTACTCGGCTTGAATATTTTAACTCTGGGGTGCTTTAATTACAGAAACAGCAAAATGCAGTTGACAGATGTGATTTATTTAGAACCCTGAGATATGTGGTAAATCTTGCTAAGACATGATATTATGCAATAGCTGACTGCGGCCGTTTGATTTCCCTTTGCCGAGAGAACCCTGAGGAAACACGGGTGCAATTTATCTCTTGAAATATCAACTTTTATGACAACTACACCAGAGAGCCGCTCCATTTCTGTGCCGGCTACAGAAATTTTGGGACATGCAAACAAGGCTGATTAACACGAAGGCCGGAGCTGTGATTTTTTTTTTTTCAACGCGTTGTTTTGAAGATACCGCAACTCATTTGGAAGACAAGGTTGAGTAACAGTGGGGGGGGGGGGAGAAATGGGCCATCCCTAAATTTTTTGTTTACTTGCACTGGATGCCTTTCTGTGCAGGCTAATGGAGGGCTAAGATCACTGAGCTGCATCTAGCAGGAGATAAATGGACTGAAATGTGAGAACGAGCCTCGATTCTCCTGCCCTGGAAGAGCGGAGGGAGAAATCCCTTGCTGCTTAAAAAGGGGATGAAGATGCTACGGGGGGAAACCATCGAGAAGTCAGAGGAGCATATTAAAAATTGTTGACTTCCCGCTCACTGACTTGACTGATTCAATGACTTACATCTTGCTATAATGATGAAATACACACCCCCGTATTCCCCAGTTCCCATCCTTTGTCTTTACTCAGTCGTATCCTTTATTCACGGAGGCTCCTACGCTCTTGTTTAGACTCTCCTTTTGAGAAGCACCAACTCTACTTGGTATTCATCACAGCTACCGGGTTTCCTCCCTATAAAGCTTTCAATTCCTACCTATCATCGCATGCACACCTTGGGGGCCTGGATTGAATATGATTCAGAGGGCAGGCTTGAATCTTGAATCTACAGGTTAAAATATATCCAAACGTTCTGGTGTCTCAAAGCCTCTGGCACTGAAAGCTGCTCTCTCTCTCACTTGCTCCCTTCTGTGAAGCTGGTTAATGGTCCAGTGAAAAGATGGCATGAGGTGAACCATCTCCAGCCTCCTGTTGACTCTAAGCGCCGCTTGGTAATGATGCCTAGCATACTTCATCTTGTGGGTCAAATACGCTTTTTTTCCTAGCCTGTTTTTTCAGAATACAAAATATGACGGCTTAGTATGTACAGAGCAAGAATGTGAAGACAGATTATATCACGAGCAGTCACTCTCTAAGGTGTCCTAGAAAGTGTCTATGCAAGGGGAGGGGGGGTCACAGTAAATACAGAGGGCTGCTGCTGCTCAGTCACATTGATTGATTTACTGTATCTGTTGAGCTAGACCTGCCTGCCTGTCAGGATTAAGGAATTTATGTCTTATCAAACCTGTGCCCCTCGGAGACCTATTTCCAACAAAATCTCTTGAAGCTGCAACATATGGAAAACTAGGGCATATCAGCCAGAATGAGTGGTTTGGAAGTATATACCTGTGTTTGTTAGATTTTTCAAGATAATGGGAACAGCGCGGTGTACAGCCCAACAAACAGCGACTGCCAGAGTTTGAAAGCCGCAGCTGAAGTTCGAGCCTCAATCTGACCTCGAATCTGCTTATTGAGTCTGAATCCTATCGAGGCTGTCATCAAACCATTTTACATAAATTGTTGGGGAGAGGGAAAAAAAAGTGCCTGACAGAGTGAAGTTTTGTTAAGAGCAGCAGAGCAATCACCTTCACAAAACTATACACACACTTTTTAATCTCCTGCAGCTGATACAAAATGCGTAGGTAAGAGCCAGAGACTCCTGGGAGTAAATCCACAACCAGAAGGCCTCCTTTCTGAGTACACTATTGTCATTATCTCCGAACCAGAGTGAGGAACTTTCTATTCCTGCGTATCTGAGACAAGATACAGAATTGCCTGATTATGTAAAATATTCAAGTGCACCTATTACTTATTTGGGAACACATGAAGCTACAACCAAGGATTATAAAAGACAATAATAGGTCAGCTTTTTGGAGACAACAGGAAACAAGTTAACAAACAGCTCCTTGTATTACAAATGTCAAACTATTCTGTAAAAAATATATATATAAAGGAACAACCAAAAAACAACAGATGCTCATCAAACCATCTTTTTCTGAAAGACAGCACAAATAGTTGGAAAAATGCCAAACAAAAATCGAGAGCAAAATCAAGATTTAGTCCAGTTTTCAGCAGCTTTGCCCATTAATTTTAATATGCAGCTACCTGCTGAGGTTTTCCCACAGAGTTTCACCACATCCAACAGAGTGTCCCAACCCCACTTTTACTTTAAAATGACTGTGAGAAATACTCTGATTACACTGTGCTGGGACAAAACCACAATGCATTCAATTTTCTTGTGATACTCAGCATGATATTGAAATTATATTTAGATTTATGCTCAAACCAAAACAGAAAATGCGAATGTCATACACACACATGACACACACAATACCTTCTTAAAATGCAGTATACTTGTAGCTCTCTAAATATCTATCTTTTGTAACATCTACCTACCTACCTACCCACCTATCTATCCATCTATCTACTTGGTGTATATCATATTCCAAAAATCAGTATCAACTCATTCAACCCCCTATTTATAAAATACTGCAAAAATAGTTAAGTCAGAACATCAGAAAAAATGCCAAGCAAAATCAGATTTAGTCCAGTTTTCTGGAGCTTTGCCCATTAATTTAAATATGCAGCTACCTGCTGAGGCTGTCCAACAGAGTTTCACTACATCCAACAGTGTCCCAACCCCACTTCTACTTTAAAACTGACTGTGAGAAATGCTCAGATAAGAACAAAACCACATTGCACTCAATTTCCTTGTGATACTCAGGATGATATTCAAATTACATTCAGATTTATGCTCAAACCAAAACAGAAAATGTGAATGTCATACACATACATGATACATGATACCTCATTAAAAGTATACTTGTAGCTTTTTAGCTATCTATGGTTTTGTGGCATCTACCTATCTATCTGTCCAACTGCCTGGTGTATATTCATATTCCAAACGTCAAACACATCTTAAATATATATATATGAAGGAACGACAATAAACAAGACAGACTCTCACTAGACAATCTCTTCTGAATTATAGAACAAAACAGTTGGAAAATAAGTCAGAATGTTGGGGGAAATGCCAAACCAAAATATGGCAAAATCGAGCATGAATCCAACTTTCAGTAGCTCTGCCCATTAATTTTAATACAGTAACCAACTGAGGCTGTTCCACACAGCTCCACTAAATCCAACACAGTGTCCCAACCTCCTCGACACTGACGTTTAGAATTGGAAAATACTTGAGACTGCACTCTGCTAGAAGGACAAAACCACATGACATTCAGCTTCCTGTGCAACACAGAATGATATTCAAATTAGATTTAGATTTATACTCAAACTAAAAAATAAAACATGCATATCACACTCATACACATGGTACCATCTTAAAATGGAGTACAGGACTACATGTCAATCAAATATATAAAGGAACAACCAAAGACCAAGACAGACTCTCATCAAACTATCTTCTCTGAAATATAGTTGGAAAATATGTCAGAATGCTGAAAAAAATACCAAACCAAATATGGCAAAATCAGCTTTAGTCCAGTTTTCAGCAGCTTTGCCCATTAATTTTAATGTGCAGCTACCTGCTGAGGTTTCCCCACAGAGTTTCACCACATCCAACAGAGTGTCCCAACCCCATTTTTACTTAAAACTGACTGTGAGAAAAACTCTGATTACACTGTGCTGGGACAAAACCACACTCCATTCACAATGACATTCAAATTATATTTAGATTTATGCTCAAACCAAAAAGAAAATGTGCACATCACACACACACACATAACACAAATACCTTCTTATACTTGTGGCTTTTAATTCTCATGGGACAAAGAAAGGTCTATTGTAAGCAGCAAAATTTTCCTCTGGGTTAAACTGACATACAACCTCCTCCGTTTTATGTAGCCTTGATTCGCTGTGCCATGCATCTCTATATTTAGTTACAAACGCAAAGTCACATTGCATTCTTTATTTGATAGGTTAGACGTCATTGACCATTGCAGACAGCTGCACTGGTATATTTTTATCTATGAAGCAATAGTGGGCAACCTCCCAGCCTACTTCTGCTCCCTTCTGTGTGTCAGCTCTGGTAGTTACCAGCTACGTTCCTCCAGGTGGTTGCTTTTCAATGTAGCCCGGGTTTTAACAGATCTGTGGAAAACTGCATTCTCCTACTCTGCACCATGGTCATGGAACATTATTTCTTCGATTAGTCGACTAGTCATTTTTTCAAAAAATGTATTAAAATTGTGAAAAATGTCAGCCTGTCTCTCCCAAACCCCAAAATGATGTCATCTAATGTCTTGTTTTGTACTCACGCCAAAGGGTTTTAGTTCACCGTCATGGGAGAGTGTGTAAAGCTGCCAATATTTGAACATAAGAAGCTGCAACAAGAGTACTTTGGGGTACTTTTATAGTACTTTTCTATGAAAAATGACTCAAACTGATTAGTCGACTACTAATATAATCATCGATTATTTTAATAGTCGATTAGTCATCAATTAGTCGATTAATCGTTGCAGCCCTGATTCAAACGAATACTGCACTCTAACTCACTTTTTCAAACAGGTATTGCAACAACGGTAGCCGCCGTGTATCAAAAAGCCTCGACAACACTGATGAAACCATGTCATACTTAATGGAGTGTTCACTCAGGTGAAGAGGTTCATGATATATAAATATTGCAAACTGCATTGCATCATTAGTGTAAGTGTGTATAGGCCAAAAAAACCCACATATAACAACAGAGACACTACACACACAGTGAAACCCGGTTCTACTCCTCTGGTGAACTGTATGTTTACGTGGTTTCAGTAGCTTTCATAGTCGCGGTAAAGCCGGACTAAAAGCCGGTGTGAAGGCTTTATAAGCTGCTTTATAAGCTGCCATTTACTGTGACAAAAAGCCGGCGTTTACCGCGACTTTGAAAGCTACTGAAACCACGTAAACACACACCTGTGTACCAACGAGGCTGGTGTGTTTTAGCAGCATCTACTGTTATGCTGCCTATGCTAACGAGCAACACTGTCTAACAAAACCCAACGAACAAAGTTAGCTTCAGGCTAATTTAGGCAGTACACTTGACTTACTTGTTGAGGAGAAACCTGGCAACTTCAGCGTCCCTTTAAAATCTTTCTCCTTCATGGCTCCTTCCACCTGGGGAAGGCTAGCCCGATGTTAATCCTCTTTTTTTGAATGCTCCGGTCACGCTGCCTTTTAAGTTCCCTCTGTCGCTTTCTCCTGAGCTGCTGCTGCATATACATGCTCCTGCATTATGCTGCAGTGGTGCAGGTTTTCAAACTTGCCGGGTAGTAAAGCCTCTCTGCTCATCTTCTGCTCCGTCTCTATCACTCTGTGCTGACTCGCAGGGCACACGCGTAGTTATTCCGCGTTGGTGCTACTTGTCCCTTGCTGGCGGCTGTAGTTTCAAGATGGCCGCTTCCCACCGGCTTAACCGGTATAAACAAATCTAAAATTCTTCGCTTACGAGAATGTGTCATATTATTAGCGGAGGTCATAAAACACCAATGATAACACAAATATAAATGCAGACATCGATTTTGGCCAGTAAACATCAGAAAATGTTACACAATGTCCCTGTAAGAGCGTCATAAAGATTGTAGTGACAGAAAAATGTGCTTGTTTTTCTCTAGAGGCCACTATGTTTGAATAGTCATTGTTTTATTGTGGATTTTTGTATTATAAGTTGTATTTGTTGTATTTTAAATGTCTTCTGATTGGCTGGTACCTCGGCCAGGTCGCTCTTGTAACAGAGATTTTCAATCTCAATGGGACTGCCTGGTTAAATAAAGGTTAAATAAATAAATAAATATGTAGGCTATATTTACAAAAAGCTGGCTAAATAACCATCCTAGCCTATATTATTAAAGGTATAATTTCCATTGAAATATATTAAATAAGTCATCATATAACCTTAATGTTATTGGGGTCCTCTTTCCATTATTTTGCAGTCGGATTTGTGCTTCTGAAAAGGAAACGCAATCTGTATTAGTTTTGTCCCTTTTCCTGCGCCGTAGCTGTAGCAGCAATAATATCAAACCGTAGGGCGCCAGATGAAGTTAGGATCTTTTAATTAAGACAAACACTGTTTCAAACCAAACAGACGTGGCTAAAAGAAACTGTCAGGAATCTGAAAATAAATTTAAAAGTTAAGAAAAACCTGCCGCATAGTTACCTCAAGTAACGGAAACGGAGAGTTAATCACATTAGCGTCACTCGGAGGAAACAACTGAAGTTTTAGCTAGCTAGCTAGCAGTTAGCTATTAGCTTCTTAATGGAATGGAAACTGGGGGTAGAGAGTTAAAGTCTTTAAGAGATTCTACATCCCAAAATGACTAAAAACTTAATTTATTAGAGGCCTAACTACTCCAAACATGGACCTGCGACAGATAACGTCAGAGGAACAAGGGGAGGAAACAGCTGAACTTGACTGCTTAATGTTAGCCAAAGTATAAGTGGTTAGCTGTTACAAAACTGAAACTGAAAATTACGTCAATATCCAACTCTTCCGCCATGAAACTGAAAAATACGACACTTTTCCACTCGCTCCCGCCGTGAAGGACATTAGTCTTCATCTGCAAATAGCCAGTGAGTGATGGCACCGTCTATGTCCTGGGCGGTTATTATTAAATCTGTGGAGGTATAATTGCTTATTGCTGCTGTCGCTTTTTTGGGACTGAATTTGTGTCACATTTCAGTCAGTGTGCTGATGTTTTCAGGAGTTAATGTGCACATACAGACCCAGGAAGCGTCTCCACATGGCCCCTTGAGCTGTTTAAATTAGTGGTCAAGCCACCTGCTGTGTGCAGTTTATACAGATGAGATACTTTTTATCCTGTGGGATGAAGCTTTGGTTTGCTTAATGTGGAATATAGAGTATACTCCAAGCATTACGACTGATGTGATAGATGAATGAAGAGTGGGTGTGTATTTGATGCATGCATTAGGTATCTTTTAAGGTGAATATAAGCTTTTAAATGTGATCCATGAATGAATGTCTTGAGGTTTGTAGTGTTAATTTCCCTGCTGATCTGTAATATAGAGCCACAATGTACTGTATTTTAAGAAGGTATCATGTCTTTAATGTATGTGTATTATGAGCTGCACATTTTCTTCTTTGCATTAATCTAAATCTAATTTGAATATCATTCAGAGTTGCACAGGAAGGTGAATGTCATGTGCTTTTGTCCTTCGAGCTCAGTGCAATTCAAGTATTTTTCAATCTGCACAGTCATTTTAAGGAGGCCGGGACACTGTTGGATGTAGTGGCGCTCTGTGGGACAGCCTCAGCAGATAACTGTATTAAAATTAATGGGCAGAGCCACTGGAAGTTGGACTCAGGCTCGATTTTGCCATATTTTGGTTTGCCCTCCAACATTGTGACATGTTTTCCAACTATTTTGTGCTGAATTTTAGAAAAGATGGTTTTAGTGAGAGTCTGTTGTCTTGTTTTTGGGTGCTCTGTTATGTGTTTGTTTGACATATGGGATATAAAAACACGCCAAACACATAGAAATATAGATAAATGAATGGAGGGATGATGAGTAAGTCATGTACTTGATAAATGCATCAGGTATTTTTAAAGGTGAATACATGATTTTTAATGTGATCGGTGAATGAATGTTGTGTGGTTTGTTGTTGTTGTTATCTGTACTGTGATAAAAAGTACAAGTGGCCCTATACTGCAGTTTAAGATGGTACCATGTGTGCCATGTATGAGTATGAAATGCATGTTTTATTTTTTAGTTTGAGTATAAATCTAAATCTAATTTGAATATCATTCTGTGTTGCACAAGAAGGAGAAAGTCATGTGGTTTTGTCCTTCTAGCAGCGTGCAATTCCAAGTATTTTTCAGTTGTAAAAGTCAGTGTCGAGGAGGTTGGGACACTGTTGGATGTAGTGGAGCTCTGTGGAGCAGCCTCAGTTGGTTACTGTATTAAAATTAATGGGCAGAGCTACTGAAAGTTGGATTCAGGCTCGATTTTGCCATATTTTGGTTTGGCATTTCCCCCAACATTCTGACTTATTTTCCAACTATTTTTTGCTGTATTTCAGAAAAAAGATGGTCTAGTGAGAGTCTGTTGTCTTTTTGGCTCATCATTTTGGTTGTTTATTTAATTTTTAAAGACTAAACATATGAATATTTGACATGTATATACAACAAGCATATACATATAGGTTGATAGATGGGGGATGGTGAGTAAGTGATGTATCTGATACATGCATTAGGTATCTCTTAAGGTAAATGTAAGCCTTTAATATGATCTGTGGATGAATGTTGTGTGCTTTGTTGTATTAAGTCAGCTTCTTGTTTAGAGATTACTAAATTCTGATCTGTTTGTCCTAAGTATTTAGTAGTATAGAGTATTTTTGCTGCGCTCATAAGCTTCTCAGAGGTTTCTCAGCCCTGAGAACATATCAAATAACAAAGCTGAGACTTGAATTCGATCACTGAGACAAATTTCTGAAATTGTTCAGGCTCATTTATAAGCCAGTCAAGTTTTCTTTTGGATCTTACTGTTATCTCAACAGCTGATTATTTCAGACAAATAAAGATTACCGCAGTGACAGAGGAAAAGGAGCATTTTAAGATCTTAAATTAGGATCGAGCTGAGACAAGAGGAAGGCTCAGGACCTGAATTTAAAAAGTATAAGAATGGTCAAAATCTCATATTCATATTCATAACTGTGCTCAATAGCTCAGTCATGTCTATGAGAAATGAAACGGACAAATAAGAGATCTTATTTTGAATTTTCCTTTCCTCTGGGCATTGCAGTCAGGATATGTTTTTATTACAACCCTTTCTTTGACTTTGACCACGCAGGAGACTAGAAACACTTCTCTAACTGATTCATCGTCTAATCATTTAATCTCTAGGCATAAGGCAAATCAGCAGTCTGTCAACTGGAAATAAATTGGTAACTAGCTCATTTTGATATTGTTTAACTGTTTCAGTCACTTTTGAAGCAAAGATCTTTTATTGCAGTTTCTCCCATGTGAGGGTTTGGCATGTTTGTCATGTATTATTTTAGACACAATATTGAATTTCGGACTGTTGGTTGGATATAACAAGGAATCTACAGGTGTCACTGTGGCATTTTTCACCATTTTCTGATATTTACTTCACAATCGATTAATAATCTAGCATTTGTGAAAACAGTTTTTTTGCAGCTCTATTTATGTCTACTTCAAGTTTAATTAGCAATAACAACTGTAGGCTATCCATCTTATAAATAGCCCCCATGATCCCTTGCGCAAATGATGTCTGCGACTTCCAGCGTTGAACCGAAACCAGCGATTTCCAATGGTAACAGTTTGTTTACAGTACTCTACTTTTATTTCAAGAGCAGGTGGGAAATAAAACATGGAACACACCACCTGTTATAGCTCAAACAGGATCATGTGATCATACCTCTGCCATCTCAAAGCAAACAAGCACGCTAGCAACTAGCTCGCCTTGCTCCGTTAAAATATAGTTAACTTTAACATGTCCCGAGCTAGCTTAAGGTAAACGTCTGCTCCTTCTAAAGATGATTTTTGATTTATGATGACTTATTAAGAGATATTAACACATAATTCACTATTAACTGTCGCTCCATGTAAAGTGAATAAGTGTGATGTTTCCCAGCTAATCGTTTACACGTTTTTTTAACGTCTGATTTATTAAAAATTTCTGAGCGAAACATGAAGCTGAATTCAGCAGCAGACTTCAGTAATAGTAATATAAAGTAGGAGTCAAAGGAATGCGTTGGCTAAGCTACGAAAGCTTGTGTTAGCTGTGTATCTGTCGGCTTATTTTGGTGTATTTCTGCCCCCTAGTGACCAAAATGAATGAAAGCCACTGTGAATAAAAGTAAAACATTTTTGTGTGATACTGCCGCAGAGGTGGTCATCCACCAATCGGACGATCAGTGGCTCGATCCCCGGCTGCTCTGCTCGGCATGTCGAAGCACAAATAGTAGCGAGACGGCGTACCCCATATTGTTCCTGATGGCTGCTCCATCAGTGTGTAAGTGTGTTAAAGCTGCGACGCATGCGTGGTAGCCTCGGCCACCAGTGTATGAATGGGTGTGTGAATGGGTGAATGTTACTTGTAGTGTAAAAAGCACTATGAACAGTCAGAAGACTAGTGCTTGAAGTATTGTGATTTTTGGTGTGCACAACTTGCAGACAAACTGTCTAACTTGTGAGATAAATACATTCTTTGAGACGTTTCGGTAAGTAGACCTTCATCAGACAAAGGTCCAGTTACCAAACTGTCGCTATAAATGTTTTTTTTTTGCAGGTTAGACAGTGTGTGGGAGTTTGTCTGAACATTTAGTCCTTCTTGTCACTCCCCTATGAACCTGTTTTGAAATAGATGTGCTGAGTATTCTTTTCAGTTAAGGTGTGTGCCGCAAGATTATACCTAAAAAAAATGGCAAAAGGAGCCTCCTGTTGGTGCACACACAGACGAATTCAGACAGTGTCCTTGCGTTGCATGAAAATATTCTCTTGATCTTATGACTTCAGTGGTGAAATAGCCCTAAAAATAGCGGTAATGCCACTGAAGAGAAAATCTCCACCAGCAATTATCAAATCTGCAGTGATGGTGTGTGAATCCACTGAATATGTTTGGACAAGTTTTGAAAACTGATGATACAATTCAATCAGAAAAGAAATTAGGATGGCAAAGTTTATTTTTTCACCTATTCAGACAGTAACACATCACCACAATCTTATTCATCCCCATCAAACCATATATTGCAAAGTGCTTCAGCCTGTTGCAGCGCTCTATTTTAAACCAGACGCATCTTTTTAACCCGTATTGACTACATGTTTAAGGACGTTCATGTTTTTGTGTGTAGGAGGAAGCCTTTTCTTGCCGCAGCAGGTGCTGAATCTATAGGCTGCTCTGCGCTGAGACTTCACCTTATCACGCATGTGGGGAATCTTTTTAATGCATAATTGATTAAATTATACTGCCAGCTCATGAATATGAACACCTGTTCCTTAACCTATAAACGTGCCTTTCAGACACCTTCAGGATGAGTCCGTGATCTAGTAAAATATGTTTTGTTGTGTTGAGAAAAATTACTGTGGATTCATTTTTGTGCCTTTCAAGAACAAAGCTCTCATTATCCTTCAAACTCTTGAGTGAAACTAAAGACAAAAACACACGGGGGTGCAGATTAGCGGTCGACAGCCCACAGGTCCTGTGAGACCCGCAGCAGATGTTGGCAGTGTGGGGTCTCCTTCCAAAGCTGCAGGTGGGCATGGGCACTCACCGTGTAATGCACGGTCAGTGTGTAGGCTGAGAAGCCTTCTGTTCGCCGGCTTTAGTCTCAACACATGAAGCAAAATGGTACCTGGCAAGAGTTTCCAAGTCGTAGCTGATGTCTTTGTTGCAGTGGAACAGCTATGGGAGTCTTTGACAGAGCTTGTCAATAAGGACTCAGAAACTTTCTGGTGAAATATGACAGCAACGGTTGCAGCAACACACCCAATTCAAGCTCAGTAAAAATGGATTGTGAGAGTTGCAGCAGAAAATCCTGCAGGTTATGATGTAAAAAACCCACACGGATATTTAGTGCGGAGAATTAATGTAAGCCTGTGACATTATTGTGTAGGAACAGGTGATTGGATAAGAGGATAGTTTTGCTTAAATGGGGGATTAACAAAGCTTTGCCAAAGACTCCTGCACTGCGTGATAACAGCAATTTTGCAGGTTACTTGTATGCCACAATGAAACGATTAGTCAATTAATCAATTTGCCCAAAAACTGAAAATCAATCACTGAATATTCTGACAATTATTTAATCATTTCACTAACTTTTAAAGCAAAAATCTCTTCTCGCAGCTTCTCCCTCTGAGGATTTCTTGCCTTTAGACCAAATATATTTGGGTTTTGCACCACAGCTTGGATAGAACCAGGAACCTGTAGATGCTATCTTAGACTCTGGGCAGTTATTATGTACATTTGTCATCATTTTCTTATATTTTCCACACACACACAAAAAAAATCAATCTCTCTATGGAATCTTGGTTACAATTTGTGTCAGACGGTACAATATCAATTAAGATTCCTTTCAGAATCTGAGTCTTGTGCGATGAATACCTGGTGAACTGTCCCTGACACTGTTTTTCTTACATTTGAAAAGTTGCATTCACAACAGATAAACACACAGCAATGTGGTATCAACATGTACATGTATGCGCAGCTGCATTCATGCTATATTCCCAATGGTCTGTTTGTAGACAGTCATCACAGCAGCAGTCACATTGTGACACTGTGGTCTATAGATTTCTAACACCTGTCTCACAGTGTGACTCTAAGACCATTGCTTTGGATTGATAACTGAATATTTCACAGTATTTCTCTCAGCCAGGACCATTTGCTTTTGTGTCAGCTCCAAAACTATGCATAGAGGCCTTAAAGGGACAGTTCACCCCAAATCAAAAAGTGTTGTTTTTCAATCTAGATTGTTTTGGTGTGAGTTGCAGAGTGTTGGAGATATTAGCCGTAGAGATGTCTGCCTTTTCTTGAATATGATTGGACTAGATGGCTTGTGGTGCTGAAAAACTCAACAGCAATGTCTCTTCAGAAATCATGACACAGTTACTCAGGATAATCCACAGACCTTGTTGTGAGCAGTTTCATGTAGGAACTATTTTCTTTCTACCGAACTACACTCGCCAACTGTATCACCGCACATAAGGAAGTGTGCATCTACTCATGGACAAGAGGCTCGTGCTCATGACAGCATGAGATGTCAACATTTATAGCGTCCACCTCAACTGATCTGTAACATGAGCTAGCTTAGTGGTGCTATGTGACAAATTCTCACTCCAAACTCATCACATATCAGCGTTTGGTCATTGATCTCCCACGTCCAGATACAATGTTAAAGGTACCCTGGGTGCATTGGTTGCTGACTTTCTGGGTCGCCATGTCAAGTCATGCCTGTTACACGCATTCAGTCTCTTTAAAAAATAAATGCACTACATCAATACAACAATGTGTTTTTTTTCCTCCAACAACAAAAACACATGGTTAGGTTTAAGAAAAAAGAACAGGGTTTGGCTTTAGAATCTTACAGACGTGAACTACGCTTTCCCGGGTGAAGGTTGGTGTTTGTTGGACTCCGCCACCACCCCTCACACCCGCCCTCATTGGACTTCCCAGGCCTTAACTTTCGCTCTTGACCCGCTGCATTTCCCCCTGACGCCGCCAAACTAAAAGTCTGACCGGCTGCATGTAATGCTGATCTTAACAGACACCTTTTTTTCGTCAGTGTCTGACATCACAACTCGATGCCCAAGCACCAGATTTTGACGACTTCGGAGTGAGAACAGGTTGGTGATACAGTTGGCAGGTGTAGTTCGGTAGAAAGAAAAAAGTTCCTACATTAAACTGCTCACAACAAAGTCTGTGGATTAGCCTGAGTAACCGGGTCATGATCTCTGGAAAGAGACATTGCTGTTGTATTGTTGTATTTTCTTTGGCCCTTTGAGCATCACAAGCTGAGTGCCATCTGGTTCTATTATATTGGAGAGAAGGCAGACATCTCTAAAATCGATATCTCCAACACTCAGCAACTCACACCAAAACAATCTAGATTTATAAATAGCACTTCAAGTAAGAGGAAAATATGTATTTTTGGTTTTGAGGTGAACTGTCTCTTTAAGGCCTCTATGTCTCTATGCACTGTGCTTTTTTGTGGCTGGTGTAGAAGTAAGATTTACAGTTTTGGCTCAGTTCAGTCAAGAGAAATACTGTGAAATCTTTGGTTAACAATCAAAAGTGGTGTTCCCAGAATCACACCGTGAGACAGGTGTTAGAAATCTATAGACTAAAGTGTCAGAGGAAAATTTCGTGCTTTTGAAAATGTAGTAAACTGTCCCTTTAAGATAGAATTTGTCCTGAAAAACCCTGGTAAAGATTTAAATAAAGATTCAGATAGAGTAATACTGTTGTACTATCCTGACAAACAAAAGGCCAAACCAAACAATTCCCCTGCATCTTGTGGAAGAAGAGACAAGCAGGGACAAAGAAAAACCAATAATCAGAAATTCCCAACATATCAGCCTACGAGTGCGAATAATGCACACTTGTCTGAACTCCACAGCCTATCGCAGGTCCTTACAAGTGTGTAATTGCTATGTGACACTCTGGAAGACAGCACAACAATGCAATCTCAAATGAGATTATCTGAATGAAAAAGAAAGGGGGCATTGTTAGAGGAGAAAGATGTCTCTTCCAGAAAATAATACTGCCTCTCCGTCTGCATTCATGTCACAATTCAAACATCAGTCTCCACTGCCATGACTTCACAAGTTGCCCTGAACACTGTAACAAGTCTTCAGGGGCAGGAGAAAAGGATGTCACTGACAATTTTATAGAGAGCGAAGCTTGACTGCTAATGAGATTTTTTTTTCTCCCGAGCAGAGGCAAATATAACAACTCATTTCCTGTGCAAAAATCACTTCTTTAAAAAAAACAACACGTCGGTGTTTCTGATTAACACTTGCTTTGTGTTCTTGTTGTGTGCAGCTAAATGGGCCGACATTAATTCTGCTTTTATTATTTATTTTTGTTTACTAAAGTATTGTGTGAGAATGCCTTGTTTTACATTATTGTGCAGCCTTTAGACTGCCTCTCCGAAACATTTCTAATATTCCTGCTCTCACTAAAAACAGTTTGGTTAACGGGCGTTCTTTTGATGGTGCTCGCTGCCTCATCTCACAGCAGGATGTGGACATCTCCACTGACCGCTTAATCAGGTGTTAATTAACTGTCACAACCTTATAAAACCAATTTATGACTGCTTTTCTTTTCCCACCCTCAGCCCATTATGCCTAACAAAGATATAGTCAGAAATCCATTTGGATGATGGCACAATATTGTCAGTATCTCAAATAATAACTAAACAAGGAAATGACTCGTTTTGGAAATCAATTCAATTTTAAAAAAAGTTAGCGCCACTTATTAAAGTGCCATCCAATTTGCTGTGATGAGTGTTAAGCGTTCGCCCAGACAAGCGCATCAACTCCAGGCCTGCATCCACATGCAAAACAATGATGCTGGTGAGAATGAAAAGTGCTTCTTATGCAACGAAGTGTGGCTGATGAGACATGCATATATTCATGAACAGGTGTAATGTGTTCCGTAAAAAAAAAAAAAAAAGAAAGAAAGAAACTTGAAATGGTCTTTCAGCACAAAGTGAGAGTGGTTGCAAATTATTTATGTAAATTTTTAAATACATGCAAACACGGTCACACTGAGGGCTCTATTACAGCAACCTTGTACCCAGAATAACTCCTGTAATAACAGCTTTCTGGATAAAAATAAAACTGTGAAGTTTTTATATTTCTGTTTTAAATGACTGCTCTGAATGTATAAAAGCAGATATAAATTTAAATTACTGTAGGCTGTTCAAGGCTTCTTCTCATTGACCAAACTTGCACAGTTCTCTAGTTTATAATATTCCAGCGTAATAAAGTTCACCTTCCCTAAAGTCGTAGCTTACTTAAAGGTCCAGTGTGCAGGAGGATTTAGGGGGATACTGGGAAATGGAATATAATATAATATGTATGTTTTCTTTTGTGTATAATCACCTGAAAAAAAAAAAGAATCAGAATTGTGTTTTCGTTACCTTAGAATGACCTGTTTATATCCACATAGGGAGCAGGTCCTCATCTACAGAAATCACCATGTGCCACTAAGGCTAATGAAATCTCATAAGTTCAACAAAAGTACTGGAAAAATTAAATTAATAACCTCCTGAGACCCTGTGTCCTCATATGAGGACATCACATTTTGGGTTTACTTAACCTTATGCTTCATTCTACCTCACTTAGACCTGTTGTCCTCGTTCATGGACACTTCTAGTGGTAGTGAGAGCACAATACACTAACCCGTGTAAAAACAAGATGGCAGCCATCTCTGTCAAGTCAGTCTGCAGCTGATCCTGACACAAAAGAAAGATAAAAAAGATATTTTTTCCAAACCACAACTGTGAACCTCACTGGTGGCGTAAATCAGGGTCTCCTGACTATTTTCCTTACACTGACAACACACCAAGCAGCGGTGAAGTGCGTTCTGCAAGCTGCCATGCGATATCTACGGAGAGCTGCAGCCATTTGATTCTGAGAAGTTCGGCCAAACTAAAAGTTGGGGTTAATTTAATCTTAAGTGCTATATCACAAGCAACTGGACTTGCTTGAGTTTCTTGAAGACATTTCACCTCTCATCCAGGAGGCTTCTTTAGTTCAGAATTGAAGGAGCCTCTCGGATGAGAGTTGCCTATGATATAGCACTTGAGATTACCATGACCTGGATGACTGAGACTCTTTACCAACATGGGGTTAATATAACTTTTAGCTGCGAATGACCAGAGAATACCCACAGCCAATCAGTAAACAGAGGCCTGTGACTGCTCGTGACATGTTGATTTATGTTACAAAGAATTTCTTCCTGCCTGGAACACATGAACAAACCTCCTGGCTGCAGGAAGAATGTCATTATTGCACTGAGCTGCACTTTGCCTATGCCTGGTGTGTTTTTAGTGTTTAGGGACCCCTTTTCTATCATTCTGTAAACTGATGACCCCTGACTAAGTGACATATTTTCTGGATATTTCACATTATATTCAATGCAGAACAATAAAAGTACAAAACAACCAATAAACTGTATAATTAACCAAAAGTAATGAAGACAATAACTGCAGGAAGTTTGAGTCAAATTAGAAATTTGGATGAATATTGAGCTGATTTTTTCTGATATTAGGAACTTGTTATATGATTCACTGTCTGTATTGTATTGTAGAGACCGTAGGGGTGAGGGGTGAGTTGTGCAGGGGTGTTCGTACGGCAGTTTGTGGGTGGGTGTTTTTGGACGGGTATGTGTGTTGAGGGTGAGAGAGGGACTGTTCACACCATTTGTTACCTGTACTGGAAAATTGGTGTTAATAAAAAGTTGTAGTTTTCTTCTCAGAAATGACTGAAGTACTGAGATATAGGCCAGAACAGTATTAAGGCTGATGAAGGCTTCAGTGACGCTTTGGCATCCATACTGGGATTCAGGACCTCCAGGTTGTGAACCAGTGGTGTACGTCATTAAAACCCTGTCTGGTGGTAACCACAAATGTCTGTAGAACATTTTTTGCCAAACCATTTATTACATGCTGAGATATTTCACTGGATGATTGAAAATTTTGACCTGTTGGTGGTGGGATTAAAAGTCAACGGGTCACCAGAATCAGCAGGGCTTGTCCTCTGGGAACCACTAATGCCTGTACAATGTTTCATGGCAATCTCTCCTATAATCAAAATAAACTGAGACATTTCAGTCTGGACCAAGCAACCGAAACTCCCATCCCAAGAGCCACACAGCTAATTTACCAAAAACTGCCACAAAAACAAATCTCACTTGCAGTCTGAGTAAAATGACAGCACAATTAAGATGTTTATTTGATTCCATATATATTAATAATCATGTTTGCATGTCATAAGAGAGCACTACTCAGGCACAGATAGATCAATCCTTCCATTAAGACAGTAACATGTCTTGAATGGTCTCTGTGAATGCCAGTAATAGCTGAGCGCTCCACACTTTACTGCAGTCACTGTCGGCTTTCTCTTGCTAAGAGCATCATCATATAAACAGTTCCAGCACAGAATGTACATGAGCCCCACCTCGCTCACATTAATGCCTTAATCACGTTACAGCTGCACTTTCCATGTGCATGTAAACACGATCTGTGACCCTAAAACTGCTGTGTCATCACACATAACATCATAATGGAATAAAATGTGCATTATATTATAGCCCAAAAATTTCATCTTTTCAGTGTTTCGCCCGCCCAATCCCTGTCACAGTCTGGAGGGGCTGCAAAATGTCAAAATTAGCACAATAAAGGAACAACAACTGCAAATCTTCGAAATTCAACTGAGGATATAAACACACTCTTCATCACAAAAAGGGAAAACAATTGTTTTTGGCATCACAGAGAGTTATATCTCCACCAGGAGTACCAGGGTGCCATGAAAAGGAGAGCAAATACGTCTTGTTTTTTTATTTGACAACCATGTATTTGTGAATTTATTTTGAAAGGGTACAACTTTCTGAAACCGCAGAAAAAAAGAAGTCCTTCCACGCGGGGTAAAACATTTGGGATTTCGAGGTTTCCGCTGCAAAACAGTAATATGTAAATGTGGTCATTTAAAATTCTTTTCATCCTCTTTTGTTATGTTTTTGAATTATCTGATAATAAAATGATATCAGGTGTGTTTTCCTCCACTTGCCTTCTTTTTTACACCGTGTGCTTTAACGCACCCAGCAGGATAACAAAGGAAGAGTGGGGAAAAAAATCAATGTAATTGAACACTGTGTGGTCACTGCGATGGCGAGTGTAGATACAATTCTCTAATGTTAAAAAGGGATAACGGTGCAGAGGCATCATCCTGCACTCACATGAGCCGAAACAGAACAAACTCCAAAGTGCCAGAATTTGATGATGTAAAGTTTCAGGGTATTAAAACCCACAGCACGCAAAGGAAAAGGAAGTGGCTGTGACGGATCGGTCTTTTTTCTGAGATCCTAGTTGTCATAGAGATGGTAGTAACTTGTCGTAATGTCGGGGTTTGATGTTGCTCATTAGGCCAGTAATGATTTGTGGATAGATTGTAGGTGTGGGAGCCGTGTCTCATTTGAAGCCATACGCTGGCAGCCAGGATACTTCAGACACTAGTGTTTACTGAGAGATCCGAGCTATTTTATTACTCCTAATGTCATAATTTACATTCAGCAAGTGGACCCTAATGGATCCAACTCCACACATCTTCCTCTTTTCTTATGAATAATCAATGAAAATGAAGGTTTGCATCCTTCTGATCATACGGCCCATATAGTTGTGTTTACAGTGTTATTAGCTGTATAATGACTATTATCATCACCATTATTGTCAGTGTTGTGTGTTTTGGACCCATGATGGAACATTTATAGCAGGTGGTCCGTCGTTTTTCGGCTGTGATGAGCCGTCGTGTGAAATTCTGGCAGGAGGATTTGCTTTTATGCCACACAGTTTGACTCTTTAACTCCCTAACAGATACTGAACATCTGTCAAAAATGCTCAGCAGTGTGACAGTGTGATGCCAAAAAACAGTCAATATTTCAGCTACAGTATGCAGTATTTATTCAAAAATCTAATCGTGGGCTCTGCAGTATATTACACTCTGGAGCTACAGCAGGCAGGATTTTCTTTTAAAGACACATTTGTTGGATCAGTTCAAATCAGGCCGCAGGCGAACGCCCCATCCAGTGTAACTGAGACCGCATTGATTAACCTTGTTTACCCAAATTAAATTCTGGGTTTTGTTACCCACAGAATCAAAATTCGAGTCGAAGATGCTTCCTGAGCGAGTGCTCTGACCAGAGAAAACTGGACTCAGCAATGTTTCATCTGCCAGCTGTAAGCTTTTGCCTCTCCTGTCCCTTTAAAGCAATCACAAACTGTCTGGTATCGCTGTGTGCCGTGTAATGACTTCTCAAGCCCTGATTTCTGGGTAGTCAACTTTAAATTGTCCAAATAGTTACCTGCCGCTGCCATCTGGAACTGCCATCGCTGCCTAGAGAAGCTTTAAAGGTCCCATGGTATGATCATTTTCAGGTTCACACTTGTACTGTGGGTTTCTACTAAAACATATTTACATGTTTTAACGTTCAAACAACACTTTATTTTCCTCACACTGTCCATGCTGGAACACCTGTGTACACCCTCTCTTGTTTAGCGCCTGTCTCTTTAATCCCAGCTCCCAGAAAAGCTCAGTCTGCTTTAACTGGTCAGTGTTTGTCACATCTGCGCTCTCTGTGTCTCTGCACCATCCCTGCAGCCGAGGAATGACTGTAACAGCACTGTAGCGGCAATTTCTACCTTTATATAGTATAGTGTGACATCACAACTTCACGGAAGTCTTGTTTAAATACAGAATTACTTTCACAGTATTTATACAGTACCTACAGTGAACCAGCTTTAGAATTAAAAAAGCCGTCTAACTTTTTATGATGTGGGACCTTTAAAGGAGTAAATTGCCGATTTTCAGTCAGCTTTGTATCATAACAGTGTGGCTAGTATTTGCAGATTAACTGTGGTAAACTCCATATTAACAGTGCCCAGATCTCCCCGTCTCCCAAAAAAATGCGTCGTCCAGCGTATTTTTGCTGGCGCCCGGGCTGTTTCTGGGCAGAAAAACAGCTCAGCCTTGCCTTCAATTTTTCTCCAGTGGTCACTCGTGGTATTGCAGTAATAAATCTCTTGTGGCACAAACAATATTTACCCTATACTCCACCAATATAAGAGGCGTCTGTTAAACTGCTAAGAGAGGACACCTCGAACTGCAAACAATGTCACATATGACTCTATTATGAATGTTTTATTGTAAGACTTTCCTTAAGCCAAGACAAGCGAATTAAAAGCAAATTAAAAATATGTCCCCTTATGTGAGAATGTGTGAACAGGAAGTGGTGTCCATACTACTTCCTGGATTGTAAAAAGAAAGGCTGAAAGAGATCAAACAAAGCAGTGCTGATCAAATATAAACCAAGCTTCTATTAATGGGTTACCTTTTTTGCCTTAAATGTTGTCAGAAACATGGTTTAGTTTACTGTTCTACTGTAAATCGTTTGTTGCCAGCTGACTGCCATATTGTTTCCCGTGAAAAAACAGCCAAGCTTGCATTATATCACCCACCAGCTGGGGCATTTATTGGTGCGGTGCATTGTGGTAGTTGTACGTTTTCTACCTCTTGAGCAAACGCTAATGTCACAGTCCTTTCCCTCTGTTTTCTTTGGTCATGTTGCACCATTTCAAAGGAATTTGTGTCTTTCTACTGCACAGACAGCCCAGTTTTATGAAGAGACCGTCTCTCCAGCAGTGAAATACTTCTTCAAGCAATATGAACCCACACATCATGTGTTTACTGCAGCATCTGCAATGTTGACAGCTTGTGGCAAGATTGAAGCATTTTTCATGGGAGGGCTCCAATCCGAGCACGGCTGCACCTCTGCCTGTGCCTCTGATTGCAGGCCCTATGAATTTTTGAGTGTGCATCGCAGTGACATACAGGAGGTCTTAGCATATAAAATCATATAGAGTTTGGGGGCCCCAAGGCTTCCTGTTCCTGCCGCGGTCCTTTCCGTTTGACATTAAGACCGGAACATGCTCTCTCAGAGGAAAAGCCCAGCTTCTGCCTTTTAATGAAAGGTGTTCATCATCACCTTGTCAGCAACAGTGTGTGACTACGACAGGTTGACGCCACTTAGTCTCCCTGAGGGGAGCTTCGGCTGTCAGGCAGAATTTGCAGTCCTGCCATTTTACCTTGACAGACGAACCAACCTGGACAGGACAGGAGAGCGGGGCCACATAATGGGCCCTCCAGTTGTCTTCACCTTTAAAAAAAATGATTTGGATGACAGTCGTGTCTTATTTGAGTCCTTATAGCTGCATCTTGTTCTGCTGTGCTAGTCATTCTGTGTTTACACCAACAAATGAATCAGAGCATTACTTTCACCATCATTCATCGCCCACGCCATCACATCACCATCCTCGAAAGGCCCTCAAAGGTCAGTGTGGCGGTGATGACCGGTCTCTCCCTCGGCTGCCACGAGCGAGCGCCTTCGCTTTGCCCCAGTTCCCCTTGCATGGCTGAGCCCTGATCGCAGGCGTAAGGGGGGTTACAGTAATGCTAGCTGACATCCTGAGAAGCTGTGATTGCTTGGAGGGCTTTGTGGGCGGGCTGGGTGGATGGTGTGGGTGGCGGTGGAGGGATAGGGGCCGTGTCTCACAAGGACCTTTAACAGCCTTTTAAAAGCTCTGAGAGGGCCGGCCTGACGCCAGCCACTCACAGGAGAGAAATCGCTGACAGAGCTAAAGCAAAGGAGGGCGGTGGGGAAGGGAGGCGAGCAGGAGCGCGCAGCAGTTCCTGGAATGCCTTTTGAGTTTATCACGTAGTCCTGTGATCCCTGCGATGATCTAGACACACCACAACCTAATCGCCCTCACTGTAGTCACTGTGTAATTACAACCATTTGCACTAAATAATTCACCAGAAGCAACCGCTGAAATAACATCCAGCACTCATGGAATGCACTTCTGCGAGCTTTTCCACTGCAGCCTATTACACCACTTTAGTCTCTGTCAGGTCAGCCTGGCCACTGAGATAGAGATATCCTGCATTACAATCCCATGACCCGGCACCACTCACAGCAAGCTCACAGAGTGCTGTGTTTGACCCATAAAGGTTTGACTAAATTGGCTAATACCATGCTCCTCTGTTTCTGTGGACAATCATCCGTCAGACGGGGAGAGGGAAAAAAAGACATTATCCAAAAAGAAAACCAAAGTCCTGGGAAGCTTTATTACTCTCATTTCTTCAATAACTCCCTCAGACTTCCAGTTGCGTGCCATATTTCATCTGGCGCTGAAGAATGAGTTTTCTGACAGTGAACATGAGAAATGCAAGAGACTCAATGGGCACGGCTGGAGGGGGGCAGCCTACCCACAGAAGATCACAGCAGTGGCGATGAATGCATCAGAAAACACTGCTGTAGGCGAGCATAAGTCAACAGTGCCTAATGTGAGCCTTTGGTATGCATGATGTTAAATAGATTGTGAAAATGCTCTTTTCATGACTAAGATGGAGCTTTTCATTAATCCTGGAGCTGAACCTGCCTCCGCAAAACAACGAGCATCCCTCGCGGGAAAGACAAAACACCCACGGTGGGCTAGAGGGATCTCAGAAGAGCTCTCATGGACTCACTCGCTTTGCATCCGCCCCCCTAGCCGCGCGTGCATTTGCATGTTTGTAGATATGTGTGACACGTCATATGTGTAGCACGCTGTAATAAGTGTCTATATCCCTGAGCGTGTATCATCGCCTGCCTATGTATGTGCCTTTCAACAGCAAGTATGTACGCTTTTGTGCTCTGCGTGCAGAGTGTAGGTGGATGTGGTTCAGACAGATATTCACACAACTTAAATCATATTCTGCCTTTTATGTGTGCATGCGCAGCAGTCGGTCAGAGGAGATATAGGGTTTTGATTTTATTTTAAGCACCCCCTGTTAATGATGCCCACATGCAAAGGATTAGAGAAATAGCACGTAAATATTCACATGTGTGAAGGCTGATAAGTCTGCTCGAGCTACTTTTTTTTTTTATTTGCTGCGATATGGAAAATACTACAGGAATAACTCGCACAACTCAATTTAGCACAAATCCCCTCTGCTTGTTCCTTGCCTTCCTTCCTCCCTTCCTTCCTTCCTCCTTCAGCTCTATCTTCCATTAATTAAAAGTCAGCATTAAGAGAATGTGTGTGCAAACACATTTGTGCACACACACGTTCATTTGCAACCACAATTTGCAAGCTAAATTGCAGTGCCGGGGCTGCAATTGAGGTAGATTATCACATAAATTGAATCATGCCAGTTTGCCTTTGTGTGCCTGCGTGTACATCTGCACAAGTGATTGCAAGTTTCACTTTAATAGGCCCAGTGCCACTGGTGGCTGTAAACGGTGCACCGCAGATTCAAAATAAAACAGGTTTCACTGTCAAACTGTCATCCTGTCATGCTTTGTTAAAAAGAAGGCTGAGGCAGTTTAATCAGCCGTTGCAAAGTTAAATGAATCACCACAGGACATCAGAGGATTCAGACTTCGCTTTGGTGCCCATAGACGCTAATTCTAGGGCACATCAGCCATATAGCAGCTATAAAGCTTTCTTCATGTTCTGTCGATTCTCCAGAACCCGCACCGCACTAATCTCATCACAGCAAGCCCAGCAATCTATTTCTGAGCGGAGCCATTTTTTGAATCAAACACCTTCCTCCCAGCCGGCAGAGTGTGAGCGTGAGAGCCGGAGCTGTCCGCAGGTAACGGCCCGGGCATCTATTTGTAATGCTGATGTCTGAGCCAATAATTGCAGCCCCTTTATCAACACCTGTGCTGATAAGTGGTGGCTGTGTGGAAATCTCGTCTGCAACAGAGGGACTCATTGTGGAGAACAACGTAAAAACCTGCATCCGCTGCTGTTAAAACTGCAGATTTTTTTTTCCTCGTGCCGTCCCAAATGGGAGGGAAGCAACAGAGCGGCTAAAAGTAGCGCATCTGCAAGGCTTCATTATATATCGCTGTAACTACATGACCTGAAATACGCTCAACAAGCATGTCACCTTAAGTGTGTTGAATGGATAGTTCAAAGTAGAGTTTTTTTTTAAAGTGGAATGTATAATTCAGACTTGTCCCCATTACACAGGAACACATTTGGGAAGATATTTTACTGCACGATAGGCATGCACACATCTGTGTGCGTGCTCAGACACCAATCTTTGGGGGCGTCATTCTCACTAGAATGGATCCTATTGTGCCCATGACTGCAATAACTAGAACAAAGGCGGCATTCTGGAGTATAAGCGAAGCATTTACCATATGGATTTGGAACAAACTGCTAATCTGGTGGTACAGTTTGAATACATTTAAGTGACAAATTAAAGGGAAGACAACATAAAGGTGTTGGGCCATCATAAACAGCCACAACAGCTTCACTGCTCATTTTACAAGAACACTACTCTTCCAAAAGATATTCCCTGGTTTGGTGTTTTGATGATGATGAGCTGAGAGAGTGCTGCTGTCAGAAATCTACTGTTAAAACGTTGTCTCCTGGAAATTATGGTTCAATACAACTAATTTGCAACAACAAATATGTTTTGAGAGAAACGTTATGCTGGATTGATTTTGTTTTGTATCATCATAAGGAAACAGTTAAAATAGAAATATGGTAAATGGACGAACTTGCACTTGTATCCTCGTTCTTGTTCTAGTCTTCTGATTACTCAGAGCGCTTTAACACTACTTGTCCAACACATTTATATCGCAAAACTGTCACTTTGTTGGTGACCCTACACGTCAAAATATGACCCTCTGGGTTCCATTCCTAAGTCAGTTTTGGACATTAAGAGACAGCATGTCAATTTACGGAAAATGTACAATGTCTGCTTGTTAAAAGCCTTTTTTATTTTTCAAAATAAACTTACAACGTAGGTAAAAACACTTCATTGTTAGGTTTACATCCTTAAGTTTAGGCAGGGGTCCCCTCTCCAGCTTAGCCCCTCTCCAGTGGCTCCATGTGGCTTTGAAAAAAAACTACATGGAAATTAATAACATTTATTTATTTATTTATTTATTTATTTACATTTTAACTGTCGCTTATCATTGTTGCAGGCCTAAAGAAATTATCCCATTCTCCAGTGGTGCAAATGTGTAGCCTATACACTGAAAAATTAAAAAATTATGACTATCTCCTGGGCTAGTGCAACCTTAAGGAGCTTTTATCCTTTTAGCTTTAACGTTGATGTATTTATTTCATCCAGTAGTCCTGATTGTACAATTATGTTAATCATGTTATTCAAATTTTGCTGGACTACATAGTTGTCTACTGTGTGTCTTGTTTGTATATGATAATTGTATCTGCTATGCAGCTATGCCGCACTATGTGCCCAAAACAAATTCCCCGTTTGGGACAAATAAAGTTTATCTGATCTTCTCTTATCTTAAAATGTATGTCTACAGCCTGGAGCCTTTTACTCTGAATTTTGCCAAACCTCAATAGCAGTGTCTAGTCTTGAGTTTCCCTAACTACTATAGCTATGGATTCCAAATAAATAAAAAAAATTACAAGTCTTGGAAACAAATTACAAAATAGTGTGTGGACAGATTAATTTGCTTTTACCTCCAATGCTGCAGAGTTAAAGTACCAAATAATCATAAACAGTCCACTGCAGAGGAGCCAAAAACATATTAATGGATGCTGATTTAGACCTATTAGTAATGTTGATGGGCTCATTTAGATTATATAGGCTGTGTTAGCTTCATTATAAGGCTCAAATATGTTTTGTGGCTCCAGGCAGATTGTCTTTATATTGTTGATGGGCAAAATGTCTCTTTTGATCATTAATGTTGCTGATACCTGGGTTTAGACAACAAAAGCATAAGGTTTATTTTATTTATTTAATTTAAACCTTTATTAATTATTATTTAACTCCAAAACAAGCAATATAAAACACAAAATGAAATTACTACAAAGAAAAACTAAATTTATGTTGATCTATGTCATAAGTGAACCATGAAACAAGAAATACCAGTTTGAACAAGAGTAGCATTCCTTGTTTTGCTTTTGGGGGTTTTTTTTTTTGTTGTTTTTTTCGTTTTGTCTTTTTTTGTGTCCTCAATAATTTACTTCATCTTCATCTTTATTGCATGTCTCTGTCTTACTTTGTATAATCTCTTTTGTCCGTGCACTTGTCTTCACTTGTTACACAATTAAAAAAAAAAAAAAAGAAAGAAAAACAAGGGCAACAACAAACAATTTAAAAGACCAGCTGAAATACATCCTGACGTTGTCATATTGATGATATGTACAAAATTCCTGCAACAGTGCTTTGAAACAGCCGAGAGGAGCCAATGAGCGCAACTTTAAGTCCTTCTGCAGAAGATTCCACAGATAAGGAGCTGCAAACATAAACGCTCGTTTGCCGCACTGGGTATGTATCCAAGGTAGAGACAATAAAAACATCTTCTGTGAGCAGACTGTACAGCCTTTTTCATTTTTTGGCTTAATGCACACACATAAAATGCTGGAAGTAGGCCAAGAACAGCTTTGTAAACAAGAGAATGCCAATGGAAAAGGCTACGAAATTTTAAAGAGAGCCACCCAACCCGAGCATACGGGATACAGTGATGAGTTAGGGGCTTAAAGTAGGTAATGAATGTCAATGCACCATGGTACACGGAGTCATGGGCACACTGGGAGAGTGTATTCACATATAATACATCTCCATAATCAAGCACAGTCAAGAAAGGTTAAGTTTAGAAAAAAACATCATGGTTTCGTTTGCTATACATACTAGCATGCTACACTAACTCTCACATGGGAAATGAACGGCTCCCTGGTGAAAGTCCAGAGATCCATTAACCTTCCCTCCAAACTGACCTTCACAGACTTTCTCAGTCTTACACTCCACCTGGTGCGTATCATACCACCACAAAGGCTGCTTCTGTGCATCTGATCCCAACATCCACTGACAAAGCCGCAGCATTTGCCAAGCTGGGAGTGAGAACGAGCTGAGACATTCACCAGTTCACACACTGAGGCTACCGTACAAGGTGTCGCCTGCTACTCAAGTCACACGCACTTCAACAACTTGGGGCGCAGTATCTTGCCCCAGGATACTTTGATGTAGATTGGAGGAGCTGCTCTTCCAATTGGTAGACGACCTGCTCTATCTGCCAAGTTGGTCATCGACAAAGTATGTTATTTGTTGTCCTACAATATCTTTACATGCAAAAGAACATCTACCTGTAGCAAACTACAGCATTATCAGACTCCTCATGGTACTCAGAGCACGTGGATAAACATTGTGGGCTTGTTTCAAAATTGAAAAAGCAAAAAGTAGCTAGCAGTACGAGACTACTTAACTAGAGCTGCAATATTTCCTGACATTTACCAAAGCACACTGTACTGAGGATACAAACCCTTTGTTATCTGCTGTGGCTATCCTTGACCTCACCACTGCACATGCTCTCAGTGTTGTGTTATGTATGTCAAGGTGGGTGTTAGGCAGTAAGGCTCGTCTGCATTTTATATTCCTCCCCTAATTTCAGTCCTCTCATTTATCCAGGGTTTTCCTTTAATTTGTCCTTAAAGCTGTTAAAATCAATATTTTTTATATTAGCAGTGAATCAAAGGACGAGAGGCCTGTGTGTGATTTGAAAGGGGTGCTCACAGCGACAAACCCACACAAAATGATCACATGACTCTGCAGTCCTTGTCAGCTCTACAGAGCTTTTTAGCATCCTTCAGCCGGGCGCCAAACAGCAGTGTTTTGACCGTGGTGGTATTTTGTTGTGCTGCTAACGTGTGCTTCCTCCTTCAGTCTTAATGACGGCATTTGATGTGTGAAGGGCGACGGGTGTGATTCCAAAGCAGCCACACAGTTCCTGCTTTGAATGTTTGCATTGTAGTCTGTGAGGTCTGCCACACTGCTGTGTTTCTAGAGTTTGTTATATTTCCTGGGCATATTAATTTGTTTTTCTTATTTTGGACTTTGTCCGCCCTGAAGCCAAGTCCTATAACCCACCTTTTTTTTTTAAATAATGCATGAAAATAAACACATCAGTTGTTCAAACAGTAATCTGTTTCTGTGGCAACTTGGGGAAGACGGGTCTATTTCATGTTGTGTCTCAGCCATCCCCAGACAGGTATAACAGGCAGACTAAACATAGTGGAGCATTTAAAAGCCCACAGTTTCCCTCAGGAAATCTAAAAAGAGACTGAATATTGGATTTACATTCATCAGGTGGACACAAACACAAATGCTTATGTTGCTGCATGTCTGCTGGATGTGTAAATAAACACCTTTTTGCTAATGTTATGATAATATGTCAGCTATGTGTTTACAGCTCGTTGCGCTGCCCCCTAGTGGCCAAAAAATAAATTACTGCAGAGGCAACTATACATCAGCTGAAAATCTTGTTTTTGCCAGCCTCTAATTTAACTTCTCACATTGCTGCAGTGATATAACACAAGTGACATCATTGCTAGGAGTGGTTACAGGTGCAACAGAGCACACAGAGCAGTGAAACACTTATTTTCATCCTGATATTAAGTTACTGTTAAGGTCCAGATGTACCAAATTGACAACGAAGAACTAGTGGCAGTGTAGGCTGACTGTTGCGTTGCCTCATGTCACTGATGTCTCAGTCAAAAAGCTGCACTTGAACATACTACAAAGATCACAGACAACATTCTGCACCTCTGTGAGAGGAAATAACTCTCCGTACCTCCATAGCAGCAGGTGGCATTAGTGTGTATTTGTCCCTGCACTGGGTCAGGTAACACACAAAAAGCTGTGTAATGGGTAAAAATACATACATATATAAATTCACAGGTACAGGCACAAGTAAAATTGAGCTACATGCAGGTGAGCAGCAGGTAAAAACAAAAATATATATATTATATTTTTCAGAATAAAACTGATGAAAAAGCTGTGCAGTACATGTGGAATATTTTGACATCTAAATCACTATTATCAAGCCGCAATTTATTTTATTTTGAAAGTCAATGACACAAGTCAAACCTTTGGCATTCAACACCAAAGTGGAGGACTCCAGCAAAGACACTTTGCAGCCCCAGGATGAGGTAGCAGCCTACATCAAGTTCAAAACACCCAGGAGTATTCTTTTGAGGGTTTATGGTGGTGAAGGGAGCATGGTAAAATGTTTTCTAACGTAGCAGTGATTGTGCAGAGTGTTTTTGCCCTCCTGGCATTGAGCGCAGCCAGTGAAAGAGACTTTCCCTCCGCTGGATTTGTAATTCAAGTTAGGAGAACCCAGCTTAATGTGAGTGACTGTAGCTTGTGTTTTTTTAATCAAGGGTGCTGGTCGGGTCGCGGGACTTTTATTAACGGATGCGGATGGGTGTGGCTTTGACTTAGACGTAATGATGGGAAACGAGTCGGCCCCGGTGCAGAGCTTTACGGTTATGGGCAGTTGCAGATTTTCAAAAATGGATCCATGCAGGACTCTGTTCATCATTCCAAAAGGGAAACTGGAGGATCAAGAGGACGGATTTAAGATGGTAGTTAGCTCATCAACAACACAACCTGTTGAAAGAACAAATATTTACCATACGCCAGTGAACAACAACACAGTTGCAACCATTTCTGCGAGAAAGCTTCAGTGAAAAAAAAAAAAATCTAAACTAACAATCCTGTTTCGATCTCATGGTCTCTTGGCTTTAATCATTTTGTTTACTTTCCTCACTTCTGTCTCGCTTCTCATGTGCTGAGCTGCAAAATAGAGTGATTTCAATCACCTATGGGCTCGACCGTCTCTGACACCGATTAAACATGCTGAATCGGCCAAAAAACAGCTGACAAGGGCTGACTACTTCCAACAATCTCCTTGCAAAAACTATGGCGACAGATACTCACCAACGGCCTGACAATGACCACTGGCTTGGTGTGTCAGGGCACAGTACAGGGCAAGTACAACCCAATTGCCAGAATAAATGCTGGCACTTTTACAAACCACAGATATGTAGCAGATATGTTGAACACCATGGTCAAGACGTGGTTATATTAAGGCACAAAAATCACTTGGTTAAGGTTGATGCTGCTTGGCAGTCACCTCACCAAGGTGTCCAACTATCCACCATCCCCTCCTCCTCCTGATGAGGAACTCAGTTAATACACATGTAATGTGAACTAGCATGAAACCTAAAAATGTAACAAATATGTGGTCAGCAGAAACGTATAATGCTTTCTGCTGATGACTGTGCTGGTAGGTGACATTTTATGGACAATATACTGAGGTGTTAGCTCACTATTATGTCACAAAATGACTTTTATCCACGTTATTTTAAACGTTTCTGTATTGGTACTGGGAGACAAAAATTATGCAGGTTTTCACAGACAGTCTTCATGAAAAAATACATTTAAAAAACCAAAATAAGTTGTTGATATGCACTTCTTTTAAAGGACTGAGAAATACTGCAGACTAAAGTACCTCCAAAGATGCTAATCTGAGAAGTGGTTTCAAGGGAAAGTGAGCACAAATGGGATATATAGAGTGCAGTGCAGCGTGATCACAGTGGACTGGTGCCTCTGTCCGGTTACACCCACATTCAGAGGTGGAAAGAATATCCAAGCAGGAGCGTTGCTATGTTGTTAAATTTTACTCAGGCCACGCTTGAGCTGAACTAAAAGAACAGCTCAGAAAGTATCTATCTACCTATCTATCTATGTGAAGTATTTCTTACATCACAGAAAGTATCTATCTATCTTTTTATCTGAAGTTTTTCTTACATCACTAAAAGCACCTTGGTTGTGCTGGGTTATAATGGTGGTAAAGAGGACAGATAAAGTATGTCTAAATATGGTTTCTGAAAAGCTGGGACGTGAGAGCAGCTTCTTTTTTTATTATTTCATTATGCAGGTGCAATACAGCAGAAGCACTGAAATCAGCAAACATTACACAGCCGTCTATGAATAGCAGGAGAAGAAATCACAGGTGATAGTTTGGGAAAATAGGAGGCAACAGTTACTGGTAGCATCAGGGCTGTCACAGCTCCCAGCTCTCTGGTGTCATTGTAACTGTCACTCTTTGGGTAGGAGAGAGGGGAACACAAGAGTCTGCAGCTCTTTTATGGCTGCCATCATTTAATGTCGGGGAGAGAATGCATTCAGGTGCTGCTCGTTAATATATATTGTCTTGGAAGGGCTCATGTCTATATGTTAATGGAGTTTATTAATGCAAAGGAGGGAGTAGTGGGAGAGGAGGGGGGGAGGGGAGCTGGTTAAGAGGGTGGCATGCAGGGAGCTTGAAGGGAGCTAAGGGCTACGGGAGGGAAGGATATCTCATATCATCATTTTGAAGGTTTTACAATGATTATCGAGGGGCTCATTCGTCACACATTTGTTTCCTCCCTCGTTGGTTTAATTAAATCATAACTCCAGCACTGCTTTGTCTGACTGAAATTATTTACACAAAAAAAGCTAAAATCTCTTGTTGATGCACATTCAATAATCATGATTAGTCATGTCATTAAAGGGACGGTTCGGATTGTTTGAAATGAGGCTGTATGAGATACTTATTCATAGTCAGTGTATTACATACAGTAGATGTCGGTCGGCATGCCCCCAGTTTAGAGAAGCAGTGGACGAGGGGCTGCAGCAAGATGTATTTTAGCCACCTAAAACAAGTCAGTTTAACAGTTTAAGTGTACGCTATACTCAGAGTATTTTTACTGCTTTACCTTTCCATCGGACAAGGAAGAAGCCAGCTTCAGATTCTCAATTTTGTGCTTGTCAAAAGCTGCCAGACTACAGTGAATGAAAATTCACTTAAAAGACGATGATATGTTGAAGCTGTGTTTACACCTTGTTTCCACTGCCCCCAGGTGGCCAGAAAAGTTACTGCAGCTATTACAATTTTCTTCCAAGTTGTAAAACATCTTCAGTGTGTGACGTTAGATATGCAGACTGCTTTTAATTTGTGTTGTTTTGCTTGTTTTAGTCTGATTGATTTGTTCTTGTTTTGTTTTGGTTTGAAAGTTTCATTTTCGTTTAATTTGTTTGATTTGAACGAGGTGTGTATGGAATACTGACGTTTATTATGAACCTCCTGAGACCTGAGCTTTTGTTTGGTTTGCAATTTTATTCTTTTTCAAAGCTATTAGGGATCAGTAGGACCCAATAAGTTTAAAAACCTAAACACTGTCAATAATAATAAAGTCCCAGTGTCCTTAAACGAGTATTTCCTAATTAACGGTGTCTTAGTTTGTTACTGTTGATAAAACTGGCCAAATTATCAATCATAAATAAACAAGTTTCAACCATAAAATGTGATCAAGTTTTGGATCTTGTCCACTTTGTGTCAGGATCAGCTGCAAACTGACTTGGCAGAGATGGCTGCCATCTTGTTTTTACATGGATTAGTGTACTGTGCTCTTACTGCCACTAGATGGCACAAAAAGTGTCAACGAACGAGGACAACAGGTCTGAGTTAAGTAGAATGAAGTATAAGGTCAAGTAAACCCAAAATGTGATGTCCTCATATGAGGACACAGGGTCTCAGGAGGATATGTTTATTGATACATTTTTAAAAAGAGGGGGTAGGACTTGATAAGTATTAAGTTTTTCCTACTCCTGTTAGACATGAAATAATTATTATGTCATTAACTGAATATTTTTGTTGGCTATTGTTTTGTTTTGTGTTTTCTTTTTTTTAACATGTTCAAAATAAAAATCTGATCTAATGTATAATGTGTTCAAGGTTTAACTCTACTATAGTTTCTGGTTCCCTACAGTCTTGGTTTCCCACGATGCCCCTCGACAACCCAAAGAGAAGACGAGCGGCTATGTTACAGTAATTTCCAGCAAATATGGACCTGTGGGCACACGAGTACAGCTTGATATCCAGCTCTTGAACATGTGGCTGTATCTGTGATCTCGGCTGTTCCTTTTACTCCTGCAGTATTTTCCCCCTGCTGCCTTTTAGTCTGTTGAGGCCACTTATGGTGGAGAGAGTAAAAGTGAAAGAGTGATGCCTCCGCCCGCTCTGTGATGTAGGCCCACTGCTCCCTGTGTGACTGTTGAACAGTGGTGCACTATAGTAAGAGCTGCTCTTTTGGTGTATTTCCTATCTTTGTACTATTACAGTTTCTTCCTCAGTTTTTACTGACACATTATACTGTTTGTTTTCTTTTTGTGTGTGAATTTGTGCTGTATGTTTGTTGTTTTATGGCAGTTTAAAGTGTACGCATGGTCGTATGTTAGTGTATGGTTGTGTCTGTAAATGAGCGTGAGTGTATGAGTGATATATGTATTATACTTTCATGATGTAAAATCATGTATTTCTACTTTTATAAATGTGAGTTCTGCGTCTATTCATCTGTCAGCATGAATATTAATAAACTCAAACTCATATATATAATCATCTCTACACTGAAAAGGTCATCATCAAGTGCAGTCACATTGTTGTACAGTGTGCTGCTTTTTTCAAAACACACACAAAAAAGAGCCAAAGTCTTTGGAAATTGCCATCAGTTTTTAAAAAAGGTAAAAAGTTTTCCATTTTAGATGCATTGTAAACATATTTATGTGCCATCATGCCCTCTGTGTTTGGCCAGTTATCCAAATAAATAAGCAAAACACACCACAAACAACAAAATGGCCTCAAAATGCACAGTGGGTAAACAAAAGCTGCTTTTATAGGTGTCAAAGTGCTTTGAGTTGAATTTCTACTTCAATAGAGGTGTGTATTTATTATGTACATAAAAGCACACCAAAGCACATTTCCCTTCCATCAGCGTGACAGGCATACTGCAATCTAACAGACGTGATCCACCCGCACCTCTCTTAAGAGAATATTTATTGCTGTCTAAAGTAAATGTTTCTCAGACATGCTTGTTTATGTATAAATACCTGAATTGTAGGCAAGATCTCGCAGATACATTTCATATTTTTATCTTATCTTTAAACATTCACTCACATTCAACTGGGAAGAAAATGATTTTCAGTCACCTTGCAACAAGACATCAATTTTTAAATCTATTTTAGAGGTTTGCAGTTATGAAATTCTTTGAATATAACACTGAGTTATCGTCCTCGCCCGCTATTTGGACACAGGTAAAGGTCGAGTGTGCAGGTAGCAGTGAGGGTGCAGAACTGAAACTTCTCCTGTGTGCCAAACGTGTCGGTTGGTGGTCGACCCAGAAATAAAAAACAAATGGCCCCATCTAGAGTCAGTGTTTGATTTGTCCATTCCAGGCTACTGTAGAAACAACATGGCAGACTCTATGGAAGAGGACCCACTTCATATGTAGATATAAATGGCTCATTCTAAGGTAACAAAAACACAATGATTTTCTTAATTTCAGGTGATTATAAACTAATAAAAATGTAGTTATATTATATTCATTTCTGCCAATACATACCCCTGAATCCTACTGTCAGGGACCAAGCAGTGAGGCAACAAGGACACAGGAGTTGTTGACAAAATCTTGGGAATTGAAGAAATGAACAACTAGGCCTATGAAATGAAGTCAACGTAACATAACTATACTCACTATACTAAACAAGGTGTCAACTGAACAAACTGACCTGTCAAAGTGACACAACAGGGAGCATATATAGTGGCTTGGTCCAAACCAAAGACTACACAAGGGGTACCCAAAATGGAGACAACCACAACTAAATACAAAGCAAAACTAACGACTACCAAATCCCCCCATGACATGACAGCACATGGGTTGATCCAATGAGTTGGCTCCAGGATTTAAGGCTGAATACAAATATCCACCCTCTGGACTTGCAGATCGAGCCCTTGCGGACTTCAGTTGTAGGTAGTGTGGCGTATTTACTGTCATCATGTAAAGTCTTTGAGGGCAGAGACTGCAAGCGGCTGACAGACAGCCCTGGAGACTGTTTTACTTGATGCCGTGGAAACGTTCAACCAACCCTGCTGTCATATTCATATATATGTCTTACAAATTGATGAATAGTGCCTACTCATCTGTCTCTGCTGATAACAAGATATAAATCCCATGTATACATGGACAATGTCATGTCTGTATTGCAATGAATTGTGGGTTATTAAATCAGTAAAGTCTGCTGCTATCTGCAGAAAGTCTTCTTGACGTCCCTTGTGGACTTGTTGAATTGTGGATTTGGACAGCCCTTAGAACTCCCAGACTTCCCAGGAACACGCCCGCAAAGTCAGCGAGTCTGCGAGTGTGGTGAAGTGCGGACATTTGGATTCAGCCTAATAGTCCTCAGCCCTCAGCCACACCTTTTGCTCCACCAGAAAGTGACCTCCCCAAACAACCACAGTAACTCAAAGACAGGGAGACTGTATGTAAATGTTACATTTCCCTTTGAAAACAAAAGTGTATTTTGAAAGAGGACAATCCATGTAACAGGGTACCTTGCATGTTGTATGTGGACATGGAAAGTCCATGACCAAACGTCAATATGTGACGAGGTCAGAGAGAGGATGTGTTGGTGTAGATAACAAACTAATGAGTTTAAAGGGTGTGGATTGGGAAAACAATACCATGTGCGGCTGTGACCATCACACCTCCACACTGGACCTTTCAATAAATCTCTCTCTTGAACCTGATGGGAAGATGCTTCTATTGGTTGTACTTATCTACTTATTTTAGGTTCCTTTCTTTCTTTCTTTCTTTTCTATTAGAATAGAATAAATTTTATTGTCGCAGTGGGAGGTTTGCCTCTGACATCACAGCGTCTGCAGCTTAAAATCAAAGCAAAATAACAGCATTAAAAAACAAACCAAAAAAAGGTGCCATGCCATTGTTCTAGCGACCCATTTTCCTGAAACCCCAACAGTCCAAAAAGTGTCCCATTGGACCCAAAGCCCATTTGAGCAGTAACCTGTTCTCCTGTAAACAAACACCCATTTCTCTGAAGGCCCACTGTTCCCAAAAATACACACTTTCCCTGTAGTTGGATTCAATCAGTCGACCCTGCTCACTCGTCCTACTCTGCCTCTGATTGGCTTACCCTGATATAATTACCCTAACCGTAACCAATCCCACTCCTCTTGCCGAGACCTAACTGATCCAACCTACAAGTCAACGAGTACTAGCCAATCAGAGGCAGAGTAGGGCGGGTCATGCCCTCGCCTCGTGGAAAAAAATTGGCACCAGTGTGTTTTGGGATAACTGGCTGTCAGACAAATGGGCTTTTGGTCCAATGGGACATTTTCTGGACTACTGGGGTTTGGGAATAATGAGCCGTCAGGACAATGGGCAGTCCCCGAAAAACAACAACACATACATTCATCCATCAACTGCAGGCAGACGTCCCCAAATCACAGCAAAACAACAGTAAAATCACAACATATGTACCTCTGCATCTACTGTTTATACTTGCTCGTGTGTGTGTAGATTGATATTGTTTATTTGTGCTATGAGTTCCTCGTGTGCTTGTTTGTTATTTGCGTCTTTTGTTTTTGATGATTAATGTCTTTTTTCAAAGTTTGTTTACATGGGGGAGGACTCTGAATGAGCCCTCTGGGCTTCCTTCCTCTCCTGCACTTCAATTACTGTCTTTTCTTTTGTATGTGTTTTGTATCTTCATGATTGTGAGACTAAATTAAACATCTCTATAAACAATATAAATATGTTATTTGCAGTTGACAGTCAGACAATCATAATGTTTGTTTACAGTAACTTCCGGACAGAAATCCCTCGCGTCACTCAAGATAAATTAAACAGCGCTGAGCACAAGCTGCCACAGTTGGTTAGTTTTTAGCCACCTGAAATAAGACTCACCTAAAAAAATCCTTATCGGCTTCGGTATACATTACATTTGGAATATTTTCACCATTTTACCTTGTCATCAGACAGCCCTGTGCGATGGGGAACTGAAGCGTTATCGCAAAGCCACCAGTCATTTTACTGCGCAAAAACATGAGTTGCTACTACTGCTACCTCAATCAGCTAGCATGTCAGGTAAAGCACTGAAAATATTACAAATATAGTGTACACTTAAACTGATAACATTAATCTAGGTGGCTAAAACAGTTTTTGGTGCTGCCCCCATCCACAGCAATACATAATTAGCTTCCAAGCCAGGAAATTGGGTTCATCGAAGACGCTAGCAAAGCAAAACAGTGCATAAAATAAGCACAACAGAAACATCAGACTGGTCCGACCAACATGTTGAACTACCATAAAACTTCAATTAGTAGCCCAGGCTATTATTTGCTTAAATCACTGAACTCAACAGGCCTATATTTGAGACAGACCTTTAATTCCTTTCACACAAAATTGTTGCTCTGCAAAGATCTGGAAATAAAATCAAATTGTTTATTTGAACCAGTATGAATATTACCTGTATAAAAATTAGGCTTTGAGTAACATTTCAATTATGTGTTATGTTATGACAATGGTTTTATGGCACTCGGCGTACTGACACACCACCACTTTATCCTGCTAAAACAATATTCATAACTTGGATGAATTTTTATGAAAAGTACTTTTTATTATTTTGATCTGAGGATGCTTACGGACTAAATAAAGATAAATAACTTAGCGGGTGATTGAGGAATGGACACTCTTCTCTGTCTTCTCTGATGGTCATGGTTTCAGTAAAGTGAAATCAAACAAGCTAACGATGTGTAGCATCTCCATACTGACAAAAGTTAAAACATTTATATTTGTATGTGCGATCTAAACAGCTAACTAACGTTAGCTCAACAATCCGGTTTTATATATCCAAATAAAACCTATACAGCTTGGCGACCAGACCAGGCTTCTAATTGAGACTGGCCTTTATTTGTCAAAATGTGCAGCTACACCAGGCTTGTAAAAGAGACTGGGCGTTTAATTGGGACTAGGCTTCTAATTAAGTTGTACCATACATGTATCTTATGGTTACAGCTGAAAATGACAACAGAAGTAACATGTTTCAATTCTACCTATAAGTAATTGTTGTTGTTAGTATGATGTCATCGTAATTTGGTCGATAAATGGCAAAATAAGAAGCACAAGAAAGTGTAGACGGTTTTAAAGTCCGTTTTCTGGTGATTGACCATTAACTATGCGTCAGCATTAATGAAGCGAACCTTAATTGGTGCTCCGACTAAACTGAAACAATATTTGAATTCCACTCGTGTCTGGAGCTGCAGGCGTGGACTGATTGAACAAATGGCCTGAGGCATGTGGGGAACATTAAATGGACTTGAGTAAAGGTGAGTGTAACTTGATGACAGATTCGAAGGCGAGAGGCAAAAGATGCTCTCGAACCCTGGTGTAAGATAATGTGTATAATCCACTGCAGGGATGTTAAGTGCACTCATTTCACACTCCATTTCACACAACGCTGCCCCAGGAAGAATCTGTGTGTATGTATGATGACTCAGGAAATGCACAACATCACTCTTCTGGATCTTTCTGTTGTTGTTTCTCTCCATTGTTAATAAGTTCAAAATCCAATCGTTTTTCCACACTATTGCAGAATTAATGATATGTCAGGAATATAATAAGGGCCGACTCCATGCTATGTGTGAAATTCATACTAGTCAATGGAAGTCGGTATTTGGCAGAAAATTACTTCACAAGATGTATTACCGACGTTAAAATGCTATTTGGGGGTCTAATTTCTACCTGTTGCTTTATTCTACATTTACAACCTAACGCACAAAATTGAAACAGCAGAACCTCAAGAGATAATAGCGTCTGTTTACCTGCTACAAGGACAAACATTTAATTTCCATCCATCAGAAGATAGGGCACCCTCTCAGTGTCAGTGGTCTCTTATAATTCAGACTAAATGGTCTTCAGGAACTCCTGCTGATGTGATTCATACACATCATGTTTCCATTAGTCGAAACATCATAGACTTTAAACATTTTCACACACATTTAATATATAAAACACAAAGACACTGTCCCCAGAGGGATGAAATGTGGTCCACTAATTATAGGATGTTCTGAAAACCTGACAAAGGACCAGAAATTCATGCACGCTTGTAAAGAATATATCTGTGTGTGAAAGGGTGTAGGTTTTGTTTCAACATGTGGAGGAGGCACATGTGAAACAGGGGGTTTGGGAGTCCTCTGCAAGAAAGTATTTAGCATCAAAAACTAAGGTCATGTTTACATGAAAACGATCTGCTAAAAACAGAATAGTTTCTCATTTTCGTTTTGAAAAAAGTTCCACGTTCAGATGACAACGTTTTGATAACAATTACCGTGCACACAGATCCGCAAAAATGACCAAAAACACTGTGGTATACATGCCAGGCCAGTAGATGGCGGTGTGACTTTGTAATGAAACAACACACACCTGTGCACATGTGCTTCCCTCTACAACAAAACAACAACCGCACAAACTTTTGTCTGGACGGACGACTACGGTAAATCTACACTTGGCTGGAGAAGCATTGATAAATTCAACAGGGTGAGCAGCACAAACAGAGCTCTGGAGTCCGCCATTGTTGTTGTGATGGTCGACTTCCTCGCGCATGCCTTGTGACTGGAGCCGTAATGCACATGTGCGAAAAGTCTCTATTTTCAGAGTTACAGTATATTGCAAGTTTACATGACAACGGAGACGGTGCTGTTTCCAAAAAATTGTTTTGGAGAGGAGGAGACCCCTGCGGATAATTTGTCTGTTGTTAAAAACCTCCTGAACATCTGGTTTGGAAATAAAGTGAGCATATATTAAGGGATCAGATAGAAAAGGTGAGCAAACATTAGCAGGTGCTGGACAAGCGGCCTGTCTGCAGTGTGCCAAACAATGTAGAAAAAACACTGATTTGTAACATGAAACCGCTTTATTCAGTGTTTTTACCAGTTGAAATCACCTGGTCTGTTTGCTTGGGAGAGGAAGAGACCTCTGAGGGTAATTCGGCTCCTGGTAAAAACCTCCTGAACATTTGGATCTTAAATTATCAGAGAAAAAAGGTGAACACAGATTAGCAGGTGCTGGGCGAGCAGCTTGTCTGCAACATGCCAAAGAGTGTAGAAAAAAACACAGATTAGTAACGTGAAACTGATTTATTCAGTGTTTTTACAGCTTTAAATTACTAGGTCAGTTTGTTTTGGAGAGGAAGAGACCTGTGTGGATAATTCAGCTCCCGGTAAAAACCTCCTAAATGTCTGGAAATAAGGTGAGCACACAATAAGTTATCAGATAGAATAGGTGAGCAAACATTAGCAGGTGCTGGACAAGTGACACGTCTGCAACATGCCAAACAGTGTAGGAAAAACACTAATCCATTTGTCTGGGAGAGGAAGAGACCTCTGCGGATAATTCAGCTCCCAGTAAAAACCTCCTGATCAACAAACAGTGAAGAAAATGCAACCGGGAGAAGTTTCACCTGGTTGCAATTGCCAATCCTCACCACTAGATGCCACTATAGCTCCCTAAATCTTACACATTGTTGCTTAAAATTCTGTCAAAATAAAAGTCCTCCACTGCTGCACGTTATAAATATTTTGGTGTTTCCTCTCCATCCCACCTGATGTCTACTCCTGTGTGTGTGCACACATGCTATGCTAATGCCACATGAGGGCATGCATTAGTGCAGGGGGTTTTACTTGTCATGTATTTATTTAGGTATATTTACTCAGTTCTTTTTTTCCAGATTAAGTGACCTGTTTTTCATTTTAAGGAAAAAAAACAGAGCCTGCTGTGTTTGTAGTGTAGCCATGTTTCTCATTTCCCCTGTCTTTACTATGGAAATGTTTGGAAAACCTCCCCAGTGAGCAGATGGCGTCTGCCGGGAGGAGAATGAAGCTAGAACCTGGGCTGTCTATACACTGCGCACACATTTTCCCATTTCCAGCACAAGCCTTTGTAAAAGGGAACAACAGAGGTCTGTCGGGAATTTAACCATGGGTCTGTTTTGGGAAACAGTGCACACGTTTGTTTATTGCCGTCTTGCTCTTGGATCCATGCTGCAGTTACAGTAAAGGGTTTGGAGAGTGGAGAGTCTCTCTGCAGGCTGGAGAGCAGGCTCAAACCCTCCCTCCCTCCCTCCTGGAAAGATTTCAATCACTCTGATCATCGTGGTTTCTATCAAGAGAATGTGTTCATTATTTGACCCCGGCAGAATGAAAATGTAAAGATGCACTTGTATTCCCCAGGCAAACTAATCTACGGCATGCTGGTGCGTCTTCGTGTATTATTAAGCAGAGAATGAAGCAATGCTACAGTATCTGCTTACACTCTGGCCCATGACACATTAAAGAGAACTTTGCAGCAGGCAAACCAGGGGTCTTACGCTGAGTCTGCACTTGCTAAACTAACTCGGAGGACAAGATAAGCCAGGCAAAGCTCGGAAAAGTAAATCTAAGGCTGTTTGAATAAGCCCCTGCACCTTCCTGCTGGCTACAATCTACACACACAGTATTCCTCCCAATCTCTCTCCGGGGGAGATTTCTTAAGCGTGCTTTGTAGCGAGATCCAGGTAGGCTATCAGTCACTGCGGTTGTGAAGAGCATGCCAACGAGAATAACCCAACGTAAGACATAAAATCTATCTCGTGGGGGCTCGCGAAGCTGGATGAGATTGAATTAAAATCTCTCTTTTTGCTGAGTCAGACTCTTTAGATAATTACCCACTGATATGAGGAACATTTCCCCTCTTGGCTGTAAGTTCAGAGGGAATGCAGACAATGGCATATTTGACTGCAATCATGGCAGCCCCCCCACCATGAATTGGAGCAATGAGAGTAAGATAGCACAAAGCTAATCTCTGGCCCCACAATAAGGCCTGAGGGAGCAGCCCAAAATGGAAGCAGTATTAATACCGAGGTTTCTTTGTGTGTCAGGTATCTCTGCTTCATCTCACGGTCCTTGACCACAACCTCCAGCCTTGTGTTTCCACAAACGTGCGAATAAAGCACAACGTACACCCCTGTCAACAGAATAATGGCCTTGGAGTAACAACCGTGCATGCCTAAGTAACCTATTAAAGTTTGCTCTGGGGTACACAGCAGCAGTCTCACATCAGCAGTTCTACCGCTGTCTCCAATCTCGCTTCCACTGCCAGGAGGCTGCACATCTGCACAGCACAGTGACTGACAATCGATGGTTCACACACCGTTCATCCCCCCACCATCACCACCCCTCCACCCCAAACACACACACACACACACACACACACACACACACACACACACACACACACACACACACACACACACAGAGACACTCACAAAACACCACCCAGCCAGCCGGGGTGCTCCCCTACGTGACTCAACTTGTTTCAGGGGCTGAGAGGGAGACACGAACACAGAGGTGGAGATTAGATAAATGTGGGGGAGCTGAGGGAAGAAGAAGAAGAAGGAGAAGAAGAAGAAGCGGCTGTTTGCATCCTGTTGTTGCCATTCAGAGTCAAACTGGCTTGTATTAAAGAAAAGATTTGTCCACGGTTTGGTTTAATCTGCGCGCTTTTCAGAGCTGTAACTATAATCATATTTACACCCTGTAGCTCCGGCAGTTTTTGGATATTGAGTCATTCTTTTATCATATTTTTTTATATATATATATGTGTGTGTGTGAGAGAGAGAGAGAGACTTGGGGCGCCTCTGCAGCGCAGCGAGGCACACAGCTCCACACACAAAACGCTGCGCCTTAACGCGTAAAAACAATCAATGCACCTACAGTCCTGGGCGTTGCACTCGTGCTCGTGGACAATCCACAGATCTTACTTTCCAAAAACTGTCACAGCCATTATGAGTCATGAATTGATTTGAGTACAAAAGCAGCGCTGGAAACAGTCGCACCAACATGTTTTTGCGTTGGATCCTCACATTTTGTATCACGGACACTAATGGATCCGCCTTGAGATTTAAGTACATTTAAGTCACGACGTTTTCTAAACATTTAAATTGGCGTAGATGACCCATTTTTTCACAGCCTGGGTGGCTGCACTTACCCCTATCTCCTGCCCACGAAGAATCCTTTCATAAGAAGTGACCCATATCCAAAGCAAAATCGTATCTTGTTGGGTCTATCACAGCGGAGAAGGGAGGATTTCCTGGCTTTTCTTTGTTTTTAAATTAATTAAAACCTAATAGTTTCTGAATAGTATCCAACAGGAATCCACACGCGTGTCGAGGCTGCGTCGATCCCCCCCAAAATCATCGCTGAGCGCTGTCCACGGGAAAAGTGGTGCTGAAAAAAGTCTTAAGTCCCAACTTTAGGCTGTGTGCGAAGGGGAAATAAATGGCACGTCCAGCACGGCCACTCACTAACACAGCTCCCGAGAAGACGGAATCAGATTTTTACGGGATAATAGAGCGGAGAAGCACATATCCCACACACCCGAGGCGGAGAGCACTTTCAAGCTGATAGACGGAAGACGATACGCGCACCGTGCACTGGATGTGATTGATGTTACAAGCATCGCAGCACACCGCCTTTATCAGGGAAGAAATGCACCATCAATGAATGAGGAGGGGGGTACAAAAAAACGTGTGAATGCCAGATTACAGCATGTAACACCACCAGCGCTTTGGCAGAGGATGCATAGTCAAAAGTGTGACATGAAGGCTTTGCTTCCATTTGTTATATCCTAACGTCGATTTGGCCGCCTGGCGCCTCACCTCTCAGCTCTCACTTCACTGTCGGTGTTTTTTTGTACATTTATTCCTCTCTGTGAAGTCTGCTCTGGCACTCAAGTCTAATTAAACTAACATATCTCACTATTTAAGCCAGTTAATGAGACACATTTAACGTCTGGACTTGATGCAACAATTCTCCATCCCATTAAATGAACACTCTCATGTCTGCTCTGATGATATTCTGGGACTATCTGCAATATGATAGCGCGCAATCAGTTCAATTATGGCAGTGGCATCAGAGGATGTGGTGTGATGGTCTCAAATATGACGCTTCTGGGTCGACTCAAACGTTACAGGTGCTGCTGCGCAGCATATGCAGCGTGTTGAGTCTCAGGATGCTGCTGTGACGTTGACGAACATATCAAGTCCAATCACTGAGTGCGAAAACTCAATCTAGATGCTGCATGTGTGTGAGTGAGTGTGTGTGTTTCACTGACTGGCAGCAGCAGCCACATTCTGCAGCAGACTATATGAAATCGTGTCCAAGGGCATGCCTATATGTGTCCAACATTATCCGGCAAAAAAGCGAGAAATTAGTTTTAAACCGAGCACGGGGCGGTATTATTGGAGACTTTAAAGCGATTGATGGATCAATCTTTTGGCTATTAACCTTCAAAAGTCTACAGAGTGTGTTGCACGGAGACAGAGGACCTCCCCCATCTATCAGTTTAACTGTGGCACCGGTGCAACCTGCAGACCTGGAGGCGTGGGCGAATTATGAGGCAATGGGCCCCTGGGCACAGATATGTAAAGGGCCCCACCACCTCTCCCACACAGGAGCAAGCACACAGACTCTGCAGTGGTTTGTGTCGCTCTGTAGCTGTTATGCATCTTATTGTGGTTGTTTTGTGTCTTTCTGGTGTCATTTTGTGTTATTTTGGTTGTTTGTGTATCGTTGTACTCATTTGGTGTCTCCTTGTAGTTGTTTTGTGTGTTTTTGTGGTCATTTTTTCGTCTCCTCGTGGTTGTTTAGTGTCTTTTTAGGGTCATTTTGTGTCTCCTGGAGGTTGTTTTGTGTCTCCTCGTGGTTGTTTTGTGTCTTTTTGAGGTCATTTTGTGTCTCCTTGTAGTTGTTTTGTGTTTTTTTAGGTCATTTTTGTCTCCTCGTGGTTGTTTAGTGTCTTTTTAGGGTCATTTTGTGTCTCCTGGAGGTTGTTTTGTGTCTCCTCGTGGTTGTTTTGTGTCTTTTTGAGGTCATTTTGTGTCTCCTTGTAGTTGTTTTGTGTTTTTTTAGGTCATTTTTTCGTCTCCTCGTGGTTGTTTAGTGTCTTTTTAGGGTCATTTTGTGTCTCCTGGAGGTTGTTTTGTGTCTCCTCGTGGTTGTTTTGTGTCTTTTTGAGGTCATTTTGTGTCTCCTTGTAGTTGTTTTGTGTTTTTTTAGGTCATTTTTGTCTCCTCGTGGTTGTTTAGTGTCTTTTCGAGGTCATTTTGTGTGTCCTCGTGGTTGTTTAGTGTCTCTTTGTGGTTGCTCAGCCCATTTTTGTGGTTGCTTTTGTTTGATTACAGCTCCCTTGCATCTCTTTATGGTCTTTTACGTTGATTTTTAGTGTTTTCCTGGTCAGTATGTTCATTTAGCCCATTCTCTCTCCCAGTCAAATGCTTCCACCTTGTCTGTGATTTCGGCATCACATACCAATGCATGGAGGCACTTTTCATGGCGGTACGATACACACGGGGTGACGGCTATTTCTGTGCCGACAGCTACCAGTGTTGGGCTGTGGCACCAGTGCAATTCAGTAATAATATTACAGTTACTGCAAAACCAAACAACTCATTACCACGTTACTTTTGTTATCACGTCACTACTAACTTGAAATAAAACAGTTACATCAGTGGACTCATTTTAGTCACTGTCTTGCTGCACAGGCACTTCACAAAGCAGCAAGCTAGTTGTAAAACACTTGGTGGCAGGACATATTTTGGGAAAATTTTTTGCGGGTGAAATGCTACTCCATGAGTGACTCTCTGTCTTTTGGGCAGATCTTTGGGAAAATACCGGTCCCAGGCAAATGATGACCCCCAGGTAGAAAGAAGCTATCTAGCCTTAGCCTACACTTACCGGCAATTACCCTGGAATTCACACAGAGACACACATCTGAATTTCGGGGAGATACGCAATTGCCAATTTTATGGGGTGTACCAGAAAAATAATATACCCACTAGTGTAATAAGTAATTTATTACTTTTTAAAGGAGCAATGAGTATTCTCGTACATTTGTAGAGTAAGGAGCCAAATACTGCCAGCAACACCTGAGCTCGTGTCATACCACCTCTTTTTTAGTGGATGTTGGTGTCAGACACTGATGCACTGAGACAGTCTTTGCGGTGGTATGATACGCACCGGGTGGTGGCTGTTGCTGATGCCACCAGCAAGTACCATGGTATAAAGAGCGAGAAATTTGAGAATGAGAAAGAAAAAGAAAGGGGGGCTTTCAGCCAGGAGCCCGTTGTTTGTTGACCATGTGACACCAATAGGAGTTATGACAATAAAATAGTGTGTTAGTGTGAGCAGCATGCTACTATAGTGACGTATAGTATGTCACATGACACATGACTTGACATTATGTTTATTATAAATGTACTTATTTTAAGCCAACCGCGAGCTGTGTTTCATTTTGAAAAAGACTGTATGCAGAAACATGTAAAAGGGAAATGTATTTTAAAAACACACATGTAACAGCTGTAAATCGAGACACCATCCATGAACGTCCAAAACTGATGCAGGAGGCTGCCCGGTGCGTCATATTTTGGCATTTATCCACTCACAAAGCGACAGTGTTTGACCACTTGGGAGATGAGAACGTGTTGGTTATTTGAGTGACATTTTGCAGGTGGAGACCAGGGGGCCCCTGACACTTTGGGCCCCTGGGCCTGTGCCCAGTAGGCCGGTTCAGTAATCCATCTCTGCCTGGAAGGAGGAGGGAGATTGATTAATTTTCCATGGTGTCCAATAGAAGGCTTGCGGTGATAATTCTGCCTTTGCTTCCTGTATATGCGCAGCTGCTCTTTTCTGCCTTCCTGATCACAGGGCTGAGCGGTGTGTGGAGGCTTTCACAGGTCTGAGTGGGTCACACCTGTGGAGTGTTGGACTGACTCCACCACATCAAGGGGAAAGTGGAGGGGAGTGTGTGTGTGTGTGTGTGTGTGTGGAGAGATGAGGGAGGGAGGGGTCCTTTGAGGGGTGTGTGTCATGTCTCTGTGGGCCTTGGAGGCAGCTGAGCCTCTGAATATTCATCCCCACCTCTGCTGGAGCAAATTCCAGCTACACGACTAGACTGACTGACAGTCTTGTGAGTCGTCAGGGGACCCTATAAGTCATGCAAAAAATTCACAGAGCTAACTTGTGCACATTATTGAACAAAGTGTTTTACATGTCTTTATTACCCCACAAAGCATCAGCTCTCTTCCATCTGTCAGCTCCTCAAACCAGTGTTCTATTTCTGTTTCAGCATAGTTAGCATAATAAGTGAATTATTTAGCTGTGGAGAATGGATACAAAAGTTATTTCCACCAGGAGACCCGTTGCTGCTTTGCTTTCTGCCGCAGTGTGCTGGGACACGGTCTTGTTGAACGCGTCTGCTCTGAGGATAACATGTTACGCCGCTGAGTCCTCCCCGTCCCTGTGTGCAGGGCGAACTCAGGAGATTACTTGTTTCAATTAGCTATGGGGCGGAGAGAATTTAAGCCATGTTAATTCCAGTCACTAGTGAAAATCCCAGTGAACAAGACTAGCCACTGAGGCATAATCGCCTGCCCCCAGACGTCTCTTATTTCATGGATACATTAGGGGAATTAGTCAAAATGTAAATTCTAAGGTCACAAGATTTTCTCTGTATTGATGGGATTCATTAATGCTCCGGCAGAGTTTATACGATTTAGAGTGACCCTTTGTTTACGACAGCTCTGACCTGTTTCTGGTTGTTTTGTCCACTCGCAAATTCCCCTCTTTTTCCAGGACTTAAAGGGCTGCTTTAAAAGTTTTCAACTCAGTAACAATGAGGATAAGCAGAAGAAGAAGAGGAGGAGAATAAGCTAATAGCTGGAACAAAATATGATGTTTGTATCTCCCATCTCTTCATCAGCGCCTGTGTCATCTCATATTGAACTCTGGGGGTACACAGACTATCTGCTGACATCTGATTACATAAAATTGAGCTCCTGACTGTCTAACGCACAGACAAGTTGGACAACACAGAAATGAGTCCGTTTGTCACTGTCTGTTTGAAGCAATATTTTACAGAGATGAAACAGGCCAGCCAGGGCGGACAGATTGGCCATATGCTTCATGCGTGAGTGATACATTCGTTTGAGATGCTGGCTGGCTGACAGTTGTCACAGGTGTGACCTTTGAACTCGAAAAAAAAAAAAAAAGCTTTTTCATATAAGGGACTGGCCACAGAGACGATTCTATCTATGGTACAGAGTGTGCGCAGGGGAAACGTGCACATTTTATCTGCAGTGTACTCTCAAACACTGAGAAAGACAATATCACATTACTGTCTCGTCCTCTGAGTTAGGGAGTCGCCTTATGAACGGTAGAAAACAATAAGAGTGATGCCATAAGGATCATAAAATCAAATAAGGTTCAGGATGGAAAATGTAGAATAAGGATGCACCCTCACATCCCAATCATGAAAGCCGTGCAAATTTGCTTACTTTAAAGGGCTGCTGTGTCGGATTTAGAGGCATCTATTGGTGAGAGCTGCAGTTTGCTGCTAGCTGAGACTTCCCCCATGTGCACAGCAGGAAGTCCCAGGTAGGAGCTCCTTCAGTGTTCATTGCTCAGGAGGTTTTTACCAGGAGCAGAATCATCCGCAGAGGTCTCTTCCTCTCCAAAACAAATGGACCGGATGATTAAAACCAATAAAACACTGAATAAAGCAGTTTCATGCTACAAATCAGTGTTTCTCTGATGTTGTTAAGCTCATTGCAGACGGGTTGCTAGCCCAGCACCTGCTAACATGTGTTCACCTTTTTCCTCTGATAACTTAAAATCCAGATGTTCAGGTGGTTTTTACCAGAACTGAATTATCTACAGAGGTCTCTTCCTCTCCAAAACAAACAGACTAGGTGATTTAAACCGGTAAAAACACTGAATAAAGCAGTGTCATGTTAAAAATAGGGGCTGCTAACTACAGTGGCCGATGCGAAAATGCAAATGGCCCTGTCTAGAGCCAGTGTTTGATTTGTTTGTCCTGGGCCACTGTAGAAACATGGCAGTGCAACATGGCAGTCTTCACAGATGAGGACCTGCTCCGTATGTAGTTATAAACACTTAATTCTAAGGTATCGAAAACCCAATGATTCTTATTTTCATGTAATGGTACACTAAAGAAAACATACTTATTATATTCCATTTCTGCCATTATATGCCTCTACATCCTACACACTGGACCTTTAACGCATTTTTTAAAAAAAAATATATATATACCTTTATTATCGAATAAACTGCTGCTAAAACTGCCCAATAAAATCACAAAGTCAGAGTTTCCCCAGGAAGATTGTTTATCAGAGGTGATGCCGAGATCCTGAAGCATTTCAACCAATCATTACCATTTTATTAAATATATGTTAATTGCAATTTTAAATAGCACCTTTACCTTTTCTTCTCTGACTACACGAGGACCGACTCCCTATGGAGATATAAACAGCTCATTCTAAGGAAACGAAAACACAACAATTCTCATTTTCAGGTGATTGTACACCAAAGAAAACATACTTATTATATATTATATATTCTGCTTCTGCTTCACACTGTACCTTTGAAACAAAGACAGTTCCAGGTGCTGAAATGTGAGAATCTGCTGCTTTTCTCTTGGTCTTACATTATAACAGACTGTTTTTTTGGACAAAACAAGACTTCTGATGTCGCTCTAAGATATAGTTAAGGGCATCTTTTATTGTTTTCTGATATTTTAAAGACCATACAATTAAATTATAAAAATATTTGGCACAGAAATAATCACCTAGTTGCATTCAAATTCATACCAATCATAAAATACTAAAAGTTATGTTATTTGTGATAGAAATCAACTCCTCAAGTCTTTGTAAATAGCTGTGAACAGGAGGAAAGAATTACATTGAGGTAGACATTCAGATGTGACAGGAATGTATGTTTCTACTGGGAGGCCCAAATCACAAAATAGATAATAAAGTACAGTATGTGGCTGTTAAATGTACCTTTAATCTAAAAATATGATTTTCCTGTGGGTGTCTGCTGAGTAGCGTGGAAGCGTACTCATTCCTTTTTCTTCTCACTAAAACCTTGTGTGCCTTTTGAGTCTCTGGTCATTGGTGCAGGATTTTATTTTAAGATGACCCTGAAATAAATTAAAGAGAGCTTAATTATTCAAAGAACAGTCACCTGCTTTACTTTGAGTGACGTTTGTGTCGTTAATGGTGGCACTCATGAGGCAGAGACATTATAAGAACACAAAATATAAGTATTTCTCTGTATGCTAAGAACAATATCACCGTTAATGGCACATTTTGTTTTATATGAAACTGATTTCATATTCTGTGATACATGGTACACATGATGTCTTTGCCAGTTGTTGCTGTTGTTGAATGTCTCCAGAAATAGTTTAGGCCGGTTGTAACTGGCATGACAGCAGCCCCTGGTGGCTATGACACTGAACATCCTAAAATACCTCAAATAAGAGTATGGTAGAATTTAAATATATTATAATAGGTATATAAGTTATATATAGTATTTTGGAGAGCATAAAATATGGTTTGTCCTGTCAGGCTGATGCATTTTAACCAGAGCCTTTTATTAGATATAAAAGCAGTGAGACATAAATTGATTATAACATAGATGTGGTTAGTTTAAGTACAATAATAGTGATTTGTGTGAGGTTATTATACACATCTAAAATATATTTTCCCCTTTAACTAGAAGGATAGATGTCAGTCATTAAGTCTTTAAACGTCTTTTTATAAACAGCATTCAATAAAAGCTGACTTTGTGCTGTAACCTACACATAAACAAAATAAGAAACTATTGATTTTAAATCATGTCGGCTCGCTGATACTTTTTAGAAAAGCGCACGGTACACAAAGAGAAGGCAATGTCACTTTAAGCCTGGAAAATCACAACACGGTAAATTGCTTCTCTTACGTGTGAAGCCAAGCACAATCTATTCTGGCCCAGGGCAGAACAGCACAATCTCCAGCTTATTTAGTCATTAACGTGCATATTTACCTGGAGAAAAAAAGGTGCTCGAAAGGTTAATGTTGCCAATATCTTTGCAGCCTTCGATTAAACAAACCTCAGCTGCTGCGTAGCCTTTGGTTGTGTGTCATACATCTTCACAGGGATTGCCATATTAAGAGATAGAGAGCTGAATTTCTCGGCTTGTTTACCTTTGTAATAGGGAGGCTCTGCTTGTGACTGCTCTGTGTGTCTGCTGCGATCACAGAATATACCAACAACTGAGTTTATCATACTTTATAACTGAATTATGTCGTCTACTCAAACACAAACTGGGTGCACCAGCTACTCTTAAATCTATTACTAAGTTTGTGTGTGAAGGCTCTCCAAAGATCTTAGTGACTTGTACCTGGTTTCTAACGAGTGATTTACCAAATCTGGTTCCAACGTTAAAACTTACTATATGTCTCAGTTAGTTAAGACTTAACCTATGTGTAAATCTGTTGCTAGACAACAACTATATTGCTGTCTGAACACTGTGACATAACTTCCAAAACAAGTTTTAGGGGGACAAACAATATATTAAAGGAAGACTTCACCCCCTCAAAAAACGTTTTTCTTGCATGCCTCCATGGTGAAAGGGGTCCACGCTTAACAACGGCAAAACTATATCAAAATATCCATTTACAAACTCTCACATTACTCATGCAGTATAATCCAAGTCTCATTTATCTGGTTGTATGCTCAGTACTTCCCAAACAGACAGACCGGTCCGACAGGAAACTGAACGAAACGTATCTATGCTCTCTTCAAAGTCAGACTTCACTGATACAGACGATAATTTTACCTCGCTGAACACAGGAGCTGCTGGTCTACTGCTGCCTCGATCAGTAGTTTGTGTGACCTTCTTGAATCTGAACAAAGGCCCTGTGTCCACCAAAGTGTTGTCTTCCAGCTGAGAACAGCCCAGCCAGGAGCGTTTGAGAGCGCTTTGGAGGCGCAGCGTTTATTCAGCTGAGATGGTTGCATCTGGTTGCTATGATATGGAATATCTGTGGAAGTAAACATGTCGGCAAAAGGCAGAGTAGCTGCTTCAGATGAGGGGAAGGCTGACCAGTGCAGGGAGAGAGGATTTACCGGCTGGTCAGTGTGGGTTCATGAGAGGAAATATAATATATATACAGTATATTAACAGATTTCTACTTCTCACACTTGTACATGTGGGATGAGACAGTTTGTCTCTCTTCCAAATTGACAGTGACAAGCAGCATTTTTACCTAAAGTTGAACATGTTTTAACTCTCAGTGCTCAGAAAGGAGACGCCCAAGCGGCAGAGTGTAGTGCAGAATTCACGCTCAACGCCTCATCGCAATGCCAGCATTTGTGGCGTGGTGTAAGTACATGGCGTTCCCATTGCAAAGCATTACAAAAATAAGCCAGCCTCACAACAAAACACTTTGGTGGACATGGCCCTCTAACCCTTGAAAACACCAAGGTCACGCAATAACACAAATTAATTAACAGCTTCCGTGTTCAGTGAGGTAAACTTGCCGTTTTTGTCAGTGCATTATCTTCACTTTTAGTTCCCTCTTGGAAACCACTGTCTGTTTGGGAAGTACTGAGCATACGACTGGATAAATGAGACTGGGATTATACTGTACGAGTTGTGTGAGAGTCTGTTAACAGATGTTTTGATGTAGTTTTGCTGCTGTTAAACGTGGACCTCTCCTACTCAAATTCATCAAATATTTTCTCTGTACTTGGATTCTTTGTTCGCCAGAGGGAGGCAAGAACACCAAGTCTTCTTCATGAATTCAACATAACACAATGTGAGTAATATACAAATGTATAGAGTATGGTCATTTGGGAAGTAATCCTTTAAACTGAACTGCTAATCCTTTATGACTTGTTTCCATTTATGTATGCATATAAGATTAATGCTGTTAAGATAAAGGGGGTAATGCATATCTGATTATGCTAATGTTAGAAGGTCATGTGGCAAAAATGTGATGGCATAACGTCCTGTTTGAATGAAATGAATTTCGAAATGTGTCAGTATGTATTTTATGTAACTTCTCTCACTCTCTCTAAAGCAGTGGCTCCCAACTGGTGTGTCGCAGGTCCATTTTGAGTGAACCTTCAGTGACTCTCAAACATGTCACGTTTGTAAAAAATGTGCTTTATTTTGAAGTACAGTGAATATCCAGCACAGAGCTTTTATTTTTAACTGCAGAGACAGCAAACTAGCTTGATGACTTGGCTTAATGCAAGTATGATGCTGAATATATTAAACTGTGTGGACCTTGATCTAATGACTAAGGAGAAATCTGGACCCTGTTGCTGGACCAGTTGGGAACCAGTGCTCTAAGGGGGGTCGTATATTAGCAAGCTAACATTAGCTGTGTCAGTTAGCACCATTAGCTATGCAACAGTTAAACCTGGCAGTTACTGGGTGCAAAACTCCACTTAGTAAACACTAATTGTGTGATAATTAGGGTATGTTTGACCTTAAGAAGAGTCGATACAGCCACCTCCTGCTCTCCATGTGATGCAGCTCGCAGTGGCAGAGACACAGGGACAAGAAAGACAACAAAAATACAACACAGCAGTGCTCTTTGTTAGACTCATGTGTCCTGTGCAGGTCAGATTTTCTGTTTCAGGAATAGCTAAACAGTTCCTGTATTATTTAGATGTGATGTCATGCCAGTTTTGTTGCATCAAGGCACTCACACAAAAGTAGGGTGAGGATTCCTCTGGAAGCTCACTGTTACATTATGCTTTGCCCGATCATTAGGCCCCGCTGTGGGCATCAGGCTGCGCCGTCATAAATCTACCAGGGCCCTCTGACACCGTTCTCTAACCCTGACCTAATTTTAACTTAAACTGCCTGTGAATCACGGAGCAGATACTCTGCAGCTTTGACCCAGCCTTATGTCCACAATGTATCTGCTTAGGCTAAACTACATTAGCTGGCCCCCACCGGCCTGATGGGCAGTTTCATGTCCGTGTCACGGCCTGCTCAGCCACTGTTTTATTTATCCGTCTAGCTCCACTGATCTTACAAATAACCGCTCATGAACAACGACCTTTATACACGTTGTGATATAAAGCAGGAGAGGAGGAGTGCAGGGACGTCTACCACCATCCTGTTTAACTGCACCCACACATCTGAGACAGCCACCTGAAGCAGGCTAACACTCAGTGTGACACACATGGTATCTGTGCAAACAAATGGCCTCTCCTCAACAGCCAGGCCTCAATTCAAACACGGAAAAACGACACAATAAAAAGAACTTTTTAACAAGAAAATTAGGAGAATCAATCAACAAGAGGGCTCTTTCCTCGAAGACGGACATAAAATAGGTGTTGTATATACAGACAGGGGCAGAGGACGACTAAATAAAATCAGGGAGTTCCTCCTCACAAAATAGTTACTAGTCTGTGAATGATTTCATAAATAATTCACAAGCATTTTAACAATAGAGCGACACACCTTCCCCAAAACCCTGGCTGCTGCTGCTGCTGCTGCTGCTGCTGCTGTCTACTGAAAGAAGTGAGCGCCCTCTTTTGGACATGCCCGGCACCGTGCGTGTCTCTGCTCCTGCGTGTGAATGGCTCACCAGAGACTTGCAAAGGAGAATGGGTTGCCGTAGCAACTGCAGATAGTAAAAGTGCAACCTCTTGAGTATGACCCTATACAGATATGTTTAATTGTGTAAAGCCTGCTCTCATTCTCTCGGAAGAACAGAGAGGCAAGGAAGCGCAGGGTGAAGCACCCTCAGACGGTGGGTTTTGCAACATGTGGCTTTGTGCTGACACAGAATACATTTATTAAGGTTTATTTTTGGATTTAAGTGATGCTTGGGTTGGATTAAATCTGCATCTTGATTAAAAATAAATGTACCCCCATTGAAAAAAAACTATCACACAATATGTGTGTACATTCTGAGCACATATTTTGCTGCACATTTATCACCAATCAGATTGTATACCATTTATATTCTTACACTTACTACACTGTACTATATCTCCACTGCCCTCTGACAATCTCCTCGCAGTGCTGAATGTGTATAATTACACTGGGTGAAGCTGCGTCTCTCCCTACAACTGCAAATGTGTTGGCTTGACTCCTGACTTCTGCTTCAATATATATATATTTTTATTGTTACTGTAGCTTCATTATGTTTATATGTCAATGCTGCATATTTACTGCTCACAGCTGGCCCAGGGCAACACATCCAACTAATTAAATTTGCTTTCCTGCATCTAATAATGTTTTTTTACTGTAATATTGTAGAATATATCAGCAGCAAGTGTGCTACACACAGGAGGTGGTGGGACACAATATCATGAACACCTGCAGAGCGTAACGCTGCCCAATACAATACATGCAATGCTTCTGTAATACTGTGTAATCCTCTGTATGGCTTGTAAAAGGTGAAACTGCCAAAATTCAAGGCTTAGATATTGATGGAATAAAAGATACCTGTCTTTAAAATATAGAATGTAATATATAAAATACCATAATCTGTCCAACAGAACAATAGGTGGTGTTTTTATTTTAAAGGATGATTTCTCAGTTTGACACTAAACTGTTTTTGGATGGGAAAAGCAGGGATTTGTTTTAATGAAGGGCCGTCTGAGAGGAGAGCGAGATCCACTTCAAATGTCAGGATCTGCAGGGAGAAACTTCAGAGGGAACACGAGTAAATAAGATAAGAAGAAGCTGCATTGATCCCTGTTGGGAAATTTGATTTTTGCAGCAGTAAAGGCAGCAGAGGACGAAACAAACAGGGAGTATGAAAAAAGGCAATGAAATGACACAAAATAATATGAGTACATAATGAAGCGACCGATAGAAGAGAATAAACAATTATGGCTTCATGTCAGAAATCATTATGCCGATGATTTGGAGTGCACGTAAATTGGACTGTCGAGACCGTAGAGATTGTGAATTTAATATTTCTAAAAATGCTTTTGATTTTAATGCATTATCTGTTTGCAGCTGTGGTTTTGCTTGTTATCCATTTCAGCTTAACTGAACCGAATTTTTTGATATGAAAAAAAAAGTGCTGGTCGACATTTTTCTCCCCTAAATCTCTGATCGTAGTCCCAGACATAAAACATTCTGATCGACACTGAGGAGTTCTGATCCACGTCTGTTCATGTGCTGTCATTACTGAAGGCAGCGAGTCAAGACGAAGTTCAGTGTGCATCGACAGACTTGTGACTGAGCCTTCTTCAGTCCTCCGAGCTCTCGAGAGCAATTTCTCTGCACAGCTTCACTTTTCTTCTTGGTCCTAAGTCAGAAGTTTTTGCCAGTGGTTATTTGTCTGATAGCCAAGATTTCCAAAGCATCAAATTACTGATGTTGTAATCTTTTTAATATGTGTGTGTGTGTGTGTTGTGTGTGTGGGCAGCAGCTCCAGACTCTGTTTCTCTGCAGCTTCTTTTAAAGCTTCATGCTATTAGTCAGTGTATATTGTTTGTAGTCAGTGAGTGAGTAGACTTCAAAATGAGTCTGTACAATTAAAGTCCACCACTACTGAAGCGCAGCGTCTGCTTATTATGCAAATACAACATAAAGTGCCTTTGTCATTATCTAAATGCCTATAATCCCATATTGCATTGAATACAGTTTTCTCTCCCAGCAGTTCTATGAATATGTATTTTATGGTGCAGAAGCCGAAAAACATTAATTTCTGAGCCTTTACTTTAAAGGTTTTGTATGCGACAGCAGTAACAGAGCAGCAGACCACTGTGTGCTATGTGAGGATGTAGTGGAGTAATGGCGTCCTGAGCAGAGAGCGAAGTCACGCTCCCTCTGTGTGTGTTGTAATCTGAGCTTCTCTGTTGGTTGTTGTGATAGATGGCGTGGCTGCACATGCATGTGAGTCCCTGTTTGTGTAGCCCACCAGTTAGTAATCGCTGCTGCTTTGCACTGTGCTCATACAGCAGGTACCTTTGATACTGGGATAGTGTTGTTGCTAAAGCATAGCAACCACCCTCTGGCTTTCTCCCAGGTAACAGTGTTAGCTCTGTCAGCGCTGTTGTCGTTGTTGGTGTTGTTTTTGGTGTTAGCACCGTTAGCTGCTAGCCACCTCCATGTTGAGGACTGTGTGCAGACTCTTTGAAGTAATTTGAACACGTTTTTAATAATGTTTTTGTCAAATGTTTCTGTTAGCAGAGGTTGTGATTTTGGATTCAATCAAAGCAACATCAAGTTCACAAAATGGCAGCTGCTGATGTAAATACATTCATCTTACACCCTATTTCACTTGTGGAAACAGCCAGACATATTCAGCTGAACTGGCAACACAACAGTTATACCATTTCCTATTTTAATCTTGGGAGGAATTATCTCTACAGTGAGCATGTGCACATTTTGTTTAAAATGTTGGCATGTCATCTACAAATCAGTTTTTCTAAAATAAGAAATACAGACATGCTATCTTTGAAGAAAAAGCTGATAATTCGAGATGACACTTACACTAATGTCTAGTATGTATTGAATAATGATGTGCTTCGTTATGTTCTGTGCTGATATATGTTTTTATCCTTTATGTATCTGTATTATTTAAAGACGGTTGTATTGTTCATATTAAAGTGTTTTTTCTCTTTAAATGATGTTCGACTAATCCAAAATTTGAATAAAAAGTTGAATGACAAGATGCATAGATTTAAGATTTGTATCGCTGTCTGGAACAAAAAAGGCAAAAGATTGAGAAATGTCTTCTGAAAGCAAGAAGGAGGAAGACTGAGGTGTGACACACATATTGAGACCTTGCACTGATGATGATTTTATAATGATGATTTTACACCTAATATTTATAGTTGTGATTTTTTTTGTCTAGTTGTTTAATTAACTTTTATTGTATATTACAGAATTGTTTGATTTTCTGATCTATGGATACATTGCAGCTGGTTTTTGTATTAAATTGTGTCTTGTAAGGTGTCCTCGAGTACTTTGAAAGGCACCTAGAAATAAATCATTAATAATAATAATAATAATATGAAGTAGAGAAGGACCAGATGTGTGCATGACTGCTGAAATCATTTGTACAGAGAATTTGCACTAGAAACATTTATGTAAGATTAAACTGCCTTGTTTTTTTAACATGCATTTGAGTATGTCATTATCAGACAGTAAAATAAAACAATTACGTACCACTTTAAATAGTAAAAAGTATCAATATCATTATTGATATTGGTGATTTTGGCACCTGTATTACCTGGTATCAGATCTAGCACTGAACCTAGTCGGTCAGATAATCAATTCTTTGATTGACAGAAAATTAATTGCAACAAATTTGATAATCAATTGTTTGTCATGTCTTTAACAGCTGCAGCTAACAATTATGTTTCTAGTCAGCTAATCAGCTTGTTGTTTTGTCGATAAATCAATGAATTATTCTGTTTTAAATATCAGAAAACTGTGAAAAATGCAAGGTGTTGTAATCAGATTGCTTGTTTTATGTAAGCGACGATTCAAAATCCACAGATATTCAGTTTACTGTCACATGTGACAAAGAAAAGCTTCAAATGATCAGAAGCTGAACCAGTAAGTGTTTGGCTTTTTTCTTTGTTTTTGCTTGAAAACAGACTGAAACAGTTAATTAATGATTAAACAGATGCTGGTTATGCTCCCGCCATTTGCCTACTGGATTACTCAACTAATCAATTGTGGCAAAGGTGGACCCATGATATCTAAATTAAAAAATAAAACCCTGCCATGTTAATTCACATTATTGGATGAGTTTTGAGGCTCATGCTGGCGCTGTCCATCACCTGCGGTGCTGAAACTGATTAATGAAACCAGCACTAATCAACCATTTTGTAATTTCCGCAGCACACTACGTGGATAACGTTACATTTCAATCCTTCAAGCGCTGTGGTACGATCTTATTTAATTATATCATCCTCAAACAAGTGGCCGTGACGAGCTAGTTGGAGCCAAAAGTGCCAGTTTCCCTCACCGGCTCGCTCCAGTCACAGCGCGGTGTTGCGTTTTCCCCCTCCCGTCGCTCCGTTACTCGGATTCTTCAACGCCTGATAGGTAGTTTTCTTACGCCCCCCAGAGCTGTTAACGGCTATATTACGTCGTGGGCGTAACGGCTCCTTGTAATGGCGACCGTGCCGTAGATGTGCCTAGGTTTGTGAAAATGAAGCGAAGAAGAAGTTATTTCTTTTAAGTAAAACGCCGAGGTTCCCCGGAGGAGGACTTTGCGTCTACAACCATCACCTTTACAAGTGGTAAACTTAGCTGTACTTTTGAACTTTTGTGCCCTTTTGAAATGATGAAGCTCAAGTCGAACCAAACCCGGACGTACGACGGGGACGGCTACAAGAAGCGGGCCGCCTGCCTGTGCTTCAGGAGCGAGAGCGAGGAGGAGGTGAGTCCGGGGATGTCGCCGTTTGGCAGGCCAAGCTAGCGTTAGCCTCCGTAGCTGCTCCCAGTGTCTTCTCTGTCTGTAAATCGGTATATTTATCAACAACAGCTGGGGTTTAATGCCAGCTGGAAACGATGGCTCACTCGTTTCTTGGCCTCTCTTATGATCCTCTGCTGTTGTGTATCAAACGTTAGTTTTAGCCCGCACTTACCCAGGTGTTATGTAAGCCTCTTTAGCTGTGCACAATATACCAACCTCGGCTTTTTCTACTTGGACTCAACCTGTTAGCTGCATGCTAATGCTAACGCTAGCCTGCTAACTAGCCGTGCTGCTGCTGTGGGCAGCCGGCTCACGGCCAGCGACCACAGCCCACAGCACAGACCGTGATGAGTGGTGACTTTATCATAATCAGGCTCAGCTGGGTGGGAAACGTTGTTTAGCTTTCCTAGGTGACAAGTTTAAACATTTGTCGGCTCACGTTACAGATGATTTGGCGAGTAAAATAACTGTTAAGTTAGTGTCAACTGTGTTGGGGTCAATCCTGTTATGCAGCAGCCTATCTGTCCCTGTGAATTACTTCCTCATAATGTCTGTAAAATATGTATGTTGTTGTGTTGCTGTGTATTATATGTATATAAAACATGTGTATGACAAATGACATATTATAGATTAAGGGCTTCCTTGTCACTCTAACACAGAATAATGCTCATTACATTTTTAACTGAATTGAGCTTTTGTTGCAGTATTTAACTTACAAGAACTACACGCCATCAAGTTATGAAACACCCAATATATACTTTTATTTTATAGGTTATGTTAGACTCTTATTTATATACACATAAATTAGCGGTGGGTATATTGTGTTATTGTCTATATTATGTATATAAAATGCATGTATAACAAATTACTTTAATGAAAGATTAAGGTCTGTCTTATTACATGAACACAAAATGATGCACACTTACAAAAATACTTTTTTTTACTCTGAGCTTTTGTTGTACAGTAATTAACTCTTACAAGAACTACACGCCATCACATTATGAAATACTCACTATATACATAAATTATTTTGTAGGTTATGTTAAACTCTTTTATTTATATATACATAAATTAGGGGTGGGAATCACTAGAGGATCAATGATACAATATTATCAATACTTAAGCACAATACGATATTATTGCGATTCCTAAATATGCTGCGATAGTATTGCTAAAAGATATATTCAATTCAATTGTAAATTATATCCCTAAAAGAAAACTTTGTCAGTATCTGTTTTATCTAATAAGATTAGGTTTCCATTCTGTTAATCTCAGTTGAGACATTTCTTTGCAGCAGCAAAATGTATGTAGTGGTTTGAAAAAACAATTGATTATATTATTTTAGTAGGCTACCTAAAGTCGAATTTGTATTTGTATTTTTACAATTTATATTATGAAAAAAATCGGTACTTGGCACTGTGTGACGGTACAATATTGCCACACAAAAATAACTTTAGCTTTTTGTTTTGTTTTTTACCATTTTCATAATTTCCTGTGTCCCTTAAGTAACGTCTCACACTGTCAGTTTGTTGTTTCTTGCCCTTTCAAAAAAAAGAAAAAGGAAAAAAAAGAAGATGACGACAATGACGACTAAAAGACCACAGTTCAGACCATTTTCATTCAGGTAGTGATATAATTATTTTGGAGGGAACTCATGTCTTTTTCCCCCATGTTTCATAATGTTAATCTATTTGTCACACTGTTTAAGTTACACTGCTGAATTTTGAAAATTCCCTTTAAAACATCTATAGACTAACAGTCCACCCATAAGGGTTATTATTTGAGTGCCTGAGATATGTTATCCTGACAGTTAAATGTGTCATTTTTTATAATAAAGAAAACATAATAAGTCCAGCTTTTTCTTTCTTTCAGAAGTTATGAGGCCAAAATGTTGCTGCATAACAAGAGTGACCCATTCACGTTAATACAACTAGTATTGCTAGCCAAACATTGGACTAATATGTAACTATTAGCTGTGCTAGCTTTAGCCAAAAGACAACACTGGTAGCAATACCTGGTTACCTACACTGCTATGTTTTTTTAATTGTTGATGTTAAGATTTAAAATGAAGTATACTAAGATTTGGATCATGTACTCTGTTTAATGACAGTTTGACTAACTGTGTGTAACTGTGTCAATGTGCCACTTGCTACCTTCCACTCTTCCACTAAAACCACCCAAAGTAGCCTTCAAAAGGTTATATGAGATCAGAGGTGATTTGGGAAGCTGATGTCTAGTCAACAACACGCACAAAGATGTCTTTGTAATGGAAACATTATTACTGGGGGGCGTTACCAGCCGGCCTCATATAGAGACTTAACTAAGTCCTCATTCTGATGAAAGAAGAGGCCAGATTGTGAATAACGGGGGCTGCTGATAACTGTAACACGTCAGTATGATCTGCATGTAACTAGAAACTTTTACCAGAGACTACAGTTTACCAAATCGGCTGTCAGCCAAGCCTCAGCTTGTCTCCCAACACTCTGTTGACACCATGAACTCACCCTACTGGTGTGGGGAAAAAGCAAACACAGTGACAGTAGCTACTGAAAAAATGTACAAAATATGAGTGAACTGCATTCACGAGAGCTCGGCCCGGCGTCACTGTAGTTTTAGTCTTGGTGGTTTTTCAGCGGCACAGTTGGCAGGTAGCTGTTGTGTCACACGTTGGGGTTTGGCTCATCTTCCGTTTATTACGAACACAGATCTCTGAATAATCTTGCTCAAGCCGCATCACTTGTGCAATGTGGACACACACACCAATGAATACACTATTAACACACAACATTGGCTTAGACTGTGATGACTAACCAGTCTCGTATGGGATGCTTTACAGGTGCTGCTGGTGAGCAGTAGTCGACATCCTGACAAGTGGATAGTTCCTGGAGGAGGTATGGAGCCAGAGGAGGAGCCCAATGTTGCTGCAGCTCGAGAAGTTTGTGAAGAGGTTGGTTCTGTGACTGTTTTTTATAATTATTATGTCTAATTTAATCCTTTATTGTGGACCCGTTTACTTTCCCTGATGTTGATCTAATGTAGACTGTGCTCCAGCAAACTTAACCTGACCCTTGTATCTAAAACATGGGTGTGAAACATGCCTTTCTAGACTTAGCACATAGCCAGGAATATTGTTCTGAGAATGGATTTCCATCTGCAGCGTGGCAAATTACTTTGAGTATAAGCTTATAAGATGTATTGTGTTTCATTTCTATTAAATCATGTCTGTATTTAACACTGGGCCCTAATACCTTGCTCTCAGAACCCATTTCGTCAGTGCAGTCATCCTGTTTGCATGGACAGAGAGCGAGAGAACCTAGCAACATGTAAGCTGTATCATAGCGTCATGTTACAAAGCAGTGTTTAGGTGTCAGAGGAGGTCACGCTGAGATTGAACACTGGCTGCCCAGCGGTTGCACTGCGGCACTATCCAATCCCACAAATACGGCAAATGAAGGGAAACGATCAGCTTTCATCCCGTGTATGTTTTAGACAGTTCTATTTTTGCAGCGGCAGCCTGACTACGGAGGCAGTTTGAAGGGCAAAATGTGTCTATTTTTGTTTGTGAGTGTGTTTTGGGAGGATATAGCAATTGGTAAACAGTCCCACAGCTCATTGGAAATCAATAACGCTGCTTATACCGCCTGTGTATGTCCTTTTAAGTCAGGTACCCTCCCTCTGTACAAGCTGTTCATCGCTCGGGCATTTTGATCAGAATGGCGACAGGGCACCTAAGACACTGAATCTCACCCGGCTGTCAGCTCCTGGCGGGTCACTGTCCGTATAAAGCCTATTCTTTGTGTGTGATCCATCACACTGAGGGATGCTGATATCATCCCTTATCCTGGCTCACGCTGTTTGGTAGCTCTGGCGGTTGCAGGACGCTGCGGCTTGCCAACACATTTCCACAGGGTCAAATGCAATGTCACATCACCGCTGAGGTTTAAAAGTGCTAAAAAGGCCGTATTCAGAAACTTTGCGGTGACTTTGAGTGGTACTCAATGCATCACCACGTTCTGTGGCTTCCTAAGCTTCTTATTGGACGGTGGTGTAACAGGACATATCCTAATCCTGACAAGCTTATTCTGATGACCATATGAGCGGTGAGCGATCGCTTATGCTTATTGGTTTGGCGCCGTGCCAGAGACAATAGTGGAGACGCAGCAGTCAGGAGCAGGCTAAAGGTTACAGAGGGTTCCTTTGTGTGTCTGAGTGTTCACGACCTCTGCTCATGCCCGGTAGTCGTACAGCCCGCATCAAGAAGACACAGGACGGCATTGCATAACTTGTAATGCTGCTTCAATGTCGTGCATCCTCTCCCAAGATGATGCCCAGCCGTGTTCAGTTACACGAATGCTTGACTTAAGAGACAATTTCCATCTCAAAACATACAGGTTGACTTTTGGCCTATTACTTAATCCCTGGCACGTCTCTGTGGTTTCTAGTGGTGGTGGTGGGCCTGTTCTTTCACATATGATCTTGCTGAAGGCCTGAAGAGTCCAACTCTGAGTCCTTGGTGCAGAGGGTGCAGTCAACATTTATTTATAGACTGAAACTGGAACCTGAAGAAGAAGCTGCAAAGATGTCAGCAAGTGGTCTGGCTCTGTATCTAAACCTGACCTACTATCCACCTCTGGGAGATCAGATCTACTTTGGGGATTATTTTTGTTATTAGAATATATTTAAAGGTAACAAGCAAGCTGTCCTCTCTCTTTAGGAAAGGCTGTGACATATTTGCATGGTTTGGGTGTCACGGTCACGGGAAGAGTAACGGCAAATGACAGCAAATGACAGCAAATGGATGTTGTGTTGTTGTTTGTGACCTTCTTACGTGATCTTTTATGGTACTCAAAACATCTTGTAGTGAAGCTGTCAGTATGTGACAGTAAGCGATAGCGGAACGGAGGTGTCTACATGTATTTTGCAGCTGCAGAATTTAGAACTGCAACAATTTTTGGATGACAGAAAGTCATTTCTTAAAGGGAACCTATTGTGCTTTTCCATATTTTGTGTCATTATATCTAGTGTTACAATGAAGGATGTTTGTATTAAACGTGGCTACAGTTTCAAATAATGAGGTAAACGTATGTAGAAGCAAAAACCGCAGGCTTCCTACTGATCTTAACTCTCTGCTCAGTATGACATCATAGTGTAATGGATTTCTTTCTATGGTCATCTGCTTCAGGCACACTACTGCAAGTGTTTACAAGCCTACACTGATAAATGAAGCTACATGCTAGTGTCAGGGAAACATGTAAACTTGGTCGCTGAAGTTGTAAATTTCTCCCTGATTTTAGATCATATTCCTGCGTTAACATGTCTGGTTGTTCTTAGAGGCTTTTATTGTTGATTTTTTTATGGTAGAAAGTGCCACTGTTCTCAGTTACAGTCTGCAATAATGGTGTTAAGACACCAAGATATGAAAGACCACGCAACGCTGACCAATTAGAGCAGACTGGGGTTTTTCGGGAGGGGGTATAAAGGGACAGATGGTTAACAGAGCGTCTCAGACAGACGATGAATACAGGTGTTCCAGCACAGACAGTATGAGGAAAATAGTGTTTTTAAACCATTACAGCTTGTAAACATGCCATAATAGGTCCCCTATATGTAAAAACACCAAACTTTTGCTAGTTTTGGCCTCTTACTTGTGTCAGTTAGCGGATTTTCTCAGTTTTGTATTATTGTAAATTAAACATTTTGGGTCTTTGACTGTAGTTTGGACAAAACAAGACGTGAGGCTTGGGAACCAGGAGATTGTGATGGGGATTGTTCACCATTTTCCAGCATTAAGTAGAGGAAATATTGGCTGTATTTTCGGAACTAATCTTGGCATAAAAAAAGAACTAACATATTAAGAAAAACTTAAACATTAAAACCATTTGCAGGTAAAGTGAATAACATTAATCATCTTGTTCCAATGCTATGTTCACCTGGGAATCTTTGGGTGCTGGCATTCATGTGGATGCCACTTAAAATGCTCCACCCACTTAATCACCATTGCAGACCAAGTATCCCCTCCCATGGCAGGTTGGACACTGCTCCATGCTACACCACAACAACTGCCCAAGAATGGCCCGAGTAACGTGACAAAGAGCTCAAAGCATTGACCTGGCCTCAAGAATCCCCAGATCCCAATCTGATTGAACATTTGTGGGACGTGCTGGTACCCCAGAGGTACCCCCAGTCATGGACTGAGGACCACTGGAGGTGTCCCGTGGTGTCTGGCACTGCGGTATTGGCAGCAGATCCTGTAGCTTGTGAGGTGGGGTACCAGCACGTCCCACAAATGCTTGATCAGATTGTGATCTGGGGACTTTGGAGGCCAGGTCAACATCTTGAGCTGTTTGTCACGTTCCTCAGGCCATTCCTGAGCAGTTTTGCCATTGCCATAAGGGGTGTACTCGGTCCAGTGGAGCGCGTCAAGTGGCATCCACATGAATGCCAGGATCCAAGGTTTCCCAGCAGAACTTTTAACTGTAAGGAGATGATCAATGTTATTCACTTCACATGCCAGCGTTTTTTGGCTCAGTGTTGTATGTCAGAGCCAGTCAGAAAGATTTGAACGGCAGCAGTGAGGTCGACAAGGATTTAACAGTCGTACCTGATTGGGAACGGGAACAGCTGCGCATGTTCATGTATTTTCACCCATGTAGTAGTTGTATTTGGAAAGAAAACGCAATTGCATCAACACCTGTGTTCAATGTGGTCACAATATGTCCCTGACCATATCCAGAGATCTGGCCGATCGGACCACAGTCTGTGTTTTGGGTGCATTTACACCTGTACTTTCAAGTGGTCAAACACCATCTGCAGCCAGACCACCCAAAACAGTTTAAATGCCAGGGGTCTGTTTGTGACTCTGTTTTCAGAGCGTAGACTGTCAGACCAATTTTATTACTGACTTTACTCACTGTTGCCTAAATTAGCCCTCATTGCACTGAAGTGTGAAATTAATGAAGAAAGAATCAGAACATGCAGGACATGTCTTCAGCTTTGGGTCAAATTTAAATGAGTGTTTTTGTATATTTAACGTCGTGTGTTACTCTGAGGATTCAGCAGCAGCAACCCTGGAATTAGACGGAGTGAATTTGCAGGGGATAAAAACAATCTTATGATGTAATGTAATCCACTGCAACACAAACATTTCCAAAATTACAGTCTCGACAAAACACTACGAGGTTCAGGAATGTGGTGTTTACTGTCAGGGCCCCTCTGCCTCCACATATTTAGGAACAGCCCTCAGGTGTAACTGCGTGCTGCCGTATGTATTTGCTCACCGTTTTAATCGTTCTTTTGTTTTACAGGCCGGTGTGAAGGGGACTTTAGGTCGCTTAGTCGGAGTATTTGAGGTGAGGTTTGTTTGCTGTCGACTTTTTTTCTTTCTCTTTGGTCTTCAAATGTCAACACGCTGTGCAGCATGTTTGCGAATGAGAAGTGAAAACATGACACTGTTTCCTCCGTCCTTTAGAACCAGGAGAGGAAACACAGAACCTACGTCTACGTTCTTATTGTAACAGAGCTGCTGGAGGACTGGGAGGACTCGGTCAACATTGGTAAAGCACCACTTTTGTTTACGAGTCAAAATGGGGATCATACGGACAAAGTTCTCAGGCAGTCACATGCTGTCTGTAGCTTTGTTTTTCTTTCCCAGGCCTTGGTGATATTACAGTCTAGGGATTTTATTGTATGTTTGTTGGAGGGTGGAGGGAGGGGGGATTAAAACACCAGCTTTGTTCCTGCCCTTGTGATTTTCACCTCAGCGCCACACACAGTCCTGATAATTAGTCAATGCTATTTTTTCATAATGTGTTGATTATTTTTTTCCCTGTGTTGTCTCTCACATGTCTTAACTTGTTCCACAATGGTGTCTTGTTTGTTCTGTCGACAGGGAGGAAAAGGGAATGGTTTAAAATAGACGATGCCATACAAGTGTTGCAGTGTCACAAGCCCGTGCAGGCCACCTACTTCGAGGCTCTCCAGGAGAGTTGCCTGACCAGTAACGGAACACCTTTGGTGGCCACGATAGGCGAGGACCTCTCCCCTACCTACAGCATCAATCAGAGCTCCGTCTCGGGTATCAGATAACTAAAACCATAACTCTGACACCTCCGGGAGCTTTCACCACCACTTGCGCTCTTACTTGTGTCATTTCTCTTTCTCTTCTCTGTTCTTCTCTTTTCTCTTTCTGTCTCAATAACATGGTTTGCCTTGCCAACTCCTTTGTGCCAGAGCTGTGGCACAGACTTGATGACAAGTGTCGGTTGAATAGTCTGAAACACTTTGTAAATGTAAATGTAATTTTTGACCCCTATTTTTTTTTTTTCTTTTTACTGACAACTGCATGAAATGTCCCCTCGTTCCCCCTCATCCTCTTTCCTTAACGCGCCCTTAGCGTGGTGTTTATTGAATGCAAGAACTACTTTTTACTGTTGTAATGTAAAAGTGTATACTTAGTGCTTAAGCTGAAGGCTTTTGGTGGTCTTTTTAAAGTCTCCTCCATTTTTTTTTCTCGGTTATTTTTCTGTGAATGAATGTGCCCATTAGTGTACTCCCCCCCCTCCCCACCCCTGTTAATACGGATAGGAAATGTTGTCTGTATCTGAATGAACAGAATTGTGGGAAGTGACTTGTCTTGCATGAGCACTGTTATGTTGTGTCTCACTCGCTCGAGTGACCTGATGCTGACTGTGCAACAGACTCGTGGTAAGGTCTTTTGGATTCTCTTCATTTTGCTCCTTATCGTGGTTATTGATGTCTCTTTAATCAGAAGGATACGACGGCCCCTCGCTAGTTTTTCCAATCTCAAGTGTCAACTGTGTTTCTCTCTTATTTGGGAAGCTAGCCAAGCACTACAGGTTTCACTCTCAGACGCAGATATATATTTACTGTAACGAGAGAGAAAGAATGTCAACATATAATGTCAAATGAACCACCTTTCTCCTCAGTGTCTTTACCTCCTTTTAATCCTTTTTTTGTTTTCTTTTTTTAAAAACTGCTTTCTTGTGACTGACTACAAAGTCTTCCTCTGCACACTGAGAGGGTAGAAGTAGTAGATTAAAAAAAAAAAAATCATGGACTTGTAATTTCAAAATGCAGCACATATCACTTAAGTTATTAAAACCCATTTCCATATTTTACTCCTCACATTCAGTTTGGTTCAAAGCAATTGTTTACACTGTGTTCGTGACGGCACAGGTGACTTTAGTGGGCACTCATTATGGTCATGATTTTTTTTTTTTTTTCCCCTTCCTTTTTAGTATTTAATCTGCATCCCCGAAAAACACTCAAAACACCTGCTTGACATCGAACGTAATGGAATCTATAATGCTGATGCAGAACAAACAAGCCTTGTACAGTTTGAGACCTCGTTTTTAACATGTAAAATGCTTTTGGATACTAGTTTTTTTTTTGTTTTTGTTTTTATGTTTTTTCTCTCTAACGTCTGGCAAAAGTCTCTTTAGCCGAGCTGCGTCACTTTGGCCTCGATGTGGCGTGAGGCAGCTGGCTCAATACTGTGAAACTGGAGGCGCTGTAGATAGCATGTTAGAGGTTTTTATTGTAAATTGTTTATTTCTGTATAGATCAAAGGTGAGAGTACAAATGACAAAACACCTCTTACACACCTGTGAGTCCGACGTGTCATTTCAACCGAGGCTGGAGGAACAGATTGATCTCGTGGCGTTGGCTTTGGAGCTGTCGGGGAATTTTCTCTTGAACGCTTACAGCACATCAGAGGCTACAGAACAAGGACTGGGGCTGTTGGTGAGAGTTAAGAGCCTGTTTATAAGCAAATATTCTGTAAACCCTTTTCTTAATAGCCAAACAAATGTGTAACAGTAAGACATGACTGTTCTTTGGTTAACCTATAGTCTGAGTTTCCAAAACCACTACTTAGTTTAAAAGTAAAGCCGACCTGAAGATTCTTTTCTGGCCAGCAGCTGTTCCACTTTCCGCAGTTTTCCCACAGAGGGTTTCTTTTGTTGATCTCTCTCAAAAACCTTAAACATGATACTGTGGTTTTCTGTCCATATTCAAATCTGTAGGATTTTTTCTTGGCCACCTGGGAGCAGCGAAAACGAGCTGTAAACACAACACTGGAGTCAGTTTTTAAGTTCAACTTGTTGCCACATCAGGCAGGTACGGAGCAAGAGTGGCATTCATTCGTTGTGTCCGCCTGATTAAAGTAATGCTGTGTTCACACTACAAGCGACACAGCAACAGTGTGGTCGGCTGAGTTGCTGTCAAAGTGTTGCTTAAGTGCTCGTTGACATCATTAGATCATCATGGGCTTCTATGTGTCTGCTATTGGCAACAAATGCTGAAATTCAATGTACTTTGGACGGAAAAATGTGATCTAACAATCATCTAGGTCCAAATTCATAGTCAGACACTCTGACGTCACAGCAGTGGGGCGGCACGCACAGTGAAGATGCTAAATGGCTTTGTAAAACTGATGAGAACTGCCGTTAGCGTGGGTTCATCACTACGAGCTTTCATACACGAGTAGTCATGTCAGCGATGGTTAATACAGAGACATTGATTATAGCAGGGTTAAATAGTTTATGGACTAAACTGTGAGTCATTTCAGTACAAATAAGTCAGCGATTACCTTGCATGCACTCAGAAAACTACAGCTCTGATACGGTTTTGATTGTGCACCTATTGCTAAGACTCATGGGAGCTGTAGTTTTTGGATGCCAACAAGTTAAACGGTTAAATCTTGGTTATAATGGTACGCTCAGAGGTGACTAACCAGCACAGAAGCAGATGCTCATTTAACTTTGATAATGGACAGAAGACTCCAGTATCATGATTCAGTCCTCCAAAAAAGCCTTCATGGGAAATCAGACTGAGAACAGAGAGCTGGTGGATCAGGAGCTAACCTAGGAAAGAGACAGGGCGGGTCTCTACAGTGACAGCAGTGGTGGTGGTTGTCTTTACTCGTGGTGTTTTCTCCCAGTTATTGTTTAAGAGGGCACAATCCGGCCAGCAAATTGAACCTTAGACTGACTCCTTTATAATCCCTGAATAATAATAAAGAAAAAAAAAACATTATTTGGTGAACGTGGAAGGAGTTTAGAGTCTCCTTCACAACGGTTCGAGACTTTGACCTGCTTTTATTGCTGCGAATCAGAAAGGTGCGGTGGCCAAAGTCTTACTTTACGATGCCCTGTTTGGCACTTGATGAGAGTTCGTGTTGATTAGACCTTTTTAGTCTTTACTGAAACGTGCAATCGGATGTTAAGGGGATGATATACGGCTTAAAAAATTTAAATTCTCTTAAAGTAATTGGTGATTTAATCAGCTCTTGGTGGTTGGATGCGGGTGACAGGTACTGTCAAAATGAATGTGAGGAGGATTTCCACATGTAACAGCCAGTGACTTAATTATTAATGACCACTTGTTTTTGATCCATACTTTTTTTTTTTTTTTTTAGTTTGTCCTTTAATCTGTTGTGTTATTGACAAGCTAATGTCTTGTAAATAGCTAACACAGCACCCTTACAGCCAGAGGACGCACTTTGGCTACAGTCCATAAGGATTAGAGTCCTTTTTTTAAAAAAACAACTCCCTTCTAACTCGAAATTTAGGCACTTCCTGTCAGTAGTAAAGGGATCAGGGCCGGAGTTCAGAGGGAATATATGAAGTACATGTCTCCATATGAGCACGCCAGAGTTAAGATGGCGCAAACACATCTACCCTGTCTCAACAGGCTCTCTGTGTGACATTAAAGCTTCTGAACTTTGGGGAAAAACAATTACAAAGAGAGCAATTAGAGCTTCAAAACAGCCACTTCATTTCCTAACCAAAGGTGATGGTTTAAACATGTACTGCCCCATCTTGTGGCCAAAGCAAAAAATAAATTAAAAGCACATCACTTTGCAGCTGAGGATTGTAACATTCAGTTTCCTTTAGCGTCAGAGCCAAATGGTCATTTTCATACATTGACTGAAAACAAAGCTCTTTAAACAAAGATCGACCCTCAAATACTAGTGATTGAATAACAAACTAAACACACGTGCACCTGACCTCAGCCTTGAAGTGACATCCTCCAAGGTAAATGTGTCACTGGAATTTTTCTTTTCCTCTCTTTTGTCATTTGGGACTGTGGAATAAAACCAGTGCGAGAAGACTGAAGATTGTAATATAAATGTGCCAACAAATAAACACCAGTATTTCACATTCAGGCCAGTGTCCTTGATTGTGTGTGTGTGTGTGTGTGTGTGTGTGTGTGTGTGTGTGTGTGTGTGTGTGTGTGTGTGTGTGTGTGTGTGTGTGTGTGTGTGTGTGTGTGTGTGTCAGAGTGGTATTTGCACTACAATCTAGATAAGAGGATTGATTTGAAGCTTATATTTGTGTACAGGACTTATTGAAATATGATTTTCTTTTTTATGTATAAAGTTTAGTGTCATAAATCAGTGGTCAGTGTCACAGCTCTTAATGCTGGGAAGGTTACTTTTATAATTGTTACTAGTTACCCTGTTAAAAATGTATTAATGTTACTATTATAGTTACTTCATCAAAGTTACTTTTACATTTAATTACTTTCTAACAAATGATGTAAACTGGGCAGTGAAACAGAAAACTCTTAAAAACATAAACCAGGCAGTGTAAAGCACACAACAGTACTAAGCACTGATTACTGTCAAACTTTTACTTAAAGTAATTCAATATAATGAAGAATATAGTGTCATATTTTACATAGGTTTTAAACCAAAATAATAAATTCAGATTTAACCTCTTTGTAATCACCAACATTTTTACATTTAATATCAGTATATATATTTTCTCAGTAACTGTACATCAGTTACATTTATTTTGTAATTTTAATTATTTAACTCTGTTACATGTAAGCAGTGCTGCGGAGTTACTACTTAGATTACATTTAATTTTCAGTTTAATTACTTGTGTTACAGTCACTGAGAAAAATGTGAAATATTAAAGTTTCAGTAACTAATCAAAATGTTGATGATTACAAACGAGAAACATCCTGATACGTTCTTTTCAGTAAAACATTTATTCATACATTTATTTTGTGGCTTATCCTGTCAGGGGTCACGGGGGGGTTAGAGTGAGAGGCAGGGTACACTCTGGACAGGTCACCAGACTATCACAGGGCTGACACATAGAGACAGACAACCATTCACACTCACATTCACACCTACGGACAATTTAGAGTCACCAATTAACCTGCATGTCTTTGGACTGTGGGAGGAAGCCGGAGTACCCAGAGAAAACCCACACTGACGCAGGGAGAACATGCAAACTCTGCACAGAAGGGCTCCCAACCGCCGTCGAACCAGGAACCCTCTTGCTGTGAGGCGACAGTGCTAACCACTACACCACCGTGCTGCCGCTTCTACGATATAGCACTGAAAATAATGATGACCTGGATAACTGAGAACCTTCACCAACATCCCAATATGTTCCTTAAAATAAAAAGTTTATATTTAAAATAAAACATTCATTCTGCATCTTTTCTCTGTGCAGAGCGTATTACCAGACATTTGTCAGCTTTATTACTCAGTTTAAAACGTGTTAGCAAAGTAAATGTAATGTGACATTACTTTGATGAGTAAATAAAATAGTTGCATTACTCATTACATTTTTAAGAGGGTAACTAGTATGATGGCTACTATTACGTTTCAAAAGTAACTTCCCCAACACTGTCTGCTGTAAACCAACCTGTACGCTATGCTAATTTTGCAACTATAACACAATAAATCAACACAACACTTTGATACTGACAGGAAATAGTACAATATGTACACCGTTAGAATGCTGCTACTTTATAAAGAGAGCCAAATGTCTCTTTATGAAATAAAATGTAAAGATATTTCTGAAGCTGCCTCACCACCATACCCACTTTTAAAATGTTTTGAAGTTGTGGCTATAGCCTCTAACGTTGTCCCAAACCAATACGACATACTGATATTAAGCAGGATTTCAGTATGATATGTGTTCATTGTAGAACAGCAGACACACAAAGTGAACACAAAGTATGCTCAACATTTTTCAGTATGCTGCTCATGTACAATGTTCGTCCACAATGCAGTGCACAGAGGAAATGAGGGAGCTGCTCACAGCTGGGAAATATTTAAATTAACTGTGGACGATGGTGAAACAGCTTCAGAAACATGTCAGAAAACAACAAACAGTATTATATTTTGGGGAAAAAGCAGCTGTGCTGTCTCTGTGAAGTCTAATTGGCAGTTTGACCCTTAAGTTGTGGTTTGATTGATGTTCGATGGCCTAAATATCATTTCATGTTAATATGAAACAGTTATGTTTTTCTATTTCTGTAAAAACAGCACACTGTCACGATAAACATGCAGAATTTAGCATGTAGAACTGCTAATGCAGTATAGATTTGGGACAGTGCGTCCATTTTATTTGTCAACTGCATGGTGTGACAGCAGTGAACATCAGCAGCACTCAGAAATCAAGCTTTAGTATGTATGTGATTTTTTTTTAGCATACTTCATGTAGTCATGCCTCCAGTGTGACCACACTCAAAACATGTGTAGAATTAGCGTGTGGTGAGGAAGTGGGACATGTTAACGGGCGTGATTTCACATTAAAAGACAATTCATGTATGTAGTGACACAAATGTACTGCCCTGAGGCAGAAGCTTGTCCCTGTGCTGAAGAAGTAAACTTCACATTACTCCACGCAGTCTAAACACCAGTGTCCATATTTCCTCTTAATAAATAAGTCTATATATTCCCTGTGTAAAGTTTTACACACCCACAGAGGTGTTTATGCTTTTACTGCTTGATGATGGTTCTCTCTGAGGTGGAGCTGTTAAAAAGATCACACAAGGTCACCAAATCTATACAGTAATAAAATGGTGTGTGTCCTGAAGAGGTCTAATCAGGTGAAGACACCTGTGTGGGCGTACAGAGGGTGAAATGGCCTCACCAGACCCGGCGCTCATTCCCTGTCATGTCAGGAGCAGTTTGGAGCCAAATGAGCCTTTTTTTTTTTTTTTTTTACAAAACAAGGATCTGAGGCCTGCTGAATCACTGACATCTTTTAAATCACTTTATAAATTGTACCTGTTAAAAACCCCTTTCATTGCAGCATGCTGCTTATTTATGTTTGTCTCATTTAATTATTAGTATTGTTTTTATCTTGTGTTGTCATCAGTTATTGTGTTCTTTTATTTTGTATCACTGTTTGATTCGCTGAACATCAGAACAATCTACAGGCCAATCAGTTAATAATAATGATGACAATAATAATAGTGTATTTATATAACGCTTTTATACTCTTTACAGAGGACAAAAGCAGCAATTAAATAAATGACAGATGAAATAATGCAGAAAGGGTGAAGTACACTGATTTTAGAGACTGAAGGCAGTTTTGAAAAGGTGTGTTTTGAGGGGTTTTCTTGCAGGTGGAGGGAGTGAGTTCCAGAGGGTGGGGGCATCAGCAGTGTGGGAGGGAGTGTGCTGGTGGAGGAGCTCACGACTGGTAGGGAGGAGCTAGGGGCCGTATTATCAAACATTGAGAATACTCTCAGAGAGCTCCTAGCTTAGCCTAAAAACTTTTAGTAAGGAGTCCTAGTTTAGGAGTGATTTAGGAATGTTCTCAGAGCAACTCTAAGCAAAGAAGGGACAGAAACTTTTACCTTAGAGAGCAGGTGTGGTCGACCCTGTTGCTAGGTGTGATGCATTCTTTTAACAGATGTGATTGGTTTTCAGAGACACGCCCCTTTGTGAGACTGTAAGGTGTGGACACCCAGTGGAAATGAAATGAACTGCTGACTGTGAGTGTGTCAAGACTGTTAGTGTGATCACTGCTGATGGAAGGTTGAGACAGACTCAAGTCATCACTGTTGCATCTCTCCAGTTTTGCAAGTATCTTAAGTGTATTTCTACATTATAATGATATTGTGTTAGGTGGGAAAGGCGTGCATACCCCTAATTAGATTGATCACAAATATACCTGCGTAACCTAATCTGTTGAACTCATTAACTCACTGTCTTCCAGTGTTTGTAGAATATTCCTCCAACCTTTGTGTTTCCTCCATTTTCTCCTCTGATTAAGAAACTCTAAAAGTCCTCCTCACTACTCCTGTTTTTCACCTTAGGAGCTCTTTCAAGGTCTACGATGTTCTGAATAACTTATCTTAACAAGGACCAAGTCTTGAGTTTTATGGGGAAATTCTAAGAAAACTTAACAATTTCACAATTTGCTCGGCCTGCTGCCCCCGCGACCCGGCCCCGGATAAGCGGATGAAAATGGATGGATGGACTTCACAATTCTAAGAATTTTCTTAGAATTTCATCACTAGGACCAACTCTCCGTAAGAGGAGGCTTTGTGAATACTAACAATAATAATAACCCCAGGTTATTATGGAGAGCTTTTTAAGTGATGGAGTTTGCTTATCTGCTTCAGTGATGATATTTTATAGTTTTTTGTTCTTTGCAATTTCTTAAAATTGCCTCATTTCTGCTTAGAATTCTGGCATTAACCATGTAAAACATTTTGTAACTTTGTTTTGAAAATTGCTTTGTAATAAAGTCTATTATTATTCTTATTATATTAACATGTCACAGGAGAAAAAGCCCAGGTGTACATATAATCAATCCATTTGACTGCTTCAGTTTCAGGGTCCTCGTAATGTCCTGCGCTGGCTCACCATGAACGTTGGTGACCATATGTACTGATCCTGTCTTTACCACTTCATTAGTGATCCAACAAAGACAACAATTCACATCAAGTCTCACTAACTTGATCCTGCTTTATGCTCTGTGGTATCTACACTATCTGGTCACGGTCATCTTGACATAAAAAAAAAAAAGATCTGAGAATGTTCACTTTTAAATTCCTCACCAACCATGATCCTCATGAATACAGACAATAAGAGACAGCCGAGTTGTATTTTGATTTTCTTTATTGTACAGAAAGAGGTGGTGAAGTTTACTGAGGCTGCTGTCCTCTGCCGCGTCCAAACCCTCCCCTCTGCAACAGGGAAAAGTCTTCGTCAATTTGTCAGTCAAACCCGAGTTCAACAGAAGAATAAAGTTTATAACTGTAACCTAAATTCAGCCTGCAAACATTCCTTATTGGAGCCGTTGTAAAACCGCACCCACAGGCTGACAATGTTTCAGGGAGGAATGTTTCACATTCTTGTCGTATAATTGCCGTAGAAAACATTCCTCATTGGCCATAATAGACGTAAATGAGTCAAGACCAAAAATATGCTCATCTTGTCAACAAATAAAGATTCCCACAAAGAAACTATAGAAATGTAATTCAGTGTGTAAATATGGCCGCAGTACTTACGAACTGGAATTCTGTGGCAGCTCCAGCACCGGCCTCGGCTTTCTTATCAGCACCAGCTGATGGACAGAGAAAGAAGGAACAAGTCATTCACATTTTATAGTTTAAGCTTTGAAACACAAGACACTAGCAAAATAAAAAAAGGCTCCTACACACACACAGTGTTGTGTTTACTTCTGAGAAAGTATTCGACCGCATTGACAGGAAGAAACCAACACAGATCACTGTCAGTTTCCCACGGTATTAGAATCTGTGTGGCAGCAGCTGAAGACAAGGGGAGGTCACCAACTTCCTGTTTTTGTTTTTTTCCCCTTGCCTATGTGTCTTTGAGTGTCAGTTTGTCTCCTCTCTAACTTCAGAGGTTTTTGTGGGTCTGTGAATCTATCATTTTGCCCCTCTCAGCAGCAGTTTGTGGAGTTTTGAGTCGCAGGGTGGAAAATTAATCAGTCGATCTGATGAGCTGATCAGATCAGATCAATGGATGAGAGTGAGTGAGTGAACTGTCACACCCAGCACAACACAACTGATAAGTTTCGCTTTCACTGCCTCTGACATTTTGCTGCTCTGCCTGAGCCCAGAGTACACTCTGCGCTCTTAAAATGAAGAGCAAGGAATAACCTTACAGTATTTTTATTTTCCAACAGGGCACCTAACGAACAGTCAAGCTCGAAAAATTGAAAATCAAAACGTGGCAGATGTTTATATTGTGACATTTTCTTGACAGTGAGTCAGATCACTGAATTTTAATTTTATTCAAGTATCAATTGTTAATAGTTACGTCTAGTTCACACTCCACAACTTTAGCCCCAATGTTCCACTCACCGACAGCTTTGGAGTTCCCCAACAAAAGCTCCAGATCAGGAGCAAAACGGCGCTCAAGCACTATGTGCCAACTGTTTAAAGATGAACAAAGATGCTCACCGATGCATGGCACACTCTCCCTGAATATCTCTCATGCTAAATATCTGGACCTGTTGCGCAGCTAACAGCCAATGAAAGTGCAAGACACTGGCTGATGACAGAGACAAGCAGCACTCCAAGGTGTGTGTGTGTGTGTGTTTCAAAGAGAATGGTACCCTCTTATTTTGTTTTATCGCGGCCTGATTGTTTTTATATGACATCATTATCTTATATATTTTATGTTTGTCATGTATGACGTATCTTCAGCACACTGAGTTTACAAATTGTCCTATAAAACGTGCTGTATAAATAAAATTGACTTGAGCTTTGCCTTGTCCTGCATTGATGACGCAGTGCTAGTTGGGGACGAATCAGGGGCTATTAGCTTTTTAACTGAAAGTGCTCTGAGTAATTGGATCACAGTGTGTCCTGGTTGTCGTTAACATTTGTATTTGGTGCTGTTTACTTGTGATTGGGTCACCCAACACGCATGTTAATACCACGTATATACACAGTCATTCTCATAGCTAATTTCTCCTGGTCAAAGATCTTGAAGCGTGTGACCGCTTTGTCGCTGCTCGAACCACACCAATTTCAATACTTGTATTAGTGAAGATTCTCAGTCATCCAGGTCGTGGTAATCCTAAGTGCTACATCACAGACAACTGGACTTGCTTGAGACAGTCTCTGTAATGGTTCACACCCACACAGTGTTTAAAACCTCCCTCCCTACCACACCGTTAGAGCTGAAGAAGCCTCTTAGATTAGAGGTGAAACGTCTTTAAGAAACTCAAGCAAGTCCAGCTGCCTACGATACAGCACTTAGGACTTATACTCCCGATTACAAGACGACAAGTTGTGTAGTGTGAACAGAACAGTGATATGATGACTGTGACAGTCATGTAGTGTGAAGTTGGCTTCAAACTACTGTTTTATACCAAGGTCGCTTCTTCTACCTGCCTCACAAAACTCCATGCTGCTCAATTTGACGATTAACACATCACGAGACCACCTGAGCCACTCAGCTCACTGGGGTGATGACAGTATACTTACGGGGTGCAGCAGATCGCCTGTATGCATCTCTGTCGGCCTCACTGCGGTTAAGGCGGGCGGGCCTCTCTCCTTCCATTCCTGCGGAAATAAACACGGGAAAATTTCAGTTCAGAGCTTCATTAAAAACGTGTGCATGTGTGAGGGAACAGTGTTAATGAAAATTTGATCTCAGGGACTCCACAAGCAGATCATTAATGACCAACTTATAGACATTTGTACGCTTAAGGGAGGAATATAATCCCAGGATGCACTGCTGTTACAATCGCATTTTATCCCGCACTTAAACTCTAAAGCGAGCAGCGAATGATGTGTAGTGGCAGATATGTCATTAGCCAATAAGAAAATTAAATTATTGTTCCTATAATGGAATTCCAGCCGATAATTACGCTCCCCACACACACAGGGCAGACAGCAGAGTCAACTCCAGTCCTCTGCTCGTTATCTACGAGAGCAACAAAGACCAGCGGTGAGGAAGACAGCACAAGCAACCATCAAACACCCTTTGAATAAGCAGAGCATTTACTAGCGGAAATGCAGTGTCTTCGCCCTCTCTGCCTTCTCTCAGGTTGCCACCCCATCTACATCCAAACCCTGGTGTGTTTACACAGACATACCAAGCGCATTATGCTAATAGTGAACTGTATACAAGCTACAGAGGAACGTCAATCGTATGTGGCGGCTGAGCATAATAAGTATCTGAAAATGAGTTGAATTCCTGTGAACGCCGAGGCTGAGACCACCCAGTGTTTTCACATCAGCAGCAGAGGGAGGATGACAGAGGAGAGGATCAATGATGCCAAAGGACTGTTTACTGTAAAAGGCTGTAATGTGCACCCTTTATAAACCAGCCTGAGAACTTAAAGTAATCATTAACCAGTCAAACAGCATGTATGGTTATTGTGACAGTTTCTGTACCAAACACATGCAGCTCTACAGCTCACTCTGTTGGTTGATCAGCCAACAAAAAATCCCACACACGTTAGTGGCCACAGTTTTTGAAATTTGGCAAGGAGAGCGCAACAATTGCAAATGTTATCCTTGTTAAAAAAACTAATGTAAGGTTATTAAAACAATCTTGACACAAATTAACCCCTTGAAACCTGAGCATATTGGCTTGTTTTCTTTTAAAAACATAGGAAGAAGGCAAAGGAGAAATTATCAAAAAAATAGCAAGAAATTAGTGTAAAGAAAAAATATTAAAAATACGAAAATTATTTTTAAAAAATAAAAATGAACAAACAAGGAAGTGACCTGGAAAGAGTGCTTAAAAATTATAATAATTCAGTAACATAATTTTAAAGTGTAATAATATTTAGCAATATAGTTTACTAGTTTTTTTCTTTTAATTTTAATATTTTTTGAGCAATTTGTGGGGTGTCTCTTAAGCTGCCCCTCGCCTTCCCTCCATGTTTTCAAAAGAAATCACACCAATTTGTTCAAGGTTCAAAGGTTTAGATATTTGTGCAAGGCATGTGAATGCAGCACAATAAACGTTATCTCTCCAGGTTTCAAAGGGTTAATGTTCTTTATTCTGGGACGGTGAAGGCAGGATTAGAAAATTAAACATGTCAGTCTAAAAATAAAGTATTTTATTTCCTCTTCACATTCATACCACAGATTTTAAGTTCTGTGTTTTTATATTCGTGTCTGAAATTAGTGTTATCATGCTTAAAATTCTCTTTACAAAGCACAACATTTTGGGGGGATCCTGTCAAAGATCCCTGTTTGATGTTAGATACATGAATTATATTAAAACATCAGCTGTTCTGAATACGGCATGGGACCCCGCAGGACCACATTTCAGTCTTAAATCCCAGATTCAGCAACAGACAAGCACTGATAAAGAGGCCCTTCCTACTAAATTAGTGGAAAATCTTATTGACTCTTGACTGGTGGCTGGCTTTGCATTTCATGATTATATAAATAATTCAGTTTCAGGTCAGCTCGGGGTAAAAACTCAGCTGGAAAAGATAAACTATCAGAGCTGCTGAATGTGAAACCCTGAGCCAGGCTGCAGCCTTCTGACTCCATGATGTTAATCTCTCTGGAATGCGTCCACTCAGCAGGTTTACATCAACAGCTAATGACTTGTGATTTCTGTTAGTCAGACTGCAACATTGAGAGGGAGCCTATAATCAATCTGATGTACTGTGTAAACTAAAAACTTGACAGATGAACACATTAGTATTACGGCTTCAAAAGGCAACATCAGTGGTTTTTATCACCACCAGTGTTCTGCAGATTGTGACACTGATTTTTTGAGATATGCAGTACATACTAACAAAAGCTAGCAACATTCAAACAATCCCACATTATGTGAATATCCATGAGCTTACCCTTGGGCCTGGGCCTTGCGGTCTCAGGGCGGGTCTGGCGGCGAAGGGTGGCGGGCACAATCTCAGGGGGAAGGTGGAGGAAGTCCCTCAGGTACTGGATACCCTCGTTGGTGAGGTACCAGTAAAAATGACGCCAGGCGAATTGCTCCTTGACGTACCCACAGGACTTCAGGGACTGGAGGAAAAGCACAAATGTTTAGTTTTCACACAGAGGACTAACAAACTCACCTTGTCTAAGCATGTGCTATGTTGTACACCAAGTGTATCCTTTGAGGCAATAATTCCTCAGCTTTTCTGCTGTGCTCCCCTTCTAAAAGCTGATTTATATTTTTTTTTATTTTCTATGATTCTCATGCCCACCCACCTCCCTCATCACATAAACCAACTGTAAGTCTTCCTTTACAAGCATGATTCTCATTGGGTTCTGTTGAGCAAGTTAAATTTTCTTAACTTTGAGTTTCTAGTACTAAAAGACAAAGCTCATACAATACAGATGGACACGACTGCTTACTGAGCATCACCTGTTTCTCTTCTCTCATAAACCTCGTTAGATTTGTACTCTACATGTTCTGCTTTCCTAATAAATCTGGCTAACCTGCATCTTACTAGCCTTGTTAGCATTAATACTCTTACATTAATATTGTTCCACTTTAACTCAGAAAATGACATCACTTTACTGTAGTGCAGACTTTCAAACCAAGACAAACGATACATGCGACTTATCCAAAATCTGTGACAATATCCAGTCTGATATCATGATACTGATATTATGCCGATGAGGATGAGAGCTAAATTCAGCTGTGCATGGGACTGTAAATGCTACCAAAGGCTGAACTATGTCAAATATAACAATATGTACATAATTCAAGAGGAGATGTTGCCCAGTGTTTTGCGTTTTCTTGTGGATCCTGACATCCGTGTTACAGTGAAGTTTTCCCAACTTGACCTGCAGTTTCTTTGAATGCAACAAGCGGCAACTGCCTGAACTAACCTGCTTAGTTAGCACTCTCCATACAAACTTTACCTTTAACCAATTTCATCACTCACCTCTGATACAGCATGAAAAACTACTCTCACACTTTAGTGTCAGTACTACCCAAACCATGCCTCTACAGAAAACAGATCACCGATCATCTGCACAGCTCGGTTCAGGCTACATCCAGGTATGATATAAACTTATACAGTGCCTGTGTCCAGCCTCCATCACCCTGCTTCTCACCTGCATCGCTTTCATCACATGAAGGTTGGGCACATTCTTGTCAGCAAGCTCCGGATGCTTGGCCAGGTGGACATCTTTCTTGGCCACCATGACTCCCTCCTTGAAGAGGAGCTCGTAGATAGCAATGCGATTCTTCTTGGGCATCAGCATCTGTGTAAGGAGACATATTTAAACATCAGTTTCCATACGTACTCGCTTCAGACAGCTTACAACAGCTCCCACTGTCATAGCATGCTAGCGGCTAGCCTGTTAGCCAACCTAGCCTAGCTACACATACTGATATAATTCAGGACAGCAGCAAGCCTACAAACTGACGCTTTATTAAATCAACACACTACATTTATTTTCAAGTGTTCATGTATCAAGCAACAAACTTAAATATACATTAACATTGACTATAGCGGACCGCGTTAACAGAGAAAAATGGCAGCCACTCATGAATATCAGTGCCGGGGTTACTTCCCCACTTCTAAGTCTAATATCTGCCATTATAAACCGTTTAGCACTAAAATACGTTTACATCTTCCACTGTGACATTAATAACAATCGAGCATTAAAAATCACTGGTTTATAAAACATGAGATGGTGAAGATATATTTAGATTACTGCGCCGGGTCTGTCTTTACCTTTCCACTTGTAAGGGGACCGGAGTCGGAAGGAACGTCTGTCGTTGACCGGGAAGGTTTATCGTGTCGGCCCGGGCCTGCTGGAGAGGTGCCGCCCCCTGCCGGTGCGGAGGGGAAGTGCAGTATTACAGTAATACTGTACCACACACTGCAAACAAATCTTTTTAAGGTACTTTGAGTTTTTTTAATTTAAAAATATATTTGAAAATAATTTCTCTATTACATGTCAATTCTTATTCAACTCTCTGGGAAATTTAATGAATAATAAAAGCAATTATGGGTCTGAATATGCTCAAATCATGTCTTTTTTTAAATTAATGTTATCACATTGTTTTATCTCCAACAATTATTTAATTTAATTTAATTTAATTTCTATTTTTATTTCATTTAGTTTCTAAATTAAATTAAATTTATTTTATTTTATTTTTCTTGTCACAAGCTTTGAAGTGTTTTCATCCTGGTTCAGCCATGTGAAGCACTTTGTCACATTGATTTCTGAAGTTCTGTATGAATAAAGTCTACTATTATCATTATTATTATTATTATTATACAATTCGTGGTGAAATGTAAGTACTGTAAATATATCTATTCAAGCACTGCAGATAAATACAAATTTTAGTTTTTTAACTCAACTATTCCATTTGATTCTGCTTCCTACTTTCTACTCCAGTACAATTTAGAGGCAAATATTATGCTATGTACTTCACTACATTGATTGGTCAGCAAGTTATCACTTACTTTATACATTAAGATTTTACACAAAGCATATAATCATCTAACAAAATAACATAAGTCACTTTTATATATTAAACATTATACAATTAATCAAAATCTGATCTACCTACAGCGGTTAAATGCCACCCACACATTAATGCATCAGTAACAATGATCCAATAATATGATATCCGTTTTTTACTTTTGATACTTACATTTTGATAATAATACTAACATATTTGTGCAACATATTCCATGAACATTCAAGATTTTAACTAATCATGGAGTATGTTTATATTATTGCCCTACTTCTATTTAATAAAAGGATTTAAATACTTCCTCCATTACTGGGAATGATTAATTGATAATACATTTTGTGACAAACTTAATAAAAATAATAATTAACTCATATTCCTCATGCAGCTGTTTATGATAAAAACAATTCATAATGTTGGTTGTTCTTCAGTATTCATTACCTACAGCTAAATGATTCTTGATTAAAGCAGAGCTGTGTTTGTCGAAGCCTTTTTATGGCAGGTGGATAGGTTTAATGATCAGAGGTGGGAGGAGATGATTTCCTCATATCAAACAGTGAAGCAGGCGGAGGATTTCCACTCATATTGTTGAGTGAAAAATCACTCAGTGAGAATCAGGGCTCTGACTAACCTTTATAGTTTTTACTGATTAACCTGCTGGTTATTTTTCATTTTAATATAGTAATTATTTAAGTCCACAGAATGAAAGAAAATGAACACCAAAAGTAAATAATACCAAGGCAGTGATCGGCTCTGTTTTACTACTTATATAACTTGTTGCTCCTACCTGCCTGTTTGCACTATTGTATCATATATATTGTTAATTATACATTTTAATGGTGTATTGTGTTGTGTGTCTGTATATTAGACAAAGATCTATCTATCTATCTATCTAGTTGTAATTATAGACTGTGTAAAGGTTATTATGAGTCTTATCTGTTTTATTTGTTGATTTCATACTTTAGTTTCATTTTTACCTTTTTTTTTTTACTAGTTTTATTTTTTAACTTTAAAAAAATCGTATTTATTTATTTACTTATCCTATTTTATTCCCAGCCTATGTTTCTGTCATCATTCCCTCTTAAAAATTTGTATTTATATGTGTATTTATTTTCTCTTACTTTACTTTATGTTATGTTATTTTGTTTAGTTAAGTTTCATCTTATTTTATTTTATTTCCAGCATATGTTTCCGTTTCTGTTGATCGTTCCCTCTTAAAAACATATTTATTTATTTGTGTATTTATTTAATTTTATTTAGCTTAGTTTTATTTTATTTTGTTTTACTTAAGTTTTATTTTATTTTATTTTATTTCTAGCATGTGTCTCGGCTTCCGTCGATCGTTTCCTGTTATACACCTTTATTTTGAAAGAGCTTGCCGGAAGTCTCTTTGTCTGTAATGGCTGCCTTGACTCAAGCTCCGGACCATCCCCCATCTGGCGGCTCCTTTCAGCGATACATCTACCGGCGATACAACGGAGGCAGCTCCCACTGATGAAGACAATGATTACATTTTAAATATAATCACAGGAGCTGGATTATAATCTGCTGTCGGTACGTTATTATTTATTATTTATATATTATATATTATCAGCAGCTAGCTTCAGTTTGCTCTGATAAAGTAGCTTCAGTTAGAGTTGATAATGCTCAACCGTTACATCTGGTGTCGGTGTGAACAGGCGATTTTAACCTGTGATGTTTCTGCTCAGACTCAATTAAAGTCTATTAAATTAAAAGTTGATTGTTTGGTAAATAAAAGTCTTTATCACAGCCTCCCTGTTTGCATCGTGTAAACCTGCAGTTTGATGCTGAAGTGTTGTCACTTGAACCACTGCCAGTGTCTGCTCCTGCTTCATGACACTCATTTAAGATGAATCAGGATCTCTGTGTTATAAAGGTTCAGATATATTAGAGATGCATGGAACAACATTCAGCAGGAGTTGCAGTGCAGACAGAGGATGCAGTGAGAGCCCAGCAGCAGCAGCAGCAGCAGCAGCAGCAGAGGGCAGGGAGGGATGTCTAAAGTAAAAAGCAGGTCTCTGGGGAGACACAGAGCCTGTGTTTCCTCCACACCAGCACATTTCTTTGATTTACCAGTGGAGAGCAGCTGGTGCTGGATCAGACCAGAGCTGCTGTGCTGGGAGGTTCTGACCTCAGTGTGAGCACAGACTCTGATCTGTGAGTGAGCTCTGTCCACGGTTCTGAACTCTGAGTACTGATGGACTGACACACACACAGTACAGTACAACAGGCTGCTGCTGCTGGACCAGTGCTGCTGTCATCTGTACACTCTGCACATTAATTACCTATAAATATAATATCTACAGTGTACACGTGTGTGTTACGTAGCCAAAATTTGATTTATGCCTTAAACAGAAGTCAATTTATTCCAAAAAACATTGTGTTCCTCCTCGTGTCTTAAAGGGCCACTCCACTGTTTTCAGATGTTTTTACAAGTGGAGTTCAGTTTACTCTTCATGAGGAGCACTGTTAAAAACATGTGTTTAATGTCCTCTGTGGCTGTGGAGGAGCTTCCTGTGCTGAGTCATAGAAAACATCAGGGTTGTTTCAGCTTTAACTTGGAGATAAGGCATGTATAACAGGAAGAAATCTGTCACAAATTGGAGATCTGGAGTTTTAAAGAAGCTGGCCATTACCAAGTCTTATAAAAGATGCTATTGAGTTGCATTTTGGGAAGTGTAGTGTTGTTGACGCTTGGTCTGTCAGAGAAAAAATGAAAGCTTTACATACTAGTTTTATACATTTTAATGTGGCATGATGCACTTTTTAAAATTTTTATTTTTATTTTTACATATTTTAATTACTTAGCATAATGCACATATTTTTTTTATGTTTTTTAACTTACATAGTAAAATACAATATTTATATACTTTTGTTTTACACACTTGTGTTAACTGCTGTAGCATAATGCACATACATTTATATTTTTAAATATATTTTAATATTTTAAAATAATTTACATACTTTGCATGATCTAGATATTTTTATATTTTTTTTAATATTTTACACCCTAGAATCAACGTCTGAAGCATAATCCACATTTTTTTTATATTTTTATATACTTTAAATACTTAACATTAGATTTTTTTTTAAAATATTTTTCACGTATTTTACACAGTAGTGTTAACCACTGTAGCATAATACACATTTTATTTAATTTTTTACATACTTAGCATTAGATTTTTTTAATTTATATTTTTAATATATTTTATACAGTAGTGTTAACCACTGTAGCATCATACACATTTTATTTTATTTTACATACTTAGCATTATAATTTAAAAAAAAATATTTTTCATATATTTTACACAGTAGTGTTAACCACTGTAGCATCATACACATTTTATTTTATTTTACATACTTTAAATACTTAGCATTAGAATTTTTCATATATTTTACACAGTAGTGTTAAACACTGTATCATAATGCACATTTAAAAAAATATTTTTACATATTTTAAATACCTTGTATAATGCAGCATTTTTATATTTTTACATACTTTAAATACTTAATATATTACAGATATTTTTATATTTTAAATATTTTACACACTAGTGTTAGCCACTGTAGCATAATGCACATATTTTTTTTAATTATTTACATACTTGTTATTTTCATAGTTTTCTTTTCTACTTTCTCACACTTCTCTCTGCTGTGCATCAGAGTGACTTTAACATACCACACTTTGCCCTCAGGTATCAATAAAGTATTTCTGATTCTGATAGTAGGGAATAAAGGTCAGGGTGTCTCAGCCTCTGCTGCTCCCAGCTTGGTGGAAGTGCAGGAGTGCTCCTTTAAAGTTTCTATATTTATCTGTCATCTTTTCAACAGGCTAACGCTGTCATTTTCCACTTCCTGTACGCTGGAGATTGTCAGCCTGACATTTGATGTCACTCAGTGTATTTGCATTTGGTGTTTATAAACTGCAGCAGAGGAGTTTCCAGCTATTGTGCGACTGTCAGTGTGATTAGGTACATTTTACATCATGCTGATTAATCAACAACAGTGTTAATAACTGATGGTTCCAGCTTCTCAAACATGAGGATTTGATTCTTTCTCTGTTTTCTAATCATAGTAAATTTGGATTCTGCACCACAAGCTGGACAAAAAAAGCAATTTTGATAGTTTACGATTGATTTGGTTGCATAATAGTTATTCTCAGTCTGTGTTTTTGCTGTCAGCAAGCTGAGTAGAAATCCTCTGCCTCCTACACGGTTTGTCATGAAGAAGTGATCTCATCTCATTTCTGATCATCAAACCCATCAACCTGCAATAACGAAGGCCAAACAAACACAGATATGCTTTAAGAGGGCAACGTTTGGCTTCAGGGAGAGAATACTGATGAACATATTGTCAACAAGTGAACTGTTTTTATCATAAACTGCAAATGGACTGTGAAACATTCCTTGTTTTTCTCATCTATCAGAATTAATCTTACACTGGTCTCCTACCAACAAATTCAGCGTTGTGTTTCATAGAAATATCATAGCTGAGGGTCATTTAAAGAGATAGAGAGGGAGGCATGGGTGGATTTGTGTGTGTCACGCATGTTAAAGTGCTCTTATGTGAGTGAGTCAGTGCCTAATTGGATTAATTCATGTGACAAATGAGGGTCACTCATTTGATTTGCGGCGCCCGGTTCAACTCTCAGTTTTGTCAAAGCAAAGACAGATGAGCCGTCACTGCTAATGTAATTAATTAGACTAAACCCTCGGTCTTTTTCCTTTTCTGTAGATTTAACTCTCTTATTCCCAGTGGGCACTGACGCCACTGTTTGCGTCCCCTTTTCCTTTTTACTCACAAGCTTGGCATGTCACATCTGGTGCTCCAGACGAACCCGCCTGACATTAGCTGATTGAAAGTAATTAAACTTTCCTTTTCTATCAGTCCCTTTTGCCCTTGTAACCAATGTGACTTCAGACATCCTAAGCCGTTTCCTTTATGTCTTGGTTTTGGATCAATGCAATTAAAATTTTAATTTTACCCCAGTTCCTCTGAGAATTACCAAAACACAATAGGTTAAAATTGTTTCAAAGTTACGTACTGCTCTCCTTTTTTTTGAAGCCACAGTATGTAACATCTACGCACCAACACTCGAGTCAATGGAAAGGATCCTTTTAAAGCTTCCTCTGTACATGTTCAGAGGCTGGATGGTGAAAGAGCAGGGCTCTGGATTTGGCCTGAGCTGAGAGGTAATTGGAGCCTGAGACAGGATCCTCACAGGGGATCATGGGAGAAAGGCAGGCTGCATTTCCTTAACGGCCCAGGGGTTTGAGCTGTCATTACATACCAGGGCAGACTGTGTTGTGCAACTGCTGAGCTGTGGAGTTTCAGACCAACATGAGATAACAGTTGCATAAGAAGAATTGTCCTGCCTTGGCTCATAATAAATGTCTTTCATTGTTTTGGGTTTTATAAAAGACGACAGGCAGCTCTGTGATGTTTGAAGCCAGGATGAACCTGATTCTATGTATCAACAGTCATGTATGATGTTAGCTACATACTGGTTACTGCTGGTTTTAGGACTTAAGTCTAACTGTGCCTTTATGATCTTTTAAAAATATTGACTTTTAGACTAAGGCTGCAGCTACCTAAATTATTTGTATCATTGATTAATCTGCTGATTATTTTCTTGATTAAATGTTTAATCATCCTGTCTATAATATATCAGAAAATGAAATGAAATTTTCCCAGAGGCCAAGGTGATGTCCTCAAACTGCTTGTTTTGTGTGACCAACATTTCAAAACCCGCAATTATAGATGACAAGGTCCAAAATCTCTCTATTTACTATAAAGCAGTGTTTTTCAAATGCTCTGCTGTGATGTCAGTCCAGGTGTGCTATGGGATTTTGTGATAGCCACCCATTATTATTGCAATATTCAATAAAAAAAAAGTTAGACATCAACTTTTGATTGACTGTATCAGAATGTTGCTGCACCCATTTCCCAATAAAGAGGCAAACTGTAGTTATAAATGTATGAATTTAATTTAAAAAACCTTCACAGGGACCTATTTGTCGCTGTTGGTGCATGGGAATTGTAAGTGTGTGACACATCAAAAGCCCTGATTGGCAGCCAGTGTGAGGAATAATAACATTTAAAAGGAGCAAGCTGTGAGCAGGACAATGGATTGCTTTATTGTACGGAGCAAATTACAACAAAACACCAGCGAAGACGACCTACCACCGAAAGAAAAGAGAAAGAAAAACTGCCAGTAGACAGTATCATGAAAGCTACCTGTCTTATTATTTCTTATTTTTATTATCTTATGGCACAATAAGAGTGATAACACACGTTATATGCAGGTGTGCTTTGAGATTTTGGCTTGCCCTTAGGTGTGCCTTGGGCACAAAAAGTTTTAAAACCACTGCTATCAAGTGTTCTACATTTACCCTCCGCCATTTTGTGTGCCTGCATTCTGAGTGGTAAATGTACGCAGTATATAGTATATAATAAAATCAGTGTACAAAGCATGTAAACTACTTTCCTCTAACAATCCACAATGAGTTGCACTTTGAATTTATGCCAAAAATGTACTGTTTTCTGACTCTATACCTGTCAGTGATGTCACAAAATGATGACACTTTCTAAGTATCTGAAATCTCAGTTTACTGATCACTGTAAACTGCTAAGTGTCTATTATATAGGGAGAAGTGAGTGAATGAAGGAGTCATTTGGAAGGGATTTTTGCTAAAGCAAATAATAATAATAATAATGATAACAATAACTTTACTTCTATAGCGCTTTTCTAAACCAGAGTCTCAAAGTGCTTTACAGTACAATGCCATATGAGAAAAAAAAGTACAAGAACATCATTTACAGAAAATGCGATGAAATGATCAAATATTCACATTTTGGGAGCTTAAACAAGAAATTTGGGAGTATTTTTGCCTAAAAAATACTCTGAACTGTAGTTGGTACCTTTTATACATATATATAAAAAACCCTTTTTGTCATATGAAACTGTCACTGTATCCACACAGTAGTACATGAGACAGATCATCTGTAAAAACAATATATTACTCCACATGTCTGTAGTGCTTCTAATGGCATAACCACACCTGACCGAAGACAGCCAATCAGAGCTGAGCCCCAAATTGCTCCCGATGGCTGTTCCATTGGTGAATGAGTGCTGAGCGAATGATTACTGAGTAGCAGGTGGCGTCCTGTACGGTGGCCTCGGCCACCAGTGAATGGGTAAATGTGACATGTAGTGCCTTGAGTGGTCGGACAGCTAGAAAAGCGCTATATAACTGCAGTCCAGTCCATTCACTGCTCATGACTTGTGGTTGAACTGTCAGAAGATTCTGATACTGCAAACTTTGTCATTTTACAGAAAAACAGTACACAAAAACACATTTCTGAAAACATTTAAGGTAAGAAAGGCAACGCAGTGACAGGATCTTGATTCATATTTGATCGTCTACTTTGACAGTTTGACTGCAGTTCACCAGCAGTGATTGACATGACTGACAGCTGCGTTAGAGACTCCTCGACCTGATTGTTTTGTTCTGTGTGCTGTGGTGGATCCTATGGATCAGTCTCATGTACTACTGTGTGGATGTAGTGACAGTTTCAGCAAATATGACAAAACGTTATTTTTATAAAAGTTACCATCTGTATCTTTAAATAAACAAAGGGAAAGTTTTGCACATTACTTCTCTGTCAATTGTCTTACTGATTAGTATTTCAGCTTGACACATTTAAGTATTTAAATAACACACACATAGCATTTGTCTGGGTAGGCATCTGTTTAGTTTTCACAGTCCCAAAAAAGTTTCTAGTTTTTACCCAAAGCTGATTTAGCAAATCAGTCATGAGAAGCAAATCTACTATATCCAACTACACAGGAAATGTGTGTAATAAATGCAGTGTTTTTGGAAGCCTCCTCCCAGACACTGATTATACATTCCCTGTTGTGTCTATACTTTCTGACTCTGCTGCTCGGTGCCTATAGATGCTGAATCAGCAGAATCTAACCAGCAGGATGCACATCACAGATCAGCAGCAAACGGCTTCGTGCCAACACGGTCCCACCATGCAGCTCCCTTATCCAGAGGTGCATTCAGGTCACTGCCTGAAGATAAATTCACTTCAGATAGACAGTATAGGTTAAAGTCAGTCCCAGGATTTATACAGTATATGCACTTTCACATTGGGATGTACAGATAAAGTGAGTGAAAAATAATCTGCTGATCATTTGAAGACATTTTTCAAACTAAAATTCAAAATATTATCTAGTGTGAGGTTTCTATTTGTGAGGATTTGCTGCTTTTCTTTGTCCTTTGTGATTGTGTGCTGAATATCTTTGGGCTTTGGACAGTTGGTGCAATTTGAATACATCACCTTGGGTTTTAGGAAACCGTGAAGGACATTTGTCATCGTCTTGGGACAATTAATAAGCACTATAATGAATCTAGAGCTGCAACAATAAGTCAATTAATCGATTAGTTAACCTAGAGGAAATTGTTCCTATTTGGTGCACAAATGTGAACATGCTGTACTTCTCTCTGTCTTACATTATGTTCATTTAATACATTAAAATCAAATTTGAGACATTTAATGAATCACCTTGGGCATTAGGAAGGGGTTCGGTTTGGGGACCTCAGAATTGCTTTTGCAGATGATGTGGTTCTGTTGCCTTCATCACACTGTGACCTCCAGCGTGCACTGGGGCGGTCAGGATGAGGGTCAGCACCTCCAAATCTGAGGCCATGGTTCTATTACGGAAAACGGTGGATTGCCCCCTCTGGGTTGCGGGAGAGTTACTGCCTCAAGCGAGGGAGTTCAAGTATCTTGGGGTCTTGTTAACGAGTGAGCGGGCTGTTGTGTTGAAGAGGGAGCTGAGCCAGAAGGCGAAGCTTTCAATTAACTGGTCCATCTACGTCCCAACCCTCACCTATGGTCATGAGCTCTGGGTAGTGACCAAAAAAATGAGGTCACAGATACAAGCGGCCGAAATGAGTTTCCTCTGTGGGGTGGCTGGGCTCAGCCTTAGAGATAGGGTGAGGAGCTCGGACATCTGGAGGGAGTTTGGAGTAGAGCCTTTGTGTCGATAGAAGTCGGTTGAGGTGGTTTGGGCATCTGATCAGGATGTCTCCTGGGTGCCTCCTGTTGGAGGTGTTTCGGACACGTCCCACTGGTAGGAGGCCCCGGTGCAGACCCAGAACATGCTGGAGGGATTACATATCTCATCTGGCCTGGGAATGCCTTGGGGTCCTCCAGGAGGAGCTGAAAAGAGTTGCTGGGGAGAGGGACGTGTTAAGTGCTTTGCTTGGCCTGCTGCCCCTGTGACCTGGCCCCGGATAAGTGGATGAAAATGGATGGGTGGATTTTTCACATTTTTTTGTCAACAAAACAATTAATCAATTAATTAAGAAAATAATTGGCAGATTGAATGATAAATCAAGATGATGAAAATTATTTGCAGTCTGAGATGAATAAAGTAATTGAGTAAAGAAGTGGCCCAAGTGTTAGTTGCATCCCTAATAAAAATCACTATTTGGTCTCTGACCTGGGGGTCAGTGGGGCTCAAGTGATCCCAGGTTAAATCTGAGGGGTCACACGATGATTTAGGACTTTTGCTGGTTTCTTGTTTGTTTGATGAACTGCTCACTTGCAGCTGTCGGCGCTGTAAGCCTCATCCCGCTAAGAGGGAGAGTTTTGCTTTATTTTAGGGGTCACAGAACAAAACTGTAAGTGTACAGTAAGTCAGCCGTGTGGTGGGAGTTTCATTGAGTAAGTGCTGAGGGACAAGTTGTTGTGAATCTGCATCATGTGACGTTGATACACTTCCACCTTCCTGAGTGTAATGAATCACTTTGTATCTGCGGGGCACCTCTGCTGTAGATGGTACATTACAAAACCCATCTCACAGCTTAAGAGGAACAAGAAGAGGCTATTAGAGGTTGTTGGCTGCGGGTTTGCTTTGCTCCTCTGAGGCTCAAGCATGTCAGATTTATAGTGTCAGTGAAGTGCTTTAGAGCCAGAGGAGGAGGAAGGAAGAGGGCTTGGTGTTGCCATGGCAACTTTGTTAAGGATGGCGTCTGTGTGGTGTGCATGTGTGTAGAGGTGGGAGCAACTGTGTTTGTGCATGTTTGAAGCACAGGGCTGCAGCCAATATTTGTTTTTGTTAGCGATCAATATGACGATCATTTTCTCAATTAACAGATTGGTCATTTGGTCCATTAAATGTCCAATAATAACGAAAAATGCACTTTACAGTTTCATAAACCACAAGTTGATGGGCTTTAGGAAGATGTCCAAAACCCCCAAATTATTGGTTTATCATATCTCATAAGACAAAGAAAAGGAGCAAAAAGCATACTAGGTCATTTTTTTGTGTCTTGTTAGCATATATTATCAAAATTAAAGTTGCTGATGCAAACACAGTAGTTCAATCAGGAGAGGCAGATGAATGTAGTAAAGAGAAAGTTTAATACAGACATCTTGACATCATCAAGATAAATCCCCCACATGGAGACACTGGTGGCGGTGACTAATGACTCTAAGGGTGCTTTCACACCTGTCCTGTTTGGTTCAGTTCAATCAAACCCAATTTTGTTTGCCCCCTAAGTGTGTTTTTTTGGCAGGTGTAAACACAGCAATTGCATTTGGGTGTGCATCAAAACAACCGGACCGAGACCCTCTTGAAGAGGTGGTCTTGGTTCGGTTGCAAACGAACTCTGGTGCGGTTTGTTTGTGGTGAGAACGTGTTCCGACCTGGATCTGAACCAACTGCAGTCACATGACACATAGTTTGGGTTAAACATGAGCATGTTACAGTCCTGGAGGATTATTAATGTGCGCCTCCTCCTGTACTGCCTTAATATGCACATTCAGCACATCCAATGCATCAAAACATTGTTTTCTAGTTGGAGCCGCGCCTCGTTTTCAAACTGTATGCTTTGACTCAAATGAACAATGACAGCAATATAGTTCACGATGAGCAGCGCTAAAATCAACCTGCGTAGTTGTCCCTCCATTGTGACATTAGAAAGTATCACATTTATCTTGCAAGTGTACTCTTCTTCAGCGTTTTGTTTACTTCCTGGATTTTTCCTGCATGGAAATTCTGACCAATCAAGAGCAGCTTTCTTGCGCAGGCATTTTATCTGGTCCGTTTGTAAATGCTGCCGTGAGAACATGAACCAACTCTTGTAACCTTTAGTTAACAAAATTAGTCCCTGATTCGGACTGAAGCAAGCAAACTCTAGGTCTAAAAACATCCTAAGGCTGATGGCTGATGAGGCAGATAAGGCTGGTGAATCCATGGAGATTAGGCGGTGATGGAAAGGTGGAGGGTACACATGACTGCAGCATGAAAGAACCACGGGCAGATAAAGAACCAGGAACAGTTAGATGATAGACTAATAGAGAAGATGTGTTGCTGTGTTATTGGTTCACTGTGAATCAGCTGTCAGCTCCAGACAATGGTGGCTAGAAATAGTGAGTGAGCATGCGTGTGAGGAGTGGATGGCAGAAAGTAAGATCAATAATAGGCCTAAGCACGGAAAAGTATTGTCTTCCTGACTGACCTTTGCTAGAGCTTCATTCGTCTGGGTGGGTATCGGTTTAGCTTAGAAGTTTTCAGAGTCTTACTGATTAGAAATCTGACTAAACCCAATAAATACTGGCAATATTGATTTACCTGTATGGTCTTTCCACTGAACTACACCTGCCAACCATATCACTGCACAGAAGGAAGCGTGCCTCATAGAGGAGAGGCTGGTGCTCGTGGCAGTGCGAGATGTAAACATCTCGGCTGAGCTGTACTTCTAGCTACCTCAGTGGTGCTCATAGACTGTATAAATAATTGACATAGCTACTGTGGCGTCACCCACTGGTTTATGGACTGCAGTTTTGAAGCCTCGAGCTGGACATTTAAGTCGTTATCTTGATTTTTTTGGAGCCAGAAGTGACCATATTTGGACAAGAGGTTGGAGCTGTGGAGAACTGAGGGGTAGATCTGACTCATAGACTGTGGCAATGCTTCACAGGCAGTCTGTCACTCAAGAAGCCTCGTCACTTAAATATGTGTACCTTTGGGCCTCAATAAAATGTAAATGGGTGAGTTGTACAAAAATCTATCCCCCTACAGTTGTCATGAATGTTGAAATCAGCTATACCAGCCAAACAAGGCTGTAAACATGTTTATTTCGACTGTAGAGTTTTATCATTTTAAGATGGGGTCTCTATTGGGGTTTATATGCTTTTGGAGCCAGCCTCAAGTGGCCATTTGATGAACTGCACTTTTGGCACTTCTGCTTTGGCTTCATTTTTTCAGCCTCAGAGGTTGCCGCTTAGTTGTGCTGGGCTCGTTAGCAGTAGAAGCTCGCTTCCTTCTGTGCTGCTGCTTTAAGTTGAAGCAGGTAAATTGTTGTCAGTTATTTTAGGACTGCAAACTATATCGTTTTGGTTAATCGATTAATGTAAATTCATTTTAATTTCTATAGAATGTCAGAAAATTGTGAAAATTTTCTTTTTTATTACTATTTCAATTTCCTAGAGCCCAAATTAGCACTTCACATAACTTGTTTCCTCTGACAAACATTTCAAAACCCCAAATATATTCTGTTTACCATCATTATTGACAAAGAACAGCAGCAGTCCTCGCATTTAAGAAGCTAGAGTCAAGGATATTTGGCATTTTTTTAGTGAAAGTGACTGAAACAAGTCATTGATTATCAAATGTATATATCTATATTCAGATTGTTTGTTGCTCAGTTGTTTCAGTATGGGTGTATTTATGTGTGTGTGCTTTTCAAAGCAACAGTAGTATTTAAACCTGTTAAAGCTGTTTTCACTTTGCTGACTGAACCACCGCCTACATACTGACTGCATCACTGATGGTGTTTCCTCTCAGTGGATCTCACTCCTAACAGCCAGCAGAGTTCTCATTCACAACAACAACAACAGAGGCTTTTGTGTGTGTGTGTGTGTGTGAGTGTGTGTGTAGCTCTCATGGCTTTTAGCAGCTGCACTGTCTTTGAATGAGTCATTTCCATTTCCCTGCTCAGTATCAGCTTCAGTGTGTGCACACTTTGACTCCAGCAGCTGAACCAGAGGCTTCAATTAACAGTGTCCACACTGACTCTCTGCACTGGGCGGCGGAAAAAAAAGGTTATTGATTACAAAGAAAGTGGAATGGAGAGCGCAGAGGTCCTCCACACTTGCCCTATTGAATTCTTTGAACCCTGGAGTATGAGAAATTGGCTCTACACAGAATATTAAGTGGCGTTCTACAACCACACATGCGCATACACAGTTTTAGTTTTCTCTCTTTAATCTGCAGGAGACGTTATGTGAAAGCGTAGTAATGGTAAATTTGTCATAGAATAAAATAGGAGCTGGAAACAACACAGCAGTGTGCGAGGATTTTTTCGTTCTTTTGTACAGATTGTCACCCAGCACCTGCAGAACATTTATAGATGTACGCCTCCCAGTGATTGCCTGAAATAACCAGCGGGCCACATTTTGTGTCTGGGTTTTACTCCCCTTGCTGTACAGCAAATTCTGAATGTGAAGTGAAACTAAAATGATTTTAGTCAGTCATGTTTTCAAGGTCAGGAGTGAACTTTCAGTTTCAGTTTTTAAGCCAATGCAAAAAGTTGCAGAGTGTTGGAGATATCGGCCGTGGAGACATCTGCCTTCTCTTAAATATAACAGAACTAGATGGCACTCAAAGTGCCAAAAAAACACATTTGAAAAACTCAACAGCAATGTCTCTCATGTCAGAAATCATGACCCAGTTACTCAAGGTAATTCACAGACCTTGTTGTGAGCAGCTTTATGTAGAAACTATTTCTCTCTCTACCGAACTTCACCTGCCAACCATATTAATGTGCAGAAGGAACCACTGATCTACTGCTAGCTCACCTAGCACCACTGAGCTACTGGTCTGTGGGTTATCTCAAGTAACGGGTCCTGAATCCTGAAAAGAGACACTGCTGTTGAGTTTTTCAAATGTACTTTTTCTGCGCTGAGTGTCCACATTTACATTTACATTACACCCAGTTCAGACTTAAGATTTGCATCGAGATGAATTGAAACAAGGCGACTACTTGCAATGAGCCATTCTGCAGCATTCTAAAAAATCTGCCGTTTCACTCCAGTGTATCTAGATGAGATGGTGTATCATCTCTATGCAACAAACCCATGTACTCTGTTCTGTTTTCCATCTTTTCAGACTTATGTTGTGGCTGAATATAATTTGTAGCTTCTTAAAATCTGAATGAGGATAGCGATAGTGAGATACTGGCTGTATACATGGCCGTATTCATAATAAATACGCCACAATAATATACTGTAAGTAGCGCCAATTAATCAGTCAATGAGAATCCGTGTGTGAGGGGGGCCATAAGCACATACAGCAAGCAGCGACCCACTATCCAGTGACCAAAGACCACAGGGATGGAAACAGAGGGCTCGGCAGGGGCAGAGCACCTGCCGCAGCAAGCGAAACACAGCGTCTGCAGGTCATTTTAACTTGACCAGCAGACTTCACTACAAGCTGACTGGCTGTACAAAAACAGGTGACGTGCTTTACGTTCTAGAACCAGCTGCCGGCGATTTGACCAGCTGAGTCTCAGGTGACACCATCAGCTGGCTTGAGTCGAGCTCAGATTGGCCAGTTCACACTGCTGCAACTTTTCTCTGCAGTGTACTAAAGCCGTTTAGTCTCGTCGCAAATCATTGGTCTGAACTGGGCTTTATATTCAAGAGACGGCAGATATCTCCAACACTCGGCAACTCACACTGAAATAATCTAGACTGATAAACTAGCGCTGCAGGTAAAAAGAAAAATATGTATCTTGGATTTTGAGGTGAACTGTCCCTTTAAATATAAAGCTAGAACCAGGAGATGGTTAGCTTAGCTTAGCATAAAGGCTGAAAGCAGAGGGAAACAGCTAGCCTGGCTCTGTCCAAAGGTCAAACAGTGCTGCCGACCAGCACCTCTAAAGCTCAGTAATTAAAACGTTATATCTCATTATTATCACAAACGAAAAGACAAAGTTTTAAGGTAGTTGGATCGAACATAGATGCACTTAAAAAAAGCAAATATTCACTAATTGAAATACGATCAAAAGACTTTATATTTAGACTTTAGTATTTTAAAGCAGGGGTGTGTTGGGGGGACTTTGACTCATGACGTCAGGATGTCGTCACATAACAGGAGGAGACTAGTCTCAATTATAGGATTGTGTTTTCTATACAGGACCAGACCTCCAGCCCTTTCAGTTCCTCTCCTCCCTGGGCAGGGGTCGTATATTACTTCCTGCAATAATGGGATAGAACAGCGGGGTCAAATGGAGTGAGCCCCGCAGGGAGAAACATGATTAGATGACACACAGATGGCACGTAATGGGGAGACGAGCATCTGTCTGCGTGGATGGACGACAGGCTTCATTTGAGTCTGCGAGTGTTTATCCTCTGCTGTGTGTGGTGCTGATGTACCTGAAGCTGTCTATTATGAGAGGACACACACACACCTGCCTGCTGTGGTTCTTTTTATTTGCAGCGTCACACTAAATTAAGAAAAGAACATTTATTATGCTCTCAAATGGCGTCCTCTCAAGATAATTCCTGTTATTCTGAGAGGTTTTCATGAGTCATTTTTAAATTATTGATGTCAGACATGTTTATCCCTCAAATGAAAGACACTCTCTATTCATCCTCTACAGGTAGCTGTTCATTGTACGTCAGCAAATGCGTATTGATCGAGGCGACGCAGCACGGCTGACCTGATACCCCGATGTTGACTCATCTGTCTGTCCTCTACAGAACAAGCTTTATCTACCTCTCTCTGTTCTTCCTGTCTGTCTCTTTTATCTGCATGATGAGTAACTGTCTGTCTCTTTCGTCCTTCTCTCTGTATCAGTCTGCCTCTGAGTCTCCTTCGCCTGACTACATGACACCTGCCAGCTGAATGTGTGTGACAAGGGAGAGCCCTCAAGTCTCCACCCTCCCTCGCAGCTAGCTAATAATTGATGGCCTAATGTGTCTTCTCAGGGATATGTCAAAGTTCAGTGTGTGTGTGTGTGTGCGTGTGTGTGTGTTTGTGTGTGTGTGTGTGGAAAAGGCGTGCTAGACTGCAGGATGTGTCATGGTTGCAGCTGAGGAGTGAGGCTCTTCGGCTCTAAGTTTCAGGTGTCAGAAATTACTTGGAGTGACGCTGTCGAGGACTGAGCGGCCGCAGAGAGGACAGACCAGGTTCAGTAATACAGCTCTGATCTGTAATGACACATGTTAATGTTTTGTTTAATTTTATGGTCGTATACTTGTAGCTGTGTAGCTGAATTTGTAGCTGTGAGCATTTTTCCAGTAGTTTTTGCTATCACATAACAGATGATGAATTCTAACTCGAATGAATGAGTGACGAGGGTGTCTTAAGCTCCGCCAGACAAGCATGGAGGGGATCATGCACTTGTTTGTTTGTGAGTAAGTGTGTGTGATTGTGCAGGGGCGTAGCACCAAATTCTGGGCCCTATACGCAGTCTCAGTACCCGCCCTTCATCTCTTGATCCATGTCTCTCTCAAGTCAGTCAGCTTTCTTTCTCTTTTCCGTCTTGTTTTTGGAAGCCAGATTTCCCTTAGAGTGGTAAAGATATGGCAGTGTATGTTGATGCTCCAGTAGCATAGCAGTCACTAACTCAGCTCTAGCTGCATTCAAGGCAGGGAGAGACAGGCAGACAAAGCCATTTGCACCTTTAAGGGGGGAGTGCAGGGACCTCAGAGAGCATCCACTACTTTTCACAATAGAAAATTTAATCTTTCAACTGATTTTTCAGCAAATTTTAATTTAGTCATGGCATTAATTTTTCCATCCATCCATTTTCAACCGCTCATCTGAAGCCTGGTTGCAAGAGCAGCAGGCTGAGCAAAGCATTCGAGATGTCACTATCCCCGGCAACACTCTCCAGCTCCTCCTGGGGGACCCGGAGGGGTTCCCAGGTCAGATGAGATATGTAATCCCTCCAGCATGTTCTGGGTCTGCTGCGGGGCCTCCTACCAGTGGGACGTGCCAAGAACACCTCTAATGGGAGGCACCCAGGAGGATCCTGATCAGATGCCCAAACCACCTCAGCTGACCCCTTTCGACATGAAGGAGCAGCGGCTCTACTCCGAGCTCCCTCTGGATGTCCGAGCTCCTTACCCTATCTCTAAGGCTGAGCCCAGCCAACCTACTGAGAAAACTCATTTTCAGCTGCTTGCATCCGCGACCTCATTGTGAGGTTATGGATAAATACTTCACATTTATCACAACCAAAGTTCTCATTCCTAGGGCCCCTCCTGTTATAATCAGTGTGTGTATCTGTCTGTTGCAGCTAATCTCACAAACTACTGGACCAATCAGCCTCATATTTTGTGTGCACATGTATAACTGTATGCTCAAGGACCTCTTGTAGTTGCAATGATTTACAATTATTGAAGTTTGAGTTTGAGTTTTCCCAAAATCATCTCAGCTAAAACCGACAAGCCCTGCCGTCTGTTACAGGCCACATTTAGGCCTTCGTCGTGGCTCAAACACTGACATCCATAGAAAAGTTTTGTCTCATTTTTAACCAAAGCATCTGCAGATTAATTCCATATACGATATGTTATGATCTACTAAAGTTAGGCATGATACGAGATGAATTAGTCCCCGCTTGTTATCTTCACCTCCATTTTAACTAAGAGAGCAAGGAGGGACAATTCCAACGGGCACAGCTATGACGAGGTTTTGACTGTCCACAACACGACATCAGTGTGTTTTCCAAGGCGAGAGTTTTGCCTGCCCGATTTTCTAGTCTTGCCGATTTTGTTGATTTGGTCATTTTTCCTTGATATTTGTGAGTCTACCTAAATAAGCAAGCAGTTAAATGGTCTATTTTTTTGTCCGTTATAATCATGTTTATTGTTATTTCTTTCTTTGTTGTGTTGTTGCCTACAGACAAAGTTAATATCCTTAAAAGTCTAGTTGTAAATGACATAGATCAAAGATTTGTTGCTGTGTTTTAGTCTTTAAAAATACATGAATCCCTACATTTATAATGTATCTATATTTCACATACAGTGCCTGTTAGCAGGAAATGTCTATCTGCTCTGCGCAACACGCCGTGGCTCTGTTAAAAATAGAAGAGGTCTGTATTGTTATTAGCGTCTGCACAACTGCAGAGATTATCTAAAGTGGCTGTGATCAGCTCGGGCAGCCACTTGGCGGAGATCTGCTCTCCGCTGAGTACACTTTTCTAATGTGTGTGTTATTTTCCAAAGGTCATGGTCAAAAACAGCCAAGAATGTCATCTCAGACTAAGCACACATGGACTTTGATCTTTGTCTTATCTACCTGAAGGTACGGACTTTAAAAGATGCTCCGCTGATAAAGCATCGCACTCCTTCAACTATTGTCAGGCTCACAAAAAGGATCGGATTCAATACAGCAGAAGCCAGAGTTATCGTCTTTATTATTCCGTGCATTCTTCTTCCTTGTCAAAACCTGGCGCTCGCATTACCCACAATGCAACCTGACCGCTGACAGTTCTGTCGGAGGTATGAGTGTGTCTGCTAGTGGCTCAAAATAGGACCATTGTACAGGTATTTAAGTCTGCTTGTGTCCAGATCTTCTGTATTATTGATGATACATGAATATTGTAAAGAACCGGAATGAGTTTCAGTTAGTCGGCCGTCCCGCTGCCGAGGTTTTGACAAATGGTTGCTGGCTGCCTGAAACGCTTCTGCAGGAGTTGTAAGTGCATTCTCTTGTTGCACATTGTGTTTGTTGGATGTAGCATCAACACCTTTTTCTGCATGTGACCTTCTGAGTTTACAGCTACACATATCTGTACTGCTGGCAACTAAGTGACACCACAGGAGAAGCCGAGGGTTAAACGCCTTTTATCGAGGCTTCCTCAGCAACACTATCAGCCACTGAGGGAAGCGAGAGCGTGCAGAGTCTTTCTCTTCATTCACATTTTATTTACCTGCTGCAGCACTTGTGTTTGCAGCAGAGACGTCAGCTGAGAGTACAGGATGTTTTGCAGGGCCGGAGTTGTTTATCAGGGACTGTGAGAGGTGATATTAAACTGGAGAAGAGAGTATTGTTCTTTTGCAAGATAAGATTACATTTCAAGTGAGCTCACACGTCGATCTGGGCTTTAGTTTGCAGTACACAAACGCTCCTTTTCCACCAATATTTCCAGGAACTTTTATTTCCAGGAATTTATTTACCTGGGTAAAAGAGTTCCTGGAAATCTGTGTGGTTTGTGTTTCCACCGCACCTCAAAGTTCCTGAAAATGTATTCAAATCAGCTGAGGCTGAAGGCCAAACGAAGCATGATGACGCCATAAACAGTGACGGACAAGCCTGCATCATCATTTATGTGACACAATACACCAGGATGGAGGATGCTCAAGTTGTTCCGTCGGTCCTCGTGTTTTAGTACATCGCAACTAAAACCATGTGATCTGCACGGAAAAGACGACAGGTATTATTAGCAAAGACAATTGCGAAAGCCCGAAGCTTCTTATAATCTTGCTGAAGTTTCTTCAACTTTTCACTCATTTGTTTTGGCGTGTGCCCTATATTTAGCTCCGCCAGCTTGTCGGCTATTCTTCTGTAGACTTGGTCATTTCAAGTCACCGAATTGAAGTCCTGCTGAATTTCTTCCTCAGCAAATACGCTCCAAAGAGCCTGGACCTCGTCGTCCGTCCACTTCTCGTAGCTTCTCTTCTTTTGCTCCATTTTCCAAATGATCAAAACACAAACGAAGTGAAGCTTGTAGAAATGAAATAAAGTTTGCAGCCACACTGGCACGGATGTGCGGAACGCTGCAAGTAGGTATTCCACCAATCAGTGTTCTTCAGCACACAGCCCCGTTTCCTCAAGAATTCCAGGGAATCTGAAAAGTCTTACCACCCTACTAGGTACTCTTTTCAGGGAAAGTTTGGGGTTGAGGGAAAGTTTTTTCCCTGGGTAATTTTGTTGGAAACGCACCAAGGTTTTTCAAAATCCAGAGTAAATGAAAAAGTTCCTGCGGTGGAAAAGGGGCTAAAGTGTTTTGTGCTGTTGGGATTAGCTGTGACATTTAGTTTTCTGATGCTCCAAACTGCCCTCAAGGTCTGAAACACATAATACACAAAGTTCCTGTTCAGGTCTGTTGTGGTGCAGCTCTCCTGTATCGATCTCTTTGTTTCATAATCCAATTGTCTTGACAGTGACATGAGATTATATCAAACCCTTAAAGAGTTTCTCCACGTGAGTCAGGTTGGTCATCTCCTCTATCTGTTTACAGCGGCGTGAATTATTGATGAATGGCTTCTATATATAGGACCTGAATGTGATGAGGGCAGCAGCAGAACCAGCGCTGTTTGTCCTGAGGGAAAGAAAAAGTGCTGCATTTGAATAATGTGGCCAAGATCTCACCGTACAGGAGGTGTTTGTGCTCGGAGGGCCAGAGGGCGGCTGCAGAGGGATACAGTGGATGTTTGTTTGTAGGTGTGTGTGAGTGTGTGTGTGTGGGCGTGTATGAAGATAATGGAAATCATTAATTGATCTCTATTCAAATATCTTTTCAAACAGCACACAGAACTACAATGTGACTGCCAATGCCTGTATGAGGCAATATATTTATTTGCTTTTACTCATTTTGTTGTTTGCTTTTCCTCAAAGTGTCAAAAAAATGTCAGCAGCCTTTATTATGTTTTTTATTTTCTCCCTTCTTCTGTCTCACATGCAGTTTGATGGATGAACTGAAGCAGAGTTGTGTCAGTCTTTGTTATTCCGAGCCTGTTTTTAATGCAAATAGACTGTGTCTGCCTCGCACCCATCCCTGATTAGAAAATTCCTACAGTGCGGATATTTATTAAAAAGCATGTCAGCTGTGATCAATGGCCATCCGTATTATTCTGTAGTTGTGGGTCGGGCGTCATACAGCAAGAGAAATGGTTTCTATTATCATGTTTTTGTGGTTGTGTTCACTCTAAAGTTTTAAATGCAAATTTAATCAGCTTGTTTGCTCCACCTGCTGAGAGTTGTTACTTCCTTGAAACCTGGTTGAGGATGTTTAAATATGGTTGTTCTCTATTTTACAGTTCTCTTGCTGAGAAATTCAACATAAAGAAGTTTGAAAAGGATTCTTTTGTATTTCTACAGAGAGCTTGAGCTGACAAAATTGTACACAAAGCAAGAAAAGGTACATTGTGAGCAAAAGTTTGTTTTTTGGCAAGACCTCATTAAAGTTATGTCTGAAAAACAGCAGTTTCTCCAATTAAATTGCCCGAAAAAGGTCGGCTATGTATGTTTCTGAAAACCACGGAAATTTGACAATGGTACATTATCATGCAGCTGATACATTGGAACCCTAGGTACAAAAAAAAACACTTGGTTATGGTTGGGGAAAAGATCATTCATTCATTCATTCATTCATTCATTTTCTGTAACAGCTTATCCTCTTGAGGGTTGCAGGGGGGCTGGAGCCTATCCCAGCTGACACTGGATGAGAGGCAGGGTACACCCTGGACAGGACACCAGACTATCACAGGGCTGACACATAGAGACAGACAACCATTCACACTCACATTCACACCTACGGACAATTTAGAGTCACCAGTTAACCTGCATGTCTTTGAACTGTGGGAGGAAGCTGGAGTACCTGGAGAAAACCCACGCTGACACGGGGAGAACATGCAAACAAGCATAGAGGGGCTCCCCCACCCTGAGGTTTGAACCAGGAGCCCTCTTGCTGTGAGGTGACAGTGCTAATCGCTGCACCACCGTGCTGTGATCATGTTTTGACGTAAAATATTATATATTTTAATATTTTTTATATTAATATTTTAGGGGCACAGTCATGGCTGAAAAAGCAGCGCATTGTCTCTGTAAAAAATATCTGCTTTTTGTGCCATTGTCCTTGGTGGAGAGACAGACAGGTTGCTGCAAACTGCCCACTTTTGAAGCCTAAAAAGCCAAAGGAAACACAGCAATGACTCCCTGAAACACAACCCGTTGTTTTGTTGTTTGTTGGTCTGCAGTGAGCATATTTGTGGTTTGCAGAAAAGCACTTTGCCAACATGTTCTTCTGGTGCAGCTTTATAAGCGTATATTTGATTGATTTCTGCCTAAAACTGGGCAGATTTCTAATTTAAACAGGATGCTAAGCAACATGTGCACAGGACTGTTAAAAAGGACTGAATACACTAGGGGATAACACACATGGATGTGAAGTTCAGTTTACAAATCCATGTAAAGTTGAGATGTTAAATCATCTTAAACTGTCACAAAATATGGATTCTTTGAAATAAATACATTCAGTTCCTTGGCATGTGATGATCTAAAAACCACTGTGATTTATACAGTATGATGTCACTTTAAACCAGTCAAGGTGCATCTATCAGAACACTGTCTGTGCCTTATCTTTCAGTATGTTTCCATAAGGCATGCTAATGGGAAGGCTCCAGGGATGACAATGCCATGCTGTCGTTTTATTCGTTGATCCCGTTCTTTGGTTAAGACTGAAATATCTCAGCACCTGCTGGATGGACATTTATGGCACCCAGAGGATGACGCACACTGGTGATCTGACTTGAACCTCTAGTGTCCCCATGAGGCTTGCATTTTTGGTGTCATTTCTCAAAAACTGTCAGATGGATTTCCATGAAATTTAGTATAGACATTCATATCCCCCTCGGGATAAAGTGTAACAGCTGAAAGCTCAAGTTATCCGCTAACTGTTCACCATGAGGTCAAAATACTTACATTAATGCATGCTGAGTACAGCCTCACAGAGCTGCTAGCGTGGCTGTAGACTTTCAGCCCTGTTAATTCTTTTCCTCTCTGTGTCAAAGACTTATTTATATTCATCTATCAAACCATGTTCTGCTGGCTGTGCTTGTGGATTTGATCTCTGATTTACTTGTGAAATCACCAGTGTAACAGTGCTGATTACAGACTGTAGCACACTCTTTTCACTACATCGTCTTCATCATCCTCACCTCCGCTGTCTTGTTCACAACTCAACGAAAGCAGAGACACACAGTCGTCTGTTCTGCTCTCTGTGGTCTGCTGGGTCTTGTCTTATTGTGACAGTCAGGCCATCAGACAGTGACATCACATCAGTCTGGTTGGCACGGTGACGGAGCTGTGGTCAGGACTCTAACAGAGGCGTCCCTCTCTTGTTGTGCTGGTTTTTGAACGCACAGGATGGCTTTGATAATGACTGAGCTTTAGGTAATGCTGCCAAGGAGAGGGCTGGTGAAGTGTTGGTATAATTTCATCTTATTTTAATTTATTTCGAACACATAAAACAAAAACAAAACAAAGCAAATATGAAGCATATTCTCAATATAACATGTTCTCTTAAACAACATTAAAAGACTATCTTTCTTTATGCATAATTGTAACATTTTTGATGGACATATTTTTGAATTTACTACATCTGACTCGGCGTTTTACTCCGACATACACTACAGTTGTACAGCTCAACTTTTGCTCTGAGCTTTATGGCAAGTTGTCTAAATATTAATCATTTTATGGCTGCCATGTCAACAGCACAGATCTGCCCTCTGGCCTTCATGAACAGTCAGAACAGTTTACGTATATCTGCCGTAGGGTCACCTTCACCCTTCATACGCTCAGCTTGATATTGTCGTAGTCTCCCAGCCTCCACCCTGCCTGTGTTTTACAGGAGCCTACTGAAGGAATTTGTGTTGTAATGAAATGTAGCCTCCTTTATTATCTGGATCACTGGACCAAAATCTGGAAAGCGTCTCTCCTTCCACCTTCTACAGCTTCTTTTTCATGTGGTTGTTACTCTCTGCCTCACAAAATATTCCTACACTAAGACAAGATAAGTGAAAATAAATTTAAAATTGTTTTCTCTGCGGTTTGGCCCTTTGTCCCTACTTAAACTGAGCCGCTCCAGAGTCTGTTTCCACAGTGTATAAATCTGAAAACTCCAGCAGCCCTTTATATAAAATTTAGCTTTTTATAAAACAGTGAGGTGAGCCTGGAGGCTGTGTAGCAGTAAAGTTAAGATGACAACTTAATGTCACCTCTCAACCTCGCTGTGATCGCTCATTTTAGATGTCAATAGACGACTGATGTTTGAAGTCTCACTGCAGCAGCTCAGGAGTGGCAGTATGACCTGCTGCTGAACCAGAAGTTTATGGTCATTTAGCTGTCAGACAACAGAAATAGAAAACATCTAAATAAAAAAAGTACATTATAAATTTGCCTGTAGGATGGACTCAGAACAGAAGTTTAATCAGCTCACATTAAGCAGATTAATTGGGCTGCACCAGTTGCGCTCTTAACTTGATGCACCAGCTTTCACGGCTGAATACGCAGCAATGTCTCCATAAAAAACACCCGCTTTTCGTGGCACTATCCCGGCAGGAAATGCAGCGATGTCTACATAAAAAGCACCCGCTTAGCAGTGTGGCAGTGTGGCAGTGTCCTGGCAGGAAATGCAGAGACGTCTCAATGTGAGGAGTGAGAGCTGGACGGACTCAGAACAGAAATTTAATCAGATGAAACTCAACCGATTTATTGGGCTGTTGCACTCTTGACTTGATGCACCAGCTTTCACAGCTGAAAACGCAGCAATGTCTCCATAGGAAACACCTGCTTCTTGTGGCACTATCCGGCAGGAAGTGCAACAGTGTCTCTATAAGAAACCCCCACTTTTTGTGGCACCATCCTGGCAGGAAATCAAGCAATGTCTCCAAACAAGACAACTGCTTTTTGTGGCACTGCTCCAGCAGGAAACGCAGCAATGTCTCCATAAGAAACACCTGCTTTTAGTGGCACTGTCTGGCAGGAAATCAAGCGAGGTGTCCAAACAAGACAACTGCTTTTTGTGGCACCATCTCAGCAGAAAACGCAGCAATGTCTCCGTAAAAAAACATTGTTTTTGTGGAACTATTCCTGGTGGAAACACTGCGACAGGTTGCAAAAAACAACCCTGATTGTTGGCAATAAAGCCGCTGGAAACGCAGCGATGACTTGCTAAAAAACATCCTTTGTTTTTGTTTGTTTGTTGGTCTTGAACAGTGGTCTCGACACACCATTCGCCATCCCCTCTAACTCCCCCATAACTATGTAAGCTCATATATTATGTTACTTTAAATGTAAAATAAAACGTTCAAATGTGATGTGGTTTGCAGATAAGTGTGATGACAACATTTTCTTGTGGTGAGTGGGTGGGCACCAGAGCCAAAATAAAAATCCTTTTGTTTAGTCATTTAATTGTAGACAGGTATCACTGTGACCTGAAAAAACAGGTGCGACTGCCTGTTGATTTCATGTGCAAAAGGTATTTTCCAAATCAGCCAGCTTCAGTGTGATCATACAGTAGTATCAGACTTGTTTCGCTTTGATAGAAGCTACATTAAGGTAGGAAGGAAAGTACGTTTTCCTCTTGTTTCCAAGCATTTAAAGAAAATATGTATGACTAAGAACTTCAGTAGAAAATACCAAGTGAGTGCTGCTTTTATAGACGCATTCAGATCATGTCTCGCCATCACCAGTTCCACCAGTCTGATCATTACACTCCTCTCACATCCACACTACAGCATCCACAGCATTCACAAACAGCAGCGGCAGCAGCCCACCTTCTCCATCCCTCCCCCTTCTCTCTCTCTCTCCCTCCTCTCTTTCTCTCTCTGGCCTGCTGCTCTGTCTGAGCCATTCAAGCACAGCACCACAGGATTATCCCTCACTCATTGAGAAACACACACACATACACACAGTCTGCACAGCGCTCCCGGGCAGGAAGATCTCAGATCACAGATTAGTGCTTCTCCTCTCCTGCTCGGCACGCTGATGCTCCATCGCTCAGTCAGTCAGAGAGGACGGCGAGCAAAACTAAACGCACAGGAGGGGGAGAAGAGGAGGAGAGGAGGAGAGGGGCTGACTGCTGGAGGAGTCCACGTGTCTCCTTTCTCCTAGCTGTAGCCTTAGCCGCTGTTAATGGAGGACTGGGGGTAAGCTTTTGTTGTTGTGGCAGGGGGCTGTGGTCTCCCTCTCTCCGGGTGTGTTGACGGTCTTTGTCTCGGGGTTTGACTCTCTTGACGTGCTGATGCTCTCGGCTCGCCGTGCTGCTGCGAGTTGTGGTGCTTTATGGTGCCACTTGCTTTAGAGGGACGGGGATTCCCAGTGATGCTCTTTTAATCTGATTGTTTGTTTGTGAGGATGCTGATCTTTGGACTGAGACTGCAGGTTGTACTGATGAAAGAGACGGATAGTGAGGAGTGAATTAAAGCAGCGTGATGGTGACTAAACCTTTGAGGCTGCCAATGTTTTGGTTTGTGTGTGTGTATGTGTGTGGGTGGGTATTGTTTGTCTGGCTACAATGAATAACTCTGTAGACTCTGAATTAGACATACAGTCAGATTCATAGCGTTATTTCTGTTTCAGTTTCGTCTCTACTTGTTGGCTTTGATTAAAAAGTGGGAGAAGCTCGTCCATGGCTGTTTCCCTACACTACGATCGGCCTTTCTGCGAGCCAAGCAAAGGGCTCCCCTGAACAAAAGCCCCCTCTCGGCATGTAGCTAATGGATTAACCAAGCATGATAAACACCCACTCATGCCATGCTCCACGCTGCATCCGGCTGAGGCGTTTGTTTTGCCCGAAGCCGTTGGGTTAGATTGCTGAGGAAATTCCCCCTCAGTTAAGTTGATTTTTGGGGATTTTGGAGTTTCCTTTCACTCTCCTCTCTGATTTCATCTCTGCCTTTCATTGTCAAAAGTGTTGCTCCATCCATTGGTCCACGGTTGACCCAAATACCCATGCAGCTCCCACCCCTCCCCCTGACCTCCTATCAAAACACATCACTGCCTTTTCTCTTTCTATTGTTTCATATCTGGCTCCTTTGCATCAAATCCTTCTTCATCTGCAGCTCTGGCTTTGTCAGATTTTTTTGTTAAGTATGAGACAATCATCAGTTTCTAATCAGCCGTGGCTTCAGTTAGAGAGGGCCATTCAAAGAGACATAAATATACAGTGCATGGATTGTGTTGACCTGTGTGTTAGTGCTTCATGAAGTTTTGTGACAACTCAGATCTCGATTTTAATGTTGACTTGCAGCTCTATAAACAGATATCTGCATTTGTATATATGCAGAATCTGTAGGCAATAGGACAAGATTTTAGTATTGGAGGCATTCTGGTTTCTATTTGTAGTCTGAGAAGTGACTCACTAATTATGCCCGAGCAGCAGGTAAACAAAGCATTAGTCGAAAAGCAATCTTGGAACCCATCTTCTATTGTCTGACAATGATTAAGTTTTACAGGAATAACTGTCAGACAAATAGCTGATAGGTTCCCAGTAATAATGTCAACAGTTAACCACAGACAATATATTTGACTTTAGACGATCTGCAGGTTGATTTTGCTGCTCTTGACTTCACAGCACTGAGCTCACCTCAGGTCTGGCAGGAGCTAGGCAGTGATTACTACTAGTAACATTGTCCAGACTCAACAGTGTTGCTGTGGAAACGTGATGGCCACCCTCTGGTCTCCCCTCAGGTCGCCGCAGTGAGTAAGTGGCTCAAATTTTAGCCATAAAACTCCTTTAGCATTGTTAACAAGGCCTATGTTATCACTGTTAGCACTGCTGGCAGTGTCAGCATGGTCACTGGTGCTAACATACTTTAGTTAAAGGGGAACACCACCCAAATTGAGAATTCCTTAATGTTTTTTCCACAGCCTAGAAAAATTATTCAGCCAGTTTGTGACCATGAGCTACTCCCTCTCAAAGGGAGAAACCAGAGAAGTAAGTCTTAAACTTGTGATGTCATAGGGTATAAAGTCTGGAGCTGCTCCATAGACAATGAATGGGAGCCTGATTTCGTGGCCCCGCAGTGTTTGTTTTCTTTTTATACTCAAATGAGTTTTATTCTATTGTAGTGTTCTCAGTTCTGAAACAGAAAATGTTCCCATATACTCAGAACATTCCCCTGGGTGCTCTCGGTGTCATCTAAAACATCTTTCAAATTCATTATCTATGGACCAGCTCCAGACTTTATATTTGATGACATCACAACGCTGAGTTTTAACAGTTCACTAGTATTTTTGGACTGTCTAAGACCATATGAATAACATCTGACTTTTGAAAATAGGTGTAGTTTCCCTTTAACAATGCTAAAGAGGTTACGTGGCTCAAAGTGCAGCCACTTTCCAACCATGTTTCTGCAGCAATGCAGTCCGAGTGGCGGTACCAGCAGTAATCGCAAATGAGCTGCACTGTTAGCTAGCAGCCAAGGCTAATGTATAGATAACTGAGAGTGAGCAGTAGGCACTTTCTTTCCTCATGTTAATGCAGTCATTCAGCTGTCTGTCAGCAAAGCCAACAGAAAATAAAACAAAAGGCAAGACGTTACATCACGAAATATTTAATTCAACATTCTCATGTCTATATGCTAAATATGAGCCAGCAGCCGTTAGCTTAGCTTGGCTTAGCATAAAGACTGGAAACAGCCTGGCAAAATCTGCCTTCCAGCACCACTAAAGCTCACTAATTAAATTGTATATCTTATTGAGGGCTGAACCTGACTCAGAACGGGGCTCAGCGGGACGCTCAGTGTGACAATGGCATCTATGTAATATAGAAACAAGCTAACTGCACTAACGACAGATTGGAAATGAGCAACATCATTTTTTTGCCGACACTAGATATCAAACAAAAGCCTGAGATTGTGTCGTAAGAAGGAAGAGGATGTTATCTGGGAACCTGACAGTGGACAGTTTCTCCTCCTCTGTGCTGCTGCACCATGTCCATAGCTGTCAATTTGAAATAGTACCCACGAAGTCAAGAGTGCCGGGGACCAAAATGTCCCTAGAAATACACTGCACAGCACACTGACTAGCAAAACAAACAAAAAAACAACTGCTCGACTCAAGACAATCTCACCGGACTAAGGGGTCTCTGACTAACACTTCGAATACCCGACTTTCAAGGGGCAATCCTGATCAAAATCGATCTGGTTCAAGTGGGTCAGTTTGTTACTTTTAGCCAAGGCCAGGTTAGCAGTTTACCAATTCTTTATGCTAAGCTAGGCTACCTGGCTCCTGACTGTAGCTTCATATTTACAGCACAGACAAAGAGTGGTATCAATCTTCTCTGTCTAACTCTTAGACAGAATATTCGTCAGAGGCGAGATGACTTATTCTGAGCATACTTCTGATGTTTTATGATGTGCTGTTAGAGAAACGACCTCTCATATTGCAGCTGATGCATCATTACAGCATCAGAACAACAAACTCTTATCAAATACTTCCACAGTATCATCTGTTTATTGATATTTTGTATTCCAGCAGAGGCTGAGTGAAACTTGTCAGCAGCTGCAGCTGGCATTTCACCGTGCTGATAACAGCATTGCCAAATAACTCTCCTTGTTGTTCTGTTGTAATCAGATGTTCATTTGCATCTTCACTTTGCATCTTATCTTGATCTGCGTTTCGGTTTGTTGGTGTTCGTGTGTTTTGTTTTTTGTTTCTAGCGCCAGCCTCAACAACACACATTCATTTCTTCTGTTTTTCATAATGCTTTTTTTTATCTCAGTGTTGTATCACTTTGTGATTTATTCTTGTGCAAATATCCAAAGTAAACAACATGTCTGGTATTTTAGTTATCTTTATTTGTTATATCAAAGTCGGGAAGTGCAACTGAAAGTGAGGATTGATTAAAAAGTCTGGTGAGGTCATGTGCAGGTGGAAAGCTTCGATATCTAAGACTTAAAGGAAAATTCTGATATTTCTTAACCTGCTTCATATTCCCATAACTGACTGTGTGTCATACTAATTTTTTCCACTGTAGTGATACAGGAAACGTAGAGTCCGGGAAAACAACATATATTTTCCTGCAAGTCATCTGGTTTCCTTTAAAGTAGATCCCTGTGTAGACAGCTATAATAACTAATGCAGGGGAGGGGTTGTTGTTTTCTTTCAGCCAGACTCAAGAGACAAGTGTTTAAAATGGTATCTGTTAAACTGAAGTTTATTTGAATCTTTAATTTTACTGTAAATTTACTGTAAGCCCATCTTGAATGACAGCACCTAACACATCAGACTAATTCCTGTTGTAAATGACACAACTTATTGAAAAAAAAATGCTTTCCTTAAAATCTTTTGTTAAAAACACTCCTTCTTTACACCACCTACTCCACCCTGTAATGACATGACAAAATGATAAATCAATTTAAATAATCTTTTTTATCTTTGCACCTCTTGTCTGCACTTTTGCTCTTTTAAATGGTAATTTTTTTATTGTAATTAATTTTTACCTTATACATCTTTTTTTTCTCTTTACTTCTTTTTGTATCAATTATTATGTTTCATATTTTATCACTCTGTAAAGCACTTTGAATTACCCTTGTGTATGAAATGTGCTATACAAATAATGCTGCCTCACTTAAAATCAAATTAATTTTTTATGTCTCCGCATCAGCGATAGTCGAGGCCAGAGGCATTATGTTTTCCAGTTGTCCCTTTCTTGTGAATGCAATATGTCAAGAACACCTTGACTTCGAATTTGGCACAAATGTCCACAAATTATTACATTTTAGTGGTCAAAGGTCAAGGTCATCTGCCCCATATTCGTAATTGCAATATCCCAAGAACACCTTGAGGGAATTTCTTACAACTTGGCACAAATGTTCATTTGAATCAAGGGTAGATTGATTGGACTTTGGTGGTCATAGGTCAAAGGTCAAGGTCACTGTGACCCTGCATCCGCCCCATACTCATGAATCCAATATCCCAAGATCACTAAAAAGAAATTTTTTCCCATCTTGGCACAAACTTCTAATTGGAGTCAAGGATGAATTGATTAGACTTTGGTGGTCATAGGTCAAAGGTTAAGGTCACTTTGACCTTGCGTACGTCTCATTTTTGTGAACGTGATAGCTCAAGAACATCCTGAGGGATTTTTAAAAAAAAATTGGCACAAATGTCCCTTTGGGCTCACGATGAGCTGAGAAGAATTGGTGGTCAAAGGTCAAGTTTGTTCTTTTATTATCGTTATTCATAGATTCCTTTATTCCAATGAACTCCTTGGCATATTTTTTATTTGTATTTATTACTCGTCTATTTATTTGTATATATGTTAGTGTATGTTGTAGAATGTGTGCAAGGCAAGCTGTTCAAACCAACTCGCCACGGTGGACACTGTGACCTTGCGTCGTGATGACTCAAAAAGGAATAGAAGAAATTTTCCAAAATTTGGCACAAACATCCACTTGGGCTCAAGATTAAACTGATTAGAATTTAGGTGGTGGAAGGTGAAAGGTCAAGGTCATTGTGACCTCACAAAACATGTTTTCAGCTATAACTCAAGAATTCCTACATTAAACATGACAGAATTTCACACAAATGTTTAACAAGCTAAGATAATGAAGTGAGGGACATTTTATACCCTGAGGGTCAAAGGTCAACTTCACTGTGACATCATAATGTTGTGAAAAAACACTTTTCTGGCTGTCATAACTAATTGATTGGTGACTCTAATCTTGAAACTGTGCCGATTGTTTAGATCCTCTGTACTGCCGGAGGGGGAAGATGTGTGTGAAGCATCCATGTTTTCACAGACATAAATATAAACTGTAACTGCAACTTCAGCTGTGCGTGCAGGCAAACAACTGTAAGGGGGTAGTTCTAGTTTTAAAATGTGTTAATTTCTTAAATGGACCTAAAAGTAACAGTCGGTCCGAGGGTCAGGGTCAGGAATTACAAGAACAGAGGTTCTCTGTGATTAAGTTTTATGAAGCTGTAATAAAACTCACTGGCAGCAGCTAATTACTTCTTACTTTAAGCCGATCATAATTTCAGTGCACTGTCTGAACATGTGGCAGTTTAACAGTGTGGTCCCTTTTTAAATTGCAGTGTTGGATGTGAACTGAACCTGAACATGTGGAGGTGAGCGTGGTGCTGATGAGGCTGCAGCAGCACCAGGATGATGTTTTCAGACTGTTAGTGTCTTCACTCAGTTATAACGCTGAGGGTCTGCAGTCAGTGCCTTCACACCATCGGACACAGATCACTGCTGACTTATTCTGTGTTGTTTGGTTGTAATAATCACTTCCTGTGCAGATAGATTCATGGTCAGATTTTCAGGCAATGGGCTTCGGGTCATAGACAAAACTTGTGTTGCTTTTTTGGTGTTCCTCTGTAGTTGTTTTGTGTCTCTTTGTAGTTGTGGTCGTGTTGTGGTTCTTTGTGTTCGTTTTGCTTTTCTACTTGGTTGTTCTGTGTCTCTTTGTGGTTGTTATGTGTCTGTGGTTGTTTTGCTTCCATCTTAGTTGTTCTGGGTCTCATTGTGGTCATTTTGTGTCTCTGTGAGGTTGTTTTGTGTCACTTAGTGGTTCTGTTTCTTTTTGTGGTCATTTTGCATCTTTTTGTAGTCGTTTCGTGTCTTTGGGTTTGTTTGTTTTGCGTTGCTATGTGCTTGTTTTGCTTTTCTCTGTGGTCATTTTGTGTCTCTTTTTGGATGTTTTGTTTCTTTTTGTAGTCATTTAGTGTCACTTTGTGGTCACTTTGCTTCTCTCAATGGTTGTTTTGTTTCTGTTTGCAATTATTTTCTGTCTCTATGTGGTTGTTTTGTTACTTTTTGTGGTCGCTTTCCTTCTCTTTGTGGTCATTTTGTGTCTCTTTGTGGACATTTTACTTTTCTTTGTGGTTGATTTGTTTTTGTTTTGTTGTCATTTTTTGTCACTTTGTGTCTTTTAATGGTTGTTTGGTTCCTGTTTGTGGTTATTTTGTGTCTCCTTGTGGTTGTTCTGCATCTCTTTGTGGTTGTTTTGTGATCACTTTATGTCTTTAAATGGTTGTTTTGTTTTGTTTGTGGTTATTTTGTGTCTCCTTGTCGCTGTTATGTGTCTCTTTGTGGTCATTTCGTTTCTTTTTGTGAGAATTTGGCTGCTCCTCATGGTCACTTTGCTTCTCTTAATGACTGTTTTGTGTCTCTTTATGTTTTTTTTTTCTTTTTTTGCATCTCTTTGTAGCTGTTTTGCATCTCTATAGTTGTTTTTTGTTTCTTTGTAGTTGTGTAATTGGCTTTCCAACATGAACCCCTTGGACCCTTGCGCCTGTGCCCGATAGGCCTGTTCAGCAGTCCACCCGCTGACGGATGGATGGATTGAAAAATGGATCGTTTCTCTCTTCCTTCTCTAATGTTGTGCCCGATTTCAAGACGTGTCATCATTAGCAGTCGTGTCACTGCTATTAATTTGTGCAGCAGCAGAAGGTGTTCCAGCGAGATCTTGGGATAATGTTATTGACTAGAAGGATGGAAGATTACTGTGTAATTAGGCGACAGTGTTCTGACAGAAGCTGAGCCAGTTGACGCCGATGATAATTACCAGACAGTCATTACATCTACTGACAAAGTCATCTCAGGGCAGCAGAGAGAGAAACAGCCAGAAGCAGACATATGAGGTTATAAAGGGGTTTGTGGTTTTGTAAATACCTGGTATCAGTGTATGGAAAGTATTGTGTAAAATAAAATGCTTGGACGTGCACTTTTGATTGCTCCGATAATCACTGATAATCTTGTCAATTAAGTTTGGACTTTGTACAAATGTGTAAGAGTTTATTCAGCTGTGTTATCGACAAACAGTTGAAAAGTGGGAAATGTTGTTGGAGCTGAAGCAACAGTTTGATTGACAGGAAAGAAATGTATCAAGCACAAATACTTAATTTAATAGTAATATCTCTACTTTTTACATAATTGCTTCCTGATACAAGAGATTTCCGCTCACTTGTGGAGGTGTGGTGTGTCACTTTACTCTGGGCTTTGAAAGTCTGATAAACAAAAAGCTTATAATAAAATAAAACACTGCTTAGATCTACATGTGGGGAAGTCGCTTGTCTGTTTGGACTCATTGATGCTTCCAGCACCTTAGCAAAGATCAAGCTGAGTGGAGCGATGGCCTTTCTGCATTACATAATCGTTTGGTTTGTTCTCAGACTGTTGATCATACGAAACAAGCAATGTGAAGATGTTACCGTTCGCTCTTAAATATTGTTGTGTTATACCCTTTTTCCATTGTCACTCTTGGCAGCACTGAGTAAAGCCATGCTGATGTGTTTGCGTTATCAGTTTAGACGTGTTGTGCCATGCCTAGCTGTGCCAGAGATGGACCTTCTTTGGAGTATATCAAGAAGCTGCGTGTGGTGACGTCTCGCCAACCACAGTCAACCCCCAACAAGTGTGTGTTGCCAGACACTATTCAACTCTGTCTGCAGCAGACCAGAGAGAAAGGCTCTCAGTATGTCTGTAGCTTCTAACTGAATCTCGGTGGTTTGGAGTTTAGTTTCTCTCCTGTGTCCTGTTTATAGTTTAGATATCTGCGTTATTCTTAGTTGCTGCTAGAGCTTAAACAGGCAATGAGTTAATTGTTCAAAAGAAAATGATAATGAGCCGTTTAGGTAAATGTTTTTGTAATAAAAATGACGGGCATTTGTTGGATCCAACTTGTCAGCTGTGAGAATTTTCTGCTGTCCTGTGTTTTATATCATTGTAAACTAAATATCTTTGGGTTTGGGATAGTTTCACAGGCAAAAAGAGTAAAAATGAGACATCATCTTGAGCTTTAGGAAGTTGCAACAGACCTTTCCCACAATTTTATATAGACAATTAATCAAAAAACAGTCTGCAGATAATGAACAATAGTTTCCACCCTCAGAGTATACTTCATAAATAGAATCTGGACAATGACTATGCTATTTCCTTGTCAGCTGTTCCTTTAAAAAAAGGAGCTTAATTCATTATAATTCTTTGTTGTTTACAATCTCTTGCATATATCCGCCATGTGCGCTGTCTTTTTCTCATTACGTAAGGATTTTGCATCTACTTTGAAATAAATGACACAACATTTGTGGGCATTAAAAGAGCATGAATAAAGGATCTAGATTAAGATGCTGTGATCACATGAGCTGCAGGAAAAAGCATTTAATCTGTACGTGATGGGCTGAAACAAAAAAAGGTTGTTTAATAGCACAGCATCACAACTGCACGCTTTTCAGTTTAAACATGCAGGATGATTGTTAGAGAGAATTTAACCAGAGTACATAGCAACATTGTTTTGCAGCTAAAAACCCATATTCATAATTCCAGTGTTCATGCGACTGTTAACACATCTCAGTCTCTGTGTTTACCTTCCTCTGTGCTCGTTGTCTCTTACAGTGCATGAGGAGCATTAGCCTGCTGCAGACCGCCACAGCCTGAAGCCATCCTGCCAAATCTGGAGACCATGTCTGGAGCCTACGACGAGTCCGCCAGCCTGGAGGAGACCACAGACAGTTTCTGGGAGGTGAGACAGCAGGGCACAGTCCCTGACAGATTAAACCTAAGCGGGAACTGACACTGACACTGCTCTGTGATGAACTCTCACTGAACCTGCTTCGTCTGGGAGGTGAGAGGAAAGATCCAAGGCCTCGTTTATCAACTGTGTGTAGAAACAGACTCACACATGAACGCTCAAATTGATGCACAGAATCAGATTTATCAATAGTGATCGATCACTGAGCACCTGATCTCTGAGCCATGATGAGAAACTGTAACATTTTGGCGCTATTAGCTCTAATTGAGTCGACCGAGCCGGCTAAATCTCATGTTCTACAAATGTTAGATTAAATACAATTAAAAACAAATTATTTACTACTCTGGTTCTGCCTGTAATGTGGTTGCTCTCTGTAACGATCAGGGACGTCTCACCAATAATTACCAACTATTTCTCATCTCTGGATGACACTGAGCTGACACTGATGGCTCTTTAGTGCGATGCAATTGCTGCAATTTTTGATACAGCTCTTATTAGAGATGACACTGTTTGCAGCATTTATCACCTTGCCAAGTGCAAAATAAAACATTTCAGTTGAAGCATAAACGTTATTTCTTTTTCACAACCTCTTTGTCTTTGAAGTTTGTCCTCCTGTTCTTCCTCGATTGATCCGTACCTCAATTAAATAGTCCCACTCTTTGTCAGCTACCGGCTACCTAGCCTTCAATAATGGACCTGTTTGTGCAGTAGTGGAATTTGTCATTGTTTATTTAATAGGTGAAATACCAACTTTCTCATCAATAGAGACAGTTCTGAAGCACAGATTTAAGCTTTGAGGCCTTTGAAGATAATTTAAGACAAGACGAGAAAAGACGAGATAAGATAAGATAAGATAAGATAAGATAAGATACAGTAAGAACTTTGATTGCTTTGAACAAAGTTAGAGGAGTGCAGTCGTGGGGCGGCCTGGAGCTTATCCCAGCAGACACTGGGCGAGAGGCAGGGTACACTCTGGACAGGTCACCAGACTATCACAGGGCTAACACATAGAGACAGACAACCATTCACACTCACATTCACACCTACGGACAATTTAGAGTCACCAATTAACCTGCATGTCTTTGGACTGTGGGAGGAAGCTGGAGTACCCAGAGAAAACCCACGCTGACACAGGGAGAACATGCAAACTCCACACAGAAAGGCTCAGATCTGAGGTCGTTAGTGTGACATTTCAAGAGTGCATGGTTAATACAGAATGTTCCTGTCAACTGAAGTTGTTGTACTGCCTCCTCCACAGAGGTCATTAGGGCTCTGAGCTTGTTAAAGGTGTGTTACATCTGTATCTACACTCAACTGCTGCAGTGACAACTCCACTATACAGGCTTTTTAATGTACGCCATTACTTCTAAACTGAGTCCTTCAACATTTGTCTCCTGTTAAAAGATACAAGTAAATGTCAAAAATCAAAGCCAACGAGTGTTAGGGCCATAAATGTCAGTAATAAAATCAACATTTTGAGGTTAAAGTTGAACCTTTGGGAGTAAATCAAAATACTAGTGTTAACGCATACGGCTGACAAAATGCCTTGTGTTGATGAGTTGGTAAAATTGTACAACGTACTTCAGAATTGGTTTCAGTAACAAGGTTTCTCTCTTTGCACAAAAACACAGTGGGGTAATAAGTATCAGGACCTCAAAGAGACTGTAAAGACAAAATGTTTCTATTCAGGAGGAACCACGCAAACTTGGTAGAGGTGGCCACATTAATACAAACTGAAAAAGCTGGTGATGGACAGACGCAGGGAAATCGATGGTTACACCTGCGTGAAATACGGAGATCTTATCATAAGAAACATTTTGATGCAACGGAGGAGATGACTTTATTCTCAACATTTTGACTTTATTTTAAAAACAGTATTTCAACTTCAGTGACAACATTTCAACTTTATTTTTGATATGCAAAATACATTTAAAAACAAAAACTTTCTCTCTGATTTCTTTTTTCTTATGCCTGGCACTAATGCTGAAAGTTTGATTTTAATCTTAACATTTCAACTTTATTTTTGAAATAAACAAAAAATCCTCCTCTAATTTTTTTCGTATGCCTGGTACTAATAATCCTTTGTAGATATCTGTGTCTACACAAATCTCAATAATCTGACTGATAATAGTACTAAATTCAATTGTTAAGGTTTACCTGTGATTGCCATAAAATAAAATAAAATAAATATAAAGAAGAATAAAATAAAATAGTTAAATTTAAATAAAATAAAATAAAGTAGAATAACATAAAATAAAATAAAACAGTTGAATTAAATTAAAATAAAATAAAATAAAATACTGGTACTGTTGTAGGTTGGACCAAATATTTTCTGACATGTACATACCAAAAAAAAAAAAAAAAACAATTTGCAAAAGGCTAATAGATGGACAAGGACTGATTCATATCACTGTATGGTTTTGTGACAAATCCTAAAATGCTCATAAAATATGTTAATAAAAAAATTATACATGGATGATTGTAGGACTACAAAAAACAATATCTTCCATTATCCATTAATATGACAATTATTTTTCCCAATTAATTAATTCGTTGTTTAGTTAGAAAACAGGGAAAAATGACAGTTTCCTAAAGCCTCAGATGATGTCGTACTGCTTGTTTTGTCTGACCAACAGTCCAAACTCCCTAAATATCCAGCTGACTACCATATAAGACAAAGAAAAGCAGCAAAATGATAACTGAGAAGCTGGGACTCATGTTTGTCCAGTTTGCATACAAAAAAGACTGAGTGTCAGATTATTATTTTGTTCATTGACCGAGTGATTTATTGGTTCAGTTCTGGATGACAGTATGTTGCTCTGGGTTTCTCCCACGCCAGCACAAACAGTCCTGAGTAATTTGAGCAACAAGTTCCCAGAAGCCCATCCATTATAAATGAGAGCTGGTTCACGTGTTCAAACTGGGAAAAAATCAGACACATTTAAAGCTACAGAAAATACTGACGATCACGTTGCTGCATGTTTAGATACAGTGTGTGTGATGGATGGACTCAGCGAGTGTTTGAGACAGAAAAGACGCATCGTCACTTCAGGGTTTTATCATCCATTTCCTCTCAGGCTCGGCTGTGTTTTATCCTCACCGCGTCCCTCCGACCAGCAATCAGCCGGAGCAGCAAAGGTGCCTGTTTCCAGCACACAGTCACTACATCACAGCCACTCAGTCGAGCTGCTGCAGTGCTGCCTGCTGATCGCTGACTCGGCTGAAGCAGAGGGCCTGGTGTGGAATACAATCATTCGTGCCCCCCGGCTGCTTTCATTTAGTCCACGTCTCAGATTTGTTGAGTCATTTTCAGGATGAGTTATAGGTAAACTCCTATTACACATTCAGTAAAGACGCAGCCCTTTGACTTTATTTCACAAAGGTGTGAAATGAACGCAGTAATGTGGGATTTCAGCCCCCCGCTCTCTCTGTTTCTCACTCTGTCTCTGGGCAAAGCTAACAGCTAACTCTGGGAGGGTGCTGCTCCTGCGTCCACGGAGAGTTGTAAATTATAAGACATTAATCCACCCCCTGCTTCCAGTGCATAAGTCCACTCACACCAGCAGTCTCTTCCCTGCTGTTCCCTCCTGCCTTCTCAATGCATCACCTGCAGGCTGAGCTCCTTTTAAAGACAGGCAGCTCACACACTGATACCTTTACAACAGTTTTCACAGTAACATAACTAGAGCTATTAGTGATTACTCAATTAAACATCCAGTGAGGAAGATTTAGGAGGATATATTGACAGAAATAATAACAATCATATTAATATAGTAACAATATTTCTTTGTATAGCACTTATCTAAACAAGGTTACAAAGTGCGTAGAAATAAGACAACAAAACAATACAACGTACGTAAAATACAAGTTACAAATCACAAAGGTACAAATTATGCATTAAAAGGCAAAGCCCTCCTAAAAAATATGTTTTAAGCAATGATTTAAAAACAGGTAATGTGCTAGCTAGCCTCATCTCCTCAGGCAGAGAACTCTAGAGGCCTTGATGGCAAAAGCCCGGTCACCTTTGATTTTGATAATATTTCTCAGGTGGAAGTAGCAGGATTCAATGATGATTCATTATTGACGTGTGGTTCAAAGTTCAATTGAGAATCAAAAGTGATGTCTAAATTTCTTGCTGTAGATTTTATATTAGTCGCCAGAGGACCAATAAAGGGTTGTAATATCCTTGCTAGGTGATCAGGGCCAAAGATTAGTACTTCTGTCTTGTCTGAGTTTAGCTGCAGAAAATAGAATGAATATAGGCCGTCTTTAGTGTATGTTCACCTGAAAATAAGAATCATTGTGTTGTCGTTACCTCAGAATCGGTTGTTTATGTCTACATAGGGAGCAGATCTTTGTGTATGGAGGTCGCCATGTTACACCGCTATGTTTCTACAGCAAAAGTTTCAGCTGGTTGCAATCTCCAATCGTCATGGCTAGATGCGACTAAATCATCCTAAATTTTACACACTGTTCCTTTAATTGATTAGTGAATAGACGGAAAATGAATTGGCAACTATCCTAATAATAAAACATCCCTCTGTCTTTGGACACTCACAGTGGATAAGGAAAAACACCCTCTTTAAAAAAAACCTTTTACCCGAGAAAATAAAAAAGATGCTTAATGCTAAGATAAACTCTTTGTACTTAATGTACAGATACGAGAGTGGTACGTTCAGCCGAAGGGCAGCTCTGCTTTTGTTCCTCAATATCAACCTATTCCTGTAATACGTTTGATTACTGAAGTAACTTGAGACTTGTTTTTATGTAGGTTGGTAACTACAAACGTACAGTGAAGCGGATTGACGATGGTCACCGGCTCTGCAATGACCTGATGAACTGCATCCAGGAGCGTGCCAAAATAGAGAAAGCCTACTCACAGCAGCTGACGGAGTGGTCCAAGAGATGGAGACAGCTGGTGGATAAAGGTGAGAGCGGTGTTTCACACTCATGAAATGCAAATTCACATTGTTCTTTTATAATATCTGTGTTTTTGTTTTTGTTCTAATGCATCACTTGACGTCTCCTCCTCCACCAGGGCCTCAATACGGCACAGTAGAGCGAGCTTGGATGGGGGTGATGACGGAGGCGGAGAAGGTGAGCGAGCTTCACCAGGAAGTGAAAAACAATCTGATCAACGAGGACTTTGAGAAGGTGAAGAACTGGCAGAAAGACTTGTACCACAAACAGATGATGGGAGGATTCAAGGAAACCAAAGAGGCAGAGGAGGGTTTCAAGAAGGCCCAGAAGCCCTGGGCCAAAAAGCTAAAGGAGGTGAGGGGGGTGTGGCTTTTATTTACTCATTAGTTTCAGCCCAACTTTGTTTATGACGAGTTTAAAACTGTATGTCTCAAATGTACAGATTGACCTAGTCTGAATTCGTTCACGTCATCTTGTTCCTTCAGCTCGAGGCTGCCAAGAAGTCCTACCACATGGCCTGCAAGGAGGAGAAGCTGGCGTCCACCAGAGAGGCCAACAGTAAGGGAGAGGCCTCCGTGACCGCCGACCAGCAGAAGAAACTCCACGAGAAAGTGGACAAGTGCAAACAGGACTCACAGAAGGTGAGAGAACATCGACTGCTGCTGCTGCTGCAGCTCTAACAGGCCTGTCAGTCATAATCATGCTAAAGTTGTTTCCCACAATCAAGCTAAAAGCAAATCAACTCGCAGGCTATTTTAAGACGTAGAGCTGGGTGTGAGCGTTAGAGAGGCATCGTAGCTGGAGTCAGTGTAGCATTATTAATGTGTGACTGAATACAACACCTCCCCCACTACTCTCAGTGCTCTGTGCTGAAGTGGACTCTGGACCGCCTCGACCTTCACACTCTTGAACTATGATTCATACACAGTTATTGCACTATCAGGGTTATTTGAGTTCTCATCTGACCACAGAACTGAAAAACAGGAATGTGCCATTAAAATATTAATTATCCCTGCGTCAGTGAGATATCATATAACATTTTTTTTTCAGGCTGTTAAGGGTTTATTGCGTGTGCGTGTGTGTGTGTGTGTGTGTGTGTGTGTGTGTGTGTGTGTCACCCCCCAGGCCAAGGAGAAGTATGAGAAGGCTCTGGATGAGCTGAGTAAGTGCACTCCGCAGTACATGGAAAACATGGAGCAGGTGTTTGATCAGTGCCAGCAGTTTGAAGAGAAGAGGCTGAGCTTCCTCAGGGAGGTGCTGTTGGACGTCAAACGCCACCTCAACCTCACAGAAAACCAAAGGTTTGAGACATTTACAGGAGCAGTTACTATGACGAGACAGCTATCAGATGATCGGTTACCTGTGAGCTAAATCTTTGTTTCTCTCATGCTTCCACAGTTATGCTACAGTGTACAGAGAACTTGAACGCACCATCACATCGTCCAGCCCGCAGGAAGATCTGAAGTGGTTCAGCAACACCCACGGCCCCGGCATGCATATGAACTGGCCACAGTTTGAGGTACAGAAACCATAACAAGCTATAGTTATAAGACATCAAACTATCACGGGGGCCCTGTAGCCTTCAGCGATGTATATAGTGTCTAATCATCAAAGGACTAGTTGGACATTTTGGGAAATACCCTTATTTGCATTGTTGCTTGGGGGTAGATGAAAAGATTAACACCACTCACGTGTGTAAGGTAAACATGAGGCTACAGCTGTAGCTTGGCTTAGCATAAAGACTGACAGTAAGAGGAGACAGCTAGTCTCGCTCTGTCAAGTAATGTCTGTAGAGTGATGTTATCCATAGATACACCTCTGCCTGCACTCTTAACCCCTCGATTCAGTATTTCAATGAGCCTTAAGGGTTATTACTGGTTTCTCTATTTAGCATTGCATCTTGTATGAAAAGGTTGCGTGGTCATCTCTAACAGTCAGACATAACCTTCATGTATCACTTCCTTATTAAACTGGACCCGTAGTCATTATTCAGCTTGTTTAACTGATTGCCTAATGCTTGAAGTCGCGCATACAAGAACTAAATTTGGGAAAAGTGCTCTTTTTTTGTGCTGCACACACTAGGTACAATTTACAACACATATTAAAACTTAAAGGCCCACACATCCAAAACTGACTTCAGAGAACTAGACAAAAGGTGACCTTTTGGTCTGGCCTCACTTTGCCAGACCTTGGTCAAAAAGTTGCACATGAACACACCACTAAAACTACAGCCGACGCCCAAACAGCACACATTCTGTGCCTGCGTGAGAGGCAAGGACTCTCCACACCTGCTGATGGCGGTAGTTTGTATTCGTCATTATAAAGGAAACTGGAAGACTGTCTCGATGCTAATTAGCCCAGTTAGCACATTAACAACACAAGCCAATGTTGAAAGAACAAATTATATTAACCCAACGCCAGTGAACAACAACACAATCTGTCACGAAACGTCTCTGCTGATGAGCTCAATGGCTAAAGAAAAATACCTCATGGAACAAGTTTGTTTTGGTGCTCACTTCCTCTTGACTTTAGCTGTTTGTTTACTTTCCTCACCTCCATTACATTCTTGTGCTCTGAGAGTGATTTTATTCAGCGACAGCCACTGTCACTGACACTTGACATTCAAAGTGCTGAATCAGCCAAAAAAAAAACTGATGGGAGCTAATGAGGGGAAATTATGCGGGACACACCGCACTGACTAGGGCGAAAGACGTTGACTAATGGCCAACACTCAGCTTTGTGTGTCAGGGTCTTAACACAGTTATACCTACAAGGTCAATTTAAAACCATGATTACAAACTACTTTGCTCTTGAATGTAACTGTTTCTGTGTTCTGTTATTCCATTTCTGTGGGTTTTATTTTGTTTACATAGTATTCTCGACATCTTTCTAAATGAGGTCATGCCTTCGATGATTCCTCAAGCTTTAAATAAAGGTTGAATAAACTAATGAATGTTTTGTCTCATGTTTAGCAGGAATACAACCCAGACCTCACCCACAACATCTCGAAGAAAGAGAAGTCAAAGAAAGCCAGTGATGGAGTCATGCTGACTAACGTCACAACAGCAGTAGATCACGCTCAAGCTGGAGACCGGGGAAGGTGAGATTAAACACTAATGTATATTCAATTTATTTAACAGATGTTTGATCTTCTAAATGTGTGTTGCAACATTCCCAATGACCAGGGATCTGGTATCTGGTATTATTTATATCACATTGTATATATATTTAGTTTTATTTACAAGTGTTTTATAGTAGTAACTGTTGTCGTCACATCTACACAAATACAACTGAAGTACTGTGACAGTAGAAACGCTTCACTAAAATAAAGAAAAGAAATTTGCTGATAGGACTGATTGTTAACGTTCTGCTGAAACATTTGATGTTCAGTGTCAGCAGCTACGAGAAGAATCAGGCATACACGGCCTCCACAGAGTGGTCAGACGAGGACCAGACAGCCCCGAACTCAGGCAACGACACCAACGGAGGGACGAACCCCTTCGACGAAGAAGTGAGCAAAGGTGTGAGAGTGAGAGCGCTGTACGACTACGAAGGCCAAGAGCAGGACGAGCTCAGCTTCAGAGCAGGTGAGTGTGACACCTGGTGTGTAAAAACGGTGAATCCCAGCATGTTCCTGAGTGGCTTGGTACCACAAAGTTTCATATTACATGGGCTCACTAAAGCAAGTTCCTGTCAGCTCTGCTGCTTTATAGCAGTTAATATGTGACCTTTGAGTGTCATCACTCCTCTCATCAAACTCTCGGCAGGAAAGCAATTATGGATATTTCCCAAAGTGTTAAAGTCATACAAACTCCACACAGACAGGGCCCAGTATAAAATTAAAAAAATTCCCTCTGAGTGTAGCTGACCAGAGAGGAAACAGTTCCTACATGAAACTGCTCACAGCAAGGTCTGTGGATTATCCTGAGTAACCAGGTCATGATTTTTGAGGAGAGAAATTGCTGTTGAGTTTTTTAAATGTATTTTTTGGGGCCCAGGTCATTGTTTGAGCACCCTCTATTGGTTATATACTAGACCTGATGTGTTAGGAAGAACGCCATTCATGGCTGATATATGATATAGTCTCATTAGTGTTTCTCAGACCCTGATGAAGACCTAGAGTTGATTCACGTTGGTCTGTATTCAAGAGAAGGCAGACATCTCTACGGCCAATATCTCCAACACTCTGCAACTCACACCAAAACAATCTAGACCGATAAATAGCGCTACAGGTGAAAGAAAATTATATTTTGATTTTGGGGTGAACTGTCCCTTTAACACTGAGTCTGTGTTACATTCTTCTGAATCATTTTACAAACATTTCTGTCTCCTTTGATCGATGAAGGGGACGAGCTGACGAAGCTGGAGGAGGAGGACGAACAGGGCTGGTGTAAAGGTCGTCTAGACAACGGCCAGCTGGGTCTGTACCCGGCCAATTACGTGGAGCCGATTTAGCCGTTCCAGCTGAGGACGCTTGTCTCGTCGGAGGGCAAACCCAGACTGAACCGTCCGGTCATAACTGCACATTGCCAGAGACTTGAAAGCAAAGCTTCCTCTTTCCACCGGGCACAGTGAGCTGTCTTCATCTCAGCACTCATCACAGAGAAGACTCGTTCAGGATCACGCCATCATCGTCATCAGAATACTGCAAATGCAGCAGAAATATTTTAGTCTCTTTTGTGTGTAGCTGTGTTTGATTTCAGACGTGACGCTAACACGCCATACAGTATGTTCTCTCATCATAATATTGATATGGTATCGTCAGTTGTGCCTGGATAGCGAGATGAGCTATGCATTGTGCATTTCATGTATATATTTTAGTCTTTTTTTACAGTCTGGACGCTTGTACAGTTTTTTTTGTCTCATTGAATACAGTGTTTTCTTTTCTTTGTGAACTATTTACGTGTTCAGCATTAAAGGAATAGTTCGACATTTTGGGGAATGTCAAAGACCGAACGACTTCTCAAGCGATTTTACTGTTGCAGGCAAATTTCCAATGTGGGCTTCAAATCATGAGAGTTTTGCTGCAGTTGCGGCGCGCTGCAGTAATCACGATTGTTTGGTGTAAGGTATTATAAAACTTGGTGCGAGGTGCTAAGTCAGTGTTTTTCTCATCTTGACGTTTAGATAAAATCAAGCGTTTAATATTATCTTAAGGTTTTTAGTCTTGGCTCATGCAAACACTAGAGTCTAACAAGATTATGAATAAATCTCAGTTCTCTTGGGCTACATCCACACTAATATGTTTTCATTTTAAAACACATAACTATTGCTAAGCTTACACCATGTCAACACCACTTTGGAACCAGTAAATCAGAGACCTTCGAAAGCGCCGTCAACCCCAATTTAGTTTGAAAACTCCAGGGTTGCAGTTTATTCTTGATGAATGAAAACAATGATGTCGACAGCCATGTTGGCTTCCTGACTTGGTCTTATCAGTCACAACATGTCAAGTTAAAACATTACAGCTAGGTCTACGTATCTTTTATGATTTAGTCTTTCTTGTTTGGGTCCTTTCCCATCGGCATGGCTTCCTCTGGAAATGGATGACACTCGAAGCCTTTCCCACCTTATACTCAAACCTTCGGTAACAGTCCCAACGAAATCTTGGTACTTTTGCCATCTCTGTGGTATTATCCGAGAGTAGATAATCTGCTTCCTGTTTACACCAGTATGCACATGCCCAGTGTTTGTGAATGGTCATGTGATATGTGTTTTCAGGCGTGTTGATATAGGCGAGATTAATTCTGAAACAGTGCTAAAATGCTCGTGTGTAGGGAGATCGTTTTAGTTTAAAATACTGTTGTAAAGTGAAGAACAGATCAGTGTGGACGTTGCCTTGGACTGTGGAAAAGGAGGAGAAACTGAAGGAGGTCACGAGTGCCTCTCTGACATGTCCTCCCACTTGTAGCTGGCAGAGTAGAGAAGGAAAAAGTGGACAGAAATTGCTGCAGCCCCGTCTTTGAAAAGTCTTTTAAAGTCTAAAGTCTGACACCCTCTCACATCTAAAGACAATGTGACATAAACATTGTCTTTAGATGTGAGAGGGTGTCACGATTTAGTCTTTTAAAAGTACTTCGAAGTCTCCTAGTGTGTGTGGTAGGCATTAGATGTGAAGGTCGGCACCACTGTCATGTTTGTACTGTAAATATGAAGCTAGACTCAGCCCCAGGTTAGCTTATCTTGGTATAAAGTGGAAACAGCGAGCCTGTCTCTGTCTGAAGGCAACAAAATCCACCAACCAGCACCTCTAAAGCTCACTGATTAACAACTTCTATCTCCTTTGTGTAATCCAGAGAGGGGGAGGCTCACACTGTCGGACTGATTTAATCCAAAGTTAAAGTGAATGGACTGTATGCTGCAGGTAGGAGTCAAAAAGAGTTACAGCACAAAACCTCCCATAACGCCACAACCTCACATTTTTTATGTACCAAACTAGATACAAGGTGTTACTTAGTGAGCTTTACAGAAAGAGACGGGTGAGTTCATTTCCTCCTGCTTCTTTGGGTCTTTATGCTAAGCTAAGCTAACCAGCTGCTAGCCATGGCTTCATGTGTAGTCCACCAAAAACGAGAGTGGTATCGAACTTCTCGTCTTAGGGCACGGTCACACATGGACAAAATTAACATTAGCAAATATACACTTACCACTCAATTAATTTAATGCGAGTGGAGGGGTGAATAAAAGATTTGCCTCCGGTGACAAGAGCAAATTCACATCTTTGCATCATGTTGAGTTCAATTTCAGTGAACTTTGACCGGCAAAGTCGCAGCCCGTCACACCTCTTTAGATTCCACAGTGCCGGTATGCTAGCAAAGGATGCTTTCACACCTGCCCTGTTTGGTTCAGTTCAATCAACTCAAGTTTGTTTGCCCCCTCAGTGCGGTTCATTTGGGCAGGTGTGAACACAGCAGTTGCACTCGGGTGCGCACCTGATGGTGGTGGTCTTAGTCTGGTGACAACCGAACTCTGGTGCGGTTTGTTTGTGGTGAGAACGTGTTCCGACCTGGATCTGAACCAACTACAGTCACATGACACATTGTTTGGGTTAAACATGAGCATGTTACAGTCCTGGAGGATTATTAATGTGCGCCTCCTCCTGTACTGCCTTAATATGCACATTCAGCACATCCAATGCATCAAAACATTGTTTTCTAGTTGGAGCCGCGCCTCGTTTTCAAACTGTATGCTTTGACTCAAATGAACAATGACAGCAATATAGTCCACGATGAGCAGCGCTAAAATCAACCTGCGTAGTTGTCCCTCCATTGTGACATTAGAAAGTGTCACATTTATCTTGCAAGGGTACTCTTCTTCAACGTTTTGTTTACTTCCTGGATTTTTCCCACATGGAAATTTTGACCAATCAAGAGCAGCTTTCTCGCACAAAGCATTTGATCTGGTCCACTTGTAAATGCTGCCGTGAGAACACGAACCAACTCTAGGCAATTATACAACTTTGAAACCAAATTAGTCCCTGATTGGGACCAAAGCAAGACAACTCTAGGTCTGAAAGCATCCTAAAATCACATCCTGGAGCGGCGTGATACTGCTGTTATTTGGATCTGTGTAAAAATGTAAAGGCGCCATGAAGATAGGACTTCGTAGCGACCCTGTAGTGCGACCGCTGTGTACAAAGGGCTATTGATTTTTGCCGTGTTAAACCAGACGATACTGTATGATAATAGCCGTGCAAATACAAATATTTATTAGCGAGCTAGCTACCATTAGCTAGCAAGTCAGTTTTCACTGTGTGTCGCATCAGGCACCGCCCACATTCAGGACGAATATCACCTCAGCAGGCGATGGTCATTAGCATGCATTATTCATGTGTGACCGTGCCCTAACTCTGCATAAAATAAAATAATATATATATATGTCAAACTATTCCTTTAATGCATGTAGTTGTTTTCCTGCTGCACTCCACAGCATGTCACTGAATTAGCATTCTGAGCGGAGATAAAAGACAGCTCACCATCAGTAAAGTAAACACACACACAGTCACTCAGCAGAGCTTCTCTTTGAAATGGAAATATGTACCCTACCAAACAGTGCAAGAATTGTTTACATTAACCTCGCTGTCCCACCCGTCACTGACAAGGTGCCTGTTATAACGATTACATTTCAGTTAGTGTCTCCTCCTCCCGTCTTTACGTGCAGACTGTGTTAATAACCCTGACGCCATGAACAAAACCTGCCCGGAAAGTAGCTTAATTTCACAACGAGGGTTTTATTTATGTTTATCTGCAGTTAATGAGACTTGTTTACTACGACTGAATGTCAGTGACTCCGCTTCCAGCTCTTATCTCTGTGATTATGTGCATGCTGATGCTCCCACACACTGTTTACCGCTCTGATCTGAACCGATCCAGTGCATGGCCTCACTTTGTTCCCACCAAATTATTGACAGTTCCTTGATCAAATTAAACTCGTATCAGGATGATGATGATGATGATTTGCATTGCGTAACACAGTCTGATCTATTTTACTGCAGGCTGTGTTTAATGTACACGTCTTTATAGTTTAATGTTTTAATCAGAAGACTTTATACAAAGAGTAGGAGTGCATGTGGCAGTACAGTACATGCTGATTGGTTTGTTGCCCCTGGTAACCACAGGTGAAAACTACACCTTCGTCCAAGAGGAAGATGGGTGTAGTCTTACTGACGCAGACAGAGAAGGCTGCGACGAGCGCCGCACAAAAAAAGCAGAAAGAGGATCCGTCTCTGAAAAATTAATGAGACATTTGCCTTTTTCTGCTGCATGAGAGATGGAAGTTCATTTTTCTAAGATCCAGGAGGGAAGTGTCTCTCGTACTGCGTTTGTGCTTCTGTACGCTTTTTAAAAAATGTAGCTCCTTGTAAAGCACCGGGCTCAGACGGGGTGACATTAATATTGCCTTACTAAAATCCTCCACCCTGCCACTCCAAAGACTCTCAACCATCGTGTTTAACAAAGTGAGCTCGCCTCCACAGAAACTGACTCCTGCTTCTCCAGCTCAGTTTACACCGACACCACACGCAGGCCCTCTTTGTCTGACTGGAGATGATGTGAATTTAAAGCCGTCAGCGACTGTACTTGAAGCAGAACGGGACTGTTAACATGTGTACTGTAAAAGCTACGACTGCAGCGTCCACTGTGAAACTCCTGTGATACACTGAAAGACGGTAAATCGTATTTAAAAAGAAACACTGAAACGCTTCTTTCTTTTCTGTCTGGAAACATTGATCTGCAGTATTGAGGAAAACTTTTTAGAGGGCTTTCTCTCTTTTTTTTTAGCATAGTGCTGTAATTTCCAAACTGTAGTGCCTGTTCATCTGCATACGCAAAAATAAAAGATGTCATCTGAAACTCTGAAGCACATACGAGACTCTGTGAGATACAAATGTGGAGCAAATGTTCATGTTTCAGCATGATACTGTAAAAAAACTGGGGGCTCGAACCCTAGGTGGAAGAGCCCTTCTGTAAGTTTGCATGTTGTCAGTGTGGGTTTTCTCTGGGCACTCCAGCTTCCTCCCACAGTCCAAAGACATGCAGGTTAATTGGTGACTCTAAATTGTCCGTAGGTGTGAATGTGAGTGTGAATGGTTGTCTGTCTCTATGTGTCAGCCCTGTGATAGTCTGGTGACCTGTCCAGGGTGTACCCTGCCTCTCGCCCAGTGTCAGCTGGGATAGGCTCCAGCTCCCCCGCGACCCTTGCAGATAAGCGCTTATGACAATGGATGGATGAAGCTGCAGACTCATGCTGAAATAATTTTAAATTCATGTTTCCCCTCATCAGCAAAAACAGAATTTTATAAATGTTTGCAAATTTATGAGAAAGAAAAATATGACATATCACATTGATGTAAGTATTTAGACCCTTTGCATTTCTCTTGATCATCTTTGGGATGTTTCTACACCTTCATTAAAGTCCACCTGTTGAAAATGTAACTAGGTTGGACTTGATTTAAACACGCACCTATATCAGGTGTCAGAGCTGACAGTGCACAGCAGAGAGAAAATCGGTCAAAGAAACTGCCTGCAAAACTCTGACGTAAGTATTTGGCCCCATGACTCAGTGCTCAGGGCTCTGCGGGCAGTTTACATGAACCTCCTGATTTGGCTTTTGCTCTGATGTGCACTGTGAGCAATGTGAGTATGTGTGTTTCCCAATCATGTCCAATCAGCTGACTTTACCACAGGTGGGCTTCAATCATGGAGTAGAGACGAGATGATGAAGAGAAACGGGAGCACCTGTGTCATCGCAAAGGGTCTGAAAACTTCTGTCACTGTGATATTTCTGTTTTTCGTTTTAATAAAGAAATCCTGTTTTTGCTTTGTTGTTATGAGGTACTGAAATAGATCGATACGGGGAAAATGAATCACATCAAGAGTATGACTGCAACATAACAATGTGAAAAAATTCAAGGGGTCTGGATACTTTCTGAATGCACTGTATTTATATATTACATTAATTCTGATCCATTAATGTGTAAGCAGCATTTTACTTTTGCTATAGGTGGCTGAGGTGGAGCAGGATTCAAGAACTTTTTAATTTGGTTTTAAACCAAGAAGTTAGGCCTCTCCAAAGGATCACAAGATAAATCTGAGGGATCATGAGATGACAGGACTTTTCTTGTGAGGGGCCACAAGCAAACATTTATTGTAAAATCTGTAAAGTAACTAGCAACTGTAGCTGTCAGGTAAATAACTGAATAAAGAGCACGTCCCTCTGAAAATATTTTGAGGTAGAAGAATAAAATAGCATAAATTAAGTCCCTTGAAATTGTACTTTAGTATAATACTCGAGTAAATGTAGTTACCTTTCGCGACTCTCCAGGCTAAAAATGATCAAAACTGTGCCACTTGCCAAATTAATACTATTGAGTCACAATTCATGCTGTAAATGAAGTTTTAAAAGGCCTGAATTTGTAAATGAACACTCATAGATTTCACTTTTAAAAAATAATTTACAAATCGCAGTGTTCAGTTTTACTTAATTGCGTAAGATTTAAACCAAAAAGATTTAAATTCAAAACACATATTCAAAACCCATACAGCACGGTGCACAACTCCAAAGGAATATAAATAAAATAGGCTGCAAGCTTTAAACGTGATCAGTAGCGTTGTTAGGCCTGAGGGTCTGAGGATGTTTTATGAATAGCCCCAGAGCTGTATATATCTTTTAAAAAATAAGAAGTAAGAATTAGCCTACTGATAATAATTTTAAAAACTCAAAATCTAGTGTGTTATTACGTTCAAAATGAATCAATTTAGAGCTTGTTCATGTAGAAATAAATACATTAATGAATAAAAATTAAAATAAAATAAAATAAAATAAATAAATTAAACTAAACTAAATCAAATTAAAATAAAAATTAACTTAACTTAACTAAACTAAATTAAATTAAATAAATTAAATTCAAATAAAATAAAAAATTAACTAAACTAAATTAAATGTAATTAAACAAATTAAAATAAAATAAAATAAATTGAAATAAATTAAAATAAGATAAAGTAAAATTTAAAATAAAAACAACAATAAAAACAAAAAATAAAAAAAATTGGAGGGTAAGAATCCCCCCTGGTTCCCCTGCAGAGGTTCGGGCTAAGCCCCCGATGTCCTCAAATCTTACAAATGCCCCTAAACATTTTAATTCTTCGTTTTCTGGTTTGGGGATTTGAATTTACATCTAAATTTCCACAGTGAGTGTTGCCTCCTTTTAAATTTATTTGAAGTATTTAATGGTGACAGGTTGAACTTCCTCACCTTTAATCTAGTCTGAGAAAGACTTAATTTAAGGTTATTAAGGCTGCGGCTCCCATCTGCTGCGTCCCCATGGGTTTACTTTAGTATCATACTCTGCCACTGGAGGTCAGTAGTGGCCACATTCAGCTCTGTGTCACATTCATCATCTCATTGTGAGTCAGATTCCCACAAACAACAACAACGACCCTTCAATCAACACCTGCTGCCAGTTAATAAAACTCATACACAAGCCAACAGAGTTCCTGCAGGACCTCCCAACAGATTATGACTCAAACTTTAATGATATGATTCATTTTTCTTTTTTTCTGGTGTAATAACTGAACGGATGTTAGTCATCCTATGCAGATTGGACATTTGACGACATTTGTGGTTTTTATTCCCTGATATTTAGGTTTCTCAGGAGACCTCACATGACTTATTGACACCAACCCTGAGAAAAGAAAGAAAAAACATTTCAACTGTTACTATTTGCTTTTCGGAGTCCATTTTGTGGTTGGGTGGTGTGTGTTTTTCTTTCTCCCATTGGCAACTGCCCAAACTGACACTCAGATCTTGGCAGCAGTCGTACTACTGTACGATCACTACAACAACTTCTATTTTATTATTATTTTATAACGTTAGATGTCCAGACTGAAGAGCAGCAGAGGGACAGCTTGTTCACACCTGAGCAGCGCTCCATACAAACTAATAATTCTTCTTTTCATTTATTGTAAATGTTTTGTCTGTGAATTGAAGGGTACATTTCTGCCTTTATTTGAATGTATTTTATCACACTTAAAATTGCACTGTGTGAGTATATTTGTAATATAAAAAATATGTAAACTTAACATAGACAAAACGCTCCCACGTCACTCATCAGGCCACCAAAATCATCGGCTCACTCCAAACTCCTCTGTCTGAACTCAGTGATCAGGAAAGCCTCTCTGATGACAGAGGACCCTTCTCACCCCTCCACCACTCCTCCCAGTTACTGCAATCAGGCACACACTACAAAGTCCCACTAGCCCAGAAAAACGCCTACAAGAAATCCCTCTGAAATAACCACCCAGAACAATCTAAAGTAGACACTGTGCTTACAGCCCTTTTTTATGTTTGTTTTAAATGTTGTTGAGCCTGCCGGCCCTTTTCACTATAACATCGGTAGGTAGGTGGACGGACAGACGGATGGATGGACAGACAATGAAGGAAAGGCTCTTTCACAAACTGGGTATTAAATGAAAGAATATGCTGTAAAAATGGGTGAAATTAAACATCCTCTGTTGGTTTCTGGATAGTTTTTTCTGTTTTAAATAGCATGTGTAGCCGCCACTCCCTAAACAGATGGTTGATAAGGATGTGTGATGGCTTGGTTTCATCTTCGCAGGGTGGATGTTGAATTTAAACAGTCGTTGGCAGCGGTGAAGGGATGGGCGAGGCGTATTAATATATCCCGCCTGCAGTAATTTAAAGAGTGAAGTAACTCTGTTTGCATTCTGTAATTGTCACAGCACTGGTAACTTACATCATCATATATCACACAATCACACATGATCCTCCTGATCCATGTCAGGACGACCCCCCCTCCTCCCCCCGGTGAAATTTAAAAACCTGTGCATGTACATGACACACCTCCACGACACACTTGTACCTGCAGGAGTAAACTGCTCATTGTTGCTCAAGGCCAGCTTTTCTTGGCAGATCTGCACCCTTCAAAGAAAGAGCAATTATCACAAATTTAAAAACCCGTTGGACTGAATGAAAGGAAGAGCAGTTAATGGTGGGAACAAAAGATAAAACCTCGACATGACACACAAAGTTAAAAAAAGAAAAAAAAGTAATTACATACTGATTGCTGAACCTTCACCTGAGGTGGGTTTAACCTGCTTTCCAACGCACTTGTGGCTGCACTACAAACCCTTTTTTTTTGGCTAGACACACGACACAGATGCATCTTCAGTTGAAAAATAAGGTTTATTGTCTCCTGTCCTTGCTCAGGAAGACATTAAGGCAATCTACAGATGGTAATAAGCACTACTGTAAGAACTGAGTGTGACATAAGCAGCCCCAAACCTTAAAAATAAATAAATACATAAAACATACTCATTAAATAAATCCAGCAAAAATACAAAACTATGAAACTGTGCAGTAATCCAATAAACTGACAAGTTATTTCATCATGCTTCTTTCAAAATAAAAGTTTATTTTGGGTCATTTTTATTTCATTGCAGCTATTTTTTTTTATACTAGTCTGTTTTTTTATTTCTGAGCAGCATCTTTCCCCCAATTAGCATTTCAATAAATACTGTTATTACCTGTCATGCAAGTTAAACAATGCAGAGACAATTATTTAATTAGCTGTTATTTCTGGTAAGCAGACAGCTAATTATATAACTGGCTCTGCCCTGCTTGTGAGGAAAACTGACATGAAATAACAGTGATGGTGCTGGTTAGGTAAAGTAACTGTGGCATACCCCCCCCCGAGTATAGACTGCCCCAGGAATGAGTCCTAAAACATGGAAATGAGTTAGCATTTCAGCACCCTCGTCTCAAAGTCAATGGGTTTTTGGTTAGATGCCTGAAATAAGGTCTGTGGTTAACACAAGCTTCAGAGACTTTGACGTTTTGTTCTATGACATAAAATACATCAGTAAATACCCCACTTGAAAATTTTGAAGCATATATTTGTCTTAAAAAAGTCAGTTGATAAATAGTGGCTAAGAGACTACAGAATGTCATCATGCCGAACACGGTTTTTACAGCCTCGCTGTGGTAGCAATGTTTAGTCATGTGACTGTGGTGCAGTTTGTTTACAGCCTGCTGTGAGCTTTTTACTTCTGGCAACTGCATTTAGGCTTCAAAAATAATTATAGTAGTGTTTGCAAAGATGATTTTTGCTCAACAAGTAAGTATGCTAATCATGTGTAGCTGCTAACATTTTTACAATGTCGATGTTCACAATATGCTCCACATTTTTTTTGCCTTGTTAGCATGCTAACACTTGCTAATTAGCACAAACACAGCAGAGCTAAGGCTGACGTCAGTTCTGCAGATATTTGATCATAAACTAAAGTACCGATGATGGTGCTGCGTAAAAATTCAGCAAAATTATTTCAGTTCATTCTGTATGGTACATGAATGTCTGTGCAAAATGTCACGGCAATCCATCCAACTGTGGTTGAGATATTTTAGCCTGGACCAAAGTGTAAGACCAAATCTTGCAGCTCTTCTAGACTTTCCAAATGTTGTCAGACCGAATGGATTAAATCCTGATAGTGAAACCAGTAATTTTGCGATGGGTTGTGACGCTCAAAAAAATGTGTCCTCTGATTTATAAACGTCTCTTTTACCACGTAAGTCAACGGAAAAAAGTGTTTCTGGGCCCAGCGGCATCACGTGACGGACCCCAGAAGCTGCGGTACCTCTGTTTGGCCACTATGAAAATTGGTTTCAAAGCCCGATGCACTTCCTGGTGGCCTGTGACCAACAAACCGACATCACCATTCATGGAGCCATTCTGTTAGCATGGCTAAAAAAAAAACAAACATTGCACAATTTCATGGTAATATAGCATTAATGTCTGCATTTATTTACACAATTATTTATTTCATAATGTTTTTACAAGTTGTTTTACTCTCAACACTTCAGGTCTCCACAGTAAAACAACCAAAACACAAAATGTAATGTACAGCAGCACAAACCAAAGCTGACAGTTCAAAACATAAAGCAGGGCTCCTCAGCGCTGACACAATATTGCATCAGTCTTTACTGAGTTACACCTACGGAAAAAAAAAAAAAATACAGTTACATGACACAGTCACAGCAGGTGCTGAAGATCCTCTGATAACAGGTTTCCACTCTTGGATCCAGATCCAACAAACTGTTAGTCTCCTTCTCTGTGCGAGTCAGATGAGATAAAAGCTGGTCGATGGGTTACAGGAGCTGACTGAGTGATTGTGTGTGTATAACAGCCAGGACCAAACCCAAAAACGAAGCAAAACAATCCTCACCACATTTTCAACTGTAGCAGGAAAACTGGCTCTAATTCAAACAGAGACAGTGGTCAAGACGTGCGAAACAAAAAGACAAAACAAATGTGGCTGCAGGCCGTGGGCGTTTTCCTGACGCTTAAAGACAGAGCAATCAGTTCTAACTGTTTGCTGTAATGAATGATTATAATTGAAATTTCATTATGTAAAAATAAACAGGCAGATCATGCAAATAAATGACAGGCAGTTTCTGGTTTTTTTTTTTTAATCTGTGGTTGTTTTTTCTGCAGCAGGAAAAAGCCTCAGCAGCCACTTTGTTTTGTCTCTTCCTCTCGGGTCATGCACAGATAAGCCTTCACGCAGCAGCTGTTGCTTCAGTGGAACTGTGCGCCATCGGGGTCGATCAGTGCACGTGTTTCCTGTCACCTTTTCATCTTAAGTGTTCAAGTGCACGGTGAGACAGTGAGTCCCAGGTTCCCATCTCATCCTCCTTCTCCTCCTCTTCCTTCTCCCCTCATTATGCCGCTGCCTCATACTGGGTGAACAAACTGGTACACCAGTCTCTGAGACACGTCAGGCTTGCGGATGATGCCCTTCTTGTAGTACTGACGTATGGAGCGGCTCAGCTTGTCATAGTTCATAGCAGGTCGGTTCTTTCTGAGTCCCCACAGTCTCGCAACGTGAGCCGAGTCTTCAATTTTAAAAATACCTGGTGGGAATCACAAGAGAGTTTATATTTGTCACAAAATAAACATAAAAATAGCAGTCAGTCTTACACTTGCATATTTTTTGTTTATTTAATTCAGCAGTCTCATTAAGATCACAGTAATATCTTTTCTTCTGAGGTGACCTGGACAAGATGGCTGCATTACATATCTTTAAAAATGCATGAAAAATATATATTTGAATTTACAGAAAAGTCAACATTTTCTGAAGACTTCTCTCTCTTGATATGCTGTTTAAATATTTTAAATAATTAAAATGTTTAAAAAGTTAGACTGTTCTACATAAAATATGAATTCTTCGCTTGTGAGTTGTTGTAACAGTTTAAAATAAAGCACTTGAAGGGTCAGTTTAAGTGAAGCATGTAAAGCAGTTAAAGTCTTGGTTAAAGTGTAACCCCGGATGTCCACTGGATCCGCCATGTGCGCGATTCAGCTGCGGTGCGGGTGCCGGGGCTTATTGCAGCCATTCAAGTCAATGTAAGCTGCTCCACGTGCTCCGCGGCACGTCCTAGCCGCGTTCTATAAGCGGCTCAGTGCTCCACTCTGCTAAAAATACGCGCCGGGTCTATTTTTTGCAGGACGCTGCGCGACGACGTGTCAATTTCCACAGACCAAATGAGTCAAACAGGAAGTCAGGTGCAGAAAAGACGAGAGTATCCGGTCAATTTTCAAAATAAAAACACCCATTGTATAAAAACTTGGCACAAAATCAAGAGAAAAATCACGAAACGGCCTACAGTGGTCAATGTCCGGCAGGTAGAGAAATCTTTTCCTTGTTTGTTGATGTCTTTATACCTCCAGGGTTTCCGCAAATTGTCGCGTGACATTATGATCTCGTGATCCGCCAATGCCAGCCGCTCGCGTGCGCGCTGCTATATATACACTTCCAGTGAACATTGACGCCCGGCATAGGACGGAGCGAGTCCGCACCACAGCCGAACCGCGCACACGACGGATCCAGTGGACACCCGGCATAAGAGATGAAGCTAGCTGAGATGTCAGTTGACGTGCAAAAGGTTAAAGCAGTTAAAGTCTCAGTTAAGGCTCATTTCTACTCCCTTAATGTATGAAAATAGATTCGTCCGTTTTAAAACGCCGTAAACGTCATTATCACTTCCGTGCGTCCTTTATGTTGGCACAGATACAGCCAACAGACGGCACTAGAGGGCGGAGTCAAAAGTTTTACACAGCAATTAACAAGATAACGGTGAAGACGGTCGTAACGTTGTACCGTTAAACGGAGGCAGCATTGTAGATTGTGGCGGTCTGCGCACCTGTTATATACATCTCGATATGTAGATGGAGAATTCTTTTCACTGTTTCACTATCACTACATATTATCATATATTATTGATTTGTTCTGTTCCACTACGCTACACTGCCTCCAAGATGCTAGCTGCTAGCTTTAACAAAACATAAAGAAATATGGATAAAATGAACAGAGTACAGACAGAATGCTATATCCATCTCCGTCTCCGTTTCTAACCTTGAGCATAAATGAGCCCAAAGAGATGAAGCAGTTGATATGTCAATCGACGTGTAATACGTGAGAGCAGATTAAGTGTCAGTTACAGTGTAAGTGATTGAAGATAATTCAGTTAAAGTGTGAGCTCTGAAAGTAGTCACCAATCTATTGATCTATGATCTATATCTATTATTTGAATGTGTATCATCTTAAAAGTAAAATAAAGCATTAAGACTCCCAATAAGATTCTCCACAGTACTCTTGGATGTCTTCAAACAGTCAGGATTTTAAAAAAGCAAGATACCTTTCTCTTTGTTGAGCCAGCGGATGCAGCGTCCGTAGTTGTGAGGTTTAAGCAGGAGTTCTCTGAGGAACTGCCACAGATGAATGGGCTGACCAGAACAAGATGAGTCTGCCTCGGACCAAAGATCCTCCCCGCCTGAACAACACAAACACAACATTTAAGGCCAAAGTGTAGTGACCAGAATAAGATGCTGGTATTGTACATTTCTGCAAACTACAGATAAGTTACATTTGTACATTTTATACATGACATAATTCACATTACATGTATATGAGTTTCTTATGATGAGGAGGAGGGGATGGTGGATGGTGTGACACCTTGGTGAGACGACAGCAGCAGACCATTGCTCAAAACCAACAAAACCAAATGTTGTTTTTTAACGAGACATGTCCAGCTATGTTTGTAGCAACCACACTGGGTGTTTTAAGCCCTAACATGTTCTCCTACCCTGAACCACATGATTTAACCACACGGTAACTTTCAACATATCTGCTTTGTTATGAAATGTTCAAATGTGACATACCAATGGATCTTAGAAATTTACAATGCCTATATTATTCTGATGACTGGGTTGTACACAAAGTAGGTGCTTTGTTGGCATAAAAGTCAAAATCTTGTACTCTTAAAAACTAAGTAAACAAAAATGTGCAGTGGTCTGTCAAGGTGTGTAAATGTCCATAACATTTTGTCTGACTCGGAGCAAAGTAAAATGTAGTTTTTATACATTACAGCACAGCCATATCTGTCAGCCAAGATATGTTCTGTCAGACTGATTCTCATCATAATTTTTTCTTTGTACTTTTAATGTAAATTAAGTGCCAGAGCGCCTAAAAAGCATCCAAATACAGCAGTTTTATGAAAGAAAATGCCAGGGAAAGATTCCCTGGACCCCGACACAGCTCCGAGCTAGTCGTTTATATGTTAATTAATAATGTTTTTATTAACTAAATCCTAGCCCCCTGTCATTCTGCATGAGTGGCCCCTGGGAAAAGCAACTTGAGCATGCTTGCATTACCGTTTTAATGTTTTTAAAAGGCAGGTGTAAAAGGAAACCAAACCTACCGGTAGTTTTTGTATCTCCTACTGAACATCTCTCTTTCATCCAAGCAGCTGGAGAGAGAAGAGAGACAGACTTTTAATCATAAAAATGTTCACTTTAAATTAATGTAACACTTATATCTGATACTATGTGTTACAGATTGTGAAGCACTAGAGGCATCCATCCACTCATACTGAACATAAACACACTCAGACACACTTAAAATGCAAATTTAGTCTTTAAATTAAAATCACACACACACACACCTGACTTCCAAATGTCCAGGTGTGCGTGCAGTGTGTCTCCACATTGTGGTGAGCGTTGTCTAAACTCCTCCTCGCTCATAGCACACAGGTCTTTTCCTGTCAGGTCCTGGAAGGCCTTTCCTGCGTGGGGCAACCTGTACAGATGTTCAGTCCACAGCAGCCACTTCTGGACGTTCCCTGTGTTCCACTCTATGGGGTCTGCGAAAACAGATGGGAAAACGGTGAAATGACCTGGGTTGGGTTATTCGTCTCAGTCATATTGAGTCGAGTTAAGTCAGTTAAATTCCCATTATTATTCTGTTTGTATTATGTTCTGCTACATTTACACATAATACCTTCACTGAAACCACAAGGTAATCACACTTTTATGCTGCTAAAATTCTAATCAGCAGAACAGATGCCTGGGGATTGGATAGCTTTATGACAGCCAGGAGCCGTACAATACATAATGTGTGCTCTGTTTGCTTTCCGCGAGCGGGAGAGACCTCGCCCTTAAGACTGTGTACACGGTCTACTGGCAGGAGAGAAACATCATGCACTGTCACAATCCAGGAGAACTCATGCAAAGGTCAGGATTAAACAGATCCTGGAGCAGGCAAACACGGCTGTGCGTCAGTCAGGATATGATTTAGTAGATCTGTCATCTTGTCTGGGCTGTCCACACAAATATGTGTTGATTTTGGGGGCAAGATCCAGTAGCTTAAGTTGAATCAATATCCCTTTACTTGCAAGTAACGGGCGACACTTTGGGATCTTTTATTGTCATGAAAAATGTCTTGTGTGCTTTAAAGATTTATTTCTTTGTCTGCTGTGCGTCTTAGTGCTGTCGATGACAAACAGCAGTAGCAGGTGTGGTGCAGGCAGCCTACCTGGAGTGATGTTGAGCAGTTTGCAGGCCGTTTCAATGTCCTTCAGCACCTCTCCCACCACCATGCTCTGCACCTGCTCCAGAGACCGCTCCTCCTCCTGCCCCTCCAGCCCAGGAGAGAGTCCCTGTTCCTGGCTGTCGATGACGGGGCACTGCTCTGGTTCCTCCTGGGGCCCCATACGAGTCATGGGTACGGCCAGCGTTGGGGAGGCCTCTGAAACTTTCACCAGCCAGGTGGCATCTTCAGTGAGGAGCATGTCGAAGCAGGACAGGTAGAGGCCCGGCACACCACGCTCCAGGGCCTCCACGTTTGGTTTGGTCTCCCCAAGGTCCCAGGGTTCTCCGGAGCCTCTGTTTCGCTCCAGGATGGCAAGGGAGTCTTCTGTCATCCCGATCCGAGATCCGTACACTGTGCCTTCTGATAAACTGCCCACTGGATTTGACATAACTGGTACCTGGAGACAAAGGAGACTCAGACTTTAGACCTCCACAGGACAACAGTACACACAAGAGTACACAGTAACAGCATGCAATAACAGACAACTGTACACGCTCCTGTTCAATGAGGCCTATTGTTTAAGGTGGGGATCAGGCTTTTACAATGCAAGCCCTTCTGCAAGTCAGTGCTCTTTACCTGCACCTGGAGGACAGTAGGGTAAGGTGAAGAAAAGCCACATTAAACACTGTCCTTGCACATGAACTGACTTGTAAAGTATCCTTTCAGCATTGCAAAATGTTTGTTAAAAAGCGTCTTCATGGCTGATTATTCTGAGTAGTGTAAAATCAGAAAGAAACAACAGATCTGCCTGCAATTCCAAACACGCAATAAGATATTTGAGGGTATCATAAATCATTAAAATCTGTAGCCGACAAGAGTTCATAAACAACAATCCTGTCTGCAACATTCAAGCAGTTCACTATCACTTCGATTAAAATCATTTCATGCCTCAAGCCAAAAAGAAAATACCTTCAACAGTTCCTCTGCCTCGATTCTCTGGCTGCTAAACCAGCAATTGTTTCTGTCTGGTAATAAACTCCATCAGAGCAGCTGCAGGCGAGAGTCCCTTTTCGTAATGTGTTTTGAGCCGAACTGAGGTGAGACTGCGACTGTCGATGCTCTATAAGAACCTGAGGCCTAATGGAGATACTGGGGAAATGACCCTCAAGAGCGTTAAAACACACACAGCGCTGACAGGCATGGGGCAAAATGGATTTGACTGAGTCTCTTATTTGTGGGTCAGTGGCCCAGAATGGCTGAAGTGTTGGGGGTAGCTGACTTGTATTGAGACCTGAGGCAGCTCCGCCGCCTTTCTCGGCTTTCAAGGTGCCGTCTCTGCAGCCCTCTGTCTCCACTGTCAGCTGGAGTTTTTAATCAAGTTAGATAATGTGGAGACGAGCGTCCTCCAAACTGCATGTTTAAAAAAAAAAAAAAAAAGAAGAAAAAACGTCTGTTTTATGAAGACTCGACTGATAGCTGCTTCTTCTTGACAGGAAATTGGCATCATAATTGTTCATTTATGGACGTCAGCTGGAGCACAAGTGTTGTAATCTCAGGGTGAACTCGCATATGGCACCCATAATGTGTACCTGCCACAGCTGGTATATGGGAAGGCACACTGCTGTCACCCACCAGGTTATCAGTGGCTCTGGCTGATGCCACCGTAAAGGAAGTGTGCTCCCACAGTGCACATGTTCAAGGAGAGTCACGGCTGTATTTGTCAAGATACAAAGAAATTAAAAGTCTCATAAAAATTGCAAAATGATAGACTACACCCATCAGCTCAAATCTTCACTAAAGGGAGAGTTTAAAATGAATCCAGGTGATGTTAAATTTTTCTCTATAGAAAAGAAGAGGTTCTTCACATGCAAAAATAATTCATTTATTCAACGTGCAAAAGGTTAAAAAAAAAAGTAAAAACTTGTGACAATAAAGTGAATGTTTCGATCAGAGGACATTCGTCAGCATAACATGACCAAAATGCAACCCAATCGCCAGAAAAAAATGTTGACATTGTACGTTTCATACCATGGACACATTATATTTGCATGTTCCTGTAGAAAAAAGATAATGTTTTGGATTAAAATATCCGGTTTGGGGTGGCACAATCCCGGCAGGAAAATCAGCAATGTCTTTTCGTGCCTAAAACGCAGCTGGAAACACAGCAGTGACTCACTAGATCACAACTACTTTTGTTGTTTATTGGTCTTGAACAGTGGGCTGCAGCTTGGCAGACATCTTGCTCAGGTGCCACACTATTCACCAACCCTTCCACCTCCGAATGACGCGGTCAGCTTATATACAACACTCACTACAATCACTTTAGAAACACTGATATGATTAGTATGCCAATATTTTATTCTGGAAACTGGGCTGCTGCATGTTTTTTCTTACAGTATGGACATGGAATAAATTGATTTTTTGCATTTGAGGGTCTCAAAACTTTAAAGACGGATACATTTACTGAACTTCTCCAAAGTCAAATAGAGTTATCCTCCCCGCCCCTCAAAAAGATTACCCTCTCAGACTTTGGTCCTCAACCCCCCACTGTAAAACCTCCCCCCAAGTCTTCCTTTTATCTCCAAATTTCTCGTAAACTATAACCCACACTCCTTTTCTCTGCATCAGGAGTCACATTAAAAGCCACCGGTATCCCGGCCTGGGCTGCTCCGTGTCAACTCTGCTCTGCAACAGCTTGCGCTAAGCCCATTAGCAAAGCAAATTTAGCCATATTACCTTCTTCCAAAAGGAAGAGGGGGCACAAGAAAAAGACACAAACACACACCCCTGCGGAGAGGGATTAAGACCCTGACTGATCTCTAAATGAGTTTGGTCAAGACGCTGATATTCATTTCAGGAGCATTAGAGGTTGCTCCATTTACTCAGCAAAGTCAGCCTTTGACACCGACAGAGAAGGGCTCTCTCCACGCAGGCGTCCACCCTGGGAACCATATTCCTTCCACATGCTTGGTCTCATTTAGCGTGTCAAGGGTGATTATTTTAGGTGAGGCTGGTATCATCACCTTGGATTTTATATGATTGGAGTGGGTTTTTAACAAAAAGAAAAAAACTGACGAAAGAGTGACGTTGTTAGATTTTTCTGTGGAAAATAAACTGAACAAAAAACAGAAATCACATAATTGTGGCCATTTTGACCAAACAAGGATCCAACTGGGATCCAAATATTGTCCGTTTAAATCAGTCCAGGAGCCATTTACATTTGATCTACAGCCTCTGTCTCAAAGGAACTGACAGGAGAAACACACTTAAATTAAGTAAAAATGGTTAAACTCACATAAATTCCTCACGTCCAATCCTCTCTTGAAGTGAAAGTGGTTAAACGTTGCAGACCAATACAACCAATCTAGCTTGAAATGAACCTGTTGGCCCATTTATCACTGTTGCTGAAACAGTTTTGTGTCAGAAGTCGGCTGAAGTGTTTAGATTAAAGTTAATGAGTAGTGATTCAAACAGGAAAAGTCGTCTGCTCTTTCAAAGGTGGGTTTGACCTGTATGATGCAATCTGAGCTGAAAAAAACATTGGCATTTGAGATCATCTATCTCATAGCGAACAATGTGTTCATCTGCTCGGCTCATCCCTAAAAAAAAAAAACAAGAGAGGTCTGTGTTGTCTGAGTGTGGAGTTAAAGAAGTGTGTACAGCCAGGCGTGACTGTTTGCCATGTGAGCGTTAAAGGGAGATTTTTTTTTTTCCTTGTTATTGTTTCTCATGGGAAACTTGGACCAACGAAGGAAGTCATTGTTCCGAGAACAAGGAAAAGATCTTTCCAATATGAGTACTGCTGGTAAGAAAGTGTGCGGGCTGGAGGAAGAGATTTGGATCTGTGTGTTGCTGCCTGAGTCCCCTCTTTATGGCAACAGTGACAAGTGCAGGTGCTCCGTTCACATTATAAATTAGGATTATGTGTCACAGTGGTCTATTTTTAGGCGGACAATTTAAAGGCTGTTTCTTATTTTATGATTTGCAAATAAAGGCTTTTTTTTCTCCACAATTTTTTACTGCTATTTACAATATTTGTAGTGTTTCTGCATTAACTGCCGATGGGGGAGGTTGGTGCACTCGGTGATTCATTTCTGCTGTTAGTCAGGTGCACTTGGCATTTGGCCAGTATCCTAGGAAACACTACACCACTGCAAATGCTTTGCTGTTGGTCCGAAATTAATTTCGACAGAGGGCTGTATTTACAGTTGGTGATGCAGATGATAAACTTCATATGACTGAGATTGGACCTGCAGATTTGGATGCGTGGCACGGACAGATGGAGAAATAAACCTGTTTTTGCAGAGATAGTGAAGATACAGGGAGTCTGGCTGTGAGGCCTAAGGCATGTGCTCGTGCAGCTGGATTTAATGTTAGAGGATCCTAAAGAGCAGGTTTTTTTAATAGCAGTTGTAAAAGTTACACAAAAAATGCTGCCATTTAAAACCTTGTTATAGCCGACAGCAATGTGACGGTGTCTGTGAATGGGATGGACAATTTTCATAGCTTTGTGTCTGGCCTTATGGGCTTGTAGTGCACATTATTTTTTGAACATTTTAAATTTGGGCAAAGAAAACCTTTGAGGAGATGGAGGAAATTTGGAGGAAAAGCAAAACAAAACCTCAATATCAGAAAAAAAATTGTATGGGAGGAAAAGTCAGTAAAAACAAAATGTTACAATGCGACTACACCACAGACTTAAACATCCAGAGATGAAAAATACAAATGAATTACGTAAACATTTTTCAAATTAATACAAGAAACAAACATAAATGCCATCTTTCCATTGCGGTTTCCACATCATTTTTGTTCAAGGTTTCAATAGCACTTGTCTATTAGAGTGGTCTCGGGATGATGTTTTTTTTTTGTTGGCCAACTTGCAAGTTAACATCACCCTGGTTCCCTCTGACAAAAAGCCAATGGGATTTTTCCATTGGATTTTGGATTGTTGCAGAAAATAAGCTCTGTGGCAAACAAAAGTTTATGATACTTACAAGTTTAGTTCAGCAGGATTATCTTCACAAACACCACTTAAATGATTTTTGAAGCCTAAATGCAATCGCCATAAATAAAAAGCTAATTTGAGATTACAAACAAACTCTACTAAAGTTGCATATGACTAAACATCCCCACCACAGCGAGGCTGTAAAGCAGGTTCGGCGTGATGGCGCTCTGTTGTCTCACTTAACCACTTTTTATCAACTGCCTTTTTTAAGACACATAAAAGCTTCAAAATTTACGAGTGGGTTACTTACTGATGTATTTTATGTCGTAGAACAAATGAACGCCACTTTTATCATTTTTGAAGCTTAAATGGAATCGCCAGAAGTAAAAAGCTAACGTGAGGCTCTGAACAAACTACACCACCGTCGCATGACTTCAATGTTGCCACCAAGAGGTTGTACAGCTGTGCTCGGTGTGATGACGCTCTGTAGTCTCATTTACCCACTTGTTAGCAACCGCCTTTTTAAGACACGTAAACCTTAAAAATTAATGGATTTCATGTTGTAGAAGAAAACATGAAAATCTTTTGTAAAGCCTGTGTTCACCATAGACCTTATTTCAGGCATCTAACTCGTTCAAAAATCCCACTGACATCGAGACGAGGGAACCGGGAGTGCTAAAATTCTAACTCATTTCTGTACCACTGTATTAAAGCATCTCATTGTTCCCTCTTCTTCTGTGGTGGTTTAATGGCAACCAATGCAGAATTAGTGCCCACAGGCGTTAATTCGCATTGTCATTTACAGATTTTCTTAGTGTGTTTAAAATTTGCAGTACATTTGAGTAGAAACTTGACGACAGACTAAGGCTGCAAACGCTTCTTCAGACATGCTTGTCGGACGGTCTCCTCTCCCCATATGGTCCCATGTCAGACCATGAAGTTACGAAACTGTGCAGAGGTGAGAAAGAAGCTTCCTTTTTCATTGTTTTGAGGAGTGATTTACTGGAGAGACTGTACGAAACTATGCGTCATTATCTCCACACTTAAGCACAACAGTGCTAAAATAATCAGGGGGTAAGTGGAGTCAGAAGAGAGGGACCGTATAGCAATCTTTATTTTTTAATAACAGGATGATATTCAAGGTTTTTTGGGAGGGAAGGGTCTTTTATTTATTTATTTCACTCCATATGTGCATTTATCTTCAGTCTTCCCTTGAGATTTATTAAATAAAAAAATCAAAAAGATGACTGTGAATGTGCACCCTGGATCATAAAGGTGTATGGTGTGTCATAGGACAACAGCCACTACTGTCGTATTGTTTTTACATGCTAGGGAGGAGGGTGTGGCAGGTTTTCTTTTCCATAAGTCAGGGGGAGGGTCCAGAAAGATATTTATGTTCTTGCTTAGCATACTACACGAACGAGATCCTTACAAAGCTAACTTTTTATTTATCATACAACAGAGTCATGATGTCGTCATGATGAGCTTAAATGAGAGGGTAAAAATTCACCTTCAGAAATAAAAGAGCAGTTCTGTTATATCCGTTTGTAATTTACTGTTATTATAGTCTTGTCTCGGGGGAGCAACCGTTGTAGTTAATTTCCTCCTTTAATCAAAATCATAAATAAATCCTCAGCTTATCGTTGTGGTTTTGGGCACCAAACCACCAACAACGCCCCAAGACACCTTTTATCTAACCACATTTAGTCTTTTATCTTCCTGTTTGAAAGCTAATTATACATATACAGAAACAAGAAAAACAGGTAAGCATGACAAAGAACAGAAACAATTAGGTAAATTAATACGATAACAGCTTTTCTGTCCTTATCAGTTGACTTGTGCTGCTTTTAATCTGGTGTTGTGAGGTCAGTTTTCAACACTGTGGGCAGTGAAAGTTTCTAACTTTGTGGAATTCACTACTAATAAAACTTCTTGCTATAAGTCAAAAAACTTATATTACTTATAACTGGAAAAACTTAAGGTCTGTTTAAGTTGAGTGACTAAAATCCCCCTAGATATTGTCAAGCCTGCACCAGGTTAGTCACACAGAAGATACCGTTTATTTTCTCTGAAAGATGAGATGATATCAATAAAAACAGACAATCAGATTTCATTGTTTTTCCATTGTCACATAAATGCACCTCTATTAATTAAAAGTAATGCTTTGAACAAGCAAATAAAACCTGAATTTTTCCAGACACACATCACATATTTAAGACATTGTGTAAGGCAGCGTCTTCTTACCAAGACAAAGATGCTCTGATGTCCAGAGGCAAAGACTTCACTGGATGATAAAAGATGCAGCGCAGCTCTGGTTCTGTCGAAGGATGAAGGACGGCCTTTTGTCACTGAAGCAGACCAACGCTCAGCTGAGACGGGATGCGCGGGCGCTACCTGAGGACAGGCAGAAGTGCAGCCGGCAGCGGGCACCCTTCACTCTGTTTCCCCCCTGATGAGTGTCACAGCGCCCCGAAAACCCAGAGGCCTCGGACACTCCCAGGCTCTTTGGTGGAATTACACTTAACCTGAAAGTCACAGCCTGGAGCACAACTGCAAACTACACTTGAAGTGAAAGCACCTGCTGGGGGTGTGTACAAAGTGAGAAGAAGCGAGGGCAAGTGACTCGGTGAGTGAGTGCAAAGGAATTCCAGCTCCATTGACTGCAATTTATATTTATAGGGCAGTCGTGTTTACTTTGCGTGTGTGTGTGTGTGTGTGTGTGTGTGAGTGTGTGTGTGTGTGTGTGTCTGTGAAATGCCATGTGTCTTGCAGATTAGACTCAGACCTCTTCAAACACTACTAGTTGACCTCAGTACTTAGGAGACAGACAATTCAAAGTGATAAGAGATAAAAGAGTGTACTTTGAAAAATAGAAAAACTTTCTAAGAAAGTAAAACGCTTTTAAGGATCCTGGAAAATTCACCTAAATTCACCTTGAACGCCTATTATGCTCCAAGGCATTCCTGAAGTAAACTGGAAGCTGCTCTTGTTCCTTTTTAATTACATGTACATGCATGGTTAACGCTTAGGTTTTTTCCCCCCCCAACAGTCAGAATCACTGTAAGTACATCATTAATTGAGTTATATGTGTTTTAACACGTTGAAATTTTTTTTTTATCTTTGCTTGAATATTTCCTTGAAAACAGGTGCTGCAGATGACTAAATCGAGGAGGTATTAGCTGTAAAAAAATAACATATATACATAACAATATTGCAGAAAATAAACACTTCACACATTTTCTCGAAGGTTTTGTTCCAACACTTTTCAAAAAAAGGATAACACAATGTACTGAATGTGTGATTATGAGTGAAAAAAGTAATCAGCACAGACAGAAATGTCTATTTTGTGGCTTACTGTATATAAAAAACACTTAGAAAAACTAAATTGATAAAGAAAAAAAGACTGTTTCCCCCCTCTAAGACAACATAGGAGACATGTATTTATCAATTATATACGTTTATAATAGGCTATGGAGCAGGGAAGGAGTTCAAACCTACTGTGGAGGTCAGGACGTGTCACTGACTACAAGACTAAGGTTGCAATGGTATGAGATTTTCACAGTACAACAACCTTTTCACAATATATTCTTTGTTGAACAAACGTTTTATTACTATAATTGAAACTTGTAACCATCTTTTTAATGGAAGCATGTGTAAAAGCTCTCCCTTGTCAAAATAACTACAATAAAGTGACATTCTCCGTCCAATTTTTTCAATATTGTAGATTAACAAATGCACACGGTGTGATAATCTTTTCATATCACGGTATACCTTGAAAGTGGTTTACCGCTGCAACCCCATACAAGACTCATAAGCCATTGGGCCGATTGCTGGCTATTGATTGGCTAAGAGACCAGGAAGTGTGAGACCAGGAAGAAAATATGTACAATATGTGGAGAAATATGAATGTTTGATATCTATGGAGCGATACAGTTAGATCGTCTACACCTTTGGTAGTGTATGACGACTGCATGACCAGAGTTTTTGTTAACATAATATTGATCCGTGGATTGCAATAAGGCTTCATAGGCGAGTTATAACTGTTTGTTTGCTGTTATTGACAGAGGCGTTTATTGAAGCTGCTGTGGTAGTTGTATTTTAAAATGATCCAGCATCAATGAAACTGCAAAGAGCGCAGCTTTCAGACAACAGGTTGTGTAAGTTAACCACTTAAACAGGAAATACAGCAGTTCAATGGAGCACATCACAAATCATCAAAGAAAACCTGACCAGGGCCGGTCAGATTTTTAATACCACATACTGTACTTAAATACAAATTTATGGTGCTTGTATTTTACTTGAGTATTTTAATTTTAAAACATTTCAGAGGGAAATATTGTTTTTTTTTTTGCTCTGCTACATTATTTTGACAGCTGTAACTGCTAGTTACTTCTCAGATTGATATTTTACAGTTTTAAAGCATAAGCTTATGAAATACAACTCATTATTAAAGAATAATAACTTGCTCTAACTTCTCAGCTTTCATTTAAATAACTGTTAGAGGCCAAAAGAGCTAAAATTATCCAATATTTCATTTCATTTAAAAAAATAAATATTAGAGAAAAGTCAAAAACATAAGTACAAATTTGTGTAGCAGAACTTTTATTCTTTCCCACTTATGGTGGACTCTCTGGGAGGGCCCGACCCCTAGAGTGGGAACCACATTACTGCGTAAGTATTAAAAATCTAATAATGTCAAACATAATCATCGTTGGGAAGGCTACTTTTGACATGTAATAGGTTACAGATTACTGGTTACCCTGATAAAAACGTATTAACTAATGTAATTATTTTAATTACTCCAAGTAACTTGTTACATTAATTATTAATTACTGTTCTAACTAATGTTTTTAAACTGGGAAATAAAGGTGAAAAATGTCAAGAAAAATGTGATGCCAAAAGAAAGCATTCCTGCACAGCAAAAAGCTGCAAAGCAACAGAATGTTACACACTACATGTAAATGTTTTACTGAACAGAATATATAGGCCTATTCTGATGTAACCCCGTTGTAATCAAATTAGTATTAGTACTAGTTACATGCATACTCATTAACATCATACATACATATCAATCACAGGAGCCAAGTGCTTTTACTTTTTACTGTAAGAACACACACTGACAGTTCTTTGCACTCTTACTGAAGAAGGATGACTCATGTTATCTCTACTGGAACATACCCTAGAGCAGTCTTTCTCAAGTGGTGTGCTGTGATGCCAGTCCAAGTGTGCCGTGGGATTTTGTAATAACCACGCATTATTATTGCAATATTCAACTGGGCCTGTACAAAAAGTTAAGTTTTAATTGACTGTATCAGTATGTTGTGTGCACCCATGTCCTCATAAAGAGGAAAACTCTAGCTAAAAATGTAATTTAACTTCATTTAGAAAACCTTCGAGGGGAATCTATTTGACACCTGTTCACATGTAGGAATTGTAAGTGTGTGACACATCAAAAGCTCTGATTGGCAGCCAGTGTGAGCGATGATAACATTTAAAAGGAGAAAGCTGTGAATGGGACAATGGACAATCGTTTTATTGAACAGGGAAAATTACAACAAGAGAAGACGATCTACCACTGAAAAAAAAGAAAAAAAAAAACAGTAGACAGTATCATGAGAGCTACGTGTCTTATTGTTTCAGATTTTTAATTGTCTCATGTCGTGATAAGAGTGATAACGCACGAGCAGCTATTGTGAACAGATATTAATACAAGTGTGCCTTGAGATTTTGGTTTGTTGTTTGGTGTGCCTTGGACAAAAATGTTTGAGAACCACTGCCCTAGACAGCACTGCATCATGTTTTCTTGCACATCGGCCCACTATGAAGGCTCTTTATCATGTTTAATCTGCCATCAGGACATCCAAGAGGGCATCTGAAGAGGTGTTTTAATTGAATCTCTGAGTTTTCCCTTCCTTGGCTATTTTTGTTGCTCTTTTTAAAAATCATTTTTATCAGTAAATTAAGTTCTCACATAATTCCTAGCAAATCTACCAACTTCACACATCTTTAATTTTACTTTTTAATAATTGATCCACTCACTATCAATGCTGCTTTCTAAGGAGTCCTGCAGGTCCTGCGTCCTGAGCTGAAGTCTACTCAGTGAGAAGAAGTAAAAACACCTGTGTGGGTGTGCCAGGCTTTTAATAATGTAGCTGATGGAGGTGGAGATAATTCCAACTGCTTGTTATGCTGCTAGGTAGTACTTGCCAATGCATCTTTTGTCATTATGTCAAAGTGAAAAGTTCTAAAACATGACTGGATATATTATATTTGCTTTCTTTAGTCTGTTTAATGTCCATACAAAACCTATAATCAACAACTGAGTTCAGTCACTTAAGTGTCAACATGACTAACGTTAAGATTCATTGAGGGTTAGCATTAGCTATAATGTGGTTGTGGTGGCTAGCGTGATTGCTAATGTGGGGCTAGCTGTTATAAGTTAAATAACATTAACAAAATACAGCATGACTTGCGGTTATTTTTGCTTTATTTCAGACAGTTTAATGTTTATTTTCAACCTAATATCAGCTGAGTTCAGTCGATTTAGTGTCAACTTGACTAATATTAAGATTCATGAGGGACTAGCTGTTCCATGTAGTCATTGTGGCTATTTTTGCTTACATTTATCACAACACAACATGACGTTATTACTTTGCTTTGTTTGGACTTTCAACTGGTGTCAACTTGATTAATCTTAAAAGTCATCTTCTATGGTCAGCGTTAGCTATGCTGTCGCTATGGTTTCTAGTTTAACTCAGGCCCCCAAGAAGTGCGCCGGGCTTTGAAGCCGATGTTCATAGTGGTCAAACAGTGGAATTACAACAACCAGTGTGTCAAGTGATGCCCTGAGGCCCAAAAAGACTTTTTCCCCATTGACTTACATAGTAAAACTGACGTCTGTAAATCACTGGATACATTTTTTGAGTGTCACAACCCAGCAAAATAATTCATTTCACCATCGGGATTTGATCCACTGGGTCCAATAACATTTGGAAATTCTACAAGAGCCTCTAGATTAAATCATTTTATCCTCATACTAAAACGGAGGTAGTCAACTCTGCCGGGGGAAGCCTCTGGTACGTTTGCTCTATGGGCCCAATGATGCGGAAATACAGCTTTTTTTTGGCCTCATATGCCACGGAGCAACATTCATAGGAATGAACAGGGTCGCGCCGTCAGTGCTGTATCCAGGTCTCTCAATACGTCCATGGTTTAACTGCTAACTGGTAGCTAGTGATGGTAAGCTGACGTTGACGGTTAAGTAATTAAGGTTTACCATGGATTTCAAATTAACACTCATGAATGTTTAATAGAAGGTGAGAAATGAAAACATAGAATTATTTATTTATACACAGAAATAATTATGTCATAGAGCCACAGCCGTTTAGTTTATTACTGAATATTAGGTAGTATGTCTTATGCATTAAAATAAGCCAATATATATATATATTTCTCCTTGTTATTGACATGACATTATTTGACAAAACATACCAAGGCTTTTAACGATATCTCACTATCTTTATCAGCAAGTTCTATGGAATTGTAGATGCAAAAACTTTTAGGACTTTTAGAAATGTCTCATCCATCGTCTTAAAACCTTTGCAGGACTGTCCAAATGAGTTCAGAAAACCACCTTCCACACGTAATGTGCAAACCTCACAAAGCTAACAGCACATAATGTCCACACTGCTTACAGCTGTGCAATCATTCATAAAAGCAATTAGATCATGTTTGTTAAAAGAGGCGTCACAATTTGTGAGAATACGCCTCACATTTCAGACTCATCATCAACTCGCTTTACACAGTAATTAATCTTTATTATAAAGTGACAGTAAACCACTTGAGCAGAGGGGTGATAAGGGTTTTGCCTCATTTACAATGGTTCCACAGCAGCAGTTCAGTTGCACGGTTGACTGACCAGCACTGACATTAACAAAAAACAAGCATGTATTGAGATCGTTATCGCTGCACAGTCCTGCCTCTGATTTCTACCTTTTATCGAACGAAGAAAGTGTCGTCAGCACCACATCTCACCACTGAAATTATTTGCCTTTACTGAGTGTATCCTAACCTCAAATGTAAAAACTGTCTGTGTAATCCTGTTTGCTAACTGCAAAGTGATGCATTGTGATGAAGAACTGTTTCCCTTAGAGGAGCTCTTTGCGTAACTCAAGCCTGTTTGAACAATGCAGCTCTGTCAAAAGCATAGAAAGAACAGGTGTCGCTGAAAGGCTTTCAAAGAAAAGCCTGTTATTAGCAAAACTGTGGTAACCCACAACAATAAAGTACTTTAGGACTACTGTATATCTAATCTTTCCCCTCTAATCTTGCTTTTAATTCACCATGCAAGTCACTAAATGGCCGGTCTTCTGATAGCAACCCGCTAAATCCTAAGTTTCTTTTTCTTTTTCAGTTCCACATATTTTCTATTCTTCTACCTCCAATGCAGGAGCTGTGGGTTTGATATGGTTACCCACACAGTGTGAATGGACTGATTGTGAGATACAGAGAGGGTGTGCACAAACTGCGTCAAGGCTTCTCAGCAGCCGAGTGTTTGTGGACACACCAAATCAAACCATGAGCGATGACAACCCTCTTCCATTGGACAATTCAATATAAAATTGTGCATGAATGTGTGCATTTGTGTGTTCTTGTGCGTAAATGCGTGCGTGTGTTTCATTAATACATACAGCATGAGTGCAATCGTTTGTGAGGAGTGCTTACACACACAAATTTGCAGTTTATGATGTGGCGCACAGTTTAATTGCCTCGTAATTAAAAGTGAATGTGCTGTAATATTTTGCTCACATAATAAGTAATAATTACAGATTTCTATGAGGAGAAAACGTCTGTTTGCTTTTGGCTTCACCCACTTCCAGTCAATCAACAAAATTTGCATGGCAGTTTTGTCGACAAGTGTTTGACCTTTTCCTTGGCTCCAGAACAAAATTCTCATGGTTCGAAAACAATGAGCTAAAAGAAGCAACAGACTGGATGTTGAATACCGAGCCACAATCGGTACACTGTGATCTTGAAATGAGTAACGCTTGTGCAGGTGTCTGTACTGTAAACAGGCGTCAGTGACCCACCTGAGTTGTTTTAGCAAAGTCAATAAACATGACTAACTGAGCTTTGTTGAGTGAGTAGCTGTCATGCTGTCAGAATATGAGTATGAAGTGAGTTATCACCTCTGACTTTGGTTATGACAGCTCTTCCAACAGTTTTTAGGGACAATCAAACAAATCTTCCAGCCCATATGACAACATAAGCCATTTGTTCCTGCACTGTAATACTACCTACAGGTGTGTTTCCAAAATTAGCACCCCTTCAGGTAGATTAGGTTTAGGAGGAGAATCATGGTTTGGGTTAAAATACCTGTTTGTTACACCACTTTACTTGAGTAGGTAACATCATCGCCATGTTATGTATTTAACACAACCTGACAGTGTGAAGCTAAGTACTTAACATGAGGTGAAGTGCGTACTGTGATGTTTATCATATACATAATTAAAAATAACTTAACGTGGACTTCTGTTTTGCACGAACAGTAGTCTCCTGTGTTTGTTTGACCCATCCGTCTTTAGGCCCATACAGCAAGTGCACTAGAGGCTTCCACTGGCTGAACTAGAGCTTTAACCAGGCCGAAAAATCAGGCCCGACCCCACATGAACCTGCACAGTTTCTGTCCAAGCCTGACCCAAGTGCGATTAAAAACCTACAGGACCCCAGGTGCAGGCTGTGCAAAGATGCTCCTGAGACAGTTCAGCACATTAATAATCACAAGGTGTAAGATTCAGGCAGGAACAGCGTACACGGGACGCCATAACTCAAAGTGGGCTGAAAGTCCCATGGTCGGAATAAAAGACACACATCCTAAAGTGGTTGAAAATGACCGAGCTAAGATCCTGCGGGACTTTCAGATCCAGACTGACAAAGTGGTGATGATTAACCAAGCAGACATCGTGTTGATCGACAAACAACAGAGGAAGACGGTGGTGATAGATGTAGCAATCCCGAGCAACAGCAACATCAGGAAGAAGGAACATGAGAAGCTGGAAAATACAAAGGGCTGAAAGAGGAGCTAGAAAAGACGTGGGGAATGAAGGCAGCAGTGGTGCCAGTGGTAATCGGAGCACGAAGGGCTGTGACCCCCAAACTGGGAGTGAGGATCCAGCAGATTCCAGGTACTAGACTGAACCAGGTACAGGGCTGAACTGTTTCCTTGCACCACGTCCCCGTCTCCTGATGGCATCACTTGGCAGACCTGTGAGTTGCAACTACACGGTCTGGCCACAGTGTCAAACTGGCTTTAAAGCCCTGTGCTGTTTCTAGGGACTTGCTCCCTGTGCACATTTTGTTGCTCTTTATACTACATCACCCGACATCTCCTTTTTCCCCGTCATATTTACAAGAAGTCTCAGCCTAAACATAAATATGGTTTTTAAAAAGCAGCTTGTACAAACGACCTATGGTGTCATTTTTGGGAGGGACAGATGAGGATAATCAAGAGGAAAACCAGGTCTTAGTTGATCTGGGATCATTACTTCACCTGCACATGGCATCACGTCATGTTTCAGCACTAAATACCTGCTGGTGATAGAATACATTAATGAATACAAGTAAGCCCAACTACATTTCAACAGTACATTATGAGTAATGGAGCCCTATTAATGCCTTCCTCTTGAAAGCAGACTGAGAGGTTTATTGACAGCAATGCATTCAACCGTAACGTTACCCCTCTCCAGGACAGTTTGAGATCGCGCTATGATCTATTTCCTGATGATCCATTTCAACAGCCGGGCAGCTTGCCAAGGCATTATGCTGCCTGTAAATCAGTTAACGCTGCAGAGACAGGCCTGATCCTGCACATGTACAAAAACACAACAGAAGTGTGGTTAAAACATAGTATGGAGTATTATGTCATAGGGAGAACAGACATCACACGCAGAGGTGGAAGTGTGTGAAATCCTCGAGATGGGTTTTTACCTTTGTATGGATGAAGCTTTTAAGACTGTAATATTTGCACTGTTCACACTTTGTACAACAACAGCTGCACAGCAGTCTCCCTCAGGATAAGTTTTATCTTATCATATCTTGAGCTTTTTCTGATAAACTGATTAAATACATGTCCTTATAGTTGCAAACACGAGTGAGCTAGAATTTTAAGTGTAGATCAAAGATACCTATTTTTGTCAGCCGTGGGCACCTTCACAAGACGGAGACAGAGCACTAGTACAACACCTGGTAATGTGAGCTCACCCTCTGATAACTAACGACCCAAACATTAAGGTGGTTATTATCAGGAGCCAAGAGGTTCAAATACACCAGGTGATTTAAACTGGTTAAAACTATGAAAAAAAAAAACAGTTTCAGGTTTAAAAAAAACGCTGCGCGTTACTAACTACGGTGACCGACAAGAAAACGCAAATGGCCATATCTAGAGCCAGTGTTTGGTTTGTCTGTTTTAGATTTAGATTTATTTTATTTATAAGGTCAATGCGCATTAATCAACATTTCTGTAAATGTGCCAGTGTTAGCCAGCTGGCTAATTTTCAACTGTTGTCCTTTGGCAAGAGGTTTTGAAACCAATAAAATGATACAAAATTCACAGAACAATTCCCAGGACAAAGACAGCATTAACTACAGCAATTAGAAACTGTCGAGTTAGAACAGAGGCCATGCAAAGCAACAAGCAACAGCAGAGCATCAGCACAACACAATAACACAACAACAATAAACAGCATGTTAGCACAAACAGACATGCAAGCAACATGAAGCACAAACACAGATTAGCATTACATTCAGACATGCAGAGCAGCAATAGAAATTAAACAGACAAAACACAATAGCCATGTACGGTCAAATACACTGACACACAAGCCAACTGTAGAAACATGGCAGTGCAACGTAGCAATCTCTATGGATGAGGACCGGCTCCCCTTTGCAGATATAAACTGCTCATTCTAAGATAAATAAAACACGCTTCCTTTTTATTACATTATATTTTTGCCACTACATCCCCCTAAATCCTACACACTGGAACTTTAACAGAACACATTGATTTGATTGATTGAAAATGGACTGGCCCTAAAAACTAGGGCTGTCAAAATAAGGCGTTCATTTTGATTGATTAATCACAGAAAAAATATTGCGTTCAAAAAATTAACGCTGATTAATCGCATTCCGTGGTGCCCCTTGACCCCGTGGGTCATTGAAGGCCACAGTGGCTTTGTAACACGATGGAGGCAGGCGATGTGAGTGGAAAATTTAAATTTAAAAAACACCTAGGTGGAACTGTTGATAGGAGCGCCATTCTCTGATATTTCTGCAGTAAGGACTTTTCATACCATCTGAGTACTTCAAGCCTGAAATATCACCTCAACACAAAGCATTTAGCAGCAAAACCCAGAGGTCCGATCTAGAGGACAGGGGGACAACTATGTCCAAAATCTAGCAGCTTTGCTATGACACATCTGCCAGAATTTGTTGGAAGTAAAATAATTTTAAATACTTTCACAGCAATATTTGATGTATAGGATTCATTTAGACTAATTCATCACAGAGCATGTAATCTTTTTTTTTTTTTTAATCGCTTGACAGCCCAACTAAAAACAAATAGTCCCTAATTTATCAGTTATCAGTCTTCTGACAATTGCATGCACTCAAGACAGAACCAAAGAATGGAGAAGGAAGTACTGGAGCTGGAAGGATGCAACATAATCTTTGCTCTTAAGTTAGTTTTAAATCGTAAGGTTTCAGAACAAATGCATGTACTTGGGAAGTACAGAGCATACGACTGGATAAATGAGACTTTGATTATACTGCAGGAATTGTGTGAGACTTTGTAAACTGATGTTTTGTTTTAATTTTGCTGCTGTTAAACGCAGATCCTTCTTATTTCAATTCATCAAGAATTTTCCCAGTTTTTGGATTCTCTGGTGGAGACGTGAGAAAAACATTTTCCTCATAAATTCAGTGTAAAACATGGTGTATACTTTATGTACAAATGGTCATTTGATGGGTGAAGTATTCCTTTCATCATTTATACAGTTGCACATTGCCTGATCGCTTTATATTTGCTGCTGCAGAACAACAGTAGAAACAACTTGACAAATGCAAAGCTGGACACTTTGACATCTCACTTGTTTGAGCATGAGGAAAGTTACAGTTTTAAATCATGATCCAATCCTGTTCCTTTATTAAATTCCACTTGTTTAAACTTGTCTGTGCATTCTTTTTTTTCTGTTTCCACTGAGAGTAATCAAATTCTTACCGGATGCATCTTTGCATGTCACCAGGCAAATGACTGTGGCAGCAAAAAACTAATTTCAACTGACAGGGTTGGTGTCATACTGTTGAATGCAGGAGTAGGCATGTCCAAAAACACAAACAGCTCTATTGTGTTGCCAGATGGTTAATCACTATGCCACAAGCACTGATGACAGATACCACTGCTGCCCTTCTGACCAACCACCTAATCAACCTGGAGATTTCACTACTGATAGCATCCCGCATAAAACTGATACACAGGGTGAGAACCATCTTACTGAGGGAGGTTACTGGAATCAATAATCATTGTCTAGGCTCACATCACGCAATCTACAACAACTGTATTCACCAACACGAGATGAAGATGACACTTCCTGCCTCGGGGTGTAAAGTTATATATTAAGGTTTAAACTGTCTCTGCAGGGGGATCATGTCCCCGCAGGAGACAGACAAGTTAATCCCTTTTTTGAATATATCACTGCTGATTATTTTCCTCCTGAATGGCAACAGAAACTGGAAAGACAAGCTCGAGAAAGCTTCACGCCTTTTTATGGGATCTTTCAGGCAAAGAAAAACAGAACACGTCTTTGATGTCTTATGGATGCAATCCAAAGAAAACCTGAAACCTCAAACGTGCACCTCTTCATTTCAGTATGTTAGACACCTATCAGTTACTAAGTAGGCTATTACAAGAGGAGCAGAGACGACCTTCCTCACTGATCTCGGTCTACTTTGTAAATGTATTGTAAATGTACTTTAATTCTGAGTTCAACTGGAGGGCTGAAAGGGACCAGGTGTAAAAGACGCCCTGGTAGTCAAGACAAGTTAACAAATAAACAGATATCTGCACATGTATGGAGGTGATGGGACAAGATTTTGGTATCAAAAGTGTAAATTTTAGAGTCACCAGTTAACCGACATGTCTTGAGACTGTGGGAGGAAGCTGTAAACTCTGCACAGAGGGGCTCCCCCACCCCAGGGTTTAAGCCCTCCACCCTGGGTTCTAACCAGGGAACTCTCTTGCTGTGAGGGAACCACTGCACCACCGTGTTGCCCCAAACTGCCTTTTTTTAGTAATAAATAAGCTTGTTTAAGTACATTTTACTGAGTTAATAAGGTAGCAGAGACTGTAAGTAGAGACTCTCTGCATACAAAAATGTTTGGCACAAACATTTACCTGTCAGTGTGGTGGACAGCCTTCTGAGATTTACCTGCATTTGGCGCTTGGCCGGTGTTAATTTTGAATCCTGGTTCAAAGATTGCTTTCACATTGCTAAACATTTCTCTGGTTATATTTTTAATATCATTAAAAGAGAAACAGCCACCCTCAAACATATTTAGCTTGTTGCATTTTGAACTAGGATTTACTTTTCCAAGGCAGAGAGACACAGGCTAGTCTCTAATGCATTAACACATGCATACGAGTCGACTGTATGTCTACGCAACTAAAATATTCACCCTTCTTTTAGCCCTGTTTTTGGTCTCCTCCAACCCCTGAGAGGAATATCTGGCTCTTTAGCTTCTGCATGCTCTACTTTGTTCACCGGGTAGCTGCTAACTGAGGTGTCTTAGTTCAGTATTTCTCCCTTGTGTAACTTTATAGTTCCACTTTGCTACATTTAAGATGAATCTGCGTTTCAATCAACTACGATTACCCAACAGCTGTGGTGAATATTTACTTTGGGAGATAAAGATTTTATAGACTAAATCTCATAATGTGTTGCTTTACTGTAAAGGGCTAAATATTGCTGAGAAGCATATAAAACAGTAAAACCTGCCACCTGGACCATTTACAACATTAAAATACTGTTAATGATTCAAGATTGCTCTGAAAGAGGCCAGGTTTTTATAGTTAATGTTTCTAGTTTAGATTCATTTTGATAATAATTCTGCACATTTTGTATTGACTACTTTTGTTTGTAACAGTTTTATTTAATTGCAGTATCTTGTCCCTAATCTGAGTAAATGATCTTCCACCCTTCTTGATGCTCGGAGCCATCTCTTCACAAAAAGTTTGACTCACGTTCGTCATCGTTTATGGTGCCCGCGGCGCTCCCCACCCAGACAAATAACATCTCTAATCTAATCGCATTGATACTTCCGAGGCAGAAGGAACTCTATCAACCAGATGGCGTACGAAAACACACGTCAGCTTCCTGTCTCCGACACCGACTGCACCACTTGACCCGTCAAACTCACTGCACAGTTTCTGCATGATACTGAATGAGTCTATGTGAGAGTTGGCTGTCAGTATTTGATGTTAAATTTCGAGGAAGTAAAGTCTAATATCACTGCTGTGTAGTCATGCGTGTGTTTGGGGAGTGATGTTTGCTGTGTATTGCTGGGGGCAAGAAAGTATGGAGAGGTTAATTTGGCAGATAAGGATCAGGGAAAGAGATTTTTAAATTAAACATTTCAGTTTGCCACAAGCATTTCCCTCAGTGTTTCACAGCAATCAGTTCTTTATTAAACATAGCATATAAGTTTGTATTTTAAGTACAAATGGATATAAAAGATGTTTTTATTTTTAAATTTTGTTGTTTTTTTGTGCCAATACATGCATTCATTTTCTCTGCATATTTAACTCGCTGACGTTACTACAAAGCACTACAGTGCCTCTTCACTTTAATGACAAACAAAGGACCTATAGTGCAATATATAGTGTTTTATAGTTTGCTTTCCACCGTCCGTCTCCCACACCTGTGCTCCATTCCTTCACGTTCATGCTCTGGAAGCCTCGAGCTAAAGGTCTGTTTGACTTGATGGGGATGATGGGCAGTTATCCATCATTAACAAAACAAACCTATTGACTTAAGCGCGAGGAGAGATCACAGATATGATAGGAGCTTTGGAGAATCCACGCTGAAACAAAAGTCAATATTTGTCCTCAGTTACCCTGTCACACGATGTCTACACAAGCCCCATTCAAACACTCGCCTCAGTGCTCTCCATCTGCATGCACATGCACATGGACATCACACCCACACACACACACACAGACACATACTGTCTTTCATACATCAACACACAGATAGAGTACACCTGTGTTTCTGTATGCACCCTCAGACCGAATTTAAAGAGCATTGAACAGGTATCAGCTAACTTAGTTTCCATGCAGTTTAAATTTAGAGATGTCAAGTTCATCACTAAAGAGAGAACTGTTAAAGGAGAATGTTCTTTCACGTCCTTTTAGGGGAGCAAGCTGCACTCAAAAGACTGCAAGCATCGCTTTCATTCAAACACTAGGGGGAGCACATATGAAACAGGGGGTTTGGGGGTCCTCCAACAGAAGATTTTGAGCATTCAACACTTAATTTCCTGCATTTTCTTGAATGTTTATGCACCAATTTCTGCCTGTTCTGCATCAATTTATGGTGTAAATGTCTTTAATTTTACAAATAAAAGTCCTACGCCATGTTCAACTTGAGTTTTCGATGTGACTTGACTGCTTTTGTAGGTGGGGACAAATGCATGTGTTTTAAATATTGAGGGGGACATGCGCCCTGCATCCCTACAGAAATCTGCACCTATGCAAAAGACCAAGCAATGAATGAAAAAACAGGGAGTGCTGCACTGGGTTAAGGCTTTGTCTTCAAGGATAGGGCAAAAAGTCACATAAAGATAAAAAAAACAACACTGTAAAAGTCTGTAATACAGGATGCACTTTTGGACTGCCTGCCTGTATTATGGACCAGTCGTTATTTTTTATCTTTAAACAACCAATTAAATTTGTGCAACATCCATTCACTTTGAGTTTCAACCTGCCTGCAGGAGCCTGTAAATTCATCAGCAGAGACAGAAGCTTTCTCCAGGCGACATGTACCGGATTCTTGTGCATGCTTACTGGTGTATCCTTTCTTTGGAAACCCACAGATGTCATAAGAGCCGAGTATACTATTACTAAGCTAACAGAGGTATTTGAATATGTGGACATGGAGCATTACACATCTTATTGCAAGTACTTCTGTGGAACTGGTTGTGTGTGTATCCTTGTACGATATCTGATACTGTTTGGATACCTTTGAAAGGAGTTTGAATAACAGCAAAAACTGACGATTCTGTTTTAATGTCTGGTCAACAGCCACGCTACAGACAACTGAGTATCATCAACAGCCAATGTAAAAGGGCACTTTGTTTTTAGATCTTAAATAATTAGCATATTGTGGCATTATGGGTAAGCACATTTTCAGCCATGTGAGCAGTATGCACTCCTTCATTTATTTTTATGTTCTCAAAAAAGAGCGAGTGCACCACCTAGGTTGTCCACATTGTCTTTTTCTTTATAAGAATCCTCGTAAGTGAATCAGATGTGCTTTTTTGTTTTGTTTTGTTTGTTTTGTTTTGGGTTTTTTTTAGATGCATACACTTTCATATTTGCAGGCTGCTAATCTCCACAAGGGGGAGCCGTTCGATCATTATCAGACCAATCATCTGCACACCAACCTGGAGGCCGTTTACAACCATTTATAACATGCAAGCTGCAATTTACAACTTCTTTTCCCAATCAATTTTGCTACATTTATCAAAACAAACCACCTTGTCACTTATATTTTGCAGGTTGGTAAAAGTAAAATGGACAGTCCCTCCAGAAAATTGCGATCGCAATAATTAAGGCAAATTCAAGGAAGGTCTGCAATATTTGCAGGGACTTGCAATTTTTCAAAGTCACGCAGTATTTCCGCATTTTCCTGCTAACCAGAAATCATCGTGCATTTGAAGTCATTTGAAACATCATCAGATGCGTCATCAAGTCGCGCTGATGGCATTGCAGTCTGGAGAAACGCTCTGTACTGACATCAGAATTGTCACTTTGTCTAAATGCATACAATATGTGTTGAATTGATTCAAATGTTATGTTTACAGAAGATGTAGCTTACATGTTGTTTTACAGTCACATTGTCTGGTTTGAGAGCTACGATATTCACTCAGGATTTTTTAAAAACATTATTGGAGTCCATGTTTTGAAACTAAGTCAATAAAACTAAAGAAGTGATCTGAAACATTTGCAGCTGTTTTTGTAATATTCAGTATGATTATTATAGCAAGTCATTACAAGACTTATTTTTTTGGAGGCAGTAGTTTAAAAAAAAAAAATCACATTTTTTTTCCCCTGACTTGCAATTTTTGTCATTTACTGCAATTTCCTGGAAAAAAAAATCACACAAAAATGCCACAATTTTAAATTTAAATTTTTGACTAAATTAGCTGCAAAGTCAAGGGTTTTGGGAAGCAAATTCAAGGTATTTTTGCCGCAAGATCCTGGAGGGACTGAAAAGAAAACGTAAAACACACTTAAGCATGAGCCTCTAATAAAACAACATGACTGCAGCTATGTGCTAACAACACTGTCAGGCTGCACTTCAAGGCACAGCTGTACTTTGACCTAAATGCTTACGTCAGCATGCTAACATACTGGTGCTATTGGAGTGCACCAGGGATGACGCTTTTCTGTTGGTGGATGCTGAAGTCAGTGTCACCCTGGTTCCCTCATCAAAAAGCCAATGGGATTTTTCCATTAAATTTTGCATTATTGCAAAAAATAAGGACTCTGAGCTGACTTACACATTTTGTTCAGCACAATCATCTTCACAAATGAACACCACCATGGTCACAAGATTTCTGTACTCTCATTTAGCCACTTGTTAGCAACCATCTTTTTTAAGACACATAAAAGCTTCAAAATTCAAGAGTGGGTTTTATCGACATATTTTATGTCGTAGAACAAAACTTGAGAGTCTCTTTAACCACAGACCATATTTCAGGCGTCTAACCAAAACCCAATGACTTTGAGATGAGGGAACCAGGAGTGCCAAAATGATAACTCATTTATGGATTTTAGGACTCATTTCTGGGGCACTCGTTGTTTGCCATAATCACCAGCTTAGTTTTGTGGCTATAAAAAAAATAAATACACACAGCATGTCAGTTTTATCTCCTATAGATCAAAGATGTTTTTAAGCACACCAATGACTTATTTCTCTCAAGTTAAAATCCGTGTTAGTGACCACTTCCTTTTTTCCAAGATAATCCATCCTCCTGGCAGGTGTGGCAGATCAAGATGCTGATTAAACACACACAGGTGTGCCATGCCCTCTTCACAACTCTAAAATCTGCAGTTTGATCACACAACACAAAGCCACATATGCTGCCAATTTTTAGAGAGCGCACCCAGAGCTGTTACTACTGAAGTGAATGTTCATTTTATTACCAACAAACCCTCAATTGTTTTGTTATGGTGAATTTTGCAGTACATCCCACTGGCCTCACAAGATGCAGACCACTCAACCACAGCTGCTCTGGACTTCAACATCCAGGGTGTATTTTTGTTTAGTATTATTAGCACTTAACACAAAGTAGGCTACAACTGAGGATGATGGGAAAGTTATTGGTTTTGAAGGTATTTGGTCATAAACAAACGCACTGGCCAAATGTATGAACTGGGCTGCGTGGACCTTAAATTGTAACAAAATTGGTGGTAAAATAAATACAAATTAATTTAAATTTGTGTGCCCCTGCCCTGAGCCCAAATAAAAAATATAAGTCTGTTCCCAGTGTTGAAAAATTATTTGACATGTCTCCCTCTTTTAGCACCACTTCCTCCTCTCCACAGGTAACAAATGGTCCCTAAGCGACTTAGCACCGCGCATTGCAATACAAAATTAAACCTTTGTTGGCTCGGCAAACTTTCCACAATATAATTAAGTTCAATTTACCAAACCATAAGCGCCAAATAATAATTCATTCAGATTTACCGACATGGTAAACGAGAGACAGGAGAGGAAAAAATGCTGACTCCCTACCTTTGAAACTTCCTTAAGTCCGAAAATACGTCCAGTCCTCGATTATTTAAACTCCTTTAGTCCATTAAGGTGTCACTACTCAAAACAAAAAGAGTTCTTCCATAAAAAATGGTCCAAGTTGAGAATATCGTTGTGCGAAGTCCATTGCTAACCGTGTATGCTAACTGTGTATGCTAACTCTTCCTCAAACAAACTTCTTCCGACATTTTCTCGTCTCCCTGCGCCATTTTGTTGAGTATGCTTGTTTTTCTCTTCTTCCTCTCCATCTTTTTCTTTCCATGTTTTGCTTGTTTTTATCCTCGTTGCCGTCAACAAACATGTGTCCCCCTTGTTTTTATCTTTGTCCTGTGGGACAGCCCCGAGTTTACAGCTTGCGCTCCCAGTTTATGAATCAAACGGCTCTGTCACGTGCCTTCGCGGCCTGCCGTACTGCGAACTTGGAGGCCGTTTTCTCAAAGTTATTGCCCTGTGACAGTCATTAGTGCTGCGCCATGTTTTGGTTAATAGTTTGAGTACAAATGTTATACAGATATCATTAGAAAGTTAAGAATCTCCTCTTTCAAACTGTGTCTGAGGCGCACACTGTATATGCTATTAAATCCCCATATTTATCCCAGCACCTTTTGCATCCTGCACCATTGCACCACTATACTATTGTTTTCAGTTTTCTTTTTTTATTTTTTTTAAATGGATAACATTTCAAAACCATTCCATGACTTTTCAGGAACCCATGGTATTTTTTTTCTTGCCCTATTAGCCCATACTTGTTTAATTTTAGGGGGAAAGAAGGAACACGAGGAGAAAATAGAGAAAGCCTACAGTGATGGTAAACAAACGTTGTCACACACTGACTCATATTAGAGCTACATTACATTGACAGCTTCAGAAAATAAAATTTTCCATTATATTACATTAAGTGGAAGGTTATTTGCTAAAGAATAATTTTATTATAGACAGCAAATTCCAAGTCTTTTCCAAAACCTTCAGGATTTTTGACTAATGCCATTCCAGGCCTGGCAAAGGTCATTGTGAAATTTCATGACTTTTCAAGGTTTTTCTGAACAGGAACTCTATTTTATACATATATTTTTTAAAATATAGAAGCACATAGTACATGGTAGTACACAGTAGTCAAATGTTTGTCTACCTGTTAGCATTGTTGACCATGTTTTTAACTAAATGCCTATTTTTGGGTTCGTACATTGAGGGCACCAAAGACCCAGAGTCAAAGTCCTCGTATGTGGATACACCTCCTTGGCCATTAAAGCTGATTCTGATTCTTAAAAACAAACTTCTACCTACTGGTGACAACTGAGAAAAGTCTAGGGATTACTAAAGTCAGTAGGATTAATCCTCTGGGCACCATGAATATCTGCACCAAATTTCACAGCAACCATGCAAGATTTGTAAAAGGATTTCACCGGTGGCACAGGATGGACTGAAACTACAGGTGTGACAGTGCAAGCACCGCAGCCCTACACTTAGACGACCTTGGCTGGGCCTGGTGAAATGCAGGGTTAGAATGGCAACGGAAGTGAATTATAAAATAATAATAATTTTAAAAAAAAGCAACACTGGTGTTTGGGCCCCTCAAAAAAGACAACTTACTCATTGTTTCAGTGTTAATTTAATCATACAAATGCTTAATTATAGATACAGGGGAAAAAAAGCTTTATTTTGACAGTTTCTCTTCAGATAAATGTGCTATCTTAGGACTATGTAAACTTTCATCTCATCCACTCACCATGCCACCCATCTCAAATCCGAACATAGTCACAAACTAAAACTAGAGAATGAATCCAGCAATATTCAAATTCTCATCACCTGTTTCTCTCTCTCTCTCTCACACACATACACACCAAAACACACACAAGCAAGCTCACAAGGAGGAAGCACACACACACACACATACACACATACATAAAAAGACTGACGTGACTGAAAGAGGCAACACAGAACAGTGTATACTGTTTGGGAGGAGGACTCTCAGCTGACTCAATACAAATACAGCTGCAACACAGAATGCTGGTGAATTTTACAGACATGATCAGAGATTAACTCAGAGCATCATCAATAACATGCAGATGTTCATAATTAGGAGAAAGTCTGATAAATTAAAACATACTCCAAGAACAAAAAAAGTAACACTATCATGGAGTTTCATCAACAACTTTTCCCATTTTATTTTTGAGCCCAAAATACATGATGAAATCCACCGTCTGACATAAATGAACAAAGCAAAGCTGAAGTAGAAATCCAGGTGTGATTGCAGACAGACTGTGATTTCCAGGTATGCAAAAAAAAAAAAACTAAAAGTGTGATCAAGATTAACATGAATAAATCTTCATTTTAAAAATCGGACATCGGTGCAGTCATGAAACTAATGTTTAAAACTTTGTGGAGACAAACCGTAAAGCTGTGAACAACATAGGCTTGAAGGGGGAGAACAGATAAGCAAAACAAACCAATAAAACTTTCTGGAAAATACTGGTATGACAATCCACAATAAGCCAAAAACAAAAATTTCCTCCTCAGAAGTGGTGGACAGGGTTGTGCAAATAGCAGTAACAGAACATCAGTGCTAATAAAGCCGATGCAAACCATTCATTTTCATATCACTCCTCTCTTTACACTGTACTCAGCATGATGTCAGGTTGAAGTTGGTCATCTGATTTTTTAGCACCACCTGCTGGCTGTAGATGCAATTTCCTTTTTTTTTTTTTTTTTTTTTGCATCTGCAGTGCACAATAAGACAGCAAATAAATAATTACATCAGGGCAATTAGTGAGTCAGTTCATCCAAACGGTGCAGAATCACTCGACAATACTTCAGAGGTACACGCCCAAGTAAAGCTCTCTCAATATGGATGTGTGTGTGTGAACAGACACGTCATCCGTTGCCCAAGTAGTATACACCATTTTCATGTCAGTTAAATCCAAAGAGAAACCGTAACATACATGCACACTTAACAGTCACACACGCGCGCGCACACACACACACACACACACATACATATATATCTATTACACATACTGTAGACATGGACTCAGAAACTACAGTCACTCACCAGGCAAAATAGATTTAGATGGCTTTTTTAAACCCTTCCTCACACCTCACTTGCTCAAACTCACTCGCATCCTTTTGCGCTTCAGCATCTATTTAAAGCGAAAACCCACCCTAAAAAAGAAAACAAAAAAAAAAACACACACATCCCATGCAGTGTGAATCGGGAAACCTGCGCATGAAACAGGTTAGTGTTGTCGTTCTGTGGATTTTATCTTTGGGAGAGACGGGGTTCCTACACAGGCATGGTGCGGATTTTCTTTGTAGAAGTTGAAGTGGAGGATATTTGCAAGTAGATTTGAATATCTCCGAATGTGAATGTGTCATTCAATGTGTACGATTAAAGTCTCAAAACTACTACATGACAAGCACAGATTTATTTTAGAATCTAAAAATAATGATAGTGTTTTGTTTCTTTGAGACTAACTGAAAGTATCATAAGAAACAAAGTGCGGCTTTTAGGTTATTGGCAGTGAGTTTATGTACAAAAAAATCTCTATAAAGTCAAATGACAATTGATAAATGTATTGTTTGCTTGTTATTCTTATTGTTTGCCTTTGTGCAAGCATAAAAAAATCAGTCTGGGTGAAAGGAGGGATCAAAGCTGCTCAGTTTTGGCCTGAAATCATGGTTACTAGACCGGCACTAAATGATCATTCATTTGATAATCAATTAATTGAGTATTTTTTAAGGAAAAAGGCTAAAATTCTTTGATTCCAGCTTCTTATGTGTGAATATTTTCTGGAGGTTTTTCACTCCTCTATGACAGCAAATGGAATTTCTTTGGGTTGCGGACAAAACAAGACATCTGAGGACGTCATCTTGGATTTGGGAAACACTGACTGACATTTTTGACCATTTTCTGACATATTATAGACCAAACAACTAATAAAGTCATCAAGAAAATAATCAGATTAATCGATGATGAAAACAGAACAGTAAGGTTTGAGTAATAAATGTACGGAGACAGACACTGGTTTCCTTTCAGGCATAAATCCAAGTGTTCTCCTCTGACAGTACATCAAATGTTCTCAAAGTAATTTTAAGCACTTGTCTTCTCTTGAATAAATCACAAACTGTTTGAATGTTTCATGTGACTGAATAGAGAAAATATGACACTATAAAAGCAGAATCCAAGAGTTAAATTTGAAGTTACTGTAACTCCCAGTTTTCAATCTTTAATTAGCATTCACATCAATATCCAAGTTGTAACTGCAACTGTGACTAGAAACGTCCCTCACCAGTGTTGGGCAGTAATATTACTACTTTTCAGTAACAAGTAGTGTAACAAATTACTAATTAAACTTCAGTAATAATATTACAGTTACCCTAAAAACAAATAACTCATTACTGATCTGAAATCAAACGATCAATCACATCCATGGATTAATAACCATAATCATTCTAGTGAATGTTAGCAAGCAGCTCGGAGGATGGAAACATTCAGCAGCAGGAAATGTTACTCTTTCATTTTGTGGGATTTTGAAAGACGACAGAAACATTACAGTTCCAGGTAGTCGTACTGGGAATCTTTTCACTGCGAAAACCACAACCTCAAACTTCCTGAAACACCTACTCTGACAGCACAACGAGAAGCTTGTGGAAAAACACCCCACCAATCCTTCACCTGCCATCCTCTGCGGCCATGGAGGATGGCTGTAGCCCTACAATCAGTAAACAACCCAGTCTGGATTTTAATCGTGGACAGCTGCAGGCTACAAGCTGCAGGGAGCTAATGAAGCTTGTGGCTGGGAATGTGGTGAATGAAATGTCTCCTATCTTCATGCCTGACTCTCTTTCAGACAAATTCTTGGGAGAATACCAGTTAGAGACAACAGAAGACTCCCAGGGTAAAAGATAATTTACAAGCTATCTAGCCTCAGCTGTGCTTCCTGGAGAGATTACCCTGACATTCATTCATGAACTTTGAGGAGAAAAGATGCAATTACCAGTTTCATAGGGTGTAACGGAAAAGTAATGTAACAAATTCCTGTTCACAGGAGGTGATTCGTCAAGTATTTATATTACTTTTAAGAAGAGTAATGAGTAATAAATTACCTTTTTTTCAGTAATGAGGCCAACACTGACCCTCGCACAGCCACGTCTGTCATCATTCAACCATCTCAACTTGTCATCTAACATGAACACACGCAGATTTATTCAATAGTGAGAGCAATTCTGTGGTGTAGTAAACAAATGGCAACGCTCCAGCGACCAGTAGTCCAGTAAAACGTGTCATACTTAGCACAATAGTTGTTTGACATCCCACATCACTCATACGTTTGTGTGAAACTGGTGCAAGGCTTTCACAAAACTGAAAATCTAAACACTTCTGCCACACCTAAACCATACATCCCACAATGTTTCAGTCTCTCTTTCACACTTTTTAAGGCCTCAAAATGATCATATTTTTGTTTAATTTCCAGCAGCTTTCCAAACTTTTCCACACCTGTGTAGGAACCCTGAAGAGATTCAATTATCCATGGGAATACCAAATTTGGATGTAGGTTGTTGTTTAGGGCTGATTTTCCCTTTAATTAGGCTCGTTTTACAGTGGAAATAAAAAATAGTCGTGTGTATCTATTTTTAAGGTTTTATAGCACTCTTAAATGAAGCATTCACACATGCGAATCCGGGTGTTGACGTCAGGTGGGATGTTTTCACTGTAGCGGTTGTAATCCATCACCTCACTGTAGTTTGTGTTTCTGTGGAAGGGGCCATAGGGTTGGGGAGAGGGTTGTCATGAGTCAATATAAAACAACTGTTCCTCCCCCCCTCCGACTCCTCTGCGTTTAAAGACTCCCAGGGTGTTAAGCTCATCATCCACCATGGTGTGTAGGGGGGGGAAGTCTTTGTCATTCTAGCTCTGTCCAAATGGATAGGGTCCGTGAATACCCTGGAGAAAGTGAGAGGAAAAGTATTAGAGTCGTTTATGTGGAGTGAAAGTGAATATATGTGAAGATGAAAGTAAAATTGTGAAGTAACTCAAGACCAAATCAAGCCAACACTCCTGTCCTGACAGCACACACAGGGGATACATGTGGAAAACTTCAGTGCGGTATGTATGTAGGGCAGTGACAAAACCTGCATTACATGTAGGAAGCAGCTCAGACAGTCTTTTTGAGTTAATGTCTCATTTAAATTCCCCGACTGGCTGACAAAGCTGGTTCTCGACAGTCCAGTTCAGCCACCCAGGAGAGGCTATTAGCTGAAACTGTGAATAAAGCCTCAGCTACGACAGGTATGAGGTCACACTGTTGTATAATTTAACAATAAAGTGGCCCCACCTGAGAGATTCAGGCGATTAAATTGAGTGAGGTGAGTTGTTACAGTGATAGGTGGGTGCAACAGAAACCATAAACTCAGCTACAGCTAGATTTTTTCAGATGCACGTCACAGTGAATTTACAATATAAACAATACGGCAATTAATAACAGCAATACTCACGTGGGCGTTGCCTCATCATCATACCCTTAGTCACTGTACATCTTGGACATTAACGTCATCTTTGATATCAATTTTAACAACAATGAAAGCCACAGCAGACGCCTCGTTAGGCTGTAATGACTGTCATACACCAGAAACAGAAGTTTTGGATGGATAAGAAATGAAAACTCTGTACAGGTACCACTGGTCGGGCAAAAACAGTCGGCTTGAGAGTGAAGCCAATTAAAGAGTGTATTAATATAAAGGCTATATATTAATCCCAAAGAGCAGCTGGGGCTCACAGGAATTTTGATCATTAGTTTTTCAACTCATCTCAACTCAAATTTATTTATAAAGCACATTTAAAAACAACTCACGCTGACCAAGTGCTGCACAAAAGGAATAAAATGCTAAAAATGCGTACATAAGAGGCAACATACCTGTCAGGTACACAGCTCGAACATTTAGAGACTCAACAAACACAGGTACGCATCAGGGAAAACCACATCAGGGCTCAAACGCTAATGAATACAAGTAGGTTTTGAGCCTGGACTTAAGCGAGTCACTGATGGGGGCGGATCTGATTGAGAGGGGGATGCTGTTCTACAGTTTGGGGGCAGACCATCTAAAACTAAGCTGTTGGACAAATGTAAATCAGGACCTTTTGGTGGCGTTGAATGACAAGTCAGGTACCAAATGTCACAGCAATCCATCAAATACCTGCCCTGACATTTCACTCTGGATCAATTTACCACAGCCACACCTCCAGAAAACAAAACAATAACTAACAAAGTCATGCTCTAACATTTACTGAGCGCACTTTGGGGCTTTACCACTGGCACTTTTGGCCACGCCCAGTCATACCATGCTGCGTCATCATGCGTTTCCATTACCAGCTGTATCAACAGGCACAGAGATGACTGGTTGCTCTATATAATCAAACATAGATCAAAACCTCGTGTCAGGTGCTCATGAAAAAACAGGAAACAACAGGAAACACAGGAAGACAATAAAGGTATTCCAAAAATATAGAAAACAAGGAAGGAAATATGACAAAGCCTTTACTGTAGTGGCTAAATCATGAAAAGAGCCAACAAGTTTCAATCACTGCAGGTCTGCATCAGGGCTTTTAAAAACATACAACAAAGGTATGGCCCCATCTACATAGTAGCAGGAACCTTCCTTGTTTCCTATATTTTTGGAGAGCCTGCTTAAGAAAGTTCAATGAATTTCAGCCAGATTATGTGACCCCGCAAATACTCTATTTCCTCACTTGAACAAAAAGTGGCTGAGTGTTGTTCCAGTGTGCTCATACAGCACACACTTCAGAGAAACTACAAGCATCCTTAAGGAGATGGGCATCCAGTGTGTGTTTGCTCAGAATTTTTTTTTTAACTTTGACAACAGTAAGAAAGTTGTAGACCACAATAATCCCAGCAAGGTACAAGTGTCCCATCAGTTAAAGAAGAACCTACAAGCAAGTAGCCCTGCTGTATGGAGAGGCAAATCCCTGCCACGCTGGCACACTGAGTCAAATCTAGTCAAGCCAAGCATACACGTGTGGAAAAGCCCTAATTAATACTCCCAGACCTGACCAAAGCCTTTAGATTTACGCAGGGATTACCAATAACTTTGCTGAGGACATCAATGCTCAAAAAGTGAAAGACAGTTTTGATTTCAAAGATCCTGAGGTCTTTCTGCCACCATCCACAATCAAACTCTACTGTTTCAGGGGCACTACTGGTAAAGCTTTTAGAGGAGCAACTTTGCAGGGATGCATGATATATATCAGGTCAATAAATTATCATTCTATAACGGGACTTTTTTTTTTTAATTATGTATTATTTTAATAATGAAATTACAGCTAATAAATAGAGCCAATAATACGAAGTCAGACTGCTTTCACTGACTTAACAAGGGCAGCATCTCCACATCCTGACACAGTGGGTGGAAATACACCTTTTAGGCTGGTTTGTGAACCACCAATAAACACAGAGAAGAAGAATAACAAGCTTGGTGAGCTGACCAGGAAGCAAAACATGTCGCCACCTTGGACCATCTTTCACAGTTTCAGAGGAAGAGAATTGTGCCAAGGGTCTGATCCCCGACCACCAGACTCCCCACAAGATCGGCAAACTTCCTGCTACTGTTAAAAAGGTTACACACAGTGCTGAAGGACCATCTCCAGACCGTAGCACAAGCTAACACTGCTGCCGCGGCTAACATCTGCCACCAAGCCTTTACATGGTCCCAACAAACTCACACCAAAAAGGCTCGCCTGTTGTTAAACCCATTAATATCAGTTAGATAACAGTAACCATGTGATGCTACAGTTGGCCCTTAATTTGCATCATTAACTGGTAACTCAGTCTGGAGCATGTCGACCCTGTCTGACTGCACTCTGCTCAGACACTGACAGTCCCTCTTTCTCATTGCGTTAGTGTGTGTGTGACAGAGCTATTCTACTTGGTAGCTGTAGGCCAGTCTATCGTGGGACGGTGAGATGGCACCTGGATCTGTTTATAGAAATGCAGCATGAAGATACAGACATTTCAAACACCAGATGTAACGCGGACCTGCAGATGTGCATTCAACCCACACTGGACGTGTTCATATGCGTCAGCTGTCACTCTGTTTGCCTCTGTTAACAGAGACTTCAGTCTGCAGTCTCTCTCTAGGCTATTACACACGCAGCCTACACCCCAGTAACAAAGAAGGAACACTATAGCTAGTTTTGACACTTGGGTTTAAACTTTGTCATACACTAAAAATGTATTTTGCACAAATGTTAAATTATAGGTTATCTTATCGGTATCAGTTGTTGAATATGGTATCTTAAAACTTTAGTTATGTTTAAAACTACTACTGCTAAAGAAATGACAGGGAACAAATCTAAAATATTTATAGTGAAGATAGGCTCATGGTGACCCAATCAACAATTAAACAAATAGCAGGATTATAATATTGCAGGGAAAGAGTCATAGGTTTGTCTAAGATTATAAAAATATTTCTTGTTTAAAAAGACATTTCTGAATATATCAGTTATTGTGATACGCAAAAACTAAATATTAAAGCTCAGAGTGATGAATGTTTCAACGTCCAAAGTAAAAATCAACCAACAAATCCATCTATCAACCATCGCTAGAGTCCTTAAAGAAGCACCAGGGACACACTACATACAGTAAACGAAGGCTCGCTCCTCTCATACACACAAACAATATATCAGAAAGCCTTCTGATATTGTGAAGTGTGAAACCCTGAATTTGACTGATACATACCTGACCATAAGTCACCACAGAAAGGTTGGTTTGAAGACCATTTGACGCTCTATTTACAGCATTATGAGACAGTCCATTTTGATCTTGCTGGATTGGCTCCTGCGTGTGCTCCCACGCCCCGCCAGGATCTCTGAAGCTGTTGTCAGTGGCGTCGTGCTTGTTCTTCTGTGGCGAGGCGAAGGGGTTGAAGTCTCCCTGCACATTGCGCTGGGGTTGGGTATTGAATTCTGTCTCGAAGGAGGACAGCTGCTGGGTCACGCCGAGGAGACCTCCGACTTCTACGCTGAGAATCACCCAGATTACATCTGTGGAGAAAAAGGGCACACACGACATGTATGACTGAGTCAACCTGCAAAAGACCTGTCGGGACAAAATCAGCCTTTAACCCTTTCAACTGTACAACAGAAATGATCCACCAGTGCCTGCATTGGTGCTTTTGCTTACTGTGATGTCATTTCTTGGAGTATCTTCAAATGTTTCGTATCTGTAAAATCTGTACAACCTAAGCTTAATGATTATGTAAGTCAATAAACAATAATAACTGGTAAGAGTATTGAAATTGTGTCATTAAATAAATATATCTGACATGTTATTTTATCAGATTTTATAAAATAAACACAAAACAAATTATTCATTTTCCGTAACTGCTTATCTTGTTGGGGGTCACGAGGGGACTGGAGCCTACCCCTGCTGACACAAGGCGAGAATTGTGGGAGGAAGCTGGAGAAAACCCACGCGGACATGGTAAGATGCTGCAACTCCGCACAGAAGGGCTCCCCCACCTTGTGAGGCGACAATGCTAACCACTGCGCCACCATGCCACCACACAGAACATATTGATCCAAAAGATTTCTAAACGTAGAATATGAACAAAATATTTCTCAATTCTCCATATGTCATTTGAACCATGTACATTGTTTGATTTTTGGGACATGCTCATTTTTAGAAGAATGCACTTTGAGCATTTTGATAGATTCATCATTTATTCCTCTGGCACCACCGCACATTTTCACACAGTTTTGCACCGCATGTAACAAAGTATAATGGCGTCACCACGAGCTTACAACGTGATGACACGGAAAACAGAAGCCTTTGTTTTCTGCTGTAAAAAAGAATGACAGTTCTAGCTATTACAGTAATTTATTTTAGGATGAAATTTAAATGATTATGTAAATAACACTCTCCAATGGCCACTACGCGGAAATAATTATGGCGGAATACCACGTTTGCACGTAATATAAGGCAATGGAAGGTGATGGAGTGATGACGCGTAAGGCAAAATGTTTTAGCTATTATGGTTCTTATTTTAGATCGATTTAAACAGGATCATCCAAACAACAATCTCCCATGGACAATCGCGGCCCTCCATGGGACGCTCATTCCTAAAGGGTCAAAGACTTGGGCTCTGAGAAAGTTCAATAGAATTGGAACAAACAGAAGTTCAGTCATAAAATAACTGTTAGCTGAAGCTTAAATAAATTACTTCATTAGAAACAAATCAAATTTTGGATGATTTCTTACCTCCGTAGAATAATCCGGTGGCCGTACACATCCTCCACTGGCCCTGATACATGCCTGGAGTTGTGGGACTTCGCATCTGCACGCTCACATCTGATATTTCCTGGGGGTCTAGTGACTTTACCATAACTGTGTTTACATGCCCGAACTGATCCCCACCAATGTATTTGAGACAAACCCCAGGTGGCCACGACTCTGCACCTGCAGTACACAAAGACGAGCGTAGTCAAAACACAGTTCAACAAAACCATGACGCTGTAAATGCAAACAGATTCAGAAACGCTACTTGTAATGTAGGTGACATGCGTCACACCTGTGTTTTGTATTCTCCAGGTTTTTGTGAACGGTGTATCTGGAGGAACGGACTCTCCTTCCCCAATTGTCACATCTTCAACAAAGGACATGGATGGCGTGTTGACGTTGGGACTTTCAAAGTCATAGTATGCACCGATAGCAGCCTGCAGGTTCCTGTTCCAACACAAAAGGAAGAGCATGGTGTAAACAGATGTTGAAATTACACACATAACCCTGACTATGGGATTTTGTATTTTACTGTTTGAAAATTAAATAACATCAAGAAAACCAACAGCCAAGCCATTTGTGTTTTGTGCCGAGTGTCTTGTCTGTACAATACTTTCTCTGAATACACAATAATAAATGATACTTGATGAGTCAAGACGTCCAGGACAGGCTTTTTAATTTGCTACCTCGCAAACTATTTCATCAAATGTGACAGTTCATCAATCTGATACTGACAATTACAAATAAAATATATCCTAATAGAATCCACATAGATTGTATAGCTCAGTTACAATTTGTCAGACTGTCTTTAAGCTCTGCGTGAAGAGAAATATCCTAACAGACAGTAAACAGTGAAGCGAGTTTGAGCTCTTTTATCAACATGTTAATACTATCTGTATGCAGACTTTCAGGTATACATTTGTAATCTTCAAGCACAAGTTGAGGTAAGCTTGACAACACCAGACCTCATCAGGGGTATTTTTCTCCTTCAGAGCCACAAACTAGTACAACTGTTTCCACGGACTAAGTGGTGCTTGTATTGACTATAAAACTGATTTATCCGTGTAAAATTGTTGGGAAACCTCAAATGAAAGTGACTATTGTGTCATCTGCTAACTAACTGATCATGAGACAAGACGCATCACGGTGCAGGTGATTTACCACCTTAAAATTTCGGGGAGAAACCCTGATTCTCCTCAAAAAAAAAAAAAAAAAAAGGTTGCACTCAAGTTGGACTGTGCTCAAGATGATTCTAACTGAGACATTACTAATTTATTGCCATAAGCTTTGGATTCACCCCCACACTTTGTCTCTTGGGACAGCTCCCAGAGGACATCAGAGCGACTTAATGTATGAGGTTAGGGCTACAACTGGGTGGTTGTAGAGTTACTCTGAGACAGTGGACATCATCTGCTCTTCTCCTTACAAAGAATGGATGGGAACAATGTGTAAGACGTCAACATAAACAGGTCACATATGCAGTCGCAGGGAAATAGAGCGCATTAAATAAGGTCTGGGGCTGATTTCTCTCTCAAGCCGAAGGATCTAATTCTGGAATTTGAAGAAAATGGTCTGTATGTCTGAATATTGCCAATAAATTGTCTTTTCTTATATATTTCTTGTTCTCTGTTGGTATCTAAAAAGGTTCCTACGGCTTAAGGCTGAATCCAAATGTCCGGACTCCACTGCACTTGCAGACTCACACTCCAAGAATTCCTTGGGAGTCTGGGAGTGCGGAGGGCCGACCACAACTCATCCAGTCCACAAGGACAAGTGGACTTTCCGTAGAATTTCAGAGAGTCCGCCTGGGGTGCAGACATCATTAATTTAGTGACTCACAGTTTGTTGCAATAGGGACGTGGCGTTGTAGTTTTTTTAATAGCGGACTAAAAAACAAAACTTATAACTGTGTACAACAGAATATATGTTGTTATTGCAGATTACCCTATTGGCTGCACAGTGTAATGCCAAATGTACAGGCTGGACAAATGGCTAAAATGCAACAAAAGAAGCTCCTCCTATGTAACTAATGGGCCCACAAAATTTCTTTAGTCATAGTCTGGTCCTTTCATTTCAACATTTTTGTATCTGAATGGGATCACTTCAGTTATGAAGTTATGAATGCACTTATTTTGTATGTATAGCCTATATGTTGAACAGAAATGTGTTTTGTTAGTCAGGAAAAAGCCTACACATGGGATGTTTATCTTGTTATCTGCTGGGACAGATGAGCAGATACTACCCATTACTTGTGTGAGGAATATGACAGCAGTGATCACTTTTCACATGACTGTAGTCGGCGCTCAAACATTTCAACGACGGTGAGTTAAACAGAGCTTGCAGTCTCTGCCAAAGCAGACTTTACGCGACGACAGTGAACATGTCACAGTATGTACAACTGAAGTCTTTGAGGGCTCAGTCAGTAAGTCCAGAGACTTTTTAAGAATTTTAGTGCCACTTTGAAAGAAATTTAATACTAATTTAAAAAAGCAAACAAACATGAATTACTAAGGGGTTGGGGACAATTTTGCCTAAATGTTTGTTGTCACATGAAACATAGCCTCGCAATTGCAGCCTTGATTCCCATCATTCTGAGTTTGAAAAACTGTTTGCATGAAATCACCTAGCCTCGTACCTGTTTCAGCCCTGCTGCGACATCTTGGTTAAGTTTTCGTTGAATCACCAGCCAAATGCTGATAAAATATGAAAGTGGCTGCTCGATTTGCTTCACTAACCAGCCAAAAAAAACTATGGTAATCTACTGAGTGTCACACACGGTGGCAGGTGGACAAAAAAGTTAATTTCCAACCGTACATCCAGGGTACAGTGACAGCTTGGTCACAGGCAAAAGCTGAGAGTTGCTGGTTCCTCAATCCTGATCTGTGTGACGGTAATGTGAAAGGTTCTCTGTAAATCATTTCTTAAAATAGATGTTACCATTACCAGTGAATTTGAGACTTTACACTGAATCAGCAGGAAAAAAATCATAAAATCCTACTTCCCATGTCTCAGTATTTTTTAGTCTTTTGACAGACTGATTTAAAACACTTTAACAGCAATTAAGGCCTTATTTTTAGATTAATAAATCCAATGCTGTTTTAGACTTTTTAAAAATCTGTTAAGTGACCGTGTATAAAACAGTTCAACCATGTTCACCAAATCTGCTACATCTGGATGTTGTTTTGTGTGTGTGCATGTCAGTATGTGGTTTATGTTTCTGTGCATTTGTATTTGGAAACCCTCAAAAAAACAAGACAGACATACTATAGCACTAATATGTAAGGCCCACATCACACAGACTGCACTGCCTTTTTTTTAATTGAATGCTGCCAGTACAAAAAAAAAAAGACACTCGCTGTGGCTTTTTGTTGTTGACAGGCAACCACGCCATCACCTCCTTATCCTAACCTTCCCGTATAATCAATCTACTGTTTATTTATTTTAGTTATTTGACAGTAAATAGTATCTCGTTCCTAAAATGTTGAGGCAGAGGGTACTTGCTGTAGCTCTGGCTGAAGGTGAGAGGCTGTCAGTAAATAGTTTTTTGTTCACAGGGAGACAGAGATCTGTGTGGGTACATGAGACCCTAAAAAAGAGGGTGGATCACGGGGAGTACCACCAGTTAGTCCAGGAGCTTCGCCTCCATGATGGCCATTTCCAGGCATATTTTAGTTTGACAACCTGCTGTCTATCGTTGGGCTGTATAGCTCTGGGTATCCAGCAACCGCTATCACCAGTTTCTCCTCCATTGTTTACCAACTGTAAACTTGTTGTTGTGTAACCACAGAAGTCCCGCCACCTCTCAGATCATTCCACTTTTCCGATCTGAGTTGAGATAAGATAAAACTTTATTGATCCCACGCTGGGGATATTTGCATGTCACTTTCTGTGTGATCAAGGCCTACAGTTGCACAATATACAAAATTTTAAAAAATCACATTGTGATCATTTGGTCAGATATCACAACTGCGAAAAGAGTCACAATTTTAGCACTTTATTTTCACTGAAAAAATGTAAATATTATGATAATATAATTTTTGCTGGGGTCTGGATCAAACCAGCGTGTTCCCTTTATGTCTGGAATATGATTTGTAGCCTGTAGCATCATTGTAGCACCACGATGCTTCATTGTTTATGGCATGTTTGACACATTTTACCTTTTCTTTTACATATATTATTTAAAAGGATTAAGTGTGCAGCCCTGCTAATGGCGTGTTGCAAGTGGAGCACTGTGATTACCTGCTAAAAACCGTTAAGACCTGGATTCATGTAAAACAACACAGTACTTGTTAACTAGTTTCAGTGGACACACACCGCAACTGTCACGTGATGATGTCATCCTTATGACGCGGTGATTTCCAGACACCAAAATAAAACTTAAACGAGACACTGTGGATGGGTCCTCTATTTAAAAACAATAATAAAAAAGATGTAATCAAGCCCTTAGATCACTGATTAACTGAGAGCTTGCTATCAACTGATCAAAGACCACTTGTTGTCAGCCGTCGATAGATCACGACTGGTTACGTCATCAGTCTACCGTGAAGTGACTGCCTTGAGTTGTGGCTTCACAAAGAGCACGGTTTAACTGGCTCTCGACACCATTATGTAATATGGCAGATAATCTACACCAAGAGTCCCCTGCGCTGAAATTAACCTGCTAGCTAGTTAGCCAGCTTGCTCTTTGCTCTGCTCGTTTATTTCACCTCATTGTGACGCACAGTTGGGGCAAACTTTACCGTTTCACTTCCGCTTGCCCCCGAAACGAACGTTAGGAGTTAACTAACATAACTGCCGTTTCCCGCGGAGGAATGACGGGAGTTATGTTCCCGGGTTTGAGCAACACTACCTTAGCACCGTGTGTGTCTGCCTCCATTTTTCTTCTAGCATTTTAAGGTTAGCTAACGAGCTAATTACGCTGCTAGGTTAGCGTCATGTTGCTGTCCCACCACAGGCCCGCGCATCCCCGCACTCACCAGTTGGTCATGTCCAGGAAGAAGGCGCAGCCGGCCGGGTTGAGCTGAAAGCCCAGCAGCCTCTGAAACTCCGAAATGAGGACGTCCTTGTCCGTGGTGCCCATGCAGCTGAACTTCTGCATGAGCTCCGCGTCCACGTCCATGTCCGTGCCCTCCATGGGTGGCGGGTGTCCCGTGGCGGAGACGGGGTGGTGCGGGAGGGGGTGGACCTCTCTCTCAGTTTAGTCCGAGGCCTTGTCCAGCCATAACAACCAGCTCAACAACAACAACCGTCAGTGCGCATGGCACGGCCAGGGGGACGATGTTTGACGTTGCAACAGCCCGCGCGTCACCTTCGCCAATCACGTAGAGGGCGTCGACGTCATCTGTTGCTATTTGCAGCCACCTTTTCATTGGTTTATCAATGAATCATAGATGCTCGTTTTGCAGCTCAGCACCACATTTATCTCAAGTTTAACACTGGATACAACAATTACATATTATTTAATGCTTAAATCGTGACAACACCAGCATAATAAGTGTTCTCCAGCTTTTGTTATTCTCGAAATATACCTACAGTATTACCAAAATATAGATTTAAAGGGGAACGTCATCCATTTTGACAACTCTTAGGGTGAATAGAATAGAACAGAAATAGAATAGAATAAACTTTATTTATCCCCAAGGGAAAATTCAGCTGTCCAGCAGCTCATAAAAGATAAAAAAACAAAATAAGTGCACAAATAGAGATGAAATTAAGATAAACATTGTCCATTTCACAGTTCAGCAAGTTGTGGCTAATGTGATGTGTGTAAGTGTGTGTGACTGGATTCAGGAGGTGTTAGGTAATTATCAGGTAATTTAGCACAAAAGGTAAAACTGGACAAATAAGGTTTTACATCTTGGGCTCTTTAACCCTTTGAAACCTGGAGCGACATCACTTTTCTCATGCTGCTTTTAAACCTTTGAACTCTGAGCAAATTGGTGTGATTTCTTTCAGAAGTAAAAATAGTGGATTTAGAAAATTATTTTTTCAAACAGCCAGGGAAAACCTATATTTCTGACGTTGTAATACTACTACTACTACTACTACTTATAATAATAATAATAACATTATTATTATTATAAGTAGTAGTAGTAGTAGTAGTAGTAGTAGTAGTTTTATTATTATTATTATTGTTCTCATCATCATTATTTTTATTATTACCCAAATTATATTATTATTATTATTATTATTATTATTATTATAAGTATTTAAACCTTTGAACCCTGGGCAAGTTGGTGCAATTTCTTCCTCAAAAACATGGAAAAAAACAGATACATGCAAAGACATGTCCCACAAAATGCAAAAAAAGGTAGATTTATAAAATAATTTTTAAAAAATTACGGAAAAAAGAAAACAGCTAGGGAATAACTATATTTCTGACATCATTATTATTATTATTACCCAAATTATTATCATATGTTATTACATTATTTAAAATTATGGTTCAAAATTGTTATAATTTTCAGCACTCTTTACAGTTAATTTCCTTGTTTGTATGTAAATACAATATATAAAAATATCTTTAAAAAAAAAAGAGAAGAAATACCCAACATGACATTATGCAAATTCATAAAAATGGACAGAATTCAATAAACTGGGGTGCCAGTGGCCCCACAGTCTAGATGAAAACTTGACAGAGTTACGTGCTTGACATGCTAATTTTTTGGGTCGTTTTTTCACTGCTCATTGCCTTCTTCCCATGTTTTAACAGAAATCAATTTGCTCAGATTTCAAAGGGTTAAATATTAGCAGCCACTTGTTGAAAATGTCACTGAGTTGTTGTTACAAACAATCATTTTTATTGGTTTGAGATAACTGGTATGGGCAGAGCAAAGAGTCAAAATATCACTGGTCCCACAACTTGCAAGGAAAGACATGTGACATGGTGGCACCAAGGAGAAAGGCAGTAAAAGAGCAGGGACAGCATGGCAGAAGAGCTGGAGGGTTTTTTAATGAATAGCCACAAGTTACATGAATTATTTAATGAATTAATGACTGAACTGATAAATGGATTTGACCATTTAAAAAACAAGAATGACTTTCCCATTTTACCTAAACATGTCATCAGAGTGAGGTTGGTGTTCTTGATGTGTTTGAAGGTCCAATGTTTCTAAAATGATTTTGCTTGTCAACATATTTTCATTATAGAAATACAGCAGAGATCTGTAGTAAGCTCTAACAGCGGTATTCACAGTTTTAGGTGTTTTTTCATGGTATTCTACCAAAAAGTCGTCTCAAATAACTTGACTTCACTCTACATGTTATTCCTATGGTCTGAGACAGTCCAAAAATATCAGTGAAAATAAACAAATCTCTCTCAAATCTAAAAACTAGAGTGCTAAAACTCAAAGTTGTGATGTCATCAAGTATAAAGTCTGGAGCTGCTCCACTGACAGTGAACTGGGAAACATGTTGTAGACGACACTGAGAGCACCCAGGGGACTGTTCTGAGTATATGGGAACATTTTCTGCTTCACAACTGAGAGCACTACAATAGAATAAAGATCATAAAAAAAGAAAACAAATATTCCACAAAATCTGGCTCCAGTTTTTTGTTTAAGGAGCAGCTCCAGACTTGATGACATCATTCAGTCAGTAACACTTAACATTTTAACACATCTCATGCAGGACAAAGGTGTGACATGTTTTGTTAGTATGTGTAGGTTTTATAATTCTCTACATGTTGGCTATCCAAAGCATTTCAGCAGGTTGAAATTCACAATTTTTCCACAAAAACAGATAAAGAAAAAGTACATGTACAATGCGTCAGAAATAATGGAGATGTTAAATGGACGACCCTGATTATCAAAACCTTGAGAATGGGGGCCCAGACATCAAGCAAACTACATTTCAAAATGTGTTTATGAACACGTTGTTGGATTTTAATTTAAAAAGACTTGGTCGTCTCTGAAATCCAAGACACATTTGTTGTAAAAATTCAGCAAAACTACACAGTGCCTTAGAAAAGTACTATAACCCCATTTTCACACATTTAAAATAAACGTGTTTGTCTTCTCATCATCAGTTTCAAACCTTCTAATGTATAAAGACACAATGTTTTAATGCTGTCTCCATTTGTCTATCTTGGTTATAAAATAAATCTTAATTTTTAAAGAAAGGGAATAGTAATCAGTGGAGTATTTTTTGTTTTGATGTTTGTTCCTTTGTACACACATAAATGATAGAGTGTGTAAATTATATGTAGGTGTTCTTGTAAAGTAAGTATAATGCTGTCGGTACCCCTTCCCCCTGTTTCGTTCTATTAAGTCATATTTCTTTATTGGTTTTGGATCTTGTACTATTGGTAGAGATTGTTATTGTTGATGTTGAGTTTGTTAATTTTTTGATTGATTTTGATTAGATCTGTACTTGCATGGTGAAGAGTAACTAAGTACTAACTCAAGTACTGTCCTTATGAAGTAAGTTTTGAGGATATTGTCCTTCAGTATTTCTACTGATATTGTAATAATGAAATGTTGTACTTTTTACACCATTACATTTATTTACCATAAGCATTTTGAAGGAGGGGTGAGTTTTATCATCCATCCATCCATTTATTTTCATCCGCTTATCCGGGGCCGGGTCACAGGGGCAGCAGGCCGAGCAAAGCACCCCAGACGTCCCTCTCCCCAGCAACTCTTTCCAGCTCCTCCTGGGGGACCCCAAGGTGTTCCAGGCCAGACAAGATATGTAATCCCTCCAGCATGTTCTGGATCTGCCCCGGGGCCTCGTACCAGTGGGACGTGCCCAGAACACCTCCAGCAGGAGGTGCCCAGGAGACATCCTGATCAGATGCCCAAACCACCTCAACTGACCTTGTTTGACGAGAAGGAGCAGCGGCTCTACTCCCAGCTATAGATTACCTTTACAAACAGTACAAAGTAGTAAAAATCCGGCCATGATAAATGGTGTAATTTTGGCGATTATAAAAGAAAACAAGCCTGCATGTTTTCTTTAAAAAATTGGTGGTAAAATAAATACAAAATAAGCCAAAAATAAATAATATAAGTCCCTCCCCAGTGCTTAAATAATATGTAACATGCCTCCGCCTTTTTGCACCACGCCATACTCCTCTTACATGTAACGAACAGTCCCTTAAAGTGGGCAAAATGTTTGAGTACAAACAAAATTAGACTTGGAGTAGTGCTTTTGTGATTAACAGACACTAAGACTTTGAGTGACATTTTCTTAATTTAAAAAAATAGTGCTTACCTCCCACAGTACACCTATACAATTGGATGCAATCATTTTTCCAAGTAGGTTGTGGGTTATGTATATCTTGTGTCAGGGATTTCAGTAAGAAGTGTAATTTTTGTGGCCACTGTTTGTAATGTGTTAATTTTGTATGTTTATGAAAAAAATCATAATAAAAATATTGTTAAGAAAAAAATAGTGCTTTTCTGTCAATATATGAATTTAGGTCCACTGGAGGACAGAAATAACTTAAAATATTTTATTTACGGATTTCGTTTCTTGTGGTCACTTTTGCTTCAGACGGAACTAATTGTCAGTAGGTCTTATATCTGGTAGGAACACTTATCGAGCACACCGGAAGCGCGCTCTCGACGGAGATAGCCGGGGAACATGCCTAAGTAAGTGCAGATATTGTTTCTTTTTTTATGCTTAATCTATGATTTTCATGGTTAAACCGACGCGATTATTGTTTACAAATGCATTTAATAACAATTGACGGGAAAATATAATTTAAAAAACAATTAAACGGACCAATTTGTTTCCAATGAACGCTGTGAGCTTTGTTTGGGCTCTGTCTATTTGCTGGACTCCACCTCGATGTGATCGTTAACAGTAAGAGACAATCACTGAGCCCGTGATATTAAATCATTTACTGTGCACGATTTCTTAGTATTTTTAGGACTTCTCTTCCATGTGGAGATGTGATTCAATATGTAAACGTCGGGTCCGAATAATGACTCAGTAATGCGTTTTTTACAATGTTAAATAAACTTTTTATCAGGGATAAGAGCAGATTGTGTTGATGGTATACTAAGTTATAAAAATCTATGCACAATAACATCCACTTACCTCCAAGGTGAACGTCGTCTCTGAGGCCACAGCTTTATAAAGTGGAGCAGCTGCAACTCATCATAATAAAATAAGTAGATAAGACATTCACAGATATAAGGAGCATGGTGCTAATAAAATCAGGTACATACATTTTAAATGTAATGTCGGGTTTCAGTCAACCAGGTCCCAGATTAACTTTTATAAAATAATGTAAAGATTCTGCAGGACAGTGTGCTGACCTGTCTCTCAGAAGCCAAGATGTCCAACTGAACAGGGACCTATAATGTTGGATATCTCTAAAGAACAACTGAAACACATTACTGTTGGCTGTTCTTGTAAAGGAATCCTTTGCAATGTCGCCATGATGGCTGAAGACCAAACAAACAGGTTTACACAATTGTATGTCTATATTGCAATACTTTTTTAGTTATGTGTTAGTGTAAATTAGATCTTTGTTAGTTTTTCCCTAATGTATGTATTCTTAAGTTAAAGTAACTGCTTTTGTGTTAACCCCAAATTCTGTTTTTTCAACAGGTTTTACTGTGATTACTGTGACACCTACCTTACACATGATTCGGTAAGTCATGTTTGTATGTATACAAGGAATCCATGGTAATATCTGCAGGCCATAGGTATCAGCAGATAAAGGGTTTAAAATGAAATATCCAGAGCTCCTACAGTCATGGAAAACCTCAAAGTAATGGTATTTCACAGTCATGTTTTCCAGTCCTGGAAAACTCATGGCATTAGTATAAAATCATCGAAAGCTTTAAAAAAGTCTTGGATTTTTGTCACAGTAATCTTCTGTGGATAACCTTCCACGTAATGTAACATCACAGCAGTGTTACTGTCTGTAGCGGAGAATGTAAAGCAGTTCTCATATGTGTTGATGTGCATTTTCTCCCTATGTTCTCTCTGTCTCTTCTTCTCCTCCTTCACATATTCCAGCCTACCTGAAATTTTGTTGGAATAGAGTGTGAATCTGATATGTGTGAAAAACACTGAGCAAGTAGGACAAGAAAAATAAAGTTGTTATTATGGATTCTTGAAAAGTTTTAAAATTTTGTCCATGCAAATGTTTGGGAACCCTGAATATGAGCATAGGTCTGAAATAAATGTTTCTGCTGATATGTCAGGCCGCTATGTTGCTTCAAAAATGTCACACTAATTGGTTAAAATCTGTCATATTTGCCCTGGTTGTGACTTTTGTCAGGATTGTCTCAGGGAGAGAGTCATCCAAGCCTGGTAAAACAGGATGAATGTCATAGTTTTGTTTGAAAATGTTACAGAAAAATAAAAAATAAGGCATGTTTTACATGTAACCTAAGTAGTTTTCTTATTTTGCTCATTAAATATCTGCATTTCGAAAACCATTATATTTTATTTGTGCATCTGCCCCTGAGCCATCGTGATAGGAGTTGGCATATTAACATTAATTCTACTACAGGAGAGGCTTTGTTTTTCCTCCACAATTAGGTGGAAAAAATACATGCATATATATCAGCAATTTGCCCGAATGAGTTGGAAAATATTGGCATATCCGATATCAACAAAAGTCCAAATATCATGCATCCATAGCATGTACCAAATCTGTCTTTGTCTGCTGCTCCTGTTAAATGTCCTCAAATCTGTTCTCTTTTTGTTCCAGCCATCAGTGAGGAAGACCCACTGCAGTGGCCGGAAACACAAAGAAAATGTGAAAGATTACTACCAGAAATGGATGGAGGAGCAGGCCCAGAGTCTGATCGATAAAACAAGTGAGCAAATTATCGCCTCAATTATCTGAAGACATGACTGAGTGAATCTAGAAGTACCAAGAAACACTGCGGTTGCTCTTAAGACATTTTGCCACTCATTCAGACTACGTCTCAGCTGAACTTTTAAATATCAGATAACCTGGAAGATGATTTTCATCGACATTTTGGGTCTTGAACGTGGATTTTAAATGAGTCAGCTCTTTGAGATGCAGCTCCAGTGACAGTAACATCTTACTGATGATTATTTATTTGATTGTGTAGTCAACCGTTGACACTCCCAATTCACAGAATGCTTTTTCTTCTCCATATTTCATATCCTGGTTAGTTACAGACAATAAACTAGGTGTTGGAGTAAAGCCTGTTACAAGGCATGCTTATGCACGTGTGTGGGATATCCAAGCTCCTTGCATAATAAATAGTGCACTATGTACACCAGCTTACTGGGGCCCCCTCTGAGATTACAAACCACTAATCCACATGAGAGATGCTGGAGCAGAGCGTTGTCCACAGTGTAAGGAACATGTTGTTTTACAGACAAAATGTTCCTTTGTAACACAAAGATGGCAGGCTACACATTATTTCAGCATGTAAAGAATGCAAAATACGTTTTATTTTTATTAAGTAGACTGCTTTATTGGAAATTACATGTTTGGTCTGTATTTTTTTATTCGGCACAAATTTTGGACCCGATTGTGTATTTTGAAATGTTAAAAAGACCCTTTGTGGTGCACTTTGTGTTGTTGTTTGCATCCTGTACATACAGTACGAAACAGGCTTGAATTAATTCTTCACAAACACAAAAAGCAAAGACGAGACTGTGTGCTTAACATGAATAATTTCTGTGGTTGTTTTGTGTGATAACGTTTTGTCTTTTTCTCCCGACAGCGGCTGCTTTTCAACAGGGAAAGATTCCTCCCACGCCGTTCCCTGGCGGCCCTCCCCCAGGTGAGTCCACCTTCTTTCAGCTCCGCAGTAATTTGATTAACTCAGCGTAACGTAGACACAGTGCTCCTTGATAGTTAGATTCGTAGTCAACAGGGAAAGGCTGTCAGCGTTTTGCTCCGTATCAAGGACGACTGAAATGAATTTCATTACAATAAACAGAAGCGCGAAGCTTTCGGTTCCTGTGGGATAACAACTAATTAAAAATTGATAGATCTACCTCACGACTGGACATGAATAGAAAACTAAAGAAAACTACCTTTTTTGTTTGACAACCTGCGTCTCCCTTCACCTCCTCTTTGTTTTTACATTTTATTAAACACTGTTATGGATGAATTCTGCCGATGGCTCTGCTTAAACAAAGGTAAACACTCAAGTTATATTCAGAGTGTCCTTTGAATGCAAATAAGCAGCACTTTTAAGTTATGAAAGACGCCTGGCTTTCAGCACTTTGATGTTTCTAAGGGAGACAACAGACAGAGCTCCACCAAGGCCAAATTACTTGTGGCCAAATTGGCAGATGTCTTCGTCAAAAAAATAGCAAAAGTACACTCAATTGCGAGTTTAATAAGTACACCTCAGTGTCCAAGGCAACGTTTCTCCCCCTGGCTCATTTTGCCTGTAGAGTTTTACAGGTCCCTTGTTTATTGTCACCGACACAGTGGCCAAAAAATGAATAATTTCCCATAATTTTGGTGATTTATTAAACATAACATGTACAACAGTGAATTTCTCTTTAGATTTGGTTGTTTTCCCCTTTAGTTATAGATATATATTGCTGATGTATGAAACTGTACAAAATAGGGCTGGGCGATACACCGATTATGTACGATATATCGATATATTTTCAAGCAAGATATGAATTGAGACAATATTGTTTATATCGATATAAGGTCAAGTTGCGTCACATAACGCACACCCGTGTGCATCTCTCCCTCTCACGCTCTCCGCACAGCTCCGCCCCACTCACTCACTCACTCACTCACTCACAAGTTCTCCATCAGCACACAGAGAGACACAGAGCTGCTCCTCCGTTCAATCTGTCTGTTCATTAGTCTACAGTGAGACATTGGTCTGTATGTTGAACGTGCTGCACTAACTCAGTCTGTGAGATGAATGAAATTAAGGTAGAACACGTGAAATCCAGCGCCGCGCTGCTAGTTTGTGTGTAAGGTGGAGCACAGCGTGTTGCTGTTCTTCTTAGTAGTAACGAGAACAAAGTGTCTCTCGCTCCTTCCCTCCCTCGGCCTCTCTGTTGATGCTCTGTGCATAAATAAGATTAATAGCCTGAATAAAAAAAAAGATTTCAATCATTTTCCAGCACTAGATTGATTTCAAAGGCCATGGAAAACAATTTTGTAACTCTGCCCACAAAGGCTTTTAATTGTTTGAAACTACAGTGGATTTAGACCTACTTCATACTTTTATATTCTTGTTTTAGTTTTGTGTCCTGTGCTGCAAACCTTTAAACCTCTGTAGCTCCAGTAATAGAAGCAAAAAGTGAACGTACAGTCCTGCTATTTACTTAATATCATTTTTCATTAACACGTGCAGCTGTATATTTTCGAACGGGGAAAACAGTCCCTGTCTTTGCTTTTTATTTTGATCACAGCCGTGTATCGCCAGTCATTCTGTAAATACCCAGATATGAATATTTGTCTGTATCGCCCAGCCCTACTCATCCACAATTAGCAGCTGAATCAACACTGTTCTAAAACACTGAATATTAAAACCTTCATGAAGGTAGGATTCATTAATGGCTGTTGCATTAGACGGCATTAGTTTTAGCAAGGTGTACCTAATAAACTGGCAACTGAGTGTATATATTGGGTCAAGGGGCATTGCCTCAAATGACGACAACATATGCCAAACTTGGATAAGAGAAATTATAAGAGGTGGACTCATTTTGATTTCGTATAGTGTTTACATGATGGTGATTATTTACAAAGGTGCATTTTTTTCTGTTGAGTCGAAAGACATAAATATGACATAACTGATCCATGGATCCATGTGAATCTGATGTAACTCATGTTAATCTTGGTCATTTTAACATTGATTTGTCGACTAACATTTGCTGTTTGTCTCTCAGGTGGTCCTCCTCGTCCAGGCATGCTACCAACGCCCCCTATGGGAGGCCCACCCATGATGCCCATGATGGGGCCTCCACCACATGGAATGATGCCCGGTGGACCTGGTGAGAAACTCGTCATAACTTGTGTCACACAACACTTTAAAGCACTTTGTCCAGTAAGGTAGAACGATGCTATATAAAGCCAACCCGTTCACCATTTGTCCCTTCACTGTCACATTTCAGGAGGCATGAGGCCGCCGATGGGAGGACCCATGCAGATGATGCCAGGACCGCCACACATGATGCGTCATCCTCGACCGATGATGATGCCAGTCAGGCCGGGCATGATGCGACCAGACAGATAAGACCGGCTGGATTTTCTCCATTCTTTGCTGCCATGAACAGACACTGTCTAGTGAGGACACTTCAGTTAACACTCGGATTTTTCAACAAATGTCCAGACTCGTCCAACCTGAATTTCCTGATATGATGTTATTTTTGTATAATAACTTCATTTTCCTGTGCCAGAATCGTGGTATTTATTACTGTTCACATCATTAGAAATCATTTCAGATCCCTGTTTAAAGATTTTTTTTTTTTAAACATCCTCTTGTTTGAAACTTTGAAATATCTCGTCTCGCTTTGACAAACTGTTCAGCAGGCACATTTAAAGAGCCTGTTTGACATGACAATATTTGTTACTATATTTTTACTTTTGTTTTTAGGTTTTACGTGTTTTTGTTGAATGTCATTGCTTTGAGAATAAAACAGTGATTTCAAACCTGCTTCTTTTAGATTGTAATTAATATAAACAAAAGTCATCTTAATGTTTTAAAAGCATCTTTTTGACGATTGACCCACGCAGACTGGCCAATCATAACGTAGCATCGGGCCGGCTCAGACCAGAGTCAGACAACAACACAGCTGTGCTCCATTGACTCTAATGCAGTTGTTTTAGATTTCCTTCATTTTCAGGCTGGTTTTGTGGATTTGGAGCTAAATGTTGTGCCTGGGGCACGTCGTGTATTAATGATACTCGTTACCTGGAGAGGTTGGAAAAAGATATACGTTTCTTCCCTGTTCCAAAACCAAAATCAAACCCTGAAAAGTGTAGGGTTAGCTAGCTAGCTACTGAAGATATAGCCTACTGAATGTATACACATGCTGCTTTTGCTTTGTAATGATTATAACAGTGAAACAAAGACCGACCCTGCTGTACAGGAACCAGTGAAGGGAAGCAGGGAAACTTCGCTGATATTGAACCAGCTGTGTGTCATCGCAGTGTGCAGATGAACGTTGTTTGACATCCCCGCCTGTCTAGTTCACACTACGAGCGACACAGCAGCAGTGTGCCCAGCTACATTATGACCAAGTTGCTGGTGAAATGTTGTTCAAGCGTTCATTGACATGGTTTTGTCACCACAGGCTTGCGTGTGTCTGCTACCTTCCACAAAGCACCTTGACTGAACGTCATCTAAATCTGAGTCCCATTTCAATATCACAATTTGCCACCCCATTGCATCCCTGTATGCACGGCTATACACAGAAAGCTAGCATAGTGTCTGCTAACTACACTGTACCACAGCTAACAACAGCTGTTGTAAATATTTTGAAAATAGATGTTTGGGAAGCACGGAGCATACGACTGTTAAGACGAGACTTGGATTATACTGCACAAGTGGTGTGAGAATTTGTAAATGGATGTTTTGTGAAGTTTTGCTGTTGTTAACTGTGGATCCCTTTACTTCAGTTTATCAAGAATATTTGCCTTTTTTGGATTCTTCGTTAATCGTGGAGGCATGCGAGAAAAACAAAGCTTTCCTCACAAAGTCAAATGTTTAATTTAGTTTTAGTTTAGTTTATTTAAGAATGGACAGCGCAAATTAATAAATACACATGGTATAAAAATGCCAGAATTAGCCAAAAGGCTACACAAGGCCACCGAAAATACAGCAAAGCACGAAAAAGCAACCCAAAAAAACAGCACACACACAAAAAAACAATATAAAAGACTGAACACATCAACAAGAAAAGATTTTAACATGATATTTTAGTAACAAGACTGTTACGTTCAGTGCTAAAACCTGAGGCAAAATCAATGCAATATAAAAGAACAAACAATTTTTAGAAGCACTAGAGGCCGCAGTGACATATTTCCATGTTATAGTTTTCCTTTAACTATAGCGCATGACCATAAAGAGTCAAATCCTCACATCTGAGAGGCTAGAACCATAAAATTATTTGGCATTTTTGCCTAAAAATAACTAAAACCATCAAAATAATTGCTCTCTTTCAAAACATTTTCACTGTAAACTTGCCAAGACATCCCTCAAAAGAGATAAATGTTTGCTTCTGCACCAAGAGGCAGCAAACATTCAGAAAACATTAGGCCCATTATTTTTGCCTGGCATTTTCAAAAGATTAAAGTTGTCAAAGCTAAATTGAGTAATTAAGATGAACAGTCGCTAAAAAAAAAAAGGCAAAGAGGTCCCTTATTTGAACCCGAGCGTGCCACCTGAGGTTCCCCTGAGTGAATTTGACACGTTGTGTCGGGCTGAAGGTGTGAATGTGTTTAAGTGTGTTAGCGAGAGACTGGTGAGCTCTGCACTCTCCACATCCTGAATATTACGAGCAGATATAGAAAACAGACAGATGTATAAAATATTGCTGCAGTAGATGAATGAGAACGCTGACCCGGCCCTCATTAGTTTATTCAGTCAAGCATGTTTGAAGAATTACAGCTCTTACATAAGAATCTGTGGCTGCTAGTGAATCATTATCTCTGCTGACATTTGTGTCTACAATGCCTCGCAACAATCCAGCACTCCTCCTCTAGCTGCATTGTACCTCCTGTATCCATAATCACAGCCGTCCCGTCTATAATTATGAAAATGTCTCAACAGATGGAGCCAGAGAGTCGTAATGCTTTGCAATTAGAGGCAAGACAGTGGAATGATGTGCGATGACTGATTATGTGCTTCCGTGGACTGTCAAATTTCTTTGTATCTCACACTCCCAGAGGACATTTTTGTGGCTTTATGGTTTAGGAAATTTCTAGGCCACACATATAAAAAAGAAACAAATTTGTTGGGGGGCAATAGCCATATGCTTCACGCTGTGTTTGCCAATTTATATACTTGCAGACCGGAGGGAAAGCACCGCAAAGACAATCCAGGGCTGCTCTGCTGCTGCTGCTGCTGTGCACCGCATCAGATAACTTTTGGTAGCTGTCAGTCATGCATGTTGTAAATGGTGATCCTCAAAGAGACTTTGGCAGATTACATGCAATCTGATGGCCACTCTAAAGGATGGGTTCCATTAAAAGTCCTATAAACATCCACTCCCCACGTCAGCGAGACAGGAATAAAACCATGTTAATGCACATTTTATGCATATGTCGAGCATAGGCGGATGCCTGTGTGTCATCTGAAATCGGAAGAGTCTTTATGAATATTCAATCTAGCCATGAAGTGGAGCGTTGCCCTGAAGGGAATGAAGTGGAGTGGGGAAAAGTGTTTATGATTAGAGCTCAGGAGTTGAGGAAATAAGCCTTGATCATGAGAAATGTGTATTATAATAAATTTAACAGGAGGGAGACCACTCGTGAAAAGACACACACTGTGGGGCTTGATCAGATATTTTCAATGTTAGACGAGACAAATTTGGTTCTGAAAGAAAAAACGCTGTTCACATTTATTTCTGACAATCGCAGGAGTGACCTTTGGGAGGAAACAGCGTTCCCTTGATGTTGCTGTTGCTGCATGCTGCACTGTAAAAACACCAACTTTGATATTTCTTTGTTTAAATGAGGATTGCAGGCAGCTGACTCATAAATATAAAATTTTATGATAACTTAGCGTCTTAACCCTTTAAAACCTGGGGCAACATCGCTTTTCTTGTGCTGCTTTCAAACGCCTCTCGCAAGTATTTAAACCAATGAACGCTGAGCACATTGGTGCGATTTCTTTCAGAAACATGGGGAAAAGGCAACGAGCAACTTGGTTAGATATGTCCCACAAAATGCAAAAAAAAGGTAGATTTATAAAATTATTTTTTTTTTAAAAAGGGAAAAAGGAAAACAGCTAGGGAATAGCTATATTTCAGACATTATATTATTATTATAAGCCAAATTATTATTATATTATTTGAAATTATGGTACAGAATTGGTAGCATTTTTAAACACTCTTTCCAGTTCATTTCCTTGTTTCTATGTTTTTAACTTCCTCTCTTTCTCTCTCTCTTTCTTTCTTATTTAGAAAATTAGTTTTTTAAAAACTAGGAAAAAAGCTAGGGAAAAATATATAATATTAATGGTATTAAGAATCATTATTATTATTTCATTTTAAAATAATTATCATAATTTTTAAGCCTTATTTTCCTTATTTTAACTTTGGTTTCTCTCTTTTTTTATTAATTTACTTGTTTTTATTTTTCTAGTTTTACTAATTTTTTGTGTCATTTTTTTCTTTCGTTGCTCATTTACCTTCTTCCCATGTGTTCATAAGAAATCAAACCAATATGCTGAGGTTCAAAAGGGTAAAGGAATAGCTTTTTTTCACTGACTTGCACTCTTAGATTGTTTTGGTGTGAGTTGCAGAGTGTTGGCGATATCGGCCGTAGAGATGTCTGCCTTCTCTTAAATGTAAAAACGACACGGCACTGTGGTGCTTAAAGTGCCAAAAAAAAAAACCGTGAAAACTTCAACAGCAATGTCTCTTTCTAGAATTCATGACTCGATTAAAGCTCATTTAAACTCCCTTGAAATACAAAAATAGATGCGTCTGTTTCAAACCTAAATGTTACTGCCTTCATAATTTCATGCGTTCTTTATGTTGGCATAGTTACAACCAGTAGATGGCTCCAGAGGGCAGAGTCAAAAGTTTCACACAATAGTCAAGGTGACGTGGAGGAGGTCATAAGGCTACCTTTAAATGGTGGCAGCGATGTAGACAGCGGTGGTACGTTAGGCCTTTCAATAATTTGCAACATGTGGACGGAGACTTCTTTTTATTATGTCATCAATTCATTCGATTCTGTCATTATTTAAATTTCTTTGTCGTCTCCCACGGTCATATCTTGCTTGAAATATGCTACACTGCCTCCATGATCTCTGGTGGTGCTGCTCGGTTTCGTTCATACCTGTCAGAAAACGTGAGCAAATACGGACAGTCTATCGCTGTCTCTGTATCTTATGTTGAGTATAAATGAGCCCTTACTCAAGATAATCCACAGACCTTGTCGTGTGCAGTTTCACGTAGGAACTATTTTCTTTCTCCCTGAATTATACCTGCTAACTGTATCACCACACAAAAGGAAGCGTTCATCTACTCATGGATGAGACGCCTGTGCTTGTGACAGCGTGAGATGTAAACATGAATGTCATCCTCCCTACTTAATTTTACTCAAGTACATTTCCCCAAAGTATCCTAGTTACATCCAACAAATAGGGAAGGAAGGAGGGACAGACGAGCAGACGAATGAAGGATTGGAAGGAAGGGAAAAACTATATTTTGATCGTGCTAATTTTTCTTGTAGGCTCCATTTTTGAGGTGATGTACACGTTAAATAGAAGCCGTTGTATTCTCCAGTATCTGTATGGACATATTTTGTGAGCACAGTTGTACTCAGCCTGGATGCACCAGTTCTCATCTATCATTTTAAGACCGGAGAGTCCTGCAGCACAGACGGTGAGTAATGATTCAAGAAGATAAAGATTTGTGACAGGTAACTGTGCGGTGACTGCTCCACTGCAGTGTGTCAGCCTGGGGTCAAAGGTTTCCTTTAAATCATTTAAGTTGTGAAGAAGACCTCATTTTTCTTTGAGTGTGATGTAGGCTCCATCTTTAGGGCGGTGTACATGTGAAGAAGAAAAAAATGTCATGATTTATTTTCTTTAAGCAGCATTTACTTTAACTTTTACTTTAGATACTTAGGTACATTTAATATCATTAAAGTATTTTTGATAACTAAGTACAGTAAATATCAGATATGTTAAGACTTTGGTTTAAGAAATAGTCTATTAAGTAAATGGACTTCACTTGTATCACACTTTTCTAGTCTTCCCACCACTCAAAGTGCTTTCACACCATATGTCACATTCACCCGTTCACACAATGGTGGCTGAGGCTACCATACAAGGTGCCACCTTCTTCTCAACCATTAACTTGCACTCACACACCAATGGAACAGCCTTCAGGAGCAATTTGAGGTTCAGTGTCTTGCCCAAGGATACTTTGACAGGTGGGCTGGAGGAGCCGCAGTTCAAACCGCCAATATTCCAATTAATGGACGACCCACTCTACCTCTGAGCCACAGCTGCCTCAGTGACTAACTTCTACCAAGTTATTACTGGTAAAATATCTGTACTTTTCCTCAGGTGAGGTTTACCGATACTTCACAAAAGTCTCAAAGTATTAAATCTAACGTTTCTTGAGCTGTAACAACCATGTTATTACAAAATTCCCTCTCTGTGTCACTGTCTCCTCACACTTGAGTTGATTAAGCCTTTTTTAATTTTTATTTTATTTTTCATTTAGTCCGTGCAGTGCGTACTTGATTTTTCACCATCTAACAGAGATGTATAAAGTACCAGAGACACAGACTTGAGTAAAAGTACAGATATTCTGCCAAGAAAATGATTCGAGTAGAAGTTGAAGTCTTCTTTAAGTATTAAAGTATTCAATATTTTTTGTACTTAAGTATTAAAAGTAGTCTATTTTAAAATATACTTAAGTATTGAAAGTGAAAGTACAAGTATGAAGTTTTAATATGTTATGTGGTTAATAAAGAAAGTCTGAATATCATATTGTTTATGCAGTATCTTCAAACGTTTAGCCTGAAGGACACTCACACTTCCTTTGGCTATAGCAGCAACAAGGCTGGGAATGTACAAGACGTAATACATGTACATGGAGTCTTAAAATCAGTCTCTAAACAAACTTAGAAGGCCCAAAACAGAAGGATTTTGACAGCAAACCATCAGGATATTTAAATCAATTCAGCACCTTAAAAGAAGGCGCTTACATCACTTGTTAGACCAGCTCGAGCTCTCAAAGCTCACGTACAAGTATTTCTGTCGTCAAAACAAAGAAAGTGATCAGAGCACCTTAAACACTGAGCTTAACTCTTTCTAGAAGAAAACTCTGAACGCGATGTTGTGATAAGGCAGATTAATCACTGCCAGCTCCACCAAACCTGCCTGTAGTCAGTGGCAGAGCCATCTACCGCTCTGGCTGTGATACTGTAATGGTCCTGTCAAAATATTTATGATTGTGACGAGTAAAGATGCTGCTCATAGAAAACGTATTGGAGTAAAAGTATTCGACTCATCGAAAATATGTAGAGGAGTAAAAGTGGAAGCAGGAGAAAAAAATAAGACTCCCGTACAGTACTTAGTACGTAAGTATGGTAGTGAAGTAGTCCTACTTCATTACTTTACAGGCATCAGCCCCAGAAACCTACTCACTTTATAAGGTAGTTATTGTGCATATCATACTGTATTCTGTACCATGCACTATGTACTTCCTGTTTATATTATGTAAGGCACCTGCACTAGTAACCTGGTCACTTACCAAATATCTTCTGTGTTTTTTATATATTTTATTTTGTACATACTGCTTACGTTAGGTACATGGATTTACTGCAGTCTGCACTGAACCTTGGATTTCATTTTTATTTATTGCATCCATTTTCTAACAGCTTATCCTCTTGAGGGTCGCGGGGGGGCTGGAGCCTATCGCAGCTGACACTGGGTGAGAGGCAGGGTACACCCTGGACAGGTCACCAGACTATCACAGGGCTGACACATAGAGACAGACAACAACCATTCACACTCACATTCACACCTACGGGCAATTTAGAGTCACCAGTTAACCTGCATGTCTTTGGACTGTGGGAGGAAGCTGGAGTACCCCTGGACGTGCAAACTCCACATAGAAGGACTCCTGGGATTGACCAGGAACCCTCTTGCTGTGAGGCAACAGTGCTAACCACCACAGCACTCGTGTCTACTTTTGGACATTATAATGGAAATTAGCATTTTGCTAAGTCTGGTGCATCTGTTGTAAATGATCAATGTCACTGCACACTGTCCTCTCATAAATCAAATAACCTTATAAAACTAATCTACTGAAGCCTTTTACTTTCTGAAAAAAATGTGAACCTGTCCTTTAATATCAGATTATGAATATCACATAATAATCGTTCACATGGCTTTCTCTGTATTTCAGTAAGTTTTTAATCAGGCGGTTCTCACTTGCTTTCAGTCACCAGTGAGAGGAGCTCCACCTCCTAAATCTACTGAGTCAGTGATGATTCAGACAGTTCAGTTTAAAGATCTGGAGTTTAAGATTTGTTAGTACATGTATTGAGTACTGGGGGTGCATTTACAGAGATTAAATTCAAAGACGGATGAATTAAAAGAGAAAATTTGAGACAATGTCGTTGTATTTTGTTGCCTGTAAATCGACTTGACGTTCTTTTTTTTTACAGTGCAGTTCACACTCACCTCTTTGATATTCCTGTCATACAAGTGAACGCATTAATGTCCCGAATATCAACTCTCCGAACAGGAAAAGCACTCAGAAAGCTATTCTCCGCAGCCCCCAGACCCATCAGCGAGGCCGTGAAGGAGAGGGGCTTAAAGCAGGACAGCTGATTGATTAACTGTTTATACCAAACAGGTTTGACTGCGACCGCCGGCCGGGCACATCCGCCCAGATTTACGCTCTCTGAAGGAATCATTTGGCTTCTGTATTCATGATGATGCATCTTCTTTTGCTCCCAGCATGCAGTTGGCATTCTTACCACTCAACAGCCTTGGTTGAATGGAAAATGATAATCCCCCCGACTGTCGATTCCTCCAAAGCCAATTGGCTCAAAACTGCATAAAGACCTGGATGATGCTTGGGAGTACGGCATGATTGCACAGGGCTGCTGGGTGGGCTATTGATGAAAAGAGTCGCAGGGAAAGAAAGCAGTCTGCAAGGCAAAGACTTTGGTAGACTCTTTCAATACCCCCTGTCTCTCCTCTTCCTCCTCCCTTTTGTCTCTCCCTCCACCTCTATTCTATCTCCTCCTCCTCCTCCTCCTCCTCCTCCCTCTCGTTCTCTCTGCTGCCCTGCTACCAACACTACCCTGTAATTTAATCCATTTAGTCATGGCTCCAGATCAATATCCATTTTCCTTGGCCTTAAGGGAGAGCCTCTTGAATGTGCTTGTTTCAAACAGTGGTTGTGTTGGCCAGCAGGGGCTCCCATGGGCCTGCGGGCTGATACAGATGTAGTACAGCACAGTGTCTGAGAAAACAAAGCAAAGCTTACATCTAATCTCTCACTAACCTGCTGTACGAAGCACAGCTGCAGACGCTGGAGTTCTATGTGCATTTTCACATCTTTCTACAAACTTTTTTATCGCACTTTGCATCACTTAAAATCCAAAAAGACTCTCTTCTCGATCACAGATGAATTATTCTCTCCTACTGAGATGCTGAAATGCAACGCCCGGCCGGTAAGCAAATGAATGACATCAAAATAGATTCAATTAAGGCTAATTTGATTAGCGGGCCTTGTAAGTGACCAGGAAGAAAGATGGAATTATTAATCCCTCCAGGATTTGATTTACTGTCGGCACAATGCAGCATACTAGGACGGCAGATGAAGCTCCGCTATACAGCAATAAAAAGGTTCAATTACCACAAACGGTCTGCTCAAGTGTCCTTGAGCAAGATAACAACACGCCATCAGCTAGAAGTCTAAATGTGACTGTAAGAATTAGTCACTCGCTGCCATTGGGTGAACATTTTGAGCGCACATAACATTGTTAGCTGCCCTACTTCAGTGTAAACTGTCTTTAGCCGGCCCCGTGGCGGCCTGCCACCGGCCAGCTGTACGCTCTGTGGACACTGACAGTGATTCTCCTTCACCTGCTCCGCTGCGTTGTGCGTTGCCATGTTTTATAAATAACCGTGTTAAATATTCATCTGTCAGCATTTGCATCCAAAGTATTTTGCAGCTGAGTTTCATAAAGTCAAAAGGACAGGCAAACAATTTGCTCAACTATTTACTGACACGATCGTAAATCCTGCTGTGGAATAAGACATAAAGATTTGGTTACAGATATGTCAGTGTTGCATTAATTTTTAATGGATTTTGATATTGTCTCAAAACCACCCATCCCACCTGTGTTTTACTCGCATATTTTTGAGTTTATGACAGTGTGCAGGCCCAAAGGAAATATTCACTCATCAGCCAATATTTTTTATTTATAGACCTAATTAAACTGAAGACAAGTGCATTCTGTAAAGTACAATGGCTGCTTTAGAATAACGTTTGAGCTTTTAAGTCTTTTGAGTGTTTTATGCCTTCATTAAAGTGTTGACAGTGATGTTCAACAAAGAGCCACAGCCATGGATGGATTACTGAACAGGACCAGGGGCCCAAAATGTCAGGTCACCCCCCTGGCCTTCACCGCAAAATATCACTCAAGCCTTTTTACACAGAGATCGTGTTATAGGGTCGCTACAAAGTCCCTTCTTCGTGCCCCCTTTGCATTTTTACACAGAGCCAAACAACGGCAGCATCACTCTGCTCCAGTGTGTGATTAAAAACTGCATTGAGGCATTGCAGAATCAAAAGAGACATGATGGGCAGTAAATTAAACACATCAGCATCAGCCTCTCGTGTGACATATAACACACACATAGGCAGCACTTTCTAAACAACAACAAAAACAGCATTAACGTGTCAGTAACAATCATTTACCGTCCCTGTTATATGGCAGCTGATCTCGTCCTTTGCTTGGAGGGTAAGGAGCTCCCCGACCTTATTGTTCTACCAATTTGCGGACATTTACACTCACTGTTCTCCTTATTTGAGTTAGCTGCTAATTGCTAACAGCTACTTTTTAAATCTCCCGTGGTGGGCGCATGCATAACACGTCATCAAAACGTCACACTTGTGCCACCCATGATCCCATCCTGCAGACAATCCTGTTTATACAGACACTGTTACGAGGCTGTTACTACCTCCCATGGTGGATTAAAGGCAAGACCACTCTGTCCCCCCATTACGCGAACGCACCTTATGTACTTATATCGGGCGGCACGGTGGTGCAGTGGTTAGCAGCCTCACAGCAAGAGGGCTGCTGGTTCGAATGGAGATTCCATGTTCTCCCTGTGTCAGCGTGGGTTTTCTCTGGGTACTCCAGCTTCCTCCCACAGTCCAAAGACATGCAGGTTATTTGGTGACTCTAAATTGTCCGTAGGTGTGAATGTGAGTGTGAATGGTTGTCTGTCTCTATGTGTCAGCCCTGTGATAGTCTGGTGACCTGTCCAGGGTGTACCCTGCCTCTCACCCAGTGTCAGCTGGGATAGGCTCCAGCCCCCCGTGACCCCTAACAGGATAAGTGCTTACAGAATGAAATGAAAAAACCTTCACCAGGGCAACATAACAGTGTGATATCGCTGCCTTGAACAGGCAGTGTAAAAGGGGCTTCAAATTAAAAAGTGCCGACCAGGAAAAGACTCAAAGTGACCACAAGGAGATGCAAATGAACTGCAAAGAGACAAAACATAACTACAAAAGTGGCCAAAAGCCCACAAAGAGACACAAATCTACATTACTAACGAATTATTAATTAAATATACACCGATCAGCCAGCCATTAAACGTGACGGGTGAAGTGAATAACATTGATCATCTTGTTACAATACAATGATCTGGAAGACCTTGGATCCTGGCGTTCACGTTGATGCCACTATACTTAACCGTAACCGTACTCTCTGATGGCACTGGCCCCGCAGCAGGACAGTGCTCTGGACTGCTCAGGAATGACCCGAGAAATGTGACAAAGAGCTCAAGCCATCAAGCTGGCCTCCAAATTCCCCAGATCCCAATCCAGTCGAGCATCTGTGGGCTGTGTCAATACTCCACCTCACAACCCACAGGACTCAAGGATCCACTGCCAACACCCTGGTGCCAGACACCACAGGACACCCCCAGAGGTCCTGTGTTCATGCCTCGACACCACGTCAGACCCAAGGAGGCCCCACAGTGGATTGAGGGTTCCTCTAGGGTACCAGTTTGTCCTACAGATGCTAGATCGGATTGGGATCTGTGCAATGTGGAGGCCAGATTGATGCCTTGACCTCTCTGTCACATTCCTCGGGCTACTCCTGAGCAGTTTTTGCGGTGTGTTAAGGCGCATTGTCCTGCTGGGGGGCCACTGCATCGAGGAGTGCCGTTGCCATAATGGGGGTGTGCTTGGTCTGCAGCAGCGTGCATGTCAAGTAGCATCCACATGAATGCATAGACCCAAGGTTTCTCAGCAGAACACTGCACTGTAACTGTGCAGTGTGTGTAGTATTTAGTATCATGGTAATAGAATCCAGTGATTTCTAATGAATAAAAATGTTACTTGTTAAATCATGTAAACACCACATCCTTACTATGAACAGCTCTGACAGTAAAAGGTCATTTTTAGAAGCTGAAGTGCATGAAAAGCTCAAGTTCACCTAAGGCGATGGGATTCTTACGGTCCTTTTTGCAGTGTTTTTGTTTTCTCCCCCCAATTCTGAAAGTCTAAATTTGGAATAACTTGACTTGATAAATATTTCATATAACCTCACCTCCAACTAAAGGACTTGAATTTTTTATCAGGGTCCTCATCACCTCAAACATATGGTTCTTATCCATACATGCATATAAAAGTAGTTGCAAATGTCTGCCTTTAACGAGTGTCCCCGGCCCTGAGCCGATGTGCCATTACAAAGATGATTTTTTGCCTTTCTTATCACTTTGTGGCAAGAAGATCTTATTTTCTCTGCTGTTTTGTTTAAAGCGTATCCTGCTCCTGTGATCATGTAATGTTGTTCCAGTTTAGCCTGAACTGTGAGGTCGTTTCACTTACCTTCACATGATTTTTTTGCGCTTTCTGACCCAGTTTTGTTGATTTCTGCTCCAACACAACATCCTGCCACTGTCAGAAGGTTAACATTAAGTTATTATTTTAGGTTAAAAAAAAAGAAACTACACAGCCACTGCACAACTTTTTTTTTTTTTTTTTTACATAAGGTTTGATATAGCCTGTCATGTTGTGAGCCCTTTCATAACAAAAACAACAACTATATTTAATTGAAAGTGAGTTAAGACAGGAATCTGACTTTGTAATATGTATGTATATGTTCTACCATATAGACTCCTGTGACGTTGTGCTAGCAACAACAGTCTCCTCTAAACAGACAACAGGCGACTGATTTCAATTACAGAGATAGGTGAAATCAGCAGATTTGTTTATTTCTGTTTTTAATGGTGGTCTGACCTATCTTACATTTCTGCTGTGCTTATTTTAGGTCTGTATGCTACATTATGTTAAGGTAAACATCTGCTCCTTCTAAAGATGACTTGTGATTTCTGATGACTTATTAAGAGACACTAACACATTCACGCAAACATTTAACATAATTCAGTATTAACTGTAGCTCCATGTAAGGTGAATGAATGTGATGTTGACTAACCACAGACAGTCTATAGGACTAGCTTACAAAACATCCACACAAGGTCACTTAACACCGCTGCTATTTATCCCACTCTTACGAAGGGGTTTTCCATGAGGTGAACAAATCTGGCTGTTACCACCATTTACCAGCTCCGACTGGTTCAAAAAAGGAGAAGACGTCACAAAAAGGTCACAGTTGCATTGCTCGTAGTGTGAGTGCAGCATTAGACTACCTTTAAATCACACATATAAGTGTATTTCATTGTAGAGAAAAGACAGATATTGATTTAAATGTAAATAATGTTAATATAGATTGAGAGATAGACACCTAGCAAAAAAGGGATGCTGTAACCAAGCAAAATAACATTTCACTTCTGAAAAGACGTGGTAAATGAAAGCTGGGTGAATATTTTGTTGGTAGATACTGCATTTTGTGAGATAACCCAAAGGCAGAGTATGCCTACTTCTTTTGGTATAATCAGCCTAGAAAGGCGTAAAATGAAGGCATAGGCTACGACCTCTGAAACCTATCTGTTATGCAGTTTACTAGGATGAAAACACTTTTTTGCTCAACTTCACTGCTCCTGCAGTTGTTGCTCCTCTGCCAAAATGCTGAAAATGGCAATATGTAGCTCCAGAGGGAGTCATCTTATCGATTTCTGGGTTCCAACAATCATGTATGTGTGCTGTGCAGGCATAAAGGAAATGCGGATGTAGCCTCTCCTGCTCACACACTCTCTTTGTCTGTCTTCTCATTAGGAGCAGCATGAACAATCTGAAAACCCTTCAGTTCAGCACTTGTACAGCAACACACAACATGATGAATCCAGAATGAAGGTGCAGTTTTATCCATAATGATCGTGGAAGATTACCAGCATGCAGAGGGGAGAGAAGTTTCGCAAATCACTTCTTTCCCAGCCTCAGAGGCGTACACGAAACCGCCTCATGTATCCCAAATTGTTTCTATCGGGAAGCTGTCTTTGCAATCAAGTGTCTCCCTGCTTATCTCCCCTACAGAAATGTCTGTTGTTCCCTCCTGCCAGTCAATATGCGCCCAAGGTGGTATTGAAAAGCCCATCATCGGTTACCATCTCATTCATGCATGTAATGGTTTTTAATAGATTGACTCAGCTCTTGTTAGAAATGAGCAAAACCCGTCTTTATCAAAGTACGCGAGAGACTGCTGAGAGTATTGTTCTTGTGTCTCTGTTTTGCTAAAGATTTGAGTTTGTCAGCTCTCTACTAAATGAACATATTCAACCACTTCCAGGCACATTTTTATTCACTCTCCGACAACTTTTTTTGTTTTAAACTGCCATTAGAGCGGCCATGTTGTCAGGTCATACTTCATCTGTAGTTATAACAGACAGAGATTTCCAATATAAAGACATAACATTGCGCACAAAACAATACGAACGTTCTCTCTTTCTAAAAATAAGAACGAGCAGGTGAATCGAGGTTAACACACAAAACTCTCCTGTGATGTCACCTTTTAAATCTGAGGTAGTCATAACAGAAAGCCAGGACTGAATACTAGAGTGCTATCTTGCCTTTTACTCCGGCAACAAGTGAAATTGCTTCTAAAAATGTGCTCAATATAGAGTCAAGGGCAGAGTCTATTTTTAAGGAAGGAAAGGATTCTTACTCTCTAAAATTCTTTGATGTTCAAAAGTTAAAAAGGCTAAAAGCCTTTGGCTAAGCGCTCTGTATCCGAAGATGAAGGCAGATTTAACCATAGCAATAAACTTTTGCACATGAAAGAATGACTTTTTTTTAAAGGGATTTGAGACAGTAGGCAGGGTTTGTGCAACAAGGAGTAAAACGTGATAATAGAAAGACGCTCCTATTGCATATTGTACCTTGACGACTCCTCTTTTATAAATGGATTTTCCCTCAACTATGAGCACTGATTAATGTCTTTATTCTCAATGTGTGGTCTTAATCTATCTTAAAGTGCTGTGTGAGCCGTCTAATAATGAAAGTGGATTGTCTTACAGTATCACTTCCCTGAGAATAGATTTCTCGACTCTCAGCTGAATATATCAGGCATGTCTGATTGATTCATGACTGCCAATATCATTACTATCATTAGGACATACATCTCCAGTACTCTCTGGATATGGAGCATGTCAAGGGCGGCTATTATGGCGGTGTTACGCTGAAAGTGACCTGGCTGTGAACCGTCAGCATTATCTGAGGATTAATTAAGGGGGCCAGTGTACTCCATCAGAAGTGCTCGCTCTACCTGCTCTCCTCTGTGGCATCTTTTGCTCATTCATTCCCTTTGTCCCTGTCTTCCATCTGAATTTAAATGCGCCCCTCCTTTGTGTTCTCCCCGTGTACATTAGATAAGACACACACGTGAATTGTTCGTTATTAGATTCAATTGAAATTTTATGGTGTTTTCTTTAACCGTCATACTGCAATAACACAGAGAATGTGTTTAATCTGTCAGTGGCCATTGTCATCATCACCCCCCTGAAGGGAAATTCAGAAACATGGATCCGTGCCCATTGTTTTCACTGAGAGCAGCACAGAGAGCATTAACCTAACACAGGAAGCTCTGCATGCCTCTGGTTTCAACACAAACATTTACCCCTCTGTGCACACACATAAACACACACACGTGCATGCATGCATGCATGAGTGCGCCGCAGGTGAGCACACACCTACATGCACACACATCCCCGCTATCATGCCATCGTTTGTCGTCTTACATACAAATGAAGAAACTACAGCTGGAGTCCACAGTGCGCTTTGATTCTGATCTTTCCGGCATGCTGAATTTATCTGTTAAATTTATCTTTATCCTCATGTTGCCGCCAGCGCTTGTTGTGGCACATGATGCCACGCAGCGTGATAGAAAAGAATGAGCAGTCCCTTATCACACCAGACCCAAAAACTATTTTCCTTTTGAAAAGGATGCAGTATAAATGCTGTACTAACATCACTGATAACCGGGTTCTGAAGGTGAGAATTCATGGCAACAATGCTGGAATGTCCCTCACAGGATTGATTACCCCTATTTTAAATAGCCCCAACAATGCATCTTGTTCAAAGGCATCTGCAGGCTATCAGCACTCTTCAAGCCTTCACATTCAGATTTCTATGTCTCCCCCCATGGTACAGTTACAACTAAACAAGAGGCTGCAGCATGCTAGCAGCTCTGTGAGGCTGAACTTAGGCACAGCTGTGCTCTGAGCAGGGTCATTGCAATGATCCAGGGTCCTATGTTCCCCAGATTTATATGGTATATAATAAGAACATGATAATTGGTCCTATGTTTCTCAGCTCTGTGTTCACATTAAATGACATGGGCGATAGTTAGCTAAGGGGACTATAATCATGACTATTAGAGTCATCAATTTGCTCTGGACTCAGCCTTAATGGTACCTGCTTCACCTGGTGAGCTACTGGGGCTCCCAATATAGTTACTATATTTGTATGGAGAACAACTTCCAAACATATTTTAGCCCTAAATTCAAAATAATAGTCGACTAATTGATGAACCAACAATTAAGAGAGAGGGAGAAAAACAAAAGATGAAAAAAGAGAAAAATAATTATTAAACATTTTAGGGTTAGGAAATCAATAGTAGTTGACTATTGCCATTTCCAAACACGTTAGAATTAGAAAAGAGGTCTGGAAAACAACAGCAGGGTTAATGTGGCGAAACAGAATTTTGAATTTGGGAACATAGGACCCTGAAAACATATGAACTTAGGAACATAGGAACTTGGGAATGCAGCACTTTCGGAAATGTGCGACCCTGGGAACATTAGGCTTTGTGAACATAGGACCCTGGGAAAACAGGACCCTAGGAACATAGGACTCTCGAAACATATCAAGGACTTTGTGAACATAGGACCCCGGGAGACAGGAACTTGGAAACATAGGACCAGAGGTGGACAGAGTACACAACTTCACTACTTGAGTAAAAGTACAGATACTCCTTGTCAAATATTACTCCAATACAGGTAAAAGTAGCTAAGTCAAAATACTACTTAAGTAAAAGTACTAAAGTATTTGCTTAAAAAATTACTTAAGTAAAAGTACTTTTAAAAAAATCTCAGGAAATACAGGAAAGGAAAGTAGCGTTATTGTTATTCAGACGTGATTCTGCTATAGAAATGTTTACAGCTCAAAAATAAACAAATAAAGGCAAGATGCCTCAGAACACAAACTCAGCTGCATTCATCAACAAATGAAATTGCTTCATATTGACAAGAAAACAAATTTCACCCCCAACAGTATTTTTCTCACAAAAACCCAAATTTCCTTTTCTTGTAGCTACATTTGAACACATCATGCAAAAACTCAAAATCTTACCAAGAGTATTTGTCTTATTTCTAGTCAAAACAAATCTCAATACACTTAAAATAAGACACATCACCTAAAAAGTAACTTGTTTTTAGTCAGTTTTCACTTGTTTCAAGCTAATTTTCACTTGAAACAAGTGAAAAAATCTGCCAGTGGAGCAAGTTTTCTTTTTTTTGTTTGTAACAAGAAAAAAAAAAAACTTCCTCCACTGGCAAATATTTCTACTAACAGCTTTGCTGTTTGAGGTTTGAGGAAGTTGCCCCAGCCTCACTCTTTGTTTTGCAGGCAGCTGCAGTCAGTTCAGAATATTTTTGCTTTCTCTACATAAAAAAGATAAAAAAAAATCTTCAGTAAAATAGGCCCTACAATAACTTATATTGACATTTACAGATAAATAACTTATTTACTTATGTCATGCATCATTGCCAAAAATGAGCCGGATAACCCACATCAAAGACAGCCCCCACCTCACTAATGCGCGTGCACACACACACACACACGCACACACACACACACACACACGCACATATACCTATGATGCTACAAGCACAGACAATAACGTTTAAAATGTTCATCTGCAATTAAACAAACATTAAGCTAGCTAGTAGCTAAGTTACATACCGTGACGTGCTTCTTCAGGTTGGAGGACGAGTTTTTGTAGGCCGTGATATAATTTGTTCGCGGTAAACACAGCAAACACTTGATCCAATACGAATAATTCTTCGTATCAAAAACCTCGAACATGTGCTCTCTTGGTCAGGGGGAGTTATCGCTGCTGAAACCATCGACACCGCTATCGCATGATGTGGATGTGAACCGCCAAAGCTAGGTTTCATTTTAAGCATGACGTAGTACAGGTACGGCAACTGCGGCTAGGACAAACCGTACGCGACTCAGCAGAATCAGTTTGTTTTCTTTGGTAACAGAATTTAGCAAAAAAAAAAAATCATCAGCTGACGTGAGAGCAAAAGTAGCGAGTAACGAGAGCATCAATAGAAATGTAGTGGAGTAAAAAGTACAATATTTGTCCTTCAAATGTAGTGGAGTAAAAGTAAAAGTATCCCCCCCAGAACAATACTCAAGTAAAGTACAGATACTCAAAAAATGTACTGAAGTACAGTACTCAAGTAAATTTACTTCGTTACTGTCCACCACTGCATAAGACCCTGAGAACGTAGGGCTCTGGGAATGTATGACTCTGGGAAAAAGAACTTAGGAACATATAGGACCTTGGAATCATAAGACATGGGAACACAGGACCCTGGGAACATAGAATCCTTAGGAACATAGGATCTTGGAAACATAGGGTCCTGTGAACATAGGAGACTTGGGAACATAGGACCCTGGTAACATATAAACGACTTCGTGAACATAGAACCCTGGGAACATAGCACCCCGGGAGACAGGAACTTGGAAACACAGGACATGGGAACATACGGTCTTGGGAACATAGTACCCCTGGAACTTAGAACCATGTCAGCATAGGACCCTGGGAATAAGGAACTTGGGAACAAAGGACCTTGGAGACATAAGACATGGGGACATAGAATCTCGGGAACATCGGACCCTTGGGAACATGTGAACTTGGGAACATAGGACCTTTGAAACATAAGACATGGGAACATAGAACCCTGAGAACATAGGATCTTAGGAACATAGGACCCTTGGTAACATATTAACTTGGGAACATAGGACCCAGGAAAACATAGGACCCTGAGAACTTAGGGCTCTGGGAATATATGACCCTGGGCAAAAGGAACTTGGGAACACAGGACCTTGGAAACATAAGACATGGGAACATATGATACTTGGAAGCATATGAAACTGGGAACATAGACCCTGGCAACATAGAACCTCTTAGGACTTTGGGAACATAGGCCGCTGAGAGCTTAGGACTCTGGAAATATATGACCCTGGGGAAAAGGAACTTGGGAACATACAGGACCTTGGAAACATAAGACATGGGAACACAGGACCCTTGGGTACATGTGAACTTAGGAACAGAGGGGCCTAGAAACATTGATAAATTCACTGAATTAGTGAAAGCCTTTGATCTACTGATAAATATCCGGAGATCACCAAAGTCAACAGGATTATAGATGTCTACTAAATCTGACAACAATACATCCAATAATTGTTGAGACATCTCACTAAAACCAACCGACCATCACTGCTATCCATGAAGCCGTGCTAAAAGCGTGGCTAAAATGCCAGTAAACCATTGAACACCAGTAGAGAATTGACAGATCCGTTCACTGTGGGGAACCTCGTGTCGATTTTCCCATAACCCACAGATGTTGCAGATGCTATTGATAAGCGAGGTGTTTGAGGAAATTCACAGAATAAACCCAGCGAGATTACCAACTAAACCCAGCTAGACGCTGAGAAAAGATTGTATCTCTACCCTCCAGTCTCTCCGTCTCTCTCCCGCTCTCTAACACTGATGGATATCCAGCGCTACGTCTTCACTCAGCCATGCACACTTGCCCTCCCATTTCCCCGCTGAGAGGTCAGCTCTGCTCGTGTCTGTTGGAAAGCTTTCACAGGAGCCGCATCTTTAGCCATTCTGAGCTAACAGCAGGTAGTTTTGCCGTTGCCTCGACTGAAGTGATTTATTTCATCCCTCAACTTTGAAGTTACTTTAAAAATGAAGTCATATTTGAAGAGTGTTGTTTCAAAGGGAGACACCAGTGCTTGATAGCTCCAAAATAATGCAAAATAGCATCTCTTTACAGCAGGAATATCGACTTTGCTTTGGGTTTGTCTCAAAAATGAATATACTGTTTATGTCGTTGACCTGTAAATGACCTCTGTTTTATACTCTTCTAAGCATAGATTGATCTGTACATGATTGTTTCTTGTGTTCTCTGCTTGTTCACTGTCAAGCAGTATGAATTCCCACATTCTGGGGCTCTGAAAATGAAAGCTTGGATGAATGGCATCCCCGCTGCCTCGGGGAACAGATGACCTTAAAGGTTAGCATTAGAGCATTCTTGTCCGTGACTCTCGGGTTAACGTCCTCTCACACTCTCCAAGGAGAAAAACACAAGCCAAACAAAGCACTGCGGGGTTTAAGAGACTGAAGCATATACAATAACTGTCACTTAGATCTGTAGATTCCCAGGCAGACGGGGAATCGTACTGCTCTTTTTATGGTTTTCATGAGAGGCTGATTTGGAGCTTTGTCGCCACTTGCAGATTTGTTTTGAAGCCAAACAGCCTATCTGAAGGTAATAGCTTCCAAGGTTGATTAACTTTATTAGATCTTTACCCAGTGGCCTCATTCTCCCTCTCCGTAATGCCGGCTGATCAGGTGGGAACTGCAGGGCACCAAATTGCAGAGAAGGGTAATGATTTATACGCCGGAGTGGTGAGAAAAGTGGTTTTAAAACTTGCGCAGTGTTATTAAAAATGTCAATTGTGGACCTGGGGACACATACAGCAGGTGGAAAGAATGTCACAAACACGCACAAGAATCCTGAAAAGGCCTCCGTGTGTGTCAGCGAGCACAAACAATTTAGGAGCACACGGCCCGTACGCACAAACACCGCGCACATGAAAACATCGCACTCCAGTGTGTGTGTGTTTACTGTACGCGCTGTCTCTCTGTGACTTGCACAGTGTGCATGTCTTTGTTGGAGAAGAGTGTTCATGAGTCACCACTGTCTTTAGCCCGAGGCTCAGCAGCCAGCCAGCTGAAGGAGGGGATGCATGTTTTATTTTAGTCGCTCTAATATGCCGTGAAGACATCATTATCTTGAAACATGTTGTATTCCAGAGCCTCTATTGTTTAAAATGGCACAGAAGATGTGGATAACTTAAACTGTTTCATCCTCATCGCAGTCATAGAGATCATTAAATGTGCAATTCAACTTGCTTCATTAGATGTGGCTTTTGTTATTGTCAGCCAAGCGGTGTGTGGCTGTGTGAGCCCTCCTTGGCGAGCGAAGGATGTTATCTTTTCTGTCATGCACATACCAGCGCTGCCCATAGGGAAGAGGTGAGCATGCAAGGAGCTCGGCTGATTGAGGGCACAGGGCACAGAGGCGCGCTGTGCACGGCTACGGTTGCCTGTGAATACTAAGGATGCCTCACTCACAAGAGACTCTTTTGTCAGCATCAACTCTCTTTGAGAGGAGTCATGAATAGCACAGAGTGTGTGAGATCTTTTCTACATTCCTCCCATATCATCAACGTTTCCTACCCTGGATTTTTTTTTCTTACCCCTATGCAGATCCCAAGAGTTCATATTTTCCCTAAGTCACAATAAAAACACTTTATGGCATTTATGGGTTGGTAAATGATATCAGTGAGATATTTTCCTTCAAATATATCACAGAGAAGTAGAGAAAATCTATAAGATCTAATGATTTTGGCATCAAAATCTGTGTTTCCCCACTGTGAAGTGTCACCACTGGGGCCTAGACTGGATTTGTGACTGTAAAATATGTGCATGAAAGTGTATTACAGACGAAGCTCCTGGTCAGGGCAGAATTTACAGGGAGAAGCATCCAGAGGAACACCCTAAATTTTCTGCTACACTTCAGGTCATTGACACTTTTACAGAGTTGGGCCCGGATAGCTAGATAGATAGATGGATAGATAGATAGATGGATAGCTAGATAGATAGATAGATGGATAGATAGATGGATAGATGGATAGATGGATAGATAGATAGATAGATAGATAGATAGATAGATAGATAGATAGATAGATGGATAGATAGATAGATGGATAGCTAGATAGATAGATAGATGGATAGATGGATAGATGGATAGATAGATGGATAGATAGCTAGATAGATAGATAGATAGATAGATAGATGGATAGATAGATAGAAAGATAGATATCTGCTACTTTGTACTTTCAGTCAACTCCACTACATCGATTTTAAAAGCTTCAGGTACTTTGCAGATTACTACAAGTGATAATAAGTACTTAAAATGATCTCTGCCTCTTCCAGCTGCACCATTAACCTTCCAAGACCCACCACAGACCAATTTTTGTCATTTCAAAGGGGAGACGGGATCCTCGGGATCCTCTGAAAGCTGGGAACCTGAACATTATTTGAAATGCATCTCGTCACTCTGTCAGATTTTTCTAGTCACAATAATAAACAATGTAATTTGATTTGGTGCCTATTCAAACTTGAAAAGTCTATAGTATATAAGGGCTTTGGACATTATAATGGAAGTATGTGACAGCCATTCCCAGGCTTATTTATGTCTCATAGATTGTTGTAGCATTTTTGGGGTTGTTACACAGACTTGCTGCTAAATTTAAGCATCTTACTATTTGAAAATCGGTCAAAAATCCCTCCAAAATGCCACATCAAGACACCAAGACCTTGAGCAACCCCACAGAAGAACCCATGCTGTGATTTGATATTACAAACTTTTGACATTTGGAGATTTCTGTGAGAATTGGCATTTCTCTGCGATTAAATAGAGAGCACTTCTGCTCTGGAAGCTGCTGAGAACTGCTGTCAATATACCTATAAAAAGCCATACATCCTGTAAATGTCTGAATGCTCTAGTTTGTAGCTGTAAAGTTTCATGAAGCTTTGATTATGTTCATGTTTATTTTATTTAGGGGACAGTGCACATTAAAGTCATGTAAAGTCATGTAAATGTGCCAGATTTAGCTACACAGGCAAATTTTCATCTGCAGTCCCTGGCAGGTTCATGGTGTGTATAAGAAAAAGACATTAAAAATAACTTACAGAAGCACAGATAAAAGTGGATTGACGGCATGTCCGTGAAGGGCACATGAGCACGCAGCAAGCACATAACTTCAGACAAAAGCGCACAGCAAGGCACATCAGCAAAAACAACAAGACATAAGCACTATTTTAAAACAATGACATAACATACAACATAAAACACAACATAGACCAAAGCACATAGCCACAAACAAACACACAGAAGCACAGAGCAAAGCACATAGGCAAGGACAACAGCACATAAGCACAATTAGCAAGACAGTGACATCACCATAAAACCAAAGCACATTAAGGAAAACACACCAAACAAAAGCACATAAGCTCTAACATATCCTAGAGGTCACAAGAGGTCATTTTATACAGTGATGTCCGTTTTAAAAAATGGTTTCACTACAATGAAATGGCTTATATATGGGACTAATATCACCACACATCAATACAACTGGGCTCACTGAATCCACAAGAGTGTCAGCTTTCTAGTCATACCCAATTCATGCAACTCTAATAGTGTTTAGGGGCCCCAGTGAGCAGAAATATTCAAGCATAATAAGTAAAGAATTACACATTTATACTGCATGCAAAAATGGTTTGGGCAGGCTTTTTGCCCAAAAAGGACTAGCATAGGACTAGCTGAAAGTGAGCATGGGTACCCATACAACCCATTTTCATTCAGATATCTTGAGGTGAGAGGTCGAGGGATCCCTGTAAAAGTAGCCATGCCAGTTTTCCTAGGCCAAAATTTTTGCCTAACTTTTAAGCGTTTCTTAACGTTAGTTCTTAGGTCTCTTCCTGGCAAGCATGACGTGGTTGGTACTCCTGGATTCCTTAGGTCTTGTAGTTTCATTTGATGCCAGTATCATCACTCTAGCTTTAAATCTCATTCCACTACAGCTTCTTAAATAAAGGAATTGTGGCTGGGATCGCCAGTGGCCCTGTGGGTCTCAGTTAAAGTGATAAAAACAATAATGCAAAACTATTGTTGTCTGCGTTGTGTTGATATTAAGAGGCCCAGACCGTGGATATCTTTAGAGGTGATCTCCATTTATTTCTGACAATAAGAGGAAAAACAAAATCCTCCGTCAAACACAACCATATAAATTCTAGCCCCTACACAAATTACGTGACACAGGATTATGTTAGCATAAAATGAACACCCCCAAATAGTAGATTATTCTGAAATGAGCCAAACTGCATAATCAGTAAAATTACATTTGATACCTCAAGTTTATTTTGATGCTAATATGTTGTACTTTTTGAATGCAGAACTTTTAGTTTTATGTGTGGAAGTTGATACAACAGTCCACGTTGGTTCAAAAAGGTCTGAAACACAATTTACGCCACGTCTGCCCTACAATAACAAGACTAAACTCAACTCAGTAACCTCAGTCTCCTGCAGACACACACACCCAGACAGAAAAGGAGGAATCCCAGCTTTCCCTTCTTTAAAATGGAGCAGCCACCCAGTGCGTCAGTAACCTGATTACCCCAGCTGTCAGTCTGAATAAGGCCAGGCTCTGGGATCCTCCCGTCCTCTGATCCTCAGTACGGGACAGAGAGCCGGTCCTCCTGGAGAGTCTGGAAACAACCTCAGAACAGGACAGACACAAACACACGGAGCAGGGAGAGCACCAGAGCAGGTAAGAGGGACGCATACGTTCTTTATTCTGAATAATAGTGATGAGTTTGGAGCACTTTATGTGTTTGAATGTATCTCTGTGTGTTGGATTCTCCTGGCAATGTTCCCCTCATAAGAATTGTATGGACACATTAGACATACGGCCTGAAAGGAGAAGTAGACTTAGAATAAATTGTAGGACTTTCAAAAAAGTCACATGTGAGAGGATTGAGGAGGGGGACTCTCTTTGTGGGAGCCAGTCACTAAGGGGAGGGCAACAGGATACAACTAGTGGGTGGACCTTGATGCTTGTTTCTGTGCACAACAAGTCTCTCCCTTTCACATTTCCTTTCCCTCCAAACAGGAGCACTTTGTATATGTTGGTGGGTAAAATCCGCAAGCCTACAATACTTATATTTTATTAATCTGTGTCTTTCAGCACCACCATTGACTGGCTTTCTGGAAGTTTAAAAGTTCCACAAAGATCCTGGATTGCCCTTTTGACTGACTTAACAGGTCAGAATACTCAAGGAAACTGAGGATCCTGAGCTGCACTTGGCAGCGCCAAAACAATGGCAGAGTGCACGCAGGATGCCAACCCCGCCAAGGTGAACCAGAATCCGAAAGCTGACATGAAGGACTCAAGAGAAGTTTCAGCTGCATCGGTGGCAGCGGTCAGAGTCAGACCTGCAGATCTGGGGCTGATTCGAAGCCTGTCCAAGTCGGACTCTGACTTGTTAGCGTCTCCACTCGGGGAGGAGGATGGAGGTCTGGCTGGCCGCAGTGGGTCCGTGTCTAACTGCAGCTCCGGGCAGCCGTCCATGGAGCGCATGCCTTCTTTTGCCTCCGAGTGGGATGAGGTAATACTCGAGCTCTGGGGATGGGAAACAAGTGGGAGGGTGTCGATGGCGGAGGGAGTGGCACTGTCAGGCTTTCAAGTAGAGTGTGTTTGTGTCCTTAAGAGAGAGTGTGTTAGCGAATGTGTGTGAAAAAAGAGAGGCATGATAAGAGATGATGGTTAGTGAGAGAAAAAGAAAGAAGTGGAAACGGGTGAAGCAGCATATTTCAGGGGAGGGAAAGGGAAGGAAGGAAGGAAGTGCAGCAGAGGCAGCAGTATGAGAGCGATCAGGAGTCCAGCAGAAGCAGTGATAGACTGTAGTAACTTTACCCAGGCTGCTGGCGTAGAGTGCCTGTGGGTGAGTGCTTGAATGCATGAATGGCTTGATCACTTGCACCGACCTCCCTGTAGCAGCCCTGGCATCCAAGACTAATTGGGCTTGTGCTGTCATTCCACATCCACTCAGTACATGTCTCTGGGGCCGACCCACGCTTCCACTGTCTCCTCCTGCACTCCTCTGGCTCCTTTGCTCCGTCTTACGCCATCTACTTTCAGCCCACTGTGAGCAATCCCCCGCCCCCCCCTCACCCCCAAAAGCTTTAACTTGTGATTTTTGAGCACTCTTGGAGCATCAATGCAGTTCAGCCTGAAGCACTGCAAAGGCTCTGAAATTAATAATCATTTCTTACCAAAACCTCCAAACGTTGAAACCTGTGGGGACGATGGCTGATGACTGATAAAATATTATTATAGCAGACAGTTTAGATGCAGATGCCCAAAGCAGACTGAGACATTTCTGACACTTTCTGCTGAGTGTTTAAGCCCTATCACAACAATAAAATACTATTAAATCTTCAGAATGTTGGGTTAGACGAATAGTCTCAGATTTTTTTGAAGTGAGGTTTTATTGGGTAGTTATCCATAGACAGTATATTACATACAGTATCTCTGTCAGCACGCCCCCAGTTTGGAGAAGCAGGCTGGAGTATTGACATGGAGGCTAAGCAATGTACTGCTGTGGAGGGGTCAGCAACGAAACACATTTTAGCCACCTAAAAAAATCAATATCAGTTTAAGTGTATGCTATATTGAGAGTATTTTCACTACTTTACCTGAGTGTCAGACAACAATTTTCAGTGGGATAATGAAGTGGTGATATTGCTGCTGCTCTGCTGCTGCCTCCATCAGTTATTTTGTTTGTGTTATTGTGTGACTTTGTCGTTTAAAAGGGTGCATTCAGGTTCACCAAAGTCACACAATAACACAAACTAACTAACTATAAAAGCAGCAGTAGACAGCTCCCGTGTTAAGTGAGCTAAAATTAATGTTTTTGTCAATGGAGTCTGGCGGCTTTAACAAGAGCATAGACGGGGAACTTAAGCCGTCAACAACTTTCCTGTCTGAATGGGCTGACCAACAGAAGCTAAAGCAGTGAAAAATATTCCCAATATACCAGTACACTGACGTCTACTGTATGTAAATCACAAAATATAGATGAATAGCCCATACAACCCCACTTCAAATCCCAGGTAATATTCTGAAAACATACAGTATATTCAAGAAGTTATTTTTGCTGCCACCCTTCTTTCAAGCTTTGAACTTGTCAGGACTGTAGTACTTGTGTGATGTTGCTTCTGTTATCTCACATTTGTCTGTGCCTTGTGGCTGTTGTGACTGGAACTTGACTCGGTCTTAGCCACTGGTTGCCCTTATTTGTAGGTACCATTGAGAGCGAAACCCAAACCCAAAAACATGCACAATTCCTCCTTACATGCTGCTCTACTTTTCATTTGCCATGTAAAAAGCAAGCATTGTCATTTTAGATGTGCAGTTTTATGCATATATGTGAGGAAAGATTATTATATCTTTATAGTTTTCATAGTCATTTTTTAATCTATGTGTATATTTGAATCATTTTTTTGATATGATCATAGTATTTTGCTGTTGTAATGCAACCCAATTGCAAAAATAAATGTCATTATAACCATGCATATATTACTTTGTATATTAATATGTAGCAGATATATTGAAACGTAACATTTCTTTACGCTTCGTTTAGGCAAAAAATCCACTTGGTTGTTAGGTAAAGATCATGTTTTGGCTTAAAATCCCTGGTCTTGGTGGCACTATCCAAGCTGGAAACACAGCGATGTCTCTTGAAAAATACAAAAGCTTCTCATGGCATTATCCCCAGTGAGGACACAGTGAAGATGGCTAAAAAGCTGCTGGAAACGCAGCAAAGACTCCCTAAAAAACAAACATTTTTGTTGTTTGTTGGTGCAGAACAGGGGTCTGCAGCTTGCCCTTTGCCTCCTGATGACAAAATCAGCCCATATACTATGTCACTTCAGAAACACTGATATGATACTTACGAAACATAGCCGTGGTTTGCAGAAACATAAACTGACAGCATTTTCTTCTGGTGACTGAGCTGTGTAATCATGATTTCATCAAATGCAACTTAAAGGCAAATTTATGTCGTATTGTGCTACATAAAAACAAGTGAAGAAGAGCTACTTTGATCTAACAGCCATATAACGCAACGCAGGTGCTGGTGATGCTTTGGATAGAGGCATAATCCATTACCTTTCTTTTGTTGTTGCTATCACAGAAAAGATTCAGTAAACTTTAAACTTCACTGAACTTGGACTGAGTGATTGAAGTGATAATACAGCCGACTCTCACTTTAAAAAACAGTGCTGCAGCACAGTTTGAAGAATACTGAATTGGGGCTGTTTTGTGTCGTTTCATAGTCTTGGTCCTGACTTAGCCTTGTCCCCATTTTGACTTTAATCTAGATTGAAACTGCTCAGACTTGGACTTGACTTACAGTAAGTGGTCTTGACGACAGCCCTGCCGAGGTTATGATCACATAAACGGGGTCTGGTCTTTACAGTATGTCGTGAGCGTGTACCCTTTTCACCTCTACAGCAAGGGCAGTTGGGTGTCTCTTTAAAGTACCTGGAGATCTCGAAGTTTTACTTGGCTCTGCGCACCCCTCTCTTTGTCATCCCTCCCTGTCCTGAGCCTGCCCTCTGCTCCACCCCTCTGCTCTCTGACAAAACTGTTTATTCAGGCCATGTTGGGTGGAGTGTCCGGTTCTCAAGGGCATCCTGTTTTGCAGCTGTTCCTGAGTGTCTGTTTCTCTTCCAGTTTTCAAGGGATTTGTTTGGGTTGGGGATATGCCTGTGTGTGTTTGTGTGTGTGTGTGTGGTGAGGGCAAAAATTTACCCTTGCTTGGGAGTGTATCTCATGAAGCGATCGGCCACCATCAAACACTGAAGCGACACACGAGGCTCAGAGGGAGGCTGGGCTTTAGATCAGATATACAAACACACACGTATGTCAGAGCATGCACACACAGAGAGGAAAGGTACTGAATACAAATGCTGGTTGTTACAAAAAGGAAGTTATGTGATGAAGTATAGCCTTTAAACCCAACTGACATTTTCAATATGTATGTTTTGAGTTTTATTACATCTGTCAGCTTGTGTAACTGTTGACTATTTTTGCTCCTATTGTAATGAAAGTAGTTTAGCTGACTGCAGCTCACTTTATGAACAACTTAATACAGACCAAAATGACCAGGTGTCCTATTTGAACAGGACTGGATATTTTTCAGTGTGTTAAGCCTTCTGGAGGTGTCATTACTCTAACTAAATGAAACTTTAATAAGGCAAATACTCAGTGGAAAACCTCAAAGACATCCACCTCCTTCACTCTCAGCCCTGTAATGGGTGGCTGCCTCTGCATGGTGAGTGTCATTGCCTGTGTGATGGTTCAAAATTTATGATGGCACTTTATGATGTCCTCTACCTGTCCTGACAGCTTTTGTTGGATTAGTAAATCATTCTTTTGACATCTGATGTGGGTGGTGTCTGTATGGATGCTCACTCTTTATCATTGTTTGATGTTTGGTGATCATATTGTAGCCTATTTATAAAATGTATATATATATGTTGAAGTGCATTAAGGGTGGTTGGGAAGGTTTTTGAATTTCCTCCCTCTGTAAGCTTTCTTTTCTATCAAATGATACATTTCTGTAATACTGAAGATGTTACCTATCCATTTGCAGAGGAAAGAGGGTTATATCATATTCCAAGACCGCTGGGTGATTGGGACAGCACATCTTATTATTGATTTAGGCTAGTGTAAGCATATTTATTGCACAGTTTATTTTATAGTTTGATATAATTTCACATGCACATTTTTCTTATCCTGTTCATCATTATAAGTAAAGACTCCATGTATATTTCTGTTAAACGTTATCGCTGAAGTCTGTCCATAATTCATACAATATAAAGCTGCTTTTCCTCACTATCACAACAACCTCCTCCCTACCACATCCTCCCTTCATTCTCTCCCACATTTCATTGAACACATTTAACAGAGGTAAAAACAATAAAAAAAATAAAATAAAAATAAATAAAACAGAATTTTAAAAAAGTCCAATACTCATTGAAAAGATTAGTCTACCTTACTTAAATTGAAAGGTGTTTTTTTTTTGTGTGTGTGTGTGGAGAAAAAAAAAAATCTGTTTTCTAAATTTTTCAGAGTTGCTGTATTATCATATTTAGAAGGTTTTAAGGCGATGTGACACAAATAAATAAGTAAAAATAAATAAATAATAACAATAATAATAATAATACCAATACCAACAACAATGATAAGAATAAATACATTGATAAATAATAGTAAATAAATAAAATAAAAATAACAATACATACGTAATATAATAGATGATAGATAATATAAATAATAAATAAATAAATAAAATACTACGACAGTGAGATATGCCATCCACAAAATGATTTAGGAATACATAAAGAGACTTAGGGAAACAGCTGTAGACTGAAAAAAAAACGAACATAAACACGAAAGAGTCAAATAATAATAATAATAATAATAATAATAATAATAATAATCAAATGAAATGCAATAAAATCATAAACAAAAAGTAAATGAAGAGTATTTCCGGTGTCCGCCATGTTTGTCAGTTGTAGTCGGAAACGTCCAAATATGGGCAGCGGGGTGGAGCGGAAGAGAAACGGCCAAACAAACAAACAAACAAACGTCATGCTGAATAAATCCACTAAAACATTGCGTTAAATGGCGGAGTCATGAATGGGAATTCATTTTAAATTATGCTACGTCATTATATCAGGTTAATTATACCGTTAAATATCGACAACAACAGTCAGTATGCAGCGTTAACTCAAAGTCCGTTAACGTCGGTAACATGACAGGACGTTACAGGTGATGTCTTCAACTCCCGTGACACAGGTTTGGATGGACGTTTTAACCGTAAGTCAAGGTTTCAGGTTTAATATTTCATGTCTTACCTGTTAACTGATAGTTTTGTCTTTTATAGCCGTCAGTTCATTGTTAACTTCATTTTAATTCTGGTAACTCCACTAAGCTAGCTGATTAGCCAAACTACATTTAAAATCCACCTGCATACATTAAAGCTAACGTAAGCTAGCTAACGGTAACGGTCCACTGGACAAACCGGGTCAAAATGCCGTCAAATACACGTCTGGTAACATAAGATAGTAGATACCGAGCTAGACTTGTGAGGTGGAGAATATAGTTGCCAAAGTAATGGCTAAAAGGTAGTGCGTTATTTGCCACTTGCTTATTAAAATAATTCACAAATGATCATTATTCCTAATTTAGCATTAAGATATAGCGTTAATATAGACTTGCCGTTTCAGATTTTTCACATTTTTGCAGAAAATGTCTACATGTAATGTCACCAAAAATTAATATTTTTGACCATGTATATGTTGTCACAGCTTAAAAAATACAAATATGAATAATACATGACAGGGCTTATTAGTAATAATTATGGGCTCATTAATAAAAATAATAATGAGTCATTCAAACACTGTGCCGTGTCAAATAATACACAACAGCCAGAGGTAGTGAAAATGTTATCTTACTTCTTCTACAGTACCTTTATCTTTGCATGGTACTTGCCTCCTTAGCAGCACGATATACTTCGTTTTTTTAACTAGTTTGAGTTTGAGAAGTTTAATGATAATGAACTAAACTAGACACGTGTGCAACATGTGACTGGAAAAAGACACACCATATATCTGGCTTAAATCATATGTTAAAGAGAGTCATCTGGCAGTCTTAAAGATGAGATGAGATAATCCTTTATGTGTCCCCCAGCAGGGAAAAGTTCCAACATTACAGCAGCAGAGGGATAATGCAAACAGGAAACATCAGTAGAAAAAAATACAAAGCATTATGTAAGTACTTAAACTAAAAAACTGTACAAAACAAAGAGCATTATAATAAGCAAACAGTATAAAAAACACAAAACAATATAATAAGGAAGCATGAAAAAGAAGCAGAGTATAATAAAGAGACAGACTGAATGAGTGATTTCACATTATTGACTGATGGAAGTATAGATATTGCACCTGAGTGACTGATTTTAAGCAATTAAAATAAAGGCAAGGTATAATACTAAACAGACGGCCTGAGTTGCAGGATTTACAGATACAGATATTGCATGTTAGTGATGATATAGACACATTTTTTTGCTTTAACTCATCATTATTAAATATATGTTGATTGCATGATGTTACGGCTACAGAATAATGGCACCATCACCGTTGAGCTTGATTATCTATAAGCCTCACTTTCACTATGTAATTTGGTGTGCCATAGGGTACGATCTCCCGGGAAAATGAAGGCACATTTGACGGCACAAAGGAAGTGCGTCAACCCTGCGCAGCCAAAACAGGAAGAGGATAGTGCCTGTGTTTTCCACAGGTAGCTACCAGTTACTAAAGAATAGTAAGTAAGTAAGTAAGTTCTTGGAAGTTGCTATCCCTAGTAGCTGAAATGGCGGACAGTGAAACAACTAAAGTAGCTGTGTAAGCCCTGTTGCGAGGCTCAAAGGAAAAGGGAAAGCAATCCAGTTGTCTTTGCGACAGCGTCATTGACAGAAATACCGACTTGGAAACACTAGGGAGGATACGATGAAAAGTAGTCTGTGTCCACTTTAAGGAGTCATACCTTAAAAGTGCACAATAGTTAATGAGCCACATCTTGTGGACATTGATAATATACCTAAACACAAACAGGTAGGCACTTTTTTATGTTACTATAGCACATGTCTATTAATTAAGCCATCCCATAGGTTGTATTTAATTTTAAAACGCTATTGTCAATACCAGTCACATAGCAAATGTACTTGTTTCTCCTGTTCAAATTGCACTGTAGCTGCTGTGGAAAAATTCAACATCCTCCTGTTGACGTTTGGCGAGTTATCTGGAGAAATATGAAACACCTCTAAACGACAAAATGGATCCGTAAATGTAAGGTGCATCCACACTACTTTCACTACTATTCTGTGTGGATTCTTCCTTTTTAAAAGCACAAATAACGTTAATACACCCTGTTATATAACAGTCATGCATCCCAGTGACCATTACACACTGTGCTAATAATAGAAATGGCATGTATGATTAAGGTGATTGACGTCTCACCACATCTGTTCGATACTCAAAAGGCAAAGGTTAACACAACCACATGTTACAGATGCTTGAGTGGCTTCATTCGTGTGTGTACTCTAAATTTCCCAGCGGTATTCCTTGGGTCATTACACATGCAAGCTTTTAAAGTGCATACAGTGTGAGCATGTGTGTGTGTGTGTGTGTGTTTATATGCTGCTACACCTGCTAATGGCTCTGGTCTTACATAACACACATAGATTCAGGTCCCTCATGAAAATACTCATATTTTTATTATGTTAATTTTGGTTTATTATAGCCCTTTTTTAGCGTATAGGATTTCTACCTCTTTGTAATATAATTTGAAATTGATATTGTGAAAACAGATATATGTTAGCGCCTATTAACCAAAATCACTTTTCAGTGGCTATGATTTTGATTTGGCCACAGTGAAAATGAATAAACTCTAAAAAAAAACCATCTTCATGTTGGTAAATCCAGTTGATATAGAGAGAATATCTTCAAAGTACATGTAAGCTGGTTTATAATTCATATAGAGAGCCACGGCAGAGTGAACACATCCCAAGATCTGGTTAGACAGATGTGGTACATGAATATGAGAGCAGTGGTGATGGTGTTGGTGGGGGCTGGGCGGCGGGGGGGAGGCACAGTCCTTTTTCACCTGCCACATTGCCCGTAAAATTTCTTACCAGGTGAAACATGAGACACCACATCTCATCCAGCCTGCTGTGAAGTGCAGTTGTTTCACACATGCAAGGGCTAGAAGTGTTAAAACGCCATCATGTGCTTTAAAAAATGGACAGTCGCTATGTGAGGGTTTTAATTTGAAGGCAGTTTCATCACATTTAAATCATTTTATTATGTAATCTAGAAACTTAAATGTGGCTTTCTTCTTGGTGATCGTCTGCTTGAAACAGAAATCTGGTTTTCCCATTGTCAGACTAAGTGATGCTTTTCATTAACTGTATACAGTTTTGCTTAGCTTGTCCAATTGCAGCTGTAGCTCTCAACACAGTCTTTTACAAGTTACTGTAAGATATAATATTTTGAATTTGATTTGGAAATAATATCTTGCAGAAAATATGTTGCAGAACAGTAACAACTTATCTTTATAAAAACAAGGTGTCAAGAGCAGGGTAGTGGATGGTTATGTAAACCTAGGTTCGTGTCCCATTTTATAGTAGTAGGCATTTAATTATTTAACCATGACCACGAGCTTTCCCTGATCTTGATTAAGCAGTTTTGTGTTGCAGAAAAAAGTGTGACTTAATGGTAATGGTAAATGGACCTGCACTTGTATAGCGCCTTTCTAGTCATCCGACCACTCAAAGCACTTTTTACACTACAGGTCACATTCACCCATTCACACACACATTCATACACTGGTGGCCGAGGCTACCAGACAAGGTGCCACCTGCTGCTCAGGCTTTTAACACACTCACACACCGATGGAACAGCCATGGGGAGCAATTTGGGGATGTAGGCTGGAGGAGCTGGAGATCAAGCACAGCTGCCTCTCAAAAGTAGCTTTACATCAGGGATGCACGATAATATCGGCACATCATCAGTAGCGACCAATATTGGCTTTAAAGGGAAATGAAAAAGAATTGGCTAACAGGCTTTAACTTATTTTGCACGATGAATTTATATTGCACACATTGAAAATTATTGTATTTCATGTCTCCATCAAATTAGGTAGAGAAAAAAGTGGATATACTGTGATCGGTATCGGTTATCGTACTAATGAGTTGTTACATATTGAAATATCGGGAACTGGCAAAAAATCCAGTATCGTGCATCCCTACTTTACACTGTGTAATTTGTTGGAGATGCAAATACATTTCTGGAAATAACGTGTAGCCCATACAGTAACGCCTCTAAAAGTACATAGTCTAACGAAGTTATAGACTCATGTATGTTTACACATACATGTCAAATAAAGTTGATTCAAATCCAATTTTAACATTTCGCTTTCATTAGAGCTGAAACAAGTAGTCAATTAATCAGCTGGTAGATAGATAAAATAATCACAAGCTATTTTGAAACTCGTTTAAATTATTTCTCAAACAGAAATGCCAAAAATTTGATTGTATTAGCTTTTTTTTTATCTGTAAGGATTTGCTGCTTTTCTTTCTCTCATGTGATCTTAATAGTATATTTTTAGGTTTTGGACTATTGGTCAGACAAAACAAGACATTTGAAGACATGAACTTGGGCTTTCTGAAAGTGTAATGTCCTTTCGTAGGCTGAAAGATGAAACTAATCTTGAAAAATAAGTGGCAATGAAATCGATAATACAAATAGTTGTCAGTTGCAGCCCCAGCTCTCATCCATCAGTCACATTTAGAGTTGATAAGTCTTGTTTTTTACATTTAGAAAAATACACACTAAGGAATTTAATTTATGATAATCTGATATTACCAGACATTAAGTCCAAAATCCAGCGCTACCTGACAAGCTGGATTAGGGAGAACTACATGCCAAAATATACACAAATGAAATAACTGTATACTACTACATACAGCAGGGGTGACAGTGTAAGATCCTTACATTTATTTTCATGTAGTGTTTAATAAAGCTGTGGGTAATGAACGAAGACCTAAGAACCAGGAGTTACTTAAAAATTCAGTCCAAAAAAAAAAAAGCATCAACTGAGTGCCGTGTCCTTAAAAGACCTCTGTGATGAAATGACTAAAACCTTTTTGGCACTCCCTTTGAATTGTAACAGTGAAGTCTTATGACACCAATATAATAATGCATCGTAATGTATTTGTGAGACAAGGCTTTACACTCATGTCACCATGCCTCGCCGCAATTACAGTAAACCACGAAAAGCCCATCATGACTTAACTATTATCATTTTTAGTAGCTTTATTTATGGCGTGTGGTTTCAGAGCTGTCAAATAAATAAAAATCAATCCAAATCATGAGGACTGCTGGATAGAATTATGTGATCTGGGTCTTGTATAGTGTGGAGCTACTGGCCCATCTGTCTTTATTGACAATGATACTGAGGCGGTAATCCTGTTTCCAGGCCAGCGCCAGTGAGGCAGGCAGGCCTTTTTGGTTAGTTTATTATATCCAGCCATCATTTCCATTATCTGCTCCGCTTTGGGCTCACTGCCATCATTTATGCGCAGGAGACATTGGCTCAGTGGACAATATTGTACTCCCTATCGCTAAAGCACATTGTTCAAGACTATTTCACATTATCACCATCTTATTAGTTAGAAACATGAATTAAGAGTGTATAACTTAGCCTCTTTGTTACTGCTGTACTTAAGTGTGTCAGTATTTATACTAAATTTGCTTTTTTTCCCATTGATCCTCTGATGTTGCCCCACAATGCAGTGCACAATGAAACCAAGGAGCAGCTCAAAGCCTGACAAAATGTGGATGGAGAGGCAGCTTCAGGAACATCTTGTAAAACAAAAAAAGAAGTAAACACTTTGCTTCCTCCCTGTGAAGTTTAATTGGCAGCAGTGTTCACAATAGTGACAGTGTGATTGACAGCTTACGTCTCACACAGTTAGTACAAAATGATGAAGTATAGTAGGCATTTATTGCCCAATGTGGAGACTGACGTGCTGTATAGAGCTGGTGGGACACGCAGGTGTGGTTTCTATGTAGACTTTTACTGTATTGCTGATTCATTAATCAGTTTTATAATTGTGTTCTTCAAAGCCCAAAGCTGACAGTGATTAATTGTGATAAAGGTGGCATTTAGGTTAATGTACTGTAAGTGACTTCTGTTGATACTGGCTGCTGGAATTGACTGTCTCGAGTAGGGCTGTTCTTGGCGACTAATTTCCCTGTTGACGCAATGAAAAATTTAATTAAGACTAGTCGACTTGTCCAAAGAAGGAAAAACACTCAGAAAACAGTCAAACTTTAGCACAATTTATTGTTAACTATTTGAAACATTGTCCCCAAAAATATTGTGTGCATTAAGAGCCCTTTGAAGCCTTTAATCACAATCTTCAACAACCATGTTAGATTTTAAATGCCACTGAAGTACGAGACACTTTGCGTCGTGCGGTATGAATGTGAACATGACGGCAACTCAGTCTAAAGTTAACCACTAAAATAACATCTAAAATAAATTAACTGCCTCTGAAATGTGGGGCACATTGAATCTTGAAGATTATCCGACAGAAATGAGCAATTCACTTTAAAGTTAATAAAACAACATCTAATTTATAATTAAATTTCAGCTGAAACGAGAGGCATTTAGCTCCGTGCACTATGAATGTAAACCCTGCACATAATCCGACAACAACTTACTTAAAGTTAACAAATAATATAACATCTCAAAAAGATTAATTGCTGGTGAATTCATTTGCTAGATCAAAGTACTGCCAAACTGCGCTGGTTTTGTGAGAGGACGTCTCTCCAGTTTCCCACCGTGCTGTTTTAAAACTCCAGTCTACTCGAGCATTACCGCGGGGAGGGGGACTGCTGTCTGACGCTATGTAGCCCCCACTAGTGGCGGGCGGCTGCAGGACAGTTAAGTGGCCTTGTACATGATTAAAACACTAATAGGCAGAAAACTGCGATCGCAATTATTAATGCAAATTCAAAGAAAGTCTACAGTATTTGCTTGCAATTTTTCTAAAGTTCCGTGATTTTTCCGGCTGACCGGCTGTCGTCGCACTTGTGACGTCATCAGACGCGTCATCAAATGGCGCTAATGGCATTGCAGTATGGAGAAACGCTCTGTATTGACATAAGAATTGTCCCTTTGTTTAAATGCATACAATATGTGTTGAATTGATTCAAATGTTATGTTTACAGAAGATGTAGCTTACATGTTGTTTTACAGTCACATTGTCTGGTTTGAGAGCTACAATATTCACTCAGGATTTTTTAAAAACATTATTGGAGTCCATGTTTTGAAACTAATTCAATAAAACTAAAGAAGAGAACTGAAACATTTGCAGCTGTTTTTGTAATATTCACTATGATTATTATAGCAAGTCATTACGTGACTTATTTTTTGGAGGCAGTAGTTAAGAAAAAAAATTACATTATTTTCTTCTGACTTGCAATTTTTTGTTGTTTGCCACAATTTCCTGCAAAAAATCACATAAAAAGTGCCGGAGTTTTTATCGCAAGTTGTGACAAAATTGGCAGCAAATTCGTTTAATCGTTTAGATGTCTAAGCACATGCATCCCTAGTCTCGAGCAATTATTGTACAGTTTGATTGTGTTTGCACCTTTTTCACTTTTTGTCTGTTCTCTGTGTCATTTAAAAAAAGAAAAGCGTGCACTGCGACAACTTGGCCTAAAATGACCGGCTGGCACAAACAGGGAACATGTTACAGATAATTAGTGACATTCCCAATTCATTTTCATTAGAATATTCAGTTTCCTGGTTGATTTTAGTGATTCAGGATTCTTATGTTTTTTTCATACAAGCCTTGCCTCTTATGTATATGTATATATATACTGTATATTTTTTAGGAGCAGCGATACACATAATGAATGTAGGTATAATGAGGGCTGTAGAGGAGCTCACTGAGGCTGACTGACTCAGGATAAAACTGGCCGACTCCTGGCTAATATGGAGCTCTCTCAGAACTAACAAGCACAGTCTCCAACATGTTGAAGCCCCGTCGATTCAAGTCAGCAATCTGTTGTACTTTGATTGCCTGGAAAAAAAAATCCAGCCCATGTTGCTCATTTAATCTGTCTCAGGTCCTTTTGGATCCAATCAAAATCACAAACCCAAGATCAGTAGCAATTTAAGTTTGGTCTGACTTTGTAGTCCAGCGAGTTGTTCCAGAAAGTGTGGACCTAAGGTCTGTTTTTGGGTTTGGAAGTCTTGCTAAGGGTTTTTGTTTCCTAAAATCAAATTATCAAATTATCTGACAACTAATGGCTTATCTATTCTTATAAATGAAATTAGGACCAGTTCTCAGATGAGCTGGTCTCAGGCTTCTGGACAAAACAGAAAACATGCGTCTTTCCTTTTCTATTTTCATCTGTTTTTAGTTTGAAAAGAAGGAGTCATAATATCTAGAGGTGATGCAGAATAAGGCAAAGATATGAAATATGTTAAAAAAAATTCATCATCCACTTGACTTATATTAGAAATAAGCAAAAATCATTTCACCTTCCTGTTGGATCTTTTTTACTTAAACGTGCACATGAAAAGGTGACATTAAATGGATAATTTTTGCAGAGCGCGCAGGAATTGAAGAGCAGATCAACCCGTATTAACATGTAAATCATTTCAGGATGTGGAGCTATCACTCAGAGTTGAGCACCAGTGATTTAATGACAGTCCACCCAGAGCCTCACGCGCTTCACAACTGCACCATCAATTAGATTTCTGTGTGAATAGATCTCCTGAGTTGATTATTTCCAGCCTGCTCTCAGTTATTCACTGGAACGCACTCTTTGTGTGGAGTTAATTTCCATTGAGAGCTGGCATGCAGTTGCAGGTCAGGGTAACTTCACCTTTCTCTTCCTAATACATGTCCAATAAGGTAAACTCAGTACTTAACTCAATTCCATGTACACTCATTTTGGAGGATGGAGCTTGTGGTGCTCTTGAACTGTATTGCATTATAAACAGAGGTGTTTCTGTTGCTTGGCTTTTATTATAGATATAAATGGGGTGGACAAAATAATAGAAACACCTGTCAGTGTGTTTCTTAGCTTTGATAACACTCCTATTTGAGAGTGGTATCAATCTTCTTATCTTACTCTCAGGAAGGAAACAAATTTGTTGCAAAATTCTTCTTAAAGGTGAAAAAGCTCTTTTACAACGCGATTCTCACTGAACTCTTATCTGTAGCTGCTGTTTAAGGCTAAATTGGATTTAGTAGTTAAAGGAGCACTTCATCCCCAGAATTATTTATATATTAATTACTCAGTCGGTGCTACCTTAAATTTGTGAAAGATATGTTGTTCTTGCGTGCCTCTGTTCAAAGAGGATTGCAAAATGGAAAAAAATCTTGATGAATTGAGGTAAAAGGGGTCTGCATTTAACAGCATTCATTCATTCATTCATTCATTTCAGTAACCTCTTATCCTCTTGAGGATCGAACCAGGAACCCACCAGGACACCCAAACCTTCATACACCTAGTGTAGTGTAATCCAAGTCTCATTTATCCAGTCGTATGCTCAGTACTTCCCAGACAGACAGCCCTTTCTGATGGGGAGCTAAAGGTTAAATTTGTTCATGCTCTCTCCAAAGCCAGACTCCATTTACAAAAACCATAATTTCCCTCCTTGAGCACGGGAGCTGTCGATCTACTGCTGCATCGAACATTTAATTTGTTTGTTATTTTGTGACTTTTGTGTTTCAAAGTCAAGAGCGCTCACTCTGCAGCAAAATCTGGGGACCAAAATGTCTCCAGAAGTGCACTGCACAGCACACTGACTAGCAAAAGAAAGAAAGCAACTTCAGTCGACTGAGGGATTTCCGACTGATAATTAGAATCTCTAACCGTCAGGGGCAGCCCTACGGCTAATGTTACATAATTACTATCGAAAGGTTTAACGAGTTTTAGTCGAGCTGTTTCGGTGTCAGTTTGAGTTTGTTGGAACCTTTTAACAGCTGCTGCTGCGTTAGCTCGTGCTAACTGTTCGCTGGGAGGAGAGAGGCTCCAGAGACTGTCCTTCAGCACTGTGTCTTTGCAACTGCACTAACAGGCAGTTCTCTGGTGGGGAGTCAGAGTCAGTCACCTCTTCTGTGCAAAGTTTGCATGTTCTCCCCGTGTCAGCGTGGGTTTTCTCTGGGTACTCCGGCTTCCTCCCACAGTCCAAAGACGTGCAGGTTAATTGGTGACTCTAAATTGTCCGTAGGTGTGAATGTGAGTGTGAATGGTTGTCTGTCTCTATGTGTCAGCTCTGTGATAGTCTGGTGACCTGTCCAGGGTGCCTCTCGTCCAGTGTCAGCTGGGATAGGCTCCAGCACCCCCGCAACCCTCAAGAGGATAAGCTGTAACAGAAATGGAAAAAAAGTCAGATAAGCAGACCACCTCCGGATGTGGTCTGAGCAATCAGATCTCAGGGCGTATTGGTTGCGTACACAGCTACACTTAGAGCTGTCCAGTTGTGATCCAATCACCCAGGACACATGATAATACCAGATGTACACAGGGCCTGTGTGTCAGCCCTGTGATTGACTAGCGACCTTGCCAAGGGTATACTGGCCCAATGTCAGCTGGGATCGACTCCAGTCCCCTGGCGACCCTCAAGGTCATAGCTAATGGATGGACAGAAACACTAATGGACCAATTGACCTGAGTTCACATGGCAACTGTATTTCATGGAAAGTATGTGTAACATACTAACTTTATCCTTTGAGTGACAAAAATACACTGAATATGTTTCCACTCTATCCCAGTGCCTAACGTGGAGCTATTTAAACAGTGGATGAGACTGCATGGTGTTATGAAATGTTTCAGCACTTTAACTATGATGACGCAGGTTTCCCCAGAGGCAGCATTTTGGTGACGGGTTTTAATAAAGGTGCACTTATGCTCAGATGTAATGCAGTCCTGATGTGTGTGTGTGTGTGTGTGTGTGTGTGTGTGTGTGTGTGTGTGTGTGTGTGTGTGTATGATATAGAATGTAACTGGGTTAATTCAAAGAGTAATGTGAGGTCTGTGTTGCTTGAGGCATATGCCATGCGTCCCACGTGCCTGACTTCCAAATGAATCAAGGCTTTTCCACAGTGTTGATGCCACTAGCGAAGTGCATAGGGCTTTTTCAAACACTAAATATTACATCAAATAAGCCTGGCTGTGTCTCTGGTGTCACTAGTGAAAGCAGAATCAGCTTTTCAGGCTTGCAAAAATCTTCATTGCTGATTGTGAATAGACTCCTCTAGTGATTCTAAATTTAGTTCCTAGCCTGATCTGCAATAGTTCCCACACAGTATTTTAGGTGACCTCAGCCTGCTGATTATTTGAAACCATCAAAACATGCACTTGAGATATTCTCTTCTTCGCAACAGTCAAGGAATATCGAATGCTATTAATATGTATAGTCTGTTCTCTTTGTAGCGAGGTGAATGGTGCGCTCTGTGTACGAGGTCCTGTTGTCCTTGAAGCATGAAGTGTCAGCGTGTAGTGTGCTGATCTGTGCTGTAGACAAATTGCTTACACTCAACCAGCGATGAGTGATGATTACTCAAAATGCAGTACATATGATAAACCCCAGACTGTTTGTTTGAGTTGGAATATCATGACTCATGAATGAACTACTGTGTTTATTTATGTGGAACGAATATGACGTTTGGTACTTCAGAATGAACTGTCTGTTCCAGTCGAGCTTAATGAAATCAGTGAAATACAATCCTTGTATTTGAATGTTTAATAAGAGGGAACAGAGACAGGACATTAGGATAACTTGTTTCACACCTGCTCTAAGTGGTCCCACCTTATTCAGTTTTCATGCTGCTGTATGAAAAGGAATAGTTCAGCATTTTGGGAGCTGTGCTTAGTCATCTTGTTGAGAGTTTGAGCACATAAACAGAGCAGAGTCATCCTTAGTATTATTAGCAACACCTGTGCTTTTCATACTATGACAAGTCAGATTGTTTGCTGTGAGAAAAGCCTATTGGTTCTGGATAAAAAAAACGAACTAAGTTCATTAGTCACCCGACTTATATTTTTAACAGTATTTGATAACATGCTGCATCTAGCAAAAAAAAAGGTGCTTTGTTGGATTTTGAGTTACTGTTCAGTTATCCAGCAAATAAACAAATGCAAACAACCCTGGAAAATGTATTTTGGCTCTCCTGGAAAGCCAGAGACTACTTAAATAAACATTTTTGGCTCTAAGCCCCTAAACAACTCTTCTCTGAGTTGCTCTGTAATCTCCTGCATGCAGCATTGTGCTCACTTAACCTTGCAGTAAGCTGTTGCCTTCTTCTGTGAAGCTTAAGTAATACAGGTCTGAGAGGGCAATCAAACGCTCGCTAAGAAACAGTCAGCAACAGATCAGAATCTCTGGAGGGTCCGTTTGTGCAGTATGGACTCTGCTACAGGACTGCTGATAGGCCTCAATAATTTGGAGTTTCAGACGCTTGTAACTCACCTTTTCACCCTGCTGTGTTTTTTGCTGAGTTGTGGGTTAGTCATTGAATTGCTGTCCACGTTGGACTGTTGCTTGTAATCCATCACTGCAAAGCAGCCCGCCTCCACCCCAATACTCCAAGCAGCAGCAGCAACTCTCTGTCCTAACTCCTCACCCAGCGCTACTCCTTCTCTGGTCCTGTTTTGTAATTGGTTTGGCTGTGGTGGGCTGGAGGAGGGTTAGACAGGAGTTTAAAGCATGTGTTGAAGATTTCACAGCCCACACACCAGAAGAAAATGTTGGCATTGTAAGTTTCTGCAAACCACATATTCATATAGGGCTGCCCCCTGACTACGAATTTTCCTTGTCGACCAATAGTCGTCATTTAGGGCCATTAGTCGACTAGTCACCCTCATGTTTAAGAATAGAAAGAATAGTCTCAGTAACATTGTTAACACTGTGCTACATTACAGAGAAATACAAAACCGTACTAATGAACCTTCATTAATATAGGCCTATATTTTATCTACAAGTGCACGTCACACACTGAGCGAGCCGCCTGTTAATGACGCTGTGGGCTAATGGGCATGTAGCTACTTCCATGTTTCACATGATACGTCATGCTTGTAGTTGACCGATGAAGATGAGTTTACATATCACCTTGGGTTGGTCCTTCACCTTCTCAAAATGATCCCACACTTTGGATTTCCTGCCCGACATGTTATTAACTAGCCTGTGGAATAACCACAGGTACCAGCCCTGGAAATTAGGGGCCTGTACACATGCTGCGTCTTTAACCACCTGGAAAACACGAGGTCGGACTCTGGGTGCTACTCTTGTGCCTTTTTTGTGCTAGCTTTCAAGAGCGCTGCGGTAGGCTGCGTCTGAGGTTGCTAAGCAACCTTAACAAGCATCATACAGCCTGTTTACCTGAAATCCTGAGTGCAGAGCTGATCTTCTTCCAGGAGCTGTTAATATATGTGTAGACCTATCATCTGTGGGACAGATGTAAAGCTCTGAGTAGCCCTGCACTAACATGATCAACTTTTCCGTATTTATCAGACTGAATATTTACAGAGGAAGGGAAAGACATCTGTCAGCTGGTTTGTGACGTGACACCTGTCTGACTGCTGAGCGTGGACACTTCCTGTGTCTGCCCTTTCAAATTAAATTCCCACATGGTCTGGTCATATAGGTTTGGATTTATTTTGACAAGGCACAGCTCCCAGTAGAGTGTCACGTTTATTTTTTCTGCAACTAATGAGCTTTTTGGTCGACTATTAGGGGGCAGCCCTAGTTTCATATGTATCTTATTAAGGTTATTTTAAAATAATGCAGTTCTGCTTGTGTGTTAATTAGCTGAGTTTCTCATCAGAAGGTGATGGATAGAGTGACACCAAGCTCAGACAGATGCCAAGCTGAGGACCACTGTTCACGACCAACAAACAACAAAAGTGATTGTGTTATAGTGAGACATCAGTGGCATTTCCAGTGATGATTGTACCACCAGAAGCAGGTGTTTTAAGCCAAAACATGATCTTTTCCTCACCATAACCAAATGGTTTTTGTGCCTAAACATAACAGTGCTGTCGAATGCAACGTTAAGTTTCAACATATCCATTAAATATTAACGTACAAATGTTACATATCCATGGTTTGAAGAAACCTACGATGCCAACATGTATTCCACAATTCTGTATTGATTTGTTATTTATTAGTAGTTGTTGACTTGTTTTCTGATGTTTCATGCTTGTTCTCTTCAACAGATTGAGAAGATCATGAACCTGATTGGAGCAGGCATTGAAACGTCCAAAAAGAAACAGCCCACAACAAGCTCAGGTAACGCCTCAACACATGTTAAGTTCCATGATGATAGATATTTTAATATATGCAATATGGAGTGTTTTTTCAGAGATATGACGACGTGGTGTGTAATTTAGTGGCTGGTTAATACAAAATGACAACTGGGTCTGGGGGATTAAGGGAGTCTTATTCGTTAACCATTTATTAAGCTCTTAATTGCCCTCGGTGCTGCTTTCATGATAGCCCTGTGGAGTTATTGGACGGGAATTATATGTAACGCTAGCAGCAAACTTTTTACACCCTGTCACTGATTACATTTGTGAGCTGCTTTTCCAAGAGCTGCTATTCATTATTCAAACACCTTCAGAAAAGATGGAGAGGAGGGTTTATTTTGCCCTTATAAGTCAAAGAGATTCAAGCTGACATTTGTTTGGCACACTGTTGTTTTTGCCTTATACTCAAAGTTTTCACGTTGTGGGAAATCTAATTCTGAATTCCACTCACTGTCAAATTTTTATTTTCTGGAGTTACTGTATATATCTCAATAGGGCTTGAATTGATAGTACGCTTCATCAAGTGTCCTTCAGGCGGTGCAGAAGGAGAAGCCAGCTGGCATCGGCTCAGTTTGTTTAGGTAACACTCCTGAGTTGATACAGTGTAAACCTACCTCCATTAGAGACTCTGCCATAAGGTGGTTTCATCATACAGTATTGTGTAACAGCTCCTCTGGGTATGCACAGGATTGCCTGTAAGAATTCTACTCAGATTTATTAAGAAGAAATCTTCATTAGTTATGCACAGTATGTTTCATGGATTAACAATCTGCTAACCACAGCAAGGTGGAACACCACCAACGCTGTAAGACAGGAACAGTAAAATATGTGCTAGTGATAAACACACATGAAATAAGGATGCAGGAATTAGAGAATTAAAGTAACTGTTCAGCAAAAAATCTAATATACATATTTTTCCTTTTACCTGAGGAGCTGTTTATCAATGTAGATTGTTTTGGTGTGAGTTGCTGAGCGTTAGAGATATCAGCCAAAGTGATATCTGCATTCTCTCAGATATAATGAAACTAGATGGCGCTCGGCTTGTCGTGCTCAAAGTGCTGAAAAAAATGTATATGAAATACTCAACAGCAATGTCTCTTTCCAGAAATCATGACCCGGTTGATATTAACACGAGTAGAACCCAGCGCAGGACACTGCTGAGGTTTATTGCCACAAAGGATAATGATATGGGACTGGTGGTGAGGGATGGGAGTCTGTGTGTCCGTGGGGAGGAATGGAGGTGGCTGAGATGAGACTGGGGGGGAAGGGAGGCGTGGAGTGCAGGTAGAGCTGGCAGGTAGGTGACTGGTGATCCTGGAGCACAGGAAAAACTCAGTTTAATAGCAGGAAGACATGAAGAAGCGAAATGCCAGGAATAAACTCAGTCGGCCTTGATGTGTAGCTACCAGAAAAGATTAAACAACAATCTGGCGGTGAGTGGTTTTGAGAGCTGGAATGAAAAAATACTGCAGGTGGATGAACTGATGAGAGGCAGGTGCGCTCGATGAGCTGATAGCAGACAGGTGAGTGTGACGAAGAGAGCCAGGAACCAGAGAAATCAGGGAGGGAGACAACACCCATGTCAGCACACACTGGGTCTGCAATGTTATGACATCAGTGTACGTCTGAGTAGGTGGGGTCTACACACCATTTGAGAATTATCATAGCTGGCAAATATGCCGGATATGACGCTAAATTTGAGTAGCGAGAACAGCGTTTACGTCACCACAACCACATGAACCATGCAAACCCAAACAAGTCAAGGGAGACTGATAAGACAGAGAACTGATGAATGTCATTCAGGTTTACATAAAACCCTACTGTGAACTTTACCGTCCATGTCAGCAATTATCTGCAAACTAGGAAAGCTGGTTGTTGCCGCTTGTCGACAGATTGCACTCCATTTAAAGAGCTGTCGAGTTAAGTGGTGCACCGGCGCACCGAAATGGAGTGGACCCACAGACAAAACAAAGCACAGGGAGAAAAAGGTGAAGGGGATGAGAGGCTCGTGCCTGTGACAGCGCGAGATATGAACATTAACGGCATCCTCCTCGGCTGAGCTGTAATGTTGGGCAGCAAAGTGATCCTAAGTGACCGAGCAGTAGATGCACACTTCTTCTGTGTGGTGATTTTTCTGGCGGGTGTAGTTTGGTAAAAAAGAAAACAGTTCCTACATGAAACTATTCACAACAAGGTCTGTTGATTATCTTGAGTAACAGGGTCAAAATTAAGAGACATTACTGTTAATTAAAAAAATAATAATAGTAAAAAATGTTGTTTGGCGCTTTAAGCACCACAGGCTGAGTGCCATCTAGCTCCATTATATTCAAGAGAAGGCAGGCGTTTCTACGGCAACTCACACCAAGACAATCTAGATTGATAAACAGCACTAAAGGTGAAAGGAAAAATATACATTTGATTATGGGGTGAACTGTCCCTTTAAGACATTTACTGCTGAAGCACTATTTAAACCTACATGTGTTAGCGTGTTGTCAGGTAATTATATCGCGTCCTACATCACTTCTTCCTGTCAGCCCATTACAAAGGCTTCAAGTGTACATGCAGTTAAATGGCAATACTCTTAATGGAAAAAAGGAAAGTAAGAGTTCGACCTGTGCAGCCAATTAAACTAAATGCTTGGTACGAAATGTTAAGGACATCTACTGTTTCAATCAAATCTCTTGTTGATTATATATGTCCACTTTTACTTTCAGGCATGAAGGAGAAGTGTAGATGGTATGAAGAGGGGTGTATTTCTTTTAGCCCTCAAATAATAAATATTCTCTAATTTACTGATATATAATAACAACATAAAAATAAACTTTAATTAAATAGCTCCTGTCAGGAACAAAAGTGCCGCTCAGCATGCCTTATATGATAAAAGAGAAAAGTGCAGATGATTTGGACAACAAAATGTTAAAATACATTTAAAATGAGAGGTGAAGCAATGAATAAACAATTAAACATCATAAAATAAACATAATTATAACTTCAAAAGAACAGTTTAAATAAAAAATAAGTAATAACACCAATTATCGTCACCATAACCACTTTCACCATCTTCATCTTAATTTTTTCTAACGTGTATCCGTGCCTTCCAGGCTGCTCTTAACTATCACACAATATTAATATTCGTTAATATTATTTTAAGCCAAAAGGAAATACATATTACCAAAATGATCCCAAAGCAAAGCCGGTTTCCGTTGCAGTGTTAATTTATGATTTTAATTGTAACCTGACTTCCAGCACATCCAGGCACTCTCAGATTAATTGCTGTCCTAACAATTAAGACCAGAGGTTATTCTGCATTACATAAGAGGAAATATGTTGTTTGTTTGTTTGTTTTTTTCTTTTACACATATAGGTGTGTGCTATTTATAGGCCGTGTTTGAAGAGGGGAATGCTGAAAGTGTCCCAGATTCAGCTGAGTCATGCAGTTGCTGCTCCGATTTTAATCGGAGATTGTGCACAAGTAGTTCTGGAGGTTGCGAAGATGCTTTTGTTGCTGTTTTCGTACGTGTCGCTTAGTAAAGAGGTCACATTTATTTTTCCCACAGTGTAATGAAAGGGAACAAACAGGTACCCATCAGAGTCATCACCAGGAGAGGGAGGGAGAGGAGGAGAGGAGGAGAGGAGAGGAGGGGGAAAGAGAGGAGATGAGGGAGATTACACAAAGATGGAAACACAAGTCGTCACTCTTCATTCCACCTTTATTTTTTTATTGTGACAGAACTGGGGAAATCTTATCCTCTGTCCCTGTTTTCGTGTATTCTCATACCATCCACCTTTTCCTTGTGTGCTGTCCCTCATATCAGGAGCCAAGGATGGCCAATTCATCTTCCGGAAGCAGATTTGTGGACATCAGATTTTGTGTGGCTACTAAAACCAGCCCTGCAGTTTTGCTCCATTCTTCATACTCGGGGATGAGGGTTGTTTGTGTTGTGTGCCCATCACGAGTGCCTCGATTGTGTGCTAAGAGAGCACTGAGTAAATGAGCTTAAAAAGAGAGAGGGAGTGGAGAGAGAGCTCAGCTAACAGCACACAGGAGGCATCGGCTCGGTTTGTGTACAGGCACACTCTGACGTTCAAAGCAAAAGAGTCCGCCTTCAGTTTCCCTGAATTAATTCAGCTTTGCGGCTCATTTTCTCCAGTGCTTGGGTGTGTTGACAAGGAGCTAGTGCTTTTTCTGCTGCTCTGATAAAGAGGCACGGCTTTATCTAGGCACAACCTCTACCTCTTCCTCTGTAAATAGGTCTTCCTGGGCGCTCCTCGGAGCCAAGTCTAGACCTAGCAGTGCTCAAACAGTACAGAAACCCACTTGGATAGATTTGACAGCTTGGCCTGTTTAACAGGGGATAAGACAGTGACCCAGTTCCCCCCCACGGAGGAGCATCGGATACTCTGTCAGTCAGTAATTAGGTCCTACTACCGTGGGAGGTGTTGCTGTCCCAAATGAATGGAGGTAATTGGATGGGGTGGCCGGTATTTTTAACAGTCTTTGTCTGGATATTGTGGTGTAAGAGCTGACTTTGGTATGATGCTCGGGAGGGAAGAGTAAAGAAGGAGGAGGAGTTGTGGGATCTCGTAGTGAATCATAATTAGTCCACTTCAATCCTTCTTACGTCCTATTACCATCTTATCTCCCCCATATGTTTCATCGCCTCCTCCTTTATTAGTCTTTCTCTGACTCTTATCTGTCTCCTGCTCATTCTCTCCCGTTCTCACTCAGTCACTCCCTCCTTCCATCATCTCTCTCCTCAGTCAGGGCAAATCTGACAGCAGCTTCTCTCCCTGATAACGAATGACGAGCACTGGTCCTTGTGGATGACTGACGGGTCACGGAGACCCGACTTGGCCTTTTACCTGATCGTTAACGCCAGAGCAACAGGGGTACAGGCGGCCAATTACGGAGGAGGTTCAATCAATAGCCCTTCACTTTGCTTCCCTCTGTTGGCACCGCTTCTCCTTGCCCTGACTGCCTTACTGACTGGCTGACTACCCATCTGGGAATGTGTGAGGTGATTGCAAGCAGCTTGAAAGCCTGCATAATTACGCTCTGCCTGCAGCTGTACCCAGATAACACCAGTGACGGACTCAGTGAGCAGCCCTGCATAGGTGGGTGCTAAAGTCTACCACTCCCTTTGTAGACCGAGGCAGTCTTTCTACCCAAAATCTGTCTTAATTATATATTACCTCACTTGTTTATCCAGGCTTTTTTTTTCTCCTGCAAGTAGCCTCTGTTGTGCTGTAAAAACGCTTGATATGACACGAGCATCTGGAAGTACATAATTGAATCTGCCTCTTTTCTGTCATGCTGTATGACTGCGTGAGATGAAGAAGAGACGGGACTTGGAGTGCGGGTCGCCTCTTCTCTTCTCTTCTCCTGTACGAGTGCATTAGAGACTTCTGCTGACTTGAATCAATGCTGCCCCCCCTTGTCCTATCATCAAAGTAAGATGTAAATGAATTAAAGCTGTCTGCTAATAAGTAGGGGCTTGATGAGGCGCTTTGTTTCAATATCCCGTGTTAGCCTTAAAAAATTTGGCGCTGCTCCTGCAGAAGAGGATCGGGTCTTCGTCATCCCTTTACATTCTAGTCATTCTTGGCAGAGCAGGACTGTGATTTTTGGGCTCTCGGTGCCTGTTCCTTGCCTCTGATGGTGGTGTCCTTTCTGCACTGGCAAGATCAGAGTGCCTCTGCAATTCTAATCAGTGCAGTGGGGGAAGCGAGGAGGGGGAGAGGTGGGGTAAGGTTAGGGAGAGACAGACAGAGGAGAGCGAGGATGTGTGCATTTGTATGAGGGGAAAAAAGGGGAGCAAGATAGAAGGGGAAAAGGGGTAGAGAGACAGACGACGAAGAGAGAGGAAGAGTGTGTGTGTTTTTGCATCTGTCTGTGTGTTTGAGGACGAGAGGCAGGGAGCGAGACAGAGTGAGGGAGAGAGCGGCAGAGGGAGGGGAATTGATATAGTGGGAGAGTGAGGGAGAGAGAGGTGGTTACGTGGAGCAGCACCCCACTTCATCAGGCAGCATACGGCAGCCCTGCAGTGCGATCACACAATATGGGAATGGGGCTATGAGATCGAGAGCAAGAGAAAGAAAGCAGAGAGAGACGAGAGCGAGGAGGGGGGGAGTTAAAAAGAAGAGCTTGAGGGATTTGCTCGGATGAGAAGGGGGGATGATCTGAGTCTGTTGCCTGTCGTGGATGTGGGAAGGACGTGGCAGCAGTGGCTGAGGTTGAGGCAGATCTGTGGTCTCCTGTGTAAGAAGTAGCCGGCGTCAGGACGTTATGCCCTGTGAGCAGTGAGGGGTAGCGCGTGTGAGCCAGGAGCAGCTGCTGTGACTGCATCTGCGCTGCCTGCATGTCTCAGACAGGCAGGGGATGCAGCAAACCTCTGCCCTGAGCACAGAGGCTGCTAGCTGTACCCAGCGAGGAGAAGAACCAGGTGGGCTGGGGCGGGAGTGGGGGCGCCTGCCTCAGGAAGGAGCTAGCTTAACCTGCACTGTGGTCCCGCAGTGATCCTCGCTTCAGAGTCAAGAGGCTCACCTGCCGTCTGTTGGATCTGAACCTGGATTTACTGCTTTGAGAGATGAGAAGCACGTTCTCTGGCGGAGCCGCACAGCCAGCAGCCTGCTGAAGAGTGTGAATGCTGGGCAGCACTGGCACCACCAAGGACACCGAGCCTTTTTCCACTGGCAGACAGCTTACCAGGAGCTTTATCAAGGAATCTATATTTGGATTTGATTATGAATTGAGGAGTTTGGAATCAGCACACTGTGGAAATCCTAAGCCAACGTTTCTTTTTTTGATGTAGGATTTACAATATGTCTACCTGACCGTACTCCTTGTGGCTCTGGAGTAAAGATGAAAAATGATTTAAGCAAACGTGTATTCCTTGATCAAAAATAACATGAGTACCTCAACAGTACTTTAGAATGCTGCTACCTTCATTGTATGAGCCGTGTCCTAGCTCTCAAAGAGATTGACCAATGAAGCCATGGGACTCAGCCAGAGCTTTACAAGTATGTGGTGAAAACCGTGACCAATTTATTTTGGGGGAAATTAATATTTCTGTGTTAGACCCTGATGGAGTAATTTCTGATTTTAGGAAAAATGACGGGGATAGTTTTAGCAGAGTAAATAATGTGTGATGTGTTAAAAATGTTTGATTTAGTGATTTCCATTTTCCCTCAGCTTGAAAATTATTTAGCCTCTTGAATTGTAGTGTTCAAATTTGTTGTTTTTGGACTAGCTAGGCACTTGTTCATACACCCGCTCATCTGCTCACTAAAGGAATGTTTAGTGAACCCTGTTTGTTGGAAGATGCCGTAGTGGCTCAGTCCAACATAACTCACTATACCAAGCTTCAGATGGGCTTCCTTCCCTGCACTACCTCCACCCTCGCCTGACATTTTTAGTCAGTCACACTAACACCAGTGGGTGTATATTAGCCTAGTCAGTCCCCTGCAGGGCTTGAGCTGGGCCTGCAGCACTTCCTACCCTCCTCCTGTGTTTGAGTTAGCTGGGCCCCCAACCGTACCTTGGGAGCCCCTCACCCCCGGCCTGGACCCTGTCTCCCCCCCACCCCGCCTGGTGCTGCTGCACTCGGCTCTGCCTCTGCTGGCCGAGGATGATGTGGCAATGCCATGTGTCGTCCTCTGAGTGCCGCTGCTACCGGCTGAACGGCTTCTCCCTGCTGAAGCGCTTCCCTCTCTCGGCAGATGGGGCCTGTGGTAAAGCCCTGGACCAGCCGGTCGGAGAGTGGCTGGAGCACGTGGGGCTGCCGCAGTACGAGAGCAAGTTCCTGCTCAATGGCTTCGACGACCTACGATTCATGGTGAGTCACCTGCAGCACGTCATCTCAGGGGTCGGTTCCACTTTACATCACTCTGCCTCTCCCTGTGTCAACCTAGCTGCATTTGTCTTTTTATGTCACCACTCTGCTCTCTCACCCTCTGCCTGTCTGTCAGTAGCTCCACTCACCCCCTCCTCCTCCCTGCTTTTCTCTTTCCCACTCACCCCTGCACCTTCTCTCATCTGTCCCCCTTTCCCCTCTCCCCTTTATAACTCCTCTGCACCTCCTGTGCGATGCATGACCCTGCTAAGATTTATGGCCCCACACTGAATCCCTTTAAAGAATGTGGGCTGTCACTAGTGGAAAGACAAATGACAACCAGAACCCATTAACTTTTTCCCAGCATTCCCAATCATGTTATCTCATTTACTGCACAATTCTAAATCCACCTCCTCCCCCTACATTGAATCTTCTGATTTACAGTCACTGGACTTGACCTCTGTGTAGATACAGTCAGATGACGTGAACAAACAGTCACTCTAAACACACCGTAGCTGCATGGTTGCTTGCCAAATCTCACTAAATCCACCACCTATTATACTCTGCTTGTGGTGCTTATGAGTCTTGCAGTAACTGCACAATGCAGCAGCATGCTGATGTTGTATTTATAGTCTGTACACTCCTGGTTTTTAGACTTTAGTTACACATTTTTGCATGCAGACATTTGCTTTGGTTAAAAGTTATCATTTCACTAGTAAGTAAATTATCAAAAGACACATGATTCGTCCGCTGTGATGATTTAAAAACATGATCAGACAGTTTCTGGAAAACATTGACACATTTTGGACGAATGTTGTGCATTTTTTAGAACGCCTCCATCAAATTACATATTGATAGATTCATTCAGCTGCAGCTCAAAGGACGTCCACATTCTGACTGAAAGCATTATCATGTTTCCCGTAGAGAACATCGCAAGGAAACTTGATATTGCATTTGGTGATGATTGTAGAAAACGCCATTACGTCTCCAATCCCCTGGTCATGTTACTCTGAAAAAAACATGGCCGTACACTGTAAATAACCAGGCCCAAAGGGTAAATGCGGACATTTCGCCGACCACAGAGCTGCATTAGCACTATAGGCTATATGTTACATCAGTTTGTCACAGCTGAGCTCACTTAAGTGAGACCAGCGAGCTCGGAGGGAAAGTGGTTGTATTCATAAAGCGTTCCAGTCTAGGAGGGCTGCTCTCTGATCTGTTTTTCTTTCCGATAAGGCATGAGATCACAACATAATGGGAGTCCTTATGAACACGTGATCACTCCTACTATGAGGTGCCATGGAGATCCAAGCTTTAGGCTCAGATTTGTTCATGAAGTGACAACAAGCCTGAAGGAGAAGTATGTGTAGTTATAATATATAGCTATAGTAGAAGGAATACAGTAGGGATGTGCAATATGGATTACAACCAGGAAAATAAAATGTCTGGGCCAGCTTTTTGCCTTTATATACAGTATATACTGTACATATCAACACTGTATATTTCAAACAATAAGTAACAAAACGTTTTAGTACAGAAACGCCAAAGATATGTTTGAGGTCATTTAGAAACAGTGTCGTCATTACGTAGTTTGTACACTTGAGAATAGTGACCAGTAAGGCTAGGAATATTATATGTTGATATTATTTCAATGTTTTGATATGAGACTAGTAGTGATGTGCGAGTCAGGGTTTTTTAAAACCGTCACCATCCTGGCCCATCAAGAGAGCGAATACGCACCACCTGGACCTGCAAACACACACGTCAATCAAATCACCTGAACCTGATCTGCAAACCCACAAACCAGAGCTGAAAGTTTCTGGTAACGATCGTCGCTAATAACAACCTACTTGCTGTTTATGTAATTTCCAGTATTTATCACAATATAAAACACGTGTTTTTTCATTTTAAAAAGTACAAATGTAGGAATACCGCAAGTACTCACCCATCTTTGAAGAGGTTTTTTTTTTTCTTTTGAACTTTATTGCCCTTAACAACAATGAACAGACAATTAAAATTGCAGAACAAAATCACCTTGAGAGTGGGTTTTACCTAACATAAATGCTGCTGTTACATTTTAAGTGTAATTTCAAGTGCACAGCTGATATCTTGCGTGGTTTGTTAACATGACGTAGCAGAAGTGCATATTTAACGATTCAGTGTGGACAGAGAGACACTTGCCCTTAGGACACAGTGGTAGGCCTATATATTCTCACAGGGAAATATTTTTACCGGACAGATTTAAATATGTCGGACCTCAACAGATTTTCCTGGTCAAGAACTGGATAACGGAAACTCTGAGCGCAGTAGGGCTGATTATAAATGTGCTTGATGTATGAGTTCGAGAGACTGAGAGAGAAATGGAGAGGGGGAAGAGAAGGTGGAAGGTGGACTTTTGCACAGTGCTTCTGTAAGTAATTAATAACTTACACAGAACGGTGCTTTGTCACTTAATGAGTTATGGGTTGACTAGAGGCTAGATTTAGATCGTCTTTGATTTGGATATCATTCTATCATAAGTGTCGTCTTATGACAAAGTGATGTAATTTTCTAAACCTACCAGACTGTTCTAGCTGTTCCATTATTTTCCCATATACTGTCGATTATTTATCAAAAATCTTATTCTGAAATTCTGAAAGCACCAATAGTCAACCCGACACTAAGTCGTAATATCGACATGCAGGTGTTCGGTCAAAAAATATTGTGGTCTGTGATTTCCTCCATCTAGCCCAGCCCTAGTAACAAGTTCATTTTTTTAAACTGTAAAATGCCCTGCTCAGTACATTCATGGTCAGAGTTTCGTGTAAAGACTAATTTAAAGGATCCTTTTACAAGGTGACAGGAAATGAGGGGAGATGGATAGATAGGAGGTGGTGTGCAGCAATGGAATTGAGCCGATGATGTTGTGTATGTATCTCAACCACTAGACGCCCTGAATGCCTGAGAATCCTTATCAAAAACTTTATTGATATCAATGTCAGCCTCAAAAATCATTTGGGTTTTAATAAGGATAAAGTCTTTTATGACTACACATGTGATATTATTGTATGTAATGCTATTACGTACCACGAGAAAGTGTCCTCTCTAGCCTTTCAATTTAAGAAATAGATAACACTGAAATGCTGGTTCTCACTAATCAAGTAAATTGAATACCTGACAAATAAAGGTACTTATTTAAATTGATGCCATAAATCAGTCCCCCTTATTGATTTGCAGCATTGCCCACAATAGCTTAATGCAACCAGAGATATTAAAGAAATCGCTAGTGGAGTATTAAACGTATTGCAAAATCTTTACTGGCTGACACAAATTTTTTATTGTCCCACTGTGGCCGACTCTAATGTACAGATATCGAGAACGAAAACAAAGCAAGCTTCTTGTCTTATTGGTTTGGAAGATACCACGTTGATCAAGATTTAATGTGATGAGGACGATGGGTCATTAAGCATTCTGATGTTCATTTTCATGCCACGACTAATGTGTCTGCTGGACTTGATGCATCAAGGAGATAAATCATTAATTTCACAAGGCAAATTACCCATGGATATTTACAAGGATGTGGAAGTTGCAAACAAGGGAAAGGTCAGAGTAGTCAGGCAGACATTGTGAATGTTTAATATTGTGCCCTTTTAGATTCTGCCAGGCTCGCTTCAGATGTGATCAATCTAACTGGACTTGAACATCAGGATTTGTTTGAGGGATTCGTTGTCAGTCACATATAATTGCTGTTTTTAAAAAAGCGTTCTGCTTTGTCGCTCTGATGTCCAAACTAATGTGGCAAAGATGCAAATTGTCTAGCAGGGAACATCTTAGAAGTTACCCATCATGCATTTACATTGCATCTTCCCTGCATCAATATTGCATCAGATTCTGCAGCCCCCTCTTTCTTGAATGTTATAATGTTGAACTAAGCATGCATATTGTAACACATAAATTAAGTCCTCCTTCTTTGCCATATTATTGTTACGCCGGCTGACTCTTGAAAAAGTAACAAAATTTGATTTTTCTAAACAATTCCCCCGTGGTGCAGAGAAATAGAGCAATTCTAATTCACTGTTGCATTAACTGAGTGCATTTAGTGAGATGAAGGACTTCTACCATGGCTACATCTGCAAGTCGTATCAGATTAAATCAGACTACCATTGCTCATGAGCTATGTAAGAACTGAACCATACATTCCCGTCACATGTTTCAAATGCAGCATGAAATAATAAGTTTGCAGAGTCTCCCGAGGCATCATCCAACTTCAAACTGTGTTAATAAAAGTGGAGAATCTATTTTGGTCCTCCCTTACATCAGACCCCGCTTCATTTTGACCTTTATTCTAGCGATCAGTGAGTAATCTCCAAACTGCACCCTGATACAGGCCTGTGAATACTGCTGCATTGTGCTCTGAAACCAATCCAGTAAGAGCAGATTGAGTAAAGACTACAGAACATTTTAACATTCTTGGCCAGGAAGAATCAATCTGCAGCAGTCCACGGGGAAAAACGCTTAGCTCCACATTTTCAAGGTTCTCCTTGTATCTTTATTCCTGCCTATAAACCGGAATAAGATGACAAAGCAGCTGGAGCTGCAAATATGAACAGCTACATGAAACAGACAAGAATCTGCTTGTCAGTCAAGATTTTAGGAGGTGGAGAACGATTATTGTTCATTGTTTCTGTTCCCAAATTAAATAATTGTTACAAACTGTCGTGAAACGTTCTCGTTTCCTCTCGGACTGTTTGGTTTCCCTCAATGAAACACTGAGATCCTGTAGATGCTGCTGCAGTTATGAAGGCTTTGTTCCCTCTGAGTCGCACCAGATCAGATTGATTACTCTTGGCATGCACAATTTATTTGACTTCATTGTCCTCCCACTCTGCTGTTACTGCTTATGTCAGAGATGTGCATACTCTGTGTGTGTGATTCTGTGTGTGTGTGTGTGTGTGTGTGTGTGTGTGTGTGTGTTATGAGAAAGTGTGTGTTTGCACAGCTGCAATGTTGCCCTGTAGTTACAGTGTAGAAAGCATCATGATACAGTACTTTTCTCAGCCTTTGTTCATGTAAAGCTATTTGTCACGTGTCAGTATGATGTCTTTCATGTGTAAATACTGTATGCCCGTGTGTGTATGCAGACATTCAAATTACTGCACTGATATACAGTATAATCAACTGATTTATTTTCATGGATTGTATCATTGTATGTCCATACTGTGTATTGTCTCTCTCTGTGCATGTGTTTGTTTGTACGTGTTTATCTGTTGACATGCATGTGTGTTTGTATGAGTGTGGCCGTGTGTGTGTGTGCGCCTGTGTGTGAATGTGTTTACTTGTGTATGTCTCTCGCGTTTGTGCACATGTAGGGAAGTAACGTGATGGAGGACCAGGATCTCAGAGACATCGGGATCACTGACCCAGGACACAGAAAGAAAATCCTCCATGCGGCACGCAGCTTGCCTAAGGTACTTAACATCATAACTTAACCTCGGCACTGAGCGAGACAGTGACTGACGGTGTCTGAGAAGAAAGGTCACAGTGTCAGTATGTTTATAAAAATAGAAGATAAGCTAAAAAAAAAAGATAATATGGTAATGAGAAAATGGATGGAAACAGTAGACTATCAGAGCTGGAGTAACATTATTTCAATAAAATGTTAAATGGAAAAACTTGAGTGTTGATTGAAAATGCTGATTAATTTTAGCCACATTTTATTCATTTTTATCCTTCGTAGTTTTAGGCAACGAAAATTGAAAACATTTTAGTAAATGAAAATTTTTTGTCGACTTTTAGTCAATACTTTTTTTTTTTTTTCGTTTATCGTTAAACTAATCCAGTGAGGCTAAATTACGCATCAGAAATGAGACCAAAGGTGACAGGTTGTATAAAAACTTCATTTAGTCAATTCTACAACTACAAATATTTTCTACACACTTAAAAACTTGGATTTCTCCAGCAGTGTTTGACAGGTTTAAGGGGTGATTTACGAGCACACACTTACAAATCATCACTTGAAAAGCTCAACATCTCTCTATTTATGCTCTCAAAGACATCACAGATATCTCATTTGAGACAACAAGGATTTGTACCCAGGTTCTTTGTAAATTCTGACTGGTGGATCTCACTGTTAAGAAGCAGAAAAATAACTTAATTAAAGCCTGAATTCATTCTTAATCTGCAACATTTTAGTCTGATTAAAGCTAAACTTTCATCTCTGTCAGAGAAAACTGATCTGAGTTCAGACTGTTAACCCACAGCGTAGCTACACTCACAGATAACTGAGCCTCCTACCTGCCTGTCAAACACCATCAACCCAAACACCTTCTCAAGTTCAGACTGAGTGGAGTCCTGCGGGAATCAGCTGTGAAGTCCGGCGGCCGATGGCTGCTTGCTCCGCTGCCGTTCAGTGGCTAGTGAGACATCCTGGTGCGTTTACCAGCATGTCACTTATATGGCATTTGGAGATAATTATGAGCCAGCTGTTCTCTGCTTTCAAATTCCATTAGTCCACCACTAACACTTTCATCTCGTCACGTCTCATCTTGTCAGTGAAAATGAAACATAGATTTCTTCTTAGTTTTTATTATAAAACTGTTTTTATCATTGTATACTATAATGTTTGCAGTGTTCAGTATCTGAGGTTAGCCTGTTAGCATGTTAATATTTGCTATACAGTGTCATTAGTTCTGCAGGTATTGGGTCATAAACCAAAAGTAATGGACAGATTAAAATAATTATCTGATGCTGACTTTAGACCAGGTGATCATTTAAGGCAGTAGCATTCATCCCTGTGGGGACTTTGGCTATCTGTAGTGTGAGGACCTTCCTCCAGGAGCCTGGTGGGTTGAGTTGGGTCATCAGGGAGATTCAGCTCACCTGGGTTGGCTGCAGGAGTATATAGGATGGTGGCAGTCGGCCAGTCTCTCTCCCCTGGCTTCCACCCTGTTGTTACATTTAGTTTATCACCACTCTTATATGTCACACTAGAGGCCAGCGCTAATGTGCTACATGTTGTTCCCGTCACGCCTCTTTTGGCTCTGCGATGCCGGCATGCAGTCTGTAATCACGCACCAGAGCGGAATGATGCCGAAACGCAAAGACGGCATAAAGAAGGGACCTCGCAGCGGCTCCATAGCGTGATCTCTTTGTAAAAAGGGCTATATATAGTCCTGCAGCCAGCCCAGGTGAGCATAATCTCCCTCATGACCCCACCCACCAGGCTCCTAGAGGGAGAGGGCTTCTCAGAGAGGGTCGTCACAGTAGAAAAATTCCCAGGAAACCATCCAATCTTTGTCAAAATATTCTACTCAAGACCCAAAAGCTTGTGGTGCTAGATGAATATTCATGTGATCACCAAGGTCAGTGGCGTTCGTCCTCTGGGGAACAGACCTCTCAAGAACTGACACTGCTGTCCCTTGAACCATACGGCTAGGATGGCTAAAAACAGCAGCAGCAGTTTCCAGCTTTAGTAAGGTAGAATTATAGCCACAACTGGAAGACAAGCCCATACAGTGTACATTTCTATCTTAAGTTTTATGCTAAAAGTTACAGTACTCGCTCCCTTACGTGTCTCTCCCTTCACTGTAGGTAAAAGCACTGGGCTGTGATGGCAGCACATCTCTTGTCTCCTGGCTGGACGGCCTCGGCCTGCATGAATATCTGCCCAACTTTCTTTCAAGTGGCTACCGCACACTGGAGTGTGTCAAGAACCTGTGGGAGCTGGAGATTGTCAATGTAAGAAGCCATCTTTTACATTTATTCAGCACAGATCTGATTTTGGCCTCTTATAGGAGAAGGGTGAGCAGGAAATAGTTCAGTCTCTTAGGCTCTGACAAAGAGACACGAGTGTTGATGGACTCGTGTCTTTAGGGATTCTGGACCAGTTCTCACAGAATAATCACAAGACTGATTTATGGATCATGTTCGAGGTTAAGAAGCACTTTAAAATTCAATGCAGAAATAACAGAGAAGTGCTCGTTGATTGAAGCATTTCCATAAAACTATAGCAGAAACTTTTTCAATATCACCGAGTAATTAGTAGATAACTAACCGATAAAATGTAAATGAAGAAGCAATATGGTGACTGATGATGGGGAAGTATCTAATTTGGTGTAATCTTTATGGAAATCGTGTAACATTTTATGATAATTTGTAATTACAAAGGGGGACTAATTTCTTTTAGGCTGAGGCGTGTGGAGGTTGTAGAGAGGCGCATGTACCAATTTGGTTTGAACATGTGCAGGTGTCTTTGTTGGTACGTGCGTGTGTGTGTTTAGACTACAGCAGTGGTTTACCCATGGGTTCCCGAGATAAATCTGAGGATTTGCAAGATGATTAACAGGATGAGAAAGACAAAAAAACCTATCCTCTGCTACAAAATTACATTTTCCTGACTGTTCTTTTTTGTCCTTAATTTATTGTGAAATATTTGATTGTTTTACTTTGCCTGGCTGCTAAAATTGATCGATGCGAACCAATCTGAGAAGGAACAATCTGTTTTTGGCTGAACTCTCACAGCTTGTGAAGAGGGACTGCAAGTAGGGGTGAACCACAAATCTGATAATTTGATGTATAGATTCTTTGGATGGTCCAATATTTGCTGATATCACAAAGTCCGCCATGAAACGATAATGGTTTGATTCAATTTAAATCAGGGGCCTGCAATCGATATGAGACAATATCCGTTAATATTCGTATTTTCTTTGCAGCGTACTATTATCTGCCTGGCGCTATGCAGCTAACACTGTCTGAATGTTAAGTAAGGAGGTGCACCTGGACGAAAATGGTGACACAGTCACAGGAATTTGAAAATAAAGGCATATCTTACAGATGACGATATGTATACATTTTTTCACTGTGTATTTATGATATTGATCATTAATGATTGAAATGACATAGCGTTCCAGATAGATGTATCATTGCCCACTAGTCCAAGTAGCTATTGTTGTGTTTTTATGAGTCAAGAGCCAAAATGGTTAGTAACCACAGAGGTACAGGAACTTTACAGATGTCCTTTTGGTGTTTTGGTGATACTGCATTTTGGGTTTATTCACACTGTACACATTAAACTATTTATTGACGGCAGATCTCGTCAGACTTTTGGTGGAACAGTTCCAGCCGACTTTGCCAAAACACTACTAAATGCTGCAGTGCAATGCTAACAGTTTCTTTCCTAGTCAGATGCCATTTTAAGTTTGGTATTGTATTAATAACCAACTACAAAATGCATTTCCTGCAGGAAATGTCTTCTTGAAGCCAGTATGCACTGCGAAACAATTGGGGGTCGAACCCTGACCCTGCAGTTCTCAGAAGGAGTGCGGACATGTGCTTTAACCTCTCTGCCAATAAGAAGCACAGAACAGTTGAAATAATTAAGTGAATTAGGAGAGGTCCAAACTGTTACAAAGATCTTTCCCCGTTGGAAAGATGGTCTTTTCATAAAAATGGGCTGTCAGTACAGTAGAAAGACGTAAATAGTTTTGAAACTGTTTACATGTCCACAGAAAACAACAATAAAGGGCTGTGACATTCACTTTGCTCAACAGGGAGAAAACCTTCAATTACCAGAATACACTGCACTGTGTGAAAGCTTGTCAGTTTTGACAAACCATCTCATATTACAGTTAAACAGTAAGCTAAATTATGTTTTCAAAAAAATTGAGCCAAGACTGGGGAACGCAGTAGCAGAATCTTGGTTCATATTTCATCAGTGCTGCTTAGTTTTACCTTTAGATCTCAGTTTTTTCAGCCCCCCATTTTTAAAGTACAGGAAACAGTATGGGATTCACTTCCTGTTCACAAATTCTTGTATTACAGCCAAACAGTGCACTAAAATATAATAATAATGATCATAAATTTACAAAGTGTTTTACAATAAAAACAATAAGAAATCAAAAAACATGTATAAGGCAGAAAACAGAAGAAAATAGTAAACAGTAAAAAAGTGGGTTTTAAGAAGATTTGGAAGAGGTGACTGAGTTTGTCTGCATAAACCGTCAGGCAGGGAAGTTTCTGAAGACATTTTAGGCAAGAAATATACAGTCAGAATCTTGGTTTATACGGTTTGATCTAAGTTTGGTATAAATTTGAGGGAGTGAGATGGAGAGAGGGGCAGGTCTTTCTCTTCTTCTATACTCTTTGTGTCCGTGGTGGCAGGTTATAAAAATGTGGATGTACAATCTGTAGTTTGAGCCCTAGAGCCAGTGAGCTGATATGAGCAGGGAGATCTGGGCGCTGGTAAGGCGGATGGAAGTTTACTACAGTCCATTTACACATACTATCCACACAGTTATGGTACAAAGCTGGTTGAAAATCAACATAGTATCTCTTTAATCGTCAGGGTTTGAAATGGATTTTGTCCTTTTTGTCCAGATAATATTTGACTTATCATATTGAATGAATGTGCAGTGCAAGCTATGTAACATTAAAGTTGTGTATCATAGCTAATCTCTGGAGTCTGTGCAGCACAGAAAGGTAGGTTTACTCGAAACCCCATCCAGACCCTATTCCTTACATTAGATTTTTTTTTTGTCGACTACTTGAGTACTCGATAATAATTTAATGCGAGTACTTGAATATAGAAATAATTTAAAATGCTCATCCCTAATGGGAAGTAGTAGAGGCTGGTAGTAGAAGCAGCAATGAAGGCTGTAGTAGTAGTGATGTAATCATGTAGACATTAACATCGTTTATGTCATGAGAGGCAGCCACATGATCTGGTATAGTTGATGAGCGCTCACAGATGGCAGGAGCATTTACAGCGATCATATTTTCTTACTCATTACTGTGTTTGTATGTGTTTAGTTGTGATAAACTGAAAGACAGTGGTGGCAAAATGGCAGAAACCAGCAACAGCTGCAGTAGTAGCAGCAGCAGCAGCAGGAAAGCAGCAGCCAAACATACTGTATATGCAGTGTGTGAGGGATGGTGTCCAGCAGACTGCGATGCAGTACAGAAAGATGGGTGTGAGAGGAGGGCACATTACTTTCAGTGTGCAGAGTAGCAGAACTGCCTGTGAGCGTCTTGGCAGGACTCGCTTTGCCCATTACATTTTCTACATCCTCTTCAGCATCTTACAGCGTCTCAGTATCAACCATCAATTTGATCTACGAGCTGGTTTACATTCTCATGCAATCCCAGGGCTCTTTATTACTATTTAAAAATTTCTCCTATTTCTTACACCTCATGCACACTGGTCTCACTGGGATTCTGAACACGAGAAAAAGGAAAACAGCACCAGAAATCCAGACTACAGACCAGTTGCCTCATCTGCCTCCGACTCTCACTGAATAAATAATTGAAGCCTTCAGACAAAGAGCCATACGAGCCTGTTATGGAATATTTTGTACCGGCAACGTAATTGCGAATGTAACATTAATCACTCGACATCCACCTTTACAGGATGAGCATGAATGTTAATAGCCAATTATGCAAATATACAGTATTAAGATAATGAGTTTTGACTACATAAAATTAACCTATGTTTCCTCCTCTGAGGGTTTTAGCCACACAAGTGGATATGGCATTTTGTAAAAGGTTTAAGGTGACAGAGATACCGTGGATAGATGTGTCAGGTGATCCTGCACTGCTACAATACTGCAAATTAAAAACATGTTCAAATTAAGACAAATGCAGTGGATCTTCGTTATATATTTTATTTAAAAAATCACTCTGTCATTTGCATATTACCTGCTCTCATCCCATAAATCACCAGATCCTTCTCTGTTATTTAAGCACCATGTCCAAAAATGGATCGTGAATTATAGAGTGTCCCAGGAAGGAGACAGTGCTGTACTTTAAGCTTACAGCAAAACAGATTGAGGCTGAATTATTGACGAGAGTCATTTCTGTTTGCCTGTGGATGTCTGCCAGTGAGGGCTGCATGCCACCAACTCTGTGTCAGTGTATTTTGGATGTATCTCTATTAGCTCAGTCTAAATAAATTCTCGTGTTTGCGATATTGATGTGACAAAGCACTGATGTTGTCCTCTCTAGGTTATTAAGATTGGTCCCCTGGGCCACAGGAAGAGGATCATCGCCTCTCTAGCAGAGAGACCCTATGAAGAGGCGCCATCAAAGTCCCGCCGTCTGTCCCCAATTATGGTAAGACTGGTGATCAGTGTTGGGCTCAGTGCTCAAAAAATTACTCGTTATTCTTTTCAGTAGTAATATTATTCTATTATTTATTCCTCCCTGCCAATATTAATCCCTCACACTACTCGTTAGGGCTGCACAATATAAGGAAAATATGCCATAACAGTATAATAGTAGCAATTACAAAATTAAAATCAAATTAAAATGTACTCAGCACTGAATCTTTCAGCTGCTTTCAGTATGCTGCTTAAGTACAACAAATTTGTTTTTGAATTAAAAAAAAATAAAATGAAATTTCCAACATTGTTTTATTAAACAATTTCACCCTTCACTAAGCCCTGCCCCTTGAACACAGACTAGACAATCATAGTGCAGATATGCAAGCTCTGACAAGGGTCTGACAACAACACAGCTGTGCTCCATAGACTCTTATTCACTCATTTCAGATTTTCAGGCTGGTTTTGTGAATTTTGAACCAAACATTATGCCTATGGCACGTGTATTAATGATACTCGTTACCTGGAGAGGCTGGAAAAAGATATACGTTTCTTCCCTGTTCCAAAACCAAAATCAAACCCTGAAAAGTGTAGGGTTAGCTAGCTAGCTACTGAAGATATAGCCTACTGAATGTATACACATGCTGCTTTTGCTTTTAATGATTATAACAGTGAAACAAAGACCGACCCTGCTGTACAGGAACCAGCAGTATTCAACCAGCTGTGTATGATCGCAGTGTGTGCAGATGTACATTGTTTGGCTTCCCCTGGAGCTCCCGCTCATCTGGTGGTGGAGGTCTGACAGCTGGTGGCTCAGGGGGGAAGCCAAACACTGAATATTGGCAAAGTTTTCCTTTATATTCATTGTCTTCTGTGTGGATCAGCAGTGATGTGGTGGTTCACTTTTACACTGTGATCTGTAGCCTATAGTTGGGCTTTAGCTTCTAACTATCTTTGTCTTTTTAACCTGTTGTTGCTGCTGAGTCAGTTTGACATCCTGGATATATCCTTCAAACACAGACTGTAGACCCCTCTGTCTGCTTCTCTCTGGAATCACTGTTTCATTTTTTTTCCAAAAGTATGATAATATGTCTTCAGGGAGTGCAGTTAGTTACAGTGTGGGCTCCATGCTCACTCTAACAGGTTGACAGATTATCACAAAGGGGCAGGGCTTAGTGAAAGGTCAATTGAACATTGAACTGAGCACAAAAGGCATTAATGAAGAAGAATCATAGTCCCATTTTTAAGTACATTTTTCTACTGAAACAATCTTTAAACTAACTTTAAAAAATTGAATGCAACATCCCAGTCTTTCATGATGTGTTTATCTCGCAAACTGACATCATGATTGCAATCTATTAAATGATACATTGTGCAGCCCGAAAAATTACTTGTTATATTACTTTTTGGTTTCATGTTTTTGGTTTTTTTTACCTGGGTGTTTTTACTGGTGTTTTCCCCCAGTGATCTGTCTGAGTGATGTAGAGTCAATCATGGAGATGGCAAAATTTCATTCATCACATATGCCGATGGTAGGGCCACAGTTATTCTCCGTGGCTACAGAGGGCTCATCTTTGTCGGGGTGTGTTTTCATGAGCTTCATGGTGTTGTGCTGTCAGTCGTAGTAGGTGTTTCAGGAGGTTTAAGGTTGTGTTTTTGCGGTGGATAGAGTCTTAGTACCACCACCTGCTCAGGCTGGGTCTTTGTACTTGATACCTTTTAATGTATTGGCCAAAATAACGCAGTGCCAAGTAGTATCAAAACATCTCCAGTCATGCAATACCTGCATTCGATCCTTTTTGCACTGGGCGGCCTTCCGCTGGATCAGCAAACTCTCTGTTTCTCCATTGCTGATGGGTCCAGAGCAGCTCTCCTCCCAGCAAACAGTCAGTTCAGCGTCTGCCTGGTTAGCAGGAGCAAACACAGCAGCAGTCGCTAACATCCAACAATCTCAAACCAACACTGAAATGACTTGACTCTGTTAAACTTGTTAATAACTGTTGGGTAATGTTAGCTGATGCTAACAGTAAGCACTGTCACTGTGTGTGCAGTTAGGCTGATTCTCACAACTGTCCCTGTCCCTAAATTGATGTCCACTCTGCTCTACAATCCACAATAACAAAGTACAGTCTAAGAAAAATGTTTCAGAGTGTGTTTGCACTCCGGTGAGAACGGTCGCACTGCAGCTATTGTTATTCTGGATCCCGCTGCGTGCCGTTGGTTAGTCACGTTGACAGGTCGAGGTCGGAATTGGTTAGGATTAAGACAAGGAGATCCTAGTTATTACCAGCCAATCTTGGATATTCTGAGATTAAAGTGGTAAAATTACAAGGAAAACCTCACAAATGTACTGCCAGAAAGTCAGGTGATGGAGTATAAAGAGCGACACAGTCCTCAGAGGAAAGAAGATGTGGTGATGAGTGGGTCAAGCACAGGACTTTCACACAGGAGACTGAGGTTTGAGTCCAGTGTGAGTCAACATTAGCTTTTTATTTTTAGACTTATTTACTTATTTATTTTTAGTATTTTCTATTTTTAGAAAGTATGATGCAGCTCACTGTGAATAGACCAGTTTGTGTTATTGTCATATTTCGACGTTAGTAGGACACCCAGGATATAAACTCGGTGTAAATAGGTGTAGATATCATTGCTGGCTATGAACACCTGGGTGCTAATAGCATCTGCCAAAATGTTTTTATCTAAAGCACCTTGCAGCATTAAGAGTGTGAATCAGACTGCAGCATCGTTAGTGCTGCTATTTAACCATCAGGTGCAGAAACACACTGTCAGTGCTAATTTGGTTAATAGATCGGGTGTGCTCAATATGCCCAATTAGAAAGGCTGTTCTGCTTATGGCTTCAGTAAAACCCATATTCAGTGTCACTGATGTCTATAAAAGATACAGAATGTTTTTTTATATTTGTCTGAAATGGGTTCACGTTTGTTTAGATGTGTTGTTTTAGTGCTCAGTGTTTCAGTTGAGGTCGATGATGACACCCTGGTACTTTTCTCATTGAGCAACAATCAGGACAGAGCTTAGGTTAAACTAGTTAAACATCGTTGCATGACAAGCTTTATTTCTATGCCAACATAATTTTGTGAGAAAATGGATCCTTCTTTTTTTCCAGCCGCAGATATCTAATTTTGGAATGAGATTCTTCAATATCATTATGTTCACAACAGTTAAATACTCAGGGCTGATTTCCCAGGCAGATTAAACTGGGCTAAAAAGAATTGAGAATCTCCATGGAAGAGGCTCTTTTGTCGAGGATTAAGCTTGGATGTAGATCAGGGAAACCAGCCCATGTAGACAGTGCTGTCAAATCATTAATCTGTGCTGTGCTGTGCTGTGTGTGTGTTTGTACTCTTTTGTGTGACTGTGTGTGTGTGCGTGCATGACAGTTCCATGACCTCCTGTCCCAGACGACATCTCCTCTCAGTCAGATGGACCCCTACACCAGTCGCTCCATGGACATGCTCCTGCCCTTGGCTGAGTCGGACCGGAGGCGGAGAGGAGTTGACCAAGATGTGTGTAGTGTTTCTCTGCGTTCATATAGTGAGAGGCCGCGCTCTGTAGTGAGTCCCACCTTACTTCACTTCTATCGTCCACTGGGAAACCACCAGTGAGCGACTAGCTGAATAATAGAGGAGGGTGCTGTACAAAGTTAGACGTGTCGGGGTGTCTTGTCACATGAGCCGTGCTGGATGAAAAACTGAACCCACTGGTTGAGTTAAATCTTAGTGGGCAGACCACTAAGAACCACAGCAACATCAGACTGTATCTAGAGAAAACAGGAAAGGGTAATTAAGGTTGAGCAATGCGACAATATCTACAGCACAGTGAGATGATGTGAACTACATCTACCGTTCATACCATGGTAGCTATCACTTTAATATCTCTGGATGCATTATTGGACCATCGTGGACAATGTTGGACATCAATAAGCAGGACCCCTTCATGGAAATATTGGATTTTTATGTTATTTTTTCATCAACATGATGAAGTTCTTTGATTGGTCAGGTATTTAATTTGACGAATTAGCCAATTATCTGCTATTTCTCAATTGATTTTTCAGTAAATGTAACATAATATACTCAGATGTCAGTTTTTCAGGAGGACCACTGCAAACTACATCCTCCAAAATGACCATTAAGTTGAATCAATAACTCTTTAAAACAGTTTCAACAAAAACTAAACATTATTTTATTGCAGGACAGTTGTATTAGACTCCATTAGTTTTAGCTAGGTGTACCTAATAATCTGGCAACTGAGTGTAAGTATTATATAACACAGGCGAACTAATTTTCTGAAGTGCAGTGCCTCTGATTCTGGCTGAAAAACTGCAATCTATTACATATATTTAGATAAGATGTTCTCAAAAGTTAGCTTAGTGCACACCCTCCATTAGGGCTGGAGGATTTGGATGAATCTGTAAGATAATTCTTCCAAAATTGTTATATTCCACCATATGGTAAAAGTATTAAATCACATATGACTGATATCCAGTTCAGTGCTGGCTTATTTGTGCAGCTGCTCATGGCCCTTCTAGTTGGAAAAACTCAGGCAATAGTGATGTCACTGCCGCTCCTTTAGCTACTGTCCAACTTTCACAACAGAGACAGAAAAGGATGTTTGTGGGAGCAGATCGGCCGGACACTGACTGTTGTTGTTAGTGGTGTATTTTCATCACCATATGCATTAGAAGCTTGTTGTAAACTCTGTAGTCAAGCCTCTGTTAACGTAGCGTTATGTTAGCTGCCTAGCTAATGTCAAGGTCAAGATATTGTTGTCATAGAAACAAAACCCACGTGTAGAGCGTCATTACAAAAAGCGCAGGGATGTAGCCTCCCCAGCACCTTGCCACCCCTTTTCTGCCGTAGAAAAACGCTATGGACACACAGTGGAATTTTTCCGCATTAAATGTCTAAAAGCAACTAGATCTGTGTTATATATTTTGTTGAGTTGTGTATCCTAAATGTTTCCAACAATGTTCAAACCCAGCGACATCTGTCATTTTATTTAAGACACAATGCGTTTTATTTGGTCGCCTGTCAATGGCGTCATATTCCCTTTACCCCCTGTAGATGCTCTAACTTCCAGGGAAACACCAGATAATATGTCATTGATAATTACACAATGTCACAGAACTTTACTCAATAACAGTAATACAGCTTTTTTTTCCTGCCACACAGCACAATTTTTCATTAATTGCATGCCACTTTGAACACAGTAATGCAGAAGAGATGTAATATACTGACATGATGTTTCAGTATGAATCCAGCTAACTTGGACCACTAAGCTAATGTGTACGATAACAATAATTATACAACATTAACTTCACACTCATGAAGCTATTTTTAGCTGTTTAGCTACAGCCCTATTAAGCTATTTTTTGACCACAGCTAATGTTGTGTAGTGAATTCTGTTATTCAACACATAACATTAGCTACAGTAGTATTAAATGAGGAGGTAATGGTGAGTCAACAAGTTAAAGATAAATAAATGTGACATAATGTAGTGTGAATAAAACTTTAAAGGCACAGACACACCAAACGTCAAATAACTAGTGGCGACCAAGGCCCCCTGCTGCGTCGCCTGATGTTGCTATGTCTTGGCCAAAAGATTAGCTTACATTCTGCACCAGCATGAGAGGAAATAACCCTCCACACCACCAGATGGCGGCAGTCTGTACTTGGCATTCAAAAAGGGAAACTTGAAGACTTTCTTGATGCTAGTTAGCCACATTAACAACACAACCCCGTGTTACAAGAACAAATGATATGTACCGTGTGCCAGTGAACCATGACACAAATCATCAAGAAATGTTTCTGCTACAGAACTCAGTGGCTAAAGTAAAAATGATTTTCCCTTAAGTGACAAGTTTGTTTTGATGTCACTCCTTTTTGACTTTAGCTGTTAACTTTCCGCACTTCCATTTCTCCTCTCGTTCGCTGAGCTGAACTGCCAATCAGAGTGATTTCATTCACTGATAGGCTTCACCAACACCAATTCTACATGCTGAAATAGCCCCATAAAAATAAAAAAAAAAGGTGATGGGGGCAGACTAGGGGCAAAGATGCAGGACACAGCACCAACTAGGGCGACAGATGCTCATCAACGGTCTAACGTTGACTGACAGCCGATCATCGGCTTGGCATATCAGAGCCTTCATGCATGTTGATGAAAACAACATCCTCCACGATCCCACTCTACTTCAGAAATGGCAGAAATGACATACTGTGCACTGAACTGAATTAAAGTTTTGGGTTCTATCAGACAAAACTCTTCAAACACGTATATGAAAATGATGATTTGCAGAGAATCATTAATTTAGATGAAAATAATTTCACTTAAAGTTAAAACATGACAGTGCTGCTCTGCCTTTTATTTTTCAAACTAGCAACAATAATCTCGTAATCTTGTCAGTTACTAAAGCAGATCGCATCTCCATCATGAATCATCCTCAAGTTTACCAGTGATTCAACTTTTTCTAGAAGCACTGCGGCCTTTAGCTTCATTCAGTATATTTTAACTAAATCACACATTAGGATCAACTGTCTCCAGAGCAGCTCAGATTTTTCGAAATATTTAAAAAACTGAAAACAGCATCCTCATCCGCTGATATGAATTCAGTTCTTATGTGCTTCCCTGAATTTCTTGTGTTCCTCTTTAAGGAATTGAACCAAGAATAACTCAGTGATCAAATTTTACCATTTGCTAAAGGTCAAACGTCGACACACACAAACAGTCGAACCGACATGCCTCGTTTCTGACTCACTGCGGCCAAAGAGAAAACACAGAGGAGCGTCCGCAGATAAGGGAAACGTTGAACGACTGCAGCACTCAGGATCCATTATATTTAAAATCAATACTTATCATTTTCCTAAATGCTCGGTGGATTATTGTCAGTAGTATATTTTACTCTGACAGGTGATATATGAAAGAGCTGAACACAGCCCACACTGACCTAAAGGCCCGACCATGTGCATGAATATTTATGAGCGTACCAGCAGATCAAAAAGGACTTGTATTACTGTAAAGTGCTGACCGAGCACACTTGAGTTGCCTTCACACTAATATTCCAGCAGTCAGGAGTCTAATGTGCACAAAATACAGTATCTTATCATTCTTTATTGTCTACACCAGTGGATCGCAAACGCTCTCTAACATTGTACCCCTTTTGAAATGTTTTTTAAGCTGAGCACTGAAAACATTTTTGGTAAAACTACAGGTGGAAAAAAATGTGAAGATGATTGCATTTTTTGCGACAGTTAATGACTGCACTGAAAATGGAAATATTAAATATAAAATGGTAAATTGTTTATCAAACTTTTATTTTCATAGTGTAATTATTTTAGGAGTTACGCATGACTGATCCCAGCTGGTCACCAGCCGTCGTTAGACTTTGGTATTTGGTAAAATTTATGTTGTGTTGTGTAGTGACCAAATTTCAATGTCCGAATTTTTGTTTAAATTCAGTTCACAATTTTATTGACAAAAACAAATAAAAAAATACATGTCCAATTCGTAAGAAGTAATGGAGATGTTAAATGGAACACCCTGATAAGAAAATAGGGTTTATTAACACGTTATCTACATTTAAGAAAGGCCTGTTCGCAGTGCTGTTAGTCCAGGGATAAAGAATTACACAAGGCATTTCCAACCAAACTCACTCAGGGACCTTGAGTTTGCAGTAGTTGCCTGTGTCTCACATATCTATGTCCAGGCCTCCCTTGTTATTTGTATGTCCGATTCTTTCTCCCATATTTTTTGTAGAATGGTTCAACGTGAAATCCTATCGTCATCAGACATCTAAAATATCGTTAGCCCAATTTTTATTCCAACCAAAATTTAATGTCTATTCGACGTAAGTGTCCAACATCTTTCTGATGCATACTGACGTCCCCTGCCAGCTGCAATATTTTTTAAATTAACATTTAAAAAACATTTCACCCCAGGGGGTATCCATGTCATTTAAGAAATGCTTGTCTATACGTATCAAGGTGCGCACGTGTGAAGAAAAGGATTTCCGCTGTCATTATTAAAGTATATAACATGTTTCATGTCACCAGTGTTGGCTGTGTTTTCCTCTTTCTGTTGTTTTCACCAACCAGTGATTTTGCATCTCTGCAGGACAGACAGAGTGAACGGCACAAAGAGTCTCGTCTAAACCTCCGGCCGCCGAGCCATTCTGCTACCTACGCCACGGTGTCCGCCTGGCATCACCAGCCTGAGAAGCTAATCCTGGACTCCTGCGGGTATGAGGCAACCGTAAGTCACTTTTCACTGCCTTCAGCATCGAAGCACTGACACACACTGATTTCTATATAGATGACAGAATTACTGTTCACCATAAAATAGATTGACAGGGATATTTTATATTTGATTTACTCCATCTAGTGTCTCCACTCAGTGCTGTGTAGTTGACATGCAGTGTGTGTTTTGATTTCCTCTCCTAGTACCTAGGATCAATGATAATCAGGGATCTACGAGGGATTGAGTCCACACAAGATGCCTGTGCTAAAATTAGGGTAAGTATTACCGAAAAGCTTCAAAAATATTGTTTTCTTCTCATTTAATTTGCTCTGACATTTTGAAGAACTGAAAAGTGTTTTATTGGTTAAAATAAATAAAAAATAAATGAATTCCAGCAAACAAACACTGAAAATGTCAGACATTAAATGACAGGGTTGTAGATGAAAAATACAGCTGACAATTACTTTTCCCAGACTGAGATCATCCTCGTGCATAAATATTTCTGTAATGACATTTATGGTGTATGAGCTGTTGTGTTTTGTTGTTCTGTATGTTCTCATCTCTCATTCTTTTTATTGTGTTTGCTGCAGAAATCAAAGGATTCCAGAAAGGGTCCAGTCGTCATACTGTCCATTACCTACAGAGGGGTCAAGTTTATCGATGCAGCCACGAAGGTAATGGGAAAGTATGTTTGTGTGTCTCTGCACACATCGATCGGTCCAACCCAAACATTGCAGTCGACTCTCTCAGCCCTTCATTAGTGGTTGATTTCCAGTAAGCGCTCGCTTCCTTCCTGTCTCCATTAGACTATAGTTGCGGAGCATGAGATCAGGAACATTTCCTGCGCCGCCCAGGACCCAGATGACCTCTGCACTTTTGCTTACATTACCAAGGATCTGAAGAGTGGCCACCACTTCTGTCATGTCTTCAGCACTGTGGAAGTGGTGAGTGATACAAGTCCGTCCTGTTTAAGTTAGTAAAATCAAACAAACAAAGTGGTTCTGTGTTCAGTCTTTGCTGGATAATATAAATATGACTGTTGCTCTAAATATAAGCATGTAGTGTGCAGCTGTGGGAATCTCTAGCTGCCTTACAATTCAGTTCTTGTTCAGAGGGATATGATGCGATCATAAAATGATTATCAATGCATCTTGACGCATCAATTTTTAATTTCTTTGCATTATTGTCTCTCACTTTGTGACCACTTGCTACTTTTACAACATAGGCTATTTTAAATGTGTGATGCTCTTGTCCAGATCCCTTTTCCCTTTAACTTCATAGAAACCAATATGCCTTCCTATGCTAGTTTTTAAGCTGCAGGTGTGGGTCAGATTGTATTCGTCAGTGGTTGCTCACGCTTAGCCATCCCCACCATAACTCAAGAAGTAGCCTAGATTAAAATGTAAACATGATGCTCATGTTTACATCCATTACGGCCCGGTTTCCACCGAGCAGTACGGTACAGTTCAGTTCACTTCGGTATGCTTTTTTATCTATTTCCACTGTGAAAAGTTGTGGATGGTACCAATGACGCCGCTCCGTACCGTCCCCATGTTTGGTCCCCCCTCTGTTGGGGTACCTAGCACACAGATCTGGTACTAAAAGGTAGAGCTGTGAACACTGCAGTCTGATTGGTCAGCAGAGGACGGTCACTCTGCTCAGGGCTGAGTTGTGTCTGGTTTTGAGGCTCATGTAACCACTGTTCATACTGTGGAGAGTTTTATTAGTAAGCTGTAACTATAAAATGAAAGGATGTTTTGCTGCCTCTCACAGCAGCTGGAGTCGGAGAAAAAAAAATAACTTCATTCACTGGGCCGACTGCTGGTGCCTTTTAAAGTGGAACATTAACTCGTGATGATTCTCAATGCATGAGCTGACGACGTGACTCAATAACACACCTTAAATATTCCATATTACAACTTTGACCATTACTTTACTTTTTTTAGTTTTTATGAGTGGATCTTCAAGCGTTTATATGTATTCATTTCGGCCGGATTATGTGAACTGCATATATTCTAATATTTGCGGAGCGTCGGGCTGCGGCAACACTAAACCCCTGAGCTTGCCTGAGAAGGACTAAATGCACAAACTTGGTATTTTAAACATCCCATGGAGAGAGACTCTCACTGCAGCCTGTTCTGTTTTGGTCTGAAAATGTCGGCGTGCAGCCTCGTTCCTGTGGACGATAAACAAGGTGCAGGCTGATATAAAAGAGGAAATACAGTGAGTGCTGGACAGAGCAGTGAGTGACAACAACCTCGCCCACATTTAAGAGTACTGTTAGCAGTGGAAACTCTAGGGTCTAGGTACCATGTCTGAAGGGTAATTACTTTTGGTTCCAAAGGTACCATACCAAAAATGTTTGGTGGAAATGGGGCTTAAGTATCAGTATTACAGTTCTCTGCCAGATAACAGGATAAAATGGAGCATGAAATGGACAGGCGGTTTGGTGCGATGTCAGCAGTGAAATGGGCATTGTGCCGGGCTACAGTATTGAAGCGGGAGCTAAGCAGAAAGGTAAAGCTCTTGATATACCAGTCCATCTACGGTCATGAGCTTTGAGTAGTGACCGCAAGAATGTGATTGTGGATACAAGCAGCTGAAAGTAAGTCGTAAGAATAAGTAGTAAGAGCTCACATGTGACCCTAACGACTCTGCCAGGGTTCACACCCACACAGAGCTTAAAGCCTTGCAACTCCATACCAGTCAGTTAGAACTGAAGAAGCTTCTTGGATGAGAGGCGAAACGTCTTCAAGAAATGCAAGCAAGTCCAGTTGCCTACGATATGGCACTTATGATTACCATGACCTGGATGACTGAGAACCTTCACCGACAAGCAGCTGAAAGGAGTTTCCTCTGTAGGGTGGCTGGACTCGGCCTTAGAGATAAGGTGAGGAGTTCGGACATTTTAAGGGAGCTTAGTGTAGAGCTTCTGCTTCTCGAAAAGGGGCATTTGAGGGGGTTGGGGCATCTGATCAGAATACGCCTCCCATTAGAGGTTTTCCAGGCACGTCCAACTGGAAGGAAACCCCGAGGCAGACCCAGAACACGCTGGAGGGATTATATTTCTCATCTGGCCTGGGAACGCCTCGGGATCCTCCAGGAGGAGCTGGAAGCGTTGCTGGGGAGAGGGATGTCTGGAGTACCTTGCTCAGCCTGCTGCCACTGCAACCGGGCCTCTGAGAAGCAGATGAAAATCAATGGATAAACATTTCACCATCCATTTGGTACAGTCCTCAGAAACATACAGCTTGGTCCTACAAAATTGTTACAGACAAACATAACGTTGAGAAATGGGTTTTAACTTTTACATTTTTAACTTTTCTACATCTAAGAATCGACTCACTGTCACACCCCTGATAGTGTAGCTGTAACATTTCCATACAATCCATTAAGGCATCCCTGAAATCTTCATATTTCTTGAGCTTTTGGTAAATTCATCATTTGAATAATTCAGAATAAACAAGGTGTCCTTTGTGGGACGTCCAATATCCCGCAGTTAAACCTGCGTGCAGCATCCTGTGGACATTATTTTCTTGATTGGCTCATCAGATGGCTTGATTGAAGTCCCACTCCCGCTATGCATGGCATTTCTATATGCAGTCACAGATTATGTCGTAATTTGCGTCTCAGCTTCTGTAAAGGTCGGAGACAATCTTGTCTCTCTGGCAGACGGATCACTGTGGAGTGTCGGCTAACTGCAGGGAGACTTTATTGTAATGATGAAAGTTTTCACAATGTTAAGGTGCACCTATTTGTATTTAACACAACTGCTCCATGTTACAGGATGTCAGGTAAAAACTGCATCTGCTTTGCTCTGAACACGTGATATTCAAACAAGAGCCAGAGGATAATTATACAGGGCAATTATCCTAACAATGTGAAGAGCAGCGCTTTTGTGTGCTGTGTAGTGTTTTTTTTGTGTGATGCACAACAAATTGTTGAAAACAAGCACAACTGTGTTAATTGTTTGTTTAGAATAACAGAGTCAGAAGTCACTAAAAATATACTTACAGTAGATTTGGATATGTGGAGCTACAAATAGTTCAGAGGAACTTGTACCAAATGTTTAGTACGTTTGTGTAAGCGTTAGGCTTTTACTAAGAGTTGTTTGGACAGTTAAATTGTTTGTCAGACACAAGCAAAAGGCATATATACTGAATCTCTTTAAGGTTAATGTAAATACAGTTTAAATCTGTTGTAAAACCAAAGAACTGTGAAGAAGTTGTTTGTGTCTTTAGCGCCAGCTGAAATGGCAATTTTTCATTTGTTATCACTGTCACAACCTGGCTCTTTGACTTAGACAAAAAATGGAGGCACATAAAGTGACTTATTTACCCAAAAATAATAAAAACAAGAGAAGGAAACAACTCAAAGATGTTTGGTGAGAGGAGATGTGCCTGCACCAGGACAGGCTGCTGCTCTGTCCTGCATACAGGGCTCACAGCGGGCCCAGGTGTTTCCAATGCCGCTGATTACACTCAATCAGGGTGCTTTCAGCTCCGTGGCAAGTGGCAAAACATTTATGTTAACAGAAACAGTGCGGTGAACACTCTGTTGTGTTACGTAAGCGCAGCACCTTTTAATAGCAATGTTAATGTACATGTCACTGCTGACTGGATAACACCTCTCTCACATCCACCTAATGAGAGAAAACATGCCTTAAAGCCTGTTGCACACCGTTTCGAGGAAATGTTATTCAACATGGAAACCAGAGCAAAACAGGTGCAGACTGCAGCATGCACGTGCCCCGGGGCTGCGTTCAGCCCTGGCAAAACTAACAAAACACTTATTTAAACAGAATTAGTGGTGTGTTGAAAACCCTGTTGTGTTATGCAGGCGCACTGCCTGTTAATACGGCAGGGTTTAATTCAGAACAATTTAAAGGAGCTGTATTGGCGTGTGAATATATGTGCTTACTTTGCCAGAGCAAGTGTGAAATAAAAACAAAAACTGAATGCACAGTAAGTCAAGATCTATTAGAAAATGGTCTATATACACATCGCTGCTGATCACCTCCAACACTCCCACCAAACAAGAGAAAAGTACCTTAAAACCCTCACACCTTTTTGAGGAAACATGTCGTTCAGCCTGGAAACGGTAGGGAAACGGTGGACATCATATTCAGATTGAACGTGCAGAGAGAAAGCACAGAAAGAGGAACCAAAGCAGAGAGGACATCACAACATCTAACCCTAACCCTAACCAACACCTAACTTTATGTGCACTGTCCGCTGATTTAAACACGTATTTTCTTTCATTCACAGACACAGACCTACGAGATCATCCTAACACTGGGACAGGCGTTCGAGGTGGCCTATCAGATGGCGATGCAGTCCAGGGCGAGACACTATGTCCCACCTACATCTCTGACCTCAGAGGTCATAGAGACCAAAACCAGCCGTCCTGTATCTCAGTCGTGGAGCAGCATGCGGAGATCAGCAGTGAGTACCACCCTACAGCTCTTTACACAACAAATTGAGCGTGTGTTATCTCTGAGCGTGTGTGTGTGTGTGTGCTGAATTTGCTCTACATTGTTAAGAGGACAGAGGGAGGAGTAGAAACGCACTGTTGTACGATCATAATTCAGAAAAGGTACACAGACCTCGTGACCGACTTTCTCCCCGCCACTGAATCCCCAATGGGCCACCTACAAAGGAAGATTTGCTGTGTGTGTGGTAGAAAGTGATGAGTCATTACTTTGCTACCAATTTCATCTCGCCCACCCCTCAACTCTGAGTCACTCAGATCAGGGGAGATTTTTTTTTTTTTGTGCATATGCGAAACATGATGAATGAATAGTTTTATTTGTTGCTTACAGGCGGGTAAATGATTTCCTCGGGGACTTTTCTGAGGACTCAGCCCTGCTGCTTGGACCCATCCGCTGCTTCCTCACTATTGATTAATTGTGTTGCGTATATGTTGACGTATACCCTGAGCCACGCATTGATGCATTGACCTCTCAGGCTGCATATAATGAGCACTCAGTGATCACTGTCACCTGAAAGAGCCGCACAGCCGGGAGCAGGCACACTGTGAGACCACATGCTTATGCAGAGGCACAAATCACTTTGTTTTACTACCTGCCTGTAAGGATAATATATGGAGTAATCACAGAGCTGCATAATGAGTCTGGCTGGTTGTTTAAGTTTTAAATGAGACGGGGGGGACTCCTATCTGCTGCAATTTGTTTTAATGTTTTTTATTGCTGTGTGAACGCTACCAAATCTAGCTGGTTTAAATGGACTGTGACAGCCGTACAGTTTTTTAAATTTTTATTTTCCATAAGGAGAGATTGACAGCTCGCTCCACCCACATCCCCCCTTTAGTTACTGTTGCTACAGCTTCGTGTTTTTGCACAGCACATCAGACTACGTTTACCTGCACACTAATATTCCACTATTATTCCGATTATGACAATAATCTGAATTTGATACGGGTCATGTAAACAAAATATTCCATTTAGATATTCAGAATTAGGCCCTTTTTTTTTTTTTTTTTAAATTTAGCATCAACACACGTGGAATATGGCATTATTGTTCCAGTTTTATTAGCAGTCTTTGGACATGTGTACAGCGCACTTAGAATATGCATCTTAATTGGTGTTTGTACAGCAGTTAATATGTCACGACCTCTTGTTTTTCTTTTGGGGCCAAAACTAATTCAAGTGTAAATAATACACCTAATGACCAAATTATACTGTTTTTATCTCTGTTAAAACATTAATTTAACAGGTGATTCCAAACTTTTAAACATGGTGTAAATGATAGTGAGCTACAAGAGTCATCAGTTTATAGTTGTTAGTGAACAACAGCATTGTTCATGTATTGCAGTTTAAACATAGTTATTCCTAGTATTATGAATATGATCAGGACTAATGTAAGATTAGACTGGTGTTAAGATAACTCTGTTTGGCAGCTTGGTTTTGTACTCGTTTATATTTGCAAACAGCGCTTTAACTTTTGATTTTACAAGAGAAAAAGCTGTTATGATGAGGAGGACTAACCTAAGAGGCAAACATGATGGTAGTATATCTTGAGCAACTTTTGCTGGAGTTGCTGGAGCGTTTAAGCATGTGTCCCTTGATATAAACCAACATTGTTGGAGACTGGTAAGGGTTATCGTCACAGTCAAAGGGAGATGGACATTTCCAATGCAGATTTAGTGGTAAAAATCTGTTCAGCTACTTTGGTGATATCGATGTCTAAAGTCAAGTTGCTTGTAAATTTGAGGGCATAGGTTTCGAAGAGTATAACTTTAGTAGGCTATAAGCTATGTGTGGGCGCTTTCAACATACTGACCCAGGAAAATGTATATTGAATGTTGACCATCGGCTAAAACATTGCTAAGAACAGAAACCCATCGGAAAGGTCTCACTAATGTGTTGTATTAGGAAGATATTGGACTGGGGAACATCGGACCCTGGGACCGTAGAAACGTTCCCCATCCTGGACCGGCTACCAGAGAGTGGAAACATAATTCAAAACTTGACAGACCTGCCGTGTGGGGGAGAATTTAAGTTAACAGATAATGAAAAAAACAAAAATGTTTTACTTGTAAAGAAGTAGAAAAATCTTTATGTATAATAGCTGAAATACACGGGGCACGAACGTGGCATGACCAGTCTGCTGCAGCAGAGAGAGGCTTCTATAATCAACTGAAGCTGTGTTTCTGATGGACAGTATTTTTCCTCGCTGGTCTATTTTCGGTCCTCCAACAGGTACAAACTAAAGGGAAGTGTGTAAAAACACATGTATGATCTGTTTAACAATGATTAAAATAAATACCTCATTGTACCAGAGGCGATGCAAAGCAGCAGAACAACCCTGTGGGTGTTTTTACATTTCACATTAAAATCAATCAAATGGATGCATCCTGCAGTTAAAACAGTCCACTTAAAGGGGCCTTCACCCTGCTGCGCCGCAACCTGCCGCCTCCTGTCATTTTAATGAGGCATTTCCAACACAGTGGTAGGGACATGAAATGGTTGCCGCCCATGTGCACGCGCACCAATTTAGCCCTGCTGCACTGAGTTCACCGTGTTGAACTTGTGGCGGTTGCCGTCTGCCTCAGAGGCCTGCCTGGCCGAGCAATTAGCGATAATCACGGAGGTAACTACAAGCTAGCTTGCACTTCTGCCAGTGTTCAACAAAGCACATGCCTGGCATTGCAGCCGTGCAACGTGGCGGCTGCAGTCGCTTTAAAAAATGCTTTGCTTTTAGAGGGAAGAGGTAGGGGTTATAAGTCAGCGGTATGAAAGCTTCGTAATTAATTCAATATCATTTAATATGGCCTCCGCCTCTAAACTCTGCAACTAACCAACTACATCATCACTCGGCAAAACTCAGGTGAAGCTGGCAGCAACCACACGTCTGTGAAGTAGGGACAAATCCCACTTGTGACATGTGACGTCTGTGCTCCATGTATTTTGGCCTTAAATTGGCTTCTCAAGATCTATGTGTAAATGAACTGTGGTCAACTTCCTTCCATCTTACCCGCGCCCAGATCTCACTGCTCATTTGTCAGCTTGTTTTCGCTGGCTCCTGGGCTGTTGCTCAAACTACAGATTGTACTTCCTAATTTTTGTATGGCCGCCACCACGGTCACAAAGAGTATAGCAGCAAATCGAGACAGAGCCGCCTCTCTATTACTCAAACTCAGACCAAACTCTAATCAAACAGTAAAACTAGGCAGTGCTGATCAAATATAAACCAAGATTCTGTCACTGTATCGCTTATTTCTCACCTAAAATGTCTTTAGAAACATATTTCAGTGCACAGTCTGGCTGTAATACAAGAATTTGCTAACAGGAATTGGGCGCCATACTGTTTCCTGTAAAAGACAGAGGCTTAAACGGTAAAACAAAGCAGTGCTGATCAATTATGAACCTAGATTGAACTGCGTTGCTGATTTCTCACCTTAAATTTCTTAAAAAACAGGGCGCCAACCAGCTCACCTGGTAGAGCAGGTGCCTGATGTACAAAGGCTGTGTCTGTGCTGCAGCGGCCGAGGGTTTGATTCCAAGCCACGGCCCTTTGCTGCATGTCATCCGCCATTTCACCTTATATGTGATCTGTCAAGTAAAGGGAAAAAAAACCCAAATTAAAAAAAAAAAAAAATCTTAAGAAACATATTTTAGCTTACTGTATAACTGTTATTTGAGATTGCTTGTCGACAGCCGGCCGCCATATTGTTTCCTGTGTCAAAACAGACAAACTCGCATTACGTCACCCACCAGCAGGAGTGTTTATTGAGGTTTGGTAGTTGTAGCTTTTCTCCCTCTTGAGCAAAAGCAAATGCCACTTCCCTTTTCTCTGTTTTGTCCGGTCATGTAGCACAAATGTCAAAAGTCTTCTCGTCTCTCTTCTTCACAGACCGCCCAGTTTAATAAAAAGAGACCATCTTTCCAGCAGTGAAATACTTCTTTAAATGCTCTGTCCCTCTATACTCTCTCGTTTTTTTTAACATGTCTTTGTTCTTGTCTTCTTGGTCCTCCTGCCTCCCAGGGTGCCCCTCTGCTCGAATGCCGCTGCTGTCACTGTCACACGTGTACTACCCACCGTCCTTCCTTCCTCCCGTTGCACTCTGTTAGCCCTGGAGTCCAGGTCCTTCTCTTTCCTTTCCTCTATTCAACCTGTAATCACCACACACATCTGCTTACACACCAGTTCCTCCCCTTCTTTCTTTGTGTTGTTTCTGTCGTCGTCGGGGTGCTGCAGTGCACTTTGTCCTCTTGTTTTGTGGTTCTTATTATATTTGAGCCATTAACGTTCTCCTCATCCCTTTTCTTTCCCATCTCTCATCTTCATCTCACATTGTAGAGTTTAAGACGCAGTCAGATCTGTGGTTAGACACATCCAGGAGAAGAGAGGGTTTCTCTTTCTAAGCTTCTGTGAGGACTGTTGGCTTAATTGTGTCAGCGAGGGTTTGTAAACAGGGTGGTTGAAGTCGTCTCTGTTGGATGGTTTTAAGCTCCCTTTCTCTTTCTTTGTATTTCTATCTTTTTAAGACATGTTGAACTGAAGATGTCCTCCATATGAGGGGGATTTTAAAAATGCTTACCTTGAGATTTTTTTAACCACTTCAAATTCCTACCTAGCTCTAAGTAAACAGTATTAATCAGCATGTGTGTGTTTTGACTGCTTGTATCATGACAGTATGAGCCACTGGTTGTAGAGCACATGTTGCTTTCTGAACGACTCATCAGTGTATGTTTTAACTCCCAGAGGGTCGTAGCTTTGGTTCTTACTGCGGCCGCTTGCAGAGGCTGAGTGTTATTTCCTGTCAGACATCATCCATGTTGTGGATTGAGCCCTGAGTGTCTGTGATTATAACATGATCACTGGACTGTACCTCTAATCCACATGCACGTGTGTGAGCTGAGGACTTGTCAGTGTGGCGCAATGGCCTCCACTGCCGCCCGTCTCACGCCCTCCTCTCGTCCCTCCTCCCTCCCTCCCCCCCGGCAGATCGACCCCCTGGAGATGGACGCAGACATGCAGTCCCTGGGCAGCACCACCTGGCTCTTGGACCAGCGGGACTCCCACAGGCGCCCCGTCAGCACCAAGTACGAGACTACCATATTCTGAGGCCGGATCCCCACAGCCGCCCCTCTGCACCCCCTCGTACTTCCCTCTCCCCCCTGCATCCGGTTCTTTATTTAACTCTCTCACACACACGCACACATATACATGCGAGCCCCGTGCCTTCTCACTGTGATGGTATAGCATCCCTCAGGGCTGCCTACTCCTGCACCCTCCTTTGCCCTGCCCAGCGACCCACACCAACCTTTTTACCCGCCATGACAAACACTCCTGCGGCTCTCCCGTGCCTCCCCAACACCCCTGGCAGCCTCCCTCGCCTGTTGCTGCTGCAGCCAATGGCGGAGCCCTGGAACGGATGATCCTGGACTGATCTCATTTTACAGTGGCCCTGCTCTCTCAACCAAACTGCCTCTTCCTCCTCATCCTCCTCCTCCTGACAACTTGCATCTGCCTCCAAATCCCCGATAGCTCCCAGAGGTTGCATCTTTATTCTTCTTCTTCTTTCAGGCCATTCTTTAAATTGATTCTCTGCAGGCAAAACGAGCATGTTCATTTTTATTTTGCTATGTATCTAGACTCCTCATGGGCTGAGTTTAATTTCCATAAAGGTTAGCTTTGTAATATTGAGTAAGCTACAAAGTTGTGTGTAATACCAAAAGGGCCGATGCGCTAAAGGAATGCTTCACAAACAAAATGACCGTTTTTATTTAAATCACTCACTCCGTGTCACCTTGAATTTGTGAAGGAAACTTTGTTTTTCTCACACGTCTTTATGGTGAGCGGAGAATTTTAAAAAATGAGAAAATTCTTGAGTATTTGAATTACTCAGGCGGCATTTAGCAGCAGCATCAAAACATCTGTTAACAAACTCTCACACAACTCGTGCAGTATAATCCAAGTCTCATTTGTCCAGCCATATGCTCAGTACTTCCCAAACAAATGCTTTTTTGCTAAAACTAGAGCTGCTTCCTGAAGATCGAGGATTCAAACCATCAGACTTAAAATCAAGATTCCTTCAAGTTGAGCAGTTGCTTTTTTGTTTCTGTCGTTTCTGCCCCCAGAGTGAACGCTCCTTGCTTACACTCACGCCGCTCTTTGGTACAGGCAGCTGCTGACCCAGACTCAGGGTGAGTCTGAGTGAGACAGAGGTAGCTGCCTAGAGTACGAGAGGCTTTGACCGGTCAGGCTCTGAGATAATGTTATCTTCTATCCTCTGCGTAGAAGTGGTGAATTTACAGCTCACAGCAACTTAATATGACACAGTCTCTGGCTTTTGTTTGACGTCTAGTGTCAAAAAAAAGTTGCATATTTCTGATGCACCATTAGCATAGTTAGCATGCATTAGCTTGGAGGGCTAACTTGGCTTGTTTGCTCCATTATATAAATGTAACCGTCCCTCCGAATGTCTATATGACTGGATAGATGAGTTGTGTGAGAGTTTTTACGCGGCTGTTTTGCTGTTGTTAAATGCGGCCCCTGTTTAGTTCAAGTTTTTGGATTCTGTCACCATTGAGGCATGAGAGGAAAGTTAGCTTCACAAATTCATCATAACACTAGGTGTGTATTTGATATACAAACAAACATTTTGTAGGTGAAGTATTACTTTAAACTGTTAAAGCAAAAGTTGAACATTTTGGGAAATGTGCTGCTTTGTTTTCTTGCTGAGAGTTAGATAGTATATTGACACCACTCACACCTGTACAGTGACTATGAAGGTACGGACAGAGGAAGGCTAAGTTAGCTTAGCTCAAAGACTGGAAATAGGGAGAAACATCAAGTCTGGCTCTGTCCAAATGTAAAAAAATTCAGCTACTAGCAACTAGATCTCATTTGTTCCAAGTCTGACCGAAATATAGTCCAGCGTCTACCTAAAATGGCATTTTGTCATTTGAGAATTAACATTTTAATTAGTGAGCTTTAGAGGCGCTGGTAATTCGGACAGAACCAGGCCAGCTTTTCACGCTTCCAGTCTTTGTGCTAAGCTATGTTAGCCGGCTGCTGTTCGCGTCATATTTATCGTACAGATCTGTGAGTGACATCAATATTATCAAACTGTTGACAAGAAAACAAATTAGCGTTTTCCCCACTTTTCCTTTAACTCGCCCTTTTGATATCGCACAAGTCAAAGATTTAGTGTCTATAAATAAAGCATGATTTGATTTTTAGTTTCTTCAACATCACTTTTTAATTTTCAAGTCTCTGAATAATTTGATTGTTTTGCCTCGGGACAGTTATAATTTTTTTTCTTTCTCCATCTTTAGCCTGTCCTGTCTTACCAGGCATCTACCACTGTGAGGCACTATGAGGAGGCTGCTTTGCTAGCATGGGATGCAAGACGGACAATTAAATCAATGAAAGACAAAAACAGCAACATGCAGCAAACAACCTGTTTTTTTTTTCTACGCATTTGTACAATACTCATAACAACACGATGGATTGGTCATGAATCCATCACTGATGTCTGAACTCTGTATGGACCAAGAACTGAACCTCGTACACACACATACAGACACACACACACACACACAGGAGGACACTTTCCTACACTTTACCGAGGACAACAGCCTTACGTCATTTCGGTTATCTATAATCAACTAAAGCCCCCCCACCTTTCCCCGACCTCCCTGAATACCACCACCACTACCACCACCCGACAACTGCACGCCTCCCCCCTGCTTCTAAAAGACTTTTAAAAAAAAAAGAGACAACACTTCTGATTTCCTGGTGTGTTAAATTGACTGTGACTGGCTGGGATGTTCTTATGATGGTACAGTTTTGTCCAGATGAGAGTCTTTGCTCTGGCCTTTGTACTGCCCTGTCCGCAGTCTCTCAGCATTCATGGTAGCACCGAGAGGCTGCACATCACAGCATCTTCTTCTTGTCAGTTTTAAAAAAATATAACACTGTGTTAAAACGTGGCACTATCCCTTTTAATACCTTCTTTTCTTTTCTTACGGTGCAAATAGGACATTAGTGCATTTTGTGATACTTTTTGATAGACAGGGGCTGAGTGAAATATTTTGGGAAAGAGTGATTTAAGACGGGATCATGACGGATCCTGATACAACCAGATGCAAAAAAACAAAAAAGAGAATACTACCAAAAACAAAAAAACAAAAACACATTGAGTGTCCTGACATTGGATCTACATTTCACAATTTTGGTAATCTAAACATCCTTGACACGATTTCATTTGTATATTAATGAGCCTGGAGCACAATTTGGCGCACATTTCCCAACATAGCATCCTATTATCATGATTACATGGGTAGGTATCCATGCTGTTTCACACCAATTTAGAATTAGGTACAGTACATGCAAAGTATGTCACTTGAAAATAAACGGCAGTGAAAAGATTTAATTCCACTACATTAAAAGAGCCAAATCTAAGTGTTGCTCTGGTGTCGTGTTAATGCGAATGGATTTGTTATGCTGAGAACATGACACAGTTTTTTTTTTTTTGTTAAAGAATTTCCCTCCTGCACTGTGACTCAAAAATGCTCGTCGTGGAGTCGACACATATCTGTGGGTCCCCCCCACCCCTCCCCCCCTCCCCGTCTTGTGTGCACTACCTACTGTGCGTGCTGTATGCCTTGTTTCTGTCTGTCCTCATGGGAGTTTGGACTGCTGCTGTTACATCACTGTCCACTGTCCTTGTTTCTGTGTGCTGCGGGAGACGTGAGGTATTGAGCTCCAGAAGACAGTGTGTCTGGAGACTGACTGTTAAGATGTAACTGGTTTGTGTGCGGTACCGTGGCTGTGTCATTGCCACTCTGTTCTGACTGTTAACTGTTAGCTTCCACTGACGATGCATGTTGGCAGTGTTTATTTTGTGTTCTTGTACCCTTTGATGCACTTGGCCTGAGCAGTCTCTGTATGTACTGTAGCAGTGTCTCGTCTCCTCTCGCTCATCCGCTTTTTATGTTTCCCCCTCCTTCTCTCTTTGTTACACGCCAATACAGCGATTTTCATCCTCATCCCTCCACGTTTCCATCGTCGTCATTCCTCCCAACACGTTGTCACGTATGTTCTTCCATTTTGTGTGTCACCAAGACAACCTGCTCTAGTATGGATGCATAATATAAAAGCATTACACTTTAATGAGCAGCAGCTATTTAAAGCAAGTTTTGGTGGCATGATCTTTTGGCTGTGCATGTACCGGTCTTTTTTAACATTGGTGTTTTCCTTGTGTAGCTCACCCCAGCGTTCAAGTTTCCGGATACCAAGCTGTGAGTTGAAGGGGAGCAGCGGATGCGAGTGTGTGTGTTGAGTTTAGTGGGCAGAGCAGTGGAAAAGAGGTAGAGAGAGAGAAAGAAAGAGACAGAGAAAATGAGAGGTAAGCCTTATGCAACGTGCAGGGCCAACCGGCGCTACTCTAACATTCAGATCTCACTCTGTATATCCCCCTGCTCCTCCACTGCCCCTGATATGAACCCCAACACACGGACGAGAGGTAACCTGTTGTCCCACATCACTGGCTAAACAGGACCTGTGTATCACTCCTGTATTGAGACAGAGAAGAGGTCAGTCAGAAAGGGTCAAGTCTATTTCCTGGCCTCCATGTGACTTTCTGATCTTGTCATGTAGGTACTGTAATGTTTAGAGCACTGTAGACCATTAATGATAGAGACCATTAACGAGCATTTCTATTGATTCAGGTCTAATGGAGATAGTAACTGTGGGAGGTTTTTGAGGTTGAACAGAAATGTAACAAAATGTAGAGAAAAAAAAACTGTACCAGCATACAATGCTTTGCCCATGTTTGTGGACAGAGTATGGTTTGTCAATGAAAATGTGATACTGTTTCAAATTTCAAAGCAATATTATATTAATGAAAAATTAAATAATACAATGACAAAAGAATCCCTCTCAAGTCTGTTGTCAGCATTGATTCTTGTTTTATGGTTAAAATGTAAAAAACAGAAAAGTAACACCAGCTGTTCAAGATTTAAAGTGACAAAACAACAACAACACGGTAATTATTGTACAATTATACCATCAGTGTTTCCCCTGCTGTAGAGATTAGTGGGTGGTGCAACTTCTAATCTCAACAAACGATTAGCCCCAGTTTGTGCGCACCGTGTTTTTTATTACATTCAAGTCACAGAGCCAAGCATCTGATTTTCTAAAGTGCCTGATGTTCTTTAAAAAATACAGATAGTTACTGCTGCAATAACTCTTCTCACCATTTAGATGAAAAACACCTTGTTTGTTGCATGATTTAAAAAGGAAAAAAGATTTTCCACCTATTTCCTAAAGTTCACCTTGATTAAACCAAACAAAAATGGTAGAGGGGATTGACAGGGGCTCTTGCTTGATTTGCACGACACAAAGAAATATCTGTTATTTGTTTCTCATGATGATACTTTGCATTATATTATATTTTTATTTACAGTAACATGATGGTATTTTCTTGTGCTGTACCATATGTGCAAAAGGTAACTGCATTAGTAAATCAAGTTGCTGTCTGGGAAACTGTTGAAATCTATTTCATGGTGCAGGAGACTAAATATTTTTTAATTCACATGGTTAAAGAGTTCTTGAGTATTTTGAATATACCTTCAAAACAGAAGGGAGTGCTGTTCAAATACCTTGTGAGTTTTTAAAATGCTTCAAAGAATTATATCTTTCAGAGAATGCTCATCTCTGTGAGTTTCGTTATCAGAGAAGGTATGTTGTTTTTTTTTTCCTGAAGTACTGTGAACGCTGTTGCCTAGCTAGTGTGCGCTCATCCCACTTGATGGCAATGACTGTTTACTGGAATTTACCAACCTATTGGCGAGTAGACGACAATAACTCTTGACCCTTTTAGACTGCAGGAACTTTTCTTAATTAGACTTGCACCGATTACAATTTTTTGGGCCAATCCCGATTTGCAAAGTGTTTGGACGGCCGATACCGATTTTGGCCGATTCCGATTTAATTTGTTTTCAAACCATTTTACAGCACCTAAGATTTTAAAAAATTCCACACGGCTGACATTGTGTAGGTCGCCTGTGTGAAAGCCCTTAGCGCTGAGGACGCGCCCGCCAGTGAGCGCGCAGACACGCGCATCTTTGACACACGGACACACGCCTCGTCAGTTTTAAGCGGCACAGTGCAGCAGTGAGAGCTCCGCAGTTAAGTTTAACATGGACAATCAACATCTTCCTCCTCCTCTCTTTTGAAGTGTGTGCGTGAATGATTAAGGTGAGAAGCCGCCCATGTTTCACTGACATATATTGATCACAGTATCAACCACTGTGCTCCTAACAGCGGAATCTCGCCATGTCTCAACCCAAGCATTAAGTAGAACTTAAAACCATTCGTGTAAATGAGCAATATTCCTCAATTTATCCGTTCTCCACACACCGTTTCCTCATTCAAACGTAAGTCTCACATTATAACAATATGTCATCACGTTATAAAGTGAAATGTTTCACCGCATAACACGATAAATAATATATTGTTATGTTAATATATGAAGCGGACCGTCGCGCTATAACTTTAGTTTGTGAAGAGATGAGACGGAGCCCTCTGCTCTCCTCTTATATGCTTTACTCACAACTGTGTGAACTGACCTGGATATGAAGTGTCCGTAGCACCAAATAATATAACGGTAGTTTCTAAAGAGCTAAGACGAAAAAAACAAAACCACTCAGCAGCGGCGGTCATATTTCAGCAGCTGCTAGTTGCATATAGGGGAAACGCTGTGCATATTGCTAAGAACTGAGTGTAAAGCTGTTTTTCCTTTTGTTTATTTCAGAACCACACACACACACACACACACACACACACACACACACACCTGTTGTGAACCTCCTGCATTGAAAATGAAAGTATCCCCTCGAACCTGATTATCTGGCCGGAATCATTTACTCCACAGTTGTCCTACCCAAAGGACCTTGAGGTCCCCTTCCTCACATCGCCCAAAGGAGTGAGTTGCACATATGCGTGTGTGTGCGCTGCTGGTGTTACACGATGTCAGTCATGCGGCGTGACGGGAATTTGACTGGCATTTTAAATCAGCATATTTTAGACTGACCGGCCGGTCGCCGGTCATGGCCGATCACTGAGAATCGGCCCAATTCCGAGCACTGCCGATTAATCAGTGCAAGTTTAGTCTTGATTAAGTTTCAAGGACATTTTAATTCCCAAAAAGTACCTGCTAGGGAATAATACTTTTGGTATTACAGAAACTTTCAGGGTGAGGTTTGCAGGGATGACCGCTATAAATCAAGGAAATAATCTAGTATTGATTTAATACCTTTTAAAAACAAAGCAAAACAGCTCTCCTTGATGGGTAACAATAAAAATAAAGTTGGACTTAGCTGTCAGCCTACTCACGCATTTTTAAAAAGAAAGAAAGGTTCGCTTTAGCGAGCTGACAGATTTTACAAGATTTACTGTAGAGACAGACGCTCTTATTTTGATATTCCTTTTCTATATTTCATTTATTACATCAAATTTCCTGCGGCAAATACATGACTATGCAGCAGTAAGCTAAATAATAATAAACTTAATTTGTATAGCACTTTTTAAAACACAGGTACAAGTGCTTTATGGGACAGATAAAATAGATAGCTTTATCTCCTCATGTCATTAGACTGCTGGGGAAACACAACCAACAAATGACTGAGGAAACTTCAGAGCTGCTGGAAAAGTAGTTCAGAGATAAATGTTGCCAAGAAGTTCTTAGTGGAAACGCAGCTTATTTAGTTTCACTTTAACTAACTTGTCTGTGCAATTAAACATTACGAACCTAACAACAAACAACGTGCATAACTTAGCTGAACTTATCGCTTCCCTGAACCCAACTCATCTGTAGTTTTTTTTTTTTTTTTTTTTGGAAAATCCAAATAATATATTTTTCCCTGTAAGTTCTGTGTCGGTCGCCTTCCTCCCACTCACTGCTGTTCTTTTTAAAATAAACAGGTTGAGCTTGAGCAGAATGCAAACAAATATTCAGTAGATACTTAAAAAGTTCACACACACACACACGGGTCACATTTTTAGGTTGGAAATTCAGAATCCGGATTAATTTGGAAAAATCACATCCCTGATTTTGGCTCACATTTCAGGTCTCTATTGGTGTCTTTATTGGCGAACAAAATCAATATTTGCTAGCTCAGTCTTGAAATCGCTTGGGTGATTTAAAAAAACAAAACAAAAAAACAATCTCTGCAATCTGTTCACGCTTTCAGTTTATTTGCTTTGTTTAAAATTCAACGAGGTGAACGGTGATTCCTTAGAGAAATCTGATATCTGTTTTTCTGTTTATTTAGTGGAGTGAATCATGGCTGCCAAAAATGGATTATTAATCTATTTGATATTTGTTTACAATTAGGGCCTGTTTGGTTTGGTACACCACCTCCCACTAATACCAACAGCTGCAGGGGAAACACTGAGTATAGTTCTGGTTTGTAATGAAAGGTGCAAAAAAAAAAAAAAAGAAAGAAAAAGTGCGTAATGTCTTTGGTAAGTTATATATATGTATATAAACCTCTGAGTTATACATCAACATGAAGATGAGAACTGAAACCAGCTACATATTAAACCTGAAGTATTATTTACAAACTATTTACATAATCTTTGGTACTTGATGTTTTTCCTGAGGGTGTTTATCTTGAGATGAAGTAAGCCAACAAATCTGTTTTTCAGGCATCTGATCTTTTCAGAAATCAGAATCACAATCATTTTCTTGATATTGCCCTTTTCGTAAACACACTACAAACAATGTGTTTGTCTTGTCTGAGTGAAAACTGTTACTCATTTTGTTTCACACAGTCAGTCAGGTTTGCCTCATGTTTGTGCAGAGATACACACCTGCCTTATGCTTTGATTTAAACCCGTTTGATCAAACACCTGAAAAAATATAATATACTTATTTTTCTGCCGACTGTAAATGTCCTTCCCTTAAACATTCCCGTTCACTGTATTTATTCTCTATAACGACACATTCAGTGCCAAACGGCAGCTTATCTTAAGGTCACCAGAGGTTTTCTGGGTCGCCCTCAGCCTAGCGTGAGTCCTCCCTGGTCTCGGCCTCTCCTGGTGGGAACAGCAGTTTCCTGAGGATGGGTGCGTAGAAGGGACCAAAGACCGTTCGGTTGAAGTGGACGATTCGCCCAAAGGCCGTCCCCAGCTCGGCTAGCTCAGCACTCACCAGCCTGAGGGGAGCGGGCAGCTCTGGACTCCTTTTAGCGGGGCCGCCCTGCAGCATGGCCTGGAGGAAGCCCTGTACCCTTTCTCCTATGTGTGATTGAGGGAGGGATGAGGGGGCGGAGGGAGGGAGAGAGGAGGAGAGAAGTCAGCTCTCTGCTGCAGCACACATTCAAGTTTAAAAACATCCATGTGGACCTGATAAAGCAAATGAAAAACACTGACGCATGTTCTCGCCTACAGATGAAACTATACTGCCATATGCCACATTATTCTCTGACTGATTTGATAATCAATCAAGCCAAAACACCAAACATCCTCTGGCTCCTGCACCTACACTTAGAGATTTCAAACTTAATTTTGTCATATATGATTGCAGATTACATTTTTTTGGTTATAGACTGTCGGTTGGAGACAATGATCGTTGTGAGGATGGGATTATTGTCGACAAGAAGATAATGGCCGTGTGAATCAATATGAAAATAAACATAGGTATGCTTCTCACGGAATTTTCTGAACTAAAACAACCATCAAAATCCAGCTATAAATACTCAGAAACTTAAATCTAATGTTTGGATGTATATCATTTCCCTTTATTTGTGCCTCAGTTAATTGTTGATGTAGTGCTCTTGTGTTCAGTCTGACCTATGAGTGTGCGGACAGGGTTGTTGTGCTTCCACAGCTCAGAGATTTGTCCTTTCAGCAGATCCTGGCTCTCCTGAGGCAGCACTGCTCCTCCCTGGCCGCTCACAGCTTCGGTCACCAGCTGCGGCACTTTCTCCCCGAGCCCCAGCAGCGCCCCCTTCAGGTCAGCTTCCCTGCAGCAACAGAAACCAGCATTAGACAAATTACCAACAGGCTTCATTAGATGTTTATTAGGTCACGGGCCTGTGAATTTATCCCTTTCTAAGTGTCGAGCAAAGAGTCCTGGGACTCGTGGAAGTAAATAAATCAGGGTCTTTAATAACATGTGGGTCTCTCAGGTTTAGATGAAATAAAATGACATTTTAATAAAGGTGATTAAGGGAGAAGTAGCCTGTGCTGCATTTTATTGCAGCTTGGAGTGTGAGCATGCCTCGAATTTACAAGCTGCTGTTCCACATTTATCCACTAATCATGACGAGGCTTCTCTTGAACAGAAAGAATGAGGTTAGCTGGATCCGTTCTGACAAGCTAGTTTCCTCCTGTCACCTCCATTGGTTTCCTTCTCATACAATACCTGTTCCCCATGACAGCCAGTACATGCATCACCAAATCCTCCTCTTACCTGGTGTGACTGCCCTCCAGCAGGGCAGTGATGGACTGCCTGAGTTTACCTACAAACCCCTGCAGGGAGAAAACGGCGCCCCCACACTGAGCGTTAGTCAGGAGCAGCACTGACGCCTCCAGGACCAGCGTCTGGAGCCGCTGGCCCAGGGCGTCCAGGCGGGCTCGGTCCATCAGCACAGTCTGTGGGTGGAGGTCACGTCATTAGACGGTTAATCACAGAAAATGTTCAGCTTAAGTAAGAGGCTTTCCAAAGAAAACAAACAGCTGCATTGAGGTGACAACATTCTGGGTTTTGGATACAAAAAGAGGGGCTACTTTTGCAGTTGCCCGGAGGAACATTGACAGATTGAGCAGTAGCTTATTAATAACTGGGAAAAAATATAAATTACTATGTGATTAAAAATATATATTCATATAGTGAGTGTAACACAGAACACTAAATGTTGTGACTGAAAGTGAGCAGAGATGTTTGAGCAGTCGGCTTAAAAAATAAACAGAAATTGTCAATTAAAACTAATGAAAGGTTGAAATGGCTAAAAGAAATGGATAAATTGTTGCAATAGACAGTTTAAGTAATCGATATATAGGTAGAATTGTGAGCTAAAAGTAATAGATGAAGTGTTGGAATAACTAAACGTCGCCTAAATTAGACAGCTTAAACTAATGGGCCCTGATCACACAGTCAGTGTTTTAGCAGCTGGAAGTGGCTTTTTGTGATTGTTGTGAATGAGACTGAAGTTTTTTGCTCACGTTTTTGCGCTTTAGACGCCTGGCGTTTTTGAAAAACTTCAACTTAAAGTGGAAAATACGTCATCTTTTTTCCCATTGTCCAATCAGATGATTTGAGAGGCAGGCCTTCTGTGGTAGTCACGACAACAAGTTTACAGTTGGTAATCAATGGAGGAGAAACTGGTGGTAGCGGCTGCTGGATACCCAGAGCTATATGACCCGACGTTAGACAGCAGGTGGTCAAACTGGCCCTGAGTCATCCCAAAATATGCCTCAAAATGACCATCATGGAGGAGAAACTCTGGACTAACTGGTGGTACTCCCCGTGATCCACCCTCTTTTTTAGGGTCTCATGTACCCACACAGATCTCCGTTTTCCTGTGCCCAACAAATTATTTGCTGACAGCCTCTCACCCTCAACCAGAGCTACAGCAAGTACCCTCTGCCTCAACATTTTAGTAACTAGATACTTATTACTGGGGGGAAAAGGACAGTAGATTGATGACAGGGGAAGGTTAGTGTAAGGACGTGATGGAGTGGTTGCCTGGTAACAATAAAAAGGCGCAGTAAGCGTTTTTTTCCACTAGTGCTATTCAATTAAATAAAAAAAGGCAGTGTGATGTGCCTCACATTTGCAACCTGCAAAATACTTTCTGTGTGATCAGGGCCTTAATGAGGTGAAATTATGAGCTTAAACTTACAGATAAATGGTTGAAAACTTTAGCTAAAAGCAATGGATGAGGTTTTTAAATAGCTAAGTAGTTAAATGGATAACTGTATAATATTGACTGGATAAATGGTTAAAACAGACCATTTGAAATTATGAGCTAAAATTAAAATTTAGAAAGTAGCTTAATGGTTCAACAGGTAAATTTTTTTAAGTAATGTATAAATATTTGAAACACTCAGCTTCTGCCACTCTATGTGACAGTACTACAAATGCAAACTTGACCAAACCACCTAAACACTGACAGTTTCATTAATGATGTAAAGACATTATTGTAGGCTACCAGTACCTGCTTTTCTATAATTAATGGTGTTAAGTAACATGGATGTTAAAATCAGTTCAGATGAACACATCTGAATCATGATGGCTGATGCTGATGAGGGACTGCCTGAGTTCATCTGACAGGGCTGTGTCAGTTCATCAGACTGAAAAGGTGCTGCATGAGCTCTAATGTGTTGTCACATGCTTTAACATGCAGCAGGGTGACGACGAGTGTGTGGGGAGACTGAATATTTCCTGATAATCAATAAAATATTACTCAGATGAAAGGCAAAGTGTGGTGTGATGTAATTTTTTTGCAGCGCTGCAGCTGACCTCAGGATACTTCTGGTCTTGTGGGTCCCAGTGTAGCAGACGCATGTAGGCCCGGTTGAGGATGGCGGTGGCGCTGACAGGACCTCGGCTGTCAGGGCTGGGAGACTCGGACTGAGCTCTGACGGCCAACGCTTCTTCTGTCGCTGCTGCCTGAAGCCACGCCGTGGTATTGTCCAGAGAGGCTGAAGAATAATGGTAAAATATATATGACAAAGACAAGTTACACATGATGAAGATCTACTGCAGTGCCACTGAATTACCAGAGGATTCACAGGGTGTTAAATAATACAGAGATGGATGCATTTATGTTTAACAGAGCGTGGTATGGATTTAAGGCCCAGATACACCAAACTAACTTCAGAGGACTAGCAGCAACGAAGGCCTCCTGCTGTGTCGCCTCATGTCACCTTTGTTTCAGCCAAAACATTACACATGAACACACTGAAAAGACTTCAACCGACGGCCAACTTGCACATACGTTCTACAGCTGCGTGAGAGGAAATAACTCCGCACCAGCAGATGGCAGTAGTATGTAATCGTCATTCAAAAAGGGAAACTGGAAGACTATCTTGACGCTAGTTAGCCAGTTAGCACATTAACAACAAATCCAGTGTTGAAAGAACAAGGCATAGTTGTCGTGCGCTGGTAAACAATAACACGGGCTGAAGAGCTTGATGGCTAAAAAAAAAAGTAATTTCACATTGTAAGAAGTTTTGGTCTCACTCATCTTGACTTGGCTGTTTGTTTGTGAACGCTGAGCTGAACTGCCAGTCAGAGTGAATTCATTCACTGACGGCTCCACCATTGCTGACTCTGATTCAACAGGCTAAATTGGTGAGAAAAAAGCCAACTAGCGCCAATACGGGCCGACAGTCCGGGACACACTGCAGTGACGAGGGCCCTGGACGCTTACCGATGGCCCAACACTGACTGATGGCTGACCATCTGCTTGGTGTGTCTGGGCCTTTGTGCTTCTGTTTAGGGGAGTGTAATGACAAAAATCAAACCTATGTGTCGTCACATTTACTTCACTCTCACAGCATCTGCACCAAGATGAGGAAATTACTTTTTGAACAAGGGACACCTTTTGCTATGAAGAATTAAATGTTGCTGGTATGAAGAGAAAATATCTAGAATACTATCCTACTTAATAACCACATTAATTTACTTTCGGAAGCGGTTACTTTTTTAAGGGGTTTTTTTATTTTTTGGGGAGTTCTTCCTTATCCACTGTGAAGGTCCAAGGACAGAGGGATGTCATATGCTGTAAAGCCCTCTGAGGCAAATTGTGATTTGTGATATTGGGCTTCATAAATAAAATTTAATTGACTTAAAAAACTCTGATAAGCCAGCTCTACTCAGACAAGAGTATCACTGATTGGCTGTTCAGCTCCTCACCTGCTATAAGACAAACTAAACAAAGTCAGGATGGTGCTTTAGAGCAACCAAGGTCAAAATCTATTTAATTGAAAAGTGACATAACCAGTGACTGTAAATTTCACAGTCACAAAGTCACCTTTATGGTCTCAATCACGCTGTATCAGTCAGGTTAGAGGTATAAACACTCGTCCTCACCCGGGTGTTTGTCCAGGATCTGCTGGAACTTGGCCCTCTCGTACTGCACGGCCTGCTGCATGAGGTGAGGCCTCAGGCTCTGGATGGTGAAGTTAACCATGTCGGTCTTCATCAGGCCCAGGACGCGGAAGATCTCCCTGAGGGAAGAGCAGGGAATTAGTTTTGAGTGAAACACCTTTTGGGATGCTTTACTGAAAAATGTAAGCAATCGAACTTGTGACATTTAGTACTTTTCAAAAATTAGAGACAAAACCTAGCCTGGTGTAAAATAGGTCAAATAAAGGATGCACCCCTCACCTCAGGAGCTCCACAGGGTCCTCGAGGTCCCTCAGTGCCCTGACTGCAGGGTCTCGCACAGGTGCACATAAAGATGCCATGGTGTTGATGATGTATCCTGCCAGTCTGTGGAGATCCAGAGCTCCATGATCAACCTCCTGCTGGATCAGCTCCATGTCAAGCACCTCGTCCAGCTGAGCTCTCAGTCTGACGTGACTGGGCAGCAGCAGGGACTGAAGCATCTACAAAGAAATACGAGGTGGACTTTAGTTAAGTTTACATTCAGAAAACTGCAGATTACCCAATAAAGCTGAGGTAGGCAGTTTTATTGGAGCGTCATTGGGCAGAAAGTCCGTAATAACCTCTCAGCATATTGTCATTTAAGTGGTCTGAGAGAACAACTTAGATCTCCGCACCTCTGCTTAGCTCTGTTTGCAGGCTTTAGACATTTTTTGCTCACTCACAGGTCATTTCATAGAGAGGGCATTCTTATTGGCTGTTCTACAAATGCAGATACCCGTGCACGTTCCTTCAGATGGTGAAGAGGTTGTCTGGTGGGTGGGGCTTAAGATAGAGACGAGGGAGCTGCAGGAGGTAGGTGTATTTTCTAATTCTGGCCTTTTTTTTATGCCTTTTCCAGAAAACTGCCTACAATATCTTAATTACCAAATTTAAGGGTTCTTATTAAGTGTTTGATTTATATCTTAATTTCTTTTTTTGTGAGCTTGCAAACATCAGTATTGGCCTCAAAAAGCCAGCATCAGTCTGACTCCAGCTGTTAGATTTAAAGAATAGTTCCACATTTTAGGAAATACACTTATTGGCTTTCTTGCCAAGAGTTTACCACTGGTGTCTTTTTGTCACCATGAGGTTGCCAGGCAACCAGTGGAGACTCCAGGACGCAACCGTGTCTGGCCATGAAATGGTCCGACACCTAACCCATTGTAACACCACTGTAACACCACTGTATATTGTTTTGTTTACAGATTAAACACAGGAGATATTATAAACTAATCTGGACAGAACCTGGCTAACTGTTAAGATAAGCTAATGGCTGCTAGCAGTAGCTTCATATTTACCGCACAGACATGGGTGGTATCAATCTTCTCATTTAACTCTACATAAAAGTGAATAAGCATATTCCTCAAAATGTCAGCTATTCCTTTAATCAATAATGAAACTGATCATTACTTATTACACCAAATAAATGTACCATATCACTACCTTTGCAATGTAAATAATCCTTTCTTTAATGCTGTTTATCAGTGTAAATAGATCAATCAGTAATTAATGCATTACGTAGTTTAAAATCTAGTTTCCATATTGCCTACTTAATTTATTCCCTACTATATTTATTTTCCCTATAAACAGCAGACAACTCTGATAAGCCTGAGAGGTTGGCCATGTGTTTGTGTGTCATCTGCCCATACTGTCAGACACTTTTGATCTTCAAAGCATATGAGAACGAATGGGGTCAGAGGTCTCAGTAGACCCTCTTCCTGTGCTGCTAATGCCTCTGATTTGATGCCATACACACTTACAGTCTTGACTTCCTGGAGCAGAGTGACAGCATGGCTGTAGTTTGGAGGATCACTGCTCAGCTGCTCTTGAAGACTGTCCCAAAATGCTCGGTGAACAATCTCCGTCACTCTGCCCTCCAGGCTACAGAAGGAAAAAACGGTTTAACAAAGCAGCTCAAAAGAGACTAAACTCCCAATTAATGTAAGAAATAAGAATAACCAAGGTCACTGTAGCTGCGCTGGAGTGTTTTTCTTGCCTGTCTGTGGGAGGGCTCCTGGGTTTGAAGCAGAAGTCTCTGTTCAGCACTATCTCATGAGCGAGGTTCAGGTTGGAAACACAATTTTCCAGCTCCATCAGACTGGATAATGAGGCGGTGGGTGGGCTCCCTGACACCACAGACAGGACACACACACCCTCAGATAATTAAAACTGCCACGGTGGTAATAATTCAATTACTAATGGTCCCTGAACGTGCCTGAAAACAATAACTGCCATAATAAAGCTCCATACCTGTGGGAGAGTCAAGTTTTTCCAGACAGGGAAGGTCAGCGGGGGAATCATCAGCGGCCTCGTCTCTTTGATTTGGCATTTCAGCAACAGTCTAGACATTTAAATTACTTGGTGAATAATAAACTCAACAGAGCTTGGTGAAATCGGTCACAATGTTTACAAAAAATATTAAGAGCTGCAATTATAGGTAAATTACTCAATTACTCAGCCAACAGAAAATTAATCTGTTACTGTTACGACTATCTATTAATCACTGCAGTTATATTCCCAATGAAAATACCAACATTTGATAGTGTCAGCTCCTCACGTGAACATTTGTTGCTTTTCTTTGATACATAAGATAATAAACTGAATATATTTGAGTTTTGGACTGTTGGTCAGTTACCTACATCTACATATTTTTGGACTGTGGGAAGTTATAACACATATTTCTTTTTTTTTTTTCTGAAAATTTACAGATGAATCAATTTTAGGGATGCACAATAATATGGCGCGTCATCTGTATCTGATGATATTGACTTCAAACTTAAATATTGTAATCTTTCAACATGCTTTTTCTTATTTTGCACAATGAATGAATATTACATATACTGGAAAATACTGTATTTCGTGTCTTTATCTGCTGGTAGGCCATTATGATAAGAGTATGCATGGGTAATATGTTAATTCCACTACAGAAGAGACTTAACGATCACTAAAATGAAGTCAGGAAAAGAGTGGATATTGATATCAGTTATCAGGTCAAATGAGTTGTTATCTATCGGCATAATGGATATCGGCAAAAAAATCCAATATCGTGCACCCCTAATCGATTCATCGAGAAAACAATCCACAGACTAATCGTCAGTGAAAAGAACTGTTAGTTGTAACCCTAAAAATATTATAATTAATCATATGTGCTATGGCAGTGTAACAATATAATTTAATACAATTCTTCCGCGTCAGGAAAAAAAACTGGCTTATCAAATAATCAGATATATTACAACAGAAAAAGAAAGACCACAGTTTAGAAAACTGACGCAAGTAGAAATAATGCATTGAAAAAATGTAAATGGCACCAAAAGAAGAAGTACTCATTAAGCAGAATGGACAATTAAAAAAAAATACATGATGGTATTGGATTATAGCTATTATTGGTGCACTCATGTGTAAAGGTGGTGCTTATTTTAAGTACTTGAGCCTACTGTTGGATAGCTTGTGACCCCCCAACCTGTAGCTAAACAATACATCATGATTGATTTGATTATACTATATGTATTAATCTCTAATCTTTACCAAGTAAATAACTGATGTCATCAAATACATGCAACTTGTAGAATAAGGAGCAGCGTTACAATGTTTGCCACTAAAGTGTAACTACTGTAGCATTAGTAACTTTTTTATGCTTGCAGGAAATGGAAGTACTCAAGTAACGTTACCTTAAAATCGTACGTTAAGTACAGAAATATCACCGAGGTTAATTAAATGCAGTTACTTTACTATTAGGTAAAAAAATAGCGTTAACTTACTTGAATCACCGTTAGCTAAAATCTTCTATCATTAACGTTATAAATCAAAAACTGACTCTACACCAAGTAAATTACGAGAGTGATCAAATAAATGTAATGGGTGACATTACAAGTAACCTTACAATATTTGCACCTTAAGTGTAACTGGTGTAGCGTTAGTAACGTTTGTTTTAACACTAACGTTAGCTTAAGTAGCAGGAAATGGAAATACTCAAGTAACTTACAAGTAACGTTACCTCAAACTCGCACGTTAAGTACAGTAACGTTACTTAAGTTAATTAAATGCACAAAAAACCCCAGAAGTCATGACAGTAAGCATTTACTAACTGACGTTAGCTAAAACCTTCTAGCATTAACGTTATTAACATGTCACCGTACGACCAAAGACAAAATACACGAAGCAAAAAAATGCACTGTAACGACAATAAGACATTTTACCAAACTTACCTGTCGTTGGTGTCTTGGTGAATTTATTAAGACTTAAGAAATGTATACTGTAGTTTTATTAAGTGAAACGTTACGAGAATAGTAACGTTATTTAACCGTTTGTCTCTGCACCTTGTTTAAAGTCCCACAGCTGAAACACCAACGGTCAAGTTTGAACCTGGGCCAAACCATTGTAAACGAGGTATGGGGGGGGGAGTTTAAAAATGACAGACGCTGTTTTGGTTTTAACGCGTGATCTAAACCTTCATGTAAGATTAAATCGTGACACAAATACAAATGTAAGTATCTTAAATTACTGACTTTTATTCATCGATTTACTGAGTACAGTAAAACACCGCGGCTTCTTTTGGTTTGGTCCGTTCTCAAATCAAAACAAGTGGGCGTGCCTGTAGCGTGTGTTTCTGCAGCAGCGTGTCACTGCGTTTGAAAGAAGCCCGTCGTACCTGCTCCTTGTTGCACCTCCATTGTTATTGAGGGGAAACAAAATGGAAAGCGGCCGGTGTGTTTGTATAAAATGGTCCATTGTATGAGACAATCATGTGTGAACAGCTGGAAATGTCCCGTTTCCCATAAACCAGGAACCTCTAGAAGGCAGGGAGAGCATAACAACTGCAGAGGATGAGCAAACATTACAGATGTATTCTTGAACAATACACTCTATATGGTGTACCTAAGTTAAATCTGATTCTTATGTGCTTCCCTTACCTTTACTATGCATCAGTTTTACACTTACTACAAGTCTTCCCCTAAAATATTTGAGAATAAAAGTGCTTCGAAGACCTTCCCTCTTCAGAAACTGTCAATTGTATTTTAGTTTTTATTTATAATTTAGTATATTGATTTGTATGGATTTTTTTTTCATCATTTTGGTTTTAATTTTTCCAACACTTACTGGAATGTTACTTTTCCTGTTATAAAGTATTTTAAAATCATTATTAGTGACAGTATTTATACTTTTTTTGCTGCTGTGCTGCTGTTTATACATGGGATTTATACTTTGTGGTACTTAGTAGTGCTGAAATTGCCTGTGTATTATTTGAAAAACATAAAATGAAAAGATGGCTTTTTGTAATATACAAATCTAACAACTAGTTGCTTTGCTCTTTGGGTTTTGGATGATTGTTTTCTTACAAACCTGGGACTTTTAATGCCTTTGAGAAAGCGCTGAGACAGAGATTAAAATTGACTTTTTCTTTCACACAGAGACACACAAAAACGGCCAGAGACAGAACTGAATTGCAAATTATTTATAATTGCAAAATGTTGTGTAACAAACTGTTTTGATAAATACAAGCATTTGACAAAGCCTTATCTAAAAAAGTTGACCTTTCATCACAGCCACAAAAAACACAAATAGATTTGATCATATTTCATTAGAAAAAAAAAAGTTTAAAAAACAACTCCCAGGCCATGACGTTTTATACATTTGCATATTTCAAAATATTAAACACCATTAGATTTCTGTTTTAAAATAACAAGGATAACTTAAAAAAAATGACAGCTTCATTCTTAGTTTCAGTCTTTCTCCTCAGTCAAGCGGCTATGTACATATAAACTTGTTTGCACTGCTGCACAAACGCTGCTCTCACTTTAGTCGGAGTGCCTCGTAACACTAAAGCAAACGCAGAGGAAAATAAGTGCCAAAAGCCAGGCTGTGTGAAGAGAGCAGCGCGCCCGAACTGTTCCTCAGATAACTTAGTGTCCTCCTATGAAGCCGAGACCAGAAATCAATGTCATATTTTAGTAAATCATTTTGAAAAAGCGGCGAAAAAAATCATTTGTAAGCAGTTTAAATCTACAGGAGAAAAACTGGCGAGTTCCTCATGAAAGGGAAATCAATGTCACAAAAGAAACTGCTTAAACGTTTTCTCCGCATTCAAGCTTTGTATTCGAGAGCTGTGAGAGTCTTATTGTGAGAAAAGGCAAAGGAGCATCTGCTGAATAAAAATGAGAAAATTAATGAATGCAATCTTCTGTTCCCAGCCACACATACAAAGAGAAAAGGCTCCTCTTCTGCACACACTAACAACTGTACAAAAACATTCTCTTATAATAATAATAATAATAATAATAATAATAATGATAATAATAAACTCAGATTTCAGTCACGTTAGTCTCAATGTCTGTACTGTGTTGCAGTATGACCCAGCCCAGACACAACTGAGCAGGTGGTGCACTTTGGCACTTAAACTTGTGTGTTCAACTTTCCTTATTTACGTCTCCATTTTTTTTTTGGCGGGCCAAATTCGAGACCACATTTACACCTGCTGTTATCAAGGACTCTGTATCTAGATGTGCTATCTGGATAATATGTAATTAAGACCTTTGCCTCTACACCTGGAATTAATAAGCGTTCTTGTTATCGCAGTCCTGCCCTCATTATGATCAGATCTTAATATACAAAACAGGAGCACAGCACGGCACGTCTCAGGTCAGGGAAAACAACACTGCTGTATAGGCTCCAGTTATATTTTGCTTTGCAGAGTAAAGGTGGATACAGGCAGCTGAGTAAGGTGATAGGGCCCAGACATACCAAAGTGCCATCAAAGAACTAGTGGCGACTAATGCCGATGTCGCCTGTGGGCCCATCCACACGAAGCCTTGGCGGGGTGAATTCACCAAAGTTTTTAACCGATTCGGCCTTTCATCCATACAAAACCGCATCTTTTTGAAGCAGGGTTCCAGAGTGCACAAATCTGAATATGCCGCCTTTGCGTCTTCGTGTGTACAGTCAATGCGCGACTTCTGGCCGGCAATGATGTCATAGCTCCACCTCTCTAACCTCTGACTTAACCCCGGCAGGAAGCCGTCCCATCACAACAACAACAACAACAACAACAACAACAACAACAATGGCGGATTACAGACTCATGTTCCTGCTACAGAACCTGCTGAGCCTGTTGGGGCTTCTACAGCTAAAACACCTCCTCCTTCACTACAACGAGCAGCAGACAGCAATAGACAACTATTTACGCTACATGCTCTTGGATCCATCCGCGCATGCTCCGCATCTTCTTCTGCGGTTCAGAGCTGTATGCTCCGGTTTTTAGTGGCGTGCCATCTCCTGGCTGACACATATACTGCAGCCTTTTTATGCAGTTTCAGTGGCTTGAACCGGCTTCATCTTGACGCCTGCATTCTTGAAGTCGGCGCCATGTTTACAGAACACTGTTGCAATCCGATTATTTTATTTGGCGGTTTCAAAAAGACAAGTCTTCGTGTGGATGTAGCCTTTATCTTGGCCAAATAGTTGCACTTGAACACAACTCCAACGACCAACTAGCACGTATGTTCTGCGCCCGCATGATAGGAAATAACTGTCCATAGCTGCAGGCGGTAGTCTGTATTAGTCATTTAGAGAGAGAAACTGCACGACCAACAAGATGGATTCAAGATGCTAGTTAGCCAGTTAGCACATTAACAACCCCATGTTGAAAGAACAAATTGACACGATTATGAACCGTTTTTGCTAAATAGCTCAATGGCCAAAAAAAAAAAATCTTGCCTGATACAAGAAGTTTTCCATCTCATTTTGTCACCCTCTTGACTTCAGTTGTTTGTTTGCTTTCCTCACTTCCGTTTCTCTTCTGCACTGAGCTGAACTGCCAATCACAGGGATTTCATTCGCTGAAAAGCCGTCGATAAGGACCAACTAGTGCTAGCAGCACGGGAATCACCACAAAAACTAGGGCGACAGGCTCCCGCCAATGGCCTGGTGTGTCGGGGCCCTAATGCCATGTTCACACTTGACCCCGAAGCACCCCAATATGTCAAGTGACATGCAGTCACCTGTTAGCAGTTGCCTGGCTGTTCACACCATTTCTCAGCACCTGCTTGCACGTAATACTGCTCCTCTGCTTAGTTCTTTTTACAGAGAGAGCTGTCTGTTTGCTAATGTGTGTCAGCTCATCTCTTCGCTCTCTGTTTAGACACAACTGACAAATTATATGTGGAAGCAGTGACTGCATATTTGATCATTTATCATAATAAGGTGATTTATATAATATGTATATCTCCTTTATGTCGTTTATAATAGATTGCCAGTGTGTTTTCCTGCTAGACTCACTCGTGGCTCGCGGAAAAAAATAGACCAGATACCGAAACTATCGCTGCAGATCACGAGCCAGCTGCAGAGCCCAGCACCCCAGCATTACCTGTGTAAACAGCCCAACTGGTTATCATGGCAGCCAAAAGGAAGAGGGCAGCACTCTACGGAAAAATTGAGACCTTTGCGGCGCTTCTGCGTCCAGTGTGTACCCGGCATAAGGCGCCTCCATTAACCGCAGTGTCCTTTGTTGCATGTCATTCTCCACATCGCCCAAAATGCAGCATGGATGGCGTTAACACCTGGCTGAGATCTGATCACAATGTAAGCCTAGACTGCGTCTAAATCTAGAGGATCCAATAGCAGGTGAAAATGCAATGTTCTGCGTGCATTTACACCAGACTTTAACATGCTTTGTTTCTTATCCGTATCAGATATCCAGACACTTTTGGATGTTAACACCTGCTGTAAATCCAGTCATTTATTATGAGAATCAATATTTTGGAATATGGCACAGACCTCACTGTGGCTCCTGATTTTAACCCTCTGAGTGCACGTAAACACAGACTAACAGCTTCCAGTGCTCGAGCTGCAGGTAATTATGAGCGAAAGTGAGACTGAGAGGAACCGGTCCAGTAGTGTGGAGGAGGCGAGGTCATAGTGCAGTCAGTCTGTGTTGTCAGTGCTACGATGACATCATTTGCCAAAGTTTCACACTCTTCTCTCACACACTTACAAACACACACAAAAACAGACGCACTAAGATCAATGCGCAGAACACACACGCACACTCTTTCCTGCTAAGAGTCTTTGAGCATGTTGATGCGTGCGAAGATCTTGAGCGCAGGTCCCAGTTTAATGTTCATGGTGCTCATGAGGTGGTCCTCCTTTAACAGGAGCAAGGCCTGTCCATCAATCTCCTGAGAGCGAAACTCGTCTGCTATCTCCTGACAACCTGGAAGAAGTACAAGCTTCAGTTAGTCACACTTAAAAAGGATATGTCGCAGATTTTCAACCAGCTTTGTATCAAATGATGTGGGTAGTATTTGTAAATGAACTGTGGTAAACTTCCCTTCATCTAACCAGCACCTAAATCTCCCTGCTCCCCTATATTTGAGTTTCACCTCCTTTTGGGCTGTTGCTTGATATACATGGCTGCACCTCTGCATTTTCCACTTCTGCTGCTCAAATATAAACCATGATTTTGACAAAGCATTGCCTATTTCTCACCTGAAATGTTCTTTAGAAACATATTTTAGTGTCCTGTTAAGCTGTAATAGCGAGTGTTAGTGAAGCTGTGAAAACGGAGGCTGATAAAACTGAGCTCAACAGGGGTTAAACTAGGCTGTGCTGATAAAATATAAACCAAGATTCTGTTACTGAGTTGCCTGTTTCTTGCCTCTGATGTTTTCAGAAAAGCCTTTTAGCTCATCATTAACTGTATTGCTGTGTTTGTTACAAGCTGGCTGGTTTTTATCGGGAGCCAAATTTTGCGCAAAGGTCTTTTTCTCTCCAAAATAAGCGGACCAGGGGTCTCATTTATAAACATTGTGTACGCACAAAATGAGGCCTGAAAGAGGCGTACGTCACTTCCCATGGAAGAGTTGATCTAAAAACAGCCTTGATGGGAGAAACTTTGACCCATGCTTATGAACATTTTGGAGATGGCAAATTGGTGACGCAGATGTTGAGGTGGAGGCCTGATTTTAGAAATTGTTGAATATTTTCTGGCGCGCACCATTTGTGGCTTTTATCCCATACGTACATTTTTAGTATGGATCCTACACTGTTTTATTAATGAGACCCCTGGTGTTCGGCTCACCAAGGTGGCTGCTCGCTCAGCTCCTGCTTATGTGTGTTCACCTTTATTTCTCTGATAACTTAAGATCCAGAAGATCAGATGTTTTTACCAGGAGCCAAATTATCGGCAGATGTCTCCTTTACAAACAAACCTGGTGATTTAAACTGGTGAAAAAAACGAATAACGCAGTTTTGCCTTAAAACTCAGCGTTTCTCCAGCAGTGTACTGCACAGACACTGTTAGCTGCTGCTAACGTTTCTTGCTGCTAATGTTTCTTCGATAACTTGAGATCCAGACGTCTGATGACTAAAATCCTTTATCCCGTAAAAACATACAGTTAGAAATGACCAAGATCTAAAAAGTGTATCATAAAAATGTGGCGTAAAACTACATAAAAGTCAATTTATGGCAGCTTCTGGCAGACAACTTCAACCCTGGGATATGATGTCACTGACAGGCAACAGCAACCACATGACATCGAGCACTTCCTTGATTAAATGCAGAAAAGTTAAGATGTTATATCTTTAAAACAGGATTCATGAGCAACAGAGGGAGTATGTGATGCTTTAGGAGTGTGTTTCCTGTGTTTACTCCTCTGACCTGGCAGTGAACGGATGAACTCATAAACTTCTTCCACATTCCACTTGGTGGGGTCGTTGGGTAAGAAGCGCTGACAAAGCGAAGGTGCATCTCTCGCAGCGCAGCTCTCCTGGTCCGAGGCCCTGCTCGGATGCCGGTGGACGGGGACCTGAGCTGGCGCCGGTGCAGGAGGCGGAGGCCCTGAGCTGGCTGCTGAGAGGGGAGACGGCGGCTCCTCGTAGCTGGACATGTCCGAACACGGGCTGGACTCCTCTTGACTGGGCTGTGAGGGATGAGGTGAGGATACAGAGCCGCCCTGAGGCTGCTGCGGGGAGGGGGACAGCTTCTGCAGAGTGAAATAATGGAGCATGACGTCAGGGCTCGGCATCTGAGACATGAAGTGCTCATCAGTAAAACACCGCTGGGACATTGTGTTAGACACATCAAAGATTAAAGGGGTAATAAGTAAGATTTATACTGTACAATAGCTTCAAATGAGTATAATACACCTGCGGGGATTTGATAGGGTTGTTGGATCGATACCAATGCCTCGACAATTACTTTGTCAGGTGCTGAACCCTCTGGATTATAAAACTCATTTCCTGGACCAAACATGAAACAAAAGCACCCCCCACTGGAGGTTAAAGACCCAACCCCAGAGACGTTACATAACTCAAAATATTTTGGCTTTAAAACCTTAAAAAGACTCTTCTCAAGCCAAAAACATTATCATCTAAACTACTCGTCTCTACTGTAAAAATCTGACTTTACTGAGTCATTACAAGTGTCAGTATTTCCAGGGAGGGGAAGTCAGGTTACAAGATATTGAGAAGTTCTCCGTCAAAGTCGCAGATGAGTGCCGGAAAAACAAAACAAAAGCAGCCAATCCAGTTGCTTTTGATGTCTATATAACTTGTGCAGGAGGCAGAAAATCTCTACTAATGCCTCGCTGTTCCTACTGGTCACCAATAAACGTTGACAAAGACCATAAAGTACTTAATGACCCTTTAAAGACAGAGGGAGATAATCGGGCACTGACACAAATGATGCTCAAGTTCATTAAAAAGCATGAGGCGTGAAAAGTGCGGGGCATAAAATGTGCAGTGGAAGCAGTATGTGATGGGAGGTAAAGTGTTGATGAAGAAGTTTTACAACGGTGAACGTGTGTGTGAGTGTTTGTGTGTATGAGTGTGTGTGTACCTGCTTCTTAGCTTCTATACTGGAGCGGCCCTGAGATCTTCTGCGCCAGCGATTCGTTGGTTTACTCCTCTCTGGACGGAAAAGGCCTATCCGCTTCGTACAGCCAACGTTGTACCTGTCCATGAAACATCCACTGTTAGAGCTTTGCTTTTTTCACACAACTGTTAAAAAAAAGAAGAAATATAAACCCAGAAGGTGACTTACCTCTTTGCACAAACCATGGAGCAGAATCGTTTAGAGCCTTTGAACGTGTAGGCAAAGTCCACCCAGCCGCAGTATTCACAGGTCAGCTTGGGTTCTTGCTCTTTTTCTGCGGGAAAGGAAACAAGGCAGACACTAAATGTTATTCTTCTTCTGAAATGAGACATTCACTCATTGAAACATGACATCTACTCTGACGCAATAACTACCAGTAACTTACAAAGACATTTAATAATAAGCATATTCAACATGTTTGCATAGACTGAAGCATTAAATTCAGTTTATAAAGGATCATCTACACCGAGAACATTAAGCATGTTGGTAACTCCAAATAAATCATTTTAAAAATCATTTTAATTCAGCAGAGTGTGGACAGCAGTGTCCACACCACTACTATAACGACAATGACAGTGGCAAACCATATCATTGGGATCACTTTCAGAGCGACTTCATGAACAATAGAAACAATCAAAGTCCATCCCCTCAACCACACAGGTACAAAGTCTCCATCCAGCCTGACATTTCCAGTAAAACTTCAAACCTACATTCATCTTAACTTTGGAAACTGATTGATGCCTTTATTTTTACTTTAAAATGGTTTTGCTCCTTTCTCACTGCGGACTAACACACGGTAACTTGAAGCACAATGACACCAAGAGGGGACTTTTTAGATTTACCGTGACGTTACCCATTGGTTTGTCGACTCCTGTTTTGAAGCCTTGAGTTCAGCCTTACAGCTGTTGCCATCTTGGCTTTTTGGAGCCAGAAGTGACCATATTTGGGTGAGAGGGTGGCGCTGTGGAGGAGCGAGGGGTGGATCTGACTGAGAAGCAGACGACACTATTGGCAAACAGCCTGTCACTCAAAGCAGCCCGCCCTTAATCATGCGTAACTTTAGGCCTTAACAAAATATAACTGGGTGAGTTATATAAAAATATACACTTGTACAGATGTTATGAATGTTGACATTAGCTATAGAGAGCCAAACTGTTTTTTGTACCAGTACCAGGCTATAAACATGACCCGAAGGTCACAGGGCTTGAAAGTGTGGCAAACTGCATGGTAAGCCATCTAATAGTGATATTTCACTCTAGACCAAATGAGTGGACCAGCTGAAGGCCAAACATTACAATCCCTGAGCCACACTGCTACCTGGGTAAAAACTCTACATTTCTTGACTAACAGTGTTTTCTGTAAAGACTGGAACAACAGTACTGTAATTTCGTGTCATTTCTGCTGTAAAGTGGGGCACGTTAACATGGGGGTCTATGGGGACTGACTGGCTTCTGGAGCCGGCCTCAAGTGGCCGTTTAAAGAACTGCAGTTTTTGGCGCCTGTGTACTGGCTTCATTTTTCAGCTCCGGTCGTTGCTGCTTGGCCTGTATGCATCACTGTCCGTGTACCAGAGCAGTCTGGTATGTTAATACCCGAACATCACAGCAACTAGTGTCCCGAAATACTCCTGAGCAACATAATGAATCAAAAACCAAAACCCCTCTGGTTTTTCTTTTCTTTCTCTGCAGAACGTACAGTAACAGGTCATGAATATCCATTTTCCTAAAATGCTGACACAGCTGGGGTGTGCAGCGTGTGCTTGGCGGCACTTTTTACAGAATTTTATCATTCATCAGTGCTGCTGCTCACACAGTCGTAGTTATAGCTGTCGTTACAGTTATTGTTCTTGGTGTTAACGGCACCTTTATGTGACATTTCTACTTCTGCTCCAGACACAGAAGATAGGGTGAGGTTTAATGTGTTTGTGCCATTCACAACTTCATAATCTTGAAGGTTTTTTGCCTCATAAAAGCTACATGAGGTGAGCAGACAAACACTAAACAATAAAACCAACAAACAGAACTATTTTTGTAAGTCTCTGGAATTTAAAATGACTCAATGGTGTGTTGACTTGATAAAACCTTTTTTGAGAGGCATCTTTTAGGAAGGCACCGATCCAATCTGGTGCATCGGTGTTGCTGTTGATATTCACCTTATTAGCCTGTTGTTCGAGGTACGAGTGAGACATGAAATAAGATCCAGGAAATCCAGCTGGAGTAACAGATGTCTAACATTACATGTTGTAGAGGCACGCAGGAATAACACTACGCTGCACCCAGAGACGGGCCTCACGTGTGTTGTTGTATATTGACAGGCTCGACTACAGTGTGCGTCACATAGGTGTAAAAAATGTTTACAAGAGATCAGTAGTGTGGTTCCACGCCAAAAGCAGGCCATAATAAATATATATGCAAAGAGGACACTGTTGCCAACACTGGCAACACAGCGAATTTGATGAAACACTTGAACGTGTATTGAATAAATTTAGGAGCAGAACGCTGCTCCGTGTTTGACTGCAAGAAGGAGAACAGACTGCAGCTATCCTCCTCTCAGCGTTTAAGTCCGCCTAACATTAAAGAGCCAGATCTGACTCCCAGACCCAGCTCTGAGAAAGTTTCCTCCTCCGCAGCACACAGTCATCTCCTCGCTGGTCGGGTGAACGTGCAGTAAAACGCCCGGCCTCCCAGAGCCCCGAGGCTTAACTTCAAAACAACTTCAAGACTGCTTTGTGTGAAAAAATGCAGAGGTGCTGAAACATGAAACTAAAGAGTTGACACAGAAAACTTAAGTTCAACCACATTGTGGTGATGAGGTTTTATGTTATGAAACTACTTTGAGTTTGAAAAAATGCTAAGAGGCTGAAAAGTTAAAGATTTGTACCGTAATGTGTGATGTAGTTTAAAAAATAGTACTGGAAAAAGTATCTTTCAGGAGCTGGTATCAAAGTCAAGGTACAAATCAAAAACCTTTTTGTGATCCCAGCCTTAAACACAGCACCTTGTAGGACGACGTCATGTTGCAGCAGAAGCAGAGCAGGTTAAATGACATACAGTTCTATGTTTTGCCTGGTTAACTTAATGCGGTACGCCAAAGTGCAAAAAAGTACTGCTGTTATTTTGTCACTTCCTGTGTGTGCTCTGGTGTGAAGGCAGAGATATACCTTCACTGTGAAGCTGAACATTAATAATGACTTAGCTAACATTTCAAAGGTTTAGATTATATTGAAACATCTCTCACATCCAGCATCTCCAGTTTAATCACAACTGGAGGAGCTACATTATTTAGCACGTTGGTTTGGGTCTGGGGAGAAAAGACGGAGCCACGCATAGGTTAAGTGGTTTGGTGAAGAGATGCAGAGGCATGTAATTACGCTGAGGGCAGCCTTTTCTGTGTTGACACACAGAGGACAGCGAGTGCAGCACCAGCTCATCGTTTATCACAGCAGCTCAGCGCTGTTTGTCAGGTCTGGATCTGTTCACAACAGTAACCCCACCGCAGTAACTGTGTGTGTGTGTCTGTCGTTATGAGGTTGATATGCTGTAATGTTGCAATTTCATAAATGTTCTAAAACCATTAATAAAATGTTCACATGCCTCGGAAAAAAAGTGGGAACAGTACATCCTGAGTTTCATGAGCCAGCACGGTGCTAGTGTACACAACCTGTTGTGCTTTGTAATACAATAATATTTAATGCTTTTTGTCCCACCTGGCTGGTTCATGTCCTCGGGCTCAGAGTCTGTGTTTCCTGCGTTGCTGACGGGCGTTTTGTCTGGGTCTGAGGAGAGCTGATGATCCAGCTTCTTTGGGCTGTCGATGAGAATGGGCAGACGCTCCACCTGTGACAAGAAGAAAATATTTACAGATCTGTCACAATGACACAGTGACAACATGCTCAACTGTCACTACGCCCACTCTGAGGCTAACTTTGATAATTAGCAACACCTACAAGAGACATTTGGCCTCATCTGTGCAGAGAAAAGTCTTTCCTCTGTGCACAAAACAAGTACAGACACAAAATTACCATCGGATTCAAGACACATGCACCGGTAATTTTGTTCTGAAAACCTTGCTTATATTGGTGACTCTGAATCATTCTTAACTGACAGGTACATGCACACTATCTGCAATTAACATATAGCCACGCCCCCACTTCTCCATGTAAGGAAATATGTTTGCCTAGAGGCGAATCATGGAGATAACGGTGAAGTTGTTTCTACGCAGGGAACATCTTGGCAGTCAAAAGCAGCTGATAAGCCATTTGTCACTCTCTTCAAACATGTTTTGTCAAGATGTGAAGATGTGCTCTCTCTAAAGGAATGGCTGCAGTATCTTCCAGCAAGGTTAGGTATGCCATCTTAGCAGAGGTGCTTAGAGGTAAATAAGATAATAATCTTTTATACAGCCTTTATATTTATGCAGTTTTATGGCAGTAGAAATTAGACGGAGTAGCCGATCATTAAAGGCCAAGTAAGTAAAAATAATGAACATGAAAAACTGTACATTTCAATACTGACACTGTCAGACACTCCACTGTAGCTAGACTGTGACACTCAAATATTTGATCATGACGATGATTGATGAGGATGAAAGGGCAACAATTTCAGAGGTATTTAGGCTAATACACTGGCCGATGCATTAGTAATGTAAGTTAATGGTTTTTAAATATAGTTGTCAACTGAAACCTTTTTGATTGAATGCAGCTTTAAAATGTTACGCACTTAGAACAAAGGCGTGTGTTTACATTGAGACAGCCGGGCCTTAGTCATTTGTGTCTACATGTGGTCTGAGGCAGGTCTAAATCTGTTTGTAGAGTGCGAACAATTTCAGGTAAATGGTAAATGGACCTGCACTTGTTTAGCGCCTTTCTAGTCATCCGACCACTCAATGCACTTTTTACACTACGAGTCACATTCACCCATTCGCACACACATTCATACACTGGTGGCCGAGGCTACCATACAAGGAGCCACCTGCTGCTCACACGCTCACACGTGGGCTGGAGGAGCCAGGGATCAAACTGTCGATCATCCGACTAGTGGACGACCCACTCTACTTCAGCTACAGCCACCCAGGTAAGAAAATGAATCCCAGATTTGTGCAAAAAAACGCACATACGCACAGTTTAAGCACAGATTTGTACGCATGTACTGTGTCAGCGTGGGTTTTCTCTGGGTACTCCAGCTTCGTCCCACAGTCCAAAGACATGCAGGTTAATTGGTGACTCTAAATTGTCCGTAGGTGTGAATGTGAGTGTGAATGGTTGTCTGTCTCTATGTGTCAGCCCTGTGATAGTCTGGTGACCTGTCCAGGGTGTACCCTGCCTCTCACCCAGTGTCAGCTGTGAATTAATGAATGTCTAAAGGGTTTTCAAGACAAAAAACATTCCACAGAATATACACCTAAGCCATAAACAGAAAATAAACACAAACAGTGATTAATTACAGCCCTAGTGTAAAGTACCACATCAATGTAGATACTTCACTGTGCACTCTTTCATGCTGTGCAACACATATATTCTTTGTGTGTGTGTTCAGGCCTGTATGCATGTAAATACATTTACACCACATGTCCAGTAGGAGGCAGTGAGCCCAAAGCCTACAAAAACAAGCACACGTCATTATGTTGCACCTAAACAAAATTGACAAAAGGCGGATCAGTAACATTTAGCTTGTTTAGTGATTATAATAAAGATGGGATGATACACGTGTCAGCATGTATACAGACACACCAGATAAACAATGTATACTAACAAAGAATGGGGGACATGACAGATTAAAGGAGGGATTTTTATGCCTTTGAGATAATTGAGAGGCTGCAGCTCATTACACACACACCTTCATCCATCTGTACTCCTTCAGCTACACTCTCACTAAAATTAATGACTGAATCACACAGAAGCTGTGAGCTGTCAGTAGTCGTAGTAACAGAGGGTTTTGTGTTTGCCTGCTGACAGCTCCCTGCAGGCGAGTACACTAGAGAGCGCGTGCTGGCTCTGGGTTGTTTATCATGTCGCGCTGCTAGCGAAGCCAAGTTCGGGCCACTTACACACACGGGGAACGGCTCGGCGCCCTCCTGGATGACAAAGCCTTCGATGACATGTGTGAGGACCTGGGGCTTGACGATGGCCTGGGGCGGTTTGTTCTCTCCGTTCTGCGGCGTGCTGCCCGTCACGGTGGGCGCCTCGCTCTCATTTCCTGAGGTCATAGCTGGAGGTGGGGTCCCAGGTGCAGCACTCGGCCTCTTGGTTGAGCCTCCGCCTGCTGACCAAGGTAGAAATACAAACACCGTCCAGTTAATGTATGAGAGCATGAACTCTGTGAGAGCAGATGAGTTTGAATTAAATTAGTAATTTCTCAAGGAAACTACCAAACAGCCTCTCGTTACCCCTTCTTGACTGTGAATATTTGATGCTTTTACTTGTCATATGTGATCATGAACTGAGTATTTTTGAGGTTTGGACTGTTACATAACAAGCATTCTGAAAATTTCACATTGGGCTCTGGATAATTACACCGGGCATTTTTCACCAGTTTGTCACATTTTACGGGCAAAAAAATAACCAGAAATCCTAATTAACTGTCTGATTCAATCTTTAAATCAAAAACATAAAACATTTTGCAATTCCAATGTGAATACTTGCTTCCCTTGCTTGTCATATGTGATCATAAACTGAATATTTGGAGATTTTGGACTGTTGGTTGCACAAAACATGCATCCTGAATATGTCACACTGGGCTCTGGATGATTATACCAGGCATTTTTCACCAGTTTGTCACATTTTACAGGCAAAAAAATAACCAGAAATCCTAATTAACTGTCTGATTCAATCTTCTAATCAAAAACATAAAACATTTTGTGACTCCAGCCTCCCAAATATGAATACTTGCTTCCCTTACTTGTGATCATAAACTGAATATTTGGGGATTTTGGACTGTTGGTCACACACAACATGCGGCTCTGGGAGACTAACACTGGATATTTTTGATAGTTTATACAGGAAAACAATTAATCAGTTCATACAAAAAATAAAAAGCAGCCCCAGATTAACTGTCTGACTCAACCTTTAAATCAAAATTACAAAACATTCTTTTAAATCCAGCTTCTACAATGCGAACACTTGCTTCCTTTCCTTGTCATATGTGATCATAAACTGAATATTTGTTGATTTTAGACTGTTGGTTGCACAAAACATGCATCCTGAAAGTGTCACACAGGGCTCTGGATGCTAACACTGGGCATTTTTGACACTTTTTTTTTTTTTTTTACATTTTACAGGAAAAAAAAAAAATACAATAAGCAGCCCCAGCTTAATTGTCTGACTCAATCTTTATATCAATATTACAAAACACTTTTTTAACCCAGCTTCTAAAATGTGAACACTAGCTGCTTTTCCTTGTCATATGTGATCGTAAACTGAATATTTTTAGGTTTTACAATGCTCATTGTCCAAAATAACTCATTTTTTGACACCATTCTGGGCTTCAGGAATCTGTAATGTGATTTTTTTTCAGTATTTTCTAACAGTTTGTGGGTCAAACTTTTAATCTAGAAATCAATTACTGACAATTTAATTGATTATTTATTGAATACAGTACATCAGCAATGCAGAGCAGGGTGAATCCACCTCTGTATACCCACTTTTATTATTTTACATCATTAAACATCTCATGAAATGTCTTTAAACTTCTAAAGGGACAACATGAAGAGCTACAACTTTGATTAAATCATTAATATTGTTAGTTTAAGCTCAGTCGTGCTCTGACTTTACAGCATCTATAAAGTTAGATTATTCATAACTATCACATTATAACACACATAACAGTGTCCAGTTATACATCCAGCTGCCTGTTGCTGATATAGATGACTCTTCTGGTCTTACAATAGCAGAGAAAGCATCAGCAGTGACCCACTGACACAGAGGATCAATAACAAACAGTAAATCCGTCATGCATCACTCCCACCATCACAACAACGAAGGCTCTGCTCTTCACTAAAACCCCACAAAGCGAAAGTAAACAGAAGCAGCCGAGCTTCATCATGTTCAAAGTCTCCGCTGTTTCATTCGGTTTCTTACCAACTTCCGCTGAGTTCACGGTGAAAACATGTGCGGTTCGCTGGCGTTTGTTGTTGTAATGATCCGACACAAACACACCGAGCTGCCGCCGGTGCTGCTCGGGACTGTGCTCGCTGCAGCGCCGTTAAAGAAAAGCTGCTGTAACAGGGTCCGCCTCCGTGCTTCCTCCCACAGAGAGCTAACGTTAGCATCTGATCCTCTGTGCTCTCTGCAGCTGCTGCAGGACTACACGGCTCAGAGAGGAGAGAGTCTAGATTCAGCTTCATACTGAATATACTTTATTATACTCTCAGTAACTGTTAACAATTAAACTACAACTAATTAAAGCCACAGATAAACACGAGACAGGAGCCTGTGTTAGCTGCAGGGCCACAGAGAGGGAATTTAGGGACTGTTCTTTACTTATCAGAGGAGGGGGGGGGGGGGGGGCTTTGTGTGGTTTTTTATTACCCAAAAAATCATTATGAAATAATACATAAAATAGTAACTTTATTATTATTATCTTACCCTACGCCGTAGCCTGACGTGCACCTCTCCAGAAATGTAACTACGTGTTGTGGCGACACAGACCCCCGTCTATGTTTGTAAGCTGAAGCCATTTCCCTCAGTGGAAACAAAGCTTTTATTTAATTTCACAGATAAGAAACTATAAATTGTGAAGACAATAAAGCCTCCACAAAAATAGCATTTTAAGTCTTGTGTGTGATTTATCCTGACTTCACATGAGTAGAGGAAATCTCTGCTATTCATTAGGCTAAATTACACAATGTAAAATGCCATAGGCTTGTGCTAATAATGTTAGCATGTTACATTTGGTTGGCAAACATGTTCAGTATAAGTTAGTTGTTTTGTCGTTGAACTTTGTGAGTTGTAATGGAGCTGAATTTTGTTACATTACCTTTGTTAAATGTTGCTGTTGTCCCTGCCTTCATATGAGTAGAGGAAAAGGCCACTAGCTGCTAGGCTAATTTATACAATGTAAAATGTCATAGGCTTGTGCTAAAAATGTTAGCATGTTGTATTTGTGGGGAAAATGTGTCCAGATAGAGACAAGTGTTTGTCTGTGAATGCTGCGAGTTATAGTGAAGCTGATCTGTGTACTTGTGTTTGAAATTGTCTCTATTAAGCCATGTTTAATGTGTGTTTAATGTGTGTTTTGAATCAACTTAACTTTACAGCACTTCACAAAAAACCCAGACGCAAACTAGTGTTTTGGAGGTGTAACTGCAGAGTGACACAGACACACCACCACACAAGTATTAATGCTCACAACAGTGAAGGCCATGTGAGTACCAAAAATTAGTTATTCAATTTTTAAAACTAACCCTTTCATTAGGGGTGGGCCATATATTGAATACACTCAATGTCTCACGAGCTTGTTCCATGTGGGATGCATAAAATGACTATATAGCAAACATCAAGTATACTTGCCAGTGTCACACTACGTTCAGGTAGAATAAAGTGATTTTAATGAAATACCACGATTTAAGCTTAGATGTGGTTATGTTTTTTTCTAACAGAAGCGTTCGTCTCACATAATTTGTCCAGTGACTAGACTTTTTTTAAACTAGGAAAAGACATGCAGTATTACAATATCCAAAATGTAGCACAATATCCAGTCTCATATCACAATATTAATATAATAGGCATTTTGCCCAGCAACAATATTAATGCAACATCAATTATAATCCAATGATATAATGTACATTATACTGAAATTGGTCATTCTGCATAATGTGTACTAAAATAAATGTTGATGCCAATGCTTTTGCTTAAGTAAAAATTTGAATACACACTTGCACAGAGTATTTCTGCACTGTGGTATTACTACTTTACCTAAGTACAAGATCTGAGTAGTTGTTCTACCTCAGAGGTTCAGACAGAAAACAGCCTGGCATTAAAAAAAATCAACATGCTGCATTTGGGCTGTGTTTTGTTTTAGGTCATGGGGAGGCAATGAAATATAACTCAGGAAGCCCTGTCTGGAGTTATTGAGAGAGCTGGATGCCTGGGGGACAAGCGATACTTCAACTAGTACCGGAACCCTCTCAATATAGACCACCATTTTAAGAGACATCTCAAACTACAACCAAGGTCAATTATCTCTCTCTGTGTTATCAATTTTAAACCATGGGAGGTTGCTTTTATTTGCAAGACTTTGACAGAGCCTTGAGAGGCAATCTTAATGTGTGTGACATCATCCAAAGTAAAGTAGTCATGGTGACAATCATCTTATCTTTCGCTGGGATGTTTGAAAGACTAACAGTGGAAAGAGTAAGGTCATTCAAATTAATAAGGGCGCTCTGCTTTTCTCACAGTGCTAATATTTGTCTCAGCATGACCTAAAATAACCCCAAACATCCAGAAACTAACATTAAGGACATGACATCAGAGTCCTCAGTGCAGTGGTGAGCTGCAGGCTATATATTGTGTGATGTGTGTTCATGAGTGTGCTCTTAATGTGACACCTTCTGCTCTATTTACATACTTCCACTGAGATACTTGAAAGAGAAGTGTCAGTGTGTCTGAACATCTGTGAGCAGAGAGCAGGGCTGAAGTTTGAAATTCACTGCAGATGATATTTGTCACTGGAAACCTTGAACACTCAATGAGCCACTTTAACTGAAAAACAGCTTTTGTTAAATTTTCCTAAGATAAAAAAAAAAAAGATGAAACAGCGTCATCGGGCCCTGCAGCCAGTGGATTACAAAAATAGTTTCCTGCTCTGGTGGTGAGCATCACACCCAACTCACTGCCCATAAACAGCAATTTGTGGTCTGCACAATGTTTCACTTTACAAGAAACACAGCATTAGCCCCATTTCCAACCGTTTAGGAGAAATATCACTATAGAAACTGATCTGCGTCAACATTTAGAAAATACATCAAGATAATTTAGTGCTCAGCAAGAGGAGTGAAGCTGCTGCATGATCGTGCACTGCTGACCATGAGTCAGGACCAGTTTTATCCCTTTTATAAAAATCACCTGGCTGAAAAAATGTGCAGCGATATGAAACACATTTTACTGAGTGTGCAACATTTCTGTGATTTTCTTGATACATAAAAGCTTTTTAACTGGATTACATTGTGAAAATATAATCTCCCCACATTTCATAACAGTTTTCCAAAGTTTAGAAACTTCAGTTCTTCCAAGCAGCCGTCATAATCGTCCATTACACAATCATGACTCAGGCACTGTCGAATGGACAAAAGCTGTTCTCTAACTGAAAAGTCATCCTTCGCTTCAAGCAACATATGAATCAACTTTACTACTATATTCAACAGCTAATTAGCCTGAACACCTGCACTATCTTATGCAATCCAACAGAATGGCCGTGTGGTAAGCTGTGTGCTTAGGTTTTGTTGACACTGTGTCACAAAGGCTGGAGTAAATGGTGTTGCTGTATTAAGCTGCATTATAACTTTGTTTATGTATGTAAACAGGTCTAAACGAAATATGACCATGACGCTGCTCCTGCACTGTGGGTGTTAAGGTCCTGACACACCAAGCCAATGGTCAGCTGTTAGTCAATGCTGGGCTGTCTTGAGTGTCTGTTGCCCTAGATGGTGCGATGTGTACCGCACCTTTGCCCCTTGTCTGCCCCAATCTGCTTCTTTTTTTTTTTTTTGGCTGATTCAGCATGTTGAATCAGCAACAGCAGAGCCCGTCAGTGGATGAAATCACTCTGATTGGCGGTCCAGCTCAGCGCACAAGAAGAGAAACAGAAGCGAGGAACGTAAACACAGAGCTTAAGTCAAGAGGGAGTGAGACCAAAACAGTCTTACCTTCCACAAGGTAAGATTATTTTTCTTTGGCCATTGAGCTCTTATGCAGAAATGTTTCATGATGATTTGTGCTATCGTTCACTGTCTATACGTAAATATGCTTTGTTCTCTCAGCACCCGATTGTGTTGTTAATGTGCTAACTGGCTAACTAGCATCAAGACTGTCTTCCAGTTTCCCTTTTTGAATGATGAATACAGACTATATGTAACTTTTTGGCAGAGACATGATGACGTGAGGCCATGCAACGGTCAGGTTTCATTGCCTAGTTCTTTGACGTGTCTGAAATTTAGCCTACGTGGTTTTACGCGACCAGATACTACACACTAACACAGGAAACAGAGTGTGCCAAAATATTTCCAAAGCAAGTTACACACAACAAAATAAAAACAATACGTGTTCATTATGAGTCTGGTTATATTACTGCTGTTGTGACGTTTTTGTTGTGGGCTTAAATGTTTGTGCACGACACAGCAGCTCTGAGGGAATGGTGAGTATCAGGTGAGCTTTTTGGCCGCAGCTCAGGGAAATCAACAACAAACAAAGCAATAAGAGACAGAGAGTAGTGAAACTAAATGTGCTGCAGACACAACATGTTCTGAATTACAAGTAAAAATCAGCATCGATTTTCTTTCTCTCCACTGAAGGTCTCCAAGAGTTGGCCAATACCAGCAGGGCAGAGCAGAAATAATGGTTCAATTTCTCTGACAAGGAGAAAACTTTTAGTTTAACCGCTACTTCTTGTCCCAGTGGCTAATAGTTTACAAAGTTTATTTACCAAAATGTTGGAGCACTCCACAAAGTGTAATTTAGCAGCTTAGGAAGTCATGCTGAGTCACTACCTTGTGGCTGAACAGATGGCGTGGCTGGGTCGACCTTGGGCTGCTCTACGGGCTTGCTGGGTTGTGATGGCGAAGGCGCAGGTTGCTGCTGTTGCTGCTGTTGTTGTTGTGGCTGCTGTTGCTGTGTGGCGGGGGCTGGACACGTCTCTCTGACCACCAGTGAGGTTGGCTTATCTTTACTGTCCTGGACCAGACGAGAGGCCTATAACGTGCATCAGGAGGAGGGGAAAACATGAGAACGTAACATCTGAGACAGTAGTGAAAAGACAGATCAGGGACTGTTGGTACCTTTAATGTCAGTGACTCAAAAACTGAAAACCATTAGGCTTGGAAAATAACACACCAGTGGGAAAATATTACACCAGGAATCCCAAACTCAGAAGACTCCTGTTTTTTTAACATGTAAGTCTTGGAGTAGAAATTGATTCGGTGGGTGTTGCTGGACCAGTAGTTTTTCTTTTACTGGTTAAAAAAACATCAAGAATGTGAGTGACGCAAAAGGTCAGGATGTTAAGTAGGACAGAAAGTCGTGCCCCATTACAAACAAATGGAGGACAAAATATGAATCATAAAATATGGAATTCTGGACAGTATGTTACTGGACCATCCTCTAGATCAGTGGTTCCCAACTGGTGTGTCGCGGGTCCATTCTGAATGGACCACAAGTGACTCGCAAACCTGTTAAGTTTGTAAAAAACACACTTTATTTTTAAATACAGTGAATTTCTGGCACAGAGCTTTAATTCTGAAGTGCTGTTTCCTGCTGTAGATTGAGTAAAAAACTGAGAGCTACTTGACAGAGACAGCAAACTAGCCTAATGACATGGCCAAATGCAAGGATGACACTGAGTGTATTAAACTGTGTGGGTATTAAAGTAATGACTAAGGAGAAATCTGGACCCCATGGCTGGTCCAGTTGGGAAGCACTGCTCTAGATTTATGAGAAACGTTATAGGTTTATTTCAGACAATCAACTTTTTGTCCATGTTTCTATGAAATTGTCCACACATGTCTAAATAAAGTCAATAATTTGCACTGTGAGGCTGTGCTCTGAGCTGAATGCTAACATTAGCATGCTAACATGCTCACAATGACAAGGGCCCTGACACACCAAGTCGATGGTCGGCTGTTGGTCAATGTCAGGCTGTCGAGCATCTGTTGCCCCAGCTTTTGCTGTGTGTCCTGCAACGCTGGCACTAGACTGCCCTTATCTGCTCTTTTCTCGGCCAGTTCAGCCATGTTGAGTCAGTGTCAGAGAGCGATTATAAGAACTGCAGTTTTTGGCACATCTGCATTGGCTTGGCTTGAACATGCGTAGCAAATTTCATGGTAAGCCATCACATAGTTGTAGAGATACTTCACTCTGGACTAAATGGGTGGACCAACTGACAGCCAAACATTGTCATCCCTTGAGCTGTGGTGCTACCTTGGCTGAAAACAAATTATTTTCCCAAATGCCAGTGTTTTCCGTAAAGACTGGAACAACTGCACTGCACCATTATGTTAATTCAGCATCAATATTATACATCAGAAACACTGGGACACAGGGATTATGGGGAAACCTGTCCTGTTAATAACAGTACCTGCCCAAACATTGTCTTGTGAGTCTAAACTAAACTAAACCCGAACAGAGTCGTTAATTTACAAAGGAAAAGTGTCTGACCTCCTTTTACACCAACATCTATCGATGGTTCTAACCTTATCACTGATGCTGGCAACAGTTGTTTTAGTAAAAAGACCAAAAACTATTAAAGCCGTCTTCTGTTTGAGACCTTGGTGTGTGTAACTGTACTCACCGTTGGCTGTATCTGTAGGTTGATGGCAGTGAGCTGGACGGGCTGAGCTTTGGCATGGTTGAGGGAGGAGTGGAGGGCGTGGGGGCTGATGGTGGAGTGGAAGATGGTGGCCTGCTGGCTGGGCGTGGAGGGCTGGTGTGGAGCAGGTTTGGGCAGGACGGGGACAGGGTGCTGTGATGGTTGAATGGAGGCTGTCTGCAGCAGCTGGCCCGTGGTCCTCTGGGAAGCTTGACTCTGATGGACCACGAACTGCTGCTGCTGCTGCTGCTGCTGCTGCTTGTGCTGCTGAACCAGGGAGTGGGGCTGAATCTGCGTGTAGGCTGGAAGGAGAACAAAAACAATATTTATTATTAGATTCGGGGAATTTACAAAAAACACACGGACACTTCTGTTGTGTCTCACAAGCCATATGTACTGTAAGGATCGACTGATTATCAGTCTGGCCGATTACGGGCCACAACATTCAGCATTTTTCTGATTATTATAATTATTCTTCTTTTCACCTGATGGCCGAAAACATAAATTAATTGAAAAATACACTTCTTTGGCCCTGGTGCCGTCACCTGCCTCTGTCTGCAGACACGTTGTACCACTCTGCTGCAAGTAGGTATAGCTGCAGCTGGAGCAGCCATGTGACCTGTCCACTAGCTACATGATTTGCCAACCAGTCGCCAATCAGCCCCCTTCGCCTGTTGCCCAGGAGGTGGAAGCCTGAACAAAAATACTTAGTTAGGGATTAGCTAGCCATTAAGTATTAGCTTAAAACAGAGGTGGTTAAAGTTAGGGTAAGGGTTACATCTCGTTACTTATAAGCTGAATCCCATCGTTATGTATAATGTATTGCAAAGTGGATTATTGCTACAGATTATTGCTGTAGCAGGGCTCAGATACTCTTGCAGTGGTGGGTTTGTCTTGTACTAGTGGTGGGCGTGGTTTGTAGGGGCATGTCGTGTGTGCTACAAACAGAATGTGTCTGCAGCTACACACGTGTCCTCTGCTGTCTCAGTCAATGTCCTACCCACAGCACTATCTGACTGGCTACACATCATGAGTAATAACCTATTGACACTGAAGGCTGCCGTGCCACTGATGGAGACAAACACAGACTGGAGCTGCTCAAATTAGCGAGCAAAGCTATTTGTCGAAAGTAAGGCAGCAGATATTACTGAAACTGTTAAGCATCACAACGTGATAAAGTTGCAGAAAACACCCAACGTTTCTGCTGATAACATTCTCCTGTTAGTTAATGAAACTTAACGGCACTTCACAGAAAGTCACAGTGGCGTAGAGGTGTAGACACCCCACCACAACATAGCTTTTTGGAGGTGTAAATGCAGAGCGGCACACCAACACCAGGGACGATGGGCTGCAATACATGTAAAGAAGAAGCTTAAGGACATTTCAACAAAGTTTTGGAGTTTGTGTTGTTCAAAATTTTGACACTCGATTTACATTTTTACTGGCAATATTTATCAGTTCAAACTATCAGTTATTGGTCTCCTTGAATACTTATTATCAGTTGACCCAGAAAAAAAAAATACTGGTTGAACCCTTGGATTGTGCACTGAAAGAGTTTTATGTGATTATAAATGAGCGGTTTGTTGAGCGGACAGAATAAGCACTTTGACGTCACTTCTAGCTTTTTTTTTCTATTAGGGGAGAAATGGTTTTGGGCCCAGCGGTCAACAAAGATTACATAATACACACTGCATGCTAAAGTCTTATCACACATTATTCTCTTATATATGGTGAATCAGAAAAGTCAAAAGCTGTAAGTCAAACGTGTTACAAACTATGAGCAATATTTATTTCTCGTGTGCTCCCGCTCAGTGTATATCAAGAGCACTGAAAAATGTAGACGTCTGCACAAAAGAGCTTGTTTTGTAGCTTTCCCTTCACCTGGGTGCCCCATGTTGACAGGATGTAATATTAAGAGCTCGCTGAGAGGTGCGCTGAGAGGCCCTCTGCTGCGGTTTTCGTCTGACCATTACTCACAAATCGTTTCAAAATGGCCTGTCACCACCTGTCTGCGCTGCTGTGGGTAAAAAGACATCCTCAGCTCATAACTTGCCCCGGAGCCCGAGACACAGCACATCAATCTTGTATTGTGGGAGCATGTCTGAGTAAGAGAGAGGTTCAGCGGAAGTAGCCTGAGGCCAGTCTAATATTAGAAATGCCTAGAAACGAACATGCAGAGCCAGCTGTCCATGACACTCTTTATGGGGTTAATGTTGAGTCAGCAGGTCCGAGCCTCTCTGCTGCCTCCTTGATCTTTAACAACTCTTCCAGGAAATACTAAAAACTAATTGACTCATTGTTATAACTGAACCCTAAACATGAAATGAGTCCTGCACGACAGCACTACACAGTAGCTTCTGCTATATGAGCCGTGTGAACATGGAGGTGTGTTTGGCGATGTTAATAAACCCCCTAATAAATCCAAGCATGGAAAAGTGCCAAGTACATCAGCGTTTGACTCAAATCCCCCTCGCCCCCGCCCTCCCCCTCCCCCTGTTCTTTTCATGATGTTTTGTGTGGGATAGGCTCCATCTGGTTTCAAAGTTTCCCTGTGAGGCACTAACCGCAGTCTGTGCCCTGCTGCGGAATATATAGATGTTTCTATCCTGCAGAGTTTGCATGTCATTAGTCTCTTTAATGCTACAGGATCTGCTGAAAAGTGTTTTCTTTTTCACATGGTGAGACTCAGTGGAACCCACCGACACAAAATTTGGTTATCTGTGGTGTACAGGGATATTTAACAATGTTAAGAGCAGGGTGGATATGAGCCTGGGATGACTGGAGACATCCAGCAGCATTAGATGGTTCTCGGGCTGCAACTTTTATTGTCGATTAATGGATTAGTTGTTTGGTCTTAAAAAGTCAGGAAAAGGTCAAAAATGTCGATTAGTGTTTCCCAAAGCCCAAGATGACGTCCTCCACCCACATACATTCACTTTAATGTCATAAAGTGGAAAAAAGAAACAGGACAATACACATTTTTAGACTACTTTTTTTTTTCATTTATAAAGTACTTACATCAGTTAAGTGATTATTAAGTTAGGTTGCAATCAATTTAGCTACTAAAAAAAGTAATAAAGTAATTAATTAACTGAAAATGTATTTAATTACACAGACACTTCAGGGGATGAGGAGGACAATCATGATTTTCTCTTGAAAAATTCAGCAAAAGTCCTTATTTCCTTTTTTAGGGACGAACCTGCAGGTAGACGACTCCTATAAGAGCAAGGACCCTACTGTTTTTGCCGTGTTCATTATTATTATTATTTTTTTTTAATTGTTCTTTATAAAATTTTTATAACCACAAGGTGAAAGCCGAAGAGAGCGAATAATATTTCACAAATAGCTCTAATTGGCACGAAAAGTTCATTCCTGACATAAAAAAACTATGGCTGGAATGATAAGTCGATTAATTGATGAGTTGATCGACAGAAAAATAATCAACTTTTTTCATTTTCCAAGCAAAAACTGAAAAAAATGCTTCACATTTTCAGGTTTAAGCCTCTCAAATGGCACAATTAGCTGCATATTTGTCATATTTGTCAAAAGTAAACTAAATAAATTTGGATTTTGGACTTTTGGTCACATAAAACAAGACATTTGGCTCTGCAGAGCTGTAACTGCATTGTCTCTTCCTCCATTATTTTTTGACATTTACTTGACCAAACGGTTAATCAGTAAAATAACTGGCAAAACAATCAATATCAACAAAGTAAGGGGATTATCAGAATCATTAAGATTCTTCCTCTGGGCACCATGAATGTTTGTTAGAGTTTGAAGCGATTAATCTGATAGGCGTTGAGATATTTTGGTCTGGACTAAGCGGCAACCCCTGGTGCAAAGCTGTCACAAAAAGGCAGTTCCCCTAATGCCCACTTGAGGCTGGCTCCAAGTTTACAACTGAAGTTATCATGTTTACAGCCTGGTACAATAAATGGTTTTATAAGCTAATTTCAACATTCATGACAACTTCTTATATCTCACCCATTTTCATTTTATTAAGACTGAAAGTTATGCATAATTAAGGGCGGCCATTTTGAGTGACAGGCTGTCTGCCCATAGTGTCCCTAGATCCTCAGTTAGATCCACCCCTTACTCCTCCCGAATGCCAGCCTCTTGCCCAAATATGGTCACTTCTGGCTCCACAAAACTAAGATGGTGACAGCCGTAGTGCCGAACTTCAAGCTTTAAAAACAGTCCACAAACCAACGGGTGACTTCACGGTGTCTATTATTTTTACAGTCTGTGGTCTGGACCAAAATGGTGGACTGATGAACTGAACAAGAGAGCAACAGTAAACTGATGGCTCCTAGCTGGGCTTCAATTAATTTATTAATTCAGACACTGAACAAAATACTTTACGGTTAAGGGCAATTATAAGTTGTTGATTAGCTGCTAGCTGAGATGGCGGCTAACAGCTAATGTTGCTAACCTCATTAACAGTGCTAAACAGCAGTAGTTCTGTCAGAGCTAACGGTGTTAACAGCGGGGAACAGGAAGGCAGACGCTATTCTTTTGCGATACGGCCTCACGTATTCAGCTGTAACCGCTGTATGAGCACAGTGCAAAGCAGTGAGAATGAGCTAGCCAATGGGATACACATATGCACGCGCAGCCAGACCGGCTTACCACAACAAACCCCAGAGCAGCTCACATTACAACACACTCTGAGGTAGTGTGTCTTACTCCATTATATCTTTACGTTGCTGCTACATTACTGCTCTGAAAGAACCTTTGAAGAGTTTCTCACTATTCTGCAGCACACTGACTTTTGGTATTTGTGTTTCTTTCCTTCTCACGACCTGCCTCGTTGACGTTTGGGAACAAATAAATGGGACAATAATAACCATGTGACTGTGGCACTACTCAAGGACAACAGGGCATGTGAAAGAACTCAGCAGTGCACAGGATCTGTACTCTTATTTTGTGACTGAAAACATGTTTTTTTGCTCACCGTTACTAACATTAGAATCAAGATACAACACGATGACCTCTTTCGTTGTGGACGTAAACGATTATGCTGCTGTAAATATGGCCATACAATAAGAAAAACTATGAAAAACTGCCACATGTGAGGAAAAAGGCATCCCTGTTAGTTTTTATAATTAAAATGTGGCACTTTTAATCAAATCTCACAGAATCATAAGGTAGCATGAGATCTCCAGCTCCAGTCTGAGTGGAGGAGGGGGATTTCTGAATCAGGACACACCGGATACGACCAGCCCTCCCTGTGAATCCTGACACTTTCTCAAGACTCTAATGAGGAACAGAGAGAGAAGTCTTGGAAGAAGAGGAAGACGGGGGAATTCATTTAAATGCTATTCCGCCTCAAGGTCTCAGGATTAAGGACTGGAATGACTCAGCCGCCCCCTCCACCCACGCACATACTGTTTATACACACATGCAATCATACAATATTTAGGATGTGGCGAGGGGCTACACGCCCCGTTACGTTATGAACGTGTGCAGACCTCTTACTCTATCTGTGCATTGTTGCATCATGTCCAGCGGTTGAGGACAGTATACGTTCCTGATGGGTTTGTAGCACCAGGCCCTGGAAAATCCCTGAGTTTCCACATTCTCACTGGCTGCCGCTTTGGCTTACATTCATGAAACACATTCCAACCTAAAACAACAGAGCAACAGCAGGCCTTACGCCATCTTTCCTCACTTTAATACAACTCAAAATCTGGTTTGCAGATCCTTCATCAAGTAGGCACCAAAAGAACACTGGCTAAATTTATACAGCTCCTGATTTGCTTAAAGACTCTCTAACCTGACACAACGGCAGGGTTTCAGAGAGAAACCACATCACACACACCTCAATATTTCATTCATTCATTCATTCAACCTTTATTTAGCCGTTGTACACTCTACAGTGAGACTTAATTTTCTTACTGCCGTGGCCAACATGAACACGAGAATGGTCCAGAGCCAGCTTTTGATTTGTCTTTTCTGGGCTGCTGTAGAAACACGGCCATGCAACATGGTAATCTCTGTAGATGAGGACAATTGGCTGATTCTAAGGTAACAAAACAATTATTCATATTGTCAGGTGATAACACACTAAAGAAAACATACTTATATATTATTTTTCATTTATGCTAATACATCCTCCAAAATCCTACACACTTTAAAGTCCCAGTGAAACAAAAGATTTAGCGTCTTCAGCTTCTTTGTTGTGATGTATTCCCAGTAAAAGAGAGCACTTGAGCGGTGGACAGTTCCAAGAGGAATTTAAATCAAACCCTTCGCATCTGATTGGACTGCTAAAAAGTGAGCTGGCTTATGCCTGGTTCACACTACACAACACTTCTGTCCGTTCCAACGGTCACTATGTCAGATTAGGCGACTGTGGAGTCATAAAATCATGCTGTTACTCGGCTGATAGACATGACTGAGTACACGATGGTCTGTACCAATTTTCCCCGGTCGTCTTTCATGACGTGTATGATGTCATCAGGTTATTAATGTCCTATTTTTATTACTACTATTATTATTTCCATCACTGTGTCTGTTTGTGTGCCGGCCGAAATGTTGTTGTAGTAGCGTAAAGTGTCACCAGATGGCAGGAGCTACATTTGAAGTGCCGCATGCAAACTATGTAAGTCATTGAATCCTCCACAACCAAGTTCCTGCAAATATTTCACAATAAAAGCCTATTTAGAGAATTAAGGGATTCTCTCAACTGAAATTATAACAGGCTTTTAATTTTACACCGATACAGGAAGCGTTGACTGAAGTGATGACAGGATGCATTAAATTTTATCAAGGCAAACAGGAGCGGATAAAAGCAAAAATAAAAAAATACAGAGGGAATAATGCATAACGGCCGATTTATAATGTAGTCTATTTCAAATGAAGCTGAAGCTGAACGAAAACAAAGGTTTTTCATAACACCTTTCTCTTCCTGTCTCTTTTTATATTGCTGCTACAACCCACATACAGTGAAGTGTGATATTAAATGACCGGTGTGGCTAGCTTAATTCTCATTTGACTGGATGATCTTTTGTAAACACCCCTGAGTGCAGGATGAGTCATCAAACAATCACCTGGTTGTACAGACAGACAAAAGAAAGATATTGTGATGTAAAAATAACTCTGATACTGCTTTTTTTGGACATATGTTTGGCATATGATAAAGGCTAAATGATCAAAAAACATAGGGACACATGATTTAAATTTTCATTACACTCGGTCTTTAAGTTTTGCATTAAGTTGAAGGGTTTCCATTTTTTCTTGGCTTTCTAGGTTTTTTTTTTGTAATAATATTCAAGTGAAACTGGCAACTGACACTGTTGCTAGCAGCTACAGAAATATGCCAAAACAGACTTGAGTGTGCAGATCTGGTCTTTTCATCTGTGAGCATGGTGCTTTTGGGGGTTCCCTGCTGTGGTTTTCATAGTAAGGGTGCTTGCTTTTTAGTGCCAAGAGGAGGCGATGACAAACGCTTACTGCAACAAGCCAGACGAAACATTTGTTTCCAGTCCAATTCCTATTCAGGGGAATGCCTGTTGTGTTCATGGAAACAGAGGCACTGCTCTAAAATGATCTGCCATTGTTTGAAAAGCCAGAAGAAAACTGATGACCAAAAATAGCAAACACGATTAATCACACCTTTTCAATTTTTGTAGAGTCAAGTTCAGCACTGATGAAAGGAAAGATGTGTTTGATTTAAGGTACAATTTCAAGAATAACATTATGGTTAGTGATACGGCTGCAGCGATTTGCTTTTTTATTGAGCCTCTTTATCCTTTATTGGCATGTCATCTGTCAAACCTGTTTCCAAAGTTTTATCTCGCCTTCTAGTCATGACAGAAATATCAGATCAGCAAAATAATGAGTGGTAACATGTTTAATATGATTTAGAAAGTGAGATTCAAGAGGATTTTGTCGTTATCCAAACTATTTATGCTGGTGATACAGACTTAGTCCACAATTAATCCAGTCTGACTCACTGCATGCAGACTGTCTATAACCCATCCAAAATCCCCTTCTTAAAAGGAAACAGCATCAACCTCTGAGTTAACAACCTACACACTGAAAAGGGCAAGTTTTGATGAAAATTTGGATTGTGCAACAAGGCATGCCTGCTTTGTTCTTTCTGTGAATTGTTACAGAGCTCTAAGACAAATAAAACAACTTGTGAGCGCACCATGGAAAAGCCCAGACTCCATTTCGGTGGACTCTAATGCCCAATGTTGATCTGCTTTCTGACACAGACAGTTAGCCTTAATTTGCCTCATCTCTCAATACATCTCCAGTGTAACAATACCTGAATACCATCCTTTTTATGCTGGGGGTCTGTTCCTTGGACCATCCTGGCGAGCTTGCCCAGCAGCAGTGCTAACACCCATCACTGAGCCGACTGAACTCTGTTGTTAAACCCATAAATAGCTGTTAGGAAACATTAGCTGTGTGATGCTAACAGTAAGCCACTGGTGTGTTTCTGGGCTAAGCACTGCAGAGGACGACTGTGATTGGTTTAGAGAAATGCAAACAATCCAGAGCATTTTTTTCACCTCTAGCAGAATTACAATGTGTGCTTCCAGACCAAGCCAATTTTTGTAGTGGCCACATTGTGTAATACACTATCACATGATGCCCTGTGGTCCAAAAATAATTTTTCCCATTGACTTGTATGGTGAAAGAGATGTTTGTAAATCAGTGGATGCATTTCACTATTGGGATTTTGATCCATTCACTCCAGTAACACTCCAGAAGAGCTGCACGAATTAATCATTTTATCCCCCATTTGAGTTAGTAGAGTGCAAAACTGGAGGAAGTTGGCTTGGCCGGCAGCAGTGTCTCGAGCGCCTGCTCAATGGGCCACACAGTGCAGAAGCGGTGCTGTTAAGCCAGGTAATTTTATACGTGACAGCTGAGCGATTTTGGCGTCATGCGTCACTGAGCAACTTTCATAGGAACGCATGGATCCCTGCCTCCAACACTGTATCAAGGTCTCTTTATACATCCATGTTCCAGACCAGGCAGCAACCTCCAGAGCAACAATATGAAGTCAATATGAAGTCACAACAATTGCAGTTCCTTGAACGGCCATGTGAGGCTGACTCCGGAAGTGAGTCAATCCCCATAGACCTTCATGTTAAACTGCCAAACTTTACAGTAGAAATAAACATGTTTGCAGCCTTGCACAAAAAAATGATTTTGTCTCTACAGCCAATTTCCACGTTCATGAAAAGTGTACAGGGGGTGAGTTTTTACATGATTCACCCATTTACCCAACAGAAAGAGCAAAGAATAACATCAGCTTTATCCTTTGAAAAAGACACTCAGAAATAATACATTTATGACCTGGACATTTTAGCAGCTTTTATTCTAGGGTTTACCTGACAAAGCTAAAGTCTTGAAGTTTCATGACGTGGTGAGTCACATCATCGTATTATCATCATATTAAGACTTGTATATACGCATATTTAGGCACAGGGCTGCTTGAGAGACAGGCTGTCTGCCAGGTGTCACCACATTCTGTAAGTCAAATCCACCCCTCACTCCTCTACAGCTCCACCCCCTAATCCAAATGGTCACTTCTGGCTCCAAAATATATATATATATATATAAATATTATGCATAATAGTCTAACTTTTAACAACACCCAAAATACTCACAAATTAGACACAGGGTCTAATTATATCTACTCATTAAAGCCAAGGTTATTGCGGACAGGGTGTGAACTTCACCACCAGAAAAATCTCTGGTTTCCTGCAGCTAAATTATACAGTTTAACCATCTATAAGCCACAACAGGACACCAACCATTAATCATGAAAGTAGTTGCTGAATTTCTGGAATTAACAAGAGACGGTGGCGTGTCAGTACAAAAAGTCTCCCCTGATTTTATGTTGGAAATCAAAGTGCGTAATGACCCACTCACAGCCAAGTTGAATCCACGCTTTTATACTAATTTGAATCCCATCAGGGGCCTTACAGCCTCTCCTTCCCCTGATCCACAGTGTATTAACTCCCCAGCATCTCATGTGCACACCTGTCCCTCATGGCCTGCTGCTATGGCAACCCACGTTAATTTTTCCAGACAGCATGCAGCCAGATTTTCAGCTTCCATCCTCCCTTTCATTTTATGTGAATCCATTACTGCAACAAAGCAAGACACAGTTGTGCACTGACACGCTCAGATAATCCCAACTCCCCCCTCCCTTTCCCACACAAACACACACACACACACACACACACACACAAGCCCCAAAACATACACACACATCTGAATAGGCAGAGAAAAACAACAGCATGCATAAACACGGTGCACTGCAGTGTATATTAGGTTTACAGTCATGTACACTCATTAACACAATTACCACTCCCAGCACATATACACGCATATGGTACATATAAACTATTCTGTGAGATGTGATGTCTTATCAGGACCCTCTCTGAATGTGATAATGCATCTGAAGGGGCTTATCCTGCAAACAAACAGGACTAAATTTGATTTAATCAGCTTGTGCTGCTGGCATATTCACAATCATTCACACTAAAATGAAAAAAATAACACAGCTGCTGACTTTCAATTACACAATAAGTGGTTTAGAGAGACTCTTGCGTGGCAGTGTGCCTTTCACAGCTTCTAATTCACAAAGCAGCTCGACTGTTCCAGACACGGCCCAACACACGGTCTTTAATACGGCTGGTTTCACCCCTTCAGTGAGTGAATGGTTTTGTGATACAGGCCGTGACATGTCACACTCGCAGCCCAGAGAAAGCTATTAAAAGCGCAAAGTGTAAAAACTCTTTTCTCATCTAATCTTACTATAAACACGAGAACACGTTTCCACTGTATATATGACAGCTGCCTGAAGGCCCGACTCTATTTCAGGGTTTGAAGTGGACATCTGTTTCCAAAAAAAAAAAAAAGAAGCACGCAGCAGCTGGCAGACAGTTTGGCACTTTAATTTATCTGCCCACAAAAATGAAAATAAACTTCGTATGGAATATTGAGTGTCAGTCTCTGTACAGAAATAACATTAAGCCTTTAAAAAACCATACTGTTTACATTAACATACATGTCAATTGCTCTGTAACCACGGTGAACGCTCTGTCAGATAAAAACAAGACCAAGAATCAGCAGCCATGCTAGCAGCTCTGAGGCTAAACTTAGGCACATCTGTGCTTTGTGCTAAGTGCTAACACTAGTATGGCAAAATACTCACAATCACAATGCTAACATGCTGATGTTTAGCAGGTATGACAAGTGCTTCATCTTAGTTTAGCATGTTAAGCTAATACAGTATATGTACAGCTCAGCTGCAGCTGATGGGATGCCTTTATTTTGCAGGTATTTGGTCATAAAGAAAGGAACTGGACAACCTAAAATTTTGACCTGATGATGGCGCTAGAGTTTACTGCTAGCCCGATTTACTATGAGTAGAGTTTGAGATATTTAAAAGAATAACTGACACTTTGACCTGTTGGTGGTGCAGCAGGGCAAATCAGGGCATCACCAAAGTCATAACAATGCATTGTTCGGCTGCCATTAACATTCATATGAAATGTCATTGCAATCCATTCATCAATGGTTGAGATATTTCAATAGGGGACAGACCATCAGACCATATTTTTACATCTTTCATGCTGCTAGCACGTCTAAAAATACTTCTCTTCAATTCTGACCTGAGTAAAATTTCAAGTACTTTTTGGCTGACACTTAATTGTTAAATTCTGTGCATCCTCTGGTGAATATGTAAGTCTGACTAGCGAGCCATCATTTCCATTTTTTACCAATTAAGACTGCAACTTGCGATTGTTTTCATTATCAACTGGTTGGTCTGCAAAATTAGAAAATGATGAAAAGTGCCTGATACAATTTTCTGAGGGCAAAAGTGATGTCTTCACTACATAGTATGTAATTTCTGCTGCTGGGGGTCTCTCAGTCAAAACAAAAACAAAAGTCAGATTATGATGACTTTGTGAAGCAGCGTGGGATCATGGTAATTGTTGTCTTCATTGTTGAAGAACAACCACTGACAATGAAAATCTATCTGTAATAATCCAACAAAGTTCATAGTGTCTGTGTTATTATAGATTTACTTGTTTTCTTTTTTATCAGACACAAATTGTCAAATCATACCTGACATGTTTTGACGGTAGCTTCCGTCTTCGTCAGAGGTGTCACTAGATGGTGAGTGACGCGAACCGGGATGAGGGGGCGTTCCTGCTCTCCCACACGTGGAGTGACATCCTCCAACGGCGGACGGACAGCAAGGGGCGGTGTCGACCTGTCAAATTTTGACAGGTTGACACCGCCTCAGTCAGCTGATTTAAGGACACGTCACTCACCATCTAGTGACGAAGACGGAAGCTACCGTCGAAACATGTGAGGTACGATTTAACAATTTGTGTCTGATAAAAAAGAAAACAAGTAAATCTAAAAATCAATCTGACTTAACTCATGCAGAAATTATGTTCAAGGACGAGGAAATTAATTTAAGTTGTATTTACGGTACGTTTAATCACATTTATTCACGTTATGTCATTTCATTCTCATGAAACAGCTGCAGTAACATTGGCTAATGTAATAATAACTTGCTAACTTACCATTATCTGACTTGACTACCTGTATGCTTATTTATTTTCCCTAGGATGGCAGAGGCATGACCCGCCCTACTCTGTCTTACTCTGCCTCTGATTGGCTTACCCCAACGTTCTTAGCGGCCGTGCACATGCCACGTCTTTAACCGCATGGAAAACGCAGGGTCGGGCGCTGGGCGCTGCTTTTGTGCCTTGTTTGAGCCATCTTTCAAGAGCACAGCAGGGGGTTGCATCTGAGGTTGATAAGCTAACGTTAAGAGGTATATTCAATTGTGGAGTAATCCAGTGCAGTTATCCCTGGTCAAAACTATCTTACTCAAAATAAATTTACGAGCATATTGAACATTGTTGTAACATTCTAATATTACCATATGCGTTAGCTTTGTGGCTGGCATGAGCCACTTGTCATTGTAGCACATCATATTAAGCTGGCTCGATATTAAAATATCATACCAATAAATTCCTTCCTCACTCTCTGAGATATCATCTGGTGTTTCCCCGGAAGTTCTAAAACCCTTAATTTTTTATTATTTTCAACTATACAAATCAAACACTAAATGCCTTTGTTTATCTCTGTGGGGTTACGGTCCTTCTTTGGTTGGCCGTGCTCTAAGCGCTGTCAGGATCAGTTTTATCTGTAACAGGCCTGCACACATTCAGACTTTAACCTTATTTGAACTTCCAGGCTGTGGGTTTTTGCAGACTTCACTTACCTGGAGCAATCAGGGGCTGCGCACTGACAGCTGTCACACTGCGGCTCATGTTGATAGCTCGGACCTCTGTGACGGCCGCACTGTCCCCTTTCTTCCCTGCCTCAGATGAACTGTCGGAGGAGGCGGCCTTCCCTCCCGTGGAGGCCTGCGTTACTTGGCTGGGATTCTTGATGAGCGAGGCAGGCTGGATGGGCACAGGGCTCTGCTTCAGACTGAGAGCCTGCAGCGTCTGAGCTTGAGAGGAGGACGTGGTCGCCCCCTGCTGGCCGCGGATGGCCAGATTCTGGACCTGATTCTAGGAGAGACAGAGTGATGGGATATTATTGATACAGACAGACTCAAAAAGTGGGTTGAAGGAGCAGATATTAATAGTTTGTCAGAAGTGGGTTTATTATAACAAAATGAATAAAGACATGTTTTGCAAGCCAGTGGAGGCACATCAAGATCACCCAGTTGATATCACAGTGGAAGTACAAATTATTTTTAAACCATTCAGTTTCCTGTTCTGCTCACCTCTAAATTCGTTTTGATCAGAGGGATCAAATCAAGAATGTAAAAAAAAAAAACAAAAAAAAAATAAAAATTGTATTATATTTATCATTAAGTGAAAATATTTAAACATACCTGTGAGGAGGCCGGCGTGGAGCTCTCTGACTGCACAGCCGTCACTGTGGCTGTTGGAGTGAAGATGAGCTGCGGGGAAAGAGGAACAGCCCGGCCCAGGCTCCTGGCCACCTGCACCAGGTTACTCTGCTGGGCCTGGAGAGAATAGCACACACAGCAAAGCAGAAGTGGATGAGTCAGACAATGATTGCTGGATTGGATTCTTCTCTAAATCGCCAATAAAATGGTGAAGTAGGCCAATGAAAAAAAGACAAGATCACAAAGAAATCCTAACCAGTGTCAGCCAAAGGATTATAATTAACCCATTTCTGCCCAAAACTTTATTTAGTATGACAAGAAAAAATACCACATTTGTTCTGCTTGATCTAAAGCCTTGAAATCTTGTACATACATACAAGACACATGGGCAAGTTATTGTAATTCAGTCTAGCCTGGAAATGACGAGATGAGGCTCTTGATTTGGAGTCTGCGCATGACTTTAGTGAACTTAGACAAAGGGTACATTCCAGCTCGTGAATGTAAGCACAACTTGGCTGCTAGACATGAGCTAAACTCTGCCCTAACCAAAACATTACCTTTTACTTTACTTTTTCTCTTCAAGCATTATGGGTAGCAAAGGGTAATGGGTAATGAAGTCTCTCAAATACAAAGTACTTGCATCCAAATTGCTACTCCTTCTTCTTCTTATAGTCCATAAACAAACTTAAATGTATTATACTTGTTTCCCATTTTAATGACACAGTAACTCATTAAATTAAAACAAGCTCTGACTAAAATGAGTCACAACACAGGTATCTAATGAAAAAAAAATCAAATTTTTATCAAAGTCAGGAATTATACAAAATGAGGAACATGCTAAAATTGTTTTTATTAAACATCTTCCAAATGCTTTGTATTAAACTGCTATGTGTGCATATCTTTGATATTTCACTCATTATGAGCTGATGAACGCTTAATTGTGCTCCTTGTAGTTTCTGAAATGCAGACATTTTCTTATCATACTATATTTAGTCTTTGGGCACAAGGGATTAGTTTCAGTGGGTTTCATTCATTGCATTTTGAGGAAGCATGACTGTTTGCTTCTATTAAAGGAACTGTGTGTAAGATTTACAGGGGTTTAGTGGCATTTAGAAGACAGCATGGCAGGTTGCAACCAGCTCAAACTTCTACAGGTTAGAAATCCTTCAGTATTCATTGTTCAGGAGGTTTTTCCCAGGAGCTGAATTATCCACACAGGTCTCTTCCTCTCCGAAACAAACAGACCAGGTGATTAAAACCACTAAAACCATTGAAAAAAGCAGTTGCACGTTAACTATCAGTGTTTCTCCAGCACTGTTTGGCATGTCGGAGACAAGCCGCTAGCCTAGCACCTGTTAATGTGTGCTCACCTTTGTTTTCTGGTAACTTAATATCCAGACATGCAGGAAGATTTTACTAGGAGCCAAATCTGCAGAGGTCTCTTCCTCTCCAAAACAAACAGACCAGGTGATTTAAATTTTTCTGATGCTCTTGTCCTGATGGGCTGCTAACTGTGGTGGTTGACATGAAAAGCACGAATGGCCTTATCTAGAGTCAGTGTTTGGTTTGTCCGTACTAGGCTACTGTAGAAACATGACGGTGCAACATCACTATCTCTGTAGATGAGGACCAGCTCCCTGTATAGATACAAACGGCTCGTTCTAGGGTAACAAAAACACAACGATTCTTATTTTCCGGTGATTATTATATCTTACTATAGTATATTCCATTTCTGACAGTATATCCCCCTAAATCCTACACACTGGACCTTGAAGCTAAAGGACCCTGTTCATGTGTTTTGGACAGCATGTGCAACAATTTTAATCTTTTTCCTGCCATTAAAACTACAGAACAGCAGACATTTATATCTTAAAAATGCCTTTAAAAGAAAACATTGATACCACAGATTGTAATTATACACCAACACTGTTTTGAACCTCTAATTGGCATATGTGTAAAAAACGAGCAAGTAAAAGGAAAGGAGCACATGTGTGGCGCTTAATAAGAATCATATGTGCTCCTTCAACACCACAAGACTAAACCAGAAATTAAAAGCCATGGCAATCTAAACTGACAAATGTGTTTTTACTGTCTGCCAGAAGCATGACACACACCTGACAATGCTGTGTACTTGCTCATAATGAGGGGGCAGGAACAGTCTGTGTTCCAGCTGCACGACTGATGGCAAACTGAAACCAACAAGTTACACACAACCCGCTGCAACTGAGGCCAATAAAGAGTGTATGCTCCTAGCAGCTCTTTTAAAACCACTGAAGCTTAAGACACAGCAGAGGGAGCACCTGTGATGCCCCAAAAAATGTTTTCTGAGCATGCACACACATTCAAGACATTCTCTTCTGTGTTTGTAATGAGCCCTCTGGGGCCTGACAGATTCATCTGACCACCTCCTCTGGTGGCACGATGAGAATAAAGCTCACCATTTACTATGGCAGAGTAAGCATACACGCACAACACACACACACAAATCCCAAAACACACAGAAGCAAACACCTGAGCTGGAGCGTACCTGTTTATTTAAGCAGTATGTGTGTGAGGTTGTGTTTATGTATATATGCCCCCTCATGTAAATATGCCAATGGCTGTGCTCCTTGTGTCTACATCTCACCATCTGTGCGCGCAGGTACATCTGTGCCTGGCTGGCCGTGAGCGTGGGGCTAGATGGGCTGCCCAGTAGAACAGCCTGCTGGGAAATACTGGTGGGGGTGGAGCTAATGCTCTGAGCCCGGCTGATCAGCTGAGCTGCTGCTGGGGAGGTGGTCAGGTTGATCTGCAAGGAGACGATGGACAGGACAATTAGGTTATTCACTTCCTGTGCTCTTATCAATACAACATTTCCTTTAAAGAAGCCCTATATGATATTCAGAGCGTATCGATGGTTCAGAGGTTGTCTGCATACGGCTCTCAACATGGAGGTGGCTGAGCTGGCGGCTAGCGGCTAAAGCCGGGCTCAGACTACGGGAGTTTAAACACCGTAACCAATTTTGAAATCAGGCTGCATCGTACACATGAGGAGAAACTTCACAGATGTTCTTCTCTCTAATCTCAAACATGCACACACTGCAGGATTCGTAAAGAATGATGTGTCATACACACTGCAGGATATTACTAAGATTACTACTGTGCCAGAGGGAGCATGAATGCACCTCACTGTGATGCAGTTTTTGCTGGACTTCCCAAAAAGACAATAGGTAGACTCCAGCCAATTCAGTGCTTACTGGGACCAGGAAAACACAATACATTACACCTGTACTGAAACCACACTATTGGCTACCGGTACAGTACAGAATTGACTTCGAAATATTAATACTTGTTTACAAGGCCCTAAATGGTATGGCTCCGACATATATTTCCAACCTGCTCTCGAGCTATAGCCCACACAGATTCCTCGGATCATCAAGCATGTGTCTTGAATGTACCTAGGACTACAGCTAAATCAGGCGAAGGTGCTTTTAGCCACCATGGTGCTGTTCTGTGGAACAAACTGCCTGATAACCTGAGACATGCTGCCACTGTAACACAATTTAAAAGCAATCTCAAAACACTGCTCTTCTCTCAGGCTCATGATAGTTGTGTGTGTTTGCGTGTGTATGCGTGTGCCTCTGTGTGTGCCTGTTGCAGTCCATTTATGAGCGCTAACTATGTGCATGTGTGTGCACTGTATGGTGGTTATTTTACTTATGTGGAGTATTTTTTATGTTTTCTATTTCACTATTAAATGTTTTCTCTGTTTCACTGTAAAGTACATTGTGTTAACTTGTGTATGAAATGTGCTTTACTTGACTCACGTGACCTCATGGGGCAGCAGATGTTCACAAAATGGACACTGACGTAGTGAAACAACTTGCTGTAATGTTAATAATGCTTTGCTGCGAGAAAAACAGAGGCATAATGCTAAACATGTGTAGATGGGAACATGATTGAGGAGATGCGGTTAACATGGGTTGTCCTTCTTTCAACAAGAGCTGGAGGCGAGATTTTATCAGTTCGGTGTCAGTGTTTAAATCTGTCAACAGTATGCTAGCTAACCTTAGCCTCAAGGGCTAGAAAGTTTACTGTGACTTGCCAACATCGTCAGCCACTCTGTACTGACGTGAGCATAGCCGCAATCATCCAGATTTTAAATCCTAAAAACATGTTGGAAATTCTTGTGGCGGCCCCAACGAGCCTGCACACAGTTTGGGAGGTTTAAGACTGGATCTGTAAACCTCTCACATTACGAGATAATCTGGGTCGGACATCAGTACCGACCAAGGTACCAGACTAGACTTCTCCTCAGATTATTGGAGGGGGTGAATTGGGAATAAATCAAACCAAAACTCCTTTAGTCATGTAGTCTGACCTCCTGAAGTCTTAACAGTGCTGACAGTTTGAATGGTACGGTGGTTTAGCGGGTGAAGCGGAGGCTGGGTGCTACACTTTCACCACAACATCATCCCAATATCAGCTGTAACTGCTGTATGAGCGCAGTGCAGAGCAGCAGCGAATAGCTAACACAGGGGCCATTTACCACGACAAAGAACAGAGAAACTCGGACTACAACAAACACAGTGGTAACGTGACTTCATTCTCTGCTCAGAATGCCATGACTCCACTGTATCTTCATAGAGTAAATACTTGTTTGCTGCTAAATTAATGCTCTGAATGTTGTATAGAGCTCCTTCAAACAACATTTCAAATATACAAGATCCAGAATTTGTGAACATCTTTACTGAATGTTACCAAAAGACATTTAAATATCTTCCAAAGCAACAGAGAAGTAGCACAGCCAGTGTGGCGCTCAGTTTCCTCAAAGCATCCTGGTGCTAAAATCAACTTAGTTCCATGATAATCTAATGGACAAAGATAACTTAAACTTAAGAGGCTCTTAGGAGAGAGGCCCAACACTAAAAACTGCACTTACCGTAGCCTGAGTTGATCCTGTTTGCTGGGATGAAGTGCCGTTCTGTGAAGAGCTTTGCCGGCCAGCTGCGATACTGGCCTATCACGCAGCAGGAGAGGAAGAGAGCCAGAGAGAGAGAGAAATTTACCATTTCCTGAAACATGTCTTGGAGGGGGTCAACAATAACAGCATCATCTTTACACTGTGGGAATGATTCTTTCATGTGATGACCGTTTGCTGACCTGCTGTACAGCAGCCAGGCTCTGGAGCTGAGCGGTGCTGAGGCTGTGCTGCTGCTGGAGGGCTGCGGTTTGTAACATCAGATGCTGCTGCTGAGCAGCGTACATCTGCTGCAGGTACTGTGCTGCTGTGTTAGGCTGTCTGTGTAGTGCCTGCTGGAACACCTGCATAGAAAAACAGACAGAGACAGTAACGCAACATGCACATAAACAGAGTTAGCATATATTAAATTTAGTCAGGCAGTAAGAAATCGAAGAGTCTGAGAATCGATAGAAAACCACAGATCTGCTCACAAATTTTAATACAGCCGTTAAAAAACAAAAACTCTGTGCCTCTGGGTTGTGTGTGCTGGTGTGTGTGTGGTCCGCCTCTCTCCTCCATTCTCCTATCATCCACCTGCTTCAAGCCACCCACATCACTCCCACACTCAACGAAATGTCACTGTGTATAACACTTCCTGCAATCTTAACACTGCATTTTCAGCCTTCAAAATGTGCGACAGTATCACAAAATCTGTTGGTAGCACCTCAGACCTCACTCCTCATATAAGAAGGCATTTATTTGCTCACAGAGGAGCCTTCAAAACAAGGCTAAAATTGCTAAATTTGTTTCTAGTTGCTTTTTAGAATCAAAGTCGCTGGCCTGGGAACTGACATAAAAAGTTTCAAGTCAGCAGAAAAAGTTACCCTCCATAGAATTAGCTTATCCAGCGTATGAAGGCCTGTGTTTACTACAGCTGATTTATTTTAACTAGAAAGTGAGGTATTTTATTAATTTTTCATTTTAATGTATTCATTTTATCTTTTATAATTCAATTTTATTATACAAAAAAGTTACTGTGGCTGAATTAAATGGGCGTTGAATGACCAAATTATATCAAATTTATCTCTCATTTTTGTATTAAATCATGGACCATGGCTCTAGTATCTATAGATCTAATGGCCAAAGAGAAAGAGACACACATATCTAGTTAAGCATGTTTCAGAATGTCTAAACTTGTGATTATTTCAAGCAGACCACCATAAACAAACCCAGTCCTTAAATCAATGCCTGCAAGAAAAGTCTCAAGATTCCTTGACCAAATTATAACAGAGCTAACCCTCCTTGATAATTACTCTCCTCACCCTTCACCTCTGAAAGTGCCCTCTGTCTGGTTGCTGAGTAACCAGAGAGGATGTTGACCTGTGATCCACGGTGTCACAGAAGCATCCGGACCCACACCTCTTGAAATGGGGGTAAAATTGTTAGCAGAGATGCAGCACCGCTCACACTGACCATAAATGACCAGCAGTCCTTTCTGCTCAGAGGGTCGCCTGGTGACAATAGTGTTTGCCTTTTAATTGTCAGCAGGGTGAGGACGTGAAAAGGAAGGGTGCACGCAACAAAAACCCTGCTGTCAAAGCATCAGCACTTAAAGCTGCGTGGACCTTATTCAGGGAGAGGGTAAGCCTGTGTAGAGGCTTATCCCCAGGTCAAAGGGTCAAGAGCACTAAAGCACAAAGAGCATTCCTTCCTACAACTTGGACAGATAATGTGAGATGACCATTCATGAGTTCGTCATCGGTGTACTGATCCAGAAGTCAAATGTCTCTTATTTCATTTATTTACCTCTAATTATAAAATGATGTATTGGCCTGTATGTGGTTGTATATGCACCAACAGAGGGCAGCAGAGCAGTGGAGAGTGTCTGCACATCACATGCAATAATATCATGATCATATCAAGCTGTTGAGAAACTCACCTGCACTGTTTGTCTGTCCGGTATTCCGCTGTAAACGGATATCTGAGGCACTGCCTGTCTCCCTGCTGTAGTACTACTACTGGCACTGCTGCTAGTGTTACTACTGCTACTACTACTACTGCTGCTGCTAGTGGAAGTAGTAGACGTAGTAGAAGTAGTGTTAGAGGTACTACTACTGCTGGCAGCTGTGGTGCTGGAGGAGGTGGCGGTGGAGGAGGTGGTGGTGGTGGTGATGGTGGTCCCGGTGCTGTTGGCCGTGGAGGCAGGGGCCCCCGGCTCACTCTCCATGGTGCCCTCTGCTCTTCTCACCTTTGACCCTCGGCTCTTCTGAATGGCTCTCCTGTGCCTGAGGAGAGAAGAAGGAGAGCTGCATGAGAAAAAGCCACACTCACAGAAATAGAATTTTATTTCTATGGCCACACTGTTCGTTTTCTTTGTACCCAAAGCCAAGAAACTAAATGTATTTCATCAGATAAAAAAAAAAAATACAATGGACAAGCAAAGAAACTTCACCTAATGCGCGGCTCTACTTCAAATGTGAGACCAGCAACACATTTAAAATGTCAAGAAAGATTTAATCTGTAAAAATATCATAAAGGAAGTGGAAGCGCATGAGAACAAGTCAGAGATAAAACATTTCTAAGGCTGCAACCGATGGTTACTTTCATGATCGATTCATCTCAAGACTGCTTCCTCAATTAATCTGTTGTCTATGCGTTTTTCTCAAAAATACTGAATAATGCCAGTTTCCCACAGCTCAAGTCCGCTTACAAAACCCCCAAAATATTCAGTTTACATTAAATTTGAAAAAAAAAGAGAGGCATAAATCATGTCATTTGAGAAGGTGGAAACAGAGTGCTTGGCATTTCTGATTGAAAAATTGACAATACAATTTATCAGTTATCAAAGTAGCTTCCAATAATATAGCTGCCAGTTTACTGACTAATATGCTGAAGCTTCAGTTACACTAAAATTTAAGGAATTCACGAGGGGGTGACCCTGAATTGTCGACTGTTTGATGATTGAATCTAAGGAGTTTGATTTGACTGCCAATCTCACAGTCGAATGGTAACAGTAGCAGGAAAATGTGGTTATAAAACATAAAAAATCATTTCATTAAGGCTATATTAGGGTGCTGAATGTCTGATTTAATGAAGAACAGCTTGGTTTCTCCCAGTAAATCATGATACATCACCTATATTTGTATCCATTCATTAAATCAGAGCACTAACATAGGAAGGTGGCGTTTGTGGAACACTAAATACTTCATGAACTTATGAATCATTCTCTGTTTAAATCAGTAAAGGGAGGTGTGTAGGAACAGCTGTTTGCAGCTTGCATTTATCTGTCTATGAGAACCTAAGAAGTCCTGTCACAACCACAAAAGCAAGCAGGAACCAAACTACAGCCCCGTCTATACTGCCTGCTCAAGGTGGGAATGTCACACTGTCATTCTGCCTTGTTGCCAGTTGCAGAGCTGGGAGACAGAGTTGCCTCACCTTTAGGCCAGCAGCGGAGGCAGTAATGGCGCTTAATCAACATGTGTGTAAAAGGCACAGCCAGCAGGACGGGCCATGAACGGACAGGTGGAATATTTTGACTATACGTTATGTGTGCAACCCACTAACAGGAGATTTTAAAAGCAGCTAGAAGCAGTTATCAGCTAACTTAACGATGGAGAACAGCGGTCCAGAATGTCCGCAGATTGGGGTGACAATGAGGTCAGAGAGCTCCTTACCCTCAAAGCAGAGGATGAAATCAAACGCCATCTAACAGGGATGGTAAATAATGGTTATTGCCGTATTATGTCATTATTGTTTAGAAAGCGCTGCTGACATCTGATATATGTCACTAGACACGGTCGTGTTATGCATCATGCCCAGGATGTCGACATGCTCTCTAAAAATCACACACTCGGGCAGCATGATGCCAGCATTGTTTGATTCTACGTAAAAACATAGAGGCAGCGTAGAGAAGGGGCTCACCCTATAGTGTGAGCTTAGTGTCTGTAAATCTCTTTGGCTCCCGTTCAGTACACACACACACACACCTACACATGCACCACTGACACACAGGCTGCACTAGATGGAACACATCCCACTGAGGAATAAGTTCTTATGCCGAGTCAAGATCTTTTGTCTGCTGTGGAAAATAAGGAAACTATTGAGAAAAGCAAAAAAAAAAAAAAAAAGACTGACGATGGGCAACACTTGACGAATCGAGTTTGTCTTTGTGAATTCTTATTCATGGAAACACTTAGAATTTACAGGTCGTGAAATACGCATCAGAACAATGTCCGTCTGCCATGGCTTAAATCACTTTGCTATTTCCAAAGCCCGATCTGCCATCTGACTGCAGATAGACTCACTGCAGTAAACTCTATAACAAAGTTCTGTCTTACACCAATCTGCAGAAGAACGAGCGTCAGCTGGGAAATTAATGATTCTTTTGAAGTCTGTTTATTTTCACGCACATATTCATACCAGGAGCATAACATCTAAATTTAGGTGCCTGTTGAAATGAACTATTCCTGCACTGTTGTATGATTGCAGGCAGAAACTCAGTTTCTGAAACGCAGCACGATGACTTCATTCTCCAAAAACAGAAAAGTGAGGCACGGCACAACAAAGCCGGTTAGAGAAGCACACAAGAATGCCGTTTGGGCTGCTAATGAAATCCAGTGAATTAAGCATAAAAAGCAGAAAGGCTGGCTGACATTAGTGGCCGCCCTAAATTACATCTTAAACACTGAAGCGCATATACAAGAACACACACATTTGGTGCGAGGTAATTGGGAAGGCATCAGAGGCTGTTCTAATGACTGTGACTAAAACTCCTCCGCACACGCTCCCATCAAAACGCCCCAAACCATGAAACCACGTCATTGACTTTAATATAAATATAGGCCTGATGATTGCTCGCACAATCTCTTATAGTGTGTCAAAAGCATATTGTGACATACAGTATCTTAGACTTCCATTTCTTCTTGTCAGTCATGGAGGAGAAAAGAACGAGTGATTTAGGACCTGTCCATAAAAGCTTTTTTAAGGCTGGTCCCCTGGTGCTCTGCTGTCCATTAGCACAGGAGGAAAAGGTTCAGAGCTCGGCAGACAGATGAGATGGAGGGGGCTTCAGTGTGACAGGTGATGAGATGCGAAGATGATGGGAGGAGAGAAAGGATCCTTCCTTAGCGGAGACAAAGATGACGGTTTGTTTTAAAGAATATGAATAAAGTTCAGAAGTCTTTGATGAAGCGGAGCTCTAATAGAACGGGAGCACTTGAGATGCGAGCGGTGCAGAGGACGGGTGGGGATTAATGAGTGTGTATGTGGTGGAGGGGTTCAAACAGCACGACAGCTGATGTAACAGCTGAAAAGAGAGGCCAAAACAGGGAGGATGGAATTTCTAGCCTTGAGGTTAGAGGTGTGAGCATTAAGTTATAGGAGGGGGGTTGGCGGAGCGGGAACAAGAGCAAGTGAAGGTTGAAGGTTGAGTGAGCAGGTTGAGGATTTTAAATGGGTTAGAGTGGAAAGAGGGTGTGATGGAAGTAATTAAATAAGAAGCAACGCTGCCGCCGTGCTGAAATTCTTAAGCCATTTCCTCCTCCTCATTATTCTTCTGAACGGATTAGGGGCCGAAGCACAGCTCTATGGCTCACTTACGCTACAAAGCAGACTTGAAAACAAACGGCAATCTTACAAAAACAGATGCTGTTCCTTGAAACGGCTGATGCAAACATTTAAGTAAACAAATCAATCACTGAGAGACAGAAAAGACTGGAATTTAAGTTTGGCTTTTGTTTGCAGAAATGGGTGTGCTTTAAACAAAAACTTTAAGATGCTCATGAATTAGGCAATTAGTGTATTAATAATATACCCTACATGTTTCAATTAAAAATGATTTGACATGTAAAAGAGAGGAAATCCTGTGAACACTTCTCTGAGCGAGAGTGTCTGAGGTCATCACATGAAATGAGGACAAGTTAAATAAATCATGAGCAGCAGGCAAAACTAGGGCTGAATGACATGAGGAAATGATAACATTGTTGAACATTGTGATAAGAATATAACTTGGGATAAACAGATATTAAAGTGTACTGCTAAAATACAACAAACTGCTTGTTGAGTAGAAGAAAATTATATTAACAGAGTTGTCCCAATGCCTGGTACCAATGTCTGTAATACACCAATGCCATCTAAAATGTGGGACTGGCTATCGGCAAGTATGCGCGTCTATGCACCAATTCCATACGACGTTATTTATAAATAAATGTAAAGGAGTTTCACGCCCTGATAAAACGTCAGTTTTCCCAGAAGTTAATTTTTTGGACGCTCTTAAACAGCAGCCTACACAGTAGATTTCGCTGTGCAGCCGCTGTTTTAGAGGAGTGAAGAAAAACTGATTTCTGGTAAATAATGTAACATTAAACGTTAGCAAAATGTCAGCAAATTGGCATCAGTTTACACTGTAAAGTTCCACAAATAAAAAGGCAACGTGTATGCAAAGCTTTAGTTTCGAGAAGTGGCACTGATGTTTTCATTCGGATTTCAAGGAACTGTTACTTATTGCTAGATTATTATTATTATTTTTTTTTTACTATGTTGTGGCTGCATTGATGGAATTGTTATTTAATCCTAGCTTTTTATTTTTTTACGACTAAAAGTAAAATTAAGTAATAAAAGAAAGTTGTATGGCATTCATTCTCTGTATGTGTTTGTTCATGTTTTACAAAGGGTTTAACCTGAGTCATGACACACAACAACGACAGCAATCATTTCACATCCATACAGGGTTAATAGTATACAGCTGTTCATATTTTTTTTTTACCACAATGGGATCATATCAGTACTCTGTATCAGCCAATATGCAAGTTCAGGTATCAGAATTGGTATTGGGAAGGAAAAAATGGCATCTGAATATGTCTAATTATTTCCAACACAACATACAAACAAACAAACTGAAAATTTAACTCAAAAAGTGGAAACATTTCATACTAAAATTCTCCTTCAACTAATATATCCCGGTCTGTCACAGTGTGTTTATTGTTAAAGCTGACATCACAATGGTGATTTAAAAAGACTATATAAGATAATATATTGCACAGCCTTGGTCAAAACCCCCCAAAATGGGGACCCAGGTGAGAGAAATTCAATTAGGTAAAATATTAAAAACCAAATTCAATTATAAATCCCCCAAAACAAAGGAAACACAGACTTGCATTCAGCAGTACCTGTCATGAATTTAAAATTTCTTGTCTGCATAAAAGCTGAAATCTATTCTGGCTTTCTGGTTGTAAACAAAGCACCACTGCTGCCAAAGCCTGCCTGCCTGTATGCCGTCATTAGCCTACATCCCAGAGTCTGCTTCCCATTGCCTCCTCATGTGCGGAGAGGGGAGGGAATCCCCTCTGGTAATGATGCCTTCATTCCCTGTCCTTGTGAGAGGAGTCACCCATCCATCAGTGAAGGGGTTACGATGGAGAACCTTCCCCCCTCCACTCCAATCCTTAACCCCACTTCCACATCTACAACTACAATCAAGCTCTCATCTGGTTTTGGGGAGAAAAAAAAAAAACCTGGTGCCCATGAAAAAAAAGTGGTAAAGATAATGTGTTTGTGAACACATCAAAGCAGAGCCAGCAGCCTGTAATACACTGCAAACCAGCCGGTCAACACCATAACAACACTATTTCAGCTCTTTGCACTCCTCACAAGAGAACATATTGATCTACTCATGTTGGCATTACAAGACCACAAGAACCGCCTGTCAGATTTGTGTCTGGAGGATTTGCATAGCCTGCAGGAAGATGAGAGCTGTTAAGAGACTGACAGACAGACTGGCTGTCTCTACAGAGCTTAGATCACAGTGAGGAAGTGCAGGAGCCTCCATCAGTGTCCATCCTTCAGTCCGCAAATAGGAAAACTCTGATGACCCACATTAAGAATACCATTTGTCAGCTGCACAAATCGATTGATGTGTGATAATGGCTCTAATAGCCACGAGATCCACTGAGAAATGTATGCTTGTGTGTATGTTTGTGTATGTATGTATGTGTGTGTGTGTGTGTGTGTGTGTGTGTGTGTGGAGGGGGTACTCTGCTGCTGAGACAAAGCCCCCTAACCCTGATGCTCCTACCTCCTCCGACCCCCCCAACGCGATGCAGGGGTATGATGCCCCATCCCCCGGGAGCGTGCTGTCCTCCTGCAGGATGCTGCTCCTCTTTGTCTGCCTCACTGAGAGGCTGGCTGGTTGGCTGACTGACTGAATGAATGAGCGTGTGCGAGCGTGTATCTGTGCTGTATCCAAAACCCCCAGCCCCTCTTGTCTACCCCCAACACACAGCGAGCTCGTCGTCCCAGCATCAACACCCGACTCCACCAACCAGGCCGCGGCCTGCCTCCTGATTATGTGGTATCCTAGCGACAGCCAACGGGGTGCCTATGGAATCCCCGTGCGGAGCAGCATGCTGATTGGACAGCAGGATCCTCTAATGAAGATGATGGTAATGATTTTACTCCGTCTTTCCCCTCCCCCTCCGCTGCTGCCTGAATACTGATTTTTTTTTTTTTTTTTTTGGATGCATGGACCCTTCAACATAAGGTAGACCGTAATCATCACCTAGATTTTTTAAAGTCAAATCCAAGGTAATGAGGTGTTTTATTAAAATGACAGCTTGGAGACAGCACACTATTTTGTTTAGTCTGCGCCTGGACAGCTGAAAAACTGAAGGCTCCATTTCAGTGCTTCAAATTTGTCCACGGGACAGGGTTTAAACCATTTATAGAAAGCACCTTCACCACAAATAACCAGCAGCACTAAGTGGGCCAATTTTGTATCATAACATTCAGCTAAGGACAGGAGCAGTGACTTATGGCCAGACTGAACATTGAACCCATTATCCTACTAGCAGGACAGTAATCATCATCAATTTTCTAACAAGACTGACACTGAAGCTCCAGAGAGTAAAAAAGAAGACAGAGTTCTGATCCGTCAGGACGCCCATTACCCGGTAACTGCCCATTGTGAGGCAGTGATACACTAAAAGACACATCCTAATCCTGCTAAAACGGCTCCATTGAAGCCCTAACTCGACTAATGATATGAATCACAATCTGTGAGTGGCTGGCCAAGTCGCAGCAGGAAAGCATCAAACCACCTATTTAAAGCAGTTATGGAAATGAAATGCAAAACAATAAGAGTAGAAAATTGCGACCCCCTCCCTCCCAAAAGTGAAATGGGATAGCTTTGCAGCTGAATTCAGACCTCTCTTTAATGACAACAGAATTCATTTATGTGAAATAGGGTAGATAAAACCAGAGGATAATGACATACTTATGCTCTGCCCCGCCACATTAATGCGCCACCCAACTGTCTGCCTGTATGAAATGTAGCCATTTGAATCGTTTGCTTGTGCAATGTGGTATTGATTGGGGCCAACCATGCATGAACCTCATTGATTATTATCTTCTCATTAGCATATAGATTAGCTGGCGGCGCAGCCTGAAACGCAAGCCATGAGTCTCGCACTTGGTTAACAGAGCTGCGCAGCAGAAGGGGCGGTGAGGAGGAGGGGGGGGAGTCAAAAATAGACGGCAAAAAATAAAAATAAAAATAAGAACGGTGGGTTGCTCAGCTTGATATGAGCTGCTTGATGGTGGACTTCAACATCTGAAAGACCTATGAGATACTAGAACAAACAGACAGCGGCCGCAGTGAAGTGAGGCTGAAGGGGTGGTCCGGCGAGGGACGTTTAAACAAATAAACCCCGCTTTTTGTTCAAAGGGCATTCAGGCTCATTATCAGTTTCAAGAACGCAGACGCTTAACAAGCTCTTCTGGTGAGCGGTATAAAAATAAATGATCTAGGCACCATATGAGCCTTGCTTTTAGACTCCTACATCAAAGACACAACCAACCAACGCACTAAAAACTTTACTTGAAAATAAACCAACCCCTTACTTACTATGATTTATCTGAAAAGTTTGAAATGAAACAAAAATGAGTCAAGTGACGATGCTACTGAGGAACAAACTGTACAGAAATAACACAGGCTGATTAATAAAACATTATAGTCCTTTATAACAGCAAATCATTTCCTCCTTTAAAGGCTCTGAATATATTAACTGGATGTGTTTGTCTTCAATTAGTTTTTGGTGACGAGTGCCTATTTATAATCACACAGGGGAGATGTAGCATCTGTTTGCCAGAGTCATTAATTTATGGACAAAGTGTTCAAGCTGGTTGAAATTTCTGCAGAAAATTCAGATAGTGTAAGTGGCAGATTTGTTATCATTTATTTATTGCAGAATTGGTTATCCAGGCGCAGGGCCCTGAGGGAGACTGTTATTACTGCAGTGTTCACAGTCAGGCATATTTTTTAAAACTGATTATAACCTCTGTGTTTTAGCCTCTCATCCACAAACAAATGGTAGTTTTACATCACTAAAACTGAGATTTTATAAAATACCTTCCATCTGGACATGTAAAAAGGAGCACTTAAGGAAATAATGACATCATCACTTCAATTCGCACAGGCCCATTGTTTCTTTGCGTAATAAGCATACGCCAGAAACAATAACAATTTCAGGCGACCAGGTTTTTTTTTTACCTTTTGTTAGCACTGTTTGGTCTAATGACTACTCTACACTTAACCTTTTTATTGCTGCACCCCCTGACGGACAAACTGAGTTGTCTGCTGTGCCAAATGTTATTTTCTCCACCTCAGCGTCCGCAGTTAAAAGCCCGCAGGAAATTAAGGTTTTGGATCAGGCCCGGCCGAATCAGCAAACGATGGGACAGTTTCTAGAGTTGAATTGTTGTCTGTAAGGATTGGAATGAAAACACAGAAACTTGACGCTTATATTGAAGGGAAATCAAAAGGGATTAGATCTTCAGTAAGCGCTTTGAATGAGGCTACATTACACGATACACTGATATTGAAAGTCTGGGCCGATACAGATACTGATGTTTAAAATAACAATTTGGCTGATAGCCAACAGTCAATAGCAAATAGCAATGTTTTATGTTGTTTACTTTGCTTTTATTGTTATTTGTTTTCCATTTTGTGCCAGGGACACAAAGAAATCTACACTACAAAAACTAACTGAACTGTTCCAAAGTAATTACATACTATGTCTACCTTTGAATAAGCACAAATTCAATCATATAAATTTATGAAAAAATCTTTAATAAAACCATTTGCATGAAAAACTTTTTTTTAAACTGCTTCAAAGGCCTTTTGCTGTTTTTATCATAATTCTCTCTCCAATATCTGTTCTATACTGCCGTGAAAACATCAGCAAATTTCTCCTTCAAACAACTGTATTTAAGTTTCTCACCAAAACTATATTTTACAAGTGAGAAAAATATAATTTTCCTTCACCCAATTTTTACTGAACAGAACTTGAACACATCATAATGTAACTCAGTTCAACCTCAGCGAGCTGTTAGTTGCAGCCAGTTAGCTCTCCTCTGCCCCTTTCAACATGAATTAGTTGTTCTCAATGCAGCATTATCAGGCAGAAAGTAGGTTCTGCTCACTGACACCTCAACAGTGAGTTTACTGCGTCCGAGGGAAGATCCCTGTTCGTCTCGAACACATTTTCTATTGTCCACAGGAGGACAGGACACCGGCTGCTACTAGCCATCCTGTCACACTAGAGTGGGATCACAGAGCACACTTGCCAAACAATCATTGTATTCTTCTTGTACTTGCTCATTCATTGAAGTTTGTGGCTGTTATTCTCAAGGACTGCTTTATAGCCTGAGCAATGTAGATGTGACTCAACAGAAAAACATCAGCCACTGCTATGAATCTCATCTTATTTAATAAAAGGCAGAGGGCAGTGAACAAGGCGCATATAATTCAATACAAGTGTTCAGCCAATTCATCAGTGCATCCCTAGTTACGTTAGCCGGTGCTATTTACTACCTTTGTGACAAGCATTTGGAGTAATTTGCATTCTGGTTTGGAGGGAAATGTTTTGTTAGATGAACGCCACGTGGAGTTAATTATTTTTTTTTTTTAACGGAGGGGGAAAATATCTTTTTTTTTTTTTTTAATATCCGTAAAGGTGTAGACAGAGCCCCCTTCTGTAGCAAAACAATTTATATGCATACAAAAAAAGAAAAAGGAAAAAAAAAAAAACAATGTCCAATGTTTACATGACTATATTAGTGAATCTACTGCTAAAACAACTACTAAATTGACACAAAATTCAAGATAGATAAGCTTCAAAAACGTGAGGATTTGTCATTTTTCTGTTTTATATCATTGTAATTTAAATGTGATTATATTTTAGACTCTTGGTCAGAAAAAACATAGAAACTTGCAGAAGTTTTTATGTAGATTTTTAAATTGGAAAAAAAAATCATAAAAATCATTAGCTGCAGCCCCTAAATTAGCCATTTATGAGTATTCCTTCAGTGTAGTGCGGCTAATGAGCTAACAAATTGTAATAGAGAACAATACATGTCAGTTATATTCATGTTAATATCTAATGAATGGGAGTGCTTGGCCTATGAATCATAACAGTCTAAGTCCGCTCCCACATCCTGTGCTCCACAAAGCAGCATTTCCTTGGTGATGCTGGGGTCATCCCCTGAGGCTGATGATGGTCGATGGGTCTTGTCCAAACAGAACAAGCGGGGCACTGCCTTTGTTAGAGTGTGTAAGACAGAGATACCCTCTGATCCCGAGGCAAGATTGGTTGGGTTGCCGTAATTGAGCCATCTGACTCAGGCGGACCTTGCCTTGCACAGCTGAGTAGACCAGCACAAAGAGACGCTGGCTGCTTTCCAGGTTAAGTGTGCCGAGAGTGTGTGTACCATTCCAGCACACATAGACTCACGCTGTGAAGATACAAAACACTTTCACTTGACTCTCCCCAGCAGACTGTGGTCTTTTTATGTTCGGCTTCATTTAGTGAGCCCCCAGACTGTAAAGTGCAGATTGCTCCACGAGATGCTAAAAATCACTTGGACAGTTAACAGCTCTGAAAATAAACACAGGAGAAGCAGACAGAGGAGCACAGAGACAGACTGGGGCTGAAAATGAAAAAAATATCCTCCCTCTGATCTATAAATACCACAGTTAAATAGTTCTGGCAAAGCTTGCAGATTAGCACCACACTTCAATCCAGACTCTTCTATCAGAGCAGTCTCTGAGGCATCACTCTCAGGCGTCGATCACACCAAGAGCAAAAAAAATAGGTCAGGTACGAGCCGAGATGAGCGGCAGCACAGAAAACGTAGTGCTCCACTGCTCTCATCACAAATAGGGATGAAACGGTTACTGGTTTCACAGTAAACCACTGTTAAATTCCCAACAGTTAGTCTTATCATTTCAAATTTTAATTATCATTAACACTGTGTTTGATTACCACGCTTTAAAAAACTTGTGATAATTACTGTCCAGCATCAACCAACTTAGAAACAGTCTCCCAGACGCAGAAAGCAGCATGCAACGTGGGTTTGTTTGGCTATTCCCTGTTTACAGAGTGGGCGTGCAGCAGGGACACCCAGTGATGCCACTGCCTCCTTGTCCTCATCTACAGCGACACAGACACTCGAGCACGCACATCAAATACAGGCTATTCTAAATGTTATCGCTCATCTGATGATGGTTTTAACATGGCTAACTTATTCCATGTGCTGTGTAATGTGTGTTTGTGGAGTCAGTGTAAAGAAAATCATTGTAAAGATTTTGGCTATCAAGGGTCTAAATCACGGGTTTCATTACTAGAGGATATATCGATTCTGTGGACAATGATAGGATATGTGCTGATATCATTAAGTCTGCCATGATACGATTTCATTTCAGTTCAGTTCAGGGGCCTGTCATTGACATGAGACAATATCAGTAAATGTCCTCATTGTCTTTTTCTTAACTGCTTGCCATTATTTGCCTGGCGATACACTGCTAGCACTGGTTCAGTGTTACGTAAGGAGGTGCGCTTGGATGGAAATGGCAGCAGACATGCAAAGGAAATTTCAAAATAAAGCCCCATCTTAAAGATGATGATGTATCAGTGTTGTCACCTTTTACTTTGCATCTATAATATTGGATAGATATCAATCCAGATCAATTTTAATGTTACATCCCTGATGTCAGTGTTGTTATTTTAATATTAATGCAAACCAAAGGCGCAACACTGTTAATTTGATTTGCAGTTTTCAGTATAAACCCTTGTGAAATTATTTCAGTGTGCGCATCAGTCTTTTAGCACATTTCAACAATATTGTGATAATACCAATTACCGAGATAAAGCTGTTCTCTATAATATTAATACAACAATAATAAAATATCTTAAATCAGCAACAAGCACTCTGACATTACATGATCAAAATCTAAAATAAACAGAGAGGCCTCTGGGTCACTAGAGACTCATAACTTTCTAGTTGCTTGTGGAAACTAATTATGCAAGGAGAGCTTCTTTATTACCTTCCAATGGCCAAGATGACTGTGCCCAAAATGAGACAGCGCTGTTATTTAACGAGGCTACAGTGAAGGTGCTCAATTCTTTTTCCACTGAAAAGCTTTCTATTCATTTGCATAAATATTATTCTCATAACAAGTACGCCACATCCTGATAGTGGAATCCTGACAGAAAACTTTGATCGCTGCATTAACTGTTACAAGGCATTAAAGCAGATGCAAAGGTCAACTCAATAATCCATAAGAGATGCTACACTGGGTCAGTGGGGCAGAGTGGTCTTTGACCTGATCTGACATTTTGAGAGATGTGTGTGTACGACAAGGTTTATGTCAGTAACAGCAGCAAACATCTTTGACTGACACTTGTTCATATCCATAAGTGGATGGTCCTTTTAGCTGATCCTAATAGCCTTTATTTTATTACCGCTAGCTTTACTCTCCACCAACAGATTCAGCTGTGTTGCCTGGTGCAGATGACAGAAAAAAAAAAAATCACTGCTTTGTTGTACCTCCTTTGAATATGAGCACTACAGCTTCCAAGTGTCTGCAATCACTTGATGTGATGAGCAGAGATTACTTCACCTCAAGAGAAAAAAACATGAGACATTTGTTCATTTGTTCTTGCATCTTTTCAGCAGGTGGATCTTTAAAGAGCTTTTTGTATCATGTCGACTGTCAGTGGGTGTCAGCAAGCTTGTTTTTAATGCAATACAGGGCAACTCTGCTCCCTTCAGCCATCACAACGGTTTTACATCACTGCACAGCTGGATGCCGACTTCACCCATTCAAACCTGGCTAGTAATTGTCACATTTAATACATAAATAGTCTAAAAACTTGTAAGTCAGCCATCCACCTATGAAACAAGTACAACAAAACAATTATTTCCTGATGCACACCTACTGACAACTTGTATGTGACTACAAAAGATAACACTGGCTGATGTTGTGGCTGCGTCTGACACCTTGCACCTACAGGAGCACATGTGATGACCTCGCCAACAAAAGCATTCCCACAGGTAAGCTGTGTTTGCACAAGAAAAGAAAAGATCAATCCAGCTATTTCTGTTGAACACATCAAGCCTCTCTGATGCTGATCATGCTTATCTCTAATGGATGTGGTGCAGATGAAGCACTGGAGCCAAATCACATGCAAATATGTCTAAACAAAATGTGCGAATGACCCGTGGCTCTCATTCTCTCACGAAATAAACAAATGATTCTTTAAATGACACTCAGATAAGCAGCACGTGGCAGCTTACTGCATTAGACCACGAGTCACATATGAATAAACGCGACTGTCTCTTGGTAATTTTTCCAGGGCCGTGTGATGTCAGGTTTATAAGGAGTCACTCTGTTCGATAATAACAGCTTGCTATGCTTTTAAGCAGATAAAGCATCCCGCTGCAATTAACCCCAGTAACCTAGAGGAAAAACTATGTGCTTCTTCGCAGAGCCTGTTGCTGCTTTTCATTCTTGAAATAAGCAAATCATTGGGCATGATCTGACCCTCTTGAGAGTGCAGATAATATGAGGGGAAGTGTGCACCACAGGCAGCACCTGAATGGGCTCAGGAGTCTGGAGCTGAGGCACCCATGGCCTTAAGTGACCTTATTTGAAGAACAGTGATGTTGTCAGTAACAGCTAAACCTGTGTTCATTCCTGTATTTAATTTTCTTGGTGTTGTCACACTCGCCTGGAGGTTTTGAGCACTCAGCAGTTTTATACAGAGAAGCACGGCGTGTCATTGTGCATCACCTTGTAAAGTGGCTCTCTGACCTAATTGGCTGTAGGAAATGCATGTTAAATATGAACACAATGACAAACCAAGGCCATTGTTAAGTGGGCTGACCACAACACACTCTGCCTATTAAGACTCCACTATTTTGAGAAACAGATAACGTGTAAAATAAAACATAAACAGCAGTAATTTGCAGTAGCTGCTACAGTGTATGCACATGCATACGCTTGTTGCCCCTTTTTGCAAGAACAGCTGTCCTCTGGCTCATGACCAATCTTTCCACAAAATCTCAGGCAAGCCCACGAATCCATTTGGAAGTTATGTGCCCCCAACCCCTTAGCCAACTGGCATAAACACAAACACACAACCGGTCAGCTGACAGAGCGGCCTGTAGCTGCTAGTTGCAGTCAAAAACAAGGATGCAGGTGGAAGCTGTGGCGACTTGCGTTGACCAGTGTGTGCTTGTAGCTGTATAAGTTAATGGCTTTGCGGCTTAAACAGCCTCTAATGTACTGATCCAGCATCCAAGGAAGTGTGAATGAGTTAAATGTATAGTGCCTTTATAGTCCTCTGACCACCCAAAGTGCTTTTCACCTACATGTCACAATCGTAAGAGTGGTCTTGCTGAGTCACACAGCGACACACCAGTGTCACACACACTGGTGGCAGAGGCTGTCATACAAGGTGTACTCAGTTTCAACATTCACAGGCACTCACAATTTGGAGCTTCTTGCCCAAGAATAGTTCAACATGCGGACTGGAGGTGCCAATCTTCCGTTTTGTGGACAACCAGCTCTACATCCTGAGCCACAGCCTCCCCTGTAGCTAGACATGCGAGTGTGGCTGTACATGCGGCTGTAGTCAAAATGGTGAAAGTTACTGTCGAGCATTTTTTTGGTTTTGTTTTGATTCATGTCAGTCAGTTTGCAGTGTACTTCTGGTGATGTTTTGGTCCCCAGATTTAGCTCCAGAGTGAGCGCTCCTCACTTTCACACTGTTCTTCGGTACAGGCCGCTGCTGACATGAAGGCAGCTGAAGCCGCAGAAAGAGAGGCTTTGCCTCATCAGGCTCTCAGATAATATCTAAGAAGATAAGATATCTTCTGCCTTCTGCTTAGAAGTGGTGAATTAACAGCTCACAGCAAGTTAATATGATCCACTCCCTGGTTTTTTGCTCAATCTCTAGAGCTCACAAAAAATGTTGTTGCACATTTCTGATCCGTCATTATCGTAGTTAGCTTGTTTACAACTCTGTCACACTGAAAATCCAGCTGAACCTGTTCAAGCCCTAATGTAAAATATAAAAAAAAATATCTATCAGCTAAATCAGGTTCAACTGACACAACTTTGACTCATGTACGTCCCTAAAATGTTTAGTCAATTACTTGATAAATCAATCAACAGATGGATTAGCAACTATTTTCATAAATTGAACATTTGGGTCTTTTTCATGTAAAAATATCATGTTTCTTCTTCTTTTCTTTGATATATACTAAAGTTAACTGAGGTCAGACCATTGATTGGACAAAACAAACAATGTCAATGTGTTGTCTTGGGTTCTGGGAATTCATATTTGCCATTTTCAACAATTTATTTTTGACAAAGTAATTAGAGCAAGAAAAAAAGACAGCTTAGAACATTACGAAAACAAGTGTTAGTCGCAGCTATTGACTGTATAGATGCAGCCCATGTGCTTTACAGTTGCAAACACACACACACACACACACACACACACACACACACACATGACCACACACTGTGACACAGACACAGTGACTTGGAGCTTATATAGCTGTGATGCTATTTTAGCTACATGCAGGTCACTGGGAGGCCATGGTCACACCGTCACAGCTCTGGTGGAGCATTGGAGCTCACCTGATGACCTACACTTGTCAAAATAACTCCTCCTCTGGGCCAAAGGTCATGACCTATGGCACCAAAGTTCCTCCAGCAGGCACCTGGCTAACTTTAGCTAACACTTTTAAAGTGACTAAGCAAAGCAAACACTAGAAAAGTCGAAGAGGAGATGCTATTGCTGGCTAAAGTATTAATTCCCAGGCACTGATTTTCATTCATAGCTAATTTTCTCTACGACAGCTGGCACTGAATACCGTTACGTTAGCTAACGTTAGCGCTACTTGGGTTAATGTTCGTCATCACACTGCTGTGTTAAACTATAAGGAGGCTGTGCAGGCTAAACTTAGCCGTTAAACACCGTTAGCAAGTGAGCTACACACAAACCGTTCTCCGTGCTGCTGTTTTGAGGCCCCGGGAAGACGTTAGCTACTGCGACCGATTAACCTCACGCGTTCCGACACACACACACAAACACGCACGGTGACTGACCCCGCCGGGCCACCGTGACACCCCGTGCCAAGAGATCCGAGCCAGACGTCGCACTTACCGTTACCGTGAAAGCCTCGTAGCCTCGCTGCTGTTTCTGGCCGCTCTCCCGGGCTGTTTTTCCTGATATTCTACACCATTTCTGGATGTATCCGACAGGCTCGGAGCAGAGCAGCGGCAGCAAGAGAGCAGAGCAGGGGTGGGTGGGCCACAGCAACTCTTTTCATTTGCATTCCAACCTGGCAATGTGACGCGGAGCTGACCAATGAGCGTAGAGTATGACTTTAACCCCGCCCCTTCTGCTGTCAATCAACAGCCCCCTACACCCCTCCCCTCTTGTCTCTTGTGCGCCTGTCAAGTGGCGACCGCTGTCCTCATCTCCATGGTAACAAAAGGATTTAACCCTTGCACCGTACTCTACCTGCACTGTCGTTTAACTAGAAGTTCAAAGATAAACCTGATCTGATCCTAAACTTAAAGTAGCAATGGCACCACGTGTAAATACTGCTCTACAAGTAAACTCCTGCATTCAAAACCTCACACTTAAATACAAGTATGTAAGGGTCTGTTCGTTACCTAGGAGGGTGGACGGGATGGTGCTTGTCAGATAACTTCTACAGATATTTCTAGGGGCCTTTTGCCTTTATTTTATAGTTCAGATATCGGGTGAAAAGGGGGTGAAAGAGAGGGGAAATGACATGCAGCAAAGTGCTGTAGATTGGAGTTGAATGTGTGACCCCTGCAGCAAGGACACACTCTTTGAATATGAGGCACCTGCTCTACCAGGTGAGGCAAGTGGGCACCCTGTTAAATAGTTTTTTAAGCCGTGGTGGGGGCTTATGGGTTTTTTTTTGTTTGTTTTTTTATGTGTTTTGGCTCAGAGGAGAGGCATATACATTTAGATGGTACAATCTATCCACCCATTTTCGTAACCACTTAGCCTCTTCAGGGTCGCGGGGGGGCTGGAGCCTATCCCAGCTGACACTGGGTGAGAGGCAGGGTTCACCCTGGACAGGTCGCCAGACTATCACAGGGCTGACACATAGAGACAGACAACCATTCACACTCACATTCACACCTACAGACAATTTAGAGTCACCAGTTAACCTGCATGTCTTTGGACTGTGGGAGGAAGCCGGAGTACCCAGAGAAAACCCACGCTGACACATTGAGAACATGCAAACTCCGCACAGAAGGGCTCCCTCCTGGGATTGAACCAGGAATCCTCTTGCTGTGCGGCAACAGTGCTAACCACTACATCACCGTGCTGCCTGACATACGAATTTAAATGTCTCTATTTTGTATTTATTTTACTGCAGATTTTTTAAGATAACACGTCCTCCAAACCCTTTGCATTTTTGGAAGGCATGTTTTCTTTAAAACTGACCAAAATAACACCGTGCGTCATTGCCAGAAACTATAAGAACGTAAATACTCATTGGATTTTCTCGTTTCAGATGATCCTGAGAGACATCATGTGCAATGAACGCTTCTGTTAGAAACAAAAAAACCCTATCAATCTGAGGTTAAAATAGTGATAGTCACATATATGTGCCTGCTAGGTCCCTAAGATCCTCTGACTCAAACATTTGGATCGGTCCAGAGGTCAGAAATAAAAGGCATGGAGAGGCAGCCATTGTCAATTATGCCCCTAAACAGTCTGCCTCAGGGTCTCAGGGGGTCTTCTTCTGTTGAAACTTTTAAACGTAACTGTAGATACAGTCTTTTTACCATTGCTTTCTTCTGAAATGAATTAACTGATGGTTGTTTTATCTTATCTTAGCCTGTAGTTTTGACTGAATTTTACTTAATATTTCTATTTATTTATTTATTATGTAAGCCCCTGGGTTATTTTGTTCACTAAACCTTAGGCTATTTTCTTGTTTTATTTGTGTAGCCATATAATGAGTAAAATGTGTTTAAATGACTATTTCCTTTTGAGTCCTGCCATTTACTATTGACATTGAATGCACCGCAAGCAGTGTGTTTCCAAGGTACAGTGTTTGCACGTGGACAAGTGTTAAAACCTAATTGCTAATTTGCATCCGACACTACTATTTGTTTGAGTCTACTTCTAATTAATTAGGTAAGAGGCAACATCAAGTTCCTTGGTTTCTAATTGGTTAGGGGAGGGACAACAACATTCAGAGGTGGGCAAGGGTGTGTGAGAGCGGGTTGTTTTGCCCTTCGCTGCCCAATGTTCAGCTTGTCTACACGACGATTTTGTTGTCTACGAACTTTAATTTGAGTCATACTGAAGTTAAATGTCACAGTGAGTTACTACCGCTGCTATTGTGAATTAAATGCAGTGTTTTAAGACTGTCAGAGTTTAGTGTGACACTGCAGCTAATGTTAAGCTAATAGCCATGCTAACGTCGAGCTAGCATGTGTCGCTTTGGACTTCATTAGCTTTGAGGCTAACAGCCGTACTTTTTTCATAAGTGCTTGAGGACTTTGCACGTTGTTAGCTTTGGTGCTAACTGTCAGCTAGCGCTTCAGTGGATATCAGCCCGACAGTGGCCGAGAGGAAACCAGACAGCGCACTCTGTGACCAGGTAAATAAAGTACTTTTGCCGGCATTTTATTTTCTTTACTAAAGTGTGGGCCCACCAGTGTTGTATGTTTGATGTCAGATGACTGAATATCGTTGAGTAATGTGAGTTGGTGTGGCTTAAAGTGCCTTAAATGCACCTTTGCTATATTGTGAAGTATTAGGTAATTTGCTTTACTTTATTTTTAATATTTGTTTATACCTGGTTTAGGTTTAATAAATCTTAAAATTTCTGTATTTTAAAACTGTAACATTGTTTTCTGGTTAGTGGTTTGCATTGTTCCAAGATTTAAAGGTACAGGGTTTATTTCTAATAAGTTTAAAGGTACGGCCGAGTGAATTTAAAAGGTAGTTATGGTGATTTTAAAGGTACTCCTAGTAAGTTTAAAAGTATGCATAAAGAGATTAAAAGTATTCATAACATGTCTAAAGGTACACCATAGGTGAGAAACCCAGTTTGAGTCTTCATTCTGTAATGAAGTACACACACACAGCACTCAGTACACATAAGAAGCATAAAAAAATCTTTAAAATCTTATCACTAATTTGTGGTGGGTCAAAATACTAACTGTAAAAAAAAAAAACGGTCACACCCCAGCCTCCCCCTCCTCTGATAACTGAAGAACAGTCAGTAGAATTAACAGCAAAACTGACTTAAAGGAACATTTCACCCCCAAATCTTAAATACATATTTCTCCTCATACCTGTTAGTGCTGTTTATCGCTCTAGATTACTTTGGTGTGAGTTGCAGAGTGTTGGAGATATCGACCATAAAGATGTCTGCCTACTCTTGAATATAAGCAAAGACTTTGCTTGTGGTGCTCAAAGAAACAAAAAAAATACTTTTGGAAAAACTCAACATCAATGTCTCTGTCCAGAAATCATGACAAAGTGTTTTGAGCAGTTTCATATAGGAACTATGTTCTGTCAACTGAACAACACCCACTAACGTATCACTGTGCAGAAGGAAGTGTGAATCTCTGTAGATTATCTCTCAGATAAGATGAAACTTAAATAATAACAACAGACATGCTGTGCAGCAGCTGCAATACAAGGGGGGATAATACAAATATAGAAGGTAAATATGAAAGTCAAAGATAACAATAAGGCGCAAATCCAAAATATATACAATATATAGACTGCCAAAAGCCATGTTAACAGTATGGGTAATAAAAATATAAGGTCATCATTATTACAGTAGGTTAATGACAGGGATCAGTCTAGGTAGACTGAATATAGTTAGGTTATGTACAGTGTCAGATCTGAGGTATAGGTAAGTGTATGAGTACATGGATATGTCCATGATTTTGCACATTATAAACCAAAGTTTAAAGTAATTCTGCAGTAAAGTGGTCCCTGTCAGTGTTTTACTATTACATATATATGAAAATTTTGGATTAATACTGCTGCTGCATTAATGTGTGTGCTGCATTTTACCTCTGCAGATGGCTACGGTTGTTCTGATTTTAAACTGCTTCACATACTGTTAGTTTAATCTACAGAAATGCCTCATATCTATAAGATCATTATGCTTGTACCGTTGCTGTTCTGTGAGAACGACATAGCTCTAGTGTCAACAGTTGTTTCCATCTCTGTGACGATGCATTTTCCAGCTGATCCTAGAGGGTTTCTAATAGTGTATTTATCTTTAAAAGTAGGAGCATTTGTCGACCCATAAAGGAACACTTCATCCATCAGTTTATGAGAAAAAATCTAATTCAAAACCACCAATTTGGTGTGGAAGTTGTAATCTGTAAAGAAAATAGTAATCAAAGCCGGGGGCGTAGCACCAAATTCTGGGCCTTGTGCATGAGCAGTCTCTGTGGGGCCTCCACCCTTCCTCTCCTGATACATGTCTCTCTTACATAAATAGATCACCAAACGGGCCTACCTTGTCTTTGCATTGCTCCTGTGTCGGAGAGGAGGTTTCCCTTTCTTTGGGGAAGACATGATAGTTTACGGTGGTGCTTCAGCAGCACAAGTACTTTCACTTTAACCTTTAACAAGCTCTGACTTTCCTAATACAGGTCTGAAGATCTTTCTTTTTTTGCTTCACGCTGCTGCAACTCTTTTAAATGTTGTATTTTACTTGATTTTATGATTTAGAGTTTTACAATTATATGATTTTACAACTATTTATGATTTATTTAATCTTATTTAAACAGTTTTTAAATGTCCTTTTACATTGATTCGCCTTGTATGTTCATCATGTTTATTTTCATGTGAAGCACTTAGTGCTTATAATGCCCTTTGTGTAAAGCAATTTGTGCTGCATTTCTGGTATAAAAGGGGTTTACATATAAAGTTTATTATTATTATTATTATTATTATTATAATCATAAGCAGTCACTCATTCGTTGCTTGCTGTGTTCGGAAACGGAGCTTGATTATAAACCATTTTGCACCTTATAGGAGGGACAGAGCTCTCAGAGAGGTTACTACAATTTTTTTAAAAACAAAGTATAACCAATGCAACAATTTGTTCAGCCAATTTTAATTCAGTTATGGCACTAATTACTTAAAAAAAAGCTGCAAACAAAACCAAACTTTTCATTCCAGGCTCTTCAAAGGCCCCGACTAATGAGTCCCACTTTCCCCACAACTACGACGCCTCGACCAAAGACAAATAGTGGAGCAAAAAAATACAATATTTTTCTCTGGAATGTAATGGATCAAAAATATAAAGTGGTGTTAAATTGAAACACTCAGGTCATGTACCTCGAACATGTACTTAAGCGCTTGAGTAAATGCACTTCCACCATTGCTAAAGTGGTGTTTTTTAGCTCATATGAGTACTTGATAGTGTTTCAGGACCAGATCAAGGTCTCTAAGATATGTGACACTTTATTGCTCCACTTGAAAACTGCCTTTTTTGTTGTCCCCACAAGGGAGGTCAGAGGTCAGGATCAGCTCCCACAAACAAAACAGCACCTCTAGCTCATCCAGATTCAGGGTTTTGTTAAAGAGCACTTTAGCAGGTCAGAAGATGCCTTTATATTCTGTCACCTTCACGACTGCTATACTTACCCAGTGTACAATGAGCTGAGCTCCTGCACTGTGACAGATTCTCCATTCTTACCACAACACACAAGGTAGAAAATACAGGAATTCTCATCACAGTTTCAGGAGCAATGGTGCCTCAAGGTTGAGATCATTTTGTTGTTTATATGGCCAAATAATCTCAACTCAGAGGTTTGTTTACTGGCTTTTACAGAATTTTCCCTCACCATTGCAAAATGGAAGTGACTCGTGTGTCATTGTTTACTAAATTTTTTAGGTTTTCTTTAGATAAAATTTAATTTAATTAAATATGTTAAGTTGGATCTTTTTTGTTTAAATATATTTCTATTGTTAGTATTATTATTTCTATTTATTATTATTGTTATTATTGTTAATTTTTATTTAAAAGTGTGGGACTTTCTTTTAAATTTTTTGTCTATTTACTTTGATGTTTTTTTTTATTCTCTAGAGGAGAATGATGAGAATGAGCCTGCCATTAACTGGATTCTCTCTGCGGTGATTGGTCTGAAATTAAACTGTAAATCTTGTGGGTCCCATGATAAATATTGAGATGGACTGGTAATAATAAACACAACAAAGATCTCTGTCTTTACATTTTATTGTTCTGTTGAAAATTAATCTCTTGTTTCCGTGGTTGTCCTCACCATCTTGCATTAATCCATCATCCCTCGGCAGTATTCAAACTGTGCTGGACAACACTGTGCGAGCTCTGAATCCACACTGTGTATCCACATGGAAATGACCGAGCACGGTAATAAAATGGACAGCAATGAATTGCTAATGTTTCAGTGAGTCGCTATTGTGTGGCCTGCAATATGAGGAGGGAGTGCATTCATCTGCCTACAAATACTGAATAATTTATCAGAATATGACTTATTTGGTTGGCCCTTGAGTTAATTATCTGGTCTTTCATGGCTCCCTTGATACCTCGCTCGCAGCATCAGCATGAACACAGCATCATTCCAGTAACTTTGTTAATCCCCAAAGACACGTTATAAAGGCTCGGAGCCGGGCAGACTGTGATATTAATGTTGCTGCGTAGGTAACACTGGACTCTGCTGGGCTGGAACATACCTTCAAAGTGATGTTTACACAATATAATGGAGCAGATGTAATGTTGCGTTGATAATACATGAGAATCCTTATGGAATATTTATGTGGCGTCCCGTTCAGCTTGGTTGATCCTCCATTTCAGCAAGGTCAGGGGTGGGGGGGTTCAAAGTGTCTGTGTGTCTCCACAGTGCTGCTCACTGAATTTAAACACAATACTGTAAGATGGAGAACAAACCTGAAACTGATTCACTGTGACAAAGAAAACTTTAGTATATCTTTTCAGTGCTGGAACAATGCTTTCAAGCTCTTGCAGTTTTGACTACAGTATTTTGTGGACGGTGATGGACGCCAAAATATTCATTTATACAAATAAATTTAAATCCTTGCAGCTGTGGCTCAGAGGTAGAGGGGGTCATCCACTTATTGGAGGATCAGTGATTCGATACCAGGCCCCGCCAGTCCACGTGTAGAAGTGTCCTTGGGCAAGATACTGAACCCCAAATTGCTCCCGACGGCTGTCTGTTGGTGTGTGAGTGTGTGATCGGTTACTGAGTAGCAGGTGGCAGCCTTGTCTGGTAGCCTCAGTCACCAGTGTGTGACTGTGTGTAAATGGGTGAATGTGACACGTAATGTTAAAGCGTTTTAAATGACAGAAGATTAGAAAGGCTCTATGCAAGTGCAGTCCATTTAAGATTTAATATTGCTCAACACAGGAGCCACTGATCTATTGCTGCCTTGATCTTTTTTTTTTGTTTGTCTCACTGTGTGACTTTGCTTTTAGTTAGGATTCACCAAAGTCACACAGTAACACAAACCAACTAACTCGCAGCGGTAGACCAGCAGCTCCTGTATCCGGCGAGCTAAAATGACTGGTTTTTGTCAGTTGAGTCTGGAGGCTTTGACTCGGGCATAGATGGGGAACTGAGGCCATTGATGGCTTCCCCATTGGAACAGATTGTCTGACGGAAAAGTAAAGCACTGACAGTACTCTTAACATAGCGTAAAATTAAACTGATTAGGTGGGACTTTTTTAGGTGGCTATAATACATTTTGTTGCTGACCCCCATCCATAGCAGTGAATTGCATAGCTTCCCTGTCTGACTGACATCTACTCTATGTAATACACCGACCATGGATAGGTACTCCATGCAACCCCGCTTCACAAAAATAAATAAATAAATATAACAACTAGGTCCGCCTAAAGTGCCATGTAGAAACATGCCCTAATATGATGTGTACGATACACAGCTATTAAAATAATACTTACTGACTCTAAATTAATATATTTATACATCATATTTTCATGTTAAACATACATGTGGAAGGCACAGTGAGTCCTTAAGCTTAACTGTGTCAGCGGATACAAAGATGTCTGATGTCTGAAATCCACTTTCACAAAGATTAGTTGTTGCAAAAGTCAAAACATTAACATGTTGGACATGTGTCAGTGTGTATTTTCAGACAGATTTTAATCTATTTAGAAAAAACTTTCAATAAAGCGAACTAACAATAATTTGGCGCCCCCCTACAGTAACTCTGAAGACCCCCTAGAGCTTGCAGACCCTCTGTTGAGGACCCAGGATTTAGTTGAAATTATCTCTGTGAGTATACACAATGGCACAGCCTCCTGCTGGTGATATATTCAGGCACTGTATGATTGTGTAATATATTTTGATTGATGAAAAGACACCAGGAAACATTGCTTTGTCTTACCCAGCAAATATTTAAGGGTTATTAAGAGTTTAACTCTCAGGGAAATATCTTCAAATTGACAAGAATTGTTTGGAGAGTTCACATGGAGAAGATATTGCTCTTTGACATCCATTTTAAATTATCTAAAGCCTTTGCATTACTTGTACACTATGACCTGAATTAACCTCAAAGATTCAGCCATTTGCAGTATATGTAATATCTTGATCCAACTGTGTCTACATAGGAGACTAATCTTCCCCCTCCATCATGATTTGCTCTACATAAAGAAATAACAGTATGTTAATTCAATATCATGTTAAATATGATTTAGTGTGGCATGTCTTAAAAGGCTTATATGTGCAAACAGAAGTAATCTGTTGGAGCTACACGGAGTCGCTTTGCTTAAGTTTAAAAAAAAAAAAAAATCTGCCTTAAAACCCGTGACGAGCAGATAATGACTTCGTTTCATTATGAATCACGTGATGGGAGAAATGGAGGAGGACCCGTTAAGAGAACAGTAAACTGTCTGTGAGTGAAGAGAAATCACTGCAACTGGGACACAGTCATCATTTAAGGACAATTATCACACAACATGGATTTTTTTTGCAGAAAATACTGCTGTGAAAGAGCTCCATGAAACTGAGGTAGATTACATTTTTACATTTGTCCATTGCTTTTTACTGGTTATTGAGGTTGAGATAGGCAAACTGACAAAAATGTCCTGAACTCAGTGAAAGAGAAAAAGTACTTAGGAGAAAAAATACATAAAACAAACATCTCATGTATGTTTTTGATAAGGCTTACCTCCACTTTCCTCTGTTGACTAAAACAAAACACATCAATTCAACAAAAGTGGAGGATAGTTGTGTATTTAGTAGTGAAACAGAAACTGTGCTCACAGTGATGGTTTCATGCTTGGAAACATGATGATCATATGAAGACAATATTGCAATGAGGAGCTGCACTTCATTTGAATAGTCTACAATGTGTCGTGTGTGTGGAGTTTCAGGAGACACAAGAGTTTGACGTGGAGTTAATAGATGTTCAGTGGTAATGTTTTCTTATGTTCAGACAGTGAGGTAAGGAGATGTAATTTACCTTGACATGTTTCGACTGACACTCCGGTCTTCATCAGAAACGTCCTATCTGACGTGAATCATGACGTGTCCTTTAGCTGGTGATTCCTTGAAGGCATGACCGGCCTGGCAATCTGAAATCCTTTTTGGATTTAGAAACCATAGCGTATTAATGTATTAAACTGCGTGGACCTTGAACTAATGGCTAAGGAGAATTCTGACCCCATGGCTGGGCCAGTTGGGAACCTCTGCTCTAATATATGACGTAGCCACATTACAACTGGAGCCTTTTTACAACTTGAGAGTGGCCTACAACAATGATGAATGAAAATTAAAATGTAAAAACATGACTGTTATTCATTCCCTTATCGTTTTTGTCAAAGCCACAGTGGACCTCTGAGGAGGGGCTGGGGAGTCGCAGGTTGCCTGTCCTGGAATAACATAAGGGTTACAGTCCACAGACGTTCAGTCAGTAAAACTGGACCTATGAGCTTACGTTAGCATGCCTTTCTTGTTATAATGCAGTATTTCCCTTTGGCCTCACATGTTGTAATTGAAATTCAGTGTAACAGTTTGTCATCTTTGGCCCTGATGATGCCGCGTGAATCATCAGAGCCCCTGGTGGTTCACTTTATTTGCTTGTGCCTTGCTCAAACATTGACAAAGAGAGGATGGATCATTTGTGAGACAACACAGCAGATCTGCCAGATCTCCACCGTACTGGCCTTTTCGCAGTGATGGTTTATGTGTATTCATCATTTGCACACAGTATATCTTTACACAGTTGTCACCTCACACCTGAGGTAAACTGTCAGGTTGAGAAATCTACTTTTACTTCCTGGTTCTCTCTAACTTTAAGTAAGTACAACAAAACCTAAAAGACATAATACCATGGGAGAAACTCTGCTGAAGGTATTAGTATGTTTTGGTTGCATTGTGGATTATAAACTACAGACTGAGGCGTTGTGAAAGTTTAGTGAGTCACGATCATGACTGGAAATAATCCACACTGACATTACACTCATTATAAACTGACCACATGTTGTCCAACAGTCAACTCCCTCATCAAAAGCAAACAACGAGGCACTGACTCATTACAGGCGTAGGGTGTGTTCTTTATTACATTTACTGATCCAGGAAACGCTCAGCACACATCATTCTCACACACATCATTCCCCTCTTTATGCCCACACATGGCCAATCTTCAATCGAGAAATCTTCAAAACCCTCCCGAGAAGCCGGTGATGTAACTGTCGTGCTAAAGGGCACCACAGTGAAGTTTGAGAAAAGGAGTCAGTGGTTTTCCTTCCCTAAAATTGTTCCCTTTAGGCCCTCTACTCCTGGTGTGTGTGTTTGTGTATGGGTGGACATTCCTGCAGGAAACAGCGTTCTATCTACATCATGTATTAGTCTATTATTTCAAGTATTGTTATGTTATTGCATTTGTCATCCACAAGAGGGTGCCATCATGTTACCAGCTGACAGGGACATTCTCAGGCTCACTCACTCACTCACTCACTCAGGCACTCGCTCATTTGGACAAATCTGAATCTGGGAAGAAAAAACTCACAACTAAAGAGAAGACATCACATAAAATAGCCTTAGATGTGCCTCATCAGTCACTTAACGGCACAGACATTACAAACCAACATTGATTTCCCTGATTCCTCCTATAAATAGTGGAGTATGACATTCAAGGGTCCTTGTGGGAGTTCCAGGCGGTCTCCGGAAAAATGCAGAATAGTTTATTTTCACAATTTAATTCACTATAGAAGTGAGCCAAGTGTGCGTAAGAGTCATAAGAGCCACTTTTCTGACCATAGGTCACTTCCTCCACAGATATCTCCTCAACTGCAGAATTCTGGTCTTTTTCATATAATTTACGACTTTATCGTGCACATAACTGCACATATTTTTTTACGTTTACTTTTATTCTATTCTTGTTGATTCAATTGATGTATATATGAAAGTTGAATTTCACACTTACAGCCTCAGCACAGAAACGATATATACTTTATTTTTAATATTTTTATATCTTAAGTGTTAAACATGGCAGTGCAATGCAAACTATATTTTTTATTTTAATGTATACTTTCATTTCTGTTTTATTTTATTTTATTTTATTTTATCTAATTTTATTTTATTTAATTATTTTTTAATTTAATTTAATTTTTTAAATTTTATTTTACTTTTTTATTTTATTTATTTTGTTTAATTTTACATTTTTTATTTTGTTGCTTTATATTTGCATACTTTTATTTCATACTCTTCTTTTAATTCTCTAAAGAAGACCTCCTAGAGGGTCACCCAAATAATAATTATCTTATTTTATTTTACTGCTTTATATTTGCATACTGCTGTTTCATACTCTTATTCTTACTTCTTTTAATTCTCTATTCTTTACATCGGAGCAACTGCAACACATCACTATTATGATTCTGATGTCTGATATCCGAGAACCAAAATATTTTCAGATAGAGGTCTCTGAAGTGAAATCTTATCAGTCTTTGACAGACAAAAGGTTGAGAGCCATTGGCATATTATCTTTGTCTTTGTAAAGAATAATATGTTAGTGTGAGCGTGATGCACGCGGACATGTGAAGAATCAAAATAAATGTTCAAGTGGCAGTTTCAGTTCTACGTTAAAGGGGAAAACCACCTAAATTCAGAATTACAGTATGTTATTTCCATGCCCTGGGGAAAGTTCAATCATGAGCTGCTCTCTGTTAAAGCCAGAAACCTGAGAAAAAAATGTCTCAAACTTGTCATGTTATAGAGTATGAGGTCTGGAGCTCTGTTTTAACTTATGCTCCCCTGGTTGCTCTCAGTGTCATCTGTAACATCTTTCACCATTCATTGTCTATGGAGAAGCTCCAGACTTAAAACTTTATGACATCACAAATTTGAGTTTTAGCCACAGAAATAAAATGAATAGAGCGACACTGAAATGTGTGCTGTTGTCATTTGACTTGTACAAAAGTAAACAGCACTTGTTGTTATCTGTCGTGGTAAAAAACAAATGTCAGTTGGGCTGTAAAGTGTGTCACGAGTTTGAGAACTCCGCATTGGCCTATTCTACAAACCCATTTTCCTTATTAAGCAGAAAAATACAGCTGCACACGGATCCAAGCTCCTCTCTTTCTCCGAACCAAGACTTATATCAGCTTGATTGCCTTGTTAACTCATCATGAAGCATATGTTTTTCACACTCAGCAGAAACAAACGGTCTTAGTTAGTCTTGTTAGTCATCTAGCTAGTCAGTCCACTGTTCCAGCTAACTCAGGTGTGGTCGAAATAAAATCCTAATTTCATCAAGTTAGGTGTGAAAACCTGCTGACCTACAGGTTGTTTATCCCAGCGGCTCTCAATCGTTCTTTTGCAGCAGCTAAAGTACATCTTGTTTCAACAAAAATCAATTTAATGGCAACAACAACAACAAAAAAAAAAAACACAGAAAAAACACTTACGGTGATAACATACTACCACACTGCTCATTTGGTCGTTACTGTAAAACCCACCTCTGTGAGTTCACCACTTTCTGTAAGTCAGTTTGTTTATACAGATGTTAGTCAGCTATGACTCTGGCAACTGTACACATATCATCATTCTGCTATGATGATTTAAATGGGAATGTGAGTTATACTAATTCTATTTCTATGGTTTTAGCACCATAGTTTTTAGATTTTGAGGAGAGCTTTTTATATTTACTAATATATTTTAGACCAGTGGTTCCCAACTGGTGGTTGGTGGTCCAAAAGTGGGTCGCGGGTTCATGCTGAATGGACAGCAAGTGTCTCTGAAATATGTCAAAGTGGAAAAATTACCCTCACTTTTTAAAGTACAGTGGATTTGTGGGACAGAGCTTTAATTTTTAAGTGCTGTTTCCTGCTGTAGAGTGAGTGATTAACAGACAGCTGTTTGACAGAGACAGAAAACTAGCTTGACACCACAAGTATGATGTTAAATGTATTGAACTGTGTGGACCTTGAGCAAAGGTATAGCATCTATGAATTTCTGAAATGGGCGTAGCTCCTCTTTAAGTCTCTAACTCCTTGTTTGAATTCTGTTCTCAGTTGTCATCATCACTCAGGCTAGTTAAAGGTGTTTAAAATAGCATCCAGGAACGGGGATAATTGTTCCCCTGAAACAATGAAAATTCCTGAAGTCAAAGGCTGCGTGTGGTGGCTTCCTCTCTGGTTAGTCCTGTTGTGTTTGTTTTTATTATTTTCTTCAAAGAAAGAGTCTAAACCACCACCTTGATGCCTTTTTGAACTGTTTTTTCTTTCTGCATGAAAGAGCTTGGGAATGACGATAGAGTGGCCTCTCGCATCAAAGTTTGCTTATTAGTTCAAGAATTACTCCGTTTTCTCCTCATTGTTGTGTACTTCTCCGATTTGTCTCACTGAGTGTTTGTACAGGAGGGATGACTATTGTGAGGAAGGATATTTAGTCTGATTCAGCCCCAGCAGACATCCCCTCCCTGCTGCATAAGGCAGACTCCACAGAAAAAGGTTTGGGGATTACAGGCATCCTGTACGTTGACCTCTGTGTTTACTTAATCATGGTGCGCTTGCACCACTATTACCAATATTTACACTTATTTATGAGTAGAGTTAAGGAGTCAGAGGAAGTGCCAACCCTAAATGGAGCAAGAACAGGAGGATGACTGCCTCCCAACTTTCCCTGACTGATAATTCATCTGCGAAGTGACCTTTCAGCTTTTCCAGTTACTGTTATAGACATGTCAAAATGAATTAAGACTCCTTTCTGGTATCCTTGAAAGTCTTGTGGAGGATTTCCTCTGCATCCAGTGGCCGGAAGAAAACGTTTGTGTCGTACTTTCCTGCAAACCACGGATAGGTTACATTTGTATGTTTCATATGTGTCATATCAATGTTTTTAAAGTGACGTAGTGTAAAAGCAGACGTTGTCATCGGGCAGCAAAGAGGATGGTAAATGGTGTGACACTTACCAAGCTGCAGGCTACTGCTGAGGACAACAAAATTAAAAGCAATTGTTTTTTTACTGAGACATCACTGCGTTTCCAGCACGGATAATACCACAAAATTAGGCTGCCACACAAATAATGGTTGTTTTTAGCGTGAAATTGTTGTGTTTTCAGCTGGTATACTGCCATAAAAGCAATCATATTTTACCAAGACATTGCTGCATTTCCAGCCAGGATAATGCTATAAAAAGCAGTTGTTTTTCACAGAGACATCGCTGCGTTTACTGCTGGGATAGTGCCACAAAAAGCAACTGATTTTCATAGAGACATTGCTGCATATCTGACAGGGATGGTGCTACAAATAATGGTTGTTTTTTACCAAGATATTGCTACGTTTTCACTGGGATAGTGCCACGAATAGCAGCTAATTTTTACCAAGACGTCAGTGCACTTCCTGCCAGAATTGTGCTATGAAAAGCAGTTTTTGTTTTACTGAGACATCACTGCATTTCCAGCCAGGATAGTGCCACAAAAAGCAGCTGATTTTCACAGAGGCATTGCTGCGCATCTGACTGGCACATTTTTTTACCAAGACATAGCTGAAAGTACCGCAAAAAGCAGTTAATTTTTACCAAGAAGTCAGCGCATTTCCTGCCAGGATAGTGCTACGAAAAGCAGTTGTTTTTGAAAGAGAAATTACTGCATTTACTGCTGGGATAGTGCCACAAAAAGTGTTTGATTTTCACAGAGACATCGCTGGGTATCTGACAAGGATAGTGCCACAAATAATGGTTGTTTTTTTACCAAGACATTTTCCTGCTGGGATTGTGCCATCAAAACGAGGTATTTTAAACCAAATATGATCTTCTTCTAAACATAACCAAATGATTTTTGTTCCTAAACCTAACACACGTTAACCACAGTGTCTTTGAAAGAGCATAAGAACACGTGGTTCTTCAAAAGGCCCCGGCACTGGTAGCTGAATCACAGCAGCTTAAAAGTGTCTCCACCCTTTTCGGCAGAACCTGAATTGCGGAGTACATCACACACGCTCATTACTTCAATTTGCTCACACCCGATCAAAATAATAGGATTTTTGCCATCAAAATTACAACATGCCGGGCTGTGTGCAGTGATGTGTGGGGAAGAACAAGGGTCCAGTGTTCTGCAGGGGTGTTTCACTGCCAATGAATGGCTCATGCAACTGTTTGTGTGCTGTTGCTGCCCGTGCCTCCGCTCTGCCTTTTGGCTCCACTTACTCTCATCATTCACCTTGCAGCTGTCAGCAAATTACAGTTGAAACCAAAAAAAATCAAATCAGTTCCCACAGAAACAGCGACCAACACTGACAAAGAAATATATCAAAAACAAAAACATATAAACATAATGAGAGTGATCAGTGTTATGATTGACGTCTACCTCTGCTTGTCCATAACACAAGACCATAATAGTAGTGATGTTTCACACAGCTTCCTGCCTCTCCACTTGTTAAATACCATTCATTCATGTTGACGTAACTTCATTCCAGTGACGCAAAATGGTATTTAACCTGTCACTGTTTCTGTTCTTTTGGACGAGGGATCAAATGTTCACATAAAATCCTCAAGTCATTATCTTAAACGGACATCACACCCGACAGAAACATCTTTAAATTGATGTGAAGGCTGTGTTAGGAAATGTTATAATTATTATCTATACTCATAAAAACAAGACTGTTTTAAAAAGGCAAACAAAACAAACAAACAAAAAAGGAAACGAACTGTAAATTAAATCTTCCTTGTTCCTTTTTAATCTATTTTTGAATTTAAAAAAAAAGGGGAAACGAAGTTCGTTGGAAGACAGGGTGTCGCGGTGTGAGATTACTCAGAAATGATCGGATGAGTGGAGGCTTTGGAGGTGATACAATTTTAAAAGCTTCCTGATGAGTCAAACCTGCACAGGAAAAAATAAACCCAAAACATCACAGAAACAAATAAATAATAACAGGTTAAAAACAACTTCCTTTCAAAAAGTATTGTACATGTCCAGGTAATTATTTTGTACTTCATAGAAGTCTGTATAGTAGTTGGATGTACGAAAGGTGATGTTTGCCAAAAAATAAATGAATACATAAAATAAAATTAAATAAATAAACTAATTAATTTAAGGAATAAAAACAATATGAATAACAATAAATAAAATTTTACAAAATGGTTTTGAGGATGTAAAAAATAAATAACTTAACATCACTGATTGTTATTATTAGAAACAAACTCGTGTCCCCTCTCCCTTCTTCTACGTGTGTGTGTGTGTGTGTATTAGAGGTTAAATGAGGTGACCCAACAGGAACAGTGTAGGAGGGACATCAGAGCAGCCCTGCACTGTCAGACATGTTGTCGTAGTTTGACCTGTGAAGCTCAGAAACCTGATAAGGTTTGTGGAGAACTCATTTTTTCTGCTGCATGATACCTAATCTTGTAATAATAATAAGGTTTCTAATGTTTTATAATGACATCAGTCTGCTGCAGGTTGCAGAGAGTGTGCAGCATGCCTGTCTGCACGCACGCATTTTCTATTTCCAGTCCGTCAGTGCGAGAGAGTGCTGAGGGTTTAAACCACAGGGGCTTGTGATCTGTGAAGAGGCAGAGCCTGAAAGAAGTTTTAAGTGTTTGGTAGTCTAGCAACCAAATGTGACTCAGACAGAGAGTATAAGAGAGTGTATATGAGACTGTGCACGTCCACCATGAAAGTTTGACAGAAATGGAAACAAGAAGAGGAATTTTGAATCATCAATTACACTTTTACCGGAAAACCACAATTCTTAGGAAATATAGGTCACACAGAATCATCACTGATAATAAAAAACAAGATTGTTATGATGTCATAAATCTCACTGGCCTAATTTAAACTGAACTGACAAAGTGCTGAAGCAGGTACCTGTAAGTGGAGAGCAGATGCAGTGCCAAGCCATCTGAGCTGCTACAGAATGGGTGGGGCTACACATGTAACCACACACACACACGACACAATGGTTTACGTGACCTGGTTTCAGGTTTGGTGAAGGGCGTTGTGCCACAAGTGCTGCGCGGCCTTTGTGTTACATTCCAGCTGGCACTGACAGAAGTGTTGGCAAGCTCACTTAAACAAATTGCACTCAAAGTGAATTTAAGCATTGGGAAAAATGTTTTAGGTGTAGATTCCCCCTTAATATTAAGAACATGAAATCAATGAAATGAAATCATGGAAGTAGCAGCTTTTGTTTTGACGATATTAAAGACATTTACACCGTGAAAATGCACACATTGGTGCAAAAAAAAAAAAAATCGTCAGAATGCACAAAATTAAGAGTTTGGTGCTCAAAGTTTTTTGGCAGAGGACCCCTAAACCCTGTTTCATAAGCCCTGTTTCCACCGAGCAGTGGTACACTTGTTTTCCATTTCCACTGTGAAAAGTTGTGGATGGTACCAATGGACAGTGTTGGGCAGTAGCGTCGCTACAAATAGCGTCGTTAGTAACAAACTACATTTTTCGGTACCTTGGCGGTAGCGTCCTGAATCAAACAGCTTTTCAATAGCTTAACTCTTTTACTGATCAAGTAGCGTGGTAGGGACCGTTCAAGCTCTTTTATCTGAGGCCAAACGCTGTGGAACGATCTAAAACATTCCCGCAGCACAGGCATGTTTTGGATGAACTAAATTGGCAGGTAACCACAAGAATGTTCACTTGGCATGACATTGGTTCAACTCAAATGAAGTATTATCATTATCACTATGTGGAGGTGGTTTAACTACCAGTAAGTAGCTTCTCATGTAGCTAACTACTTTCTCTGTGTCTGTGTAACTTAGCTTACTACATTGCCCATCACTGCCAATGGGGTACCTAGGGGTTGGGGTACCTAGCACACAGATCTGGTACTAAAAGGTGGAGCTGTGAACACTGCAGTCTGATTGGTCAATAGAGGACGGTCACTCTGCTCAGGGCTGAGTTTTGTTTTGAGGCTTCTGTAGCCTGGAGAGTTTTATATATATTGGTAAACTTTAACTATAAAATGAAAGGATGTTTTGCTGCCAAACTTAATTCACTGGGCCGACTGCCGGTGACTTTTAAGGTGGAATGTTAACATTTAATGTCACTCAATGCGTGGGCTGACGACGTGACTCAATTAGCACACCTTAAATTTCACTTTAACACCCTTGACCATTACTTTAGTTTTTATATGACAGACACTTTCAGTCATAAGTGGATCCTCAAGTGTTTCTATATATTAATTTGACCGTGTTATGGGAGCTGCATATATTCTAATCCTCGCTCAGAGAAAAAAAAAAAGCATTGTGGAGCGTAGTTCCTGTGGGCTCCGGCAACACTAAACCCCTGAGCTTGCCTGAGAAGGACTAAATGTACAAACCTGCTATATTTAAATATCCCATGGAGAGAGACTCTCACTGTAGCCTGTATTATTTTGCTCAGAAAATGTCGGTGTGCAGCCTCGTTCTGTGGACGATAAACGAGGTGCAGTTACTTTTGGTTCCAAAGGTACCATACCGAAAGTGTTTGGTGGAAATGGGGCTATGTGTCTCCTCCTGCAATGTTGAAACAAAACCTACACCCTTGGAGAAAGAGACGGAAACAAATGTTGGTGGCATAACTGCTCAGATAAGGACTGTGGTTGATTGTCGTTCTACAAGTTAAAAAAACAACTGTCCACTAAAGGATGTAATTAATACTGAGAGTACAAATGTATATCTTTACATAAATTGCTGCCAGGTGCCTTTCCCACTTCATTTTAATGACTTAAACTGGCTGACTCTACCATGGTTGTCAAGCCTGATTGCCCCAAAGTGAATGAGTGCAGCCACAGAGAGGGGAGTACAAAATAAAGAGCCGCAGAAGATAAGAGATTAAAGTGAAAACAGCTGAGATGAAGATGTGCAGGCAGTAGTGGGAAGTTAAAAAGGGGAGGGGGGGAGTCTGTTTGTGTCTAGTCATAGTGACATGCTGCTGAGCTGAACCGGTGCAGTCCTGAATGTGCTGGCTGCTGCAACAGTTCTTCCTCACATGTAATGTTTTAATAATGCAGCATCATCCTGAAAACAAAAGCCAGCCTCAGGTTTCCCCTCAGTGAGATCACATGGACATACAGCTCTCACTGGCTTCCCTGATGAATAAATAAATCACATGCTCCTTTACAATAAGACTACATGTTCTTGCATCACTTGTGAAACCGCTTAGAGATGAAAAAGAATGATGCTGACGGTGCTGAGTGATGATTTGTCCAGCTGTTGGTCTGTCCAGAGCGAGCGTCTTCACAACTACTGGCAGCCCAGTCACTGGAACAAAATGTTGGCATTTACATTTCTCTAAACCACTGATATGTTTGAGCATTTCATACGTTTGACGTAGTTCAGATTACATGAGTTTGAGCTGAGTTTCTCATCAAGAAGAGGAGGGGATAGCGGACATTTAGGCGAGACTAAGTGTAGAGTCTGCAGCCAGCAGACCGCTGATCAAGACCAACAGAAGAGAGTGTTTTTTAGCGACAGTTCAGGTCATCGCCAGCCATGTTTGTGGCAACAAATCTGAGTATTTTAAGCTCAAACATGATGTTTTCCTCCCCCTAACCAAGTGTTTTTAGTGCCCACAGCTAACCACCTTACACACACAGTGTTGTCACAACATAAAATTGAAGCGTATAGATATGTATAGTTTCAACATATAGGCTACGTATAAATACAAATGTAACATATCTGTGGTTTGTTCTGGTGGCTGGGTTGCCACAAGCAGGGTTACTATGAAAAAAAAGTTATTATTACTATTGTATTATTATTTTGCTGCTATTATCACTCAGACTTTTGTGTTTCTCTCTTTCCTTTTGTTTCTGTCTCTTTTTCTGTGTGTGTGCTGTAAGAGCACTTTGGATCAACTTTAAGTGCTATATAAACAAAGTTGACTTGACTTCACTTGACTATGAACTTTGGTATTGATTTGTATATTTCATGGAGTGGGTCGGAGCATTCCAGTCGCCTCTTTGTCAGCTGTGCTATATTTGTGCTAAATTCAGGCCCTCATGTCTGTCTTTCAAGGGTTTGTGGTGCTTTTTGTGGCTGGCTGTGGACGGCGGTGGCGTGTGGCGGCTCCTGGCGACTTCTGCTAGCTAGCCAGGTTGAGGTTTTCAAATGTAAACATCAGTAACCACTGAGGAAAAGATGGGCACCAGGTGAGCTAGTGTCCTGCTAGCCTAGACGTTGGAAATACACTGGGCGACCTTTGTGCTGCATCATTTACCAATGGGATATCAGGAACTGTAATATCCTTTGATTCATCCAAGTGCTTTACGGTGAATCAAAGGACTGGTGTGACAGTGGTAACAGGAGGTGTTGTCCTTGTCGTGCTGTGAATCACTGCACCCATTCAGAGGTGGCTGCAGAGCGGCACTGCCAGTGTTTGGGAGGAGCGACCATGCGGCCATCTTGTTGGGATCTGGATATGCGCACAGTTAAATCATTGCCAGAAACAATCCGGAAACATCTACAACTATAAAGCAGCAGCCAACGATGAAAGAAGATATAAAAAAGGACTGCATGACATGTTAAAGGAGCTGATGGGGTCATATTTATGTGGAGTTGTACCAGGTATAATTCCATGTGGCAGATGATTAATTAATTGATTGATTAGTATAAGTCCAGTTTATCAATTAAGGTGTATTTCCGCAGTATTGGTTATATAATTATAATTAGACTGTACTGTACGGCGCCATTGCTGAGATCTGGACACATGGTGACATCCCTGTAAATTAGTCAGACAGGTCAAAAAAACGAGCAGTCAGAAAATTAGGCAGGTTGTTCAGCCAGAAACCACTTTATTTGAAGATAAAACAGAGGAGAAGCACAAATAAAATGTTGGTAATGACCTCACGTTGTACAGGAAAACTGTGTGCAGGCACAGTTGAGCCAGGAAGTTTACAACAGGTCATAATTTTAATCTCCTTAGAGCCTTGAGGGTAAGTAGGAAACAGTGTGGGAATTAAATAATGTGTTTTGCTATAAATAAAAACAAAGATCCCACTTTAAAGGCCAGTATAAGCCAAAAAGGTTCAATGCTAATGCTAATTTTCCACTATTGCAGCCTTTCAAATCATTTTTGATGTGAAAGATTTTATTGGTTGGAGAATTTATTTATGCCTGTAGATAAACATAAAAGACAGATACTGGTTTCCATGATGTAACCATTTCCTAATAATTAAAAGTCCTCTTTCAGTGAGCCAATAAGAGGTGTTCCTGCTTGACAAGACGCTGGGATTCATACAGGCTGGATGTTTAACCAAAGCAAACCTGCACTGGCAAATTCTACATACTTGCACCGTCTTTCGCCCACACATTCTCGGTAAAATTTCTTGAGAAGCAGTGATCTCACACCTCTGGCTCTTGTGACAGAGTAACAAACAGCAGTCATAGAAATTATTGTACAGTATTTTCTTTACTGGGCAAAAGTAGGTTTCACAAGAAGACAGCAGACTTGCTTGCATGTCCTCTCCCTGGCTTCAGTCCCCTCTTACCTCATTTGGCTGGAGCTGCAGACCTCAGAGATGCTCCAGTGAACTTCAGCAAACACTGCAGCGGCAAGCTAATGCCATGTGACAATCTGTTTTTCTATTTTGCACGGTTGCGGAGGCAGCGGGAGTGACGTTTCTCTAATTGGACATAATGATGAGGAGAGAGGGAGGTGGGTTGCCTGTTCGAGATTATAACGTGCACCCACTTCACTTTTTCTTTTTTTTTTAATTCATGAAAGGAAATGGTTTTAACCCCTTGATAACACGCTGCTTCTGCTTAATGTGCTGGGCTGGAAAATAATTATGACTTTGATCAAACATCACATGATAGTTACTATTTACTGCACATACACTAGATAATAAGCACACATCACGTCCTTTCCTCTTGTCCTTGTATCTGAGCTGACCTTGTGTTCTCCAGGCAGCCTGCTTTTGACCTTTGCCCCTCCTTGCTACTGCAGAGGAATTAGTAGTCTACTACCGTAATAATCTGTATGAAAACTGTAATTCTGTATGAAAAGACGACTTGACATCCATTTCTCATTGAACCTGAGCAGAGTGTGTGCATTAAACTGACACAAAGGAGTACTCTACAGAATACTTTCTTTCCAGGGACACATAATTTAAAGGGTAACTTTGGTATTTTTCAACCTGAACCCTGTTTTTCCATGATTTTGTGCCTAATTTACTGATGGGAACAACAATTTTTAAAACTGGTCTAGCAATGAGAGAAAACGCCGTAGCAGCGAAACAGGCTGCAGTGTAACCACTTGGGGCATTTGCGCACCGTTGGTGTACGCCCACTAAAAGTGCTTGTTTTTGCCACTGACAGGCTCAGACTGTTATTATAAGTGTCCGATAATGTGGAAAGGATCCTTACAGAGGTTGACCTTTTTGTTAAAGAGTTAAGTCTTTTTTGTGTAACCAGAAATCGCCATCACCAAACCCACCAGACTCCATTTAAACAAACAGTAATTTTAGCGTGTATAGAGCCAGCATATTCTCACCTCTCAGTGGGTTAATTAAGGCTTTATTTCAGTCAAACTAGAATAACAAAGATGTTCTTTGTGAGTTTCATTTTGTTTCTGTCAGCTTTGAATGTCAATGAATGACATAGTTAGCACTGTCGACTCACAGCAAGAGGGTTCCTGGTTTGAACCCAGGGTGGGGGAGCCCCTCTGTGCAGAGTTTGCATGCACATGTCAGCGTGGGTTTTCTCAGGATTTCCAGCTTCCTCCCACAGTCCAAAGACGTGCAGGTTAATTGGTGACTCTAAATTGTCCGTAGGTGTGAATGTGAGTGTGAATGGTTGTCTGTCTCTATGTGTCAGCCCTGTGATAGTCTGGTGACCTGTCCAGGGTGTACCCTGCCTCTCCCCAATGTCAGCTGGGTTAGGCTCCAGCCCCCGCCCCCCCCTTGTTATACAATGATACAATGACTGTGTGTTTAAAAGGAGTTTGGTTAAACAAGAAGGATCTTATTCTTTAATAGAACGGTCTATTTCTTTAGAGATCCTCTCCTTAATGTCATTTGACACTTATAATATTAAGCTGAGCCTATCAGTGGCAAACACAAGCATTTTTAGTGGATATAAACTGATGGTGCACACTTGCCCATTAGCATTACACTGCAGCATGTTTCAGCTGCAGCACACTCTCTCATTATTGGACCAATTTTCATAAATCGTTGCTTCCATTTGTCACTTAGACACAAGAACATGGGAAAATGGGGTCCACGTTGAAAAATACCGAAGTTACCCTTTAACTCCACCAGAGCTGCTGTCAGCTCGCCAAATGGATGAGCAGAAACTAAACACATTCACCAATAACTTTGGGTGATGTAAGTTACACACGAAGTCAAACAATGGTGAGAGGGGTCATGGGAAAGTTTACCAGCAAACATTTACATTAAAGTCTAATATTTCATACTGCCCTTCTTTGTTTCTGGTTGTTTAATTACTGTGGGATTAGACACATTTAGCTCTCCTCAGCTCCCTCTCCCCTCCACGCAGCTCACGGGCGTCTTAATCGGGGCGGACTTAGGGGCCCTCGTGGCACTAGGGGTGAAGCCTTTGTGGGCCCAGCAAAGAAAGGAAAGGAGTGTGTCAGCGATTTAGCCGAGAGTTACAGCCTTGTTTGGCCTCTTGCCTGCTGCCTGGTCAACTGAGTTTCTGCGGGGGCACTGGGCAGAGTGACAGGACCCGTTACAGTGAATCAAGACCTTGTTGGACCTAGGTGAGCTTGGAAAGATAGATGAGGCGAGATGGAGAGAGTAAGAATGGACGTTAAGTCCCTCTGGCTGCTTCTGAACCAGCCGGTTCATTCTGGTTGGTTTTTGGGCTGTACTTTGTTCTCTCTCACGTGGTGAGGTTGGTACTATACTGGCACAGGGCAGTAATGAGTGTTCACATTCACATCTGCTCATGTGCTCATGAGTGAAACATGAAGTACCGTCTTATTATACCAAAATGACAAACTGTTTGGATGCATTTTAAATTTGATTAACATCTATCTGCATTTGTGAGACTGATTTGAGAGATTTCACATATTTTTAGATACTCAGTGCTAAGGTTGTAAAACTTAAAAAAAGAGGACTAGCTGACAACCTGAGAAAAGTTCTGCTTTATCTACATTTTCTGCTTTTAAAATGTTAACATATCTTATTTACATTTTCTAACTGATTGTTGACAATAACTGTAATTTTACTTGATTGTTATTAATTTATTTATTAATATCATTATTATTAATGTTGTTCTTTAACTATTCCTGATTATTTTACATAGTTTATCTGTTCCATTTTTATCTCTGCCAGGTGTAAGTCTGAAGGCCATTATGGTTGTGTGTGTGTATCCGTCTGTTTGCAGCTAATCTCACAAACTACTGGACCAATCAGCCTCATATCTTCTGTGCACATCTATGACTGTATGCTTTAAGGACCTAATGTGGTTGTGGTGATATGTAACAGTTTTATTGACTGTTTAATATCGTCTTTCACTGCTGACTTCTCCTCCTCACTGGCCGATGAGGAAGAAGAGGCGTTCGGCGTGGCTCAAAGCCCGACATTCATAGAAAAGTAGTGTCTCATTTTAACTGAGCATCTGCAGATTAATTTCATATCCAATATGTTATGATCCACTAAAGTTAGGCATGATATGAGATATCTTCGCCACCATCTTGACTGTAAAGGAGGTGTGTGAAACAAATTCCTGTGCCTCATTGCCCCCTGTCAGCGATGTAAATATAGACAGTGCAGGCGGTGCGGTTGCACTGGGGCCTGTGGGGGGGGGGGCCTTGTGAGTGATTCAGATTGTACCTCAGAACTACACCTGTGTTCAAAGAAGAACTCACATTAAATTAAAAATGGTACCATTCTGCAGTGATGCGGATCCTGCGCCAGGCCGTCGTGGTGAAGAGGGAGCTGAGCCGCAAGGTGAAGCTTTCGATTTACTGGTCCATTTACGTCCCAACCCTCAGCTATGGTCATGAGCTCTGGGTAGTGACAGAAAGAAAGGAGATCACGGATACAAGCAGCCAAAATGAGTTTCCTCCGTGGGGTGGCTGGGCTCAGCCTTAGAGATAGCGTAAGGAGCTCGGACATCCAGAGGGAGCTTGGAGTAGAGCTGCTGCTCCTTCGCATTGAAAGGGGTCAGTTGAGGTAGTTCAGGCATCTGATCAGGATGCCTCCTGGGCACCTCCTGTTAGAGGTGTTCTGGGCACGTCCCAGTGGTAGGAAGCCCCGGGACAGACCAAGAATATGCTGGATGAATTACATATATCATCTGACCTGGGAACACCTTGGGGAGGAGCTGGAAAGCGTTGCTGGGCAGAGGAATGTCTGGGGTGCTTTACTCAACCTGCTGCCCCCGCAACCCGGCCCGAATATGCGGATGAAGTGGATAGATGGATGGACCATTTTCTATAGGCTATATGCCCTCACAAATGCAAACCCATGTCCATCATGATTTTCTTTTCCTCTTTCTTTTCTTTTTTGGTTAAATTGTTGGTAGCAAAAAAAAAAGAAAAAAAAAACAACAATGAATAAACTATATGTACATAAAACTCTTCAATTAAATGAAGAATTTCTTTGATATTTTCATCATATACAGACATGGAGTGGTGATTGTTGGGTTACATGTGTGTTGATGTTGCCTAATGTCAAGTCTATTTGATCATATGACAAGACAACATGGTACAGTAGCTAGTGTAAGCGCAAAATCTGTCAAGACTGACAAGCTGAGCACATCTAAAGTTCAGTCTTTTAAACATAAAAGCGGCAGTAAGAAAGGACAAGAAAGAAACAAACAGGAGGAAAAAGTATCAAAGCATTTTTGGCTTTTTTATAAACACTTGGCAGTAGAGTGTGTGCATGCCTTGTAACTAGTACCCAGCGTGCACCATGGCCTGTCACAATAGCTTGCACTGCGGCCCGTGGTAACTACCTTACACCACTGGACCCAGTTTTGTTTTCAACACTTACTGTTGCTGTTTTGTCCAGCACAAGGCCTTTCCTGTGAAAAAGAAAGTTGCACAAGTGTCCTACATGTTGGAAATAGGGCTTTTTACTGACTGGTCTTTACTGACAATACTTTAGAAATCTCTACTCAAAACTAAAGCACTTCCCTATTTAACATTTCCGTCTTTAGCATGACTGAGAAGATGAAGGCATTAAAGATGAAGCACCAGTGAAAAGAAATCCTGAGAGCTGATATGGTGCAAAATATGAAACTGATATGATTGAAAAGGTCCGCTGACCTAGTTAAAGGCCACACAATGATGTGTTGTTTTTTTTTACTTTTTGCCACACACAAGCTATTGTTAGCAACTGTGCTTTATCTTGTAGTTTCACAACCTCTCAGGCAGTGGGTGAAGTGAAATGAACCAGATTGAGAAAGCCTTAGTGACCGTAGTTGACATGCCAACTCTCTAAAAGGCCACCAACACATGTACAGCTCTCTGTTGTCTGTTGCCGTGGTGAATGTTGCTGTTTTTTATTTGTCCTGAGCTGATGCATGCATGTTAATTCCACCACACCTCAAGTGTCATTTAAGTTGCATCTCAAAAAACTTGTTGCACAGGATGTTTGTGCTTTTATGTGAATGACCTGACCCTCACATTTACGTGTTTACTATCATGTGATGATGTTAATATGAAGTACCTCTTGGATGAATAAAGCAGCTCCACAGAATTTTCTAGATCTGCTTTTCCTCTTCTTGACATGATTGCTTGAAGTCACAAGACTTGCTAAATAAACATAAATGTTTACCTTTGTGAGAACATTGTTGTGCCATAAAGTGCCTTAGAGTTAGTGAACTTTTACTTTGCTGCTTGAATACAGAAACATTTTACTCACAAAAATGCAACTAAATTCAAACAATAATGTGAGGCACAGTAAGGTGGTTTCAGTACTTCACTTCTCTAGGAAAGCATATATACAATAATTAGCATGACTATAGGGAACAGCTTTACCCATTGGAAGGTAAAACAAAGTAGTTCTGTTTTTGTCTAAAGTGAATTATTATCAACATATATCACTTTTTCGACCTCTAATCCCAAACTATGAGAATTTTGTCATTCCCTGGAAACTGTTCAGAGTGGACCTTAGATTTACAGGATTTTTGATAATAACCAAATGTAGAATTTCATATTTTTTGCCATGCAGAGTATGTAAAACCAGCAATAAAACATATTTTGCATGCTCAGGCACCATTTTTTGATTTATATATATTTTTTTCTTCCTTAAATCTAATAAATCTAGATATCAGCCTGATGGGCTGGGAGGATTCAAAGTAATATGGCCGAAATTTTCTCTGTGGTCAAAGATAACACCAAACTAAGCATGCAATTAAATAAAACAAAAATCTTGTTTATATAGTACATTTTGAAAATTTGTTTAAAAAATTGTTTTTCTCATGCTTTTTGCGTAACAGAGTATGCTGTACTTGACAGAGCAGAACAAGGTTTTGAAAGGAAAATGTACCTGTTTTTTGGTACCAAATGGTTTGTAATCATACCACAATCACAAAAAATGATATAACAGTACGTTTATTTTTCTGTAAAATGTGATAAAAAAGTCTTGCAGTGAACTATTTCCTGATAATATCACAGTATTGGTGACAAAAGGTTAACCGTCTGTCTGAGGACTTCTCGTAAATGACGGGAATGAGGAACAAAAACATGAAAAAGACTCAGGTTGCCTTGGGGTGGTACAGTCATAGAAAACTTAAGAAACTGGTATCAAGTAGAAGAACTCCCATTCTGGGAAAGTGGTGATGGTTGAATTTGAGTTATCTGTGTTGGACAAACTGACCTGAACACTACCTTAAATGCTACCGTAACAGAGAAAAAATACACTAGAAAAACATAAACAACACCTCTGTTTTCTTTTTCTGTGTTGAAAATGCAGATACAAGTACAGATTATGTCTGTACTTATTTGCACAACTACTTTGTGTTGTTGGAACAATGACTGACTTTACATAAGTCTTTACTGATGTACTTCCTGGTCCTTTTCCTGTTGAGATGTTAGTATAGATTTCTTCTTTCATTGTATCTAATACGGACCATTAACCACCATCAGGCAGTGTAGAGAGATCTCATACTCAGTTATTCGAAAACCTTAACGAATGTACGAGGACAAAGACTTTCTTTGTGTTAGTGAAATAAGAGCTTAGCAGACTTGGAGTAAACAAACGCAGAAACAATGCCTGTGTGTTCCCACGTGAATATGCTCATCAGTCCTCTTTTACCTAAGCTGAATTACAGCAACTGATACGCAGGAACATTGCACACAATACTGGGATGCTTCACTGAAGTACTGAAAATAAAGTAAAAGTAAAACTGGAGTTTTCTGTTTCTTTTACTCAGTTTTTTTTACAGGTTTAATTTTTCATAGCGCAGCATGAACATTAGTATTGTCCATCTCGTGAAAGAGGTGATTCTGACAGCACGGGGGACGTAGTGGCTGCAGTGGCTACAGTCGGTTGTGGTTTTATTTGTAGGCAGAGTGAACATATAGGAGGAATCTCCATCTGTGTTGTTTGTTTGGGGTCACAGGAAATTGCAGGGTGAGGAACTGTCTGATAGCTTCCTTGATCCCTTGACTGTCTGGGTCTCTCCATTCCCTGTTAGGTCAGCGCTGTGAGGACAGTGTGCTGTTAGTCAACGGCGTTTCTTTTGTGTGTCAAAGTTCACTCCAGATAAATACGTTATTATATGTTATCCAGTGAAATATATGCAAAGAATCTCAAGCTGTAAAGAAAAAAAAATCTACTGAAATAATAACATATTGATAGTGTTTTATTCGCAGTAAACAATCCCAGAAGAACTCAGAATTTCCTTTCCGTCCTTGAATCACCTGTACCGGTCGTAGCCAGTCGATAACCTCACTGTCACGCCCACACAAAAGAGGAAAATAAAATGTGGACATCAATAGGGTAAAATATTAATTTAACTGCTCCTCATATTGAAAATGATTCTGATCAAACCACCAGACAATAACCTGAAGATGCACTACCCTGAGAGCAAAGAATTTCCATTTGTTTTCAACAGAAGGAGAGAGCAGTGACTCTGCCAAGTACAGCTTTAGCCTCCTTATGTCATAAATCATAGCTTTGGCACAAGTCATAAAATTCAAATCATTTCCTTGAAGGTGTGTGTTTCCCTTCCAAAGGAGATCAATGTTTCAAATACAGATGCGCTAATCTGTTAATGAAGACTGTGAGACAGGAAACTAGAAGCCATAATAGTCCTTATGTTTATGTCCCCTAAAATGTCTGACCTTTACTACACTGACTTGTATCTGAGCAAAGTTTGTCACTAGAGAGATGTTTTTACATTCCTCTACTGAAGGGAGTGATATCGTGCACTGCCCTAAAATCTGAGATTCAAATGCACACAGGGCAGCTTGATTAGGTACATAACTAATAAAACAGCCAGTCGTTCTTTAATATATGAAACACATAGTGACGAGGGACAGACTTTAACACAACATCGACAAACAAACCTGAAACCTCCAGCACAGAGCGGACTTGTCAGTACAGAGAGCAGAGTAAGCATTAGCATAACCAAGGTTTTGACAGCAAGCATGGTCAAGTGTGCAGTTTTGGGATATAACTGGACCCTGAAGCTTCCTTCCCCTATCTACCAATAACCCCACCATCACAGATACTATTGTATGATTAACAAACACAGAGACTGCTACATAGCCCACGAGCTAACAAGCTAACAAACAACATAAACAAATAAAAGATGCTAACTACTTTTCTACTTTTCTCAACTCTAAATACTCTGCTAGTTGATGATTTTGGTGCGCAACGGATGAGGGAGACAGAGTAGATCTGCCTCCAGCCCCTTTTCAGAAGTTTTAAAAACTATTTTGCGTGAAAATCATGTTAAACAACACATTGATATTAGTATAAATGCTGTAAAACCTGTCTGGAGAGGGGCATTTAATGAGTGATGTAATGTACAGTGTTTCCAACAATTAATTTTCATATCAGCTAACAACTGCTGATGAAACTGTGTATGCTGCTGCTAACACAAGTTGTGTGAACATGAGTCTGGATTGTTTTCTTGAGGGTCTAAATTCCACCTCTGTTATGTAACATATTTAGAGATAATCCTGCAAGTCCAATAATACCAACATGAAAACAAACAAGTAAAGCAACCCTCCTCCTCTCCACCAGCAGAATAACCCGTGTGCACTTTGTGCTGAAGGAATTTTGGCCCTGTCTATACATACACAGATATTTTTGTAAATGCATATTTACCTTTACATTTTAGGTCACCAAAAGAGATTTTTTGTGACTCTTGTTGTGACTGTTTGTCTATGTGGACGGTAAAATGGAATGTTTGGGAAATGATGATGTAATCGTCTCAAATCGCGCATGCCTATTGTTGTTTTGTGTCATGAGCAAATGATGGAAACAACAACAACAATGGCTTTGCTAACGTTTTTTTAAGACTGCTTGGCCTTTATACTCAAACTCGCCACTTCACGTACGGAAACATTTGCTGCATTCAGTGTTTTTGCTTCACCTCAGCATCCACAGTTTAAAATCCACCAGTAACAACAGTTTTGGATCAGGCCCAGTTGAACCAGCAGACAATTCCAGAGTGGGATTAATGTCGTGAGTAGTGGAAGGGAAAATTTCGCATGTCCAAAGCTTTGTATAAGTGAACTCCTTTGTCCTTAAATTGAACGGGAATCAGCGGTGATGAGATCTAGAGAAGATGTTTTGAAAAAGGTAACGTTAGCCCGTACACTTCACTACCTTTGTGACGAGGTAGACTGCTCAAGACAGCCAACACCCGGGTCACACTGCCCGCGTGAGCAGTGCTGCTTAGGTGCGACGCAGCTGCTGCTCAACTTCGGACATGGGAGTAGGAGTTTGGCCTATTTTTTCCAAGTGGCATGTGCGATTTCCAGCGAAAATAATCAATAAAAAATGATCTTTTGATACTCATATTGAAATCGTACCACCTTTTATGCAGTTTTTTTTTTATTTATATCAGTCACAGACACAACGAAGCTGATTCTTTGCATCGTAAGAGGTCAGTTGAGGTGGTTTGTGCATCTGATCAGGATGCCTCCTGGGCGTCTCCAGTTGGAGGTGTTCCAGGCATGTCCCACTGGTAGGAGGCCCAGAACACCCTGGAGGACAGGCCTGGAACACCTTGGGGTCCCCCAGGAGGAGCTGGAAAGCGTTGCCGGGGGGAGGGGCATCTGGGGTACTTTGCTTGGCCTGCTACCCCCGCGACCCGGCTCCAGACAAGCGGATGAAAATGGATGGACAGACACAAAAAATATAAATATTTATTTTCAACTCTAACATTCCTGTTTCTGTTTTGAAATAAAAGCCCTCTGATGGAGGAATTTTGTAAAACAAAGGTTGTGTGGACAGAATTATTTTTGAAAACAGAGGGGAAAAATATCAGTTTAAAAAGAAGTCTGTATATGTGTAGACCGGGCCTTAGAAAAGTCAAATATGTGTTAACCTGCATTAGCTTCGAGAAGGCTGAGCAAGGCTTCCTGGAACAGGGCCACAGTCATAAGCAGTTGAGAGGGATTCAGATTTGCACACCACAGCTTTAGCAGGTCACAACAGAGGTTCAATTGTGAGGCGCTTCTGAGAAGAGTAGGGGATTAAATCAAAGAGAGGTTTTTTGGAGAACTCCTTTCTTATTATTTCTATTGTAAAAGCTGTGAATGCATGTCAGCTGAGGCCAAGGGCAGAGGTCAGCGGGTGAAAGGTCGTCAGTGACCCTCAGCGCAGCCGCCTGTCAAATGTAATTACATACACCTCAGCTTACACAACATTGCATCACATTATGTTATGTATGTATTTAAAAAAAAATGACACAGGATGTTACTGTGGCTTTTCATTTGTGTTTGTTCATGATGACGCTGCACATTGGGTTGTTGTTTTGTCTGTGAAAGTTAAAGCTCTCTGAAAAAAGACTCAACATGCTGTAATAAAACAGCTGCACCTCAAACAGGAGGTGGCCTCCACCTGGACTTTAAAAACACCTGGGAAACATTCCTTGCAGAAAACCTTCATTTTCAGGGCTCAGAGTTTTTCTTTCATGTTACCCCTTGCTGTTACTTCATTATTACCTTTATTAGCCAAGCTGGTGGCATGGCTCCAGGGATGGCAATATCTGTTGGTCCAGACATATCTCAGCAGCTTCTGGACAGATTGTAATTTTGTCCAGACATTTTGTCCCCAAAGGATGAAGTCTACTGACTTTGGTAATCCATGGACTTTTACTCTGGCGCCACCATGAACAATCCCCTGTTCGCCACGGACTTTATTGTCATTCCCAGTTTCTTTCTGTCTAAACAATGTTTAGGATATTTATGCTCTTATTAGATGACATAAAGAAGAGAGATAACTGGGAATAAGTGAAGAGAGATGGGGAATGATTAGAGGTCCTCGGCTGGAGTTGACTGGAACATCGCAGTTCCTGGTCGGTGCTTTAACCCAAGTGACAACCTCTAGGACTAAAAAATGAAGCCAAGTGCCAAGTACTTGATGCTGGCTCCAAAAAAGAGTAAATTGCTATAGACCAGATTGTGGACGCCCAGATTGGGCCGGGTTCGGATAACAAATCAGAAATTTTGCTCAGGCTCGGGTTCCACCCACTTGACATGCTGCTGTGTTGGGCTATGGCCTATTCAAGTGCTGGAATTTCTTATTTACATGACAACGCCTGAACGCAACATGTAAGGTGACAAACTGCGTCGGGCTAGAGTCGGGTTCAGACTTAAAAATCAGAAAGTCTGTCAGGGTCGGGCCAGGCTCGGTTATAACTGTCTGAGACTCGGGTCAGATTGCTGTGCTTTACTATACAGCCCCATCTTAAAATGTCCAACTTTACAGCAGAAATAAACTTGTTTACAGCCTGGTACAAAAATAGTTTTGGTTTCTACAGCTAATTTACCCGTTCATGACAGGTGGTGGATTTTTATATAACTCACCCTTATTTATTTATTTTTTTTTTATCAAGGCTTAAAGTTCTGCATAATTTAGGGTCTCTGAGTGACAGTCTCAGTAAGATCAACACCCTGCTTCTCCACAGCTCCACCCTCTTGTCCAAATATGGTCACTCTTGAGTCCAAGACGGCAACAGACAAAGTGCTGAACTCAAGGTTTCAAAATGCGAGTCCATAAACCAAAAGTGACTCACAGTGGATACCGTAAAACCTCAATTATAAGCCTAGTCCCAAGTAAATGCCCAGTCCCTTTTACTTTCCCGGTGTAGCTACACATTTCGACAAATAAAGGCCTGTCTCAATTAGAGGCTCGGCTCTGATTGCCAAGCAGTCGGAGCTATTTAATGATTCATTAATGATTTATCTTTGCTGAGTGACATTTTTGTGTGAAAGGAATTATAGACTTGTCCAACTTAGACACCTGTCCCTGACAATTTCAGTGATTCAAGCAATTAATAGCCTGGGCTACTAATTTAAGTTTTATGGTACGTCCATTATTTTTTACATGCTTTAACCCCATTTTAACCTCCATTGAGAACACATTTCCTGACATATCTCCACCAAAGGCTTAGTAATAAAGGAATAAAATGCAATACTTTGATTTATGACCAAATACCTACAAAACTCATCACATTTTAAACTAGCAAATATTCACAGGCTGACATGCTAAGCTAAGATGGTGATTAATATACAGTAATTATAGACTGGTGCAGGAATGTAACCTGGAAATGAGTTTCAGCACTCCCGGTTCCCTCGTCTTGAAGTCAGTGTGTTCTTTGAATGGGTTTTTTTGTTAAATGCCTGGAATAAGGTCTGTGGTTAACACAAGCTTAAGAGACTTTAACGATTAGTTCTAGGACATGAAATACGCCAGTCAATACCCCACTTGTGAATTTTGAGGTTTTTACATGCCTTTAAAAAGGCGGTTGCCAAAACGTGGCTAAATGAGACTAAAGAACGTCATCATGCCGACCACGGCCTCACAGTCGGGATTGCATTTACAATTTAAAAATCATGAAAGTGGTGTTCATTTGTGAAGATTATCTTGCTGAATAAAACTTGGAAGAATCATAAATGTTTGAGTGCGACAGAGCTAATTTTCTGCAAAATTCAATGGAAAAATCCCTCAGGCTTTCTGTTCAGGGAACAAGGGCGATGGTAACTTCTGTGTTGGCCTACAAATAAATGTCATCCCTGCATCGGACTATTACATGATAAAAATCAGCATGTTAGCTCACAGATCTGCTGCTGTGGTCGTAGACTCTCAGTCTTCTTTCAGTATAAACACCGTCCTGCAACAGAGGCTGCAGTGGAATGCAGTGTGTAAAACTAAGTCTGCAGACACTCCAGTTTATATTCCTGTTGACTGTAGATAAAGCCTTTTGTGTTACCTAACAGGTATGGCACAACACCGTGGATAGGTTTATCTTCTTAACAGTGACAGATATTGAATGTTTCAATAGGAGCGAGTGAGCGTGTGTGCACATACAGTCCAGGATATCGATACCTGCTGAAAAGGCACGACACAAAAGAGATTAACCAGGCTGATGTCCCAATTTTAGGCGTGTTGGCATTGTCGTGCAGCAGCTCTGGTTTCACAGTAGACCAAATGACCGACATTACCATCCCGATAGCAGTGCCGCTAGTGTGGCTAAAACAGACGTCCAAATGACTGTGTCCCTCTTTGGTTTATTCCCTTTGTCCCACAGTATATTTCTTTGGATTAGCTGTAGCCATGGTTATGTAAGACATGCCCCTGGGAGTAACGGTTACCCTGTACAACCCCATTCAGAGCACGGACATCGCTCACTACTGTAACAGCCATGGCATGAGATCCTGTCGGACGGTTACATTCCTAATGCCTAAAAAGGATGGATGACAGGTCAGTCCATGGCCTTGGCCCACCAGACATGTTAGTGAGGAGCCAGGGGAAAAGATTCAATCAAGAGGCCAAGTCCACAAATCTTCACTGGTGACAGAAAACAAGGTCCACAGGAGGGTCAATGTTACAAGCTTCTGTATTCACTACAGTCTAAATAAAGCCTTGAATCTGTGACAGAGAGTTAAATCATAATAACCCCCAGATGATATGTTGTTAATGCATGATTTAGAGCTTCTGTAATAAATATTTTTATCATAACAAACGACTACTTGCATGTGAACATGCCGAGGTTGCTCTTAGTGATGAACCTATGGAGATTTATCACCCAACTCTGCAGTTTCCCTCAGCTATACAGACCAGTTCAGCATCTTTCAGCTTATTGTTTCAGCTTTATGACCGCTTACTGTTTTTGTTCACTCTCATCACTCTCATCAGTGTCTTTTTTTCAGATGTAGCAGCAGAGGCGGAGCCTGAGGTTATAAACATTTGGGCCTAAGCCCACCCTAGGGAGGTCTGGGGAGAATTTTTTCCATCTACGGCAGCATATGTACTACTTTTTAAGCCAGTTGAGAAAACAGAATGTCTATAAATCTTTACATCGTTTGGGAAAAACATGATAGTTGCCAAGGAAAAAAAGAACATCCTGTAGAGCCAACGTAATATTTTACTTCATCATTCTGAAACCAGAACACTACAAATGTTGAGGATGACTGATGTTGAGGAAGTTCCACTCTTGCCATCTAATAAAGGCAAAGGTAGAAAATTGGCATGAACAACATTACTGATCTTGAAACCTATTTTTCTTAAACTAAAGGCTGGTGTAGAGTTCACAGACAAATCTGCTACATTTGAATCAATGCCATAATAACCTGGGCTGCCCTTACTGCAAATCAAAGATCCCCAACAACACAAAGTAAATGTGCTCTTTAATACTCTGAATCGAATATTAGGTCGTATTTAGTCAACTGTATTAGATTTCTTTAGGGAAGAGCACATGCTGCCTTTAAAGGGATTGTGTTTACCATGTTCATAAAATGAGTACATATAAACGCCTGCCTCCTGTGATACAAGTTGCAACATGTTTGCTGATATTTTAAGAAATGGCCAACCTGGTCTCACTCTGAAGTCGTCGAAATCCGGCACTTGGGCAGTGAATTGTGGCGTCAGACACTGACGAAAAAAGCTGTCCTTTAACTTCAGCATGATAGGCAGCCAGTTGTCATTATAGTTTAACAACGCTTGGCGGGGTCAGCAGGAAACACAAATATGACTGAATGCTAAATTGCGTGAATGCTAACGTTGCTAGGTGTCTGCACAATATATGAAAAAGCAACTTTTTGCTGACAGGTTTTGCCATATCGCCTTGAAAGGCATCAGTGATGTGTTAAGCCTGTTGTTCCAGTTGCACCAAGACATTTGGGTATTATACATACGTCTTCTGTCTATACAGGAAGCAAATGTATTGATAATAATATTTATGTCTGGTAAAATATGTGTATACATATTAGGCTATTTATTCAACTACTATTTTCTTTTGAATATTTGAAAATGTATAATTTCATTTTTTAAATTCCTGCTATGATTGACTGCACAAAACTGATGAAATAAAGAAATTAAAACCAAAAGACTATTTGATAACATGACGCCTGCATAAGGTAACTTAATTAAAAATATTTTTGCCCCACACTACTGAAGTAGCCTACTTTAGGTTACAGCGTGAATCTTTATGTATTTATTTATTGCAGATTTAAGTGTCTCAGGCCACTAAAGGATAAATCTGACTTGGTTTCTAATCTCTCAGGCACCACTGATGTACTGTTATGACCCCACGATGAAAGAAGGCCTTTGATGCATTTGTGTTTTGCAGGACCACAACCCAGGCTGCGAAGAACAGGAAACAAACCTGTTTTTTTGACAGACCCAAACCCAGGCTCTTGGGAGAGTCCGTATTGCGTCTGCATGTTTGGATTACGGAAGAGCTCCTACAAAGATGCAAAGTGTGCCAGACAGGTGGATGCCGTAACTTGCATCCTGCTGTCGCATTTCCGCTCATAGACTGAATTCCTTATCTTTGTACATTAAATCTTCAAGGTATGAATGGCGTGGTCAAATGAGGTCAGTTTTACAATTGGGCAGTTGTTATGCAAAGATAAAAAGTAGAAAACCAAGAACCGGGAATGAGTTAACGCAGTGTTCTTGTATGATGTAGGTGTCAAAAATAACAACAGTGAGAGGCAGTAATCTGTTCTTTGGAGTTCTTTGGACTCTGCCTATTATTCATTAGTCACTACAACTTTGAAGGAATAGTTTGACATTTTGGAAAAAATTATGTATTTAGCTTTTCTTGCCAGAAGTTGGATTTGATCCGATTACCTTAGCTTAGCACAAAGACTGTAAAGAAGACATTAAATGTCAATCGTCAGAGTTTTTGTTAGGCCATCGTCAGGCTCCTGCACAGCAGAAGCAGAGCCACGAGTCGATTCCCCAAGATCAGCGCTTTTTTCCCACTCAATAAATCATACAGTGCATCTGATACCCAGCTAGTTTGTTGGTGCTGCTAACTTGAGGAGTCAAAACTTGGACTGACCCGGTTTTACCAACCTATTCTCACTGTGAAGTCGACAAAAAATGGCGCGACACTGACAAAAAAAGCCGTCCTTTCATGTCGGCATTATACATGGCTGGTCGCAGTTATTGTTTAACTGCACCCAGCGGTGTCACGAGGAAATGCAGTGGGACAACAATGAAAGTTAAGGCGGCAGAAGGCCGAGTAGGATGGATGGGAGGGGATGGTGGATGGGTCCAACAACCATCAACCTTCACCTGAGAGTCCAGTGCTCATTTCCTGTAAGATTGTAAAGCCAAACCCTGTTCTTTTTTTCCTAAACCCAACCACATGCATGTGTTAACAAAACGTAACCACCTGTGTTTGTTGTAGAAGGAAAGAAACGTCAATTTACCAACATGTTTATTTTGAAAGAGACTGTATGCAGATGGTAAATTCCCTGTGAAAACTGAAGTGTATTTTGAAATCAGACAGTGCTTGTAACAGGCAGATGTTGACATGGCATCCCAGAACATCAACAACAAACATACCCAGGGTATCTTGCACGTCATATCTCAACATGGAAGGTCCATGACCAAACGTCAATATGTGACTAGGTCAGGGTGAGAATGTGTTGGTTTTACAGCAGGGTGTCTGTCTCTACATTATTGTGAACCGTACTTCCGTTAGCAAACAAACTTTCACCTGCCTGCAGCCCTGGAGCTTTCAAATAAATCTTTATTGACAATTGTCAAGAGCCTGAACAGTCTGCAGGGGCCACTACAGTGTGAGCACTCAAGTCAGGGCTTGATGTTTGTACACAAATCTTGAGCTTTGCCTGAACATTGCAGATGATTTACTTGTACAGTGGGAGTTGGAAGTCAACAACAATATTTCTCAAAAAACTATAGAGCATACGCCCAGCTGTAGAGGTGCTGGGAGGTGGATTTTGTGACCTTCAGATGGAGACAGGAGAACTGTTTCCCCCTCTTTCCAGTCTTTATGCTAAATGCTAAACTAGCAGACTGCTGGCTGTATCTTCATATTTACTGTACAGATGTAACGCTCTGCAAGAATGGAAGTGAGAATGTCAAACTACTGTTAAGGTCACAGCTGTGATTGTGGGGTTTTCCTTGTGCTCCACTGTGTTTTTCCCCCTCCTCTGTGTGTTACCGTCTGCCTCTGTGTGTCTGTGTCTGTAGCCACAGCCCTCCTCTGCTCTCCCCTGGCTCCTGATTACTGCTGATTGCCCACACCTGCCTCCCATCAAGCTCATCAGGCTCCAGTATATCTACCCTGGTCATTCATCCACTCATCCCCAGATCACTCAGTCATCTAGTGGTAGTAGCTCACTCAAGGTTGCTCCTTGTGTTCTAGTTTTTGTGCAGATTTATGCAGGCTCTCCTTTGCCCTCATCCTGCTCTCCTCTGTTTCAGTATCATCTTTACTGGTCAGCTTCCTCATCTGCCTGCCCGCTGTCTGACCGCAGTTCCCTCAGTCCTTCCAACTAACCACATTATTTCCGGTGATGGGCAAGCCTCCGAAAGTAGTCGAAACACAACCAGCAGCGAGTTTATGACACGGACATGCTTGCTAGTGTGAAACTGGCAGGTTTTTGAACTGAGTCTGGTTCTTACTGTCACCCGGAAACGAGGATGCAAGCCTGTAAGCAATCTGAGTGGACTTTAGCGTCACGTTGAGGGGCTTTCCCAAACTAGACGCCAAATGCCCCCCACTCTATCGATGCATTTAGTGCACAGGCAGATTCCAGTGGACGTAGCTAGGACTAAGTACCAACTTTGGGAAAAGGCCTTGGCTCATGCTTTCGTTGTTTTGCAAGCTCAGCTGTGTGTACATGTTTGACAGTTGCTCTCCCACGCTCAACAGAACATGCCTGTGCTGCTGCAGGGATGTTTTAGATCGTTCCACACCGTTTGGCCTCAGATAAAAGAGCTTGTGTGGTCGCTACCATGCTACTTGATCAGTAAAACAGTTAAGCTATTGAAAAGCTGTTTGATTTAGTAAATAGTGACGCTACCAAAAAATGTAGTTTGTTACTAATGACGCTATTTGTAGCGACGCTACTGCCCAACAGTGATTATTTCCTCCACACCTCGCCTCACCCTCTCCAGTCATTACTCCACACTCGCTGCCCTCTGCCCCAGCCAGCATCACCTCGCCCATCTCCACCTCAATTCCCATTGAACCTAAAAATAAATCCCTTTTAATTCTGTTCCTTAACTGAGTTTGTGTCTGAGTCACTCTGCGACAAATCATAACAACTACTGTTCATAGTCAGCGCATTGTGATTACTTCTCAGAGGCCTGCATGCCTGTATTATTCCACTACTAGTGTACATTTCATAAATCATCCAGCCCTGGATGGTGTAAATGCCTCCAGCACCCACATCAATGCCCTGCCTACATACCAACAGAGGATGAAGTGAAAGCAGTCTGTCCTCCAGGGATTACCACGTGAGTATTTTGCTTTTGTGTTTGACACTTCAAGGTGTGTCAGGTAAATAAAAAACGTAATCCGAGCCTTTCTCTTATTTTATACAGTTAATATTTATAATTTTGAAAAATACACCTACAAGAAAATAATATTAATTCCCCTTACACTAATTCACTGATGTGTCATCAGTTTGCTTAATAGGAGAGTCACTTGTGTCACTCTTGTTAAGGAAGGAAACCCATTTTCAGCATACACCCAACCAAAAATCTGCATATTGGATTCCAAGAATTTGACTCAGTGTGAAGAAATGAGGAAGCTGCTTACTGCTTATTAATTTTAGAAGGTAAAGGTTGGGTGTAGCTCACTGCAGATACATACAGAGGACTCATTGACAGTGACCGAGAGAAAACTGTGAGCTCACACAACACTGCAAGCTTGTCCTGGGAGCAGAGAGTGGCACAAAGGCTGGTGATAGACACCGACTCGTTAGAATAACATAGCAGGGGAGCCTACGTGCAGGCGGGCACACCGAGTCCCGTGCTCTCATTCAGAGCAGGAGAATTTGAGCTGCCAGGTGAGTCAGGTGAAAATTAGACCAGGGTTTCAATTGGGGCGTAGCCAGGCGCATGAGTGCAACACATACAGTTAATCAGCCTGCAGCGTGAGGAGTTCCTGCAGATAAAATGATGACAGTCCACAATTTAACTGTTCTGAAACAGTCTTACCACTCTTGCAGCAGTATTATTGTCAGCCATAGCAGGCAGCACAAAAACAGCCCTAAAATCCGTCTGTATGCCAGCTGCCCAGTGCCAAACAGCTGGTGAAGACAGTAGCACATTTAGTGGCTACAGAGCCAAATATTTCCCTCAAAAGTTAGTGGAGACAATACAAAACAAATATGCTCAAAGGTTGTAACTATTGAGCTTCATCAAGTAGCCACAAACACAACTTCAAAGGACTGCTATTCTTCTAGAGAACATGATATTGTGCTTTCAGGAATTGTCCCACATTTTGGGATTCACACTTATTTCTTTCTTGGCCAGAGTTATCAGAGAAAATTGATACCACTCTATTGTCTGCACACTGATCTTAAAGTTAAAGCAAGCAGGAAGTTAGCCTAGCATTAAGCCTTGAAGCAGGGGAAACAACTCTGTCCAGAAGAAGCTAAACCTCCTTCCAACAAATTTCATATAATTTGTTTTTAGTGAGTGAACTCCAGAGCTGCTGTAGCAGAGTTCTTTACCTTTGGACAGAGCCAGGGCTAGCTGCTGTTTACCCCCTATTTCCAGTCTATATGCTAAGCTAAGCTAAACTAGCTCCTGTCTGTAGCTTCATATTTATCATACAGACATTAGGAGTGGTATAGATGTTTTCAATCCAACTCCTGGAAAGAAAGCAAATAAGTATCTTCAAAATATTGATCTAACCCCTTCATTAGTAAGCTCTAGAGACAACACGTCAAGGACTTTCCACGTCAGGATATGACATGCAGTGTACCCTGGGTGTGTTAGTTGTTGACGTTCTGGGACACCATGTGAACTTCAGCCTGTTACATGCACTGTCTATTTTCAAAATACACATCAGTTTTTACAGGAAATGTACAGTTTGCATTCAGTTTCCTTTAAAATAAACTCACTACGGTCGTACAACACTGCGATTTGCGTTTTCCCCCCCTCAACAACAGAAGCACGTGGTTGGGTTTAGGAAAAAAGGAACAGGGGTTGGCTTTCTAATCTTATGGAAAGCAAAAATACCGGGTCCCGAGTAAAAGTTGGTGGTTGATGGACACATCAGCCAGCCCTCCCATCAGCCCTACTTGGACATCTGCCCCAATGAAGTTATGTTGTTGTCCTGCTGCATTTCCAGCAGCGACGGGCCCCGTATCGTGCTGACATGAAAGGACAGCTTTTTTTTTTGCCAGTGTCTGCTGCCAGAAGTCACCGACCAAGCACTGGTATTCGATGACTTCAAAGTGAGACCGAGTTGCTAGAGATGCTGGAGGCAAACCAAAAGCTGTGATTGAATGTCAGGAATTCTATTATGCTGTCGGCGTATGTTGGCAAAACGATTTCAATACGAGGGTAACAGTACTGCATACTGATATACTTTCTCTTATTTTACAGTAAATGTTACCAGTTATCTGATGTGCATAGATTAATAGTTTACCACCTACTCACATTAGATAATTAGTACATTAGTGAGTAGTACATTCAGAGTAAGGAACCACCCATTTTGAGTGTTATCACTTAAGTAGGTGTTAGCAGTGGTTATCAGTGTTATTGACACAGGTTAGAAGGCTCCCAGTTGGAAAAACTTAACGTTTCAACAATGCTGTGGTTACTGTGTAGTTATATTTATAGGCACGGAGACCACTTGGTTAGGGTTAGGTAAAGATCATGTCTGGTGGCACAAACAACGCTTTAAATGACTTGAACAATCGTTGTTGATTGTTGGTCTGGAACAGTTGTCTGCAGATATCTGCAGCTCGGCAGCCATCTTGCTCAGATGTCGGCTGTTTAATAAGGTGATAACGACACTCTGAACATGCCAGTCAGCGTAGCAGGAGCCTTCTAATCTAACGTTGATAACCACAAGGCTACTAACACCTGTGTAATAGAGTGATAACATTTGAACCAGGTAAAGGACCAAAAACAATTACGGGAAACAAGCTGATGCAAGTTTATAACAATCACCACATAGAGGCCTCAAATTATTTTTATTAGAGGGGGGGAAAGAGACTGTATCAGAGTGGCCCATGCCCACCCTGGTAGCTCTTTGGTAGCATCACTGGCTGGTAGGTGAATTTTTTCTCATAGCCTGAGTTAATTATGTCCCCTTGCCTTTAGCCTTTATGCTAAGCTAAGCTAATCGCTGCTGGCTGTAGCTTCATATCTAGAGAGCAATATCAATCTTCTCATCCAACTCTCAGCAGTAAAGGATATACGTATATCCCAAAATGTTAAACCATTGCTTTAAGCCATTCACCGCTCGTCTCTTCAATATTATTTTTGGCTGCGGGCCTGGAAGCCTATGGATCAAAGAGGATTCCTCTGTGAACAAGGAAAGCAATTTTCCAAAGTGTAGAAAACTTTGCAGCAGTATTCAATTTTACGCAAAGGCTTTGTCCAAACAAAACTTGGACTCCTCGCGGCTGGCATCCTGCGCGTTTGATTTACTGCACAATGCTCTCCCTCAGAACATTCGTACACGTCTTTGTTTCAGCAAAATGTCTGTTATTGTTTTCGTTGGGCTTTCAAAGGATTGGCGTGTCGAAACCAAACATAAACAAAGCGTTCCATAATGTGTCATTTTCCCCCTGATGTCCCCTCAGTGCTGCTGCCGCCGTATGAATGCACGTGCTCTTCCTCTTTTACTGCCATGATTATTTTCTTTTCATTTCAATATGCTTCACCCACCACCTCTAACAAAGGGCAGGTGCATCATCTGTAAAGTGATGACGTCACCTTACCTCTGCTTGTCTATAGTAGTACATTTCACCATCATTTCAGTTTGGCACATAAATTTGATTTCATAACTCCATATATTTGCATTTTGGGGCCTTCACAGGAATGGAAAAAATATTTGCTTACCATCACTGCAAATGCATGACTGATAAAGAGGAAACAGTAGAAGTGAGAATGACGACTGATTCCAGGAAACATTGTTGTGACAGTGTCACACTTGTTTATGAACAAACTGAAAGTTGTTGCTGTGTTGTTTGTTTCTGATTCTTCACTGAAGACATTTTGTTGGAAAACCAGTGCAGTCCGTCCACGGCTCACACTCGACCTTTTCCTCAGTGTTTCCCTGTTATTGTTTTCCCAAGATTTCAAAGGCAGAAGATAAAATACGAAGGGAACAAATTTTTGACAGATTCCACCCTCCTCTCAGAGCTTTCATGCACTGTGCAAACACATGCATTTCCCATAATTATTTTCTTTTTTTTTTTAACATCCACTCAGACCGGACGCCTCCCCTCAACCCCCAAAACAAAAGGTAGAGCGTAGTTTTCATTTTTTAACATTTGTTTTTTCAAGCCTTTTGGTAACAAACATCCCAGATCACACAGAGGGGTTGAATAGAGGGCAGACATGTCGATTCACCAACATGCTGAAGATCATTAGATCACACATGTGGATGTTTTCAATAAGTCATTGTTAGAAGGCTGAGAACTGAAGGCAACCACACAGATGGTGCGTTCAAAACCAATCAGCCGATCAGTACAAAACAAAATTTTTATCAATCCATTTGTTTCCAAATATAGCTTTAAATGGTTCAAATGATTTAATGGTGACACACATATGGTGACCTGCACTGATGATCATTTTATACCCTAATATTTATAATTATGATTTTTTTGTCCAGTCATTTTATTTACTTTTATTACATATTACTGAATTATTTGATTTTATAAACTATGGATACATTGCTTTAACTGTGTCTTGTAAGGTGTCCTTAAGTGCTCTGAAGGGCGCTTTTTTAAAAAAAAGCATTATTATTTAATTATTTAAATTAAAATGTAATGATAAAAACTTCTTAAAGATGAAACCACTTTGCAAAACATTAACTCACTGGGTTACACCTGGAACTGGGTATACATTAGATTAAAAGATGAATAATCGGAAGAACAGACATTTGCTCTGTGATAGTCTTGTGACCTGTCCAGGGTGTATCAAGCCTCTCACCTTATGTAAGCTGGGATGGGCTCTGGCCCCCGTGACCCCCAGCAGGATGGGCGGTTACGGAAAATTTATGAATGAAATGAAGAACAGACATTGCAACAATACTTTAGATAAAGTTATACATACACTCAAATACAAAATGTCATCAGAGTCGGTGAAGGTTGAGCAATGAGATGATATACTTTATAACACTGTATACCTTATGTGTCAGGCATCAAATTTCTCATAAAGCAACCTTTATAAATGGTTTGTAAGTTGTAACTAAAAGCTCTTTTAATGGTCAATAAATCATCTGAAGAGCAGCTACAAACCATGAATTAGAACAATGGTTGGGTTGCCAGGTTGTGAAGTGTCAGTATCCTGAGACTCAACTCCATTTTTTACTTAAGTCAAGAAGACTACCCTCATATATTTGCAGATTTTAAAATATTTAAATCCAAGATATGTTTTTTTCTTTGATGACTAATTCATCAATTGAATCAATTTTGAAGGAAAAATGCCTCACCAATTCGCTTATAACACCTTAGTCAAAACTAGGGGTGGGCAAAATATCGATACTGCAGACACAATAATTTTGTTTAGAAAATAGATTACAGGATTGATACCAAAAGAAGGATCTGCTTCTCTCTTCCACATTTTACTGCATGAGAAAAACTGTGTGAACAACGTTCTGTTGCCCTGAGCACATCTAGAACATGAACTGCTCCTCCACTGTTGTGTGCACTTTAACAACATATAGTCGCTCACACACAGCTCATTGTCAGGGGGAAGCTCAGGCAGGGAACATCCAGGTATACAGAAGCCTGGTGAAATAAATACTTTAGTCCAATTTGCTCTCTAGTGTTGGTTAATGTTACATTTTCAATCTGTAATTAGTCATCATCGTTATTAGCTGTTACTTTAGCAGACTGATTTTTGCCTCCCAAATCATGACACACTGCTCCTCCCTGTATGAAAGCACATATGCTGCTTTTAATAATACAGGGTATCAAGATTCAAGAAGTTTATTCTCAAATGCACAGTAAAAATACAGTGGTTTATACCACATAATGAAATTCTTAATAGTCAGTCACACAAAACGGTAATAATATTAGAGTCAAAGTTAGATTTTAAGAAAAATAAATAAATAAATAAGCAGGCACAAATAATTAAGTTTAAAAGTAAAGTATTGATATTGGTGATTCTGGCCTTGTATTACTTGGTATCGGATCGAAACCTAATTTTGTGGCATCACCCACCCCTGGTGCAAACCAACATTGTGTTTAATAACTGTAAATTAATTACATATTTTCTTTCTCAGTAACTGTAACTGATTACAATTACACTTATTTTGTAATTTTCAACTAGTTGCTCCCCAACACTGATTATATGCATATGTGATATTCAATTCAATTTTATTTATAAAGCATAAAATCAAATATCACAATTTGTCTCAGAGGGCTTTACAGCATAAAGCATCCCTCTGTCCTTGGACCCTCACAGCAGATAAGGAAATATTGCCCTCCAAATAACCTCTAACAGGAGGAAAATGGTAGAAACCTCAGGAAGAGCAACAAGACAGATCGCTGTTACAGGATGGACAGATAGAATAGGATAGAATAGAACTTTATTTATCCCGAGGGGGAAATTCAGCTGTCCAGCAGCATGACAGCACATATAGAGATTTATTTAAGATAAAATATGTCCATTTCACAGTCCAGCCAGTTGTGGCAGATGTGCAGGATGTTGTGTATACAGAACAGATCAATATAATAAATGCGCAGTGATAATATGACACTAACAGGTGCCATTCTGCTGCAGGGTAACTACTTACTTTTACAACTTTTGGTACTTTAATTGATCTTATACTGTATTTAGATAAGAGGTTAAAAGCAGGACTTTTGCCTTCTAACAAAGTATGTTATATTAAGGCTTTTATTCAAGTATAAATAAAGGATCAGAGGGTTTGCATCGTAGCTTAAAGGTATGATAATTACAAATAACTGCTGCTCTGTGTGTGTGTGTGTGTGTGTGTGTGTGTGTGTGTGTGTGTGTGTGTGTGTCTCTGATGTAAAAGCCTTTCAGCTCTCTGATTGGCTCTTTAGAAGGATGGGCCTCGAGCACGGACACACCCCACCAAAAAATTGCGTCAGCTACATTATATGAACCGTGACCCGGCTCCGATCTGCAAAGAGCTGTTTCCATAAAGCTGAACAAGGCGGTACTTCTGCTCCAACATCCTGGAAGACTTTACACATCCATGAGGCTGATGAGCTAAAACCTGCCGGAGCCGTTACGTTACCAGAATAAAAAACGACGCGTGAGAGACTAACTGAAGCTGCCGGGCTTTTAACGAGAGAGACACAACAAAAACCCTGAAGCCTTTTATTTTATTTTAAAAAACACTCAGCTGAAGTTTCAAGTCATTTCAACGGAGCAAAAAGCTTCAAGATGACTGTTTACTGAGTGAAACCCACCGGGAGACCTCCAGGGAAGTTCTTCCATCGCCGACAACTTTAACAAAAGAAGAAGAAGAAGACAAAGAAGAAGAAGAATATTTCCCTCACATCGCAGCCATGGACTCAGGAAAGGTAACGATATATTTATCCCGTGACTCATTTTACTACAAGACGCTTTTGAATCCTGTCAAACCAGTTAGGCTGCCTTTTCTTCCTCTGTGCTGTCAGTGTGTGCGAGTTCAGCGGGTTCACAGTATTTTTACCCATGAGGCATTTCCACATGTGCCGTGACGGAGTCAAGATGCAGCTAATATACATGCTATCTATTGCGTCGTTATTACCACGTTGTACTACAGTGTTGCTAAGTGCTTAAAACTTTATTTAAAGTATTTTTTGTTGCTTTTTATTACACACTGAAGTGGCTCAGTGCATCTCTGCACTAAATAGTAACCCTCAAACCGCTTCATTATATATAATTTCCTTAAATATTCACATAAAAATTAATTTTGCCGGTAAATTTGAGCTTCGTTATAGTTTATTTCCGTACTTTTCATGACGTCATAGTGAGTAGGGGTACGGAAGCCTTTGTGATGCCTCGCGCCTCGTGCTGTGTATGTGTATAAGTGTGTACTATGCAGTATTATGTCGCTGCAGACTGTAGTGGAGGTGGACTGTTCCTGTAAAAGAGGGCTACGTGACTACCTGTGACAGCAGCTATTAATAGCCAAGAGCCTTTTATAAGAGCCTCTAATAGCGGTGAGTTAGAAACAAGAAGTATTAGTGAAGTTAAAGTATCAATACAGCAACATACTACACTATAAGACACAAAACTGTACATAAGAAAAAGTATTAGTAAAGCAGGATGCTTCCTATCATTGTTACAATAGTGTGTATTGTGCAGTAGGTCTGCACATTTTTGTCATGATCTGTTAATCTGCAGATTATTTTCTTGGCTCATCCACGCTCATTTGGTCTTGAAAAATATGTCAGTACTGGTCACAGTTTCTCAAAGTGACAGTCCGACCGACAGTCTAAAACTCAAAGGTACACTGTTTGTTATTTTAACACAAAGAAAAGCATGCTTGTATGCACTGCTGATGGTCAAACAGACCAAAAGCCCAACAATAAAGTTAAACACTGCAATGCTGTCAGTGTGTGGAAATGTTTTTCTACCAGTTGAGACAAAGAAAATTCTCACATTTAAGACGCTAAAACCATGTAAAATCTGCTTTTGGTTTAGTGATCGCTTACGCTCTAGTATATTATTATTACTCTGGATTTCTCTAAAGAAAGATTTAAAGGGTTGTATGAATATTTTTCAGTTCAAGAAAATGTATAAAGAATAATCAGACAATATGAAGTTGTCAGGTATAATCTGCCCCTTGTGCTGAAGGTAAATTACTTTATAGGCTCTTGACTCTTGTTTTTCTGAAGTTACTTTAAATATTGGTTGTTTAAAAACTGTAATTGACAGACCATCTGTTTCTTTTGTTAATTTATATTTTGAGAAAGGGGCAGACAAAATATATATTTTTCTTCTCCCTGTTCCTTATCGGTCATGGAGTGTTTGTTAGAGTTGTTTTGATGGTGAATCTGATTAATGTGCATTAACATGAGTGAAACAAATATAAAAGAAATAAAATGAAGTAGTAAATGGTGGAAGTGAAGCAGATTATAGGTTTTTGGGTAAGAAGAAGTACAATGTTACCCCCTGAAATTTAGTGTTAGAGTTAGTAGAAGTAGAAAGTAGCAGAAAAGAAAAATACTTAAGTAAGGTACAAGTACTGCTAAATTGTTTTTCAGTAAGGGCTCTTAATACCATTTCACCACTGGCTGAGACACAGATAATTTACTTTAAAATAATTGTTCTATTATTGAAGTTGTTGACAGTTTTCTTTCAATCGATTTATCAGTTTAAATATTTCAGCCTCTGTTTTTGTTTTTAGATGGTTGGTCAGACAAGACAAGACATTTGAAAACAAGTTTATCCTCTTAAAATCTGCAATGTTTAATTTTATTACACTACATGATGAAACACAAAAATCATCTAATCAGTTTCTTAGCTGCAGCCCTAAACTCAATGCTGAGTATTTAAGACACACAAGAAGAGTATGTAGGAATATTTTTAATAATCTCTCTAGTAATAAATGCAGCATGATATAGTTATTCTTGACGTAAACAGTTACTAACCTCATCTATACCTCAGCGATAGTTATAGACTGTATTGCTCGGAAAGTAAACATGACTTATCTGGTATTATTGGTCTCTCCGGCCTGGTGTGGTTTGTGGTAACAGTTACATACACAGACAAGCTGCACAGTGAAGCACGTACGCCAGAAACCTTCCTCCTCCTACTTGGTCATTGATGTAAGACCAGTAAAACCCAGTGGATCAGCACAGGGCAGTCCAGTTTGACATGGTGGTCAGGGAATGTATCTGTCAGCAGACAGACTGTGATCACTTGGACCTGCAGCTGGACCGGGGGTTTGTTGTGGACGTGATGGGAACGGTTCTCTCTGTTCCCAGTTTCCACTGTGACACCGACACAGCAGATTTCCAGGGAGAGTGAGACTCCACCAAGGGAGTGCTCTGTTGCCAACCCTGGGGTGTTAAAGCCTCGACCCTTTCCTTCCCAGGCTGTTTGCTTCACTGCCTCTTTTTGTGTTTTGCAGCTTCCAGCAGTGTTGAGCTTTCTTTTTTTGCGAGTTTGTAGTTAAACAGCAGTTCAGCACGTGCTAATTAACGTCTCGTGGTCGAGATTTTCATACCTGGCCCGTACTTAGTGCTGTGCCTGGTTATGTGCAGATGGAGTCACGTACATGGAAACTTCAGGAAGTGACTCGAGTTGGCAGAAAGCTAAAACATAGTAAAGGAAGTGGTGAAACTACAGTCTGATTTCCAGTGAAGTATCATAAACTCAGAGAGGTATTAATGCTGCTGTTTGACATATTAAAACCTGCTCAGGCACCTATTGTTACAGTGAGGTGTTGTCCTGTGATGTCATGCAGTAGGCTTGTCACGGGTTTATGAGCATTTATGTCAGGTAGATTAACTTAATGTCGTGTTACCTTTTAGTTTGAAGTATTTTTTACTAACTTAAAGTTCCAGTGTGTAGGGATTAGGGTGTTTATTTTCAGAAATGGATTATAATATAATAAGTATGTTTTATTTAGTGTACAATCACCTGAAAATGATAACTATTGTGTTTTTGTTACCTTAGAATGAGCCATTTATATACACATAGGGAACAGGTCCTCCGCCCTTTTGCACTGCTATATTTCTACAGTAGCCCAGAACTGACAAACCAAACACTGGTTCTTGATAGGGCCATTTGCGTTTAGCATGAAATTGGTTAATTCAGGGTTTCTACTGGTTTGAATCACTGGGTCCGTTAGTTTTGGAGAGGAAGAGACTTTTGCAGACAATTCGGCTAACTTAAAAAACCTCCTAAACGTCTGGTTCTCAAGTTATCAGAGTATAAAGATGAGCACACGTCGGCAGGTACTGGGCTAGCGGCTGTCTGTGACAGGCCGAACAGTGCTGGAAAAACCCTGATTTGCAATTTGAAACCGCTTTATTTAGTATTTTTGACCAGTTTTAATCACCTGGTCTGTTTGTTTGGGAGAGGAGGAGACCTTTGCGGATAATTCGGCTCCTTGTAAAAAGTTCCTGAACACAATTAACACTGAAGAAATTCTAACTGGGAGAAGTTTCAGCTGGTTGCAATCTACAATCCTCACCACTAGATGCCACTAAACCTCACACACTGGTCATCTGAATCCCTTTCTTTCTGTGCAGCTGTATCCTAATTTGAATGCAGTTATTTCTCCTAATCGCACAGCTTCTCCATCAAAACACACCACGTTAATGACTTCACATTGTCGGCCATGTGAGAGCCTCATTCTCTTTGGGTCTGAAAAACTTAAACAAAGAATGAAAATGGTAATTGGGGTCAAGCATACAGTTGACCTGCCATGTTTTTGAATGAAACAGCCACTAAACATTTTATTCCCGACAGACTTGACAGCACAGGTATTTTGATTGGGAGTCCAGAGCCAACAAGCTGCCTCACGTTGTACAGACTTAATTGCACGAGCTTAATTCCTCTCCATCCACTGCCTTTCAGCCACCTGCCAACTCCTGCCTTCCTTAAGACAGTCCAGTAGATTTACTTTTATCTGCATGACTTGCTCCCTTCACTGTGTCTTATAGTGTAACTTGTCAGCTATGTTTTAATGAGCCTTAATGAGGCTTTCCTGTGAAAGTTGGGATCAAGAGATCTAGGAGGGTTTTAATTCAGATGAACACGCAAGCATGTTTAATTCACTTTCTTGAGAAGCGGGATGACTCTGCGCATCAATGTCGTGAACACATGGAGGAGACGGATGACTAAAGTGGTTCATGAAGGGCATAGCTGTGTCGCTCAGGGCCTCTTCTGACTTTCTCACGATCCAATAGAAATTAGCTCGCTTTAATATATCAGAACCCCCTGAACTGCGGGATGTTAACTTACATGTTTGACCTTTAAACGTTCGGTCTCACCTCTGACTTTAAAACATCCATTTCCTCTCATTGACTGCAGAATCAGTTTGATCTGTTTAATGTATTCTTAAGCTGTTACTGCATAATCACAGTATAGTATTGATAGATTACTAAGTCTGCTTAAATGCAAGCTTTATGGGATTTACTACATGGGAATATACTTTGTTAACCTTCAAAGTAAGCAGGTATACTCGTTAATTATTATTAAATAATTACACACAACACTGCTGCACTGTTGTATTTACTTGTGCTACTGGCACCCTGACACACCAAGCTGATGATCGAACATTGGTCAATACTGGGTTGTCGGTAGGCGTCTGTTGCCCTAGTTTTTGTGATGGGTACCGCACCTTTAACATGAGTCGGCCCTTGATGTCTTGTTTTCGGCCAATTTAGCATGTAGCATTTGAGACTGCAGAGCCTGTCGGTGAGAGAAATCCCTCTGATTGGCAGGTCAGCTCAGTGCACAAGCAGAGAAATGGAAGTGAGGAAAGTAAACAAACAACTAAAGTAAAGAGGGCGTGAAAACAAAACAAACTTGTTAAGACTATTTTTTATTAGTCATTGGGCTCTTAATGAGAAATTGTTTATAGTTGTGTTAGTATTTGCTGTTGCAGGGTAATATCCCTTATTATTTTAGTTTTCATTTTTGAATGACAAATACAGACTACCACCGCCAACTGGTATGGGAAGTTATTACCTCTCATGCAGGGGCAGAAAGTACATGCTACTTGGCCATCAGCTGTAGTCTTTGCGGTGTGTTTCAGTGCAACCTTTTGGCAAAGACACAGTTGATTTGAGTTGACACAACAATTGGCTTTTGTCGCAGCTAGTTCTTTGATGTTGGTTTGGTGTGACTGGGCCTCTACTACATATTGTCCACCCTTTCCAGTGAAAAATAAAAATAATAATTTTATATAGGTAGATGACAGGATAGTCACCATGTGTGAAATTTTGGAGTAAATGCTCTGCTGTTGATGATGATATTGATGATCGTGTCTTCTTATGAACTCAGGCTGGCATCAAAACCCACTTGAATTGAGTCTCATGTCTCAATAAACACAACACTTAAATAGTCCTAATAGCCCTTTTATTTGTATTAGCCACACTAGCTTCCTCAAACGCAGGGCCTAACTGTGAACACATTCATTATCTGATCTCACCATGAGGGGCCGAGGGGTCACTGGCCCTGACAGATAAGGCTTTAAAACACTTTTAATTTGTGTTTACTAACAGCACATGCAGCACATACAGAAAATGAACATCTTTTACATTAATTATCTCTGTGAAGACACTAGGACGTGTTTCACAGATCAAGCGCGCAAAAAGATAAGTTCCCCATTGTTCTACAGTGTTTAAATAATGGTTAATAATAACCAGCAGTACCTGGAAGCTCACACAATAGCATGGCACATATTCAAGTCTGTGTCATTTTGCGTATACTTGTTCGATATGCAGGTCTTTGGTAGGCAAATGTGCCCATCCCTTTTACACTATGATATTATTCATCTGCCCACAGTTACAGTAGAGACTTGTATAGAAGAAAGCTGCACATGCACATAAATGAGTTTTACCAGAAGTGTAAACCTGAACAAAATAAAATAAATAAAAATATTACTGTTTATAAGCTTATTATTATTATTATTATGTATTATAAGCATCAGTTAATAGTATCCTAGATTTAACTTTAATAACAGCAGTGTCAAACTGTGTGAATGCAGAACATTATGTCCATGGGAGAAAGATATTTGGAAACTGTCCCTACAGCACAGCTCAGCATGAGGAAGCTTTATAGCTGTACAGGGCTGAGTGTAGTGGAGATGAGGACAAGACTCATATTGGATTCCTCACAGCTGTGTAAGCTGACACTGTAGAGGTGACGTGTGGAATAACGTGACGGCAGCAGTGTAGGCCATCACCAAGAATCCGGCTCACTCTGGTGAGAAGGAAGTGAGTTGAGCCCATATACAGCCTGCTTCTCCTTCTTCTTCTTCTTTTTTTTAAACAATTAGACACCGCCTGACCCGATTCCGAGGAAACCCTCGTTGAGTCTGGATGTGATGAGTCACAAACTTGTAAAAAATACTACAAAGCCCCTCTGTTACTCACAGGAAAAGAGGCAGAAACTGATGCACAGTTAAGCAGAATTTGTTGAATTGAAAAAGGCTGTTGATGGTTATCAAGAAGAGAAATTTTGACTTTTTGTTTACAGTCTTCTGCTGGCGTTAAATTTACACACTTCAAGGGTAATTTAGAAATTTGGAGCTGCCTTCAGGATGCTTGCTTAAATATTTTTCCTTTGTCGGCTGCTGTATTGACTTTACTGGTTAAACAAGATGTCGGTTTACTCATCGCGTTAGGATGAAAAGACACAGCTGGGATGTTTAAGCAAACCTGTGGCAAAACAGTGGTCAGATATCAGGGATGGGAAGTAACTAAATACATTTACTCAATTACTTTATTTTAAGCGCAATTTTAAAATACTTGTAATTAACTCAAGTAATCCTATGTAATGTGACTATACTTCTACTCCACTAAATCTTAGAGGGAAATATAATACTTTTTACTCTATTTGACAGCTTTAGTTACTAGTTACTTTTCATGTTAAAGTTATACATAATTACAAAAAGTTTATAAAAATACAATTTAAGAAGGATTTCATGTTTTTCAGTAAAACTAGGCTGTATTAAGCATTAAAAAGATGCAGATATTTTTGAAATTGGTGGTACATGACCAGAAAAAAAAAAACAGAGAAAAGGGGCTGTGGCATTTGCTTTTTCTCAAGAGGTAGAAAACCTACAACTACCAGAATGCACTGCGCCACACTGGACCAATAAATGCTTCCGCTGGTGGATGACTACAGACCGTGCTTCCACTGTTTCCTGTATTGTAAAAATGGACGCTAAAAAACGGACATCAAACTCTAAAACTAAGCAGTGCTGATGAGATTTGAGCCAAGATTCTACGTTGCCTATTTCTCGCCTAAAATGTTTTCAGAAACATGATTTAACTCACTGTTTAATTGTAATGCGAGATTGTTTGTTACCAGCCAGTCCCCTAATGTTTTCGGACGGGCAATTTGCATAACATCATCTACCAGTGAGAGTGTTTATTGGTCCGGTGTGGCACAGTGCATTCTGGTAGTTGTAGGTTTTCCACCTCTTGAGCAAAGCCAAGCTGCAACCTCCAGGGCTGAAAAATGAAGCCAACAAGGAAGTGCCAAAAACTGCAGTTCCTTTAATGGCCACTAGAGGCTGGCTCCAGAAGCCAGTCAATCCCCTCAGACAGCCATGTTAAAATTCCCAACTTTACCGCAGAAAAAAACATGTTTACAGTCAGGCACAAAAAACAGTTTAGGTCTCTATAGCTCATTTCCCTCTTCATGACGGTGGAGGAGGGAGGATTTAAAACTCATCCATTTGCATTTTATTAAGGCTTAAAGTTATGCATAATTAACAGTGGCATGCTTTGAGTGACAGGCTGTTTGCAGATAGTGTCCACAGCTTCTCAGTAAGATGCACCCGTTCATCCAAATATGGTCACTCATGGCTCCAAAAAACTGAGATGGCAACGACTGAAATGCTGAACTCGAAGCTTTAAAACAGGAGCCCACAAACCAAAGGGTGATGTCACGGTAGCTACGTCCGTTATTTATACAGTCTATGGCAAAAGCAAATGCTACAACCCCTTTTCTCTGATTTCTCTGATCACGTAGCACCAGTTTCACCCACGTTTTAGAGAACCACTAATTTCATAACATCTCTTATAGGAGCTGTAAATGATGACACTGCAGTATTCATATCTAATGACATGTGGGTAGATGACATTTGTATGTAGGTTAACTGCAACAGTGTTGTTTGCCACATTTTGGATTTCCCCTCACTCTTATAATTTTACCACAACATCCTCATATTTTAAAGGAGTTACGTCACCTTTCTGTGAACTTGTCAGAGTTTAAGTTACAGTTTCCTGGTTTGGCTCTCTGTGTGATTAAGCATCAGCACTGTAGATGTATTTCCCTGAAAAAAAGACATATAATAACCAAGTATGTACTTTTAGGGTTAGCAAGAGAGAACCCAGGATCATGTTTTATGTTTGTCGAGTATCAAAGATCAATGTAATGTTTAAAGAGGTTTTGGATGTTTTGGCTCAAACATAAATAGTGAAGCATTGGTTTATGTCAGCTGTTGTAGTTGCACATATCCTAATTTGGAGATAACTACTCTTCATTTCCTCATTATACTGTTTGGTCTTTCATCCAATAAAAGTGCCTGTGATTTGACTGTGTGATTGAGACAGGGGATAGCATGGTAGAGCGTGAGCTGCTGTTTATATAATAAATGTTTACACTCATCTTTGTTTTCCATTGAGCTAATTTACCTACATGGCGTGCTCTGTCACTTTGCTCTCTGTGAGTCCTGTTGACTGCTGTCAGTGTGCAAAGAGTCTGTAGTGCCAAGCAACCAAGGCCACTATCAGCAGTGTTAATTGTATGACAGCAATGACTAAACAAAAATTTCCTTTCTCTCTTCCCACACCATGTTTTACTTTTCACATGCATCACCCTGATGGGCAGCATTTACAGAAAGCAAAGGTACGGGAGGAGAAAATAGTTATTAGACTCACGAGTCTCTTGATCCCAACATACCAGGTGCTGATGCTGACATTTGACACTGCAGTGAAAATTTTCCATAAGTGTTTAGTTTGGAAAATGCACTGGCAGCACCACAGGGCATTGATTCAGGCTTTGGAGAAGAAAAGTTGGTTTTTCGGGAGCAGGATGGGAAATTAGCATAAACCACAGACCAACTGCTGCTGGGTTTAAGCCTGGGTTTGTCTGTAGTAAAACTATCTTTTGCCAGTTCCAGTTGGAAGTTTTTCTCTTTTTTACATTGCAAATGATATGGTAAAATAATGAAAATGTGTACAAACGTCACTGAGATGTGTAAAGGTTGGATTCCCCAAGCGTTTAATTACTTCCCCTCTATACTGGCAGTAAAGGCTTTTGTGTCAGGACTAAAAAATGTCTGTAAATCTCTCTGAACTGCTTTAAAGCCGCTTTCACACCACCGTGCTGTAAGTGTGTTCCTCCAAGCGTTTTAAAAGTAGCCTGCCACTTCAGTGGGTTTTTTCAGATAATTTGTCAGTCATCGAAAGTTGGGTGGAAATGTTTGTCTTCTTGTCAGTATAAGTTGCTAGTGCAGTGTTGCTCAACTCTGTGTATTCAGACACCAACATTATCAGCACCTCCATGTTGTCTTCTTTCTGCTTCCATGATGCCTGCCCCTTCTATGTGATCTGTCAAACCGCCAGAAGTTCAACACTGTGAACTCTTCGTGGCAGAGTGACATCTGTGTACGTTCATGTGGGCAGCAGCAGCTTTATACCCCTACCGCCATGCTCCTAACCACTTCCCCTCTGCTGCCTTCCACTCATTGAAATGATTGGAAGATGTGAGAGTCCCGGCAGTGGAGTGAAAACCCTTTTAACTACAAGGTGTTAACTACCCATTTTCAAAATCTGTCTTGTACTTATTTTCAAAGTTATGTCATGCTTTAGTTATAATTCATAATTATTATCTATAAATATCCCATGTGTTGGGTTTTGTTTTAGAAAAATTGTAATAGTTATTTTGCCTCTTACGTCAAAACACAATCCTTCTAACAGAGAGAATTCCTATTCCTGTAATCAGCTTTATACATCTAGATTAGCGTGGTATGCAGTGTAATGCCAGGACCTTGTGAGCGGCTAGCTTAGCCATCATTTGGAAGTGAACAAACCCAAAAACTCCATTTAGAAGTGTAAACAAAACTGAAAAGCTGCAGCTGAGTGAAACACGCCCACGAGGTAACTAAAGGTAAAGAGCTGAGGAACAAAAAGAGGACTGGTCACCGGAGATGGCTTTGAGACTGTGATCATAAAATAGTTTGTTAGGGTGTGACTTCATTGTTTCTCCAGCAAGGAAGTCACGTATTATTGTGCTGCGTCTGGTTTCCGTATACGTGGAGCAGTATTAAACTTCCCTGCTGTCAGGTAGTAGAGGAGCAGGGGAGGTTTGGCTGAATAAAAAGGCCCAAAACATTGTGAGTAATACAAATCTGACTGAAAGTCACTGGCTTATACAAACAGTATGGGTGGACTGAGGCCAGGCTGAGGGAGGTCTCCTGGTATCTGGGTTAAAGGTAAAGATGTCACAGAGGACTGCTTGATTTCACTAAAACACACCCTGCCATCCTCACATTTGACATCAAACATCCACATTAAAGGGATTTTTGGAAATAGTTGCAGCTACTCCCTCGAGGGGGCCCGATTTAACCTAGTCTCCAGTGATAACTGTTCCCAGAGGGAGAAGACAGGATTTCTGTGTTTATAGTAAAATACAGCTGGTAGTTGTTCACTGAAACCTTGTGCTGTTTCTTGTTCATTTCCAATCAGCAGTGGCTCAACAGAATGACATCAGATCTGGTTGGTCTCCTCAGCGGCAGTGTGGCCCCTTTAAGAGCCCAGCTCACGATGCTGAAAAGCGTGTGTGTATGTGTTTATATACAGTTCTGTCGTGTACTTGATGACCCTCATAACAAGAGACCCTATTGGCTCAGAGGTGGAGGCGGGTCTTTGAGTGTCTTTAGCCAGGCCCACTGAAAACGCTGGACTGAAAGCTTCCAAATACACACAGAAGTTTTCTTCCTCCCTCTTCATCATGCAGGAGAGGAATTCTCGTCCCCCTGAAACAAGCTGTTGACTCGTGTTACCCAGGCTACCTTTGTCACCAGGATTACTGCTGCGCTTTAGTCATATTACAGACGAGCATGCACAGTAATTTAAAAAAGTTTTAAAGGATTGTCCTTTTAATGAAAACTGGTGGGGTTGATCTTTTGTTTATCTCCTTTTATGGAAGCTTAAATGAAAATTCCAGAGATTCAAGGTTGGAATCAGAGTCTTAAAGGGACAGCTCACCCACCAAATCAAAATTACTTATTTTCCCTCTTACCTGTAGTGCTGTTTATCACTCTAGGTTGCTGTGTTGTGAGTTGCTGAGTGTTGGAGATATCAGCTGTAGAGATGTCTGCCTTCTCTCAAATATAATTGAACTAGTTGGCACTCAGCTTGTGGTGCTCAAAGTGGAAATAAAAGCATTTGAAAAACTCAACAGCAATGGTTTTCTCCAGAAATCATCACACGGGGTCTCATTTATAAACATTGCGCATGGACAAAATGAGACCTGAAAGAGCAAAAGTTGTGATCTATTAAAACAGACTTGATGGGAGAAACTTTGACCCATGCTTATGGACATTTTGGACATGGTAAATTGGCGATGCAGATGGTGAGCTGGAAGCTAGATGATAGAAATTGTTGATTTTCTTATTGGCACAAGCCATTTTTGGATTTTGTCATTACATACATTGATGATTCACAGACCTTGCTGTGAGCGGTTTCATGTGGGAACTATTTTCTTGCTACTGATTGTGGAAGCACAGCGCAGTGATATGGCTGGCAGGTCTCAAGGGCTGATATCTCAACACTCGACAGCTCACACTAAAACAATCTAAACTGATAAGTAGCACTACAGGTAAGAGTAAAAATATATTTTGGATTGTGGGTGGGGGATTATTACTTTGGGGAAATAAATAAATCATTTCGTAAAATAATCAGTATTTAAAGTGACTATACACAGTATTTTTACATGAACAATGGGTTACATGATAGGGCAAGCTTCCTAGTGATAAACCAACAGAAAATAATCTCACTCTGCTTTCCCCTGTAGCTCTACAGAGTGTGGGAGCATCTCTTTGCTCACTGTTTTGGCTAACAGTCTACAAAGTTTTGGTTAAGTCTTACCGTCTCCAGATGCAGCAGGCAGATGTTTATGTAGTGAAATGGCTTGGAAAAATCCACTGTACACTTCCTGCTCAGCACCATACAGCAGACACACAAAGTTGGCGACTAGCTAGTGAACACACTGAAGCATGTGGCAGCTAAAAAGTGGTGGTGGAGACCAAAAACAGAGTTAAAAGGAGAGTGAATATTGGACTTATATTTCCTACTTGGGCAGCAGCAGTACTTTAAATTGATGCTAATGTTGACTTTAATTTGCTGGATATGAAATTATGAAATGAAGTGTTTGCCAAAAAGTTAAACATTTTTTTCTTTTATTTTTATTGGATTTTTTAATTAAAGCACGTACTTACATGTAAATAAACAAAGCCGACCACCATAAACCACACCAAGACATAAAGACAGACAAGACAGAGGAGTATAGAAAACAATATCCATTTAAAAAAAAAATTGCTGCAGAATATTACAACTAAGAATGAGTAAGCCAATAGGTTTAGAAGAAAAAATAAGAGATAGTACAGCAAAGTGGCATAGACATCAACTGAAGTCAGAGTTGTTGGAGGAAAAAGTGTAATGGTTCCCAAAGTCACTAGAACTTGTCCTAAACTCGCAACTTTGAAGGAGATAATAATTATGTAATATTTAAAAATATTACCTATTCAAATGTGACTCAAGTGCAACTTACAACATACAGAGATAAACTGATAAGCTTCTCGCTCAAAGACACCTTATCAGGATCAACACCGGCTGTTACAGGTCTTTTGTTTATGAAGATCTAATCTCGTGGTGGTTCAGAGGACTTCAGAGACTCGTGGTGTCCTTAGTTTGTGTCCATTCTCACTCGGGTCTACAGGTGAAATTAGAAAAATAAGTAAAAGTAAGCAGGTTTGATCCTATGCTACACAACTATTAGTGTCCTGGCTGTGTTTTGGATGCAGTTATTTAATTGCTGTTTGTTTTGCTGATCATGATAAAGACAGGTGACATCCAGCCTTGTGAAGGTCAAATCCTCTGTTGCCACAACATAGGGAACCTATCTGGTGTGAATCACGGTGGAAAAGGATTGGTGTGCAAATCACAGGACTAAAGTCTAAACATTAATCATCCAGACATGATGACTGATGGTGAGATATGAAAGATGGAAATAGCAAGCCGCTCCTTTTCTATTTGTGTTCGCCCAAAATTAATCTGAAGTTCATGCACCTTTTTTTCAAAATAACACGTCAAACGTGACGTTCGTGTTGAATCGCTGCTTGTGTTGTCAGGTCGTTTTCTCCATCAACTCCGAAACACCCAGACATAAAGTTAGTAGAAGCGATAGCAGATTTGAGTGAACAACAAAAGGTAAATTGTGGCTAGAGGCTGTTTTTTTTGTGTGGTCTGAAAGGAGGAAAGAGACAGCGACATACTTCACTCTGGTTTATTAACTTTTTGGTATGAGGAAAATCTCTTCTAATCTTCTGGGCCCGACTGAGGTCGAGCAACAAGTGAACTCTGTAATAACAGGAACAGGAACACAGACAATAACATGCAGACCTGGGTCCAACCTGGACCTGTTCCAAGATGTGGGTTTATTCAGTTATATCTGGATAAGTAAAACCTGGAGCCTCTTCAGACCTGACCAGAGTGTTTCTTAGTAAAAGTTGCCCACATAGCTCAGTAAACTCGCCTCAGGGAACAGGTGTCTGTCTGAGTGCTGGCTGTTGGATGTACACATTTCTCCATCTCTTCCTTGTTTGTCTTGTTCCTTTAGGTGTTACGAGGCATTGCTCATGGGCCGCCCAGTTCCACCGTGTTGCGTAACAGAGCCTGATAACAAACATCTTTAGGATATTTCAGGATATGTTTGACAGTGCATTCATTGTACTCGTTATAAACACGCGGTGAGGATAAAGTTAGCATTTGACCAACTTGAACATTTTAAATCAGATGTTTTCAGGGCGACAGAGGCTCGACCGCAAGTTTAAAAAAAGTCTGCGATACGGCGAGATAGTCAACACTCTGTCCCAAAAATTCACTTTAACTTCTCATTTTGTAACCAAACACTGTATATGTACAGTAAGAGTTTTTAGTTCAGTAACATGTATCGTCCAAGAAATGGAAAAGATGACGCAACTGTTAGTCACACTGTTTGCACTCATCCCAGCCCTTGTACAAATGATTGTCCACTGTGTTGAAATGGTGTATAACTGGTCAGACTGGTCTCTTTACTGACATGACTTTCCCTTCTCTCTATTGTCTTACAGCAAATAACGTTTCCGTTGATGATGTGTGTGGGGGCGGCTGTGATTGGCTCCCTGCAGTTCGGCTACAACACTGGTGTCATCAATGCCCCTCAGAGCGTAAGTTAAATGTCTTCAAGCATGTTGTTCATACACCAAGAAGATTTTGTGTTGCTTTTTAACCTACAAAGATTTAATATAACTGGGTTTGTAACAGGGGTGGGAGACATATCAATTATACTAACGAGTATCAGTGAGACTTGCAATTATTATTATTATATGGACTAAAGAACTGTTATTGTGTTTCCTGCTCACAGTGAATAAATCCTCACATTTAATGGTTTAACTTTCCGTTAACTGCTAATAAATAACTGTTGAAAAAACATCAATACATCTGCCCCGAGACAAGCCAGGTGCTTCAAAATAAAAGCACCAGTGGTTCTACTTTTATTCAATTGTTTATAACAGTACTTGATTTAACTTTATTATAAAAATACTCTAACTTTATTATCACAATTTAACTTTATTACAACAGTTCTTTATTTAACTTACTATAACTGTTCTTTATTCAACTTTATTATATCAGTTCTTTATTTAACTTTATTATAACAATACTTGATGTAACTTAAGTATATCAATACTTTATTGAACTTTATTAAAAGGCCATCTAAATTATCTGTATCGGTATCTGTACTCGGAATAGGGAGTGTTTAAGCCGCATGTGGGTAGGAAATAAAGAAGAAATGGGTGAGGTCTAACCAGAAGTTGTCATTTTAACCCTGAAATTGACATGGGTTGATCAGAAAATGCTATATTTATTATTTATTAGGAAGCTTTTTGCACAACAACCTCATGATTGAGCCTCAGATCATTTCTGATCACAAGAGTGAGAGATTAAACACAGCAAAACAAATGAGGATTTTCCATCATCATGTGTACTGACACATTTTATTCGGATGATTCTTGTACTTGTAAAAAGTACATTATCCCGACTAGATACTTGTTTTATCAGAGTACTCAGCTCAATCGCATTTATCATGACAGTTTTTAAAATTTAACTTTGTAATAACTCCACTGTTTCATGCTTCATTGTGACAGTAGTAGTCATAGTTTAGTATTGTAGCAGCAGATTGAAAAATTTGAGATATATAGTGTGTATCTGGATACAGCCAGAAAACATTTCAATATTACTTCTTGGCCATGTTCTTCAGCACTAGTGTGTTGTATAGGTAGGCTATCGGTTATACAGTAGATCACTCTCCTGTCATCCCAGCTCCAGTACTGTATGTTCACTCAGTTGTTGACTTGGAAAACAGCGCAGAAAGTGGAGGGGGGTGGGGTTAAGGGGCGAGATAATAATAGCCACATTCAGGCCTTTAAGGCCCAAGGACATCTGTATTAACAGACTCTGTGTGATTCCTGTGCAAAAGAGTGTGTCCATGCCCAAACATGGACCTCTGCCGACCAACAGCAGGCTGGGAAAAGCAAGACGAGACAAGAGAAAGGAAATTAGTTTAAGGAGGTAGACGGTCACCTATCCCCATAACATTGCACAGCAATAGAAAAGATGTTTTCTTGCCCCCCCTCAGACTTAATCTACATTAGTTTTACTAGCAGACAGGTGCACTAAAGAAACTCATTTCCTGGGGAATGTCAATATTGCATCAGTAACCTCTCTCTGGCTAGTTTGCATTGGTCTGAACACACCCTGTGGCTACACAGCTGTCTGTCCACAGGTCACAGGTGTGTCACCAGGCCAGAGCTCCGCCTGCACTTTTAAATACCATTTACATGCAGAGTCCACAGTGTGCTGGAGACTGACTGTCACACTGATCTACAGTCACAGCAGCTGTTTGTGGCGCTCTCCCTGTAACGACAGACTGATTTTCATCTGCTCGTCTACTGTCACCACACTGTCAAAGCTGTCCTGGACTTTGATGTGAAGGACGCTTTGTAAATGAGAGCAGCTTTCATCAATTGTCTCTCTGAATAGTAGGGGGAAGACAGGATATATTCACTTACTGACATGAGACAGACAGAAGCAAGAGTCTGGGCAGAGATGTGATCTTTTATTCATTTCTTCTTGAGTCAAAAAGAGTAGAGAAGTGGGCAGCAAAAGTTAAAGAGGGAATTTTAGGCCTTGAGTCATGTGTGCAAAAATTGTGCAATCATCATGAATTGTGCAAACATTATGAAACTCAGTATCAGAAAACAAAAACTCAAGACTTCTTAGGGTGCTTTCAGACCTAGAGTTGTCTTGCTTTGGTCCCAATCAGGGACTAATTTTTGTTACAAAGTTCCATAATTACCTAGAGTTGGTTCGTGTTCTCATGGCAGCATTTACAAGCGGACCAGATCAAATGTCTCATGCTAAAGAGCTGCTCTTGATTGGTCAGAATTTCCATGAGGGAAAAATCCAGGAAGTAAACAAAACGCTGAAGAAGAGTACACTGTCAAGATAAATGTGACACTTTCTAATGTCACAATGGAGGGACAACTACGCAGGTTGATTTTAGCGCTGCTCATCGTGGACTATATTGCTGTCATTGTTCATTTGAGTCAAAGCATACAGTTTGAAAACGAGGCGCGGCTCCAACTAGAAAACAATGTTTTGATGCATTGGATGTGCTGAATGTGCATATTAAGGCAGTACAGGAGGAGGCGCACATTAATAATCCTCCAGGACTGTAACATGCTCATGTTTAACCCAAACAATGTGTCATGTGACTGCAGTTGGTTCAGATCAAGGTCAGAACCAGAGCTCATTTGTAACCGCAACGAAACCACCTCTCCAAGAAGGTCTCGGTCCGGTCGTTTTGGTGCGCACCGTAGTGCAATTGCTGTGTTCACACCTGCCCAAATGAACCGCACTGAGGGGGCAAACAAACTTGAGTTGGATCAAACCGAACCAAACAGGGCAATTGTAAAAGCACCCTTAGTTTCAGGTTATTGTACACTAATGAAAACATAGTTACGAATATTATATTCCTTTTCTGCCAATACATGTCCCGAAATCCTACACACCGGACCTTTAAATAATCATTGCAGTTACTGGTCTGTCCATTCTTACTGAAAAGTACAGCTGCAACCATTACTCTATTAATCTATTATTCGATTAACTGAACATTAATTTGCTGGTTTCATGCCTCCTAAATTGGATAACTGGACACTTGGATTTTTGTACTGTTGGTCTGATGAAACATACCATTTAAAAATGTCACCTTGGGCTCTGGGGAATTACACAACCGTACAGTAGCACCTGCATAGAGAAGCTTAACAACACGTGACCATCACTGTGTCACATACTGGCTGAAACATCCACCTGGATCATAACTACACATTTAACCTTTTTCTGACATTTTACCAGCAAAAAAAAAAAAATCTAGAAAATAATTCAACTAGCCGTTAGTTGCAGCTGCTAAAAAGTAAATAAGACTTGCTGATATTTCATAATACTTAATCCAGTATTTTGCCTCCACAACACTGCAGTCATTAGTGTAGCACAGATTTGTCTCCATCGTGAAAACAGCACGTGTTCGGCTTCACGCAGCTCAGCTCAGGCGCTCTGAGTGCCCTGTGAGTGGCTGAGTGAGGGGCTGCAGATTGAGAGGGAGGCGGCAAATATGTGGTCTGTCACACACTGGGCTAGTGTGAACCTGCCCTGCTGGCTCTTTATCCCCTTTCCCAACACACACTCGCACACACACGCTCAGAGTTCTGAGCAACGTCACATGCAGAAAAACTGTTACTTAACACTGGCTCATAATCCCTCATTCGTTAATGACCCTTTAAGAGGCTATAACTTTACAAATACAACTTCTGTATAGCAACAGCCCTTCAGATTGTCACCCACACCTCTCCCTCCCCTCTGTGCTCCAGTATTTGATAAAGGCTGCAGAGATGCTGCTGCCTGTGACGCAAGCTGTGCGCTGTGTTACAGCGTCTCTGATTAGATACGCTTTTTCAAGGGCCAAGCTGCGGCTCCCCGTCATCCTGCTGCATGTCTGCCTGCCACAAAGCAAATAATGTCCTTGTTTGGAAATTTAATGGAAAGGTCATCTGTGTTTTGTTTATATTAGTTTTAGTTTTAGTTTTGGAAACATATTTAATGCTAAAGTTTAAGGCTTCTGCAACCCCCTAAAATTGCTGCTGATGGCACTCAATAATTTGTTCCCCCTGATGAAGCAACACATAACAGAAACACTGCGGCTAAAATATGGCTTCCTGTGTGCTACATTATTTTCAGGACCTACTTCAGATTCAAGAACTTTTGTATTTAAAAAAAAAAAAGTAAAAACTAACCAGAAAACAACAATAAACTCTTTATTATTTTATCACTTGCTCAAAGACAGAGTATTTTCCTTGTTTGAATTGAATTTTCATCCTGTGCGTGCTGAATACAGTGCTCACCTTGACAGCCCGGCTACCAGCCAGCACTGCTGACAGCATGAATAGACAGCTTGTTTCATTGTGTGGTTAGAGCCAGCTGGTGCTCGAGACTGCACGGTCTATTCACAGAAAGAGATTCAGGAAGAGAACAAAAAATAATTATGTAACTTCTCAAGATCAGCCATTCAAGTTAGTCAAAGTGTCACTTTGTCACTGTAGTTTTGGCCTGGTGCTTACACTGAATGACATATTGTTTCACCTCATTTACTCTCTTTGAGATGTAGGCGATAATTCAGACAGAGGTCTGGAACCGATCTCTATACAGTGCCTATAAAAAGCAACCCCCCCACCCCCTGTTTAATGACCTTGAATCAGAGAGGACTTAAAGGGATAGTTCGGATCTTTTGAAGTGGGGTTAGTGGGGTTATACTTATACATAGTCAGTGTGTTACATACAGTAGGTGTCGGCTCGCCCCCTTTTTTGGCCGAAGCAGCAGATACTGAAGCTAAGCAATGTACTGCTGTGAACAGGGGCTGCAACAAAACACATCATAGCCACCTAAAAAATCATCAAGTGTATGCTATATTGAGAATATTTTCACTTCTCTACCTAGCTGCAGATAGCTGCCTCTGATGTGAACGGCATTAACGTCTTCAGTTCCCCATCTATGCTCAAGTCAAAGCCACCAGACTCCATTGAGAAAAACAGTGATTTAACATTGCAGAACGCAGGAGCTGCTGGTCTACTGCTGCTTCTAGAAGTTAGTTAGTTTGTGATATTTTGTGAATTTGGTGAATCCAAACAAACGCTTTTAAATGCCAAAGTGACACCATAACACAAACTAAGTGATTGAGGCAGTGGTAGACCAGCAGCTCCTGTTTTCAGCGATGTTAAATTGATGTTTTTCTCAATGGAGTCTGGCTTTGAAGAGAGTGCGTCCACAGCAGCACATTGATTTCCCTCTGTGTCAGACTGCAGCCTGTTTCCAAACTGGGAGCTAGCCAACTGACCTCCCCTGTATGTAATATACTGACTACAGATAAGTACCTCATATAACCCCACTCCAGAAGATCCAGACTTTCCCTCTAATGTGGCACTGATGAAACGAAAAGGACGCCAAATAAAGGTGTCTTTATTCTGCAATCAGGAACTCCCTTAAACTGCACACAGATGATCTACATTTAACTAATAATGTGACTTCTAAAAACCAGCTGGCTGCACCACTGATGATTTAGATATCTTATTAAATGGGGGTTATTTAGGACAATTTGTAGAGGTCATTTTCTGCTGATTGGTGTCCAAGAACCACACTAAATTTGCTTGGTTTTAAACAGTAAAACATGAGAATTTACAAGAGAGGGTGAACACTTTTAAGAGGCACTTTATATTCATGGATTCTGGTCCGGTTGTTTTCAGTAACCTTCCTTGAAAACTGTGGTGGGAAAAGTATTGAACAGTAGAAAATGGAGGCAAATCAAGTTTAAGTACCCTTAAAATTGTGCTTTAGGCACAGTTGTTGTGTAACTGTAGTTATATTCACCCACTGCTTTTAAATGTACAAACACAGATCAGCAGGAGCTCTTCTAAATAAGGCAGTAGATGCTATCGGTACAGTTCAGTGTATGATAACATACTTGTGACACCATCCAGGTCTTGTGAGCGCAAGTTGATAGTGGGTATGACCCCAGGCCTTGTGTGGAAAGCATCAGAGCCTCATCCTTTAGGTACCCCTTCACCATAGGAGATCCTTGTCAAATTACAGCATCGATATTCATAACTAGTTGGCAAGGACACTGCTGAGCTTTTATTCCACATTGAGCACGAGTACATGAGGTGCTCTGGAACATATACGAATATAGGTGATGTTCCACTATCGCAGAGGCACATGATAGAGCTGAGTGGACATTTGGTAACTAGAGAGGTGGCGGTGACGGGGGGGGTCAGACATACTGGTGAGGTCACAGAGTTATGAGCGGTTGCAGACAGGGTGGTGACCTTTCTGAATCATATGAGAGGTGTCACCATGACGCACACATAAACAGACTAGCTCGACTGGGCGTGTTTGTCAACAGTCATCTGATGGGGACAGAGGAAGAAACCTGACACTTAACCATGGCTGGTGAACTTCCTGGTTGCTGGTAAATGGCAAAGATCATACAGTGCTGCCATCAGCTGGTCACACACTACACACACAGCTCAACCATGGTCAACCAAGAGCTTATGCAACATGGCACCTCTTCTATAATGATGATTCTCTGTTTCTAAATTCAAATTATATGCATTATAAAGCATGATCCTCCATTTTGTTGGGAGATAACCCAAATATCTTTTTGTTTTTCCTTTTGCAGGTCATTGAGAATTTCATCAATGAGACGTGGTTCGATCGCTACCAGGAGCAAATCACCAAGGGCAGCCTCACGGCCATCTGGTCCATCGCTGTGGCCATCTTCTCTGTTGGTGGCATCTTTGGCTCCTTTTCTGTCGGACTCTTTGTCAACCGCTTTGGAAGGTGAAAAGAAAACAAGATCCTTGCATGTTGTTTGTTACAATAGCATGACCGCCCCCAGCTTTTCTAAAAGGCAGACTGTGCTGGGTGCATTGTCTCCATAAAGACAGCAATTTAAAAAAGCATTTTTCTTTTTTGTCTTGACTACGACAGAATTACTTGATTTCCTGTGGGATAGGCTGAAAACTTGTATTGTAATCAACAATGCAGACAAGGACCAGGAAGTGACTGCACACAGAATTTATTACCTAAAAAAAAGTGTCTTGGTTACTGTAAAGCTGTTTCTTACATGTCTGGAGAATCAGGTCCAGCATACACTAGGAGATCATTCGTGTCTGACGCGTTCTCACCTACTGGAAATATTCTGGTTTAGACAAGATGTGGCGCCTGGGTAGAGTCTGCAGGAGGGAGGACATGACGCAGATTACTCCGCATTCACGTAGACGGTTTGCAGTTTAGTCATAAATAACACAGTCTCTGGCTGTTGTTTTTATTTGTCTGCAGATTTCGGCACAGTGCTGCAGTGGTTAGCATTGTCGCCTCACAGCAAGAGGCTTTCTGTTTCAAACCCAGTGTGGAGGGTTCGAACTTGCGGTGGGGGAACCCTTCTGTGTGGAGTTTGCCTGTTCTTTGTCAGCGTGGGTTTTCTCAGGGTACTCCGGCTTCCTCCCAAGGTCCAAAGACATGTACGTCGTGTTAATTGGTGACTGAATTGGCGGTAGGTTTAATGTGAGCGTGAATGGTTGCACAGTAGTCTGGCAACCTGTCCAGGGTGTACCCCGCCTCTCGCCCAAAGTCAGCTGGGATAGGCTTGAGCACCCCCGTGGCCCCTAACAGGATAAGCAGTCACAGAAAATGAGTGAATGACAGAATGTAGATTTCAGCTTTACCGACAGAAGTTCCCGAATCCTGTCATGTCTTCAGTTAGACATTTTCGCTGCCATCTTTGTAAAAACGACCCTTCGTCTTAATCCTAGGATGTTTGTTTTCTTCTGGTTTTGCTTGAGTCTCATGATAGAAAAGGTCATCAACACGCTTATATGCTCGCTGGGAATTTTCCCAACAGTTACCTGCTAACGCAGCGGCTCAATCGGACATTAAACTAACTTTTCACCAGGGAGCTGGCAGGGTGAAGTCTGTTTTATGTCTGATCCAACTGACTCAGACAGTTGCATTCCCAGCAGGTAATGTTGAGATAATCTCAGGTTTGCAGTGCATGTGTGAAAGGTTTTAAGTTACAAAGCCCCTAAAGTGATCGCACACTGTAACACTTTTATGTTATTTATTATGAACCGCATTATTCTTGAGGTCCATACAGAACACTGAAAGCACAGACATTACTCACAACTTGACACTCACAAGAAAATGTCTAAAATAACCAACACAATATGGATAAATTAACAATTTTCAAAACACTACACGAGCTTTACATGAACAGAAAAAGTATAATACCAAAGTTTATACCAAAGATTTTTTGTTGTACTGAAAAGTATAAATCAAACAGAAGGTTAGAACCAAAATCTTTGCATGTAATTTATAATGGCATTTCTGAATTTTGCATGTTAAATGTATCTTGTTCTCTGTTGCCTACAGGAGAAACTCTATGCTCATGGCCAACGTCCTGGCCTTCATCGCAGCGATTCTGATGGGCTTTTCAAAGATGGCGAGCTCCTGGGAAATGCTGATCGCTGGTCGTTTTGTGGTGGGCCTCTACTCCGGCCTCTCCACAGGCTTTGTGCCCATGTATGTGGGTGAGGTTTCCCCAACAGCCCTACGAGGAGCTCTGGGAACCCTCCACCAGCTGGGCATTGTCGTCGGCATCCTCATTGCGCAGGTTAGTAATTGTTCCAGTAGTTTTATTATAATACTGTACCATAGATCGTGAAGTCCAGTGATTATCCTATGAGACAACAATACAACTTCTTTTTTTGGTGCATGTAATTTTTTACACATGCATGCTGAGGCTGTTGGTTGCAGGTGGTTGATATGTGTGTCGTGTGTCTGGGTTGATTTCAGGTGTTTGGACTGGAGGCAATCATGGGCAACCACAGCTTGTGGCCACTGCTACTGGGCTTCACCTTCATCCCTGCTGTGGTGCAGTGCATCCTGCTGCCTATCTGCCCCGAGAGCCCCCGCTTCCTGCTCATCAACAGGAACGAAGAGAACAAGGCCAAGGCTGGTTAGTTTACACACATGCACAAAACGTGACAGCATTTACAGCTTGAAGTGGATGCATTTGGTCATAACTGCTGTATCCTTGTATGATTTTAATTTTTTATGCCTCTGCGCTGGCTACAGCCATGGCCCGAGGCGTTATGTTTTCTGGTAGTCTGTCAGTCATCTGTCCATCTTGTAAATGCAATATCTCATGACTGTGTGGAGGGAATTTCTTCAAGTTTTGCACAAACGTCCACTTAGACTCAGTCATGAACTGATAAGATTTTGGTGGTCAGGGATCAAGGTTACAGTGACCTTATTAAACATGTTTTTGGCCATAATCTCATAAATCCATTTGCTAAGTATGACAACGTTTCACACAAATGTACAACAGGGTAAAATGATGAAGTGATTATATTTTATATCCAAAAAGTCAAAGGTCAGCTTCACTGTGTCATAAAATTCTGCAAAAACACTTTTTTGGCTGTCACCCAGCGTCATATCACTCAGGGGAGACATTTGGTCAGATACTGAATTGGTGATACTCGCCTTGGGTGTCCATCTTGAAACTGTGCTGATTGCATAGATCTTATGTGCTGGCGGGGGGAAGATGTGTGTGAAGCATCCAGGTTTTCACAGACATGGATGTAAAATAGAAGAGACATGACTGGTTTGTTGAGGCGTACAACCATAAGGTAGTAATTCTAGTTTTTATCTTACAGTCCTGTGTTTTTACAGAAATTTGGTAGTGAAGTGACACTTTAAGAACCATACACACCTACTTAATTAATTAATTAATTAATTTGTATAACACTTAATTAAACAAGGTTACAAAGTGCTTCACAAATCCATAGAAATGAAACAACAAAAACAGAAAAGTTACAAATAACAAAAGTACAAATGAGGCATTAAAAGGGAAAGCCCTCCTAAAAAATGTGTTTCAAGCAATGATTTAAAAATGGTTAATGTGCTAGCCAGCCTAATCTCCTCAGGCAGAGAATTCCAGAGCCTTGGAGCCTTGATGGCAAAAGCCCAGTCACCTTTAGTTACCAGCCTTGATCTAGGGACGACTAGTGAGGGTAGGCCTGAGGATCTAAAGTCACAACTTGGAGCGTAGGTAGTCAGAAGCTCAGCTATATAACTCAGCGCTAAACCATGTCGGGCTTTAAAAGTTATTAAAAGAATCTTAAAATCAATTCTTAAGTGGACTGGCAACCAGTGGAGGGAGGAGAGAATTGGGGCGATATGTGACCTACGATTTGTCCCAGTTAAAATATGAGCTGCAGCGTTCTGCACTAGTTGAAGCCGAGCTACTAGAGATTTACAGAGGCATGTAAACAGTGCGTTGAAGTAGTTGAGGTGCAAGAACACAAACGCATTAATAAGCTTTTGATTTTGATAATATTTCTCGAATTTTTATTTCTGAAAAATTCAACGAAAATCTCAAATTTCAAGCGTCATCACAGATTCCAGTGGGTTTCTACAGTCTGTAACCAGAAGGAAACAAAATGACAGAGAAGAAGCACAGCTTGAAGAGTTAACAACCAGCTTTCTCTCTGCACATTTTCAGTGTTGAAGAAGCTCAGAGGCACCACAGACGTCAGCTCTGACATGCAGGAGATGAAGGAGGAGAGCAGGCAGATGATGAGAGAGAAGAAGGTGACCATCCCGGGGCTCTTCCGCTCGCCCCTCTACCGCCAGCCCCTCCTGATTGCTGTCATCCTGCAGCTCTCCCAGCAGCTGTCTGGCATCAATGCTGTGAGTGTCCAGGCTTAGACATTATCCCACTGTTCCCTCGGAGGACTGTCAGCAAGATTCTGAACAAAAGAAATAGAAACCACAGAGAGACATCACTTTTCTCTGACAAGCTTTGTTCACATTCACGCTAGAGCTACATCAGGAATAGAAGCTATCCTGATCATACATACATGTCAAATGTGTGGGGAAGAAAAGCACACTCTCATGTTCAATCTTTGTGATTGTTGTACTTTCTAGGTGTTCTACTACTCCACTCGTATCTTTACAAAAGCTGGAGTCGAGCAGCCTGTCTATGCAACCATTGGAGCCGGTGTAGTTAACACAGCTTTCACTGTGGTGTCGGTGAGTACAGTGTTACTTTGGATTAAAAACTGGCAGTGAAATCCCTATTGCAGCTACAGATAAATGAAGGTGTCAAAAGCATCAAGTGATAGAGATATTTTCACCCAGATAATTCAGTCACTGTTAAGATTCTTTATTGTTGTTTGTAGACAGAAATACTCTGGTGTTGATGCACTGCACATTTCAGAAACCACTTTGCAGTCAAACTGTGTGTATGATGTGTCCAAACTGCAAATGTAAAATGTCCTCCTGTGCACTGAGCAGCAAGTATAAAAGATGAAACTGGTGTATCGCTTTGTAGCACTGTACTGACCTTATCCCTCATCTTGTTTATTTTTCCACGTAGCTGTTTGTTGTAGAGCGTGCAGGACGTCGGTCTCTGCACCTGCTGGGGCTGCTGGGAATGGCCGGATCTGCCATCTTAATGACCATCGCTTTGGCTCTGCTGGTAGGTTTCTCATAAATCTTTAAGACTTTGTGGTTATCAAGAGACCCACTGAGTAAATAGAAATGACTGACCTCCCCTTTTTCTCCCTCTGTGCCTGCAGGAAAAGCTCAAATGGATGTCATATTTGAGCATCGTAGCCATTTTCGCCTTTGTCGCCTTCTTTGAGATCGGACCGGGTCCCATCCCCTGGTTCATCGTGGCAGAGTTGTTCTCGCAGGGACCCAGGCCTGCAGCCATCGCTGTGGCTGGCTTCTCCAACTGGACTGCAAACTTTATAGTGGGAATGTGCTTCCAGTATGTAGAGGTGAGTAGAAAATGAAAACATTTGGAGATAAGGCTTGGGCGTAACTATTTATCCATACTTTCATACCTTCCTGAAATTTAACCGGGGTATGCGGTATATTACGTCATTTGACAGAAGGGTTACTGTCAAATAAGGTAATATTCTTACACCAGTTTCCTCTTGTTAAAGAGAGGAATAAAACAGTATACCTTCCGAATTAAAGTTTCCTTTTCAATAAATTGACTTGGTGACTCACCGTAAAACACACTTCATTCATACTGAACAGAAACAAAACCAAATCCATCTTAGTTAGTATTGCTAGTTGTTCTGTCCGTTAGCTCACTGTTCCAACAATCACCAACTCTGGTTTGGTCAAAATAAACCTTTTATTCACAGAGTTAGATGCTGAAATATGCTGCTGTTGCAGGCTGGTGTGTTTAAAGTCCTGTAACGTTATCACCACCACTCACAGTCACCATGTCTGTCAGCTCAGCTCCCTGTTCCACCATGAAACACTGACCTCTGTTGGGGCATAATGTGCACTGCGTACAATAAATGCTCAAAACAGAAAGAAAGAAAGATGAGCGTCTGTAGTTTTGACAGTGTCAAAAATCACAGCGTTGGGATTTTTAAATACCCTGGTTTCCTGGAAAGAACGTTGTACAGAAAAAAAATATAAAAGCAATTTACAAGCAATTGCTAAGTTTTTAGAAAAACATTCTTAATTTCAGAATGTCTCAATTTAAACACAAATAAATACCTGTTCATCTATTTAATTATTTAAAATATTTAAAAAATGGCCTTTTATGAAAATCAATTGTTGATCAATGTGGCATATTTAATAAGAATTAAAATGAGCTTTATTGGCCACGTACAAGGAAACTGACACAGTTTCCAGGCAAAGAATAGACAGGATTATTTATACACAAGTATGTGGAAGAATAAAGTAAAAAAAATCTGTATGAATATTGATTAAAAAATATATAAAAGTAATAAAATAATGAAATACAAAAGCAAAAAAATTATGCAAAAGAAATATAATAATAATAATAATAATAAAATATTTAAATAAATGTCTATACACAAGGAAAATGCCCTGTAAGTTTTAAACAATACAAATAAAGCAAAGAAATAACTACTGAATGAAGAAACATGAAGTGGATAATCACAGGATGCACATGTATGCATGTCAATATACTTTATATACTGTAATTAGGATTTATATTGACATACATTAAAAAAACGGTGCATTAAAAACTGTAAAATTATAATATATAATGGGAGCAGTGCATGTTGAGTTTCTGAGGGAAGACGTTGTTCATGTGTCTGGTTGTTTTGGCGTACAGTGCTCTGCAGCGCCTACCAAAGAGGGGAAGTTGAGACAGAACATATACAAAGCGTAACATCTGAATCCTGTTGATCGTTTAAAATTTTATACTTTAAATCATTTGCTTGTAGTGCACTAAAGAAGTTGACAGTTCGTACAGATGTTTAGTTTCTAAGCACTTAGAAAATCCATTCCTCCTTCTCACTGTCACTTCACTGAGGACTGAAGCTTGTCAGGACTCCACTAAACAATCATCTCTCCTCTTATCTCTCTCCACAGGAGCTGTGCGGCCCCTACGTGTTCGTCATCTTCACAGTGCTGCTGCTTATGTTCTTTGTCTTCACCTACTTCAAAGTGCCGGAGACCAAGGGCCGGACGTTCGACGAGATCGCCGCCGGCTTCCGCCAGACAGCCGCCACCGGAGGAGAAAAGCACTCGCCGGAGGAGCTCAACAGCCTGGGAGCAGATTCTCAGCTCTGAGTGACTGATTTTTTAACTTCTAACAAACTCTTTCTCACACCCAGGAGGGACGAGAAGGGTCTACTAACTAGAAGTAGACGCATCCATTGGTAGAATAATTTTCACACTGTCACCACATTTCGGGCGTCATTACCAAACACAGAGCAGCCCTGTGTGATTCTCCAACATGACGGCCTCTGCTGCCCCTCACATGTCACTCAAAGAAACAAAACAAACTCGATGGGCACTGTGTCGCCTGATGTGGAGAGGGGAGTCGGGGATAGATGGGGAAGGTTTTTAATATTTTAAAAATATTTCAAAGAAGAATAAGAAGTGTCTGCATCAATCAACCAACTTTTTTAAATCTTTTTTTTCACTGAATATATAACTGATGTGTGCTTACGCTCTGTTCTTTGTAGCCTGTTACATACAGTCAGTTTGTTTTTATCAGGTTTAAGAGTGCTGCAGCTGTAGAGATCAGTTCACTGTGCAACAACATACTTGTGTTTATCAATCATACTGTAATGCTGTATCACTGTAGACTCCAGCACTGTAGATGCCGTACAGCTCTGCCCACCAGATGGCGCTCTGCTCCTTAAAAAAAAAAAAGGTCCCAATGCTCCACTGGTAAGGATAAGTTATTTGTGCCTTTTTAAATTAGTACACAAACTGTGACATGTTGGTGTACTGCTGTACAGGTTACATTTTTCTGAATTAAATTTATTACACTAAAAGTAACACTCCACATATTATACATTTTTGTTACTTATTTACTCCTGTTGGATAATATTTACTATTTTTATTGTTAGACAAAATATTTTTCTAGTGGAAATGTCATATTTTTAACTATAAAAACTAATGGTCATGAGGACAACACAGTAATACATCGAGAAATTCATCCTCCATTCATGTATTTTTACACCATTCCTCTTCAGAAGTACATTTGATGAAATTAATATTGACCTGTCTCCATGCGAGAGGAGCAGCATCTGCACAGATCAGCACCAGAGTGCTGACAGTGACGTACAATAAATAAATCATCCCTACATTTTCACCGTGACATGAGATAACTACTCACGCAGTCACAATCAGCAGCCACGAAACCAAAACCTCACAAAAAGCAGAACATTTGTGAGTTTTAAGTGCCCGTCTAGAGCAATCGAGCCTTCAGCCTTTCAGCCTCGTCACATCGGAGCAGTTTCAGGTCAGGTGGGGTTGATCCAGATTTAAAGCGTCTGTCAGCGGACGATCTTCGCTTTAAGTATTTTTTTTGAGAGTTACCTGTAGAGCTTCTAAAGTCTGGTGAGTTGGATTCAGAGCTGTCTGGGTCTTTACACAGAGAGGAGCTGCAGCGCTGCACGTTGTTCCCGCCTGTGACACCCACGAAGCATCTTCAGAGAGATGAAAGAAATAATGGGGACCAAAATGAATGTCGGCCTTTCGGAAGGTTTTATCCTGACAGTGCTTGTCACCCATCTCGGGTCAAACTCCCAGTGTTCCTTGCACCCCGTTAAGCCTGTTATGCCTCCCAGGAGGTGGACACACATCGGTGCAAGGCTGTTTTTTCTGTCTTGTGCACTATCTTCTGCAGTATTGTTAGCTCTCTCTCTTCGGGTTGTGTACTGCACTGTGTTCAGTAGCTGGTGGAAAGAAACTACGTAGTCTGGCTCACTTTGCCTCGCTGTTCAAGCCGCTGTCAATGACTGCTGATTCACTTGTTGAACCCTTCTTTTCTTTAAATGCATCGTTTTAAGGAAAGTTATCTTTTTAGCAGCACTTTATTATTCACAGTGATGTTTCTTTGTTACTGAAACAAACGCTTTGAGGTCTTTTTTACCCACAGTGTGGAATCTTTGTTACTGAGGAGAGACTGAAGCACTGCTGATGTTTTTGAAATGGAAACGTGTGATATAGTATCATTTGTTCATATCTATTATGGTCTTGTATAGAGCACATTTAGGTGTGTACACACACAGGCCAGTTGTGAGTAAACATCGTCATATTCATAGTCTAACGATGACTTTGATCCAAATCCAACCCTGTAGTCAAACATCCATTTGAATCATTCCAAAATTGTTAATTATTGTAAATAGTAGATCTTTATAGTATATCTTTTGTCATTCGATGGGTCGTTTCGCCCGTCCTGGAAAGCACTGTAGCATCCACTGTGTGCCTTTGTGTGATTGTCACATATCGTCACCAGCATACATCATGTAACGGCACCAAAAGATGTACTTCTCCCCACACAGACTGATGTCTATCGCAAATATCAAAACTGTATTTTATGTACATAGATTCACAACTCTGCGTGGGCATTTTGATTTTTATTGTAGCCTTTGAAATCTCCTGGTCGGTGGTCTAAAACACGCAACATGATGTAAATATGAAACACACTACAGCCTCACCCACTCCAAATTTATAAAATATTTAACTTATTAGAAACTTATTTTGCTAGATAAATTAATGATTAGTACTTTAGGGCTGTATGAATATGCATTTAGCTTCCATACTTCTGTTCTCTTTTTGATTTTTTACCTGAAGAAATGTCGTGGCCTAATAATATCATCATAACTTTAATTCAGATTTGACATGTAAGGACTGTGTTAATGAGATGCATTCAGTAGTGTTTTCATTTTAGTGCACAGAGCGTATTCTAATGTTTGTAATAATAAAAGATCTGTGTGTTTGGTTCTTGTCAGGGGGAATATGAATTGTGATGGATGATGTCTTGAATGGCTCTTGTGTAAGTGGTTTAATGGCTCAATAAAAGAGATCATACATACAGATATCAAGTGTTTTATGGGTTTGTCATTTCTGTTTGAACTTAACCTGCAATGACTGGTTATTTTAGGCCACTTGGGGGCAGCACATTAAGCTGTAAACACAAAGTTGACGTACACTCACCAGCCACTTTATTAGGTACACTTTTTCAACTGCTCTTTAACACAAATCGCTAATCAGCCAATCACGTGGCAGCAACTCAATGCATTTAGGCATGTAGACATGGTCAAGACAACCTGCTGAAGTTCAAACCGAGCATCAGAATGGGGAAGAAGTGACTCTGAACGTGGCATGGTTGTTGGTGCCAGATGGGCTGGTCTGAGTAATTCAGAAACTGCTGATCTACTGGGATTTTCACACACAACCATCTCTAGGGTTTACAGAGGATGGTCCCAAAAAGAAAATATCCATGAAAATGCCTTGTTGATGCCAGAAGTCAGAGGAGAATGGCCAGACAGAAAGGCAACAGTAACTCAAATAACCACTGGTTACAACCAAGGTCTGCAGAAGACCATCTCTGAACCAACAACATGTCCAACCTTGAAGCAGATGGGCTACAGCAGCAGAAGACCACACCAGGTGCCACTCCTGTCAGCTAACAACAGGAAACTGAGGCTACAATTCACACAGGCTCACCAAAACTGGACAATAGAAGATTGGAAAAATGTTACCTGGTCAGATGAGTTTTGATTTCTGCTGCGACATTCAGATGGTAGGGTCAGAATTTGATGTAAACAACATGAAAGCATGGATCCATCCTGCCTTGTATCAACTGTTTAGGCTGGTGGTGGTGGTGTAATGGTGTGGGGGAGATTTTCTTGGCACACTTTGGGCCCCTTAGTACCAACTGAGCATCATTTCTAACTCCAAAAATCCATGGGTGACATCTCAGTGTCTATACATGACCGACACTTACCGGCCACTTTATTAGGTACACCTTGCTAGTACCAGGTTGGACCCCGTTTGCCTTCAGAACTGCCTTAATTCTTTGTGGCATAGATTCAAAAAGGTGTTGGAAACATTCCTCGGATGTTCAACTCATATTCTTCATTGAACTTACAGAGATGACTCAGGCTTCATTATGTGTGAAATTCCTTTTAAATGAGTTGTCATATATGACCTGAGCCATCTTAATTAGCTGAAGAAGACTGTGAGATGTAGGTGAAAGCTTCGAAAAGCAGATTGTTTAAGATTGACCAGGCAGACATGAGGAAACATGTTTTAGACTAGAACACAAGCTAAAGTGATACTGGGCTCTAACAGAGGACAACAAAACAGAACAAAATACAGCAAACTGAGCTGTTAAGAAAACTGAACAAGTGATTTAACAAGGCCATGACCATGAACATATTGAGCAGGTTTGCATCGGCAGAGCGGAGTGTGTGAGAGACAGGTAGGGTGGGGCCTGGTTATTGAGGGCTTTGTATGTTATGAGGAGGATTTTAAAGTGGATTCTCTGGGGGATGTGGAGCCAGTGGAGCTTATGGAGAACAAGCGTGATGTGGTCGTGGGTACAAGGAGGGTGAGAAGCTGAGCAGCAGAGTTCTGGATGTACTGGAGCTTATTGAGGGTTTTTGAAGATGAGCCATAGAGTAGACTGGTGCAGTAGTCCAGACGGGAGGTGATGAAGGCGTGGATGAAGGTTTCTGCAGCTGAGGAGGTGAGGGATGGACGTAGACGGGTGACGCTCTGAGGTGAAAGGAGGCTGTTTTGGTGATGTGTTTAATGTGCTGGTCAAAGGAGAGGAAGTGAATTGATTTTTGTATTATCGCGCCTCTTTTCTATCACACCTGTCTTCCTTCAGCCTTGTTAGTCCTTCCTTAGGCTTTTATCAGCTTCATTACAGCTTGCTTGCTAACCTGTCTGGGTCCTTGCCGAACTGAAAGATGACAGACAGAAAAGTTTGCAACTCCATATTCACAATACAAAAAATAAAACAACTCTAAACTCATAAAATAAACTTCAATACACACAAACACTTGTTATCTCCTTAACCAGCCCCTTGTTGTTACTGAGCTGAACACACATTTAAATGAGAGAAAAGTCAGAATTTAATTTAAAAAGTAAGGGTTAGCGAACATGTTTGATTTACCTTCAAACATTTGCCAGCGAGACACAAAAAAGTAATTATTTTTTCCCTGTCTGAGTGACCAGATGTGATTCTCTGGTTTCAAAGAACTCTTTGAAGATGACTACTCTAGAGTCAGATCCCAAAATGATTGAGTCTACAGCACTCGCCCAAACCCTGTCTATAGCTCTTATTTATGCTACAAATAACAGACGTCACATTTTAACCTATTACACAACAGTTATGACACTGGGTGACTGGTTTAATGTGCCAGCTAGGCAAGGCAAGTTTATTTATATAGCGCGTTTCAGCAACAGGGCAAGTCCAAGTGCTGGAGATACAACGTGCAAAAGAAACACAGTATAAAAGGACATTTTAATACAGTTGAAACAGTCATTAAAGAGCTAAAGAAATAAAAGAAAAGCAATCTAAAAAAGAATAAGACAGGGATAAAATACAAGAATAAAAGAATGAAAAAATATTTGATTTAATAAAGGGCAGCGGCAAACAGAGAGGTCTTCTGCTTTGATTAAAAAAAAAGTTTGTTCCAGGTATGTGGTGCATAAAAACTGAACGCTGCATCTCTGTGTTTAGTTTTGAACGTGGGGAGAGAATGCAGGCTTGTCCCAGACGACCAGAGTGGTCTGGATGGTTCATAGTGTTTCAGAAGGTCAGAGATGTATGTTGGCCCCAGTCCATTAAGGGCTTTATAAACCAACAGTAGTATTATGGAATCGATTCATTGACAGACAGGAAGCCAGTGTAACGACCTCAGAACAAGAGTGATGTGATCCACTGTCTTGATCTTAGTGAGGGCTCGAACAGCAGCGTTCTGAATCAGTTGCATCTGTCAGATTGATTCTTTAGAGGCCTGTAAAAACACTGTCACAGTAGACGAGTACTGACAACAAATGCATGGGCATTTATGTTGTGAAGGTGACAGTGGGCTGACTGTGGCTGTTGAAAACGTGTGTGTGTAATCCAAGCTTCTCTGTTCTTTGTTGTGCACGTTATTTCATCTAAATCCCCGTGTGTACCCCACTTGCTAGCCAATTGCTGCTGCTCTTCCCCGCCAACACATTCTCATCCCAGGTAATCAAATACCTGCACCTTCTCCTGCCCCTCAGTGTGTGATACTGACACTGAAGGCACCCTTTGATGTCTGTATGTGACATACAGCTGCCTCCTGGGTGACCCACATTGTAACATGTGGTTCGTGTTGTCAAACAGACACGTTGAGGTACAGTACAGGCAAAAAAACGTACTTAGGTTCATAAAATAAGTGCATAATGTGACTGATATAAGTGACAGAAAAAAGTTACATTAGGTTACGTTACGTTAAAACAGCAATGACTTTGGTTCCACACAGGACACTAACAGCAGTCTCCCAGGTCAAAGTATGAGTTTGTTTGATTCATCCACCAAATTGTGGACCAAAGGGTGTCTTCAGCGACGGTATCACACGCCGGGGGTTGTGACAAAGCATCGCTATTTGACGACCTGGGTATGACAATGGGGAGGCACTGCACTTAAACAGAAGGTACAGCTGACAACACCATCCCAACCCATGATGCTGGAACGACTCTGCACTGTTGCTGTTGTTATGGTGTGTTCACACCAAACACGGGGTTGCAGAATTACTAAACATATCACTATGCAAAACTTTATACTTCCTGTGAATATAATCCAATTAATCATATTTCCACATGTATTGTGTATCAACTTTGTATTAAGACTTCATATTTTGAAAAGCAGAGGTAGTCGAGTGTGTCCTGGGCTGCAAAAAATACCCCCTAATGAATGATTAGAGAAGAGTCAAATCAAACATTGATTGAAGAAATTACTGCAAGGTATGTAATTATAAGAGCAAATCAGGAGTGAACTAATAGGCCTAATATTTTTCTTCATTTATTTTTGCAATCTCGAGGCTACTTTAATCGCACATTAGTTAAAGTTGTGTGTTGAACTGAAATAGTGTAATGAGTATATGGCTGTCAGCTCTCGGCTTTCCAGTCAAACCCAAATTATGCAATTCCAAGACTGATCAGGGACCATAGTACGCAGAAATATTGAAATACACTGTATACCCTTTCTGATAAGATAGCATAAGTCGTCTAGTTTAATATGACACCTGTGACTTTACTGTAGCTTCAAAACTGAGCCAATACAGCAGCTTTTATTTCCTAAAAATTACTCTGCCTCACTTCTCGCCTTCAGCTCTGCCTGTCATACCTGGTGCTCCTTTTTTTTCCAGACATTTGTCCGTGTCTCTCTGCACCTTTCATTTTCTTATTCTCTCTGTACCCTGATTTTTGATGAGACATTCTGATGTAGCTAATCAGGAGGCAGTCTGCCTCACATTTTTACATTAGCCCACCTGACCCCCTCTGTCAGATGGACTGAACCATTCCACGATACCTGTGGGGGGTGAGGTCATCACAGAGTGCGTTGAAATGTGCCTTAATGATAAAAATACATTTATTTATCATGTAAATACATAGAACTTGTTTTGCCAGTGAAGTCAGTAAGTAAATTGCAAGTCTATAATGTTACATGGTAAGTTCTGGAAATGTACCTGTGACTTGTGTACGCTATTTTGTTCAGATGCTTCTTTGCAAAATGCTCTGGGTAATTAGGGTCCGGGCTGCTAAGCAGCCAAGGACCCTATTGTAATCGGAAGAATTCTTTCTTTCTTTCTTCTTCCAAGGAAATCATACTCCCCATGGGCAAAAATTCACCAGACTTTACAGAAATGTCCGACCCCATGCCAGATTTACTCAACTCCAAGGACATGTGCCACCCCCTCCTGGGGGGGGGGCACAATAAACGTTTAAATTTCAAAACTTTAAAAATTCCTACCCAACCAATGATACATGCTACAGTTTTGAAACTTCACCACAATGTAGCCCCAGTACTGCAGAAACTTTTGTCCATTTAGACTCATTACAAATTATGAAGTCCATCACTCTGTTTTTTTCAAAAACTGTAAAACTTATAAAACGTATCTCCTCCCACAATTTTTGCTCAATTGTCACCAAACTTCCTAGAGAGCATCTCCAGACTGTCCTCCACAAAACTTGTTTCTCGGATTTTTGATTTATCAAAAATTGAGCCTACAGTGCATGAAAACGTTTGACTGTAAACACTACTGTAAACATATACCACCCAATTCTTGCTAAATACATTTTCAATCTTCCTGAAAAAAAGACAATATTTTGGAGTCGTGGTTGATGAAGTTTGGCAAATATCAGAATTTTATCTCCAAAACTGAATTTTCTAGAACATTTTGAATTCTGCTCTCATGGGAACAACTGAAGTCAATGTAAAAGTGGCATTTTTAAACATCACATTTTCTCTTGTGAAGCAAAACACTTATCATTAAAAACAAATCACCAACATGTCCATGCTGTCTAGATGCAATTTATGTATTGTCAGATTTTTGTTTAGATGATAGAATTTGTGACATTTTGACTATTTTTGAAATCTGCCACAACTGCAGCCCGGTCGGTGACTTCCTGAGTCTATTTGAGAAGCCACACAGCAGGTGTCACTTCTAGACAATTAGCTCAGTGAGTTAGGAGCTGGATCACAGTGCCAAGGACTCTGGATTCAAGACCCAACAAGGGGGATGAGTATGACACATCAAAACTACAAAGAGTCTTTGAGAAACAAATGTATAAAATTTTAGAGTCATGGTAGATGATGTTTGACGAATACATATCAGAATCAATGTAAGAATGGTATTTTAAACAACAGTTATTTACTTATGAAGCAAATCAATCATTCTTAAAAATAAAACATGGAGGCGGTGTTTAGCTCGGTTGGTAGAGCAGCCGCTCCATGAAAGAAAATACAGCCCTCAATGCAGGCAGCTTCCTGTGTGTCATCCCCCTCTCTGTCTCTCCATTTCCTGACTCTTGCGACGCTCACTTTCCATTAAAGGCAAAAAAGCCCCCCCAAAAATATATATATATATATAAAAAAAATTATCAACATCTCAGTGCTGTCTAGATGCAATATGTATATTTTCAGAACAACTGCAGTCACTTTAAGAGTGGTATTTTTAAATCAGATTTTCTCTTGTGAAGCAAAGCACTTATTGTTAAAAACAAATCAACATTTATTTATTTATTATTGTGCAGTGATTTCCACTGATACAAAAGTGTACTTTGCAAATTTATTCCAATATTCAACCACTTTTACTTTTCAATTGCTGCAATACAATTTCCAGATGATGCAACCTGCAAAATGACTCAGCTGATGCTAAATGCAGATTGTAATATCAACCTCCTTGATGTCTTCCTATTCTTCTGCTTGTTGCTCAGAATTGCCCGACCCATCGCTGCGCAGCAGCTATAATCTTTCCTTAAATTCAGAGTCATAGATATAACTCCTTGTCAAGGAAATTCCCTGACTGTAAACGTAGATCTTTTGTAGACATTTGTAAAGTGCATTTTAAAGTCTTGCTGGGCCACTGGGGCAACAGAATCTGGGTCCAGCAGTCCAAGTTGAGAGGATGCAAGGGACCAGTTCCCCTCAGTATTTAGAACATGTTCATTTATCCCCTCCAATAAAGACCTGACAGCAGCAGGGAAGTTTTACATCGAGAAAATTTAGGAGATTTACACCATTAATTAAGAAAAATAATAACGTTACATGTAATCTGTTAAGCTATGAGCCGAAGAAGCATGTCATTCATTTATGGGGGATTCCTTCCTTTCCCTCTCTGATCTCTGCTGCTTGTATCATAGCACAAATGGTATGTTCACAAAGCTAAATCTAATCCCGTTTGACAGCTGATTCGTTTTAACCAGCTGCTCACATGGTAAAAGATTAATACAACAAACACTCACAAATATGAACAAGTGCAATGAAACAGTACAATATTTATTTTTCATATCTGTGATGCATGAAACAAAACAAAAATAATGGAAAGAAAGCTGCTGCAGGTCGGCTGGTGCTGGAACACATGCTCCTGTAGCTCCTCGGTCTGATTCTGGCGGCCCTCTCACTGTCAGTTGTTTCCCAGTCGAGACGCAGGGCGATGTTTTAAAGGACAGCCGCTGTTCTTCAGTGCTATATCATTGGCAACTGGACTGGATTTGCGACTGAGGTCGCATGTGAGCTCTGAGTTTCAGTGTCGTTAAAGTCACATGTGAGTCGTTGACCCATCTGGCCAACATGTGTGTCATTAGAGTGAGATGGGTCCAGGTGTGAATGGGTGTTAAGTCGTCTGGGGAGGGATCTCGAGACTGCATTGTAAGTGGGTGATGAGAGGAGTCATCGGTCACCTCCTCTGGTCGTTCCAGTTTGACATAAATTGGCCCCTATCACGCTTCTTTTAAACCATCTGTCTTCCATGGCAAAGATGTGCACATTGCTGTCCTCAAAGGAGTGTCCCTTCTCCTTTAGCTGTAAATGGAACGATGAGTCTTGACCCGAGGAGCTGGCTCTCCTGTGCTGTGCCATGCACGTGTAGAGTGGTTGTTTAGTTTCCCCAGTGTACAAATCTGTGCATTCCAGGCTGCACTGAACTGCACCTACTACATTACTAACTTTTGTCTGGGTGTTTTCTCCTTAGGGTGGACAAGCTTCTGTCTGGCACAGGGACCACAACCCTGAGACAGAAGCTTGTCCACCCTAAGGAGAAAACACCCAGACAAATGCAGAGCAATGTGATGTATGCAGTTAAATGCAGCCTGGAATGCACAGATTTGTACACTGGGGAAACTAAACAACCACTCTACAAGTGCATGGCACAGCACAGGAGAGCCAGCTCCTCAGGTCAAGACTCAGCAGTCCATTTAGATCTAAAGGAGAAGGGACACTCCTGTGAGGACAGCAATGTGCACATCTTTGCCATGGAAGACAGATGGCTTGAAAGAAGCACGATAGAAGCCATGTACGTCAAACTGGAACGACCAGAGGAGGTGGCCGACGACACCACGTGTCACCCACTTACAATGCAGTCTTGAGATCCCTCCACAGACGACTGAACGCCCCTTCACACCTGGACCCACCTCACCCAAACAACACACATGATGGCCAGGTGGGTCAACGACTCACGTGACCTTAACGACCCTGAAACTCAGAGCTCACATGCGCCTCTGGAAGGGTTCACACCCACACAGGGTTCAAAGCCTGCGACTCCGCACCAGTCCGTTACAACTGAAGAAGCCTCTTGGATGAGAGGTGAAACATCTTCAAGAGACTCAAACAAGGCCAGTTGCCTACGATATAGCACTGAAGAACGGCGGCTGTCCTTTAAAACATTGCCCTGCATCTCCACTGAAAAACAACTGACCGAGGTGCGACAGGAACATATGTGAAACATCTTCAAGAAACAGCAGCAAATCCAGTTGCCTTCAAAACAGCACTGAAGATATTCTCTGGATGAGGGACTGGGTGGGACGGACAGTTCCAGAGTAACACTCCACACGGGAGGAGTGTCAGTTTGATGCAGGGGAGACAACTCAAGAGACTGATGGTGGACACTGGCGTTGATTGGTGGCTTGAGGTTACAGTTGATGTGAGAGGCTCTTGATGAGGCTGTGAGGAGGTGCTGGGGAATCGTCACATGACCGAGGAGTGCGAGGGAGGCTTTTGTTTATGTTGATCTCGGCTGGAAAGAGTCGGGCAGTGGGAGAAAGACTTGCTCAAGGGAAGCTTTACCCTCTGTCCTGCACAGGTCACTGAGACAGTGCACAGTGGTGAGCACCTTACAAACCACCGTAACAGCAACTGTAGAAACCAGCCCAAATGCTGGAGCAAACCAGGGCAACCAACAAGGGGCTTTTGCTCTGTCAGCTTGGGCACATACACTAGTACAGGCTAGTTATTTCAAGTGTTAGCATATAAATATTTTAAGACCGAAATGTAGTTAGTTTTTGACCAGATTGTGAACATTTTGAGAGAGCAGTGTGTATAATAATTGAACATTCCCCATATAAATTACCTCTTGTAATGAGGTATTAGCGACCACCTAACGATGCTCTGGCAACCACCTGAAGCACCCTAAAAACTTCACAACGTCGAGGTTACTTTTGCTTTGACACATAACATTTCTGGTGAAGTGTAAGGGAGTTTTCAGATGACTTTACCATATAAAAGGCAGCATATTGGCTCGGAGTGCATGTGCTGATCATTTTTGTTGTCCATTAGTCAGTGTTAATTTCTCTTTTTCCTGACTGTAAACTTTCCCTAATCTTAACCAAGATGATTTCAAAGGAAGTTCCTCTAACCCCATTCATGCTCCCACTCTGAGGGGAGCATTAGTCCCTGAAGGTGTATTAGAGGTCAGTGATAGGGCGTCTCTCACAGTCCCAGGTATCAATAATCATGCACCATTCAAGCTCAAAGCACATTCAACATCCTCCTCAAAATGTCACCATCTTAAATCTAATATGCCAGATTTATCAAGTCACGTGTTCTTGTGTAAGAACATGTGACACAGTGTTGCACACTGTCCTGCACACAGTGGCAACAAGGCCAAGTAATCGTGGCTGTGCCTGCCTTAGGTTGTCCCGAGTTCCGCAGGGGGATCTTACCCGTCATAGGCGAACCAGTCTTCCATACTTGCCTGTTTTGAATTTATCTCATAATCTACTTCTTTATCTTCTATCACATTGTGTTCTGTGTTTTTCCACGTTATACAAAAACACACGTCACAGCATTCCTGCTCACTGCCTCTGCTCACAGTGGGGTCGAGGTCAAGTAATCGTGGCTGGCACCTGTCTTAGGTTGTCCCAGGGTTTGGCAGAGAGGATCTTACCCGTCATAGGTTAACCAGTCTTCCATACTTGACCCTTTCTTATGTGTGATATGACCTTTTTTGTCGGCATATCAACACCAGTGAAGCTTCAAGGAGAATCTGCCTCACCTGATTGGTGCACATCAATACCCATGGGACTGAGGATTCTCCCTGGTGACCGCATTTACTCTCTTCAGAGCAAATATGTGTCAGAAACAAGGGTTAGAGCTACTAACCTTGGATACATCAGGTTAGGTTAGGGTCAGGTGGTGTTAGGTTAGGACACCACACAATTCACTTAACTGAATTAGAGCCAGCATGCAGGGTGCTATCAGGTGGTTACAGAGTATTTTTAGGTGGTTGCTAGTGTTTTTTCTTTTTTAGATATCTAAATTTTAATTAGTTCTGTCATATTTAAAATGTTTATCTCCCTCAATTACTTTCCTCTATTTATTCCCATGTTTTAAACTGCTCTCCTTTCTGTTTGTAAGGCCTATACATGTCTCTGTGACCTATACATTGGGCTGTAGTTTACAGGGTAGCTTCAGTTTCCCTCAGCACAGTCATGCTCCCACGCCCACTTCTTGTTCTTCTTCTTTGCCTCTGGGTTGCAGCCACCTGAAACAAACAGCATATAAAAGGTTAACTCTGGAGTCCAGTTGTACGCCTGCACACCTCCTGACAAGAAAGAGTCAACAGACCCCATTTATGTTATTTGTTATGCTGCAGGTTGGTACAGTGTTCAAACTGGCCTGGCGCCGTATCACACAGTGACATTAATGGGTTAGCCAGCTATCTTTGAGCTTAACTGAGTGGAATCAATGTGTTCTCTGTGATGATGATTTCAGTCATAGGAGGTATTTATGTGCCCACTCTAAGATTAAAACACAGCCTCTAAAACACACTAACAGACCAATAAATGACGGAGTATTTTCATTGCTCTAAGTTTGCTAAATTCCTGACAGGATTCCTGACAGTGCTCCGACCTCATCACATATTGGCGTTTGGTCATGTCCACATACAACATGCAAGCTACTCTGGGTGCGACACCTTGTCAAGTTCTGCTTGTTAAATGAATTGTCCTCTTTCAAATTACATTTCTGTCTTCACAGGAAATTTAACATTTACATACAGTCTTTCAAAATAAATGCACTACGTCGATAAAACACCGAAAGTTGACATTTCTTTCCTTCAACAACAAACACACGTGGTTGGATTTAGGCAACAAAAACGTGGTTAGGTTTAGGAAAAAAGAACAGGGTTTGGCTTTATAATCTTCCGGGACACAAACACCGCTCTCTAGGTTGAGAGCCACTTTACCTAACTGTACATAAAATAGTTAAAACCAGCTAAAACAATGAAATGAAGCCTTACGTTGATGCATCAGTGATAATAACGTCATTTATTACAATCTAACATATCAGTCACAGGACTCATGTTCTGCAAATAAATACTTTGACTTTTGTAGGACTTTAAATGCAAGACTTTTCCTGTAATGGCATATTTTTACATTATGGTATTGGTGCTTTTCCTTCAGTAAATAATCTTAATACTTGCAGTGATTGTGTGTCTAAAGGAGGCAATGAATTCTTACCTTCACGTTGGAGGCGGCCCTCCTGGTTCAAGACATCGACTCTTCTGTCGGCCTTGCGCAACCAAATGTTCAGTCTTGGACACAGACCAACGTTTCTCCTCTCCTCCTGATTCTCTCCCTCCGTTCTCTCCTTTTTCTCTTCTCTCTTGGTCTCATTCTCTTGTCTTTTTCTGTCCTTCTTGTCCACCTTGTTTGTTTGTCTCTCCTTCTTCTCTCTCCTCTGTCTCTCTTTCTCCTCTTTCTTTTGCCTTTCTTTCTCCTTCTTCTCCATCTTCTGTCTCTCTTTCTCCTCCTTCTTCTGTCTTTCTTTCTCCTTCTTCTCCATCTTCTGTCTCTCTTTCTCCTCCTTCTTCTGTCTTTCTTTCTCCTTCTTCTCCATCTTCTGTCTCTCTTTCTCCTCCGTCTTCTGTCTTTCTTTCTCCTTCTTCTCCATCTTCTGTCTCTCTTTCTCCTTCTTCTGTCTCTCCTTCTTCTCCATCTTCTGTCTCTCTTTCTCCTCCTTCTTCTCTGCCTTTTGTCTCACTTTCTCCTCCTTCTTCTGACTTTTCTCCTCAGCGGGTGCCCTCTCAAAACTCTCTTCGAGCTCCCTTTCATATCTTTCTCTGTCCTCCTTCTTCTGTCCATTCTCTCCTTCTGTCCTAATCTCTCTTAGTATTTTCTGCCGCAGCTCGTCTCTCTCCTTTATCATCCTTGCTGTGATCTCTCTCTCCTTCTTCTCTTGCATTTCTCTCACAAATATTTTCTTCGCCAAAACCATGTAAGGTTTCATCATCTTTCTTATATTCTCCATCTCGCTGTCCTCTTCGCTGTCCAGCCTCCAGGTGATCGGAGGCTCGTTGTCTGCGGAGGACGAAGGTCTCTCACCCCTTCGTCCCTGCTGCCTCCAAGTGGTCAGAGGCTTGTCTTCTGCAGAGGACGAAGGTCTCTCACCCCTTCGTCCCCGCTGCCTCCAGGTGGTCAGAGGCTCGTTGTCTGCAGAGGACGAAGGTCTCTCACCACTTCGTCCCCGCTGCCTCCAGGTGGTCAGAGGCTCGTTGTCTGCGGAGGACAAAGGGCTCTCACCCCTTTGTCCCTGCTGCCTCCAGGTGGTCAGAGGCTCGTTGTCTGCGGAGGACGAAGGTCTCTCACCCCTTCGTCCCTGCTGCCTCCAAGTGGTCAGAGGCTTGTCTTCTGCAGAGGACGAAGGTCTCTCACCCCTTCGTCCCCGCTGCCTCCAGGTGGTCAGAGGCTCGTTGTCTGCAGAGGACGAAGGTCTCTCACCACTTCGTCCCCGCTGCCTCCAGGTGGTCAGAGGCTCGTTGTCTGCGGAGGACAAAGGGCTCTCACCCCTTTGTCCCTGCTGCCTCCAGGTGGTCAGAGGCTCGTTGTCTGCGGAGGACGAAGGTCTCTCACCCCTTCGTCCCTGCTGCCTCCAAGTGGTCAGAGGCTTGTCTTCTGCAGAGGACGAAGGTCTCTCACCCCTTCGTCCCCGCTGCCTCCAGGTGGTCAGAGGCTCGTTGTCTGCGGAGGACAAAGGGCTCTCACCCCTTTGTCCCTGCTGCCTCCAGGTGGTCAGAGGCTCGTTGTCTGCGGAGGACGAAGGTCTCTCACCCCTTCGTCCCTGCTGCCTCCAAGTGGTCAGAGGCTTGTCTTCTGCAGAGGACGAAGGTCTCTCACCCCTTCGTCCCCGCTGCCTCCAGGTGGTCAGAGGCTTGTTGTCTGCAGAGGACGAAGGTCTCTCACCACTTCGTCCCCGCTGCCTCCAGGTGGTCAGAGGCTCGTTGTCTGCGGAGGACAAAGGGCTCTCACCCCTTTGTCCCTGCTGCCTCCAGGTGGTCGAAGGCTTGTCTTCTGTAGAGGACGAAGGTCTCTCACCACTTTGTCCCCGCTGCCTCCAGGTGGTCAGAGGCTTGTTGTCTGCGGAGGACAAAGAGCTCTCACCCCTTTGTCCCTGCTGCCTCCAGGTGGTCTGAGGCTTGTCTTCTGAAAAGGATGAAGGTCTCTCACCTCTTTGTCCCTGCTGCCTCCAGGTGGTCAGAGGCTTGTCTTCTGCAGAGGACGAAGGTCTCTCACCACTTCGTCCCCGCTGCCTCCAGGTGGTCAGAGGCTCGTTGTCTGCGGAGGACGAAGGTCTCTCACCACTTCGTCCCCGCTGCCTCCAGGTGGTCAGAGGCTCGTTGTCTGCGGAGGACAAAGGGCTCTCACCCCTTTGTCCCTGCTGCCTCCAGGTGGTCTGAGGCTTGTCCTCTGTGGAGGACGAAGGTCTCTCACCCCTTTGTCCCTGCTGCCTCCAGGTGGTCGAAGGCTTGTCTTCTGTAGAGGACGAAGGTCTCTCACCACTTCGTCCCCGCTGCCTCCAGGTGGTCAGAGGCTCGTTGTCTGCGGAGGACAAAGGGCTCTCACCCCTTTGTCCCTGCTGCCTCCAGGTGGTCGGAGGCTTGTCTTCTGCAGAGGACAAAGGACTCTCACCCCTTTGTCCCTGCTGCCTCCAGGTGGTCGAAGGCTTGTCTTCTGCAGAGGACGAAGGACTCTCACCCCTTCGTCCGAGCTCTTCCATGATGTTATGAAAGTTGACGTCTTCAAGAGACGAAGGACTCTCACTCCTTCGTTCTTGCTCCTTCGTGGTTGAAGGGTTGGTGCCTCCACGAGACGAAAGTCTCTCACTCCTTCGTCCGTGCGCCCTCTGGATCTTGGGAGGGTCGAGGTCTCCAGGAGTCGAAGGTCTCTCACCCCTTCGTTTAGACGACTTCTTCTTCGAAGGAGAAGCGTACTTAGCTCCTGAAGACCGAGGTCTTGCAAAGGGATTTCGAAAAATGATTTCAAACATTCTCTCTCTCTCGTAGTCTCGTACACTGGCGTTGGAAAACTGCAGACACAAACATAAACAGCAATTATTTCACTGATAATCAGACTATTCTTTTAAGCAGCACTATGAGCTAATTCTTGACTGACTCTCTAACTCCACTAAACTTCTACTGTAAATACATACAATGTAATAAGCTTTTTAATGACCAGCAAACTGCACACAAGAATATCAAAGGGAGAAGCCATATTCAATAAAATGCCTGTTAAATAATGTCTGTTTTCATCCAGGAGCTCAGTTTATGTAAAGACTCCTTTAATGCAAAGAATTGCTACAAGTGCAGTCAATTTGTGCACAAGAAATTTAGTGAACAGGTGAAGCAAAGCTGATAAATTAAAATTGTGCTTTGCAAGGCCAAAGATGCATTTTAACCTCCTGATTACAGCACGTTACTGTAGTGTAACTATGAAAAATGTTTTTCACTTGACAGGAAAATGTTCAAAAAGTACATTTCTTGTACCCCAACACAGTTGACCACAGAAATTTAACTTAAAATGTAGTTTTAGCTGTGCTGGAAAGCATGTCTTACCTGTCCAAGGGTCTGTGTAGGAATGAGGCTGGAACTGTGTTTCCCCTTCTATTTAATAACTTCTGTTATCTAGCTGTTCCATGATGATGCAACAAAAAGCAGAATGGAACTTCAGTTTTAGTTCTACTGACAGTTCTAATGTTTTCATTTAAAAACAACCAGTGGTTGAATGTAACTAAGTATATTTACTGAAGTACTTGTGTTCACATTTGAGGCATCTGTACTTGAGTGTTTCTATTTTATGTTACTGTACACCACTCCACTGCATGTCACAGAAATTACCCATAATCAATATGATGCATTTTCATGGATTAAACCACACAACACTGTAAAGTGGTAAAATTCATGCATTAATAAAAATCTATAATAAGCTTATTAAATAGATAATGTGACAATAAAACACACCCCAAACAGCAACATGTCCAAGCTAGTACTTTTATTTAAGACTTAAAGTACATTTATTTTGGATTACTTTTATACTCTCACCTCTGAATTCAGGATTTTTACTTGTAATGGAGTATTTTCATGTTTGACAGGAAGTCCTGCCAACTTCATCTGACCATTTGACCTTCTCATGACAGGACAGTGTCTCTGAACTCACAGCCAAATATTGTCCTTAAGGCCAAAGAACAAAGCTCCTAATGTCCAAGAGCATCCCACGATGCATGTGGGGCTGTGTTAGGTCACCACAGACCATCCAAAAATAAAACACAGCTCCCTATGCATTCATTTACAACTTTATTTACACAGAGCAGGTTTGCTGTGGATGTTGTTTTTAAAACAAAACACAGTAAAATGCACCATGCACCACCAACTAAAACTGAAAATACTGATTATATGGTTAATTGAATCTATAAAGACGCTTCATGTTAAAATGTATTGTATATTTTCTTTCTAAAACCTTATTATAATATCGGCAAATATCGTATCGTTGTCCAAAGAAATGATTTAACACTGTGCACTCTGAGTCAATATCCATCTTCTGCTATGTGATCTGAGTCTAAACTTGTATGTATGAGCTAGCTGGCATTAACAGAAAGAATATCACCAGGAGACTTTTTAAATCCACTTCCATTTTGTACTGTGAAAACACAGTGGCAGTGTAGGCCTGGTTAAGTTTTGTGTCAGCTGGTAGAGAGTAAAGATGATTATGATTGGTAAATCTGATACTGATATTTATCAGATCGACCAGACATTTAGGCAACAAGGCTACAACTAAAGCAGCATTTTATCAGTTCAAACAAACTGAGGGAATCAGAGACTCTTCATGCCTTTATCTCCAGCAGGGTGGACTGTCGTCAGGTCAGGGCCTCTTGTCTGGTCTCCCCTAAAAGTTCCAACCTCAGCACAATCACAACATTTACAGCACGAGTCCTGTTCTTAAATCTCTACACTGGCTTCCAGTTTGTTATAGAGTAGATTTTAGTCCTGACAATAAACGTTTAAATTTAAAAACTTTAAAAATTCCTACCCAACCAATGATACATGCTACAGTTTTGAAACTTCACCACAATGTAGCCCCAGTACTGCAGAAACTTTTGTCCATTTAGACTCATTACAAATTATGAAGTCCATCACTCTGTTTTTTTCAAAATCTGTAAAACTTATAAAACGTATCTCCTCCCACAATTTTTGCTCAATTGTCACCAAACTTGCTAGAGAGCATCTCCAGACTGTCCTCCACAAAACTTTTTGATTTATCAAAAATTGAGCCTACAGTGCATGAAAACGTTTGACTGTAAACACTACTGTAAACATATACCATCCAATTCTTGCTAAATACATTTTCAATCTTCCTGAAAAAAACATAATGCAATTTATGTATTGCCAGATTTTTGTTTAGATGATAGAATTTGTGACATTTTGACTATTTTTGAAATCTGCCACAACAACTGCAGCCCGGTCGGTGACTTCCTGAGTCTATTTGAGAAGCCACACACCAGGTGTCACTTCCAGACAATTAGCTCAGTGAGTTAGGAGCTGGATCACAATGCTAAGGACTCTGGGTTCAAGACCCAACAAGGGGGATGAGTATGACACATCAAAACTACAAAGAGTCTTTGAGAAACAAATGTTCCACTGATACAAAAGTGTCCTTTGCAAATTTATTCCAATATTCAACCACTTTTACTTTTCAATTGCTGCAATACAATTTCCAGATGATGCAACCTGCAAAATGACTCAGCTGATGCTAAATGCAGATTGTAATATCAACGTCCTTGATGTCTTCCTATTCTTCTGCTTGTTGCTCAGAATTGCCTAAAAATGCCCGGACCCGACCCATCGCTGCGCAGCAGCTATAATTTAAGTTGGTCTTCTATTGTGGAAAATAAACAACAGAAGGCGTGAAGCGGTGATGTGCTGCCGTGACATTATGATGCATAAAGAGTGTTACTGTCATGTTCACGCTGCCTCAGGGCACAGAGCCTCCATGTTTAATGTGTTTACATCCAGCTATTGGTTGTGCTTCACTGCAAACCAAGCTAGCCGTTAGCTGCCTCATGCAGTCAGTTTGCCAGCATAACCATTAGCACAGCTGTTAAGGGCACAATGCTCCAAAAAACACTTGAATTTTGGTGTGAACACGCTATTAGAATGTTTCATAGTGTTAGCCCCGTTAGCTGCTAGCTGCCGGCTCAGCCACCTCCATGTTGAGAGCCATGTGCAGGCAATCCCAGCTCAGACTGTGAATCACAGACACGTACAGCTCCTTTAAGGTTTATTTAACCCCAGCTGTGCAGACCACTGTAGTGAGGTCAGTGAAAACAAAATGAGCTTGTGTCACCTCTGCATGTATGACCTCAAGATAAACGAGAGGTCATCACCGGTAGAGACATGCTTGACTTCACCTGTGTCCTCCAGCCGTCATTAAAAGGCAGCAGTCTCACCTCACTCGTCTGTCCTTTCTTTATAGACATCTGGTAAATCTCAGCAGCAGCGTCTCTTATTTTACATTGATCTGTTGCTCTCTCTCTGCGGAGCAGCAGCCACACACCTGCAAACATTAGAGTATAATGATTATCCATCATCTGTGACCTCTAAGGTTGAAACTGTTTACAAAAAGCACTTTTACAGCAGAGAGAACCAGAACACACACTGAAGTCCTGGCCTGTTCCTGTGAAGTCGAAACAATTCTCAAGGTCGCCGAGAGCAATCTCTCGACTAATGAGATACAGGAGAGGCCCAGGCAAACGCAAGCATTTGAATATGTTTGATCGTGCCCTGGCACATGAGCGTTTGTAGCCAGACAGTGAGACAGCCTGAGCCCCCAGGGAAGAACAAACCAGAGATGCCTTCAACAGGGCGCAGCTCTCATATCTCTGTCCCCTGTTATTATTACACATATAAATCCCCCCTCGTTGATGGATAGGATCAGAAGGTTCAAAGGCATGTTTGCTGTTAAATATAACTGTGACGTTGCTTCATGTCCAGCCATTATTGATTCCAGCGAGGGGGAAAGAAGGGAGGGGATGAAAATCCTCATATGCTGTACACAAGGTTACTCGGCCCCTATTAAAAAGCAAATTTCCGCAATTTCCGCGGATTACCTCGGATTCATGAATGTGTAATTGTTGTGACCACTGGAGCTTCCATGTTTGATTGTCTTCTTTGTTCCCTAATCCTATGCTTATGTGCCATAGAACATATCCTCACTGTGGGCTTATTGATAGGAACGGACGTCTGGGGGTCTATCCACGCTCTTATCTGCGCTGTCACTCACACTGCTGAGGTGAATCCAGGTAACAGCGATTATAAAGTTTGAAAATAATCCTTAAACTTTTAAAAAACTGTGATGTGGATTATGTAACGAGGCTGCAAATCAATACCAAGCAGCTGCAGCTAATATTTTATACATTCAGTTGTTCTGTGTCTAAACCCACGGCATCCACAAGCCACAAACTCACAGCTGCGAGACAAACCAGAGACTGTTGGATGAGGAGATTTAACTGAGGATGAGAATGAGACGGAGATGGAATCGATACATGAATATTGATGCGGTGGTGAGATGTATGTGAGGATACATGGGTGTCGACGAGAAGTCGATCAAGCGAGAGTGTTACAGGGCAGTCAGATAAAAGATACAGCAAGAGCTCGAGACTGTGGGTGATGTCTCTGTCGAGCAGCATCTCTAACCTCTCTGTGATCCCACTGCATATGAGAGGAGACCGGAGCCTTCATGGGTGGGTGTTGTTCTAAAACGTACAGAAAGTCAGCTGCAAACTTAAAAAGTGAACAAGAACCACTTTCTGTTTTGGCTTTGAGCAGGATGTTTGACCCCGAGCCTGACATGATGGTTTGCTCGAATGAAGGTGGCCTCACACAAGAAAAATAAGACGTCTTGTACCCTCCGAGTCAGTCATGTCAGTAATGTAGTTCAGTCCTGTTTTTATCAACTTCGAATGATTTAAAAAATCAGATAATTTCTGTCATTCTCTGACTTGGAGAAAATTATTCGTGCGTTTATTTTTTCTCGAACAGACTTCTGACCACTACTCTTTATCTGCCTCAACAATAAAGCACGCCTCTTGCCTGTCACATGCAATGTCTTTTTACAAAATACAATTCCGTATTCACAGGAAATGTACGTTTGCAAAAAGTCCCGCACTACAGTGATTCAACACTGCAAACAGATTTTTTTTCCTTCAACAACAAAAGCACGTGGTTGGGTTTAGGAAAAAGAACAAGACTAGGTTGGCCCTTAGGTACCTGCACGCGATCTCAGGTCGTTCAACAATGACCTACTTACAGTCCAACTAAAGGAGACAGTAATTTTGCTGTCAGGGCCCCAAAACGTTGGAACAGTCTCCCTGTTGAAATCCGTCTTGTAACCGAACTAACTTCTTTTAAATCACAACAAAAAATCATTTTTATAAACTTGTTTTTGTGTTATTTTGTTTGATATGATTTGTTGTTGTTTCTTTTTTTGTTGGGGCTTGGGTTGTACACTGAATGAAAAGCAATGTCCACATGAGTACTTTAGTACTTATGCCCATCCTTAGTGGTCGATAACACATTACAAACTCATAACACATATTTATTTTTGCTTTAACTGCACTCTAAGAGTCGACCACAGAGCTTTGTGTGAGCCCCTCTGGGTGTTTGGCCCTGGGGTCATCTGTACCTTTTGACCCCGCTGACGGCAGGCCGGCGTGTTTGCTCTGGGGGGAAACTGCTCTGCAGTCAATGGTAATAGACCAGTGGTTTCACAGGAGACTGAACATCAAACAGGTTGATTCTGACAAGTGACTGTGTACCCAGCAAACCTTCCCTAGAGGAATAAATGTTGAGAGAGGGTTGAGAGAGAGCTAGATTGCACAGGAAGGGGGTGTAACAGGTGAAATTGGGTTTTATATCTCTGCGGTCTCGAAACATATTGGCTCTCGGCCAACAATGATAAGCCTTTGGGGATGAGGGCGAATATCTCAGGCTGTTGTGGTGTAGCGCCCGTCATTTCAGCTCATCTCTGCATATGAATGCAGCTGAATTTAAAAAAGCTAATATAAAGCTTGTCATCATACTATTGCCTCTCCCTTGTGTTTCCTGTTCCCCCTTCCTAGTCTGTCTCTGTGTGGTTGCTGGGCGTGGCCTCCTGCTTCCCTCCTCCGTGCCAGCAGCTGATGAACCTGCACACCTGAGCTGCCACTGCAGTATAAAACCTCAGCTCAGATGTCCAGACTCAGCCAGATCATTCAGTCTCCTTTGTGGTACAGATGTCAAGGGCAACCTCTGAGTTTTTTGACACTTTGTCTTTTTGTACTTTTTTTTCTACACACCAGCTTCAACTATAACCAGCCCATGTCCTACCTCGTTCTTGTCTTCTGCCTCCAGATTTGGACCGCTCTGTCTTCAGCCCCTCAGCCTGCTCTGCTTCACCATTCCCAGCCCACATCAGCCATCATTTCACTCAAGCCTTCAGCCCTCCATCTTCAAACTACAACAAACTGCCTTTTTCCTGGCTTTGTTTGCATTTGGGTCCTAAGTTAAACCACCGTAACACTCTCCACACAGACTGTTCACCTGGTGAAAGGCCTAATGTGATTGTTCACTACTGCTGAGACTACAAAGTGACTTAAAATGGAAATCAGAGTAATTTTGAGACCAAAATCTTGTTCTGTCACTTACAGCTTCTGCATATATGTGCAGATATCTGTTTATAGAGATTAATGGCTCTGTTACAGTATCAGAATAACAGATTAGGAAGCAGGATGTGTATTGAAATATTACTGTATCAAACCTCTTTAAGGATTCAAGATTTTCGATAAACTCCAACAATTATTTTCCCATTTCCAGGCAGACATCTCGTGTTTATCACAGAAATAGGATAGTTCCTGTTTTCCATAGTTTCATGCTGTGTTACAATATTTGCGTCAGAAGGCTTCCTCATATCTTGTGCTAACAAAGGCAGATAAAACAAAAAAAGACTCTGGGCTGTTTGAACCTGACAGATTGTTGCAGTCAGGCGGCAGACGGGTTTCCAGTCAGTGATAAACCACTGTTTTGTCTTAGCAAAGGTTGACTTTCATCTGTAACATCTTTAATTTCATTTTGCACTGCAGGACCATGATGTGCAGTGTTTTATACTGTCTGCCATGTCACTGACTGGGTCCCAAATCCATATTGTATATTCACCATAGTGTAGTGTTGTAGCAGTTAGTATGACATAAATTAAGTAAAATAAAATAAAATAAAATAAATAAAATTAAATTAAATTAAATTAAATTAAATTAAATTAAATTAAAATAAAATAAATTGAATTTAATTGCATTGAATTAAAATAAAATAGCATAAAATAATGTAAGACAAATAAATTAAATAAATAAGATAAGAAAGTAAAATAAAAATAAATAAAATAATATAAAATACAACTAAACTACACTAAACTAAACTTAACTAAATTAAACTACATAAAATTCAATTCAATTTAATTCAAATAAAATAAAATAAAATAAAATAAAATAGATAAGATATGATGAGATAAGATAAAAATAAAATAAAAATAATAAGTAGGTATATAAATAAATAAATAAATAAATTCAAGAGACTTAACCACTTATAAAAACAGGAAATGACACAATAAATGTGAGACGTCCATCAAACTAAGTGTGGAATCAAGTTAAATAGAAAGCAAATAAGTTAATATGTCCGTATGTTACATTTTGTTGATTGACTGATAAACCAAGTTAATCAGTCAATCGACAGAATAGAATAAAGATTAAAAAAGGGCTCCCCAAACTGAGAATAGTGAACATAACAAAACATTAATTTTGTATAATACTTACTTTGTTGAATTTTCCTGCTCTTTTTTTCCAACAAGGATATGTTTGGTACAAAGCCTGAGCTCGGGTTAATGATAATTCTCCTCTGTATGTGCAGCTTTTGACCATTATGAAGAGGATTTAGAAAATTGCATTAATGGTGCACCCCTGTGCTGTGATGCTTTACTGGCTCTGTGTGCAAATATCCCTCTCGTGAGCCTTTTATAAAGCCTCTGCACTCTGTCTCCCAGATTGTTTTACACCAGATCCTAACCTGTAATAGCATCCCCAATTCTCCCGGCAGTCAATGAAAGTGTAGAGGAGAGACTTTCATGATGAATTAACACACTGGAGGGAACAGTGCCTTTTATTTTACAGCGAGAACAAACACCAAGCAGAATTTAAAGTGTATTTGAAGTGTGTGCGTAACTCCCTAACCTGACACAGTGACTGAATGTATAAAAGAGTTTCAGTCCTCTGGAAAGACACTATATAATTTAGAAGTTTCTATCAATTAAACATTATATAAATAATTACACACAAACACATTGATGTGAGCTGGTGGTTTCTGATATGGTAATAACATACAAGAAATAATTGTGTGTGAGTGGGTAGAGCTACGTATGCTTACTCATGAGCTATATATACTGATCTGTATGTACAGACACTGTTCACTGACACTGTTTTTTCTATATAGAAAATATGTGAAAGCTGAAGTGAAGGAAGTTTTTTGTCAAACTGAAAAACTTTACACACAGATTCAAGTGTCACTGATTCTGGCAACAGAGATCTCTCAAAGGAAAATTAAAGTGTAATGGAAAGTGAATTAGTTTGCTGCCATCGATTGGGCTGAGCAAAATGTACGTCACATTCTGCCTCTCTGTAGGCGATCTCGCTCCAGCCACAGTCCCTCATCCCCAACCCTGTCATTCCCATCCCCATTCCCATTCCTGTCCACCAGATGCCCTCAGGCTGTTCCACCTGCTCACCTGTTCCCACTTTCCTCATCAGCCCTGCAGATATTTTAATCAGCCCATTTCCACTCACTCCTTGCCAGATGGTCAAAGCTGTCTTGTGTTTTTGCCTTTGTGCTTCTGTAACCTGGACCTGTGCTGTCTGAATGTAAGTCTACACTTTACCTTTTGGTACTTTTGTAAGCTGCGTCAGTTTAGATAAAGATAAAAACAACAGAAACACAGAAAGAATATATGGAGAGGTAAAATGCTGTGATGCTCAACAATTAGATTAGTAAGGTAGAGGGCAGTCCTTCCATGCACAACAAGGCCCTCAACTTATACAACCACATAGTTGTATACGACACACAGGAGTGCTTCCTTAATCAGCACTGGATGGCAGAATTGACCGCTTATGATCGCAGCTTTAAACACATGGGTAACTTTATAAAATGGTTGCAGTTGCACCAAAACTCCTTGATTAGGATTAGAAAAAACATCATGTGTATTAGCTGCTAACATACAGTAACATATCTCACGTGATGTATAGCACATATGTCATGTGACATATGTTGACGTATTACGTTTTGTTATCAAAATAACTCCACATTGACTCTTGAGCCCCTTTTCACCACATTAAACAACCTGCTAACAGCCGCTTACATCTGGATTTTTAATGAAATGGGAAAGGTTTTATTCAGCATTCAAACCCGGGGTCAAATAACTCCGCAGTAGTCACAGGTATTTATCAGCTCCGATCAGCACTGATGGAAACACAGCACTCAGGTGGATGTGCTAATTTTTTTAAACCAATTCAGTCTGCACCAGGTTTGAAAGAGAGACTTAATAAGTACGAGATATATAAATCTATATAAAAAAGAAGCCACTGTAAAGTTTTAACAGGCCTCCATGCTGCTTTCTACTGTTTACTAACCTGTTTTCTGGCCTGCTCATGACGTTGAACGTGACACACCCAAAAAACAAAAAACAAAACCCCCTAAACAAAACCCTACAGACACAGATAGGTGTACGTGTCTGCTGCAGTGCCATGTACACAGCTCTGGTTTACCAGTGTTTACATACAGATGCTAATTTTGGTGAAAAAAGGGGTACTGGTTTCACACAGGGCAAGAACACCAGTCTCCAGGATGATAGTCTGGTGCTTGTCTGACCTTTCCATCTCCCCTCCCTCCCAGCGGACTTTGTCACCCTTTATACTATGCTGTCTGACTTCCTCCTTTGCCTCTGTTATAATTACTGCTACAGTGATGGGAGGTCGCTGCCTAACGAAAAAAAAAAAAAGGAAATATGGGTTTTAATTATTACTCATCATGATTATACATTGGTGGAGAACAGTCTCTCCATGTGTCTCGTTTGTGTGAACACCCATATATTCAAAGACTGATCACAACATGTCATAGTTGTACAGAATATGGGACATAAAGAAATCCATCAAGTGACTGACAGCAGTGACTCTGTCCCCCCTGCTGGACATCATGGAGCTGAGCCCTCCTATTGTTTTTGTTATTGTTGCTCCTGTGGAGTGTTCATTAGCCCTTTGTCCCTGGTGATGATGCCATCTCTGTGTCTTCTTCCCGCCTCAGGCGCTGTCTTCTCTCTGGCACTCTGCCACCAGCACTGTGACCTGATACAGTACAACTCCGAGATGATTTTGGATAGTCCTGTGCAAACAGTGTATGGGTGATGATGTCGGGCCAAGCTGGTAAATCCGCATGAATGTATTGGCAGCAGATCTAAACACTGTAGATAACAGTAATGATATGAAGGTAAACACAAAGAAGTAGTATAGGATGACAGAAATGTCGCTCTTCAATGAGACAATGATCAGTGACAGCAACTTGTATTAACTGCCAGGTCCAAGTGAAGACATCTTTTAGATTAAAAGATTAAAGCTTTGGATTCTCACTTCTGTGCACATCGTTTTATTATCAAATATCAGTAATTCAGCTTGCATTTAATATACAGTAACTGTCACTGTTAGTCAGAATGATTAACGTGCAAAACTGTGTGTGTGTTTGATAATTATATTTTTTAATCTTCAAGATTATTCTGCTGAAGTCAGTACTTTATACCTCCACGAGGAACAGTGTACTATTTTTTAGAATAAATACTGATTTGTGTTTAATGATGAAGAGTATTATAGAAATATTAAGTATATTTTAAGGATACAAAATGACTTCACATAGACATGAAGAAACAAAGGAGCAGCAGTAGTCTGTTAGAGAAACCTGCTCGCTGTAGAAAGTACTCAGCAGGTAGAGCAGGATGTGTAGTAATTGCAGGGTTGGTGGTTTAATCCTTGGCTTCTCCTGTCCACATGTCAGAGTGTTTTTAGGCGAGACGCAGAACCCTAAAATTGCTCTGGGTTTTTAGGCCACTGTTTTGCATGGTAGCTTGCTGCCATCAGTGTGAGTGTGTGAATGGGCGGATAAAGTGCTTTGGGTAAAAGCACTACAAAAATGCAGTCCATTTGCAAGGAATGTCCTACGTTTGCAACGATACCCATATGGAAATGTAACATATGACATGTATGTTCTCCATCCAGTGATATATTATTATTACATACATACATCCTCTGGATATATGAAGATGTAAGTTTATAACATAAATGTAACACCCACAATAAAATCTATATATTCACATCTATCTATCTATCTATCTATCTATCTATCTATCTATCTATCTATACATCTATACATCTATACATATATAAATATACATGATGAATTTTTACACAGTGTTATATGTTGTTACCATTTTCTGCATGATATATATGTTTTTGTTATCTTTTTTTCTTTATATTAACATATATAATATCAACATATATTAATGGCCTTTGGGGTTTATATATATATATATATATATATATATATATATATATATATATATATATATATATGCACATGTATTAAAAATATCTACAGGATTTTTATATGGTATTATATGTTGTGACCATATATGTCAACGATATCTATTTATATTATATATACAAATTTATGAAAACAACATATATACATATATTTTGTATGCTATGCTTTTCTTATCAATCTTTTATGTACATGCCTATCTTTTATATTACATGTATATTATCAACATATATCATGGGCTCTGGGGGGGGGGGGTATATATGTACATAACATATATGTCTACAATATAAGCACAAATTACACATGTATATATATTTAAAACATCAATATTATTATTTTTTTATGCGGTATATGTGTATATATGTTAAAGATATATATTTAATTTATATATGCAAGTTTGAGAACAACATATATACATACGGTTTTGTATGCTTCTTAGGTTTTTTACATACATGCTTTTATTTTATATTTACATATAATATTAACATAACATTACTCAAAGAATATTTTAAATTTTGTATAAAAAAAATGCATGTGTTTGTATAAATGTGTCTATATATGTATATTACACATTTATACAAACACATATATGTTATATGTATGAATAATTATAAATGTGACATATATGGCAATACATGTAATATACACACATAAAGATAAATATGTCTATGGACTAGACATAAACTGTATGTTAACATACATATTTGTTCCAATTAAGTTTCATTTAGCTTATACATAAATATATTATTTCAATAAATACATTATTAATATTTCCTCATATGTACATATATTTCATATTTGGAAATTCTATATTTGTACATATAATACATTTATGTGTAGGATACACAGCAAAGTTTGTTTATCTGCCACTTATTCGTTTTCCCAATTCCATTTTTTTTTAAACCATAAAGGTTGCCATTTGAATATGTGCTGCTTTGTGAGTGTAACATATTGAGAGGTAACATAGATGTTAGATGAAGGTGTTTCAGCTTGTGGCCTGAAATTGCGTCGAAAATCCCTCGTCTGAGTGAGAAGCAGGAACAGGTATGACATAATCTCCATCTGCTGATTCCCAGACTGGATAACCATGTTACAGTAACGGATAACTGAGAGAGCTTATTTACGTCTTCTTTTTGCGGCTGCAGCTGATCATGATAACACTGTACGCTCTAAATTGCCAACAGAGCCACATACAGTGAAGCCAGATGTGACAAAAACAACAGCAGTCTGATGATGCAGCAGGTTGTTTGTTTAGTCAGATCATGTCGACCGCTTTAGAACTGAAAGTCAGTGCATATAAAATAATGTAATAATATAAGTACGGCAGGTCAAAGTTTAATCTAAACGTGGGCGGGTGAACTGTGATGGAGTACAATGTTAACATTAACGATTAGAACAGCCAAAGCTACAAAAAATAAGACCCAAATTCTCATTATAATAAATCCAGAATTGTACTTTAACATAAATACATTAATAAAGCATGGGGCATGACTTTTCATCAAACAGACAGCTCTGGGTGCAAATGTCAGCTACAGTTAATGTCCTGCAGTTTTATAATTGAAAAATCTGCAAGTTCATTTTTGAGTCATCATTTTTTAGCAAGCTGTGCACACTCAGTTCATACACACAGTCAGTTCATACACACAGTGCTGAACTTAGTCAGCCTGGATAACAGCATGTACATGAGGTTGTGTTTGTTTTAGCAGCAGTCAAAGAAGGGCGGAGGGCAGGAATCAGGGCACTGTACGCTCTCAGCTGAGTTTGTATCTCCATAAGCAATGTGCATTTATCAACTGCAGAATCCCTCTCCTGATAGCACTTGCAATCACCGTGTGTGATAAAGACTTTGTTATGCAAATTGAGCGAGATCCCTGATCCCTCAGGGTCATGCAGCCCATGCTCCAGCGGCTTCTGTCAAGATGCAGCTACACTCTGGATTCATGCTCTCTCTTTTGACAAGAGTCTACACATGCCAGTGTGTTACCCCGTTACCCGACAAGGAAAAACACACGACAGTTCAAGGGTCCAAACGTCTCCATCAGGTGAATGAGCTGCAGCTTCAGAATTAATGACGATTCAAAAGCACACATGGAAACCTATAGAATTACAACAATGGAAATGTTCTGCAAATGAAATGAGCCACAGAAGCCAAAACAAATGCATTAAGAGTGAATGCTGCAAATGCAAAGTCAAAAACACAACTTCTGAAAATCTAAAATCTGTGAAATGCGGTCAACACAGTGGAGAGCACACAGAACACAACTGAGGTTCTCTTGGCCTCAAGAGGAAGTGCTGTTTGTTTTTGAAACAGAAGAAGTGAAGTGAGGAGTTGTGTAATCTTTGTTACATCGCTCAAATATTACGGCCAAATGTAAAAAAGAACATTAATACCTTTTTTTGTTGCCTCTTTAATCCATTTTTCTTCCTCCTTCAAAACACCCTCACGTCGTCTCTTTCTCTCTGTTCCACTTAGCGCCCCTCCTACAGGCGTAAAGAATTTCCATAAGCGCTTTAATGCTGCATTTGTTTTTGAGATTTGTGTGGTTTTGACTTTGGCATCGCTTCTGTATGTGTTTGCTCTTAATGTTTTGGCTTTGTGCAGCATGTTTTTATTTGCAGCACATTCCTGTTTCTGTATGATTCTTTATGTGTTTATGATTCAGCATCGTTTCTGAAGCTGCAGCACATTATTCCTGATGGAGATGTTTTGGGCTGTTGGAGCCAAGCCCCCTGCAGGGGCAGCGCTGGGCTTTGAAGCCAATGTGGCCAAACCATTGAATTACAGCTTACAGGTCTGTTTCATGATGTCACTGGGCCCAAAATAATCAAATGACATTGTGGATATATTTACATTTTTTGGAGCTCCAAATCCCCTGCTGAATGACTTGATTCCCTATCAAAATTTGATCCATTTGGTCAGATAACACAACATGATTGAACTATTTTATTCCTGTCTAAGTTAGCAAAGCGCTAAACTGGAGGTTAGCCATTGGGCCAGCAGAAGTCTCTCGTGTGTTTGCCCTATGGACGCATAAGTTCAGGGTAATTTTATACCCAGGATGTCAAACTTTTTTGGCTTCATGCGCCACTGAATGACTTCCATAGGAATGAACGTGACCCCGACTCCAATGCTTTATCTAGTTCTCTTTATACATCTACGGTACATTCCTTAAACATCTAGGGTGCTTTCCAAATCACATTCTTGTTCTTTTTACTTTTAGTACAAACTGCAGCTGCCCTTAAAAAGCATGCTGGCTTGCATACTGCAAAATCGGACCGCATGTATCAACACATTTTCACTCCAACCTTGTCACATATCGACATTTGGTCATGGACTTTTCACGTCCACATACAACGTGAAAGATGCCCTGAGTGCGTTGGTTGTTGACACTAGGTTTAGGAAAGACGAAGAGGGTTTGGCTTTAGAATTTTACAGGATGCAAACACCGCTCTCTCGGGTGAAAGTCAGTGTTTGTTGGACCCATCCACCACCACTCCCATCCGCCCCAGTCAGACTTTCAATGCCTTACCTTTTGTCCTTGTCCTTTCGCGTTTTCCCCTGATGTTGATGGCTGCTGTTACACTGTTACGGCAACTGGCTGCGTATCATGCCAATGTTAAGGGATGCCTTTTTTCACTGGTTTCTGACGCCGCAAGTCACTGCTGGAAACACCGGATTTCGATGACTTCGGAGTGAGACCGGGGTCGATTTAGAAAAACATCCTGGTATTTTTGGCGTACTGCATTTAACATAGCCTACTTTGTATTGGGACATACTAAATCTTTTTTCTAGCATACTATATAGTATGGCAGTATGGGTATTGGAATGCACAGCTGGTTTCTCTCTCAGGTTGAAAATCAAGCTGTTCCACTTAGTGCGCCCCCTAGAGGTCTGGAGAACTTCTGCTGTGTTGACTGGATATGCAGTGTTTGTTTTTAACTTTGTTTCTATATTCGCAGTGTGTTTGCTGTTAATACATTGGTTTCGGCTTTTTGCAGAACATTTTTATATGTGCTACATGATTCTGTTGTCTTTGTTTTAGATTTTGCATGTTTTTTCACTTGTTTCAGAATTGGCATCGATTCTGTGGCGGCAGCACATTTCTCCTAACGGACACGTCTGGGGAAGTTGTAGCGTTTGCCCTTGTTAACCACTGTATTTACCACAAGCTAACAAACAAAATGACTGGAAATGAAAAGGTGCTGCACTGAAAGAAGAAAATGTATGAAGGTTAGAGGGAGTCCCAGTGGGCTGGTATGTGAAATTTCCCCTGAGACAAAAGACAGATTAATCAAACAGCAATCCTTAATCAAGCATAAAGAAATGGAAGGAAATTAAACACTGACGCTGCCTGACTATAATGAAGGAAGAAATTGTTTTCTGATAGACATGGACACAAGATTTTTAATCTAAGACATTGACAGGAACACATTGTGTGAAAAACACATTAATCTCTTTCTTGTTGAGATTTAGATAAGAAGATTGATACCACTCTCAGATGTATCAATCTTTTCATCTAACTCAGCGAGAAGCAAATAAGCATATTTCCCAAAATGTCAAAGCATTGCTTTAAGCATCAACAAAGCCAAGAAACAATAAATCTCCAAATCCTTAATTATATTTACAACAAAAAAATTAAAACTAAAACAACCCACTCCATTTAGTGTCCTTGTTTTCAGATGTCAGTGTACCTTATTGACCCCCTCACTGGAAGAAGGGAGACAGAGAGAGAGAGAGTACAACATGGCCCGAGTACATGCTGCTATTCATTTTCTGTCTTGAGTAATTATTTCTGACATCGCACATCAACCGTGACAAACTGTGACAGCTTGAGACATTCAGGACTGACAGTGTGAGCAACATGACAGCGAAATGAACCTTGAGATAAAGACAGAGGGAGAGACAGAGGGAGTAAGACGGCAAAGTGTCAGGAGCAAACGGCCAAACAGCAGCGTGGCATTAGTGTGTGAACTACGGGGAGGTGAGGTGGACATAAAAGGGCGATGAGGAGGCTGCTGTTGTTGTTGGAGGGGGAAGGAGCCACAGTTGTATGAACATGATGTGTTCCAGTAATAGCTATGTGGGGGGAATTATGATGCATTGAAAACACAGCAGGAGGCGCCGCCCACCCCCATTGCTTTGTACTTACAATCCAAGTCATCGGCTGCAGAGAGAGAGATAGACATGAAAGGAACCTGTGGTGATGAAGACAAATGTAGTGTCAGACTACATATCGGAAGACAAATGGGAACAAGTGTAATTCCTCATTTTACCCTCGTGCCATATGCAGATTTTCTCTCTGTCTTTGCATGCTTGCTGTTGTTGTCAGTGGGATGAATTTTTAATGCGCATCTTCCAACAAATCCTCCAAATTAAAAGGCAAAATACTTTGTCTGTAACCGCCCTTTGGAATGACACATGGAGGCGTTTCCTGACCTGAAGCCTCCATTAGCAGGACATCATCATTTGTCAGCTGTCAGTTCCTTCCAAAACTGTTCAATGAAATAGACATGACGATGTTGTAGCTTAGATTTGGTCAGGGTTAAGCACAAAAAAGGGAAGGAATGATTCAGGTCAAAATATGAACACATGTCATTAAAGGGGAGCTGTTTTGTTTTTCCTTATAGTCTCTCATACATATAATGATGATGTCCAAGTTAAACGTGGCCAAAGTTTCAAATAATGAGGTAAATGTGTGTAAAAGTGATCAATGTGACCAAACAACAGTGTTGCCAGCTCTTTTCCAATGAAAGTAGTTAGCACTAGCTCCAAAAGTCGCCAGATGGCGTCATGCACTCATTTTTCATATTGGTGATGTCATTGTCAATTCTTAATAGCTTCCAATATTTATTTCTGCTATGGCTACTAGATGATGTCAGCTTGTGCTTGTGTCTGTAAATGGTCATCTGCTCCAGGCACTCTACTGCAAGTGTTTCCATTACACATGTAGCTACATGCTAACGTTAGGGAAACATAATCTTGGTTGCTGGTGTTGTTATTGTCTTCACTAATTTCAGATCATATATCTTCTGGAACATGTCCAGTTGTGTTTAAAAGCTTTTAAAAGCTTTTATTTTGGGATTTCTAATAGGAGAACGTACCGCAAGTAAACTGCTACATGTAGCTACATGCTAACTTAAGGAACACATGTAATCTTGGTTGCTGATGTTGGAATTTCTCCCTGATTTCAGATCATATTCCTGCTGGAACATGTCTGGTTGTGTTTACAAGCTTTTATTGGTGATTTTTCATGGTAGAAAATGCCCTTTATTCTCGTTAAAGTCATTTTCTGGCTGCAATGACGGTGCAGAGACACAGAGATAAGGAAGTCCTGGCGATAAGACTCAACCAGAGCAGACTAGGTTTTAGCGGCGTGAGGGCTTAAAGAGGTGTTAAAACAAAGCATCTCAGACAGAGAATACAGGTGTCCCATCCTGGTCTGACCTCGGTGTCAGACAATGAAAAAAGCTGTCCTTTCACATCATTATGATACGTGGCTGGTCACGGGCGCCCAGTGGTGAGGTGAAAATGCAGTGGGACAACAACATAAGTTAAGGGGGCAAAAAGTGGGTGAGAGTGGTGGTGGATGGGTCCAACAACCACTGACACTCACCCAGGAGGCCAGGTGCTAGCTTCTCGTATGATTTGTAAAGCCAAACCCTGCTCTTTTTTTCTAAACCCAACCATGTGCGTTCGTTTTCGAAGGAAAAAAACGTCAATTCACGGTGTTGTACCAACGTAGTGTAAGTCTCTTTTGAAAGAGACTGTATGCAAACTGTACATTTTCTGTGAAAACAGAAGTGTGTTTTGAACATCCCAGAACGTCTACAACCAACGCACTCAGTGTACCTTGCACATCACATATTGATGTGGAAATTCCATGACCAAATGATATGTGACGAGGTCGGTGTGAGAATGTGTTGGGTGTTCCAGCACAGACAAAGTGAGGGAAAAGTGTTTGTAGAACATTAAAGCATGTAAACATGTATGTAAGTATGAACCTGAAAATGAGCATGACAGGTCCTAATAGGAAGGCTTCATCGTCATGGTTACAATAATAGCCATGTGATTATGATTAAGGAATGATCGTGGTCATGGTTAAAAAAAACAACATTAACTGGGGTTGGGAGAGGAAGCCGAACAGCATGATCTATAATATATTATAATTTTATCTCTTTATCATCCGTGGAAAACTCAGCATGAGAAACAGTGGCCTGTGGTGAGCCTCCCTAATAAGGTAGGCCTGCTTTCCTGGGACTCTGGTGAATGCTAATGAGGAGCAAAACTAATTCTCATTAGCCGGGCTAATACTGAGCTGGTGGAGACGTACAGTCGAAGCTTTGTGTCCGCGAGGTGAAAGGCAAATTTGACATTTTGAAGGAGGCTGATAGGAAGTAACAAGTACAAGTGTCCCCTCCAGCAGATCCATTTTCTCCACAGTATCTAAGGTCAGACAAATTTAGAGCCCCTGGCTCGGCCACTGTTTAACACTACCTCTCTGGGAAGTTGTGTACGTCTTGGGTGTGTACGCGTGTGTGTTTGTTTGTCTGCACATGAACTCGTGTATGCGCATGTGATAGATGTGTGCAGTATGTGTTTGACTGAGGTGTGTGTTTACACAAGAAATATCGATTTCAGTGGTGATGTTTTTATCTTTCCTTGAAACTTGAAAACAAACGTCTATTTTTTCCTTTCAAAACAAGGAAGGCAAAATAACCTCCGGGCTGTTCTTTCTGCTGAAGTTTTTTTTTAATATAAATTCAGTCCTATTTCAGCTCCTGTAATACCTTGGGGTATCATGATGATTCTATCTTGTAGCCACATCCATATAATTTGCTGCAAACACCAACAAAGAGCACCCCATTTAAGATTTAGTGAAGGGGAGAGTTGGAGATCTTTCATTCACGCTGTTATGGAGGTCTCAGTCGATGCACTGCAGAGAGAAAGGGATGCAGGCAGGGTGGGGGGACATGAATAATTCACCAGCTCTGCCACAGTGAGCCCCGGATTCCCATCCTCCACCCCACCAGCCTCAATCCCAGAGGACCCACAGTGGGCTTGTAGCGCAGCTCAGCCCGGCGCTGCAGATGCACTGGTGCAGCACTCCATAGCGGAAAAGACCACACGGGAACTTCAGGTTCGTGAGGTGACTGTGGGGGGAAATCACCTGAATGCAGAGACTAATTTTCTGCTACCGTGACAAAGTGGAAAAAGCTGCTTAACTTGAACCCTTGAACTCATGTAAAGTAATTAACCCGCACCACGCTAATGGGAGGAGGAGTGGCTGGCACGCTAGGAAGTTTACTAAATTTATTCTGCTGGTTCCCTCAGTGTAAGCTGCTTTGGAAAAGAGCATCAGCTAAATGCTAAAATGGAAATATGATGCAAAATGAAATGTGAGCAAAATTACTGAAAACTAGATAGATAGATAGATAGATAGAAATCATAATTAATTTAAGAAACACAATTTTTGAAAACCTAAGCTTTTATCCCATGTCTCGAGTATTTTGGATTTCAAGTGCACACACTAAGCTTGCATTAAATGGTGATGTAGAGCTACTACACACTTAACTGACTACGTAATAAACCCACATATCACAGCCTCACTCACACATACACATACACACATACACACTAATGCACTTTGCATCTCATTTCAAAAAACAGGAACCAAGAAAGAAAGCTGTAATTAGCCAAGGTCTCTTTCCAAAGTAATTACCAATATCCACTAAATCAGCTGCACTGCAAAGCACAATCCCTTCTCTTTTAAACTGCAACTGCAAAGTGTCTCTTACACACACACATATACACACAAACACACACAAATGAGTGTGTGCTGCCAGTTGATATATGCAAAGTGAATTGGAGGAAGGATAAGGAGATGCGTTTAAATACTCTATTGAAACAACGAGTGAATTATCTTCAGTATGGCTCCTTTGGGACAGTATACTGTACGATGTGTCATTATACTGTTTACAGTTATTTATTAATATACAGTAAACTCAATTTAAACAGGAACTCAAGTTTGCATCTTTCACAGCCACTCATTCTCACTCACTGTGCACAGATATAACTCTGTGCTCTGGCTGAAATACAGTCCAGGAAAAGTCAGAGCTCTGGACTGTGGAAACGAGAGAAAATAAAATGCAGCCATGCAGAGATGGGAAGAAAAATAAGAATGAGGTGATCCACCATTCTGCCTACACTGAGGAATAATGATAGAGGCAAACTAGATGCTCTACAGATGAACTGACCATTTACAGATGATGGTTACGCAGTTAGACTTTGCAGAAAGTGCCAAGTTATAAATGGCCCCATTGTACACCTGTAGGAATATGATTGGATGCCACCAGTCAGCTGGTAGCCAAGCAGCTGGTGAAGCAGGTGGCTCTTCCTCCTCCATGTGTGGTGGGACACTAAAACTGTCAAAACAGCTGTGGTTGCAGACCAGTAACACTCTTACTGTGTAGATCAGGTTAGCTCAGTTATTCTATCTGGCTGACCAATGCAGTGGCATCTAACTTCAAAATTTCAGAGCATCATAGAAGTTTTCAGTTACATTTTAATGCAAGAAACAGTGAGGTAAAAAAAACAGTCGGCAACCTCCAGGGAAAAATGAAGTCAGCATGGAAGTTATTAAAACTACACTTCTTTAAATGGAACCTTGAGGCTGACTCCAAGAGGGAGTCAATTAATTTTTATATAACTTACCTGTTAAAAATGCTATTAAAGCAAAAAATATATGCATAAAGAAGGGCATAGCTGCTTTGAATGATGAGTGCTGTTTGTTGATAGTTCATGAAAGTTAACTGTAACACTTTGGTCACCTAAAGAAGTCTTGTTCAGTGTCTAGCTGTACTAAAAGATCCTCTATGGAGTTACACTTTCAGTTTTTCTGGCAAGTACATTTTGTTTTTATGGTTTTAAGCCTGTTTATCGCTAGTGAAAATTAGCATTAGCATTCTCCCAGCAGCGGCACGGTGTTGCAGTGGTTAGAGTTGTCCCCTCACAGCAAGAAGGTTCCTGATTTGAACCCCGGGTGGAGGGGCCTTTCTGTGCAAAGTTTGCATCTTCTCCCTGTGTCAGTGTGGGTTTTCTCTGGGTACTCCAGCTTCCTCCCACAGTCCAAAGACATGCAGGTTAATTGGTGACTCTAAATTGTCCGTAGGTGTGAATGTGAGTGTGAATGGTTGTCTGTCTCTATGTGTCAGCCCTGTGATAGTCTGGTGACCTGTCCAGGGTGTACCCTGCCTCTCACCCAGTGTCATAGGCTCCAGCCCCCCCCCCCCATAATGCCAAACCCGGGGCTCCAAAACCAATGGGTGACATCACAGTAGCTATGTCCATTATTTTTATCCAGTCCATGAGTAACAATACTTTGCAGGAGAAGAGTGCAGGTTTGCATTAGCTGCAACCTCCATGCCAAATTTCAGCCACCTAGGGTGACATCTGTGCCTGCCAAGGGTTTGGAAAAATTTTATGGACCATCCAACCAACTGACTGGCTGACTGAGCTGTAGAGCTGCTGGTCGCTGCAAAAAACTGAAACCTGCTCTGTTGTCATGGCTGTAGTTTTGAATGCATCTTTGAAGCCCTCTATCTAAAATTAAATATTCATCACATAATGAGCAAAAATTTCATTTTTAATTTTGAATTTCGGTTCTGAAAAAATATTCTTAGCTTTTATTTATTGAGTGTTTAACACTCAGAAACTCGGCTAATGTGATCAGGACTGTGCGGCTGTGGTGTGATCAGATTAGATGGACACCATACGCTTAAAACTCTATAACTGGCATCGTCTTTCTCCAACAGAGCCCCATTCACTTCAGATCAGTGACAAGAGCAACCAAACAACCAAGACTGTTTTAACTCTGGCGAAAAAATGGGTAGTTATTTAGGAACCTATTAATTGTGGTGTGAAGCTGATTGAGATTATAGGCCTTTAGTATACTGAAAAATTGTAGTTTATCTCGCACATGGTTGCCTGGACAAATGCAGGTATGACAAAGGATGTTTCCAGTCTGTCATTTCTGGCAATATCTAAAATGCCTCTTGACTGCAGGTTCTCACAGCCTCCAATCGCCAGTAACAAGCAGCAGTGTCTTGCCTGAACCATGTTGTCTCATCAGATCAATAAGTCCCATGGTACACGCGTGATGGATGATCCCAACAAATAATCCAGCTTTACAGATGAACCTATCGACTTGTCACACATGTGTATTATGTGAGGCCAGCAGTTAGAGAAGCACCGAGGACGGGCACGATTCTGATGCCTGGAGGTAATGGCTGAAATAAACTGCAGATTAACAGAAACCACATAAGCAGTAAAAGAAACATTTCGTTTTTTCTGTCAGTGAAAATCCTTGGAGACGACCTGCAGTTGACTCATGGCTCCACAGTGGGTGGTTAGTGAATTAAATTCAGAACTGAAATAGGAATCGTCTCCGTGCAAACAACTATAATCTGTTGCAAGATTACGCTGAGTTATAGCGCCTCACATGGTTTCAGTTCCACTGTGGCCACCCGAGCTGTCTTTACTGACGACAAACTGTTACTCACACTTGAACTTATTATCCCAGCAAACAATGCACATGCACACCTCCCTGCTCACTCCCACCTCTTTCTGCACAGGTCTGGTTTTCAATCACTGAGGCAGGGTTTGGGTGCAGCGGATGGTGGAAGCTCCTTCCTCAGAGACATCCAACAGTAATGCTCTGGTTTATTACACCAGCACTGAGATTAAACTGGGTTATATCGATCCCAGGCTCAATGGAGCTTGCGGCAGAGACCAGCAGAAAGAGATCATCCAACCGTGCCGCCCCCGGAGAAAAGGATAAGGGTGATTCTTTGGCACTGACGACAAGTGGAGATTACACATCTTAGGATAATCTACTGAAATCATCAAGCAGGAGACAAACAGTACGGATGTTTTGTATCTATGCTCCCTTTGGATGAACATATCTTCCAGCACTGATTAAATTTTTACCTGAGAATCCTGAACAGCTCTATCCCATATCAGAGGATGTAGCGGTACAGATAACTTTCCTCTTTTTTATTTTTCACTGCAGATAAGGAGCTGTGTATTTTGCTGTGAGCGAGTTATTGACGGGCACAATTGTGCCTCCAAGTGCACAGTCCTCCTACATCAGCTCTCTTATGTTCAGTTGTGCCCCCAGAAAGTTTTCATAGAGGGCCACTGAAAATCAGGCACACAAAAAGAGCCATAACTGAATTTTAGGAATTCCATTATGCTGTTTATTTAAGCTAAACTGCGTAAAGATGAGAGTTAAGAAATTGCATTTGTTTATTTTGGTGTCTTATTTTACAGTTAATATTAGTACAGTAACTATCAGATGTACACAGACTAATATATGTACAGTTAATATTTTACGTTCCACAACAATCCTGTTTTAATGTGTTATATATCTGAATATATATGTAAGGTGGTTTGTTGTTCTTCAAATAGGCTGATTGTCCTTAAAAAGACAAATATACAGCTTTAATTTGAGGACGTTAACTGTAAGTAACAAAACAATTTTGGGAACAAGCCTTCTGAAGTTTAGGCGAGACCTGTAGGTGCCCATAGAACCCATTTTCATTCAGATAACTTGAGGTGAGAGTTCAACGGACCCCTTTTGAAAATGGCCATGCCAGTTGTTCCCTCGTGTCAGAGACCAAGCAGTGAGGCAATGAGGAAAACAGGAGTTTATTGGTAAAAATGGGGTTTTTATTTAGCCCCCCAAAATGCAAAAACAGTACAAACCAAGAACTCCATAACCAGGCCTATAAAAAAGAGGTCAACAAAATAGAGCTATCATGAAAATAACAGCAACAAAACAAGGTGTTAACTGAACAAACTGACCTAACAAAATGAAACATGAGGGAACATATATAGTGGTTTGGCCAAACCATTTATCACAAAAAGGGGAAAACACAATTAATAGCTAATTAGAGCTAATACAAAGGGGAAAAACGAATTAAACCCAAATCCCCCCCTCTAATATAGCAGTGTATGGTTTTGCCTGATGAGCTGGCCACAGGATTTAGCAGCTCTCTGCCCTTGGCCACGGCTTTTGCTTCTCCAGGAAGAGACCTCCCACCTGCACAGTAACTCAAACAACGAAGGGCAAAAATGATTAATATAACAGCAAATTACTCATTCTAACTTTACAATGTGAAAATGTGTGCACTCCATTTAAACTGTGTTTGGCTGGAAGTAAATAAAGAGATTATAAATCAAACAGTGTAGTGTAGATTTAGATTTGGATATGAACTGTTTGGGGTGTGGTTGCCTGCAAATAAAATTAACCAGTGTACTTAAAGCAGTGAGGTGAATGTGTGAATAATATTACCACTTCTGGCTTTTACTTAGTGTGGCCTTGGCCATCACACTTTGTCATAATTTAGCTTACTTTTGGAGTGTTATGTAGCCTCCTTATGGACAAGCAATGGTTGTTATTGGCCTGTTCTCACTTCCAGACGCTTGGTTAGTCGCCCTCGGTGGCAGACAGGAACACACAGAGGCACCCTTAGTGGCGATAAAATACACACTGGGCAGCGGCTGTTACTGACTCTGTGGGCAACTAAAGCAGTGTGAAGAGTGAGAAAATATAAGGCAGCTGGGAGGGGAGGTGGATAGGTTCAAACAAACTCCAGACTTTCACTTGGGAGCTTGTTTTTTGTGTCCAACAGTCAATCAAATTATTTTAATAACATCCTAGTGTGCTAGAGTATGTAGCATGCAAAACTAGTGGCATATGTCACATAACATATTTTTGTGGCATAACATTACAGAAGTAACATCTGTGTCATGATGTTTTCTTAATCATGGATGTTTGTTGCCTGAACCTAAGAAGTAAACCTAAAAACAAAGTGTTTATCCAACATTGAACGTTCATTTTGAAAAGACTGTAAGCATTTAACAAGCTGAAACTTTACATTATCTGTGAAAAGTGTATTTTGAAAAACCACAATATGTCAATTGACAGGCCCCCCCTGGACATCCAAAACTGACGCAGGAGGGTATCCAGAGAGTCCAACCAGTTCTCATCCAACACATTCTCACTCATCACATATCGATGTTTGGTCATAGACTTTACATGTCCAGATATGTTGTACAAGGTATCACAGTATGTTCTGGGACACTGTGTCAAGTGCTGCCTGTTCTGCCTGTCTGACACCAGAAGTCATCGCCCATGTGCAGGATTTAGACGACTTCTGAGTGAGACCAGAGACTTTATTATGAGGAGACTGATCACTAAAAAAATCTTCCATATAAATGAATGAGGGTAGTTCGTAACGGCAGTATGGCGGTCATACGCACGTGTCCCGCCTCTTCCGCCACTCACAAAGCCAATTGTTTGGTGATTTTTTGTCAGTCATGTTGTAGTGACGTAAGCCTGCCTAACCACCTTTATGACAGTTTGGTCAAGTTGCTGCATAGAGGACTCCGGAGGGAGGGACCACTGACAGTAATAGGGAGGGTCACGGAGAAAGTGTGGTTTTCCACAGGTATCTGAGTGTGCGCTCGCTTGCTTCCTCATGATTATTAAATACGTTGTGCTCCAGGGTTCCCCACCCCTCAAAACAAAGCTCACGCACCAGTGACGTCTTACGTTGTTGGAGCCATATATTGAAACGGTGTCGTGAAGCTTCGCGCATGCGCAGTTGAATAACCCGAGAAGAAAAAAGCAGTTTTAAACCTTATTAAGGAACATAACTGGGATAACAGGATGTCATGTCAATTTCCACCTGTTAAATGCATTGTGTCTTTCAAAATACACAGCTGTTTTCACAGGAAATGTACAGCTTCTGCTCACTGGATGCATACAGTCTTTTTCAAAATAAACTTACAAGGTGAGCAAAACAACTTGTATTTGCATTTATTTCCTTGTGCAACGGAAGCGAACACCAAATTCCTGGGTAAAAGTCCTGGGTTTGTTGGACCCATCCATCGCCCCTCCTTCTGCCCTATTAGGACTTTTCAGCTCCTTGTATTACATCGTTACTGGCAAACTGACGTCATCTGGCAGCCTATCATACCACTGCAAAAGGTGGCTTTTGGTGTCGGTGTCTGATGCTGAAATCACTATCAAAATGGCAGTATTTGACAAGTTCAGAATAAGAATGTATTTTTGGTACAACGCTTAAGGTTGTTTAGTTTTACAGGATACACCACCTTAAAAACTGAGTGTGCCACAGCCTCTTAAAGACAGTAATATCAGCCTTCAGTTATTTTTGCATGCAATATATTTGTAGGGGTTAGGGTTCGGGCATGCTCCCCTTTGGAGCACCACTGCTTTTGTTTTCCACTATGAATCCAAAGAGCATCACCCACAAGTCAGGCTCATGTGGAGCTGAAATTAAAGACCCTTTGCAGACAAATCAATTTACACAGACACCTCAGCGGTGGCCAATCACCTTCACTGACAACATATGGCATCATGTGGAAAAATAAGCACTGCTGATAAGCCCAAGGTAGAGAGGAAAATAGCTCAACTGATGTATTTCATCCCACCTAAATCATCATAATTATGGCCGCAAATGAGCCATTTCCTACATTCAGAGAAGAGCAGAAGCAGAAGCAGCTCTGAAATTGAATCTTTTTGTCCTCTTTGTGCAAAAAGTAGACAGCCATCTAATGCACCAGAGAGTGAAACTGTATACTTACTGATCCACAGATGAGTTGAGCTCAGGCACAACTGTAAAAAAGGCCTCTTACAGATACAGTAGATGACTGAAGTGCTTTTCCAAACAGCAGATAAAATAATGGAAGCACATGCAGGGAGGGAGACAGTATTACTGCACCAGTCGGTGCTTATTGAAAAGCCGGCACACATAAAATGTTGTCATCATCAGTCCTCCCCCAGCGGTGTGCAGTCTCCCACACTTCTATGTGAATAAAATGGTGACTCATGTAGAGAGGAAAGTCAATGGCACTACACATTCTGGCATGAGTAATACGAAGAATGAGTAATTACCTTTGATTTATGAAACCAAAAGGGATGTTTTCCAACGAGAGTGCATGCGTATTCTACTTGGCAAAAAAACATCCATCATCAAACATGTCATTTCAGACACGACTGCTCTGAAATGGGGTGACATAAACCAATGAGAGCGCATGCAGAGAGGCAGTCATGCTGCTCTGTGTGACTATTGAAAAGCCAGCACATAGCAATCACAAGCGGCGATTCAACGTTCACCATCCTCCGAGGTCATGCTGTCTCTCACTCTCAAATGCAAGTGCATCCTGACTCATGTAGAGAGTCTATTTATACTGAAGCTACCAGTGCAGAGAAGGACATTATGTTCTCTGGTTAACAGGAGAGCCCTGGACCCGGCTCATGGAGAATCATGACGCTCGCTCCCATTTGCGATTTACCTGGATAAGAGGATTTGTCCTCATTAGACAGGGTCTGCGAACAGTGCAGCTCACTAAAATGAATTGATTATAGTACTCTGGTGTGAGTCAGCTTTAAAATGTGGACTGACCGCAGCCCCTGTGAGGTCAGGTGCATGCTTCCTGACAGACACTGGAGGACGAGCCTCTTCATAAGTCCATCAATGTCCTTTTTCTTCTTACAAAGGTTTTTACCTCCCACTTGTAAGGGAATTAAAATTCTCACCATGGAACAGTTTCACATTTTGGGAAATTCACTTGTTCACTTTATCCTTTTAACGGTCCTGCTCAACTGTTTGGTAGAGCACATCTTAAATATAACATATTAAAATGTGTTGAACTCAAAATTTACCTGATAGAGCTATCTCTACCATTAGGTTTGGGTATGTTATGCAAAAAACTAGACTAACTGTCTGAGAGACATTTTTTACTGAAATATAATTGAAATGCTTTTCATTTTTTCTGCCATAATTTCATTATTGTTTGAATATATTGTCATTAAAATTGATTTAAAATGTAAGAAACAGGTAGTTAAAGATTGAACTTTAATTTAAAAATCATTTAAAATATACCACCTTTAAAAATATTTTTCAGTTTATTTTAGACTATCACATGAATCACATGACAAGAGTGGTGGAGTTGCTCCTGTTGCATTATGGTCTAAGGCAGTACGGCGGCAAAGCGCGCTAATATGGCGACAGAGCAGAGAGCCGACATGGTTGCAAAGGAAGTGCATTTGGCTCCAAAATTATAATATTCTGTGGTCCAAGAGGCACAGACAATAATTGTCATTTTGCACCTTTATTTGGTTTTGTATCTGATTATAATATTTGTTTAAGTGGCCTGTATGGACAATTCAATATATTTTCTGTTGCTGTGCTAACTTTTTAGGACCTGTCTATTATCAGAAAATTCACATGAGAGACAATTATGGCACGTCTAAATACTGGACATTTGTGAGGGACTCTTAAAGTAATTTAGAATTTTTAAATTTAATTTATATTTCAAACCTTGTTTTTATGTTTTTTTCATAGTTCTCACGGTGTCTGTGGAGGGTTGGAGGATGGAAAAATAACTTCTGTATGATGTGTGGCCATTATTTCCTTGGACCGGTGTAGTTACATGCTGCTGCATCTTAAAAATGTATGCCTTTTCACTTCCTACAGGCAGTAACAAAAAAGTCAGGGCTCTGTGTGGTGGATTTTCAAAGGTAGGCATATTTTTTCAACAGAGGTCCTACTTAACAGATTTATCCATCCATCCATTTTCATCCGCTTATCCTGGGCTGGGTCTTGGGGCAGCAGGCCAAGCAAAGCACCCCAGACGTCCCTCTCCCCAGCAACGCTTTCCAGCTCCTCCTGGACGACCCCAAGGCACTCCCAGGCCAGATGAGATATGTAATCCCTCCAGCGCGTGTGCCCGAAACACCTCCAACGGGAGGCACCCAGGAGGCATCTTGATCAGATACCTCAATTGACCCCTCCCGACGTGAAGGAGCAGCGGCTCTACTCCGAGCTCCTCACCCTATCTCTAAGGCTGAGCCCAGCCACCCCACAGAGGAAACTAATTTCCGCTGCTTGTATCCGCGATCTCATTCTTTCGGTCACTACCCAGAGCTCATGACGATAGGTGAGAGTTGGGACATAGATGGACCAGTAAATCGAAAGCTTTGCCTTCTGGCTCAGCTCCCTCTTCACCACGACAGACCGGTGCAGCTCCTGCATTACTGCAGAAGCTGCACCAAATTGCCTATCCATCTCACGCTCCATTCTACCCTCACTTGTGGACAAGACAATTTACAGTAAAGGTAATGATGCTAAGATAATGTTTTTTTATGAAATACTAAAAGGATACATTTTCACTGTTTTTAATAAATTTATTGTTAAACCATTTTATATTTAAGAAAAATAATTATATCAGTGTGTTTTTTCACCAGTTCTGGGATGTTCTCATATGACTATTGTCGTAAATATCTAGAATAAATACATGGAAATAATACTAGTACTGGTAATATTACTAATTCCATGGTTACATATTAAGATATATGTTGGTATATGAACATATTACAAGCATTATATCAGGACATGCTATGTCATTTTGACTTTGTCTCTCTGCTTTACATGTACCATGAGTGACATCTCAACCCTTTGGTTGAGTCCTACATACTGTATATTTGAAGAGAGAGCATTATTCAGAGATCACTGATACTTCTCTCATGCCTGCCTGTTAAATAAAACTACAGCCAGGTGATGGTTAGCTGCACTATTTCTTCACCTTATTCCATCACTTTCTGGAGTCTATTAGAGCTGAAACATCCATTCATCCATTTTCTAACCACTTATCCTCTTGAGGGTCGCGGGGGGGCTGGAGCCTATCCCAGCTGACACTGGGCGAGAGGCAGGGTACACCCTGGACAGGTCACCAGACTATCACAGGGCTGACACATAGAGACAGACAACCATTCACACTCACATTCACACCTACGGACAATTTAGAGTCACCAGTTAACCTGTATGTCTTTGGACTGTGGGAGGAAGCTGAAGAAAACCCACGCTGACACAAGGAGAACACGCAAACTCTGCACAGAGGGGCTCCCACACCTGGGATTGAACCAGGAACCCTCTTGCTGTGAGGCGACAGCGCTAACCACCACAGCACCGTGCTGCCCCAAAAATAATTCAGATTTGTATAAAAAAAAAAAAGAAAGAAAGCATTGAATCCCTGCAAATCTCTCCCTTTATAAATTTAAAATATATTCTTACTACAATGTTGTGACGCCGTAACTTAAAACAGAGAGAATCTACTGCTTTACTTTTATGCCAGAAGTTTCACTGGTCCAATACTTGTGTCTGTCCCTCCAGGCTCCTTCATTGCTATTCTCTACCTGTCCACCAGATGTCCTCTGATTTTTCCACCTCTGTCACCTGACCCTCACATCCAGCCACTCCCCTTCAGCCATTCCTCTCACCTGACCCTCCCGCCCACCTGCTCACCTGTTTCCACCTTTCCTCATCAGCCCTGCAGCACATATACCAGCCCCCTTTCTCCAGTCACTGCTGCTTTGTTGTTTCATGCCTTTGCTTTTGAGCCACCTGTATATGAACCATGAAGCCTGAAGCCCTGAAACCCTGGTACCTAGACCTGACTGGAAACTGGGTCTGCCCTCTGCCCTGCACCTTTCCTCTGTCCCCATTCTTGGTTATCTGTGGATGTTGTCACTTCTGTTTGGACTTTTCTGCCCATGCAAGTAAGCTCATGTACAGGTACCTCTATTTTTGTCACTACGTCCATGAACTGTTCCTATCTGTATTTGGGTCCTATTTCTTGCTGCTTGCTGCTTAAGACCAAAAAACTTTAAATTACTGCTGTTCCCATCAGTCTCAGCTGCACTTCTTCTCTGATGCTCATTAGCAAATGTTAGCATGCTAACACACTTTGTCACACAGGCCAGCATGGCTGCACACTCTTATGCTGCATTTCCGCTGCTTGGTACAGCACAACTCTACTCAGCTAACTCTTTTTTTTTTTTTTTTTGGTTTTCCATCAGCAAAAGTGGTGGACGATGCCTGGTACTTTTTTGGTATGACTTTGGATGAGGTTCCAACCTGAGCCGAGACTAAAAGGTAAGGTTAAGTTTATCAGTCTAGTCTAAAGTCTCAGTGAAATGCAGTAAAACTCAGGACACAGGACATCCTGCACAAACCTGTATTGTTAAACAGCCAAGCTACTCTCAACAGTGACCACAGTTTTTTCATTCAGTCAACCCAGATTGTGAAAAGTGGTTGCAAAATGGTGCTGTACACTACACAATACAATACAATCAATGAAGTGCAGGCATTTCTCTGTTTGGCTGTTGATGAAAGGATTTAGCAAGTGTCTCGCTGAAGTTGATGTTACAGTAGTTTCATGCTTGCCTTCACTGAGGGGGTACTATCTGCAGTAGAAAACAAAACAGAAAACGACCTGTTGCCAAAAGTAAGTTGGGTCGAGTCCAGCCGAACCATGCAGTGGAAATGAGTCATTAGTCTTGCTTATCATTGTAAACTGAATATATTTGGGTTTTGGTTTGTTGCTCGGACAGGATGAGATCTAAAGACATCACATCATGTTGATTTTGTGAAACTGTGATGAGCGTGTTTCTTTTTTAATTTATTAATTTACTATTTTCTGATGTTTTACAGACAAAAATGATTAATTAAGAAAGTAATAGGCAGAGTAATTAATAATGGCAACAATAGTTAGCAGTCTATGTTTTTATGCTTTAGCTTAAATGTTTAAATTAAACACATGATGTAAAAAATTTGAATTGAGGTCAGTTGTCATTTTTGATACAAAAACATTTCATGGTTCTAGCTTATCAAATATGAGGATTTGCTGCTTTTCCTATGAATTGTTTTAGATATTTTGATTTATTTAATGGATTTAAAATGTTTTGCATGAGTACTTTGACTTTTAATAGTTACACGCATTTTACTGACTGTACTTACATACTATTACTTACAGTAAGTAACTGCCTGTGTGAGCAGCGCGTGTATCGTGGAACCTCCTTCATTGTATTTCGGGTCTGTATGACATCATACAACCATTTACCACAGTTTCAATGTCTTGATCTGTCACAGACATGAGAAAATACAAATATTTATTTTTACACACAAAGTTTTCTGTTTCGGTTTCAAACAAATCCCTCTGACAACAAGCCTTACACAAGGCTTTTAATTGTGAAATCATTGTGTTGTTGACAAGTACCCGCTTTTAAGTGTAGAAGTACAGTGGTTATATTTGCAGGAGGCTGTGCAGCAGTGCCACAGCAGCAACACTGTCTGTGTCATCACCGAGCTGCTGCAGGTCAGCAAGGTTGCCATCGCTCACTGCTCACATTAGCAGCTGTGGCCCAAGCTTAACATTTTCACTGCAGTTTGAAATGCAGATCAGTGAGGTTTTTTTTTTTATAGTGTGGTATTAGTACTTCTACTTTAGTGAAGGATCTAAATATTTCCTCCACCCCTGCATTTTAACAAGTGAGCTTTGGAGGTGCTGGTAGGGAGATTTTTTTGGCTTTGAAGAGCCTGGCTGGTTGTTTCTCTCAGATGTGAGAGTGGTTTTGTTCTTCTCATCTAACTTATCCAACTATATATTTACCATATCTTTTCAACTTTTGTCATTAACGCAGCAAAATGTAAAATTTAATACGAACAATTGACCAATCCAGTACATATTGAAATGTGTTCGAAAATTAAAAAAAATCTTACAATTAAAAAACGATAAGGTGCAAAAGTTGCGGTTTCTCGATCAGACGATCAAACAACTTGTTCTACATGACAGCTAGCAAACAAAAAAACCACAACCTTTCATTAGCCCTATCTCTAAAATGAAATGACAATGCCGCTCGTTACAGGCACATGATGTTGACATTTCCCTGCAAAATTTACTGTGCAGCGTGGAGCCAAGGTCTGAATAATGAATACAGATCTATTAGGCAGCCTTGATGCCCTTCTCCCGACAGGCAGACTGTGTCCTCGCTCGCCCGCTCTGCAGATTGTTCACTGATTTCAATGCTTGACTCTGACTGTGCTTCACTACAGTCTTCACACCCTCACAGCAAACACCACACAGCAACTCATCCCTGTTTCACATAAAGATGGGAAAATTATTATTATGCTAATATATTATGATTATTGGACATTTAAATTGACTCTCAGTCAGCTCAGACAATTACTGTCACCCCCTATACCAGAAGAAACCCATAATAATCACAAAGGTCTTTTGCCATTTTCTCAGTATCACATCCTGAGGTGATAAATACATAAATTATCATCAAATTACACCCATTCCCTCAAATTGTACGAGATTATCTCTAATCAGCCGCATAAGACATCACAGAGGGCAAACTTATGTCATGACATTATGTTTTAAACATCTGTTCAAGTTGTAAGTGCAGTTTAAACTCCACACTAACTGGACCATTTTTGTGACGGAGTGTTTTTCTCCTTCGGCAACTTCCACCCGAGTGACATTCATCCATAAGCACAGCCTGCGCTCTGAATGTCGCTGTATGATTTCTGAAATTGAATTTTCCCAGGCCACAGAAATCTAATAACCTCCCAGCTAATGACGATTGAGTCGGGAAAGATGACTGAATTGCTTTCAATAGGCTTTAGGTGTTCCAAAAAGTCAATATCCATTATGTATTTGGGCTCAGACCAATACGAGTTCATACAATATGAACAGGATTGACCTTTCCTTTGGAGGAGGGGGAAACCAGATCCGCACCTTGCTGATGCAGCCTCAGTGAAAGCTGAAGAATGTAAACTTCACAATGGTAGCCATGGTTATATTTCTTGCACAACTTTGTTTACATTACTTTGTCCATATCCTTTAAAAAAGGTCTAGTTCAGATCTTTATTGTCCCACAAGAGGACATTATGTCTGCAGCAAGGAGCACAGAAAATATAAAAACACAATGCAAAACACAATAAAATTCAAGACATTAAAAGTGTGTGATGTGATAAAACTGTAAATATAGAGATGCAATAAAGTGCTAAGTTATGGCATTAATTCGGTGCAGGAAAACTACACTAGTAAAAATGTATGTAAAAGATCCTCCACATCATCGTCTTCTTTTGGTTTGAAAGTGAACTTCCAGGTATTTATAAAGTTAATTAAGTTATTAATTTAAAGTCAATTCTTATCCTGAGTTTACATCCTGTAACAGTAATGTTTTCTCCTCCAGGGGAGCCACATGATGAGGCCTACCTGCACATCTACTGTTACTGTATCATTCTTTCCTTTTGTTTTTGTACCTGCTGGGAGTTTTACTTCGACTTGTTATATTAAATCTTTATGTTTCTTATTATGCAACAACAGACGGTTCAAAAGGTAGATCATGTAAAGAGGGAACAGTTTGTGGCCTTTAATGTTTTGTCAAAGTGAATTTCTTTAGTGATGCAGTTGTGTTCTGAAAAAGCTCCTTGATGATGTCTCTGCAAGGGCTCATTTATGCTCAACGTTAGATGTGGAGACGGAGACGGGTGAAGTCTCGTTTCCACTTACGTATACAGTATGTGTGGAGACAAGACAACCAGAGGTCCAGTCATTCCTATGGGGATCTCCGTGATATCTGATGTGCCTGCAAACCTCCTCCCCTCCCTAATATTTTGGTCCCCAATTTGCTGCGAGTACATTAAAAAAACTCAACCATGTGGTGGATTTCGGAGAGACCGTATGCCAGCTTGCTGACTTAGCTAACAGGATGCCAACTAGCTCAATTCAATCAAGATAGACTAATAGAATAAAAGAGAAAGACAGGTATGAAATGAGATCAAATTTATTGTGCACAGAAAATAGTCTTTGGCGCAGCTTGATGGATTAGATGCTTCCCATGTAAAGAAGACTTCCCCCGGAGCCTAGACGCTGGTGGTGGTGATGAGGAATGATGCTTCGTGTAGTGGCACTTTTGGTTGAAGGTTTGATGGAAGATGGCCAGAATCCTGATTGAGGTGGTGCAGGGGTGGAGATGGGCTGAACAAACTCCACGGCTGAATGACAGCAGAGAGAGGGAGAACACTTTTAAATTAGACAGCTAATGACTGATTGGTTGAGAGAGAGAGGGTGGCAGATTGTGATTGGATGAAAAGGATGAGGAGCGTAAGGATAGCGGGAAATTGATTGTGACTTAGAGGGCATGCGCAAAATGATAGTCTTCCTGACTGAACTTTTGCTAAGCTTCAATTCAGTTTCCTGTGTTGATTGTCAAGTTAGTTTGTATAATTAAAAAGAACTTGTTTATCTTGTTTTAACACATTGTGAATCTGAGTAGTTATTTTGCTAAATATGATCATACATTACATACAGTCAGATCGTCATTATGACTCGTTCAGCCGTTCATACGTCTTTCTACTTAAATATTTCACAAAACATGCCATGCACCTGGCAGGTCCTGTTTCTTTCCCAGTAATGTACCAAGTGCATATTCCAAACTACTGGATGGTGATAAACAGACAAATTTAGCCTACCCCATGGCTACAGGTAGTTTCTATCAGGGTTCTATCCACCTGTGAAGAAATGCACTTCCTTGTGTTGGACACTAGAGGCATTACAGATATAAGGACACCAGTCACCAGTCAGACTCTGCGTTCATTTCATCCGTATTTGGATATGTTTTCTGAGAGGTAACAGATACTGGAGATCATGGATGATCTCCGCCCTCTTGTGCCATTTGACTGTATCTATGCTATCATAAAGAATACATGGAAGTATGCGAGCTGTGACATTTACAACATTTAAAACGGATGTACCTATTTTCTTACGTAAAGGGAGTATAAATGAACCATAATTCAATCTTCTTGCTTTTTCTTTTGGCGAAGAAATTCATAAAATCCTCTCATTTACAAAGTCAGAACCAACAAATGTTTGGCATATTTGCTTTAAAAATGATCAAAACAATTATACAATTATAAAAAGAGTTGCTGATTAATTTTTTGTTGAACAACTTATCCAGTGGCTCTCAAACTTTTTTCAATAATGTGCCCATTTTTAAATATTTTTTCAGCCAAGTACCCCATGACAGGCACAAAACATTTTTGGTTGGTAAAAATTAGGCTACATAAAGAGATATAATACAGCAGTGCAGTTTCAGATTATTTAAAAACACTCATATGCTACATTTTAAAGTTTGAATTCATCAATAAATTCATTGCAAACCAATTTTGTCATCAAGCAATCACACTAATACGGCTGCGTCTTTTTGATAAGTTGCACTATTTAGTGATAAAATTGTATTAAGAATTATGCATGACTGATTTTTTTTTTTTTTTTTTTAAATCAACATTTACAATAAATCTCACGTACCCACAGAAGAATCTGGAGAGTACATAACCCCCAATTGAGAAATACTTGATTAATCATTGCGGCAGTACAAGTAATTATGATAAAAATAATGAAAAATATAAGCTACCTTGATAAGCACTTGGCTCCGTACTTTAATTGATGGTGTCTCATCTGCTTGAGCAGCAGGATTGTAAAACAGCTGGCTCAGGAGGAGGTCAGGTTGTGAGGTCAGAGTGTGAGAGGAAGGAGAAATAAGCATGCACCTATAATGACAGAGAGGTTTGCAATGACCTTGTCCAGAAAAGTCGCTGTGATCAAGAGGTGAAGGTGATATTAATCTATTTTCTAAAGGTGTTCAGAAACTTGTGGAATAGAAAGACCAGGGTGACAAGGCCTGCTCCTGCTGCTGAAAGATGTTTTCTTGATACGTGGATGTGTATTGATTTTGGTACACATGACGTTGACAGCTGTGAACCTCAAACAAAAACTGTGGGAGCTGGGTTGGATGCCAACAAGAAAATAAAGACAGACAAAAGAACAGAGGACAAAGGCACAGATGAGAGACGAGATGTGAACAGCAAATGGCAAAGAATACCTAGGGAACAGAAGAGATGGAAAAAGATGAAAGTTACAGTGGCAGCACGATGGGCACAGTGTGGCGTCTGAAATCCTACACATACACAGAACCACAAACGCTCTCAGATTCTTTAAATCCACGGTCCAGGAATTTCTGCAGCCGCTCTCTTGTCTCTTTCACACATAACGCTACATTAAATGGGGCAGTGTGGCTGCTGCCTAAAGCGTGCAATCTATACAGTGAACAGCAAGACAATAACCTCCGTAAAACTGGTTTGGGAGTTTACAAAGACGGCCTCCAGGCTTCATCTAGCAGCTGAAGTGGGACCACAAACAGTTAGGTTTGGGGGCTGAGGTAATACGCTCTTCATTAAAATGCATCAAAATAATGCTGTTACACAAGAGATGCTCAACTGCTGCAGGCTGTTTGGCATGTATTATAGAAGAGACAGTCAAAAGAGGATTTTCCTCTCAACTCTTTCTGGCTTTTAATTCATCTTTGAAAAATAGATACGAGCGACTGTCGGAGCAACTGTTTCTGCTACAGGTTTGACTGGGAAGGGAGGAGATTTTGTCTGAGGTACCACATGTTGGTATGAGTTGTAGGAGTGCTGCAGAGGTGTCAGTGTTTACATGCAATGTTTTTTCCCCTTTTTCTAAAAAAGCTGTTTACATAACTGATGACAAGGAATACTTCACTAATATTCCTGTTCACATGCAGTCATACATACTCCGATCAACGTGCCCTGATGTCATATGTCATGTCAAAATGTGGAAAAGTGGAATGGTTGGAACCACTTGTGCCATTTTGCTTCTTCATGCCAAAACTTCCACGACAGAAGAGACCTGATAATCACTAAAATTAGGTGAGGAAAAAAGTGGATATATCAGTAATGGTTACTGGTCATATGAGTTGTTACATATTGGGATTTTGGATACTGGCAAAAAATCCAATATTGGGCATCCCTCGTGTATTGGTTGGATTGTCATAAAACTGTTCAATCTGGACCTCAATGGTGGACCAGTGTGGCCAAAAAGACTTGTTCCAGCATCTTTTTCTAACCCTGAAATTCACAATGTGGAACTTTTTGTGTGAACAAAACCATCTCAGAGCTCATTCTCAAACATAATCATTAAAAAAAAAATCTAAATCAAACTTTCTGCCTTGGTGGATCAGGCACAGCGCTTTTATCCATTAGCCCAGTGGGATCCATAATTTCACCGGCTGGATTCATGCGGCTTCACACAGACTTAGATATCAAATCCCTCACATCAGCAGTGCCGGAGGCGAAACACAGCCAAACACGAATCGCTGATGGACACAGAATGACACGAAAGATGGATGAGGCTTTAAAAGGAGGTGGTGTGTGTGGTGGAGGGCAGGCGGGTTACATCTTACACCCAGCAGATGTACTGAATGGAGGAAGAGTGAATGGAAAATACAAATACATTTCCCTTAAGTTGAATGAATGAGATTTTTCTGGGGTGGTTCCTGCTTTAAACCAGCAGACACTCTCAGCTTTTTGGTGAGTGTTTGGTAAGTATTTTGAAAATGTGCTCAAATGCTTTTTATCTATTCCAAACAGGTCTTTGCTTGCAGTGCGTTCAGCCAGTTTTACGCATGTGGGGCGAACGTGTGTGTTTTTTCCTCCCACAGCTGTTAAAGGCTGCATAGTAAGCTGCAGCATTATTTGGTGTGTGTGGATGGAGGAGTAGTAGAGAGCGCATTGGACGGTGGGGAATGGTCACATGACAGTGACAACATGTTCGATTTAAAAGAAAGGAAAAGAGAGACTTGAGCATCAGATGCGGGCTGATACGTGCAGAGGATCAGGCTGAACTCATCTCTTTACTCCGCTGCTTCACACGGGCTGCAGAAATCCGATTTTTCTTTTTTATTGTACCACCCATGCGACAATAATAATTCCCTCCCTTCACCTTCTGCAAAATTAAACCCACTGACGCACCTTTTGTTGCGCTCATCATCATAACAGCAGTGAGGAAACGCGTCCACACAGGGCACCTCTCATAATTCTCCAAAAAAAGGTAAGAGATAATAACTTTGTAAAGCAATCATTTAGACTTAATTGATGTCGCTCTGTGAGTGTCAACTCGCCTTCCACGTGCTCCAAGCCCAATTAACAACTGAATTCACACAGTTAATTGTTATTGTAATATGTTGCAATACATCTCGTGCATGCTGTGGCCGCTGAGCATGTGCACCTGACAAAAGAGGAGCTAATTAGATGTGAGAAAACTGCGCCAACACAGTGCAGTCACTTCAACACTACTGTTTTATTATATGACTTTAGGCTGCAGCATTACTTACTGACAGCAACCTAATTAAACGCTGGATGTGTAATTAATTCAGCCTTTGTCATTAAATTCCAAAATCCCCATTTCCAATTAGCAATTCATAAATAATTTACTAAATATAGGAAAATGTATTTAATTGAAATGCTTTAATATGCAAAGGCAATCCTGATTGAACTAATCAGTCTTTTCATTTGCTCTAGTAGCAGTGCCGTACCTAGCACAATGCCCTGCACAAATGCCCCCCAAACCCCTCCAGAAAATATATATTCAAATTTTGATTGATTTTGGTTAGGTTGGTATATGACAGTTCTACACATCAAATGAGACTTTCAGTCTTGACAAACAAAAATAAAAATACAAACAGGCTAATAGAGATCCGTACATAAGGGGGTACAGCACCAGTCCCAGTCGACCAAAAACAATCAAAATAACAAATTAAATTTGAATAAACAAACACATTAACATTAATTGTGATTAAAAAAGAATAAATACAAAAAATAAGCAGGGCAAGACAAAACAAGAATCACACTTCCAGGCCCCCAGACAATGCAAAATAATTCCAAAAATCCCCCCAGATTGATCCTTGAGCACGGTTAGTCATCCTCGTCAGCATGGGAAGTTTTTGTCATATAGTTGACCCATTCTTTCATTTCTGGGGATTTTGTTGACTTCTAATTAGTATTAAAAGTAGTATATTTATAATACAATCAAGCACAGCGCAAATGGGAAATCACTGCACTTGGCTAACAAGCAATAAAAATAAATGACAGATAACTACAGACCATTAGCAGTAGATCTTTGGAGAATTTTTTCATTAGGGTTTGGCAGGTGTAAAAAAATTAAAACTGGTTTGATATTAAGCCGAACACTGAATCGGATTGGTATCCTGAATTTTACCAGGTGTTCCTGAGTGGAACATATGCACCGTGTCCCAACAGCAAACCGGCGACTGTAGGAGCAACTGTTTCTGCTACAGGCTCAAAGTCTGACTAAGGGAAGAGAGGGATTTTGTCTGAGGTAGCACATGTTGCTACGAGTTGTCTGAGTGATGCAGGGATGTCAGTGACCATGTTTACATGCACAAAAGTTTGTTTACATAAATGAAAAGGATACCTCACTAATATTCCTGTATACGTGCAGTCATGCAAACTCTGATTAACATGTCATTCATTACGTCAAAATGTGGAAAAGTGGAATGGCTGGAGCCTGCATATGCCGTCTTGCTTCTTTGTCAAAATAGGATTTTGGCATCACAATATTTGCACACATCCAAATACCTGTTGAAATCCAAGTCTTTTATAATGATTAAAATGTGTTTCTCCCTCTGACCAGTAATGTGGGCTTTTCCTTTGGGCATGCATCTCTACACCACAGCCTTTAAAACTCTTGGCGAGTTGGTTTGTGTACGAAAGACCATGCATACACACATAGCTAAGTGTAAACAGGCAAAAGGCTGTGTGTCTCAAAGTGTGTTACCAACTGAGATGCATATTCTGAATGTGCTGTGTACATGTTGCAGGAATGCTCCTTAAACTTGAATAATACCGGCATATCGGCAAGATCATGTTTGGCATTTCGGTTGTCTCCAAGTGGGTTTTGGGAGCCACAAGTGACCACATTTGGATGGGAAAGTGTCAGACTATCATGTTGCATCATGAAACATCTGAGCTGTCTGTTCACACTGAATCAATAAAAATGCACTTGTATTACTTCATATCAACAAACCATGCTATTATAGCGAACAGCAAAGACCCTAGCTTGGTCTTAGCGAGGATCATTTAGCTGACCAGAAACTTCCAGCTCTCTGGCGATGTTTCCCCAGCCAGCCTTCACCTCATATAGGTTTTTGTAGTGAAATAAATAAATAAAATTCATGTAGATAATACCTCAACTTTACTTCATGTATCAGCTGTTCCTTGTCCATTGTGGTGCTGTCAAAGAGATCAACAGATAAATATAAATATGCCGTCCAAGAAAAGTTCAGCACACAACAGCAGCGCTGCCCCGCTCACAGTGTTTTAGGACACCTCTTATGTTGGCTTCAAATCCAAAATGTTGCCATATTAGCACAGTTTTAGTTTTCTTGCCCTGTCTCCTCTTGTCACCCAAAACAAACTTTGTTGTGAAACACTGCGTGTACTGCTCTTCCCGAAACCGGCCTTGGCTCACAGCCGGTCAGACACCAGTGGCTCCATCAGTCCATTTATGAACATGAATTTGTATATTGCTTATGATTAATTCAAGACACCATGTTGGGTTTGGCACCGTGACGCCATCAGCACAAGTTGCCAGTGTAGGCTACATTTTAATTTGCCAGAAAGTGTCATAATGACAAATGACAGTTTGTATAAAATCAAACTGGTTTAAGCTCCAGACTGAACTGGCAAAACCAGAAATCAACCCATCTCTATTTTCCATTATGTTTGATAAAAAGGAGGGGTGTCGCCGTGTGTCATCCGCCACTGTGTAGTAGATACATTTTCTGTCGCAGCAATGACTTTGACCCTCAGGACAACTCAGGTCATCGCAGAGGCTTAGGAGTGAATATTACCAACCTTTCTTCTTGTATTTCCACCTTTCATAGTATTTCATGTACCTGACTGTATATCCAGTTAAAGGGCAGTCTGCTGTTTGCAGGAATCAGTTTATATTTTGTGGAAAAATCTTAGCAGAGAAATGTGAGGTAGACAAATTGCCACCATACTGTAGTGTCTCCAAGCAAGGCATTTAACAGCTGACAGGAGGCTATGGCAGTGCTTCACTGCTCCTGCGTGACTGTGTTTATATGTGAGAGATGGGTGTGATGTGCCTTTATAAATTAGTTATTTGATATAATATTAATAAATATTGGAGACTATTCCGAGACACATAAAGCTGTGACAGGTAGAGATGTCAGGCTGTTCATCATCAGGCTCCATTTCATCCCCTGATCCCCACACCATCTGCAGCAGCAGCAGCAGGCTGTGTACAGTACGTATTTCAGTGGTTTTTCTGGCCGCCGGTTTGTCCCATCAGAAAATGAGGAAAATTGAAGTAGGTCCAGTATTAATGTAATTGCCTCTGCAGTCTATTTGTGGAACACGTGTCTGTCTGCATCCTAATGACGACCCGCACAAGTCAGAGATTCAACCTCTAGTCCTGGGTGTCCTGGATGCCCAGCAGGGTGCAGACACACAACCTTGCTGCACACTGGGCGGTCTGGTCCATCACCTTTAGTGAATGTCAAACCTGCTGTCCGCTTCCTGCATGAATGAGAGGCAAATTGCCCAGCGCTATATTCATGATATTCAGCCATTTACAATTAGGCACTCCCCTTAATTATAGGTTCTGATCCATTGAAGTTTTTACTTTTTAATTTGCTGTAGAAGAGCCAGATGAACAAACAGCTCCACCTACTGAAATCTGAAGGTGTTTAAACGTTGTTCGATAGCCAGGGTACATCTCCCCCCAAATCACGGATAACATGAGCAGGTAGTCAAGAGAAAAACATTATTTCCATGTATGGAAACAGAAGCAAATGGTGCAGCTCATGCTGATTATTTGTCGGTTAACGCTTGTAAACCATCCCCTCATGTGCTGTAGGAATAGTTGAGAGTAAAGCAGCTGTTTATAATCGTGTGTCCTGCTCATACTGTTTCTAAAATTACACATTTGAATGTTGAATTACAGGTTCAGAATTGAACACATGGGACAATGTGGTTTGTTTGGATCAGATAATAAAAGAATTCTCACGTTGATAGGGATATTTGAAATATTAACTTGGATATCAAACTGTAGAATCATGTACACATATATCATACAGACATCGAAAAAAGGGAGGATTCTGAAACCGAAGTGGGAGGTCTGGGGATCCTCCCCCCAAAAATTTGAGTTTCAGAGACCTTGTTTACTGCATCATGGTGACTTGTAAAGAACGAAAATTACAAAATAAGTACACTGCAACAACATTTATGTGAATGGACCAGTGTGGGGGATTTAGGGGGATATATTGACAGGCACGAAATATAGTAAGTATGTTTTCTTTAGTGTATGGTCATCTGAAAATAATTTTCCTTACCTTGGAATAAGTGGTTTGTATCTACATAGGGAGCCAGTTTAAGGAGACCGTCATGTTGTGATCTCCATAAACTGTTTCTACAGTAGCTAAGAACTGATAAACCAAACACAGGCTCTAGATAAGGCTGTTCGCGTTTACACGTGGGCCACCGTAGTTAGAAGCCAGTCTGCAAAGAGCGGTGTCAGAGTTTCATTGGTTTGTAATGTTAAGCTGCTTTACTAAGTGTTTTTACCCGTTTAAACCACCTGGGGTCTCATTTATAAAACAATGTGTAGGTTCCAGATTAAAAATGTACGCACAGACTAAGCCACAAATGGCGTGCGCCAAAAAATATTCTACAATTTCTACAACCAGGCTTCCACCTCACCATCTGCCTCGCCAATTACCAGTGTCCAAAATGTTCGTAAGCATGGGTCAAAGTTTCTCCCATCAGGTCTGTTTTTATAGATTACAACTTTTGCGTAGGAAGTGGCGTACGCCTCTTTCAGGCCACGTTTTGTACATACGCAGTGTTTACAAATGAGACCCCAGGCCCGTGTGTTTTGGAGAGGAGGAGACCTCTGTGGATAATTAGGCTCACAGGAAAAACCTCCTGAACGTCTGGATCAGATAAAAGTGAGCAAACAATAGCAGGTGGTGGGCGAGCTCCCCGACACAGAGATACCACACAGCGTCAGAGATACACTGATTTTAACGTAAAACTGATTTATTCAGTGTTTTTCCTGGTTTTAATTGCCTGGTCTGTTTGTTTTGGAGAGGAGAAGATCTCTGCAGATAATTCAGTTCACAGTAAAAACTTCCTGAACTGTGAACACTGGAGGAATTCTAGATGGGAGAAGTTTGAGCTGATTGTAATCTGCAATTCATTGCTAAACGCCACTAAATCCTCCTAAATCTTACACATTTCACCTTTAAATACTTTGACATTTACTTTTAATTCTCAGGAAAGAATACAGAATGGCTTGCCCCTCTGGCATGAGTTTGTGCGAGCATTAACTGATATTTAGAGTATTCATTTCATTGCATTTCAATCCCCAAAACTTTCCAGTAATTTTGAACTTTGGTTTAGAATTCCTTTCTCTTAGCCCGCTTCAGCTCTCACTCACTGAGGAGGATGAGGCGGGCGTGAGCAGGTCCTTACACCCCATGCATGCCAGGAAGCGACATTTGGTGTTGCTGTGTTGTAGTTGCGAGAAAAGAGTAGACTTTTGGAGTCATGCAGCTTATACACATTGTACAGTGCTAGAAACAGGTTGTGATAACAAAAAGGTGAAAAAGTGTGAACATTTGTCAGAAATTGGGAGAATTATTGGAGAATTGTGACCCTGGGAGGAAACTGGGAGAGGACAAAAACAGAGTTCTCTTGGGAGAATCCGGAGGGGTAGCAAGTATGAAGTGTCAATGGTAAGTCCTGTGCTTCTTCATGCTTAGTGTTTGCAATCAGCAGTTCCTCGTGACAGAAGCCACTTAAAGTCACCACAGACCCAGACGGTGAAGTTACCACCTCAAAACAACCACCACTGATAGTCAAGAGTATGCCAGTTGCATTGCATGTAGTTGTAAACACTTCAATCAGCAGAGGCTTAGAGAGACATCGTTGGAAACTCTTAAACAAAACAAATTTCTTTAAAACTCAACCAAAGGATTACACAGCATTAGACTATTTAAATCATGCAGATCAGCCGTTGTCATCCGTCTGCCCAGTTGCTCCTGTTGCCTAAAATGCATGAGTGAAATTAACCATCAACTCTGCACTCAGATCAATTAACACTGAAGCAAATAATTTCTGTTCACTCTCTTTCTGTGGCACTTACTGAGTAAACAAAAGAGGAAGATGCACAATTTCAGAGCAGACACGTTCCCGCTGTGAGAGCAAATGGAGTCGTTTATCAAAAACAAACCTTTGTGCTTGAATGAAAGCTTAAATTTTGACCCGCTCTCCTTGTTCTTGTTAACGTTGCGGCGGATACACTGTCGCTCCTCTATTGACATGTCTTTAATTTAAGTGGCTGTGATAATGTGTTTCCAGTAATCCTTAAAGCTTTCAGTTTACCTTCCTCTCGTTCAGGCATTATTTGACTTTTGCCTTGGACTCTTCAAACACCTCATATTTCTACTGAAAACTGCTGCCTGCATATTTTACACAAATATGTCCTATATTGTTTGAATGAGTCACGGCCAAAGCTGCTAACACTTGTTCCTCTATTGTCCGTGTAAGAAATGCCAGTTATTCTAAGAGACTGTAATAAATGACATTAAATCATAAAAGGACACTCTGCTGTTACAAAACGCAGGTTTATATAATCAGTGGGTATGAAAGGTATCTTGTATATCTCACAATGGGCCTCATGCAGAGAGCGATAAACAAATTTTCTCTTATTTTTGTTCATATCTACAATTTGTTCTTATTCTGTCAGTACCTACTGATTGCTGTGATTCATCAGTGTTTTCTTCTTTTTGCTTTTTTGATTAGATAACTGAAAATTTCGCGAGTAGTTGAAGGCACTCGTACCAAGATAAGACAAAAACATCTATGTGGTTTTTGTTGTTTGAATTTTAAATTAAATTTTAGGAGCATGAAAAAATGCACAAATATCTAGGGCTGTCCCCTAACAGGTAAATAAGCTATACAATGCTTGGTGCAGTTGCTTAGCAACCTCAGATGCAACCTGCCGTCGCGCTCCTGAAAGCTGGCACAAAAAAGGCACAAGAGTAGCACCCAGCGTCTGACCTCGTGCTTTCCTGTCGCTTAAAGTCGCAGCATGTGCACGGCCTTTAATTTCCAGGGCTGGTACCTGCAGTTATTCCACAGGCTAGTTAATAACATGTCGGGCAGGAAATCCAAAGTGTGGGATCATTTTGAGAAGGTGAAGGACCAACCCAAGGTGATATGTAAACTCATCTTCATTGGTCGACTACAAACATGACGTATCATGTGAAACATGGAAGTAGCTACATGCCCATTAGCCCACAGCGTCATTAACAGGCGGCTCGCTCAGTGTGTGACGTGCACTTGTAGATAAAATATAGGCCTATATTAATGAAGGTTCATTAGTACGGTTTGTATTTCTCTGTAATGTAGCACAGTGTTAACAATGTTACTGAGACTATTCTTTCTCACACCTTCAACTCAAACCATTGTGTTGCCCCGCCCAAAATATATCATTTAATAATTAAATAAATATCGTAAACATGAGGGCGACTAGTCGACTAATGGCTCTAAATGAAGACTATTGGGAAAATTCTTAGTTGGGGGGCAGCCCTACAAATATCATATAATCAAATTTAGAGTATTATTATTTTTAAGAGTTACTAAAATTAATGGATTATTAAATTTGTGCCCTAAAGAAATACTTTTAGTCCATTATTAAATTGATTTAAATTTTTCTGCATTAAATACTTTTAATTTTCCAAAATTTGGAGTTTTTTGAGTGTCCTAACATACTTTTATTCAAAGCGGAGCAACAATCAATTTTCAAAATTCATATGTTATTCCAATAATCTAAGAATCCAAAAATATCAGTAAAAATGAACAACTTTGGGCACGCAGTAGCTCATTTGATAGTGTTTGCATCCCATGTACGTAGGCAATGTCCTTGCTGCAATGGCCACGGGCTTGACTGCATGTCATCCCCTCTCTCTCCCTCTTTCACACTTAATCTGTCCTGTCCAGGAAAGGCATAAAGAAACCCACAAAAAATCTCCAAAAAATACTCTCCCAAATCCAAAAGCTAGAGTTCATTCATTCATTTCCCATAACCGCTTATCCTGGTAGGGGTTGCCAGGGGCTGGAGCCTATTCCAGCTGACATTGGGTTAGAGGCAAGGTACAACCTGAACAGGTCACCAGACTGTCACAGGGCTCATAAAACTCGATGCTAAAACTCAAATTTGTGATGTCTTCGAGTATTAAGTTTGGAGCGGCTCCACAGACAATAAATGGTGAAAGATGTTATAGATGACGCTGAGAGCACCCAGGGGAGTCTTCTGAGTATATGGGTGCATTTTATGTTTCACAACTGAGAACACTACAATAGGATAAAGCTTACTTGGGTATTAAAAAAAGAAAATAACCATTCTGTGTGTCCACTAAATCAGGCTCCCATTCATCGTCTATAGAGCAGCTCCAGACTCTATACCATAGGACAGAGATTCTCAACTGATGGGTCACAGGTCCACTCTGAATGGACCGTAGGAGACTTGCGAATGTGTCAAGTTTGTGAAAAACACACTTTATTTTGAAGTCCAGGGAATTTCTGGCACGGAGCTTTCATTTTGAAGTGCTGGTTCCTGCTGTAGAGTGAGTGACTAACGAACAGCAGCACACTAGCTAGACGACATGGCCAAATGCAAGTATGATGCTGAATATATTAAACTGTGTGGACCTTGAACTAATGTCTACGGAGAAATCTGGACCCTGGGGCTGGACTAATTGGGAACCACTGCCCAAGGGCATCACCAGTTTGAGACTCCTTTCTCTGGTTTCTGGCTTTGAGAGGGAGCAGCTCGTGTTCACAAATATAGATTGAACGTAATATATTGGAATTCTTAATTTAGGTGGTGTTCCCCTTAAGTAACCTTTTCAAAGCAGGACTTTTACTAGTAATACAGTGTTTTATAGTGTGGTATTAGTACTTTTACATCAGTAAAGGATCCGATAGCTTCCTCCAGTACTGCTGCTGACAGCAGCACAAATTTTCCTGTGACGCAAGCACTGACACTCAGGAAAACACATTTACTTTGTATGTCAGTGTGTCGATTTCACTACCGCTGCAGTTCTTCTTCTTACAGCCTTTGTTTAGTGGCATTTCTTCAATTCTTGGGCATGTTTCAGAGTATTTACACACCTGCCGTTATATAGTGTTTAGGGTGTGTTAGCTTTTCTTATACGTTACCAAACATCCAATCATGTTCTATAAACATTCCCAGATGTATTCAGTTCAGCTGATATATAAAGTGAAACGAATACAAGTGGGAGAAGAAAGCTGCAGTGAGCACATCATTAAGATTTTGGTGGAACGCTGCTGCAGAGCAAGAATATCTGAGTGACTGGCTGCAAAGATGTAATTCCCAGACAGACGCTGGCGTATCTTCCACTTTAGGTTTACTGTGCCATCATGAAGATTATAAAATAAAAGACAAAAGGCAACAAAAAAACTTACCATCCCTCATGAATAATGCAGTAAAGCCTCAGGCAGCAGGCAGCCGTCTGCCCTCATTCATCAGAATCAGCCCGGTGGTGTGGCCTCTGAGAGCCTTAAATTTTGATCATTATCAATTTGCATCTTTAACCTGCCAATTTCTTTTACATGTGAGATCGCAGTGACAGTGTTATGCTGTTCAGCAGCTTTCAGAGCCAAAATACTTGGACAGTTTGAGCAACCTTGAATTTCCCTGCTCTTACAGAGGAGCTCATTTCAGCAACATTCTCTTACATTTCTTTTATATTTTCTTTTATTTTTTTAAAAGAATAAATAAGCGAAGTCAAGTCCAGATACACCAAATGTACTGAACCATCCTAATCTGCCTGTAGCCAGGTGCGCTAAAAGATGAGTCCCACTTGATCACAGGTGATTTGATGAAAAGGCAGTGACTATAGATTTATTATTCTTAAGTACCACTGGGCTTAAGGGTAGAAACACCTTCTTCCTTATTATGCATTAACACGAGAACAGAAGGGACAGAGGATAAAAAAAGAAGCCTTTTATTTTTTGTTGACTGCATGGAAGTACATTATGTGCCTTTTTTTTCTAAACAGTATACAGGCTGCACGTATAGGGGGCATTAAACTGATTATTATGTCGGACTCCGCCTGTCAGATGTTGTAGATGTCTTTGAACAAGAGTCTGTTATGATCAACAAGTGACCTACCTCGCGTCCACATGCCACACACACACACACACACACACACACACACACACACACACACACACACACACACACACACATGCTCTCGAGTTGACTCATGCTGCATTGAATCAAACAAATCTCTCCGTTTGCCTCATTCTGTCGGCTGACATTGATTTTCACAAAGGATGAAAAGATGAAAGGGAATTTTTTGTATGTTAAGCCCATAAGCGAAAGATGAGAGACAAGTGAGATGAAAAAAAAAACACCCTGCACTGCTCTCATCATCACAAGGCTTCTGTAAATGTAAATGGCAAAAATGTTGGTTTTCATGTCATGTCATGTTTGCATACGTTCAGTGGAAGAATGTTACTAAGTATTTAGTTACAGTACTCGAGTACTGTGCTTCAGTAGAAACTATACTTGGACTTGGTTTTGCTTCTACTCCATCACGTCTCAGAGGGAAATCTTGTGCTTCCACTACAGTTATCTGACAGCTTTAGTTACTAGTTACTTTACAAGTTAAATTTTTGTATACAAAACAGATCGAGAGCGTATAAAATGTTGCTTTGTTATAGATTAAACCACCCAACAATATGCACAGGCATGAGTGGATTATGAGATAATGGGCCCCCGGGCACAGACATACACAAGGCCCCACCACCCTTCCTACACATAAGCCAGACACACAGACGCTGTGGTGGTTTTGCTGCTTTTTTATGCCTCCGTGCCAGCGATAGCAGTGGCAGGAAGCGTCATGTTTTCCAGTTTTCCGTTCGTCTGTCTCATTCTCGTGAACACAATAATGGAACTCCTTGAGGGAATTTCTTCAAGTTTGGCACAAATGTCAACTTGCACTCACAGGTGAAATGATTAGAGTTTGGTGGTCAAAGGTCAAGGTCAATGTGGCCTTGTCTGTCTCATTCTTGCGTACAAGATACCTCAAGAACGCTGTGAGGGAATTTCTTCAAATTTGGCACAAATGTTTACTTGTACTCACAAATGAAATGATTAGAATTTGATAGATGAAGGTCATGGTCACTGTGACCTCATCTGTCTCATACTTGTGTACAAGATACCTCAAGAATGCTGTGAGGGAATTATCCAAATTTGGCACAAATGTTTACTTGCACTCACAAATGAAATTATTAGAATTTGGTGGTTGAGGGTCATGGTCACCTTGACCTCATCTGTCTCATACTTGTATACAAGATACCTGAAGAACGCTGAGAGGGAATTTCTTCAAATTTGGCACAAATGTTTACTTGGACTCACAAATAAAATGATCAGATTTTGGTGGTTGAAGGTCATGGTCACTGTGACATCATCTGTCTCATTCTTGTGAACAAGATCTCTCAAGAACGCTGTGAGGCAATTATCCAAATTTGGCACAAACACCCACTTTGAGTCAAGGATGAACTGGTTAGAATTCAGTGGTCAGGGGTTAAGGTCAATTCTTGTGAACATGGTGTCTCAACACTTTAAGGGAATTTCTTTAAATTCGGCACAAATGTTCACATGGACTTAAGGATGAACTGATTTGATTTTGGTGGTCAGCGGTCAAGGTCACTGTGACCCTTCATCTGTCTTATTTTTGTGAACGTAATATCTCAAGAACGCCTCAAGAGAACTTCCTCAAATTTGGCACAAATATCCACTTGCACTCACAAATGAAATGGTTAGAATTTGGTGGTTAAAGGTCAAAGGTAAAGGTCACTGTGACCTCACAAAATGTGTTTTTGGCCATAACTCGGGAATTCATATGCTAATTAGGAGAAAATTTCACACAAATGTCACTTTGGGCCTGTTGGCCTGTGCCCATTCAGTTATACAAGTACAGCTGAAACAGTTGAATAGTTGAGTTTGATAATAGTCATTTTTAACGCAGCACTTCATGGTTCTCAAATGTGAGGATGTTCTGCTTTTCCTTTTATTTTATTCTTAATAATGTTAAGGTTTGCACTATTGGTTGCAGAAAACAAACATTGTTAAGGTGTCACTTTGTGCTCTGGGTAATGGTGATTTCCGCTTCTCACTTTTATATATATTTTTTAATAACAAACCAAACAATCAATTAAGCTAATAACCAAAGAAAAAATAACATGTTAATCAATAATAAAACTAGTTATTAGTTGCAGTCCTTTACATAGTAGTTAAAATTAGCTGTACTTCATGTATTTACAAGGGTTTAGCAATAAATCAATGTATGAGTGATAGAAATCTAATGATATATAATATTTTGAGTCACAGAGGGCATTTTCTTGCATTGAGACGACTTTTATTTTTCATATTTTAAGTCAATTTTTCTGATTGTTCTTACATACTTTTATTTTAGTGACATTGTCAATGCATGACTTTCACTTACCAGACTGTTATTATAGTCAAAATATTTTCTCTACCATTGTAGATAGGGATGGGCAATATATCGATCTTATACCAGTATTATTAAATGGGACCAAATATCCTCTTAGATTTTGGATATCATAGCATTATATTGTCTTTTCCTGGTTTTAAGGGCTGCATCACAGCAGAGTGATGTCAGTTTCTAAACTTACTAGACTGTTATATATTTGCCTTTACCCACACAGTCATAAATCCATAATACTGATTATTATATATCAACAGTCTAATTTTATAAATATTTAGTGAATGCACCAATAACCCCACAATATGTTTGCAATATCACTATTGACTGATTTGATGACAATCTAATGTCTTGATATTTTTGATCACATTTTTCAGCCCTAACTGCAGAGACCATGAACTTGTGCTTCTTTGTCTATTCATGGCCAGCACAGGCCATTTTCCATTGCCTAAAGATAAACAAAATTCTGGACAACAGCAATACAAATGGCTGCTTACCTCACAGTAATGATTAATGAATTCTCCCATTGATTTACCCTGGAAGACCCCTGCTGTACTGAAGGAGGATCGATGCTGCTGTTGCACAGCAGGTAATCTTTTTCCTTATAGCTCCCTGCTACAGAAATGCGAACAGGCCACTTTATATCTTTTCTACCACATGCCTGTTGTAAGTTACAGCAAAATGGCCTGTCTACCTCAGAAAGAGGTGCTCCTGTGCAAAGGACAAAAGCTACTGACACAGGCTGTGACAAATGTGCAAAGATTTCTCCCTCACTGACTGACAGTTTTGAAAAATAAACATCCAGTCATTTTCTCCCCCAAATGTAATGCTGTTTTGAAGATGCTGATGCATATTTTGCTCCATCATCCGGCACACTGCTCTGCAAACAAAGACCCGTTTTTGATATCTAGTTTCTTCGAGGACTGCTTAGTCTTCAGTTGACAACAGCTGATGACGGTAAACTATTATTCAGTTACAGTGTAGCTTGTTTACACTGTTCATGTATAATATTGACATTTCTCTGTGGTACCCAATTTAGATAAACAACTAACGATTTATTCCAGGTGGGAAGATTTAAAATGCCTTGAAGTGTGTGGCAATTGATTTTAACACACAGCAGTGTGCCTGACTATTAAACCACAAACAACCAGTGTATTTGTGTGAGTAAGGTTTTGAAGTCAAACTGCATTCTTAATGTTCATTAAAACTCCCTTTATGTAAATTGATGCGTTCATTTCAAATGTAGTAACCATCCCTGCCTGCATACTTGGAGGAGGTCGTAATAATGTAACCTGCCTTTTAATGGAGGCAGCATTGTAGACGGTGGTGACTTATCAGGCCATTGAATACATTCTTTTCACTAAAATATTGATTAATTCCATTTCAAAAACGTCTTCGTTGTGTCCTACAGTCGTATCTTGCCTGAACTGGGCTACTCCGTCCCCACAGTCTCTGGTGTTATTGCCCCATTTAATCCGTATCCATAAGCTTTTAGACAACCAGCACAATAATAGAAGAGATGAACGCAGAGTATAACAGAAGGCTCCGTCTGTGTCTGTATATGTATCTAGCGTTGAGAGTGAAAGAGCCATTACACTGAAAAGTAAGGCCTACTGGTAAACCATGGTAGTGAATGCAGGCTTCACTAAGACACACAACATACTGTATCCTCATGCAACGGTTCGTATGATATCCTACAAACTGCACACTCAACAGTTTTTATCATATTTTATGAATTAGTGGCCAACGAATGACGTTTTGTCCTCAGCGTAAAGTTACATAATTAACGTGAAGTTACAGAGGTTAGATTTAGGAAAACAAACACGCTGAATATGTTCCTTAAAATGAGTCAGAGTTTACAGTGTTTGAACACCAGTCTCCTCAGGAAAGTCCTATGTTTTTTGAACCATTCACCACCTCGACTGCTTCTTTATTGCCGTGATTCCATGTGATTGCAGCCCCAAATTATGTGGAAATTACTGGCTTGGAATTATGTGGCTCCAGGAATGAGTCCTAGAACCCTTAAAATGAGTTAGCATTTTTCTATTTCCAGTTCCTTTGTCTCGAAAATCAATATTTTTAACGGGTTTTACACTAGATGCCTGAAATACATCTCTTAACACAAGCTTAAGAGACTTTCATGTTTTCTTTTACGACATAAAATGGGTCAGAAAATACCCCACACATTAATTTTGGAAAAAGGCGATCGCTAACAAGTGGCTAAATGAGACCACAGAATGTTGTTAGGCCAAAGATGGCTTCACAGCCTCGTTGTCGTAGGGATGTGAAGTCATGGGACCATTGTGTAGTTGGTTTATAGCCTAACATTAGCTTTATACTTGTGCCAATTACATTTAGGCCTCAAAAATCATAAAGTAGTGTTCATCTGTGAAAATTATCTTGCTGAACAAACGTCTCAAGTTTCATAAACGTTTGTTTGCCACAGAGCTTATTTTCTGCAATAATCCACAATCCAGTGGAAAAATCTCATGGGCTTTTTGATGAGGGAGCCAGTGTGACGCTAACGTCTGTTGGCCTACAGAAAAACGTCACACTGTATTTGGAGCACTACATGGCAACTTGAAAACTAGACGCTGGCCTGTGAGGAGGCAGAATATGGAAGGGAATAAGAGAGAAGTTTGCCAATAAGGGAAAAGACCATTAACAAGGATAAATCTGAGTGTTCAAGTTTGACTAACGCCTTCACTACACTGAGGAAAGTTTCCAGTTTTTCGCAGGTAATTTTTCAAATTAGTTTTAATGGAGGCAAGTGAAGAGAAAATTAGTAGATGGTGAGAGTGGGAGCAGCATTTCAAGTTGTCTGTCTAAAAACTGTGGCCCACTGGTCTCTGTAATTACAGACACCTACACGTAATTGACCATTATTAGATGTCTGAGTGTGACTTCATTATATCAGCCAGCTGTGCAGCTCCGTCTGTCTGTTAAAGACGCAGGTTCAGTGTCATCACAAATCACAAGTTTTAAGCCTGCAAGTGTTAGACCAAAGACAAAGGCTCCCCTGGAACTGATGGCTTTTATTTGATCCAATTTTCACATGAATTCAGTAAGTTTAATTTCACATAGGAAATGCAATAATAAAAAAGATTACTGTTAAGCTCAGCTCTGCCTTTAGCAAAGGCTCCTTGGTTGTTGTTTTTTTTAGTCTGCACATATGTGAATGTCTCTCTGTCTGTTGTTTATTTGCTGTTATTTTTTTTATTTAATCCTTTTGTTTCATCTCTTTGCTTCTGCATGATATAAATAATGCCGTAATGATATGCCGGTCGGATAAATCAACAGATGAGACGGGAAAGAAAACGTGCTTGAAATGCAAACATTTATAGCACTATTGATGTAGCCTAGTACAATCTTCATAAATATCCAGAGGAGTTTGTTTTACAGCTTTGGGTCCTGCTGACACATTTGAACAGGCATTAGCAAAATAAATAATTATAAATGAATATCTTAAAAAAACCCCACCACAGACATTGAAAAACACATTTGTCACAAATTGGTTTTGCATTATGTTTTCTTTTTTATCCTTTTTATGTCTTTGTTTTGAAGCGTTCTCGTGTCAGTGAGGCACTCTAATGCAGCTCCTTGCAGTCTGCTGGTGGTGTTATAAATCTGAGAAATAGAGGCTCTCTGAGCCATTATAAACAGGAAACTTGTTTGATATTCTGTGGTGCTGCCAGAGATCCCATTTCATGTAACAGCTTTATTGCCAGATAGAAGCACTAGACCAGCCCGATCATTTCCCCCCTCCAATAATAGTAAGGCTGTTTTCGTCTGCATATGTAATGAATGTCGAGCAGCTAACTTTGCACTCTGCCAAAGACGGGTCTGAGCGCTTACGGAAGGACGCTGTTTGTTTCACCTTGTGCCACTGATTTGTTCTTTGATAGCTTTTGCCACTGCGGTTCACAGCAACATGGAATCCATTATCCTTCAGGTATCAGCACGCTGACAGAGACGGAGCACGTTATCAAACATTCCTCCACTTTCATTACATTCCTGTTTGCCGTGACAAGGCGAGCACATTATCACATTTTCACATTTTTATGTGAGTTCTTTAAATCCCTCCGTCTTCACAGCTGGAAAATGACTGGATATGAGGTTTCAGCCGAGTCATCTGCTCCCCTGTCCTCCTGAGGAGAATCAGCCCCGGTGCTCAGAAAGAGAGAGCCAGATTTCAATTTATGTGAGACAGTTTGTGGAGAGGCTTAGAGGAGCAGTATTGGGTATCTGTAAAACATGAGCAGCAGCAATTCATTACCTTAATAGCTGAGACCTGGATCCATGAGTGGGAATAACGTTAACCCATGCAGACAGTGATTGTGCAGTCTGAGCCATTGACCCCAATGAAGCTGTTGCTTTTTCTTTTTTCTCAGTGTTGTTGCTTGTTTGTTCATCAGTGGATTGATTTAGATCAGGAGAAACATTCAAGCTTACAGTTCAATACTGATATCTTACAATACTAAATATGTGCAAGATATACTGGGCAGTTTCTGATCTCAATTTTCTCATCAATATTGCAAATAGATTTTATCATTTGATTGTTTACTTTATATTGTAGAAGAAGCCTATATACTATTAAACATGATGTGATGCTGAGCCTAATCCTAATCTTGTACCTGTACATAAATAAAGCTGTTGCTTATGTTGGGCATTTTATGGGGCTTTTGTTTTTAACCAGTCAGTTTTAATAGTCAACTTTCAAGTAAAGTTTGAGTGTTCCATCGAAAAAGCGGCACATTTTAAGCTACCTTATTGAGATATTACAATCTAGTGTTACGCTTAACATTACTCAATAATTTTCAAACCTAACCAGAACATAAAAATTGTGTTACATTTATTGATATGATTGTTGTAGTTTTGGTAATAATGACAATATATTGATGCTACTGTTGAAAGCTCTGTACTGTAGCTGCTTCAGCTAACCTTCATCACAGACCATCTCCTAGAAATTATGCTTGTGTACAGTTAATTTGAAAAAGCAAGTACATTTTAAAGGGAACTGTAACGCTGAGAAAATTACGTTTTCAATGAACTGTTGCAAATCAACGTACCTGGCAAGTCCCAGAAATGCAGCAAACAGACAACATATTTAATTTGCTTTTAGCTACCATAGAGCGCTGCAGGAGTGAGTCCTAAAGCCTGGGAATGTGTTAGCATCCTATCACTCCTGGTTCCCTTGTATTGAAGTCAATGGGTTTTTGGTCCAATGCCTGGAATAAGGTTTGTCATTAATACAAGCTGAAGCCACAGTGGTTTTCCATAGAGTCCATGTAGTGATATCCTATTTTAATCATGTTGGTTTTTTAATGCAGTACTGTCTGAGGGGTCAAAGGTCACGGCCATTCAGTGCTGGTTTCTTTTCTGCAGTGATTTCTCCAGATTCTCTGAATCATTTGGTGATATTATAGATTGTAGATGGTGAAATCCATAAATTTCTTGCAGTTTTTGTTGAGCAAGGTTGTTCTCAAACCGTCGGACTGGTTCCCCACAGAGTTTTTCACTGAGAAGCTGAGCCCTTTTTTTTTAAGATAATTTGTGCAGCTTTATTTGCCTTTATTTGACAGGACAGATTTAGCGTGAAAGGGGGAGAGAGAGTGGGATTGACATGTAGCAAAGAGCCGCAGTTTGGAATCCATCCCGCGGCCGCTGCAGCAAGCACACAGCCTTTGCACATGGGGCACCTGCTCTAAGAGGTGAGTTAGTGGGCGCCCCAAACAACTGAGACTTTTGAGGATGCCCCTTTGATAGATAGATTTTAGACTTATAGACTTTTTTGGAACGTGTTGCAGACATCAAATTCAGAATAAGTGTATATTTTACAAAAACAATAAACGAAAAAGTCTATCAGTTTGAACATCAAATATTTTGTCTCTGTGCTGTATTTAATTGAATATATATAAAACATTGCAAATCATTGTATTCTGTGTTGATTTGTGTTTTACACAGCGTCCCAACTTTTGTGGAATTGGGGTTGTAGTTATGATTGCAATTTAATGATATTGTAACGGACTGGGTGGGGTGATGTTAACCATATGAACTGTGTCCCTGTTAAGACTGTTATGTTCAGCAACAGTAAAAAGGTCTGTTATGGCAGTTTCTGAGTTTCCCATAATGTCAATAAACGTGTTACTCCCAGTGAAGTTGTGTGTCAATCAACACTAGAATCTATGACAGTGATCTGTGTGGATTACCCACCTGTGATTGGGAGAGGCTTAAGCTGGGAGGTTTGTTGTTATTGCTGCTAGTTCGTGTGTGTGTGTGTAAAGGTGATGAGCCTGAGTTGTTGACGTAGCCTCTAATGCAGAGAACACCTTGTAAAGCAGACAGATTTGTTGTCTTGGCCTTGGCTACAGCCAACAACAGCCTGTATTAAAGTTATGGAATAAAAAGCCAGCAAAATGAGTTCATGCCTCGTAGCCTCATTGTTAAGGGACGTTGCAATATCCAATCGTAATTTCTACGAGACAGGGTTGCACAGCTGATGGGATGAATTGGGTCTCAGTTCAGTTTTTAATATGATTGGCTAAAAAGATGATACGCCTCAGAGTGTGACTCTGTCTGCAACTACAGAGCTACTAGCTGGCAGTAGGATTTTGTAGTAGGTTCCTATTTTATTGCACACTCAGTGCACAGAGAGGTCAGTGTCAAGAGTGTGTAGAATTACCAGTTGTAGGCCAATTTCAGATACTTGTCTGTGTGTGCGGCTCCTCTAATGCTGTATGTCTCTGTTTTCCATCACAAGTTTGTCTGAAATGGTTTGGTTCTATTTAGATTGTATCTGTCTGCAAGCTGTTTGAATGGATAAATGTCCTTCAGCCTCCGCCTGACAGTATTCCATCCACTTCTGGATGGGTGTCTTTCTCGCGCAGCAGTATTTAAATATACACAGATGTGCCAGTTTTTGAGAGACACCAACTGTAGCGACTCAGTGCAATAAATCCAGCCTTTATGAAGCTTGTCACATTCTTGTCATATGCTTGTCAGTGTTTATTGAGATTATGAGAGGTGTTCATTCGTTATGGTGAAATCTATGGTAATTTGGGGGGCTGTGGGTTTGTTGTGCTGTTGAAATGTATTGGATTAAATTGGAGACAGTTTAGTGGTAGTATAATTGCGGGGTTGCTCGGGCATACGCTTTTGAATATACAGTATAGAGATGTCAGTAAATGCTCCCTGTGTCTCGTAGCTTTTCACCATTTACAGATTCCTCTCTGAAATACGCTCTCGGAATTTCAGATGAATTTTCTGTAAAGACGGGACTCAGTGAGGTGCAAAATTGCATGGCACAAAAGATTTGTGAGCTTCAAGAAAGAGTAGCCTTGCTATGAACTCCAGGGTGTTATTACATAAAAAAACAGCCTGTTCTTCAGGAACATCGGGCCGCTCCAGAATACACAATGACAAATGTGTTTGGAATTATGATAATGACTGCTAATTTATCTTTCATACATGTCCCCGAGTAACCATGTTTATCGTGATTTAGAATGTGCACAACGATCAGCAAATTTAAATTGGTTATGAAACAAAGGGTCACAGTGGGAGCCTTGAAATAACACAAACATTAGCAGCCTGGGGTTTTGTGCTGGGGCGGAGGATGACACATTCCTTACAGTCTATATTTGTAAAAACTGTCAAATCCACACGCATGCTATACCAAGGCAGTGCACAAAAGACCAGTAGATTACAGGCTGGGCTGGTATTGTTCAGTGATAAGCAGGGGGTGTTGTTTTTACCTGTGAGGCGCCAGTAGGTATAATGCCCTTTTTACACAGAGATCCTGTGATAGGGCTGCAACAAAGACCTTTCATTATGCTTTTTTTCACAGAACCAAACAAAGCAGGCATGACGCCGCCTTAGTGTGTGATTTTTAAATAGCATCAGGCGTGTAGTGTGACATATAACATACGTGTTGGGCACTACTTTCTAAGTAACGATGGAATAATTTAGCAGCAACAATAATTTAACGCCCCTGTTATATGCCTGTTGATCTTGTACTCTCACACCTCATTGTCTCCCCAATTTGCAGGATGTTTTTGATTGCTGTTCATCTTCTTTGAGTTTGCTGCTAATTGCTATTAGCTGCTTTTTAAATCACATAACACACATAACACCTTGTCAAAATGTCACACCTGTCCCATCCTACTGGCTCTGCCTTTTACACAAATATAGATTCTGCTCTGTTTGTGCCTCCACTGCTGGCTTTAAGGCGAGGCAACTTTTCCCCTTCATTCTGCGATTGTACCTTTTTTATACAGAATGGCGAGGAGGAATAACGGCACAACATTCTCGCCTTGAACAGGCAGTGTAGACGGGGCTTTATATTAAGTCATTGAGATGTTTATGATTTTGGGTTCGGTACATGTCTGGACCATTTTCATTCAAAATAACCAGTCACATATGTGTGTGTAGAGGAGCAGTTATGAGGTGTTTGTATGTTCTGTAAACTGTCTTGGTAATGATGTCAGCTTAAGTTCTTCATCTTAAAGAGTCACTTAATGTTAGGCTTTAAAGCAGGGTGTTCCTGCTCTCTGCAGCTGAAAGATTAAAGTTTGTTGCCCCTGTGATGACTGATTAGTGTGATCAGAAATGTCCTAACAGTGATGTCACTGTGTACCCTAAAGTGTACTTCTTCATCACTGTAGTGAGAGGAGAAGTTAAACTTCTGGGGCTCCGCAAAACAGGATTTAGCCCGCAGCTCCCTCCCCATCCCAAGGCAAAAGTACACCAGGTGAGGTGAAACGGTGACACAGAGCTGGTTGAAAATGGGACGTTTCCCTTTAAGCTGCTCTTCGATCTCCCTTAATTGATTGTCTGGCCACAAAAACCTTCTGCTCATCTTCAAAGCCTTCCACAACCAAGCCCCCACTTACCTCTCTAACCTTCTCCAGGAGTGCACCCCCTCTGGCTCCCTGCGCTCTTCCTCTGCTGGTCTCCTGACTATTTCCATCTCACACCTCAGCACCATGGGTCCAGGGCTTTGAGCTGCACTGCGCCCAAGCTCTGGAACTCTGTACTCCCACACATTTGACAGTCTGACAACACAACATCCTTCAAATCCCTTCTTAAAACCCACCTGTTCAAACTGGTTTATGCACTCCAACACTGACTGTACAGCCTTTTTTTTACTGTAACAGTCTTACTGATGTTATCACAGTAACATTATGTGTGTGCCCAGATCACATCCCTTGTGTTGTATGTTATGTATGCTCTGTAAGGTGACCTTGGGTGTTTTGAAAGGTGCCTTAAAAAAAGCGTTATTATTTTTACTTGTTTGGCGATACAACAAGATGTAAACACAATATATATTGCCTTATAAAGAAACGATGGGAGTGTGTCAGCCCACAGTTACACATCCAGCAGACCTGGAGAAACTTTGCATTCCTGTTTCAGGCCAGTTGCCCTCAGTAAATCCAGCATTTACACACCTTTACGCTCCAGCATGGCCTCCACTTCTAAAGGGAAATAACTGACTCTTCAGCTTCTGGAAACAATATTGATGAGAATGATGAGACTGAACCAAAACAGTGAAATTTAGAGCTGTAAATCAAAACAAAATGAGCTGAAATACACACTTCATCGATTACTAGATTGATCCACTCCTTCATGCTGAGAGCTGTACAGTGTGATTTAACTAGGCAGCATCCCTTAAGTGAAATCCTTTACAGCTTCTCTGGACATTACCTGTTATGTAAACAAAGAGAAGTCTCCTTGGCTGTGTTTCTATGGAAGGTAAAAAAGGGTAATGGGTGACTCTGGAACTGTTGAAAGGTTAGGAGGCAGGAATGAGCTCACTGATAAGAGTCATCATGTGCTCTGGGGCTGACGGGCAATGTTGGCTGCACAGTCCCTTCCATTACTCATGCAGCATGAGGACCTTGGATCTGTCACCTCTGTAATTAAGTAGTGTAATGACAGCCACTTCGGACTCTACACACACACTCATACACACACATATATGCCAAGAGAAAGACAAAAAGAAATCCTTGCTGGGACGCCGAAGTGCTTACCTGCAGGCCCCCAGTGACACCATCATTATTCATGATACATTATTAATGTTAACATTTATTTGGCTTCAGGCAGCCCAAATGTGAATATCAAAACTTATGGCAGGGTAACAAAAGTATACGCAGGCAGTATGACAGGTGCAGCTATCATGATGCCAACCTTCTGAACAGGTGAATGATCACCTTGCTGCTTTGGTAATGTCTATAATGTTAAAGGGACAGTTCACCCCAAAATCAAAAAGACATATTTATCCTCTTACCTGTAGTGCTGTTTATCAGTCTAGATTGTTTTGGTGTGAGTCGCTGAGTGTTGGAGGTATTGGTTTTAGAGATGTCTGCATTTTCTCGAATGTGATTTAACTAGATTGCATTTGATGGCGGACTTCTGGTGCTCCAAAAATATAAATTTGAAAAACTTTTGAAAAACTATTTTCTTTCCACAGAACTACACATGCCAACCACGCAGAAGGAAATGTGCATCTACAAGCAAGTGTTGTTCGGTAGACAGAAAATAGTTCCTATTTGAAATTGCTCACAACAAGGTCTGTGGATTATCTTGAGTAAGCGGGTTATGATTTCTGAAAAGAGACATTGCTGTTGAATTTTTCAAATGTATTTTTTAGCACTTTGAGCACCACAAGCTGAGTGCCATCTAGTTCCATTATATTTTAGAGAAGGCAGACATCACTAGAGCTGATATCTCCAACACTTGGCAACTCAAACCAAAACAACCTATATTAATAAATTGCTCTACAGGTAAGAGGAAAAATATGTATTTTTGATTTTGGGGTGAACTGTCATTTCAAATCTCTTTGAGAAAGTACAAAGTATAGAGCAGAACGTACTGCAGTAACTTAAACTCAGCTGAGAAAAGCTTCTTTTTTTAGAGCTTAGAATCAACCAGACGTTCTCTGAGCAATGTTTTTAATTTGCTGTATTTTTTTCTAATAAAGGACACATAAAATGCTGCAACCAGCAGCTCATACATTTGCCTAGTTGAAGTGTTTTTAAATTATATGGAAAAGGAAGAAATGACTGAATTCTGACTGGCCAATTGATAACAAATGACACTTGTAGCATTTCATGTGTTCACAGCCAACACAACAGGCAGTTTTGATTTTTGGTGATGAGTAATATTTCTTGTGTCTGTGTTTCAATCCATGCCACAGGTTTCTCGCAGCATATAGTGTAGGCACCCTGCCTCACCTTAATTAAAGCTTCAGGTAAAATCAGCAGTGGCACAACATCACGCAGCAAAGGCCACGTATTTAATGAGCGAGGTGATTGTTTAAGCCATCATGTGGTAATGAACTGGATGAGATGTGTCGGGATCTGTCTGATTCAGCTTAGCAGGTGATTGATTGGCCGATTGCACCGTATGTGCTCTTTGCAGTAATCAGTGTGGCATGTCAGAATGTCGGGAAAAGTTTTTACGAGTTGGGAAAACTAGTAACAAACAAATCAATCACAATCAAGTGCAGTTATGTGCACTGCAGATAAAACACCAGGCTGAAGTTAGTCTCATAATCACCAGTTGGACGCCGTAAAAGAGAGTGCATGGAGTTGTTAGTGTAAAGTTTTAAAGTGAACAGATACCCTGAGTACAACCTCAGTATGTTTCAAGAAACCTTTTGTATCCCTGACACAAAGGCAGGGAACTGTGAACAAGCGAAATAATTTCATCAGGCTTTTTTTCTTTTGTGAGAAAAGATTTCAAGCATCTGTCTCCGAGGCAAAATTACTTGAGATGGATATTTTATGGAGGATGCATCTGCTGGTAGAAACTCTGCCTCTGTAGTGCAGTGATTAATGGACAGTATTGAAGGAAAGCCAGTGGTGTAAATCTAAGCCCTCTTTTTATGTAAACCTCAGCCTGTCAGATGTAATAAAAACGACAGAATGGATGCTACATTCAGGCCACAGCCAGACAGTGTAGTGATGCAGCGGTTACTATGACGTAACGAGAGACAGAAATGTGAGGTTGGGAGAGCCTGGACCTCAGTGCATCACTTACACGCCTGCAGGAGGCATGAGTCAGACCTCATGACGACTATGATGACCTGTTTGCCTTCATCCTGCTGCATCCCCCAAAAACATCCCTAACTTCTCAGTTTCTCTCTTGTTTCTGTTTCTCTGTTGCAGAAATGCAGATTTTAGAATCAAGTTACTCTTCACACAGTGAGTGATAATTCACTGGGGTGATATATAGATCGTTAAAGGGTGAGTTTGGTTTTTCCAACCTGAACCATATTTTACCATGGTTTTGTGTCTAAGTGACTAATGGAACAATTTTTAAAAAAAATTGGTTCAGAGTTGAGCATGACTGCTGCAGCCAGGCAGCTGTGAAACAGGCTGTAATGTAATCACTTGGGGCATCTGTGCACTGTGAATTCACAGCCACTAAAGGTGTTTGTTTTCGCCACTGGCAGGTTCACACTTTTACTGTAAGAGTCTGATACCTTTATTGAAAGGATCCCTACAGTGATAGACCTTTTTGTTAAAGAGTAACATCCTTTTTGATTAACCAGAAGCAGCCTCAAAAATCACTATAACCAAACCCACCAGACTCCATTTAAATAAACCGTAATTTTAGCTTGTATAGGGCCAGCATATTTTCACATCTAACTGGGCAAGTGGGGGGGGTTGTTCTCACTCACTGCTCTTTCCAGCACTCACTGTATTTCGTCATTACCCGTGACACAGATGAAAATCTGCACCTCGTTTATCGTCCACAGAACGAGGCTGCATGCCCACATTTTCAGAACAAAATAAAACAGGCTGCAGTGAGAGTCTCTCTCCATGGGATATTTAAAAATAGCAGGTTTGTGCATTTAGTCCTTCTCAGGCAAGCTCAGGGGTTTAGTGTTGCTGTAGCCCACAGGAACAACACTCAGTGATGCTTTTTTCCCCCCTCCGTATATGTAGTTCACATAACCCAGTCTAAGTGTATGTCACGTAAAATCTAATGGACTGGTCAAAGTTGTCACTGTGAAATTTAAGGTGTACTTCACGTCATCAACTCATGCAATGAGTAGTGTAAACAAGTTAACGTTCCACCTTAAAAGTTGCCGGCAGTCGGCCCAGTGAATTAAGTTTTTTTTCTCCAACTCCAGCTGCTGTGAGAGGCAGCAAAACATCCTTTCATTTTATAGTTATAGTTTACTAATAAAACTCTCCACAGTATGAACAGTGGTTACATGAGCCTCAAAACCAGACACAACTCAGCCCTGAGCAGAGTGACCGTCCTCTACTGACCAATCAACACACTGCAGTGTTCACAGCTCCACCTTTTAGTACCAGATCTGTGTGCTAGGTACCCCAACAGAGGGGTGACCAAAAATGGGGACGGTACAGAACGGTTCCATTGGTACCATCCACAACTTTTCACAGTGGAAACAGGATAAAAAAGCACACCAAACCGAACCGTACTGTACTGCTTGGTGGAAACAGGGCTTTGTAGGTCTAGTGGACGTAAATTGACAGGGCTCATATGCCCTGAGTGGTTACATTGCAGCCTGTTTGCTCAATACTGGACCAGTTTAAAAAACTATTGTTCCCAGTTGTCATATTGGACACAAAAACATGGGAAAATAGGGTACAGACTGAAAAATACCAAACTTACCCTTTAAACTTGTTGTTGTTATAGAGAAAAACTTGAATAAGCAGGAACATGTTTACCTTCCTTGTCAAAGACTTACTGGTAAAAGCAAATGCACTAATGATCAGATGATTTCTACAATCAATATACATAATGCATCCACATAGGTTCATAAGCATCTCTATCCACAGCTCAACAGCCCTGGTGGGAAAGATAGGCAGCAAGGTTGCCATCACAAATAGAATAGCAGGAAATCTTATCAGCATTCAGTAAACACAATCCAATAGGGACGTTAAATCAGTAATTTGTTTGTCTATGCATCAGTGGTATTATTTACATTTATTTGTCTTGTAGAGCACTCAGAAATCACAAAGTTCAACAGTAGTAGCTGTTTTCTTGTGTCTATGAAAACAGTTGTACGTCACCCACAACCCCACTGCCACTCTCACCACAAATACACTCACTCTTTATGCTCACTCACATTGAGCCACACAGAGAGCATGCTGTTGTTAAATGTCAGTGAGAAAAGAAACATTGCCTTGCTGCTCCCCAGAGAGCACGAGAGGAGGAAAACACAATTAGAGTAATGAGGAATTAGTGCCGGCTGCACTGCGGCTTCACCACAGGTGGACCTCTGTGATTGCAAGGGACAGCATTTACATCAGGAAGGTGCCAGGTGACGGGCCTGAGCCACGCCACAACATTTTATTTCACAGTTTACCAGTCTCTTAATAGTCTATCATTATTGTTTGCTACACAGTGTGACCCTCGAGGCTGGTGTTGGCTGTAAGTGATTTATGCAGCAAGCCTGTCATTTAACTAAAACATGACAATCACATATAGGCGCTGTATGTATCATGTTATATGGATTCTGATACTCATACTGTCTTCAGTGTTTATTTACACTGTGTTAGGGCTTCACTTATTCAAATGACATAGTTCAAAAGCATTACAAGTAATATGAAATTCAGTTAAATCAATCTGAATGCAACCCCTGTAGTAGGGCTGGGCAATATGGACAAAAATTCATATCCCGTTATTTACAGGCTGAATGGTGATACACAATATTTATCTTCGTACTTTCTACAAAATGGCTTCATTTTTTCAGTTGCAAGTCAAAACCACATTTGAGACGTCACAAGCACTTCTATGAAAACAGACTGTGATCAAAATAAAATGCAAAGACAGGGATTTATTTTCCTGTTTGACACTATACAGCTGCACAACATGTACATGAAAAATTATATAATAAATAGCAGGGCTGTACATAGAGGTTTAAAACTTTGCAGCACAGGACACAAAACTATAACAAGAATATAAAAGTATGAACTAGGCCTAGATCCATTGTAGTTTGGAACAATTAAAAATCCCCCTCTGTCTGCTTCTCTCTGGAATCACTGGTTCATTCTTCCAAAAATATGATAAAATTTCTTCAGGGAGTGCAGTTAGTTACAGTGTGGGCTCCATGCTTACTCCGACAGGGAGCTAACCAAGGGAGCTTTGTCTATATGGTTACAATGATATGGTAATGGTTAAGGTTAGGGAACAATATTGGTCATGTTTGAAGAAATTTTCTTAGGCGTTATAAGGTTTTACTCACAAACTTAAACTGTAGATTTGATTACCAACTAATCATGTGACTGTTTGTGTTACTTGCCCTGCTAGGCCCTGGCTTTAGTGATTTCTATAGTTAAGTTGGGGATAGAAATGTTGTCTTGAGTAATAGGAACCAAAACTAATAAAAAAAAAAAAGCTACAAAAGTATAACCTATTGCCATTTGATACCTAAAAATAGAAGACCACTATCACAGGTTCGTAATCTTTCCTCCAGTCACTTTTATTTGAATCATTGCTCAGCTGAACAAACCCCTCAGGCCCTGTATTCTCTGAATATCAACACTTAATTGTGAAGACTTTGTTTACTTCGGCATGTTCCATGTTTTCCTTTTCTACCTTCTGGCTATATCATTGTTTCTCCCTCTCATCCTCCAAATGTTTTCCACGCCTACAGCTCTCAGGGACATCTGCCTTTGCCAGCCACAGCTTCAACGAGTTTTTATTTCCTTTATTGTTCCATTTTGTCAATCCTCAGGGGACGCTAGACAAGGCCTTCTATCAAAAATTCATTAACAACGTTATTTGATAGGGTTTTATTATTCTAATTAAGCAATTCCAGTGTCTAAACTGCAGCACGTATTCAGTAATCTAGTGTTTATTGACACATTGCAATCTGTGAGCTTTTTGCATTGTTTTCACTTTGTTCTGAGTGGCGTCAGATCAAAAGCTCATGGTTTACGTGTGTCAAAGAGACAGTTGCACACATACTGTGTTGTGTTTAACGTGTCATTTGGCAGAAGTTGGGGTGTTTGGGATGCTCTCCTGATCCCCATCCTCCGTCCTGCTTCCATCTGTGGAGATGTTTCTGTGTGAGAGGGATGAGAGCAGCTTTCTGCTAAGCCGGCCTGTGTGAGCACTGCTTTCTGGGAGCTTTGTGCTGTAGTGTAGGTGGTGGTGTTGTGGAGAACTTTACAGCTGGGTTTTTTAAATTTTTTTATTTGTGTCTTGTGTGTCTTAACTTTATAAACAACATACAGTATTGAACCTGCTGTCCACTCACTGTTGGCAGGAGACTTATTTTTGGTAGTCAGTGCAAGAGAAGCAGGTGCAGAGTGTTTTTGCCTTTTGCAGTGTTTGTCTCAGTATATGACACTGAATCCTGCAGTGAATGACAGTGAAGATAATGAGGTGGAGTCTCTGACGTTTCCCCAAACACCTGGCAGATTGTTGAAAGTGTGGCCCTGTTTATTCCTCACTCTGCTGCACTTTCAAGAGTAATTACATGCTGCATCAGCTACTGTGCTGCATGAGTAAAAAATGTCATTCTACGCTGAGATGCCTGAATCTCTTTAAAGCAGACAGCTTCCCCCTGTGAGCATCCATTTACTGTATTGCAAGTCTCATATATGTTCATCCTCTTTGAATACATCCTCATTTACTGAGTTTTAAATTTGCTTATTGAAGTGAATGTCTCACAGACTGTGATGCTGTGATGATTTAAAGAAGACCACTGACAGATGGAGAAATAATCCCATGTAAGAAGCAAGTTACTTTATTCACTCTTGGATGATAACTACTAAGTTTTTTAGGTTAATGTATTGATGCATGTTTTCACATTTTAGAGGCCAATACGACCCTGCTATTTTAACGCTCTGCGGAGGTGAGCTGCTTATACAAACAGGCTCTGTGCACCAGATGTGTGCAAAGGTGTAGGTTGGAAAGCAGAACATTTTTGTTTATATTGATTGGGCCTCCGCATCCGCAACTGCATGACGAGGCTGTATGTTTGTCCTCTGCAAGCTGCTTGATATCAGGGTTAATGCAGAGCTGACAGGAGTCAACAGAATGGAAATTAGAGAGATTTCTGAATTATTTTTTGAACATGAAGGAAGCATCTGGGTTCACTTTGTCATAATTACTCATTTTTTTGTCTTCTTTACGTTCAGACAATTAATATTTAAAGGGAAAATGTGCCATAATTATGTGGATGTCCCGTCAGGGTTGATGGTAAATGATGTTAGGTAGGAGTTCATGCACAAACTGCTCACTTTTTTGGTGAAAGGTGAACTGAATGCATCAGTTGGCAGGATGTTGGTGAGGATTCAGTCATCCAGGTCATGGTAACCTTAAGTGCTATATCGTAGGCAACTGGACCAGCTTGAGCTTCTTGAGGACGTATCAACTCTCGTCCAAGAGGTTTCTTCACTTCCAACAGATTGGTATGAAGTCGCAGGCTTTAAAGTCTGTGTGGGTGTAAATCCTTACAGAATTGCTGAGGACACGTGTGAGTCATTGACTCACCCATCATGTGTGTGGTTAGGGTTAGATAGGTCATATGGGGACAGATCCCAAGACTGCATTGTAGGTGGGTGATAAGTGGTGTCATCGGCCACCTACTCTGCCTGACGATGGTTGTTCCCATTTGACTTGGATGGCTTCTTTTACGCCTCTTTTAAATCATCTGTCTTCTGAGTTGGCAACTTACTTCAACTTCAATGTGAGCTGTTTAGTGTCACGACAGTTAGCAACGCTCATTTTAATGAACCCGGGGACTGAGGCACCCAGCATGCCGACACAATGGCTATTGCTAATGGCAATTCAGACAATGCTACTGCTTTTACTGCTAAAGTCAGCTCATATGGATATTTGAAGGACTTTCACGAACAAATGAGTACAGATTGAATGGGAAAGAAAACTCAATTTTTTATGCAAATTTTGCCAGTCTTAGGAAACATCTGGGAGTAATCAAATGATTTTGTTTTATGAACAAAAATGCCAAACAGTTAAATTTTTCAGATTGTGAAATTCCAGTTGTGAACTATAAACATGAACTTCTTCATTCTGATCTGTGTGAACTGAACTTTTGAACTGGCTCTGCTGGCATAGCTCCTCGAGCAGGAGCACTCCTCTTTCTAAATCAATATAGCATTCACTGAGGAATTTACTGCTTCAGTTCGCTACATTTACTTACCATCAACGCTGATTAAACATCCACATTAAAGGTGGCAAATTTTTCTTTTAAATCAATAATTGTGCTATTTTTCTGCCTGAGAGCGTGCTGTATCAGAGATGATTATCCCACCTGTCTCATCAAGACATAGTGATTACAGTTGTGGTTGACTCAATTATGTTCATTCCTTCTCCATTTTCTCCTAAGCGGAATAGGTAAATTAAGATAACTGGACTGGCTGATTAGCTCCACCTCCTACTGTTAATTAGGATTAGTGCGCCCATCAGATATTTTGTTGATGGTGGTGATAGTGATAATGGCTCTGCTGATGGAAATTAGGTGTGTGAGACATTATTGTCTGAGGAGCATGTGGCACCAGTTAGTAATTTAATGGAATAGAAATAATGTAAACCTTAAGATGAAGCTGAAATCTGGTGATTTTACTGTCATTCACATGTGTCAGGATGTACTCTAATTGGCGTAAAGGGCCAGAAAACATCAGTTTTTATTGCAGGGTTCTAATCTGACAAACATCCACCCACAATCAATTGAGCCGGCCAGTTTAAAGCCAAACCATTCAGTAAACTGTGTCCCCAGAGCTTATTTCACTACCCCTCTGGGTTTAGGTGACGATGTGACTCACCACCACATAAAACTTTAAGACTTTAGCTTTGTCAGGTGAACTCTGTAATGTCCAGGTCTTAAATGTGAAAAATGCTGCTTATTTCAGAGTTTCTTTTTCAAAGGATAAAACTAATGATATTCTTTGTTCTTGCTGTTAGCAAAAAAAGATTGGTCCCTCAGTACTTCCCAGCTGCCCCGCTCTGTCTTAGCTGCTAAGCTTCAAGCCCATTGATTCCTACTGAAGACACAAGTGTTCAAAAACAGGTTGTATAACTAGTCTGATCAATGAGAATTTGGTCGGACAAGAGCATATCGACCAACCAATAGACCAGCAAAACAGAAGGTTATATCCCTAAACGTGATGTTACGTACACTTACGTTACAAAGTTGACTTTTGGTTTCACACAGGACACAAACAGTGTTTATCCCGGACACTTACGTGGACTTTGTCTCTCTTTATACTACATCACCTGACTTCCTCCTTTGCTGTGATCACATGACCTCAATATGTGTTATAGTTCTTTATACTTGTCATTGGTATAAGTACGAACCATACATTCTGTCTAACAATAGACGTAGCCACTGTGACATCACCCATGTCATTTTGAAGCATCAAGTACGGTATTTCAGCCATCCCTATCTTGTTTTTTGGAGCTACAAGTGACAGTATTTGGACAAGAGGATGAGACTGTGGCTGAGCGAGGCGAGGATCTAACTCATAAACTGTGATGATGCCCTGCACTTAAATATGCGTAACTTTTAGCTTGAATAAATTTTAAATGGGGGAGTTATTTTAAAAAATTCCCTGATGTGCCGTAGTCATGAATGGGGAAATCACTTTAGAGACCAAACCGTTTTATTAGTACCCAGCTGTAAACATGTTTATTTCTGCTGTTAAGTTGAGCATTTTAAAATGGCGGTCTATGGGGATTAACTCACTTTAAGATCCAGCCTCAAGTGGCCATTAGAGGAACTGCAGTTTTGGCACTCTGTGATGGCTTCATTTGTCAGCCGCGGAGGTTGTCGCTTGGCACAAACAGTGAATACAAACAGCTTTATTTATTAAGCAGTACATCAACTTCATCACATAAGTTGATCTCCTTTAAGAGCTACATTTAAGGACAATAAGAGTTTTTTATTTATATATTTATTTTATGAACTGCAGTGAAGTCTGAGCAGATGGGTTTTCAGTCTGCATGAAGATGTGTTGTGTTTCTGCTGTCAGTGATGTCAACGGGGAGTTTGGTCCATCATTAAGGAGCCAGGACAGCAAACCCCTGTTGAATTGTGGGATTAACAAGTCATTTGGCAGTAGCAGAGGGTAGAGGATGGGCTGGTGTATGTGGAATCAACTCAAAATAAACTGCATGTAAATAAAATTATAATGAAGGAACACATGAAAGAGATGTGGCTCATTTGTATTTTTCATGGTTTTGGACAACAGTGGAAATCAATAGTACAGAGGAATATGGTGCATCAGGCCCTGGCTACCTATCAAATCAGTAGAATCAAGAAGAGTAAACAGACTGCAATACTTGGACAGCTGGATGTGTTTTAGTGTGATGCAGACGGAGAAAGTGTTGAGGTTGCAGGTTTATGCCTCCAAGATGCTTCATGTAAATAGAAATATTATCATACTATGGCTGTTATATTATCTGTATTCAGTAAAGAGGAGCTGAACCTGAAGATGTTAATGCAATTTATTTATTCATGTTTGAGATATCATTCAATAGTAGCATGCTTTTTCAAATGACAGATGTCTAATACAGAAGCAAAGCTTGTCAAGCATAAATGTAATGTTTTCGAAAAATAATTTGTTTCCTCGTCCTTATTTGTTTGTTTTTTCCTCTTTTAATAAATCCAATGTTTCATGCATGTTGCCAACCAATCATGTGAGCCCACACACATTTTCAATTTATTATTCAAGCTCAAGGACAGAATTGTCACGGTGACTTAGTAGTGGCATTAACCCTACAGTTAAAGGCCTGTCTGAGTTTCCATTAACCTACACAATAGAACCGCCCCGGCTAATTTTCACAGCTCCACTTTAGTAATAATTGATATTCATGATGTGTGTTCTTGCAGCTGCCAGTTAAATTCAGTGTACACAGAGTGAGGGGCGGTGGGTGGTTTAATCTGCTCGGGGATGTGTGTCAGATTTAAGTCAACAAATCAGTCAAATGCTAGTCAAATGCAAACTATAGTGTTTTCAAGGAGGCGTATAAGATGTGATACGCTGTATATCGGACTGACAAATGAATATGACATTAATTGTTGGATGGATAAGTGCATCCAGCTGTGGCTAAACCTGTGCTTTTTGGAAAATGGAATTTTACTTTGTCCTTGTAGTGCTTTCCCACTGATATCAGTAGAAATTTAGACATATAACTCCGTCTTTTTTCATTATTAATTAAGATATCTTTTCTCTTTTTCCACAGGAACAGCGCATAAGGAGCGCACAGCTTGGCAGCTTACAGGTGGGTCATTTACACACACACCTTCATCACAACATCTTCTCATTTCACTGCTAACAGTAAACAGAAAATAGAATCCAAGCGGATACTGTCACCTACCCTGCAGGAAGAAAAATACTGTAGTAAAGAGAAAAAAAACAACAACACATGGCCACGCTGTGTATGGTGAGTGTGTGGTAGTAGAGCTCCAGGTCACTTCCTGTGGTGTCTGAGATGACTGTGATCGGTGTTTGTTGAGGTTATTGCCTCTGCATGGAGGCAGCAGCCGAGGCAGCTGGCAGTGTGCAGCCCTTTAAATCCCGCTGTCTTTATAGACTCTGTGGTTCCATGCTGAAAGAAATTACCTTGACAAAGATGTGATACTAATAGAGGTTTTAGTGCTCAGCCTTATAATTATAGACCTGTTCAGTGGTTAATTAGGGAGGAAACATGGTCTCACCCCTTATGCCCTACACTTGTCTGGGAATAGAAGGTTTTCTGTTAGTTTTATCACACTGTTTCTGATTTCTCTTTAAGCTTTTTTCCAATTAAAGTGTGGTTTTAAGAAAAAGACTTTTTAAGGCGTCAAAAATATGAATGTACAAGTTTAAAGGTCCAGTGTGTAGGATTTATGGGGATAATGGTGGAAATGGAATGTGATAAGGATGTTTCCCTTCTTATGAAAATAAGAAACATCATGTTTTCATGATCTTAAAATGAGCTGTTTATATCTACATAGGGAGCAGGCCCTTGTCCATGAAGTCTGCCATGTTGCACCGCTATGTTTCTGTGATAGTCCAGAAGGGACAAACAAAACCTAGTCATTTGTGTTTACATGTTTTCGTGTTGTCCACTATATTTAGCAGTCCCTCCATGATGTGATGCATCAGGATAAACACTGATTTTTAGTGTGACATTGCTTTTTTCAGTGTTTTTACCGGTTTTAATCACCCTCGGCAGATAATTTGGCTCATGGTAAAAACCTCCTGAACATTCGTAAGTGCTATATCTTAGGCAGCTGGACTTGCTTGAGTTTTTTGAAGATGTTTCACCTCCCTATCCAAAAAGCTCCTTCAGTTCTGAAACTTTAAGAAGTTCAGTTCTCTGATAAGAGGTGAAATGTCTACAAGAAACTCAAGCAAGTCCAGTTGCCTGCGATATAACACTTCAGATTACCATGACCTGGATGACTGAGCATCTTCACCAATTCTGTAACACTGAAACCTGAAGGAATCCTAACTGGGAATTCATGCTCGGCATGTGGGAGAAGTTTGAACTAGTTGCAATCTGCAGACCTCACCACTAGTTCCTTTAAATCTTTAAATCTTCTCCTTTAAGCCAAGAGTTCAAACACACGAAACCAAAACTTTTGTGAAGACATTTATCAATGATTCAGTGAAGTTTCAAGCTGCCTTTGTGTTTGTTTTTTGCCATGTGGCAGAACTTATTTACAATGCGACTGAACTCCTGCGATCCCCTGACTGCATCTCATTCATGTGTTTCTCTCCTTCTCTTTGTATTTCTCAGTTTGAATTATTTTCAGTTTTTGCAGTTTTCATTTTGAGACTGACTCCCATTTCCTGCTGTGTTGTATTCACGGTCAGATCTTTTGTGAAATGTCTTAAGAAATATTCTGGAGTGGAGATGAACTTTTTGTTGTTGCCGAAGAGTTAAAGAGAAGCCAAGCTAGGTTTATCTGCGATGAGACTGTGGTCAGGGTCTCTGCAGGTCCTTAAAAAGTCCCAAAATGTCTTAAATTCAATTTTATAAATGCTTTGAAAGACATTAAATAGCCTTAAAGTTGATTTATTTAATACAATTCATCCTTCTTTAATATATTTTTGTCAAAAAGGGTCAAGCTCTTCCGTGTGAAAGTCCACATCTCTGATGTTACAAATCTTTAAACCTACCACGCAACCTAATACAGTCTTTTTACATCATACTTTCACTCTAATAACCATGTTCCTAGTTTTATTTTTTATTCATTCATTTAACCTTTATTTTACCAGAAAACCTTCTGAGATGAAAAATGTTTTTTTAAAGAGTCTCCTGGCCAAGACAGGCAGCAACAAAAGTTACAGACAGACAACACAGAACAAAAATACAGAATAAAAATATACAGCTCTACAACAAGCAATATAAAACACACAATAAGATTACTACAAAGAAAAGCCAAAAAGAATGTCAGTATATATTGGAAGTGAACCATAACAATGGGCAACTACGCATGATTTCAAGGACCAGCTAAGACACACCGTGACATTGGCACATAGAAGACTGTGTACAAAAATCTGCAACAGTGCTTTGAAACAGGGAACCAAAGAGTTCAACTCTAAGCCCTTCTGCAGAAGATTCCACATAAAAGGAGCTGCAAACATAAATGCTCGCTTACCAAACTCTGTACGTACCCTCAATACAGACAATAAAATATGTTCCGAAAACGTGTTCCATTTTCACTTTTTGCTGAGTGTGCACACATGAATGTGCTGTAAGCAGGAGAGAATGCTGATGAAAAGGTTCACAAAATTGTAAAGAGAGCCAACAAACCCGAGCATACAGGATACGGTGATGAGTTAGAGGCTTACAGTTGGTAATAAATCTCAATGCACCGTGGCACACAGAGTCCAGAGCATGCAAACACTGGGGGGGTTCCATTCATATACAACACATCCCCATAATCAAGCACAGTCAAGAATGTGGCAGAGACCAGTCTTTTTTTTGGCCAAGAAAGAGAAGCAGTTTTTATTTCTAAAATAAAAACCCACCTTTTTCCACAAGTATAACGAGTATACCATAAAACCTACCTCTGCATGCGACCACATATATACTAACTTTTATTCTTGCCTGCAATTCTTGAATAATAAAAATATGGTTTGTCGTAAAATCAGTCAAATTTGTTTCAAAACTATCTTTAAAAGTCTTAAACAACATTAAAATTAGGTGTCTGATGCCTGTGGACACACTGTGTGGAGTTTGATTTGGATCATTTTGAGTCATTAAGATGTAAATGAAGATGGCTGCTTTTGTTATTTTTTAACTTAGCATCCGGGTCAATTTTGTGTCTTTCTAAGAAAGCTCTAGAAAACACCAGATTACGTGTATGACACATTAGTGAAGACAGTAATCATCATTGCATCAATGTAACTGTCTCTTGTCTGCTGTTGTTTCATCAATATTCCGTCCTGTGCTGCAGCCACATTCTCTGTGCAGAGCTTCGACAACTTTGGCTCCAGATTATTTCCAATACTACGGCTGAGTGCCTCTATTCTTGTGTTATCGACAGTCGTGGTAGTGCAAGCCACTTCAGTAAACAAGAAAGCAATCTGTATTGGTTTCCTGTGTACTTTAAGTTGAATAATTTATGTCTTTGGCCTACTGTCAGCTCGGGTTTCAGAGTGCACAAAAACTGAACCCTGTGAAGATGCCGAGGCTGCGTTGCTTTTTCACAGAACTGTGGTGCTTAGCAAGGTGGATGATACCCTCAATCAAATGTAGGTTCTGCCTCCATCACCACTGACCACACAGGAAAAACTGTTATTTTAAAGGATCTCTAACTCATGCAGCTCACCTTGGCTGAATTTTTGAATTAAACCTTAAACAGTGAGAGATTTTAGTTCAAAATTTTGCGATTTAAAGCTGTGCTATTTGAATAAACATGGACACAGCTGCCTTGTACATGGGGAAATGGAGACGATAACATGACAACCGAGAATTTGAAGGAGTCAGAGTAGAAGTGATTTATTTTCAACTCTGTAAACTTAACACAAGCTTCTCAAAATGTGGGAGGGCAGGACAAGGTGGCCGAGCTAAACAAATAGAAATCAATATAACACAACGAGGCCTGACTAATCCCTACCTCTGAAAACAAAAACACAAACAAATGACCTAACTTATCTTAAAAAAGAACTTCACAAAAACAAGTATAGAGGTGGCACCATCTAATAATCCTGGTTTTTCTACACGTGTGAGAAATGTAAAAATCTGTTGTCCTCAACCTCCAACCACATACATTTTTCTTATATTCTTAACAAGTTTGCTCAGAACAGAGCAGGGATGAAAGGCCACCTTGAAGCCTGAGGGAACCAGTGAACAGCATGACAGGACTGCATGTGTAGGGCTGTTCTCAAACCTCCCCTTACACCCTCTCCTTACCCACTTCAAGGGGGTAGGGAGAGGGGAAGTGCCATATAACAGGGATGGTAAATGATGCTGCAGTCGTTGGGTTCTATGTAAAAATGCAAAGGCAGCATGAAGAAGGGACTTTGTTGTGGCCAACATTAAGACATCACCCGCTGGTTTGTAGACTCCCATTCAGCATTTTGACTGTTGCCATCTTGGTTTTTTGGAGCCAGAAGTGACCATATTTGGGCAAGAGGTTGGCACCTTGAAGGAGGAAGAGGTGGATCTGACCAAAAAAAGACGACAACATTCAAAGGGGCCCACCCTTAATAAACATTAGGCCACAATAAAATGCAAACTGGTGAGTTATATAGGCTTCTGAAGCCAGCCTCAAGTGGTCATTCAAAGAAATGCAGTATTTGGCACTTCTTGTTGGCTTCATGTACAGCCCTGCAGGCTGCTGCTTGGCTGGAAAGAGTGAAGTTTGTCCCAAAGCTTGCCCTGTATTTAAACACTACACCTTAATGAAGGGCGCTTCATTGGACCGTGAAGGTGACTACAAATGGAGTTACACTCTGTAACGGAGTGGGAGGGGGGAGGTTCTGGTTTAGGAGAGGCCTGTGGAAACCAATCAGGCTTTAGCACCTGGAGAGAAAACAGAAAAAGGGGACACATGTAGCTCTTTGCTGCAGTCCAGCACAGAAACATTTTCAATAAATAGATTTGTCTGAATCCTGTATGGTGAAACTGAGAAGTGCGGTATCAGTTAGTTACCTCTAACTGGATATTTAACCACACCAACAGCCCAGATGTCTTAGACCTTTAACCAGTCCCTCATTAATGAGGACAAACAGAAGTGAGTTGACATGGGAAAAGAAGTTTTATGTGCCGATGTATTAACAGAACCAATATGGCGATATATCAAGATATATAAATTTGAGATGATATCATCCAGCCATGCCTTGCAAAGTGTCTGCGTGTTTTAAACCAACATCATGGTGTCATACTTTAGATGTGAATTAAGACATTATGCAGAAAATTAGCAGACATGACAGGATGAATCTCAGTTCGTGTGCAATATTGACTGCTTTTCTGAGAAGCTGTATTAGAAGTGACGAATATGGCCCTGACATTTATGACGTTGGTTTTATTGTCTGATTTTCCATACTGTCTTGACTATTGACTAACATATACATTGTTGGTTGACTGCAAAAAAAGCAGCTATTTCACAGTCAGTGCAGAGAGCTCCTGTGCGCAGGGTTATGAATCACTACATATAGCAGACCCAACATCTCCTTTGTTTTCATATTTTATTTGCTGGCTGCTCTTTGTGTTCCCCCTCCTCCTCCTCCTCCTCCTTGCCATCCAATTTTGTCCGATGCTATGTTGGCTCTGACCCCAGCTGTAAGTCCAGTGTCTGACCCCTGGGTCAAAGAATGATGTAGTAAGCTGTGGTAGCAGGGGGTTCTGCTTGCAATCTGAAATGACAGATGAGCCTGTCAAGAAGAGCGTGTTGCATGATCAGGGCTGAATTTCTCAGTGCAGGGTCACCTTCCCTGCCCGATTTGTCAGATACTCTGGATTACCAGTAACAACAGGGCACACAAAGCCAAGGCTGATACCGTTGTCCAAGTAAAGAATCACACAGGCCAATTTCACATGACTCTTTAAAGGGAAACTTTGGGTTTTTTTCAACCAGTTTTGTATTATAACAGTGTGGGTAGAGTGTGTAAATATACTGTGCTAATCTTCTCTCCATCTCCCTGCTCATCTCTCTGCTCCTATCCATCTGATGATGCGTTTTGTGTCATTCATCAGATTCTTGCTGGCTCTAGGGCTGTTGGTGGAATTGCAGATTGTACTTCTGCATTTTTATATGCCCGCCACATTGGATACAAACAGTATAGAAGTGGATCAAGAGAGAGAGAGAGCTGGCCTTGTCTCTCTCTCTCTCTGTCAAACTCAGATCAAACTGCTGCTGATCAAATATAAACTAAGATCCTGTTACTGTATCGCCTACTTCTCGCCTAAAATGTCTTCAGAAACCTATTTTGGTGCACTGTATGGCTGTAATGGGAGAATTTGTGAACAGGGAGTGGTCGCGACAATGTTTCCTGTGTTGTGAAAATGGAGGCTGAAAAAAGGGATCAAATGGTTAAACTACGCATCCAGCCATCCATCCATCCATTTTCAACCGCTTACCCGAAGCTGGGTTGCGGGGGCAGCAGGCTGAGAGAGCATTCCAGATGCCCTTCTTCCCAGCAACGCTTTCCAGCTCCCCTTGGGAGACCCCAAGGTGTTTCCAGACCAGATAAGATATGTGATCCCTCCACCTTGTTCTGGGTCTGCCCCGGGGCCTCCTACCTTTGGGACGTGCCCGGAACACCTCTAATAGGAGGTGCCTAGGAGGCATTTTAATCAGATGCCCGAATCACCTCAACTGACTCCTTTTGATGCGAAGGAGCAGCAGCATTACCCATAGCTCATGACCACAGGTGAGGATTGGGACGTAGATGGACCAGCAAATCAAAAGCTTTGCCTTCCAGCTCAGCTCTCTCTTTACCACAACGGCTCAGCACAGCGCCTGCGTCACTGCAGACACTGCGCCAAACCACCGATCCATCTCCTGCTCCTCACTTGTGAAGAACACCCTGAGATTCTTGAGCTCCCTCACATGGCAGTAACTCACTCCCCACCCAGAGGGGGCAATCCAACGTTCTACAACAGAGAATCATGGCCTCAGATTTGGAGGTGCTGACTCTCATCCCAACCTCTTCGCACTCGGCTGCAAACGGTCCCAGTGCATGCTGGAGGTCGCAGTAAGCAGTGTTGATCAAATATGAACAAAGGTTCTGTCCTTGTAATGCCTACTTCTTACCTAAAATGTTTTCAGACACACATTTTAACTTAGTATTTAACTGTAATTTGAAATCATTTGTTACCAGCCAGCCGCTATATTGTGTTTTGGTTTGATGCAGTGCGTTCTGGCAGTTGTAGGCTTTCTATATCTTGAGCTAAAGTGAATGCCGCAGCCCTTTTCTTCCGTTCTCTCTGATCACGTAGCACCAATTTCAAAAGTAATTGCATCTTTCTACAGTTAAGACACCCCAGTTTTATGAAAAAGACCATTTCCAGCAGTAAAATACTTCTTTAAGGTCACTGCTTACTTTGAAATGAGTCATTTTATTACCACATCTGGGTTTGACGACTCTGCGACTACTAGCCATAACAGCTCAGCACAGCTTAGTCTCCTCACTGTGCAGAAGAAAATGTTCTATTGAGTGGGTGCATCAGCTCCCATTGAAACAGTTGCCAGTTCACCTTTTGTAGATGTATGTTCCAGACTTTTGGAGGCCACTTTGTGCACGTCTAAACTGTGCTTAATGTGTGTGTCCCTGAGCTCGAAGAAAACACCCCCCCTCTTACTCGCAGCTCTCTCTGACCAACACTGCATTATTGTAAACATATGCCACTGGCTTATAACTTTAATCATCTTTAGTTTATTCTGTATTTATTTTGTCTTTTTAGGCAGTTTTGCTTGTGGTGTTCTACTAACTATTCTGTTGCTATTTCTAGTCAGGTTTTACACAGTGGCGTGGGAATGACGGATATGCTTCTTGGTCAAGGCTGCCGTCAGTTTCTCTCCAAGCTTCAGCAGCCTCATGGTTTCATTCATTATTTTCAACACTTTCTCTCTACAGCAGCTGCTCATCTTGGGCAACGGTTGGGATCGGTTTATTGAATGATTCTCTCTTGACAGTATTAATTTGTAAACCATTCACATACTTTAGCAACCACAGTTTTGTCTGTGATGCATCATGATGTGAGTTGTGTGTGCCTGACAATAGTGTTGGCTTCTCAGTGATTCAATAACAATGCTGAACTGCGATACTAAACAAAGTTCAGTTTAAAGCAGTCGCTTTGAGGTTATAATAAGTGATTCTTCTGAGATAGAGGAGGGCTGTGTTCGTGATGTGTTTGATATGTTGGTCAAATGAGTTTTTCTTTTCTTTGCATTTTGCTTAATCCAGTCTGTTTGTTTATTTTAGGACTAGATTTTACCATCCCTGATGCACATACTTGAGACTATGAGTGGGAGTAATAGTGCTGTCTGGGGTCTGAGTGGGAGCCAAAGGGTTAGATGGATAGAAAAGTAGGAAAGAGCAAAGGTAAATAGAAGAGTAAGAAGGAGCATAGGGAAGGCAGAGCCAAGGAGAGACGTCTGTGGGGACTGAACTCTCCCCCACTGGACAGGCCTGTACACTTTACCTCCCCCTAGTCCCTCATTTTGATGATGGAAGAGAGGGGAGAGGAGAGAAGAAACTAACAGGAGAAAAACTTACCTTGCCTTTTGCTTGATCTAGTCGGTTTGTTGTTGTCTTCCTGCAACAACTCAACTCTTGTGAGACGTCAGAGCGAGACTTCGCCTTGAACAAGACTTGGTTAGACACAAAAACAAACAGACCTTATTAAGTTAAGGATAAGAACAAACGTTTTATTTCTGTGTCAGACACTCATAATTACAATATGAGTCTGTCACTGACAAGAGAATGCAATTTTAGTGCCCTGAATTTTAAAAATTGTTGTTCCTATTAGTCACTTAGACAGAAAAACATTGACCGTAGAACATTACAGTGTATTGCTGCTTTTGCTTTAAGGTTCAGTTTGCAGTTCTGGAGAAAGATAGTTCATTGTTGAGTCTCATTCCCAGCTCGTCTAACGACCTTGGGTTAGTAGTCGGACCAAACTACCAACCCAAACAACCTGAATATGAGAGCTAACAATGAACTGTCTTTCAATTCAATGCAATTGAATTCTATTTATAGAGCCCATTATCACAAATCACAATTTCCCTCAGAGGGCTTTATAGCATACAACATCCCTCTGTCCTTGGACCCTCACAGCAGATAAGAAAAGACTCCCCACCAAAGAAAAACCTGTAAACAAGGGAAAAAAATGGTAGAAACCTGAGATGGAGCATGAATGTTAGCAAATGGAGAGAAGGTGCTCAGTGCGTCACAGGCCGGCAGACTAGGCCTGTCAGCCTCACTAGGGGCTGGTCCAAGACAGGCCTGAGCCAGCCCTAACTATAAGCTTTATCAAAAAGATAAGTCTCAACTCTACTTTTAAAAGTGGAGACGGTGTCTGCCTCCCGGCCCGAAACAGAAAGATGGTTGCACAAAAGAGGAGCCTGATAGCTGAAGGCTCTGGCTCCTGTTCTACTTTTGTAGACTTTAAGAACTACGAGTAACCCTGCATTCTCAGAGCGCAGTGATCTGGTGGGATAATAGGGTGCTATGAGCTCTCTGAGATATGATGGAGCCTCACCATTTGGAGCTTTGTAAGTTAGGAGAGGGATTTTAAATTCAATTCTGGATTTTACAGGGAGCCAGTGCAGAGAAGCTAAAACAGGAGTAATACAATCTCTTTTCTTAATTCCTGCCAGTACACGTGCCGCTGTGTTCTGGATCAGCTGGACAGTTTTTAAAGTCTTGTGAGAACAACCTGATATTAGGGAATTGCAGTAATCCAGACCTAATTTTTTTGCATCTTTTTGAGGCCGGATACACCAGATTTTTGCAAAATTACACAGATGAAATAATGCAGCCAGTGAGGTTTGTTTTATATGGCGGTTAAAAGACAAATCTTGGTCAAATATCACTCTGAAGTTTCTTACGGTTGTGCTTGAGGCCACAGCAATGCCATCTAGAGAAAGAGAGTATCTTCAGATAGAGAGTTTGTGAGGTTTTAAGGGACAGAATCCTCCAGAATTACACACTATACCTATTAGTATAATACCTGAATGCTTCTCCCACAACTGGTTGTGATGTATGTGCTCCTTTAAAGCCTGTTTTATTGTCACACTTGGTATGAATCACTCTGGAAAAGTTAGTGTGGTGAAAGGCAGCTGCACATACAGAGAGACCATCATGTCAGATATACAGCTGACAAACAATGTGAATCCAAACCTTTAGAGGCTGTAAAACACTTCAGAGTCTAGTGTGACTACAATAATGTTTGCAAAGTGTCAACAATAAATATAAAAAAGTGAAGGCTTGCAGTATAAAGCTTTCACCCTTATGTATAGGAATCATTTGCTTCTATAGGGGCTCGCTGGGAGAGTCTGCAGTGCATGTAATGAAAACGTCATTATACTTCCAATCCATGCTGCAGGGCTCTCTGTATGTTGTATGCTGTATGTACTAATGTGGCTGTTAAACGTGAGCAGCACTGAAATAGCTGCAGGATGTGTTTTTTCTATAATGCAGTCTGTTTGTCAGAAATCATGGTTGTGCTGTGACTCAGCAAGGGGTGATTATAAATGTTCAGACAAGATGAAATGTCTGTTTCTCTTCTATCTTATCAATTCTTTTGTGTATATCTTATCATTCACAGAGACATCTTATCATTCACATCTGATTATTTGCAGGCGTTCTCATCCTCACACATACACACACTGTACTGTACCTGCTTGCTCTGAATTAAACATCTATATTCAGTTTTTCTCCATTCATAACTGGTGGTTTGATTATAACACCATGTCAGTCAGCTTTAGAGAAAAGCTAACTGTTGCATACATATGTAGCTGGAGATTTTAGTCCTTCAGTGAAAAGTAATTATGGCAAACCCTTTCTGGAAATCCGTTATTCAGCCGTAAGCTGTCTTATTTTAACCAAAAGTGTGTCCATTGTGCTCATGACAATAAGACTCCACTTCTCCACTTCTCCCAGATAAAGTTTAATAAAGCCTTGTGGTGGTGAATAGGATCATTCTGATAATTTGCCAGCATTGCCTGTCAGCCTACAGGGGCCCTTCGTGACTCTGAGTTAAACTCATCACAGGCTCCACAGCACAGTGTTATGGCTTCTCTGAGGAATATTGCCTGCTCCAAAATTACCCACTCATTTTTGCTTCATGTATTATCTTTCAGTGCTTTCCTGATAGGCAGGTTGCAGAACCTTGCATCATCACGAGCAAGACGGAGCAAATAAAAAGAAATAAAAAACACATATAGCTATCCCTAATACTGGGGAAAGTGGTAGTTATCATTTGAACACAGCCATTCTCAGGCTTTTTAGAAAGATTAGAATTAGAAGATTTAATGTTATTTGGGGAGGAAGGTGACCATGAGGATTAAGTCCTTCCTCTGGACATTGAAGGAGGTTTTCCTACCGCTGAGATGTCCTTGAATGAGACACTTGATCTGATTTATTCGTCACCTAAAGACTCTACTTGACATCCTCCGGTGATATGTGGCCTCATACTGTAAAGTACACAAGCATTCAATTACACTTAAGTCTAAATTGAGAGCACAGCATTTGAAATGAAGCAAGCAGATGCTAATGATTAAATCTCCCCTATTTACTTTTGTAATCAGTGGTTTATAGTAAACACAATGTAATCTGGGCAACACAGGTGTCTACGAATGCTTGACCTGCTCTCTCTTACTCAAGGTGCCTCTGTCTCTAAGTATTTATTTGAGCTTCTTGAGTCATGTATTAGAATTTAAATGACAACATGGATTCCCTGGAGGGTAAGTGCCAAGGTGAATTTGACGAGGACAAGTTAGAACAAGGTATGAAACAAGGTTGCTGGAACACAGATGTGTACAGTGAGAGGAAAGACTATTTCTCTGCGGAGAGCATGAAGTCATTATTATTATTCCATCCCAGCCTATTATTCATGCTTTGCTGCATGTAATATATCATGTAGTGTCACTTTATAAACAGAGCAGACAATTTCAGAAAGAGACGATAATAATATAAATTATAAAAAACAGTGCATGTCCAACCCAAATGAGTATTTACTAAAGGTTCAGTGTGTAGGATTCAGGGGAATATATTGGCAGAAATGGAACACACATTAACATAGTAAGCATGTTTTCTGTAGTGTAGCATCGACTGAAAATAAGAATTGTGTTTTCCTTACCTAAGAATGAGCTGTTTATATCTACATAGGGAGCGAGTCCTCGTCCAAGGTGATCGCCATGTTGCACCATCATGTTTGTACAGTAGCTCAGAACAGACAAACCAAACACTGGCTCTAGATAAGGCCATTTGTGTTTTTATGACAGCCACCATAGTTAGCAGCCCCTCCGCGACAAGCAGCATCAGAAAATGACAAGATTTTTAAAAATTTTTTAACGTGACACTGCTTTATTGAGTTTTTTTTTTTTTGTTTAAATCACCTGTTTTGCAGAGGAGGAGACCTCTGCGGATGACATGGCTCCCAGTAAAAACCTCCTGTCTGTCTGAAGCCCAGTTCAGACCAAAGATTCGCCACAAGACCAAACCGTTTTAGAAAGTTGCAGAGAAAAGTTGCAGGGATGGGGTCACCTAAAACTCCCACACACACGCACACACACACATTCTCATTGACTAACTAATTGGCACTACTTACTTGTATTATTGTGGCATATTTTTAATGAATACAGTCCATCTGATGCTTAGTTGTGTTTCTGCTTTTGCTCGTTTCATCACTACTACAAATGCAGCTGTAGCCAGTATCTCACTATCACTATCCTCATTCATATTTTAAGAAGCTCCAAATTATATTCAGCCACAAAATAAGCCTGAAAAGCTGGAAATCAGAACAGAAGTACAGAGAGTTGTTGCATAGAGACGATACACCATCTCATCTACTTGCATTGATGTGAACCAGCAGGTTTTTAGAACGTTGCTCAGTCCTGCAAGTAATTTCACGTTTTAACTTGTGCGTTGCGAATCTTTGGTCTGAACAGGGATTGAGACTGGTTACACAAAATACCAGGTTTTTTTTCCTTAGGTATGACATTTGCAGCTTAGTTGCAGCTTATTTCTCCTTAGTTGAGTGACTTACACAGTTGCACAGATTCCCTTTAGAGGTTGCCTTAGTTAAGGAAAAACGTTATTGCTTTGAAAGGGTAGTTGGCAGGTTCTAGGTAGCGGCCTGTCTGCAACGGGCTGAAACAGTGTGGGAGAGACACTGATTTGTAATGTGAAACTGCTTTATTTCATGTTTTTACTGGTTTTAATCGCCCGGTCAGTTTGTTATGGAGAGGAAGAGACCTCTGCGGATCATACAGCTCCCAGTAAAAACCTTCTGAACAATGAACACTGAAGGAATTCTAATGGGAAGATGTTTCAGCTGGTTGCAATCTGCAGTCCTCACTGCTAAATGCTCCTAAATTCCATGCACTATTCCTTTCAAAAGGATGTAAATTAAAAAAAAAAAAGGTAGCAAATATACATGCTTGTTATAGAAGAGGGAAAATAAGATTTAGGCTCAGGTGGGTTTTCAGTCTCTATTCAAGAATCTCCGTGTTTGCCGTACTAATCAGGTGAGCTGAAGTATTCAACAGCAGTGGAGCACAGTAAGAAAAATCTCTGCCAAAGCGTCCAGTGTCTTATTAATCTTTGGAATAATGAGGTAGCCTGCATGTTGTGATCTGAGTGTATGTGGGGGAATGTAAGGTCTTAAGTAGGTGTTCTGCCAAGTAAGGAGGCGGTAATCCATGGAGAGTTCTGTAGGTGATAAAGTAGCAGTTTATTGTGACCCCACTGAAACAGGGAGCCAGTGAAGTGAGAACAGTGTTTAATATTTTGGTTCTGGTAAAAATTACAAGAGCTGCACTGCAGAAAGCCTCGGAAGAACAAGTTATGATAATCAAGTCTGCATGTGATGAATGCATGAATAAGGATTTCTGCATTTGGCTCTATTAGAAATGGGCAAAATGAGGGTAATGTGGCAGAGGTAGAGTAAAACCAGTGATGATAATGACGTGTCATGAATGTAAGAGGGGACTGCTACCTACATTTTTAACTGTTAAACTTGAAATAATAATACTACCATCAGGGCTGAGAGTGGTGCTCGACAAATTTGAGGCATATTTTTTGCCCAGTAGTTCTTATTTCTCTTTTTTCTTTGTTCAAGTGGAGTACATTTTCTGACAAGTCGAGATCTGACTGTATTTAAACTACTTAAACTGACTCTGAAAGCATAGTTTGTATCTCCAGGTGTGACTGTGCCAAGAACAACAGCGTCGCCGTCCTCGACAAGTGACAAAGCCTTCTAGCAGTTGCAGTAATTCTGATGGGTGCAAAATAGGAAGTCAGGTGACTGTCTTATATCAGACTTTGAGGCAGAAGACTGCTGTCCTTCCCCTGTTTCTAATCGACAGTCAACATTGTTTTTGACTCAGATGCGCTCTGTAATGCGCTGTCAGTGCAAAATCCACTGTCCTTGTTCCGTTCCAAAGTTTATCTGAAGCTTATATGAGGCTTCAGCCGTCTGAGTTAGTCACATCAAACGGATATTTATAAAATCCCCTCTTTGTTTCCACTAACTTTGTTTCGGTGCTGAGCTGCAGTGCAGGGATACAGACAACAAGGAGACATTTTGTACTAAAAACTCTGTGACTTTGTGTCTAACTTGGACACATAGTTGTGGCCTTGAAGCCTCATACAAGCCAATTATGAATACCTTTTGTGTACAAAACAAGAACTGTGGATTTTGTCCCTGATCATTTATACTGAAAGCACATAGGAAAGCTTCATTATTCATATAAGCACCTGGCTTGTCTTCAGACAGACTCCATTAGATTTCATTGACTTGTAATAGTTTTGATCTGCACATACAAATGATGTCAAGGCCAGCTGTTTGGAAATACAGCCAGGGGGACAACATTTTCAAATATGGGCCCCTCATCCACACCCAACGGGTGTATTTTGTATCTGCTTGTACTTCTATCTATTGTTGAGCCCTTATTTTCTGATTTTGAAAAGTAGACGTAGACACCCTCCAATTAATGATTAGAAAAAAGTCAAATCAAACATTGATTGAGGAAATGACTGCAGGATATTAAATACATAAAATCAAATCAGGAGTGAACAAATATTTTTCTTTCTTCATTTATTCATTCAATCTTTAGGCTACAATAATCAAATATTGGTCAAATTCTGTGTAGAACTGAAACAGTGTAAAGAGTATGTGGCTGTCAACTCTGTTTTCCAGTCAAACCTAATTTATACAATTTCGAGACTGTTCAGGGACCACAGTATGCAGAAATATTCAACTACACCACTTTTAAAAAACAGCAATATTCCCTTTTCCCTCGCCAAAATTTTGCATTAAAGCTTGAAGCATTTTTTGGCCCCCTTTCTGACAAGATAGCAGGACATGGTTGGTGCCAATGGATGCCTAAGGTCCTCTAGTTTAATGTGATACATGTGTCTTCACTGTAGCTTTAAAACTAAGCCTGATGCAGCAAGTTTTATTTACCTAAATTTACTCTGCCTCACTTCTCACCATGTCATAGGCGACCTTTTTCACAACATTTGGCCATTGCCTCTCTTTTTCTTTTGTTTTCTTGTTCTCTCTGTACCCTGACTTTTCTTTTAGTGGTTCCTGATTTTTGGTGTGGCACTCTGACTTGGGCTGGGGTCATCTGTACCCTTTGACCCCTCCTGATGGCGGGCCTGATAATGATGGATGTCCCCCTACTTATGGGGGCGTCAGATCATAAACACCTCTGGCTGTGGCTCCAGGTGGCATAAACAAACAACATATTTTGCCATTCGATTGGAGGACTTGTTTCTCCAGGCAGGATGGGAATAAAAATCTGGGTGTCCCTGGTGCAAAAATTTTAAATTTCAGCATGAGGGTTCCTGGTTCGACCCTAGCAGGGGGCCCTTCTGTTCAGAGTTTGCATTTTCTCCCTGTATCATTGTGGGTTTTCTCTGGGTACTCTGGCTTCCTCCCACAGTCCAAAGACATGGAGGTTAGGGACAGGTTAATTGGTGACTCTAAATTGTCCGTAGGTGTCAATGTGAGTGTGAATGATTGTCTCACCCAATGTCAGCTGTGATAGGCTCCAGCCCCCCCAAAACCCTCAAGAGGATAAGCATTACAAAAATGGATGGATGGATGAATGTTGGAGGATAATGCCAAGTAGGAGCATGTACAATAAAAAAGAGTGGTCCTATGACAGAGCCTTGGGGTACCTCGCATGAAAGGAAATGAAAATCAGAAGCAGAGCTGATGGAAATAACAGTGTGCCTCCTACCAAGGAAGTATGAATAAAAGCATGTGGGCATTTGTGTTGCTGCCACAGATAATCTCCCAGCTCATGTACACATTGATCCTCTGAGGGGGATGTGCTATAAAGACCTTGTGTATTCATGTACTGCTGCATCATTAATCTCATTGCATGCAGTGTCTATGGAGAAGTATTCAAGACTCAAATTGGTTCATATCTACTTTGCATGTTGACTTTAATACTGCTCCATTATTCCAGGACCTGGTCTCCAAGGACATATTAAATTTAAATTTAATTTAAACATGCATTTCTCCTCCCATTGTCTTTGGCGTGACCTTGTGCCACCCGTCATCCATCACTCTTAAACACAGACATCATGAATAGGCTCTGGTTCCGGTCTGAGAGGTGGGATAGAGAGAAGGTTCATCCCTGAGTTGAATACTGCTTAGAAAATGGAAGAAGGATGACCCTGACCTCTGACACTCCTCTTCCTCTCTCCAGCGTGTGTGCATTCAAGGATTGCTAGCATAAGAGTGCAGAGTTTGAATTCTGTTGCTAAACAGAAAGTGATACAGCAGCACTGGGAGCATAATTGAGCTTCACGGCTGAAATATTTTATATTGCTTTATCATACACAGTCCAGATGGACATGTGTGTCTCCAAGTTATTTATAACAGTTGGCCTCAGGCTGCCTGTTGTTAGAGATGTTTGAGCACTGAAACCTCTTGTGAGTGTTGAAATTTGATAAAGATGATTTTTACCCCCTTATGTATCGAGTAAAATCACATTTCCTTGTGCAACAGGGTAGAATTCATGTTTAATATTTGTCCACTGCTATAACAAATGGAGTTACATCATGTTCAGTTGATTTCCCCAGCCAATTAGAAAGTAGAACTAATATTTGAAGCTGTTTTTTTCTAATTTGATTCAGATTCAGAATAGTTTATTGATCCTAGGCGGAAAAAGGGAGACATTACAGTTGCTCCTGTACTATATAGACAGAAAGAAGTTAAAAGGACATAGACATAAAATAAGAAGTGCAATATGCTACATTTATAACACAATATATACATATAAACATAAAATATAAGAAAATATAAAAATTCAAGAAGATATACATTCACTGGTCACTTTATTAGGTAGGTAAGAATTAAATATTAAATGAGAGTATTGTACAGTTGAAATATTGCACAGAAAGAAAACAAGCAGGAGCAAATGCAACAGGCTGCACGCATTGTTGGTGCATACACACAAATATATCTGATATTTCCTATCATACTTATAGGTGCTGTTTTTCTGATACTAGCATGACCTGTGGAAATAAATTCAGGGCCATCATGATCATCTGTCAGAGCAGTCCTGCAGTCTGATTTACAAGCCTCTTGATACACGTCGTCCCAGAGATCATGTCACAGCAAGTAATTTCCTCATCAGAGCAAGCTTAGCAATTCCCAGCTGGAGTCTGGGGGACCTCAAAGGGTCAGGGCCACAGCAGGGATCGAACGGTGCCAGCGCAGTCAGATTTGGTGAAATGCCACAGTGTGAACAAAGGCAAATGAAAGAGCTGTTTTGCCCTTTGATGCCGCAACTGAAGTCGAGGGCTATTGCCAAGAGGCGTAGCGCAGCGTGAACACAGACATCACACTGCATGCTGACAGACTCTGTGCCACAAAGTACATCCCCTCACCTTCAGCAGCTGTTTCACTCAGGCATTTCTCAGGGCTGTGATTTGTGGAATAAAAAGCATGCACATGTTAAGAGCATGTGTATGTTTGTGTGTGATGCATTTACAGTGGCCCAGTTAAACAAATTCAAATTCATGCACCAAATGGTAGACAGAGCCAGCAACTAGCTGGGGAACATAGAGGAGCATTTAGCAGCTAAAGAGACAGATATTTCCCTTGGGGGTTAGTGGAGACAACAAAAAGAGAGAAAGGACAGTGAATGTTGAACATGAACTCTCTGGAACTTTAAAGTTTTAAGATGTTTAGCAAAGAAAATTTTAAAGTTGGATTTTGGGTTGAGTAAAGTTGCTGTAGTTCCATCCAACCCTCTTGTTTTACAGACAGTTTCAGACAAACATATGACAAGAATTAGCTCCGATTAGCTCCGTAAAGCATAATTTGAACCAACCCTTACCTGGAAAGCGTCAGCTTTGCTCAAGTTAATCCAAAATGAACTAAATGAGCTGATATTGTGGGCGGCACAGTGGTGCAGTGGTTAGCATTGTTGCCTCACAGCAAGAAGGCTCCTGGTGGGGGGTTGAACTCTGGGGTGGGGTACTCCAGCTTCCTCCCACAGTCCAAAGACATGCAGGTTAATTGGTGACTCTAAATTGTCCGTAGGTGTGAATGTGAGTGTGAATGGTTGTCTGTCTCTATGTGTCAGCCCTGTGATAGTCTGGCGACCTGTCCATGGTGTACCCTGCCTCTTGTCCAATGTCAGCTTGGATAGGCTCCAGCACCCCCGGGACCCCCAACAGGATAAGCGGTTACGGAAAATGAATGAATAAGCTGATATTGCTGTGCCTGCGAGGACGTGGTTCTCAAACTCATTTCATAAACTCCCTTCTAATTAAGTTGCCATCATTTGCAAAACAAAATGGAGCAATTATCTTTGCTGGATGACTAAAATAAGAAAGCTGAATAATCTGGGATTATTCTCAGAAAAAAATTACTGTGGCTTCAGCATTACATAAAATGAAAGACTGTTGATGTTTTGTGCTTATTTGAAATTTTATAGATATTTTCCTGAAATTAATTATGACACATTTGAAATTATGGATCTCAAAAACATTTTGAAATAAAGTAAAGTGGGTTTGAATAAAGCTGCTCCATGCACTTTATATTTGCAATGAAAGATTTACCTATTTCAGGATGAACTGAGCACTTTAGTAGATCTTTCTCCTGCTGCTGCTGTCCATGGTGCTGAAAGCAGCTCAGTGTCCTGTGAGTCCCGTGTTGCTGGGAGACAGCACCGTCCACGCTTTCAACAGCTCAGTGTGAGATGGCTTATTGTCAAGCAGGCTGGTCACAGTCTCGACGTCTCCTTCAAACAGAGATGTTGCTGAATTTTAAAGTGTTCGTCATATGCTTGATTTGATTCACAGTGCATGCCATATCTTTCCAGCGCAGCGGAGACAAACAAGACATCCACAGCAGATTACATTGTTGCTCAATAGGTGCTGCTGCACTTATACTTTAATATTTTGACTTTTATTACATAACCAACAATAAAAACAAAAAGGCAAGCCTCAAAACTTTTTTGATATATAGTTTTTGAAAAGTAAAAAGTAAGTAAGGAAAGGCTCAGATTGTTTAAAGTGTCATAAAACTACTCAGATGACAGCATGTTAAAACAGTGATTGGCTGTTAGGGCTGGATTTGTTTTAAAGGTTACAATACCAGTACCCTTAAAGTGATACTATCACCAATAGAGTAATTCTTTTAATATTTTACTTTCTACTATTCTATTGGTGGAATCTCGGCACGCTGAACTGCCAACTCTGTCAGATACACAGCATTCGACCTCACCACACCGCTGACTGTATGGATTACAGCTGCTGCGGTTGTGGGCTGGTCATTAGAATGAACGATTGCAGTGATTGGCTGCGAGCATAACCATACAATGAGTAATTTCTGTCTAGATCTGGATATGAACATGATTAAATGCTGGCATTGTTTGACTGGAGAAGTTTTGATACTACTTGGTCGGTTATTTTAGCAGATACTTTAAAAGTATTGAGTACCTAGTGGCTGTTAAAGTACCATTCCTCCTCTGCTGGCCCTTGAAGTGATCTCTTTTTAAGTGACTCCATTAGGAGAGATGGAGGAAAACATCCACAGTCCACATTCTGTGCAAAAATGCAATCTGAAGTTCAGTCGGAGGTAAGCAAACTGCCCCCATCGCTTACATTTTAGTCACACTAGGAAAGGATCGCTGTGGTGTCAGTATGGAAAGGAGGAATGATTAACTCCAGCAAAAACTATTTCAAGGTACAGATTCTTGATTAGCCATCGTGCCTGAAATATCTCAGAAAGGAAAAAATGTCAATCACAATTTACTGAATTGCAAAACAGTGTCATCACTTAGCTTGTTTTTGTCCTTTTAGCTGAGCAACAGCCCAAAGATACTGAGCTTATTATTACATAAGACAAAGAAAGCAGAAAATCCTCTCATGGAAAAGCTGTACTTTGGGATCTTCTGGCTCTTTAGTTTAAAAAACTACTTAATTCATCATTTATTAATATAATTACTGATTGTTTTTTTTTTGACTAATTCTCAGAGTGTGAAAATGATGAGAAAATGGAATATTAAAGGTCCAGTGTGTAGCATTTAGGGGGATATATTGGCATATATCCAGAGGGAGCTCGGAGTAGAGCCGCTGCGAAAGGGTTCAGTTGAGGTGGTTCGGGCATCAGATCAGGGTGCCTCCTGGGTGCCTCCTGCTGAAGGTGTTTTAGGCACATCCCACTGATAGGAGGCCCCGGAGTAGACCCAGAACACACTGGAGGGATTACAGATGTCATCTGGCCTGGGAACGCCTTGGGGTCCCCCAGGAGGAGCTGGAAAGTGTTGATGGGGAGAGGGACGTCTTGTGCTCTTTGCTTGGCCTGCAGCCTCCACGACACAGCTTCGGATAAGTGAATGAAAACTGATGTATGGATGGATATTGGCAATAATGCATTATGATATCATACGTGTTTTCTTTGTGTATAGTCACCAGAAAATAAGAATTGTCGTGTTTTTGTGACCTTATAATGAGCTGTTAATATCTCCATAGTAAGTGGGAGATTGCTGTGTTGTACCGCTACGTTTCTACAGTAGCCAAGAACGAACAAACCAAACACTTGCTCTATATAGAGCCATTCATGTTTTTATGTCCACCACTGTAATTGGAGGCCCTACGCAACAAGCACTGATTTTTTTAGATGTGAAACTGCTTTATCCAGTGTTTTTAACAAGCCAGTCATTTAGTCCATTGTTTTGGAGATGAACAGACCTCTGTGGATGATTCAGCTCCTGGTAAAATGTCCTGAATGTCTGGATCCAAAATAACGTTAGTACAGATTAAGTTATCAGAGTGAAAGGGTAAGCAAATACAGCAGGTGCTGAGCTAATAGCCTGGCTCCAACATAATGAACGTGGAAGGAACACTTTGTAATGTGTTTTTACCGGTTTAAATCACCAGGGGTCTTGTTTATAAACATTGCATATGCACAAACCAAGGCCTGAAAGACGCGTACACCACTTCCCATGGAAAAGTTATGATCTAAGAAACAGACTTGATGGAAGAAAATTTGACTCAAGTCTATGAACACACATTGTTTTATAAATGAGACCCCTGGTCTGTGTGTTTTGTTTTATCTGCGGATAATTCGGCTCCCTGTTAAAACCTCCTGAACGATGATCACTGAAGGAAAATTTAGTTTCAGCTGGTTGCAATCTGCAGTGCTCACCACTATCCATCTACCCATCCATCCATTTTCATAACATTTATCCTCTTGAGGGTCTCGGGGGGCTGGAGCCTATCCCAGCTGACACTGGGCTAGAGGCAGACTATCACAGGGCTGACACATAAAGATAACCATTCACGCTCACATTCACACCTTTATTAGAGTCACCAATCAACCTGTCCCCAACCTGCATGTCTTTGGACTGTGGGAGGAAGACGGAGTACCCTGGAGAAAACCCATGCTGTCACAGGGAAAACATGCAAACTCCGCACAGAAAGGATCCCTCCTGGGACTGAACCAGGAGCCCTCTCTCTTAATCTTACACACTGTTCCTCTGACATATAATACAAAGTCTGACTCCATCATTGGCGCCTTTTTGAGAGAATGAACATACAGTATGTACATACTGCTTCTTCTTTATTAATAAAGGCACAGACTGTTTAAGAGCTCAGCATTATAAAACTGGAAGATGATACGATCCCATAATCCACCACTCTCTTGTTCTCCCAGATACTTAAATGTCACAATACTGCAAAGTGACAGGTCATTTGCATAGCACCAGTCTGCAATTAAGTGTTACATCCACACATGCCAGGATGAGAGAAGGCAAACAAAAATCTCTCGTCTGACGGACAGCTTTGCATGAATAACTTTTTTTTTATATATTCACAGCCACATCTTGTTGAACTGTAAGCACATGCTTTGGGGGACACTCGTGAAGTGTAAGAACTTTTAATGTGACAGCTCCAAAAAGCCAGCGCAGGTCAGGTTGTTGACAGTGGACAGGCCCTGAGGTCTGCATGAATGATTATTTTGATGAGGCTGCATGATTAGGAATCTCTCCCTGCCTCCTCTCGGTCCCTGTCTCGCCTTCTCATGTGGATAAATCAAAGTCAGCCCCTAACTGAGTCTCTGTTGCTTCTCTGTCTGCAAAGTCATTAATCCAAGGATGTGGCCCACAGGGTTCTCTCCTCCTGCTTGACTCAATAGTAACATGAAAAATAAGCTTGGTTTCTTTCTCCCTCGCCTCTCTTCCACTCGCCGCATCTCTCTTTTTATTTGTTCTAATGGGCTTCAGCTCTTGGTTTTCCCCCTGGAGGATGAGTTACGCGTCCTGCTGGGGTCTTTCAGTGGGATTGTGTGAGTGTAGCGGTGTTGTAAATTGCTATGCTGTGCCCTCACTCTACATTGCTCTAGGGGAACATTCACAGAATCTCCCGCTCTGTTGGTGTCATGTGTGTCTTCATATTCTGTCTTTGTCTCCTCACCAACACGCTCGTGACTGTAACCGGGGTGTACATAAACAGATAAAGTAGAAATAAAGGCAACTGGATCCTGTCATGCCTAATCATGCTATATATATCCACACCCCTGTCGCCAGTCTGAGACACACACCCTCTTTCTTCTCTCCTCTGTCTCTCTTCTCTCCATCTCCCTAATTTTTTTTTCTCCCTGTGACGCCCCCACCTCCCACTTCCTCTGTTATCATGGCCTGGAGAGGAGTTGTGAAATTCATGACATTCAGATCTAGAGGGGCTGGGTGATGGAGGACAAGAATAGTCTTCCGAGTTCCTGCTAGAATCTGTCTGTCTTTGATGAGCCAGTTATACAATGTCAGCACCCCCGATAATCTCGCTCTCGCAATTTGTGGCAGAGAAAGAGGATCTCATTTGTTGCATTTGGTTACGGAACAGTGGCTGCCTGTGCAGAGCCTGTTTCTGCTCCATAACCATTTAACTGTACTGACCAGCAACGTGCGCACAACCTGAAATGGAATAATGGACAGTGTCATGATGATAAAAGGAGATAAAATCTTAATGCTTTGTTCGTGAGCTGGTGTGTCTCTTTGCCTCTCCTGCTCTGTTTTCTCTCCACTGTGAAACTCATCATAGGCGATAGACTCCGTTGCTTGAAAGGCAGTGGAGTCTATCTGCTTAAAATTCAAAGTTGTCTGTGTCAAACAGAGCTCTCAAACAGCCCCAGAGACACTCAGCAGCTTGAGAGGATGAAAAAGTAGTTCCTCTGGCTAACAGCGAGGGGTAGTGTTGCTCCAAGACGACTTCATTAGTCTTCTGCCTTTCCTTTTTCGTTTGGCTTCCTCTTTCCTGTTTGCTTCTCTTACATAAAACCCTGACTACAGTGAGTGTGTTGATTATTCAGCTGTATGGGAAATGATGAATACTTGGTGGGTTAGACATTTGAAGGTTGCCCTTTAACAGCCTTCAGAATACAATTGATGACAGTCATTACTTTTATGATTTAATTAACTACTGATGATTTTCTGATGCCGGCCTTTCACTGCTTGTGTGATTGTCAAAAATATCACACTGAAAAAAGGATTAGTGGTGCTGTTTGAAGGAAAGCTGAAGTGCATTTTAGCCCACAGAAAGTTCGACAAAACCCAAATGAAAACATGACTGTGGGCATTTCAGGCTACAGAGGCAGAGCCTGTTGTCCCTGCGATCTTGTCAGGGGTGTAGTTGTGCGCAAAGCTGGTAAATATTTAATGTGTCTATGTCCTGCTTTGCTGTTCCCACAGGGGAGGAACTGTACTGTAACTGTGTAATTGCTCCTTAGCCCTTAAGATGGAAGAGCTGTTGCTGCACGAGAAGGTATACTGACGATTCTGACCTGAGGGGAGCGTGGAAGTTTGGACGGTTAAGAATTTCTATCAGGAGAGGCTGCATTTGAGTGAGCAAGTATTTATTGACATGTGTACAATAAAGGTGATAAATGAGAAAACTCTTCAGTGATTAGACCTTATTGTGACATCATCATGGTTTCAAGGGTGTAGAGAAGCAGTGAGCAGTGTAGGATACCCCCGATGCAACCGAGACACTGGTGGCAGTGGTGGTGATGAATGAGGAGGATGCTGAGCTCTAGATGGATGAGAAGAGGAGCGTGCTCCTGGTGAGCTCAGATCTTGGTGCTGGAAATGATGAATTAAAGGTGAACTGGGGAGAGGACGGCCGTAAAAATCACACTGAAATGACAGCTGACGGCAACAAAGAGGAGAATGGATTTAAAGTTTGGCAACAAAGATATGATTGGCTGATAGAGATGGTTTAATCTGGATGGTTTAAAGGGATAGTCATCCCAAAATCACAAATGCATATTTTTCCTCTTACCTGTAGTGCTATTTTTCAGTCAAGATTGTTTTGGTGTGAGTTGCCAAGTGATGGAGATATCAGCCGTAGAGATGTCTGCCCTCTTTTGAAAATAATGGAACTAGATGGCGCTCAAAGGTGGTGCTTAAAGGGCCAAACATATACATTTGAAAAACTAAACAGGAATGTCTCTTCTCAGAAATCATGACCTGGTTACTCAAGATAATCCACAGACCTTGTTGTGAGCAGTTTCATGTTGGAACTATTTTCTTTCTACTAAACTACACCCACCAACGGCAGTGACAGCCTGTGCTATAGGCAGTATAGACGAATGCTAAGGGCGCCAACATCCATGAGGGGCGCCACAAATCAAAATGTTTCTTTTACTGTTTTCACTAATACTATTACTACTGTTATTTTTGAAATATTACATAAGGCCACAACAACATAACTACATGGCAAAGCCTACTAAATAATAGAGAGGCCATATTTGTTCTGGTTTCCCATGTTAGCTGGCTCAGCGGTGCTAGGTGAGCCGGTGCATGCTTCGAGCCGGTGCAGCAATATGGTTGGTGGGTGTTGTAGTTAACTCTCTGTACACCAGTATTAGTCAGTCCTCTCTGTCCCGCCTCCAGCTGGTTCAGAATGCCGCTGCCAGGCTCCTCACAGGTACCTGGAGGAGAGACCATATCACACCTGTTTTGGCTTCTCTCCATTGGCTGCCTGTAAAGGTCAGAATTGACTTTAAGGTTCTCCTGTTTGTGTACAAAGCCCTAAATGGTCTGGCCACATGCTATATCGTAGACCTTCTAACCCCCTATTCTCCTGGCTGTCCCACGCTCCAGACTTAAGCTCAGGGGTAATTGTGCATTTGCTGTATCTACCCCAAAGTGTCAATCAAATCCGCCCCCACCATTGACTCATTTAAGTCCAGGCTCAAAACCTACTCTTATTCATTAGTGTTTGATTCCCCCTGATGTGTTTTTCCTGATGTGAACCTGTGTGTGTTGAGTCTCTAAATGTATGAGCTGTGTACCTGACAGTTATGTTGCCTCTTATGTGTACATTTTATTCCTTTTGTACAGCACTTTGGTCAACGTGAGTTGTTTTTACATAGCCTTTATAAATAAATTTGAGCTGAGAGTTGAGGTAGAAAGAAAATTGTTCCTAAATGAAGCTACTCACAACAAGGCCTGTGGATTATCTTGAGTAGCCGCATCATGATTTCTGAAAAGAGACATTGTTTTTGAGTTTTTCAGATGTTTTATTTATATATTTGGCGCTTTGAGCACCACAAGCCAAATGCCATCTAGTTCCATTATATTGTAGAGAAGGCAGACGTCTCTACGACATATCTCCAACACTCAGCAACTCACACCAAAACAATCTAGATAAAATTGTATTTTTAATTTAGTGGTGAACTGTTCCTTTAACTTAAAGAGTTAACGCCCCTAATCAGCTGATATGAGGAAGCAAGAAAAGCGGGAGAGAGAGGGCGGATGAGAATAAGTAAGATTAAGATAAGATATTTTTTCTGGTTGAATTTATGCTAAGCTTAATGTGTTCGGGGTCAGTGAGTGCAGTGTATCAGCTACTGTGGTGGATTGAGGCAGCAATCTGTTGCAAGTGCAGGGATGTCATATACACTGCATATAAGCCCTCTGTGTTTTTGTCTGCGTCATTGTGCCTTTGTCAAATACAAACTATTGTAGACAAGAAACGTCAACGCTAATTTTCTGTCTATGCAATTATTATGTCACTCTTCATATTCCTCCCTCCTCCTCATGGCATATTTATCGTTTTCTACTAGATGCAGTGCCTCAGTATCAAACCTCTTCACTCTGTGTTGTAACTTTCTTTCTCTCCTGCTGTGGTGGTGATCTGTTAGTGGAGTATTTATCTACAGCAGCGACAGCAGTGTTTCACTGGACTGAACCCCATCTCGCAGAGGGCAGCCTCTCATTACTGTCTCCGTCCTCCCATTGCCAGTCAAGTCCTCAAAGTCAAGGCTGACCTGCTTTAGAAGAGCACTCCAGCCAGCCTGCCACGTCTGCCGAATGAAACCTGCGGACACAGACTAATTACACCAAACTGCCCTTTCCCTTTCACCTGCCTCACACAAATCACTCTGGGTAAATAGCTTTTTTTTTTCTCTCTCTTCCCACATCCTCACAGAGGACATCTTTTGAGGGACATGGGGGAAAAGAGCTCTTGAAACTACATTACAGTAGCGACAATAACAAGTTTGTCAGCCGAAGTCTGGCTCTGGAGACTCATTGTGTTTGAGACATGACATTTCAGTGTCATTATCAGCTGGGGAACTGGGAAAGGCTGACTGGAAAGGAGGAGCAGCCATTTGTGCCCACTTTGCTCTAAATAAAAAAGGATCTGACTGCAATAGGATGCTAATTTTTGCCTGTGGGCAATATAATGAAAGTACATTTGGACACTTTTCCAGTACAATAAATCAGCATAAACAACTGTCAGATAAAATGACCATCAGATGTATATTAAATACATATGCAAAGACTTTCAAGAGCAGTGTGTAGCATTCTGTGGCATTTAACAATGAGGACTGCAGACTGCAACCGGCTGAAACTTCTGTGTGGCAAGATTAAACTCCCAGTTAGGATTCCTTCAGTGTTCATTGTATTGGGGGATTTTACCAGGAGCTGAATTATCTGCAGAGGTCTCCTCCTCTTGAAAAACACGGGTGGGGCTGGGTGATTATAACCATTTCAAAACACTGAATAAAGCAGTTAATTTACAAACCGGTGCTTCTCTGTCGTGTTTGGCTCATCACAGACAGGCCGCTAGCCCAGCACCTGCTAATGTTTGCTCACCTTTTCCTCTGGTAACTTAAGATCCACACGTTCAGGAGGTTTTTACCAAGAGCTGAGTTATCCACCGAGATCCCTCCTTTTCCAAAACAAACAGACCAGGGGTCTCATTTAAACACTGTGTACACACAAAATAAGGCCTTAAAGAGGTGTACGCCACCTTTCACGCAAAAACTGTGATCTATAAAAACCGACTTGACGGAAGAAACTTTGCCCCATGCTTACGAACATTTTGGAGACGAGAATTTCGCGACACAGATGTTGAGGTGGAAGCCTGATTGTGAAGAGCGTTTTTTGGCACACGTCACTTTTGGCTTTTGTCCTTACATACATATTTAGACAAAAACAGTAAGGCGAGAGCGGCTCTAAGCGTGTCGCCATGGTACGGCGCCATCTTGTTGTGAACTGTTGTGAAACAGTTCCAACTACTGCCTTCCAAAAAACGCTACCGGAGCATCAAATCACATACACCCGTCTTAGTAACAGTTTTTTTCCCCAGACAGTCAGGTTGCTGAACAACTGACTTACCTTGCACTATGCACTGTCACTTGTTTTTTTGTTAACCTAAATGTGTCTTGTATCTTAGGCGGAGAGTGCTTGGAGCACAATGAATTTCATTGTATTTATACATTGTATTTTGTATTCTTACATATGACAAAATAAACCTTGAACCTTAAAGATCCTATGCACTGTTTTATAAATGAAACCCCAGGTGATTTAAGCTGGTAGAAATACTGACTAAAGCACTTCATGTTAGAAAAATCTTGGCCGTTAGGCTCGTCGCCGAGGGGCTGTTATTACGATGGCAGATGCGAAAACACGATTGGCTCCGTATGGAGCCAGTGTTTGGTTTGTCTGTTCTGGGCTTCTGTAGAAACATGGTGGTGCAACATAGCGATCTCCGTAGACGAGGACCTGCTCCCTATGTAGATATAAACAGCTCATAATAAGGTAACAAAAACACAATAATTCTTATTTTCAGGTGATTATACATTAAAGAAAACATACTGATGACATTATAATCCATTATTGCCTATATCCTCCTATCCTGCCTTTTTTGGAATCTGGTAGAGGTAAGAACACAACACACTAATCCATGTAAAAACAAGATGGCAGCCATCTCTGCTAAGTCAGTCTGCAGCCGATCCTGACACAAAAGTGGACAAGGTTCAAAAGTTGTTCATTTATGATTAAGAATATTAGTAGTTTGATATGGCAACAAATTTGACCAACTTTAGCAACAGTAACAAGCTCAGACATTGTTTATTAGGAGGTATGCGTTTAAAGACGTTGAGACTGACTGATCCCAAATAACTAGGAGAAATAAAAAATGCATACCAAACAAAAGTTAGGGTCCCAGGAGGATATATACCTCTAAATTCTGCACACTGGACCTTTTAATATTCAATATTTTCATAGTATTCACATGATGGACTGTAACAATTAGTCAAAACTAATCGGCCATTGTTTTAAGAAATGATGAATTAAGTCATTTTTCCAGACATTAAAGAAATCATACTTATTATATTATATTCCAATTTTACTAATATATCCCTATCCCTTTAAATAATGAGGGAATCATCTATTTGGCAAACTGTCGTCATGCTCTAGCTTCAAAACAAACAAATCCCAAGAGACTGAGCCACCTCTGCTAAGCAGACAGCTGCTGCATTCAAATCTAAATATATGTGACGTTAGCCCTGAGGTCATGACCCAAATATATCACATAATACACTTTCCCCCTATTGTAAGTTGCTCGTTTTCTGCAGCACTGTCACTTCATCTTAATATACAGTTTTTGGTCCCGAACCAAATATTTAGGTTCATTTTCACAATAGATGATTGATTGTTTTTTTATTTGAGATACAGAGCGGCCACATGGCAAGTCAATCAGTATCAATATCAATTAATACAGAAGCTGAGGGACCTCAGCAGGGACACTGTGGATATGCATGGCACATTCCTGCGTCCTCTCCTCTAAGCTTCTGATTTGATTTATAGCCCACGTCTGGCCAGAGTCCAGTCAGACCTAATAGAATCACAAGAGGTCGACTGGGGAGTCATAAGGGCACCCCGACATTAGCACTGATGCTCAGGGGGACAAGAGGACAATCAATGCACTTGAGCCGGACAGGGCAGGGAGGTATATACTGTCTCATCATGGTAGAAAACTTCATAATTTACTCAGATAAACAGTATATAAGAGGTAGTGGAGCAGGCAGCCAGAGGCAAAGGGAGGACATGAAAGGAGAAGAGCAGAGAGACAGAGAAGGATGAAATGAAGAAGACAGAAAATGAAAAGAGACAAGAAGGAGGAGATATCAGAGCTGTTGTAAGATTGTCCTCTCTTGTTTGACCATCAGCAGACGTGCCCTGCCAGCAGATTGACTGAGATATCACTTTCCACACACCCTGATGCAGGTGTCACTCTGACAAGTCTCTCCGTTTGACTTACGTAGAGAGTTCAAGAGAAATGATGCTGATTGTCAGCGGTAGAAATGTCGTCCTCTGTTCTTTGAAAAAAGGAGTGCGATCACAGCAAAATCTTTGAATGTGGGTCATAGAGCTGGAATTACCAGGGTGAAATAGGTCAGGTAACATGAGAGACTTGCGCAAATCAGATATTTTGGCTCGTCCTCTTTTCAGTCTAATTCCACTTCAGTGGGAGTTGTCATCTAAGATGTGAAGCACGTTATGTGATAGCAGGATATTACTTCTTCATTAACAGAATACTTCAGGTTTAGCTGTCTCACTCAGATGGTGACACTCGGGTACGTTTGGTTTCAAAACATCAGGTTCCAAACAGAGACTCCAATGACAGTCACGTTACAAAGCAGGTGTGCCAAATTACTGTCTTGACATAAGCTGGTGTGGCACCTCGCCACTGCTTTCCCAGCGCAATACAAACTTTGTGCCAGATCACTGAACCCTCCGAAAGGTAGAGAAAGAAATATATCAGTCCTGAACACGGGCAGCATTCCACTTCATATCTGCAGAGGTTTAAAGAGTTTCTTAATATTGTACAAAAATGATTAAGCTGTCACATTATAACTTTGTCATGGCAAATGTTTGAGTCCCTTGATTCCTTTGTTTTCAAAATTAATATGCTCGAATCAGTCACGGGGTTGTTATAAAAGTAATATTGATAACTATATTACCATTTTTTTTGCCATTTATCTAGTAAAAATTATAGCTTTTCAAGTGTAGATAATTTATATTCTTCGTCGTTTATATTAAACTAAATATCTTTCAGAAAAAAAAAAATAATAATAATAAAAAATGAAGCTATTTTAATGCATCCTCTTGGCTTCTGGGAAATTTTAATAGGATGTTTTTTTTATATATATATATATTTCTTGACGTTTAATAGCGAGAGCAATTTGCAGATTTATCAGTAATGAAAATATTTGTTAGATGCAGACCTAAACAATGAAAGTCCATAGCAAGTTAAAAAAAATAAAAAGAAAAAGAAAAATCCTGTCCGTTTGCATGTTCTCCCCGTGCCAGCGTGGGTTTTCTCCAGGTACTCCAGCTTCCTCCCACAGTCCAAAGACATGCAGGTTAACTGGTGACTCTAAATTGTCCGTAGGTGTGAATGTGAGTGTGAATGGTTGTCTGTCTCTATGTGTCAGCCCTGTGATAGTCTGGTGACCTGTCCAGGGTGTACGCTGCCTCTCACCCAATGTCAGCTGGGATAGGCTCCGCCCCCCATGACCCTCAAGAGGATAAACAGTTAGAAAATGGATGGATGGATATCTGTAAAAACACTCTGCCATGATTAATAGTTAGTTTGACATTGTTTTCCTACAAAAAAACTTTAAAACTCTAAAAAATGCTTCTGGAAGCAGATCTTTCTTACTTATTCTGATATTTTAAATCTGACATTGTGTTCACATTGTTATTACGTTATTATATATACTAGAGCAGTGATTCCCAACTGGTGGGTCGCGGATCCATTCTGAATGGACCGCAAGTGACTTGTGAATGTGTCATGTTTGTAAAAAACACACTTTATTTTGAAGTAGAGTGAATTTCTGACACAAGCTTTTACTTTGAGGTGCCGTTTCCTGCTGTAGAGTGAGTGACTAAGGGACAGCTATTTAACAGAGACAGCAAAGTAGCTCAACAACATGGTGAAACGCAAGTATGACGTTGAATATATGATAAACCTTGTGGACCGTGAACTAATAACTGAGGACAAATCTGGACCCTGTGGCTGGAACAGTTGGGAACCACTGTATTAGAGGTTTAATCAAAGTTTGCAGAGAGATATATTCCATCTGGCTGAGATTTTTAGATTATGTGTAATAAGTAAGCTCTGCACAGGAGGTTTCGGGTTTCTTTGCTGGCGTTTGCATTTGAGACAGCGATCGTCTTTCATATTCATGACATTCCTAATCTAACTTGTCCAGTGTACGTTTGAATGTCAGGTTTTAGGGAGGTGCACAGACATGGGGTCCTTCAGTAGAGGAATTTGAAAACACCCCTTTCGTAAAAGATTGTACAGATACAAATCAGTATAGTCAAGGTCGGACATTTTAGGCAACATAAACAAAAGAAAAACACATTTTTGAGTGGAGCGGGACTTTAAACTGTTGCTACGTCAACACGTCTGCATGACTTCATCCCCCAAGAGCCATTCTTGTGCAAATAGCTGTTGTGATTCATGTCTTGAGACTTGCTTGTCAGAGTTTATTGGCAGAGGAAAGCTGCCTTCATTGGACATTGGACTTGTAAATTTAAGTATTTTTGTCCCCTCTTCTTGCTAAAAATGAGAAAGTATTAGTCAGATAGAGCCTGAGAAATCGTCCTGTTTGTTTCCAGGACAACAGGACAGCCGGACGCACCTTTCTCTTAATCTGGCAGAGATAGGAGCTACTTAGCCAGAGAGCACAGAGGAGACACAAGGAGGGAGGGCCGGGGTGTGTACACACATAAAATACTCTCAGACAAAAACACACACACATTCGATGAGGGCTGAGACAAGGAGGGAGGAGAGAGGAGGAAGAGTTAGAGGTGTAGAAAGAGCTGAGAGGTGCGTAGATAAACGAACAGAGATAGGGAAAGGAAGGGGTATGACTGTTATTCTGTAGCCTGGTGTTGGAAACCGCGCCGATATCCTGCGCTCACCTGGGAATCCTCATCAGCCGTTCAGCAGGATGCCTCAGAGGAAAAGGAGTTTCACATTTGGAGCTTATGGAGGGTAAGATAATAGAGGACTAATCTCTCTGAGTGTTGGAGTTTGCCAGCTGTGTGTATGTGGCGGTGTCGGTGTACCTGTTGCATCTCGTTGCTCAGGGAGTTGCACTGCACCTGCTCAACAACTGCAGAACTAGACGACTCTGACAAGGTCATTGACTGTCAGCACAGCGCTCTCCTAATTTACAGCTTTAACCATTAACAGTGAAAAGCTGCCGAGTCGTTACAATAATGAGCCGCAAAGGGGGAGGTTAAAGAGATTGCTTCAGTGCATGCGATTGGCTCATCAGGGTGATGATTGATTGTGTGGGTCATGGTGACCTATTCCAGCATGCTTCTTTTTATTCAAAGTCTGGAGCAGTGGGTCGGACAGTGCAGACTGCTCAGCAAAATAACCTTAATTTCTATTCATAGAGGGTAAAACCACTGGTAGTTTTCTGGGAATTATTGAGTCCATTAGTGGTAAATAGTTATCCAAAAATGATCAAGACACGAGGCGACTTTTTCATTACCTCTGGAGCACCGCCTTTTATCCAACCAATATATTTTGGGGTAAACAAACACATTAAAAATGAAGCAGGTCATTCATCATCAGCGAGCCCGGTGTGTCATTCTCAGAAAGAAAGAAATTAAATGTTGCTAGTTATTGTTTTAAGATAACAGATTCAATTAAAGGCTTATTTGGGTGGTGTTTTTCACTGTGAGGGGAGTGAAAGTGAGCGATTAGCCGCATTTTTACTCTGGCAGAGTACAAGTTAAATATCTCATCAGCGTGATTAAAAGGAGGGTGTGAAAGAGGAAGGATGCGACTTTGTATAGTGACAGTCTTTCTCTCGTGTGTGAGTGATGATTTTGTAGCCGTCAGAATGTGGATCTTTGTGATATGAAAAATCTTTGGTTTATGAGCAGTGAGTCGCTCAGCCACGCACTGCATTAGAATTCATGAGGCGATGAAATTACTTTTACTATTGTGTTTTTGTTGCTCGCGAGCTCTGCCAAGTCTGCCGAGAAAACACTCATGAGGGCTCAACTTGACATTTCTGAGGTAGGAGTCGGGTTGGAAGTTAGTCTGAGTGCACATGCAGATACGGCAAACCAATATTAGACAAGGAGGTGCTATGTAAGGCACGGAAAATAACATTTTTGGATTAACAAACACTTTGTTATTAAAATGTGCAATGAGATTCTAGGAGTAGAAACCAAAAAAAGTAGTGTTATTCAGAAACATGCACCCCTCCACCGTGATCTCAACAGCACTTGAATGGTACATTTTATGTAAAGTTTTTGTGTAAATCTGCCAGAAAGTTATATCTTATTACCTTTTCTTGTAGCTCAGTCAGCAGGCAGGGGCAGAGCGCTGGGATCTGTACTGAACAAAGTTTAACAATGTGGCAATGTACATAACTGTTCTGAGAACATTCAAACTTAACATAGTACATTATAGAGCGATTCAGTCTTTCCTGAGTGTCCATAAACTTACTTCAGTTTTGGTCATTAGTGGAGATATGGGATGGAAACCTCCAAACATCAGGCATAAATGTCAAATTCTTTGGCTTTGGAGTAGACTTGTGAAGATGTCGGATCAGAGACTCAATAAAAAGATTTGTAATTGGGACACGTCCCATTGCCATCCCTGGGCTAACCAATTGAAATCATTACTTTATTTGAACAATTTGTTGTTTATTTTCCAGAACTGGTTAACCTGTGATATTCAAGCACGGTCTCACTCTGAAGTTTTCGAAATTCGGCTCTTGGGCAGTGACTTGTGGCGTCAGAAGCCAACCCAAAAATGGTCTGTTGACATTTGGTATAAACCAAAACGACAAACTTATTGTCCCGTAAAGAATAGCATACATGAAATATAATCTAAACAAAAGACAAAGATCCCTGTGTGCACAGTTGCGTTCAGGAACGTTACCATTAGCCTAAGAGACTGGAGTGTTTAACACCACCCCAGAGGAGGACAGAATTTGTTTGCTTTGTAATTTAGGTGAAGTTGAAAATGGGGTTCACTTCTTGTTTTACTGTTCTGTAAATGAAGACATAAGGAATGTACCTTTCAGTAAAATGAACTCTATTTATGTTGGTTTCTTTTGGTTGGATGTTCAGGAATATTGAGTTTTGTTTCAGAAAGGGAACCTTTTCTGTGGCTGAATTTCTTTGCCAGACCTGGGATAGAAGGCAGAGTATTCTGTTTCTGGACTGAGCAGTTAGATAACATGTACTTTTGATTGTTACTATAACGTCATTGTTATACCCATGAGGGTTTACAAGTGTGCAAATAAACCAATCTTGTTTTCAGCTAAATGTAACAATTGCTGCAACATTTTTGCTGTAAATTAGGAAGCCATAGGTTGTTTTGTTTACACATGTATCAACTAAATGATTGACAGGTTGAGCCGATTAAGGCTGCTCAGCTCCATCACAAATTTCCATCCCACAGAAAAGACATCAATCTCCACTAACAGATGTTTTGTTCTTTGAGCCTTAGTAGGTAACTGGATGCAGATGAGCTGCTAATATTGACTCGGCTATTAGGTGTCACACAGTCCAGGTCCACCAGATGTGATTCTGGTTAATTTGAAGCTCTTGTTTCTCATGAACAACACAGTGGACTACACAACAGCAGTATGTCTGCAAGGCTGGAATCGAGCCAGTGAGGCTATGTTATCTGCAATCACTTTTTAAAATCTCATCAAGAGTCCTTCGGTGTGGGGAACAGTCTCAAATAACAACAAAGACTTCTGGTTGTTTAGGTGCTTCTATTTTCTCATTAGTACTGTTTGTTTCTAGAGGAACACAAGTTGAAACATCATGCAGGGTTTTTTTTGCTTACAGTTATAATCAGGGGTGGATTTAGATATCACCTACACTATGCATTATAATGTTTTTGATTAGACTTTGAGGGCTGATTCTATTTCAGTTTAACGTTCGTTGCAATAGTCATTGTTATGGTTTCATCAGTGTATAATTACCTAAAACTAAGAATTTCTGGGTTTTCGTTGGCTTAGAATGAGCTGTTTATATGCATCGCCATGTTTTTACAGAGGCCTAAAATGTACAAACCAAACAGTGGCTCTAGACAGGACCTTTAATGTTACCTGAGGGGCTACCATAGGTTCTCATGCATGCTTGGAAAGGGTCTGCGGAGGGGTATTCAGTTGGATGCAGTCACAGCCTAACTGCTAAAGGCCGCTAAATCCTACACATTGTTCCCTTCAATTGCAGATAGCGTAAGAGACTCAGCTTAGGTATCATCCATGATGTGACCTATCAACATTGAACAGTTTCCAGCTTCTTTGTCAGTGTCAATTTCACTATATTCACCATCAGCTACAGGACTTTAGACACAACAGACTATTGACTCAAGTTCAATGATTTAAGCCAGGTGAGGTAGTGAGGAGAGAAAAAGTTGGATCAGTGCATTCCTACTTGTCATGCTGAACTGTAGGAAATATTTACCTGCGAGTACAGAACAGTTAGAAGTGAAAGTTTCATGAGAATATGTAGAATCATTAAAGTCTCCCTCCACTCAAAAATGTGTTTTTCTTATACCTATGTCCCTTAAAATGTCAGACCTTGACTATACTGTCTTGTATCTGTGAAAAGTTCGTCACTAGAGAGATGTTTTTACATTCCTCTACTAAAGGAGGCGATGTCTATGTGCTTACCTAAAATACCCAAACTTACCTAAACTGGACCCTGGAGCTTCCTTCCATTATCTACAAAAAACTCCATTTAGCAGATATTATTGTCTGTCTCACAACCATTAACAGTGTCAGCCAATGCCCATTAGCCCACAAGCTAACAAACAACATGTATGGCTGAATCTCTGTGATGTTTCCTGTAAGGCTAATGCTAGCCACTTTGATGCGTGCTGCTCTTTGAACCTAGCAACCTTGCCCTACAGTCTCACATAGCCAGACATGTCCAAGCTTTGTTTTAACACTGTGTCAGCACTGGAGCAGTCCAAGGGTCTCATTTATAAAACAATGTTTAGGATCCATACTAAAAGTGTACTTGCAAACAGTAGCCAGAAATGGTTTTCACCAAATAACATTCTGATTTATGCATCTGCTGCCAGTGTGCAGTTTCCTTTCATAAATCCTAAATCAACTTGGCTTTGTCCACACGTGGCTCAGCCTCAGTAGCAGCACGGTATTTATATGTTTAAAGCAATCAGAGTTATTGCCTCACACCTTGCCAGAATAATTTATATAATCAGTGGTATCCCTCACCCTGGGATATCATTTGATTATGAAAGTTAGATTCAATTGTGTTCACCTAACACAATTTCTTTTTTAATTTGTTATGGCTATCTTGGCTTGCATTATGATCAGGAATTATATTAATATGAAGTTTAATAATTGATCGAGAGTTGTGTCTGACTTTACTTACAAGAGTTTACTACATAATCCATATGTGCAGGTGGTGGAGATGTACATAAGGCGACCGAGAAGGCGGAGTGTGTGTGGCAGCCACCGCGGTGTCTCCAGTACGTTGTGTGTGTGCACAGCTGTGTTCACTGCAGTGATTTTACACACAAAAACTGTCTGAAAGCTAAACTCATACTTGGTGATATATGCACGGTATAAGGGGATATTACTGAAAACTGTTGACCCTCTGTTTTGTGATTTGATGTGCATATTTCAACAGCTGCGGTGCGCTCCACAGCCGACCACCGGTGTCAGCAGCATGCAGCCCGGCTCTTGGCTCTGCGCTCTGTGAAACGGCGCTGATGAAATATAGAGCAGAATTTGATTTGAGTTTTGAGTCAGCTCATATTTTGTACAACTGAAAGGTGCTTATGGAGAAGTTATGACTCACAAGCACGAATAAAACGGCTGGAATGAATGTTTATAATAAAGTGGATCTATAAGTAATGTTTGATATGAGGTGGAAATTAAAGTGCGAGAGGAATCATTATACGCATAATTATTCCTGTCACGTTTAATTCCAATAATCTGGCTTCATTTCAACACCTCACTATCTGTGTCACTAGTTTTCCCTTTCTCAAAATGCTCATACGCAGGTGCCCACATTCTCTAGTCAAGTTTGTTTTTATAGATCACAACTTTTGTGTGGGAAGTGGCATACGCCTCTTTCAGGGTGTGTTTTGTGCGTTTGCAATTGTTAAATATGAGACCCCAGAACTTCTGAATGAAGGAGAAAAAATAAATCTGCTTCTGACGTTTTCTGTTTTTCTTTTAACTTTTTCTGTGGGAAAAACTGTAGTTTTTTTGTATTTAAAGACATGTTGAGAGGGGACTTAAATTAATTACTCCAGTTTTTTAAATGAGAGCAGTAAAATGAGTGGATGAGTTTTTGTGAGTGTATCTTGGTGCAGCGCAGCTCTTTTTCAGCGTCCTTGATTACACAGTCCTCCAAATTGTCCCCAAAGAAGCTCCACTGGAGCGGTTTGATGGTTCAGTAGCTTGCCTGTTGAGAGACTGTGTTCTACATTCATTTACCTTGCCCCAAATATTTCCCTCCCTCTCTGATCCAATCTGATAAGTCTCAGACCTCCTCCTCTAATCTCTAAACTACCATCGCCTCAGGATTCTTTGAAAGCACGCAGCTGTCTGAGATGAATTAGCACGTTTGTTTCAAGAAAACAGAAATTAGCTTTTCACTTTTTTCACTTTAATGTGTCTAACAGATTTGGTTTGTGTGCAGTTGTCAACAAATTTTGTCTCTGTTGTTAAAAGCCTTGTTGTTGAAAAGGAGTGTCTCCGGGGAAATTAATGCCTAATGAATAACAGGGAAAGGATTCTCAAACAGGAATGAGTCTGAGCCCAGGATTGGACCATCAAATTACCGGTCTACATTTGTTTCAGTACCTGTCCTCGAAGAAGTTATTTTCTTGCAGCACAATTTCCGCCCACAATTTAATGGAAATTGCTGTGAGCAGGTGATGAAGTGTCTGCTTCTATAAAATGCTCGTAAACAACTACAGACAATAAACAATGAGCTAAAAACAACAACTGGAAATTATGATCTCTTTGAGCATAATCTTTACTGCCTCCTTGTTATTGTGACATTCTTTTTGTATTATGCAAATTCAGAGCGGGTAATTAAACAAAGTGGGCAAAATGATTTAAAAACAATAGATAGCTGAGGACTGTGTGGGTGAACAGCTACATTGTTTGCTGTACGTAGATATTCAGTAAACTCTTTGTTTAAGGAGACCTATTATGCTCATTGTCAGGTTCATACTTGTATTTTGAGTTTTTACTAGAACATGTTTACATGCTTTAATGTTCAAAAACACTGTTTGTTTTTTTTATACTGTCTGTGCTGGAACACCTGTGTTCACCCTCTGTCAGAAACCCTCCGTTTTATTTCCTGTCTCTTTAAGCCCCCTACCGAAAAAAGCCTGGTCTGCTGTGATTGGTCAGTGTTGCTGGGTCTTCATCATCTTGGCATCTCTGCACTGTAGCCGGGGGATGAGTGTAACCGAGTATCGTGGCACTTTCTACTGTGAAAAATCTAGGGCTACCCCGACTAAGAATTTACTTTGTCGACCAATAGTCATCATTTAGGGCCATTAGTCGACCAGTCACCCGCATGTTTATGATTTTAATGTAATTATTAAATGATATATTTTGGTGGTTTGAGTTGAAGGTGTGAGAAAGAATAGTATCAGTAACATTGTTAACACTGTGCTACATTACAGAGAAATACAAACCATACTAATGAACCTTCATTAATATAGGCCTGTATTTTATCTACAAGTGCACGTCACACACTGAGCGAGCCGCCTGTTAATGACGCTGTGGGCTAATGGGCATGTAGCTACTTCCATGTTTCAGATGATACGTCATGTTTGTAGTCGACCAATGAAGATGAGTTTACATATCACCTTGGGTTGGTCCTTCACCTTCTCAAAATGATCCCACACTTTGGATTTCCTGCCCGACATGTTATTAACTAGCCTGTGGAATAACTGCAGGTACCAGCCCTGGAAGTTAGTTGGCAGTACACGCGCTATGTCTTTAACCACCTGAAAAATGCGAGGTCTGGCGCTGGGTGCTACTCTTGTGAGTGCAGAGCTGATTTTCTTCCAGGTGCTGTTTATATATGTGTAGGCCTATTGTCTGTGGGACAGATGTAAAGCTCTGGGTAGCCCTGCACTAACATGATCAACTTTTCTGTGTTTATCAGACTGAATATTTACAGAAGAAGGGAAAGATATCTGTCGGCTGTGATTGGTTTGTGACTCCTGTCTGACTGCTGAGTGTGGACACTTCCTGTGTCTGTCCATTCAAATTAAATTCCCACATGGTCCAGTCATATAGGTTTGGATTTATTTTGACAAGGCACAGCTCCTAATAGAGTTTCATGTTTGTTTTTTCTGCAACTAAGTGACCACTGAAATCTTGGCAGCTAATGACCTTTTTGGTCGACTATTAGGGTTGAGCCCCAGAAAAATCACCAACAAAAGCTTCCAAACACAACAGGAATGTGATCCAAAATCAGTGAGATATTAACATCAGCAACCATAATTACATGTTTCCATGGTGTTAGCATGTAGCTACATGTAGCAGTGTAGGCTATGTAATGCACTTGCAGTAGTGTGCTGGGAGCAGATGACCATACAAAGAAATCTGTCGCCAACTGCAGTCAGCTTGTCTTGAAAGTTGGAAAAACAACATTGCAAACAGAATATTCAGAACAGCGACGCCTAAGGTTTTTGCTCACAGGGATTAGTTTTACATACGTTTACCTCATTTAAAATGTTGGGCAAGTCTAATATGAACATCCAGCATTGACATCCATCAGGACAGAAAATAAGAAGCTAAATAGGCCCCTTTTAAACGTCCCTAGTTTTATTTAAATCCACAAACCATAGTAAAAGAAGGCAAGGTCAGTGCCTCCTCATAAACACTCCTTACACGAGCCTGAGGGCCTTGTTCGATGTGCCTGTTTTGAGATTTATGTTGTGACGGTAAAGTGAAGATTTAAAGAAAGCTAATCAATGATGCCGGTGGTTTCACAGGCTTAAAATTACAGCTCTCTGGTTCCCTGCTGTTGTGAGTAAAGTCAGCTTTAAGCCTGAAGACAACTGGCAACTGTTCAGCCAAGTGAAAGATTATAGGATTGTGCGCATAACCCACTGCTCTGCTTCAGTTTCCCTCGCAGGTTTTATACCTACTTGATGGTGGTGTTGAGGAGGAGGATGATGGAGGACCCAGTACACCTTTACTTTCAGGCATTTTAGCTGCTCAGCTGTTGAGCTGTGTGTATTTGGCTTTTCCTGGATCTGATCCATATGAGGTAGTGTTTGACATTTGCATAAAAGCTGCAGTGATCGGCCAATTATTGATTAGTCAGAAAATCAGCTTCTATTCTGATAATTTATTAATCATTTCAGACATTCATTAAGCAAACATGCCAAACATTCACTGGTTCCAGCTTCTTAAATGTGATGGTTTGATTTTCTCTGTTTCAAATCTTTGCAAACTGAATATTTACCCTTGGGCTCAAGGAAATTGTGATGGGAATTTTTCATTGTTTTTGGATGTTTCAGAGTTCATGCTTGAATATTCATGACTGAATAAGTAACATCAAAGTTAAGAATTCCTTTTTGGGTATTGTTTATTAGGGGTTTACTGCAGAACTTAGAAGCTACCTTAAAACACTTAATAAATTGTCAAGGGTTTATGATTTGAATATATCCTAAAAAAAAAAAAAAAATCAATGACTACATCAAACATCAGGTTCTGATATGAAATTAACCTGCAGTCAGTGACGATCCCAGACTCTGAGGGGCCCCTGGCAAAAAAAGTCCATTGAGGTAGTTGAGTTTGGATCAATAATTGTCTCACTAATTCAGGAGAGACTCAGCAGCCAGACACTTCTCCGTTATCTGTTAAGGAGCAGCTGAGGTTGTCACTAAACTGAGAGTAGCTGGTTCACCTTAACAGTCCACCTTAAGTGAGCCTCGTCAGGTTCCAATGGGAGGCCAACTTCACTTGCTAACTTTTTTTGGGGCTGACCCCCTTCACCTTAATCAGCAGATGAAGAGTAAGACACTGGATCTTGTCTTGAGTCTTGACAAGTTCTAGCATATATTCAGTCTCAACTGTTCACATGTTGCACTGCTACGTTTAACGTCACACTCTCTGCTCCCGTCGCAGCAGCCTGACTGGTGACTGTGACTCAGAGGTAGAGCGGGTCGTCCACTAATCGACAGATTCGATCCCCGGCTCCTCCAGTCCATGTGTTGAAGTATCCGTGGGCAAGATACTGAACCCCAAATTGCTCCTGATGGCTGTTCCATTAGTGTGTGAGTGCCTGTGAATGGTTGCTGAGTAGCAGGTGGCACCATGTATAGTAGCCTCGGCCACCAGTGTGTGAATGGGTGAATGTGACATATAGTGTCAAAGTGCTTCGAGTGGTTGGAAGACTAGAAAAGCGCTATACAATTGAAGTCCATTTACTGTCACATCACTGTCACACGCACACTTTTTCTCTCTCTAGCCCTTTTCACACAGATTGTGCACCATAGGGTCGCCTACAAAGTCCCTTCTTTATGCTCCCTTTGCGTTTTTATACAGAACCAAACGACAGCGGCATCATTCTGCTCCAGTGTGTGACTTGACACTGCAGCTTTGCGGAATGAAAAGAGACGTGACGGGCATGACATGTAACACAACAGCATCGGCCTCTAGTGTGACATATGATATATGTGTTGGCATTGATTTATAAACAACAATTTGGGCATTAATGTGTCAATAACAGTCATTTACCGTCTCTGTTATATGGCGGCTGATCTCATCTGCTGCTCGGAAGGTAAGGGGCTCCCGAATCTCATTGTTTTCCTAATTTGTATACATTTACTGTTCTTCTCCTTTTTTAATTAGCTGCTAAGTGCTAACAGCTACTTCTGAAATCTCCCACGGTGGATCGTGCACAGAACACATCGTCAAAATGTCACACCTGTGCTGCCCATGATCCCACCCTGTAGGCTGTCGTGTTTATACAGGCACTATTTTGGCACTGTTACTGCCTCCGCTGGGGGCTTAAAGGTGATACCAATCAGCTGCCAGAATATATGTTGGCATTGTATGTTTCTATAAACAACAGATATGTAACAGTTGTACATTATTAAGCAGAGATGATGAAACTTAAAATTTTGCTGTGGTTATGTTTAGGAACGAAAACCACTTGTTTATGGTTAGAAGAAGATAATGTGTTGGCTAAAAATACCTGGTTTTTGTGACACAATTGCAGCAGGAAATGCAGCAGGTGTGTGGCTAAAAAAACAACTAATTTTGTAATTTGTTGGACTCCAACAGTGGCCTGCAGCTTGGCAGCCATCACACCAATAGGTGTCAACGCCATCCACCATCCCCTCCACCACCCGATGACAAAGTCAGCTCATAAACATGTAATCAGAATTGTGTCAGTGTAGAAACATCGATATGACATGTTTAAAACACACAGTGCCAACATTTATTCTGGCGTCTCGGCTGGTTTTTGTGTTAAGACAGCTTTCTTGCTGTTAACATTGCATTCAGATATCATATTGAAGATTTCCTCTGTTGACATGTCTGTTTAATTCAATTCCTCACATGATTTTAAGAAGATTAAAATGTTTACCATTTGTTTTATCAGGACGCTGCCAAGCTGCACCCTTTCCCAACAACCAGCCAAATGCTGCATTTTCCCCCCCTCGAGGGTTTGCTTGTCACTTCTACTAAAGCTGCGTTCAGTTTTAGTCCAATTATTCTAAAAAGTTTGATGGCAGCTTGAAAATTAAATTAGCTGGAGAAATTCTGGTTCACTGCCACCTCTGTAGTTCCACACAAACCAGCTGGTGTGAGAGTGGCCTGCATTATAAACAGGGAACATGTAAAAACAAAACAGAAAAACTGTAGATTCAAGTCAATCACAGTTTATGATAACTCAGACTTCACTACAACTGTACATGTTTCAACCCCACAGACTGAACTTACAACAGCCCTTAGTGATCAAGTCTGGCAGAGGAAGAGTGCCGATGTAGGATAATTATTGAAGTGCTCTTGACAATCTTGTTTGGAATGAGCACTTCCTTCCACTCAAAGAAAGCAAGATGAATACATTTAGCTGCATCTCATATTGATTTCTCACATTTCATTTTAATTCATAGAGCTTTCTGTCTCGGCGGCTGAGTTTTTCTGTCATCATTTTTCCTGGTGGAGAAGCATGCTGTAGTTTAAGTGTAAATTTTAATCTCTCAGCTGTCAGTGAAATCTATGTTACAATCCATCAAAAGATTTGTGATTATAGCACATAATAAGGTAATTAATTGCAGTATCCAGTTCTTCAGCTCATTTTTAAATGAAGCGATGGTACAGTGGGACATAATTATCTGCTTACAAGAACATGCAGACGTGGGGAAATTTGCTCCATATTGAGGTTGTTAATCAATTTCTACGTCTTGTTATGAGTGATTACTTTAAACGTCTTGAAAACACTTCACATACAAAAGCTCAGTGGTCGACTGGCTTTCAATTGCCATAACAGCCAAGCCCGTTTTGTTACCTTCTACCTATTTATGTGTCCTTCCTTGAGTGAGTGTCATGTGCCTTCACAGTTGATGGAGGTGTAGCTGTTTATGTGACAGTCTGTTTTTCTCTCCTGACTGTTAACACCAAAACAGTATGCTGCTTGTGTCAGCAGAGGGATAATCACCAACCGTATCGCTGACTTGCAAACCAATATTTCCACTCTCAACACTGAGCAACAAACGCAGCCAAAGAGCAGAGCCCTCAGCAGCAACATGCATAATGTCAGTCTGCATGCCAAATACATTTTTTTACACTTATGTGCAAAGGTGAGTTGCATCTAATGACAGAGGGAGTGCTGGGAGTGAGCAGGGTTCATGAAATAACATGTTTGATGTCAGACACACTGCGGTGATACTGTTTCAATTTCTTACATCATCCCGTCCTCTCTCATACAAGTTTATCCAATATATTTACAACAGACACAAGTGCTGGAGTAGGAGAGGGGAGGAAAGACAAAGTGGGGGTGGGGAGACAGAGCTACAGATAATAACAGGCTGGTGAGCTGGTTGGCAGGAACAGAAGGTTTCCAGTGTGAAGACTCAGACATGCACAGATACGCAGAAAAGACATTTAACAGCCCTGGGTTGACCATTTAGCTCTGTCCTGCCACCCAGTGGTGTGGGCATGGCAGTGAATACTGACCCAATGCTCTTTAGAGGGTAACTTAAAGGGCTATTCCAACGGTTTTGTTATTGCATTTCCGAATTTTGGGAGGCTTACAAGAGCCACATTTCAAAGGAGAGGTAAAAAACAATAACAATTGCATCATTCATCAGACTCTTTGTTTCCTAGGTACCTACTTCTTTCAAACCCCATATCTCCCATGTGTAATGCAGGCTTTTTGTGAATTTTTTTTTTAAGTCCAAGCTGAGCTGAAATCATCAGGGATATTGTTCCAACCTTTGGAAAGGCTTCTCCAGAGCCACACAAATGTTTTCACAGGCTGAGTAGTACCAGAAGAAAATGTCAGCACTTATGTTTTTGCAAATCACGGCTACCTTACATTTGTACACTTCAAATGTATAATATGAACGTTTCACAAGTGACGTAGTTCAGAACACACGTAGATGAGCTGTTTTTGTCATCAGGAGGTGCAGGGGATGGTGTGACACCAAGGTGAGACAGCTGCCAAGCTGCAGACCACTGTTCTTGGCCAACAAACGACAAAAATTGTTGTTTTTTTAAGCAACATTTCCAACCATGATTGTGCCATGGTTGAGCAGAGAGTGTTTTTTTTAGCCAAGCAGTGACCTCTGGAGCTGAAAAGTGAAGCCAATGCTGAAGTGCCTAAAATCACAGTTCCTTGACTGACTCCTAAGGCGAGACAGTTCTCATAGACCTCTTATAGGTTTAGGTGCCTAAATCTAACCACACGTAAACCACAGCGCTGTAGTTACGTTAAGTTTCAACATGTTCATGACACAATAACATACAAATGTTACATATCTGTGGTTTGCAGAAACGTACGATGCCAACAGTTATTCTGGAGGTTGGGTTGGTAGTACTTCAATGTGATGAGTGTACTGAAGTTCATGTGTGAAATGAGTGGAGTAGAGTGCCACCTTAAATGCGAATCCACTTTTTGAGTTGATAAATGGTGATTTGTTGATCAATTAATTTATAGATCATCGTTAAATTAGCCTGCAACTACTTTGATAATCAAGTAGACCTTCAGTCTTTTTTTTTTTAGGCAAAAATACAAAAACATTTTCTTATTGCAGTTGTTCACATGTTACATTTTGCAGCTTCTTATACAGTGTAATATGCAAGTGAATATTTTTGGCCACTTTAACATATTTACAGACATTTTTCAGACAAAACGATTAATCAATGAGAGAAAAGGCAGACTAATCAATAAAAATAATTGTTAGTTGCAGCCCTAAGGCATTGCCACTGTATTTGATTATGGTCCCAGTTCGCTGCACTAAAGATTTGAAACAGTCAGTGAAGAATCTGCAGGCTTGATGAGGTGGGGGTGTGCCTGGGTTTACAGTCGTTTTTGAACATGTGAAGAGGGCAGCTAAAACAAGGCCAAAGTTGCTCTCAATGTAGATAAAACGTACAGTATCAGATTGTGCACTCAGTTCTTATCCGTCCCAAATTCTCCTCAGCATAAATAAATTATTCTAAAACTGAATAAGATGTCTTCCTATGAATATTTTATGACCCTGATAGTAAATCACATGAGATGTGCAGTATGTTTTGCCTCTGAATTCATCCCTTAATCCAAACTCTCCTTGGTTTGTGACATTGCTGGGAATCTTATTTATCATTTTAAAAGGTTTTCCATGAGACCGGGTAAGGAAAAAAAAATCAATATATCATCTTTCCTTCAATGTCAACAGATATTGGCGACAAACTGTAGGTGACTGGCAGGCACTTAATATGCTACTGGACATGCCAGAGTCACATACAGTACGTTGTCATTATACACTGAATTTACCTCTTGAGAAATTTGGAAAGGAGGAGACCGTGGATGTTTTTTTGTGGCAGACGATTTACTCAGCTGACCCAGCGGTAACCTCACACACAGAATTGAAATTGAGTCTCCCTGACACATTGCTACTGCACACTATACTTAAAACAAACTTCACTTCCTCTCTTCATCCATTTGAAGGAGCTGTCAGCCGAATTGCTTCAATTACCTTTATGTTATTTTCATTTTGTTGTTCTTACTGACGACCGGAGCGTGTGCCTGTGAGTGTGCTGGCATCGGATGACAATGGTAATTATTTGATTGGCTTAGCCCTGGGGAGAGGGGATAAGCGGCGATTATCAGAAGATTGATTGTCCACACTCAGCATCTACTTTGGTGCCGCTTCACAGATTTATCCAGGTGGGAGTTTTTGCCCTCCATCATTTGTATGCAGGGTAAATTGAAAGAGAACCAGTCACACAAAACCCCGAACATTCTGTCAATGTAACGCACCAATAGAGGGAAACAGCAGAAAACATTCTCTCTGGCTTTTTTTTTTTTAATCTCCTGTTTTCTTTTTTCCCCCTCCTGGCAGTTTTACCTATAAGCTCACGTACTTCCTCTTTCTCCATCTATCATTGCTCATATTAACTCATCTTTTCATTGAACAGCAACACTTCCTGTAATTAGTTTCTTACATATCCCATATGCTTCGTTAGCTTGATATGTTTTTTTTTTTCCCTTAAAGGGACAATTCACCTCCAAATCAAAAATACATATTTTTCCTCTTACCTGTAGTGCTGTTTATCAGTCTAGATTGTTTTGGTGTGAGTTGCAGAGTGTTGGAGATATCAGCTGTAGAGATGTCTGCCTTCACTCCAATATAATGGAGGTAGATGGCACTCGGCATGTGGTGCTCTAAGTGCCAAGAAATACATGTGAAAAACTGATATCATGACCTGGTTACTCAAGATAACCATTTAATAGGCATTTTAAATGGATGAGGGTCATGTTGTTTCACAGCAGGTAATCAAAGCCTGTCTTTTGCTCCTGTTTATTACAGTTAATTTCAAGTCCAGTGCTGCGCAGGTCTGACCCATTCATGCATTCACATACCGTGGTTACCACTTTGTATTCAAATTATATTAATAATGGTGTGATGATATAGAACAATTAAATAGCCTTGGATTCAGGGACTGGCAGGCAGACGATCAAAGTCTGATAATTATGAGATTTGGATAAATATTTATGGGCCTATGACCAGCTGTCATTGGGTGAGAGGAAGGGTACACCCTGGATAGGTCGCCAGACTATCACAGGGTTGACACATAGAGACAAACAACCATTCACACTCACATTCACACCTACGGACAATTTAGAGTCACCAGTTAACCTGCATGTCTTTGGACTGTGGGAGGAAGCTGGAGTACCCAGAGAAAACCCACGCTGACACTACACCGCCGTGCTGCCCAGGTGTTGTTGGTAGAAAGAAAATAGTTCCTACATGAAACTGCTCACAACAAGGTCTGCGGATTATCTTGAGTATCCAGGTCATGATTTCTGGAAAGAGACATTACTGTTTAGTTTTTCCAAATTAATTTTTTTGGCGCTTTGAGCACCACAAGCTGAGTGCCATCCAGTTCCACTTTATTGGAGTGCAGGCAGGCATCTCTATATCTCCAACACTTGGCAGCTCACACCAAAACAATCTGATAAATAGCACTACAGGTAAGAGGAAATATTCGTATTTTTGATTTGGAGGGTGAACCGTTGAATTTACCTTACTATCATATGTCATATTTGACTGCATTACTTTGCCACAAACCCCATTCAGACATTTCTGGACTCCAACAGTCTTTCTGTCTGCCTGCACAGCACACCTGCCAGCTGCCCCTTCCCATATTTGAGAGAATCCCACTCTGGATGGACTTAGCAAGCAGCTGGCAGGCAGAGGTGTAGATAAATGAAGTGGAGGGAAGAAAAAGGAGCAGTGGAGAGAGGCAATGTGGATCATAATTCATCTCACAACATGGAGGCCACTGAGAATTATCACCAGACTCTGCAGTTACTCCAACATTTATGAAGTGTTGTAGCTTATTTTGAGTCATTATTTTGGTTTTACATCCCGCACCTTTACTGTTTTGATTTAGTCTCACAGCTTTCATCAATGTCAATTTCAGCCACAGCAGACAGCTCCTGCCCTTCAATAAACACCAGACAAACAAACTCAGCAACTAGCTGGTCAACACAGAGGGCAATATAGCATCTAAAGAGACAGATGTTTCCCCTCGGGAGTTGGTTCAGTCCCAAATAAATGTTAACTTTGCTCCATGTTGGCTCTATCTGCAATTGAGCACCTGTTTGCTAAGAGATTTACCACATTAACTTTAGTCTTTGGCGATTAGACCACATTGAATGGTATATATTTAAGGAGGGTGATTAATTCATAGCAGAATAGGGAACCCTGTGTGGTGGTTGACTTTGACACTGTGATCTGTAGCCTATAGTTGGGCTTTAGCTTCTAACTATCTTTGTCTTTTTAACCTGTTGTTGCTGCTGAGTCAGTTTGACATCCTGGATATATCCTTCAAACACAGACTGTAGACCCCTCTGTCTGCTTCTCTCTGGAATCACTGTTTCATTCTTCCAAAAATATGATCATATTTCTTCAGGGAGTGCAGTTAGTCACAGTGTGGGCTCCATGCTTACTCTGACAGCTTATAGGACCAACACAAAGGGGCGGGGCTTAGCAAAAGGTCAATTCTGCCTAAAATGACAGCTGAGTAGAGGAAGCAGTGGGAGTGGGATGGAGAGAATTGTGAATGGATGAGCACAGAAAAGTCTTCCTGATTGAATTTGTGCTGAGCTTCATAAGGTGATAAATTATTCCATACAGTCTTATCAGTCAGACTCATCTACAGTCTGGTACACATGTCTTACCTTGTTTCACCTTCTCTAGGTATTTTTATCAATGTTCAGTGATGCAGAGGAAGGGAGCAGAGATTAATCCACTGTCACTTTCTTTTTCTCCAGAGTTGACAAGAGCTTCTCCAGGACCAGGACCTTGTGGTGAGTCCTTGTCCTTATTAAAAAAACAACATTCTGCATCAGGAATTTTGTTTCATGCCTGACTGCTCCCAACACTTCCTCCCTAAATGTTGAGTGTCCAGCTACTGACACTTTCCAGGTGGCAACAAAACTAGTCCTTTCTAATCCAAATGACCAGACATATTCACAGGCTGGCTGCGGGTCCTTAAAAAGTCTTAAATAAATATGTCTTATATTCAGATTGAATGGGTCTTAAATGTTTTTTAGTCACATCGCCAATGTAATTTTTGGTGTTGATGCAATAGGAAACATAATTTTAACAGGAGGGAAGCCCTATTTGACACTACCATACTTCGACACAACACCTGTATGTGCCCAGTGCCTCTATTTTTTCCCCCTCACACACTTAGATCATGCAATGAGTCTGCATTGTTAAACTAGGACTGTGCAAGCTATGGAAAAATGGGAAAATGCAAGTGTAAGGATGAATAGCTTAAAAGAATAACAATTACTTGTGGTGATTAAAACCAGAGCCTGGAAATGTATATGAAGCAAACTGCGTTGTATGTTGAAGGTGTTTCAGATGTGGTGAAATGGGGATCAGGGAGGTGGAATCGCACATGCAGAGCCATGAGCACACAAAGTATCGTCAGGGTTGTTTTTACTGTTCATTTTGAACTGACATCAATGTGTTTGCTTGGAAAGAATACATTTTCAATTTTGGTGTGTTATTCCATCGCAAGTTTTGTCTTAAATTTCACTTAAAGTGGTATTAAAAAGGTCTTAAAAATACTTAAATTTAACTTGTTTATACCTGTAGACACCTTGAGTCATGATTAGATATCCAACCTAAATCATTTGAAAGCTGAATAAAACACGAGAAGAACGTCATGGACAAGCTCAGTGCTGTCAAGAGTTCAGATTTAATTACATGTCAGCATTCATAATGTCTTTCTGTTCCACCCATGTTCACTGTCGGCATGACTTTCTGTTGTGTGTGTGCAGCAGTAAAAAAAGACATACTTTTACAGCCGGTTGACTCAGCTTTAGGAGTGTAGAGACAGACTTTGATTTGTCCTTCAATTTAATGCTTAGTCAGTTACTTACTGGAAGAAATGTTGCGATGAAGAAAAGCTTCATCACTTTAATGTTCTCAAAAGGTGCTTTTTTAAAGTGATGACAACATGATGACCTGAGCAGAGATATACTTCAAAAAGGTGAAGGCTGATAAGACCTCTATTTTTAGAGCAATAACACCACGAGCAGACCTTCCTTCCTCTTTATCTCAACCCTGGCTTTTTAATAACGTTTTCAGTTGTGCATAAAATTATTTTCTTACTGAGAGAACCTATCTGCTCTGATGGCTCTGGACATCTGCATATGAACAAAATGGAGATAGTGGAGCTTGTAATGTTGCCTACTTGGCAGGTAGTCTCACAGCAAGGAGAGGGGAGTGTGTGTCTGTAAATACAGGGGCAAGAGCAGATGGAGGGTGACAGGGAGCACAGGAATGTATGTCATACCAGCTGGTCATGTGGGGCATTTGAGGTCTTAACCACAAAGACTGATTGTACCACTCTAACAGGACAAACGATTTGCAGTATTTTATGTTATATATTCAGTTGCAGTCATGAACCCATGCACTGTTTGTTTGTGGTGCTGTGAGTGTGTAAGTTGTCTGATATCTACCTCTGCCAAGGAGGTTATCTTTTCAGTTCAGTTTGTTTGCCAGCAGCATTATGGGAAAAAAACTACAGGCCAAAGTGTCATGAAACTTGGCAGAAGGGTGCAGCAAAGGCCAAGAAAGAAGTCATCAAACTTTGGAAGGATGCAAATCAGACAGATACACTGATTATTTTCACTTTCATTAACAGTGCGAGAGAGGGCGTTTCGAATGATAGTAATATGTGGTGTACCATAGACTGTATAAAAATAATGAATGTAGCTACAGCGATGTCACCCATTGGCTTGTGGACTCCCATTTTGAAGCCTCCTGTTTGGCATTTTGGCTGTTGCCATATTGGTTTTTTGGAGCCAGAAGTAACCTGCGAGCTTGGTTAGCCACAGTTCATTTACAGCTATGGTCACCTGTGATAATGCTGAGAAAATCTGATATACACTGAATCGCTCCTCCAGGAAATTTAAAAAGATGTGGGGGCCATTTCTTTAGCTATCCCTGAATAGTATACCACTTAATCTTATCTATTTTTTTATCCATTTCTTTACTCTTACCCTGGCTTTAAGGGGAAGTTTATTGTTTACTGTAATAAGTGAAATATGAACAAGCTGAATATTGTTTTTTTTTTTCTGTGAAGGCTGTTTTGTGTTTTGCTTTGTTTTCCTTTGTACAGCACTACTATTACATAACACTGTCATTCACAAGTGCTTTAACACTATTGTCAATTTGTGTGTAAAAAAACAAATAGACAAAGTTCATAAAATTAAAAAAACTGTGATAATGCCAATGCTAATTTTCGCTGGCAAAAAATGGCCTAAACCATTAAAACTGAACATGTAACTCCTCAGAGGGTCTATCAGTACAACCAAACACTGAACAAGACTTATTTAGGAGACCAGAGCATTACAGTTAACTTTCATGACCTGAAAACACACAACACAACTATACTCATGAATCTGGAATTAACGTTACCCAACCAATGCTGCTGCCGCAGTAGCAACTTGTCAACAGACAGCACCCACCTGTCGCTTGAAGTGGCCACGTCCTTAATTATGCATAACTTTGAGCCTTGATAACATTTGTGCAGTTTTCATGAAGCCAAAACCATTTTTGTGCTAGGTTCTAAACATGTTTGTTTCTGCTGTTAATTTGGCATTTTAGCATGGGCACTTCACGTTAGCTTTATTTTTCAGCCCTGCAGGTTGCTGTTGAGATGCACGAATATGCACAGCTTCTTATGGCATGGATTGAATGCAACACATGTCAGTGTTATCATAAACATTGATTACATGCTGTAATTGTCATGGGTAATTAGCAGAAGTGTGACACTGGGTCAGTCCACCCTGAGCTGAATTCGAGGTAAAGAGAACAAAGGGAGGGAGACAAAATATTAATTACATTTTCTTGAGTGTTTGTGTTTATGTCTCTCTGCCATGTGCTATAAAGCAATCGAGTGCATTCTTTTGTTCAGAGGGATTGTGTCCTTTTGTTAACAGGGCTATCAGCCCGCTCGCCAGTTGCTGGAAAAAAAACATGTTGCTCCGTCATTACTGTGAACACCAAAAGGGGCTTTGGACTCTTAAAAAAACAGCCATAATGAGTCTGAAAAGGACAATGGGACGGTATACTGGAAAGGGGCAATTGGAGGTGCAAGGATGATTCAGGCTCATCAGAGGAGAATACACCCTCAGACACCCGCTGAATTTCATTATGAAGATTCAGGTTTCTCTCTGTCGCAAACAGGTCTGTAGCGCATGCTAATGGCGCCTCAGGGCTGGGCTGTGCAGTTGCTAGCTATCCACAGCACAGCTCTCTGATTATAATCACTGAGTCATTATGCCAATTGTGTATTCCATCAGTCTCAGGCTGCGTTTAGATTAAAAAAACCCAAGTATCAACAACATCCTTAATAATTTGTCGCTTTTGGGCTCTGGGAGTGATTCTTGAGGAGTTATTTTTTTCTCCAGTAAGTTTTGTTCCAATATCAGATACGGTTTTGGAAAAGGTATATGACTTAATCAGGACATGTCTCAATTTTGTTCATAGTGAAGTTTGTGTGCGACTCTTCATCTCTCTCTTACCCATCCCGTCACACAGCCATTGTGTAAGGAACAGCACCACGTCGGTGAGATTTACCACAGCAGCTTCAAACCACAGTGTCTGTCATTAAAATCTCTCTTTCTTGGATCCCCTGCCATGTGCCACTGCCTCAAATCCATCACATTATCCTCAGCCAGCCAGGTGTAGGTGTGTGTGAGTGTTGCCGAGCATGACCGTCTCCATCATCTCACCCTGGCACACAAACACTTTCACATGCGCCTTGAGTAGCCCTGAATCATTTGGACAAGGAGGTACTTTTCATGAAAGGTGGGAACACACTTATTTTACAGTGTTAAACTGCTCACAGCACAGTGTTGCCAATTAAACACTCATTAACTTGATTGCTCTTGATAATGGTGGTGCTTTTCTTCTTCAGTCTAAAGCTCCTGCTGTGCTGCAATAAGGAGGCCAGAATAATGTTGTGGCATTTCTGCAAAAATGATCATTCTGGAAATTTGTGTCCCTAACAACCCCATACTGCACTAATGGGGGGAAGCATTTGAATGGCATATTACAATTTAAATTACTGCCTAGTGATGCAGCTAATAAAGCAGAAAGTGATCAGCATTTCTATTGTAATCTAATTCTATTGGATCAAAATTGTTTCTTAATTAACTTGTTTGGTTCAGGACATCCCTCAAGGGGCTCCTCTTTGAGATAATGTGATATATTATGTATGTGCACAGCTGGAGGTGTCTGTTGCCTCGCAGCCATCTACACTCAGCACCGTCAGGACCGTGAGTCTGAGCAGCCCTTTGACTGAAACAATGAGCTGGGTGGTAATGAAGTGGTCCTCGGTGTTGAGCAATGAGAGAGTGGGGCACAGAGGCCTCTAATTGGGCATCTGGGCCTCTCCAGCATGCTGTTAATGGTCGGTCTCCTTCCTAATATAAGAGTCAGTGTTGTGAGGAGAGAGCAAAGAGAGGAGAGGAACCGATGTAGCTGGCTATTTCAGCAGTTCGTGGCTTGGCGTGGCTTGAGTGTCACCAGGCCAAACGACACCTCCTGGGGCTGAAAAATGAAGTCAATGTGCAAGTGCCGAAAACTGCAGTACTTCGAATGGCCGCTTGAGGCTGGCTTTAGGACGAGTCAGTCCTGACAGACCTCCATGTTTAAAGGCTCAGCCTTACAGCAGAAATAAACATGTTTACAGCCTGGTCCAAAAAACAGTTTTGGTCTCTATAGCTAATTTGTTGGTTCATGACAGCTGTATGGGATTGAATTTTTATATAACCCAAATGTTATTTAGACTTAACATTATGTATGATTAAGGGTGTGGCTGCCGTCAGTGAAAGGTGGGTGCTGCTTGTTGACAAATCGCTATAATGGTGACAACATTGGTTGAGTAAAGTAGCCTTGGTTTAACCCCAGATTCACAGAGTGTAGCCGTAGCTGTCACTATTTCAATATGTTTTCCATAAATGAAAGTTAATTGTAACATTTTGTTTGTCAAAAAATTATTGTTTAGCATTTGCTTTTACTTACAGACCCTCTTAAGAGCTGAATGTTCTGTTTTCTGTTTTTTTTTGGTAAGTACATTTTGTTTTAATGCTTTTAAATCTGTTTTTTTTTTTTTATCAGCAAAAAATCAGAGTTAGCATTATCACACTTAACCATAGCTGTAAATCATAACCATATAGTAATAACTGGACCCCAAGTGGGGTGTCTGCTCATTCCAATGGAACAGCTCACCTGCTGCATACGCCAAAAAAAAAAGTTTCTAGCTCGCAGGTTGACTTCCTTGATATGCAGCCCACTGACTATGTGCAGTAGTGTAACTTCGGCTAGCCTTGCCTGAAAGGTCCCACTTGGCTTATGACATCACAGATTTTAAAATAGTTTTTCTTGGCTCAAGGAAAGTTTTACAAATATAAATCCTCCATGGACCAATAAAATATAATAGAAAGATTCATAATGACCTTGACCTGGATGTTTGCAATTAGAGGTGTCCTGTCAACAGTTTCGCAGACTTCTCTTTTACAATGGTGGCCTATGAGGAAAATGCTTTTTTGGTAGCTGGGTTTTTTCCCCCGCTGCAATAACATGAGTGGCCACTGGGAAAAATTGGTAGCAAGGCTGAGATATGTTCCTGGGGTCTGCTGTAAATGCACTGAGCTCAACAAGCTAGCAGCTAGCATTGGGGTTAGCCCCACCTTCTCATCTAAACATGGTCACGTCTGGCTCCAAAAATCAAAGATGATGACGGCAAAAATGCCAAATTCGAGGCCTCAAGACAAGAGTCCACAAACCAAAGGGTGACATCATGGTAGTTGCGTCCTTTATTCTATACAGTATAGGGGACAAACAAGCTGTTACATTTACCATATTGGACATTCTCTATAGAGGCAAAATATAAACAAAATATGAAGTGTCTTCCTAATATTGCATTGCACCCCATTTTGCTTCCCAAACAGCCAGGGTGACTTCCCTTGACCTCATATCACACACAGTGTGTTCAACTGGACTGAGATCTAATGGCTGAGCAGGCGACTGCATCAAACTGAATTCATTGTGATGTTCACTGAACCATTGCTGGGCAGAATAAGCCTGGCAGTGCTGACCATAACCCATAACTCTGCTGCCAGGATATCCTGGGGCTTCAGATTTAGCGTTGTGTATTCCTCCCTGTCAATATTTCCCAAACTCAACATTGTACAGAAGTTCAATTACATAATGAAGTTGTTGAACTCTTGTTTGCTCATTGCTGCCATGCTAACTTTTTACTAGGGCCCAACATGTTTGTGTTCTCTTAGTCTTTTTGACTTGGCTGGATCATCTGTTCTGCACCGTTGATTTCAGTCTCCTCTGACCTCGTCTTCCCCTTCATTTACACCGATTGAAGTGGATTCTACCGGTGGTATCAATTAAGAACCACAGTCTTCACCTCAAGTTAGCATTAGTGGATTTCATCCAGGCAACTTCAGTTCCCTCACCCCTCTGTCCCCATCACACAAACTAATTTATTGTTTAAGTTTCAGTCCAATCCATAAATTATACAAGTTTATCTCAGCGCACTCCGAGAGTGAGCGATCACATGTTTCTACTTTGAACCACCAAAAGATAAAACCTTTTTAATTTCCTCGTTTCATATTTGCATGTAACTATCATGCTATCATCTGCAGACGCAGCTACGGCTCCTGCTGTGATCACAGAACAGAAGCCCCAGGCAGGTTTAAACGAGCTGAATTTATGCTGCCGACCAAATCACATGATAACACAAATCCAACATTAAAAGACATCGCCTAAGATTTCCACTAATGCGTTGCCGAGATACTTCTGGCAGGAATGTCCAGCTTACTGTTATTTCAATATGTGTGCACACAGTTTTATTAACAACAGTTTGTGACTCACACAGAACACCAACAGTTAAATGTTACATTTGGTATCTTTCAACCTGGATCCTATTTTCCCACAATTGTGTGACTAAAGCCCCATTTCCACCAAGCAGTCCAGGGCACTTTTTTTTCCCATTTCCACTGTGAAAAGTTGTGGATGGTACCAATAGAACCGTTCCGTACCGTCCCCATTTTTGGTCAGCTCTCCGTTGGAATACCTAGCACACAGATCTGGTACTAAAAGGTGGAGCTGTGAACGCTGCAATCCATTGATTGGTTCATAGCGGACGGTCACTCTGCTCAGGGCTGAGTTGTGGCTTGTTTTGAAGCTTATGTAACCTCTGTTCATACTGTGGAGAGTTTTATTAGTAAACTGTAACTATAAAATGAAAGGACGTTTTGCTGCCTCTTGCAGCAGCTGGAGCTAACTAAATTCACTGAGGTGACTGCTGGCAACTTTTAAGGTGGAAGTTAACTTGTAGCATTGTAACTCAATGTATAAGCTGATGACTTGAATCCATCAACATACCTTAAATTTCACTGCATGCAACCTTGTTCTGTGGACGATAAACAAGGTGGAGACTTCCATCTGTGTCACCGGAGATAAGGAAATACGGCGGGTGCTTGACAAAGTAGTGAGTGACAACAACTCTGCCCGTATTTAAGGGGAACTGTTTGCAGTGGAAATGCAAAACAGATCTAGAGTCTATGTACCATGTCTAAAAGGTTACTTCTGGTTCCAAAGGTACCATACTGAAAGTGTTTGGTGGTAACGGGGCTTAAGTGACTAATGGGAGCAACAATTTTGAAAATCAGTGTAGTATTGTGTGAGACTGGCATGGAGTCTGGCATGTTTGGCGATGGTGATTTCAGTCTGTCTTTGACTAAACAGAAAGGATGTTACTGTTTAACAAAAAGGTCTGTCTCTATAGGGAACCTTTCATAATGTTGTCAGACACTTATAATAACAATCTGAGCCTGTCAGAGGGAAAACAAGCACTTTTAGTGGAAGCACAATGACAGCGCACTATTGCCCAAGTAGTTACATAGCAGACTGCTTCCCTGCTGCCATCTGCAGCAGTCTCTCTTAAAACTAGTCCATTCTCAAAACTTGTTTTTTCCCATTAGTCACCTAGACACAAAAACAAGGGGAAAAGGGGCCAGGGTGAAAAATACCAAACATAATCTTTAATCCTAATGAACAGATATCTGCATGTGTATGCAGAATTTGTGGGCAAAATTTTGGTATTGGAAGCATTTCGGTTTCCATCTGGAGTCCATTTATAGTCTGAGCACTATTAAAGCAGAACACACTGGCTGGAATGCAATCTCAGAACCCACCAGCTATCATCTGACGACAATTTAGCAAGTTATATTAGCTTTTTTTATCTGCATTCATACTTTATATTATATCTGTTTATCCAAATTAAACAAAATGACTGTGTCAAACAAAAGTGGAAGTCTTAGCTCGGATATCTGCTTGCTTCACTGAATATCCACAATTTTTTGTTCCCCTCGTCAGACAATAGCTGATGGATTTTAAGATTGACCTCTAGTATAACCACACAATAGATTTGGATTTTACATAACAGTGGGGTTGCCGTTGAAAAGATGTGTCTAGTGATGCCCACTGCCTGAAAGATCTACAATAACCCTGAATAAAGTTTTTTCATGATGGTAAAATCCTACATTATCTCACTGCAGCTGAGTCTTTTGTACTGAAAACATGACGCAATATGCCCCCTCCAAATATGAAGATATTTTATGAAACCTCTTATCTTATTATTCATATCTTGCATAATCAAATGAATGTGACTAATGTTAATTATCTTTAGAAGCCTACACTGATAACAGAACAAAATCCTTTCACAACCTTTTTTGTCTGTATCATGTAGAGATAGGACGGCAGCACTTATTAAACCCAGGTCGTGTCTCTGGGAATGTTTCACAGACCCACAGCGGCTGAGTTTTAGCGTGGGTAAAAAGCACCGGGGCTTTGGCTGTTTTAGTCGATGGACTGGCTTCGTGCTCAAAACCAGGCAGGAAGGAGACCCCTGCTGCGACCCAGACGGGTGTGTCCAGTTCTGAGCGAGTTCACTGAGAAAACATTCTGACCCAATGCGGTTGCAATGCGGTTTGCTTATGCAGGTTGTGCAGAGGGCACAGAGCGGAGAGCGGTGAGGTGATGTTGGAGGTAATTTTAGCAGATGGGGTTCGCCTGGTACTCAGTGCACCTGTTCAGTTAAATAGACGGCAGCTGCCATGGTAGATGAGAAGAGAGCCATGCATGATGGGATCTTTTTGAAGTACTGTCCGCCCTCTTGCCACATTTTAAATGGCGTCTTCCTGAAGATTAGAATGTTCACTTTTAATACATGAGATATGTTACCGCATGTAGAAGGGTGTGTTGTCTATTTATCTACTGTATGCATCTACTGTATATTACTCCCAGTTGCTCTTCATTAGCCTACACACTTAATAAAGATGCATTCAGCTAATTAATTAAAAGCTCGGACTTATTGAGGGGGTAATGTTGCTTGCAGTTGTAGCCATTTAACATTATCAGGAGGTCAACTCTATTACATCTCAGTTGACTCTTCAATTTCACAGTGTATATACCTCACTGAGTACGACGAGGGGATGCAGTACAGTTGCTTTGCTCAGGCATGTATGGATGCTTTGTGGTACAAACTGTCACTGGAGATGAAATTTGGCACATTCATCTCTCTGGAAAATGGTGATGACATGTTTGGTGATGACATTTCCAAATGACAGTGAAAGCGTGACTCAGAAACACTTGTCAGTGGTGAAAAATAATTTCAGTTTCTGTCAAATTCCCCAAAAGCCGTGAATGTATTTGCAATATCAAGGCTTTCAGTTATGTAAGGTGTACGCTGGGTTTATGCTTCAGCATTACCATATTACCATGTCATAGTTCAACATTTCTATTAATCTCCATGACCTCGTCAGTATCTTCTCATCCTCCGCTTCCGTCTCTGCTTGAGGTCAGTTGTGTTGTTGTTTTGTCTCCTTTTTGTGCTCCTCACTCAGCAGCCGCCGTTCCCACCTGAAGCAGCTGCTGCTGACAGCCCTGCATGTCCACAAAATGACTCTAATCACCCTATTAGTCACTGGGGCACTCAGAAGCACAGCAGAGCACAGTTAGTCTCAATGCACTCATCACTCAATCAATTAAGGATGAGAAAATACTTTCAGAATTGGAATTCGGAAAATGTTGTTTGGAAAAATTGTCTTAATTTACCCACTGAGAAACATCTTGGTTTATTAAGGAAATAAAATACTGCTGACTGTTTTTCTGGCTCGCATATTATTTCAAAATGATATCAGGCGATTCTTTTTACCCTGCCCAGTGCATGCTGGGATAGAGTCCAGGCCCACCGCAGCCTCGAACACAAGCTGCACAACAGGAAGATGGATGGCATGAAGAAATTCATGGTCAAGTTAGAAAGAATAAAGTAATGAGTGACACCTTTTTATCTGTTCATAGTTTTGTTTTATACATTTGAATTTAACAGATATAGTAATACATCCATGAATTATATCAAGTGTATAAGACACCACTTGAGTCCAGTCTGACAGGAATTGTGTGAGCTGCAGCCTTTTCTTCCATATGCTACCTGCCCCACTGACAGTCCTGTGGTTTCACACCCAGTTTGGGTCCAGGTTTATCGCTGCCAAAATCAATAGAGAGGGCCACCCAAACGCAAGGTAATTATGAGAATCAGCGGGGTTCTGGGAGTGCTGACAGCATTGCTGTTGTGCAGAAGAACTGCTTCCTTTTCCACCCTTCAAGCCGTGAGGGGAATGAGGGCCACAGCCAATTCCCTCACCCGAAGGCTACACATGTTCATTACATTTTCTGATAGAAAGTCTTCTTGTTCTTCTTTTCCTGCCTTAGTTTAAAGGTGCCCAGTTTTCTTGTGTACAAAACAAAGTTGTATTTACATTCACTGTTGATCGTCAGAGTGCGTTGCGGGTATCCCTGAGGTTTAACAAATGTCTGAGTGCATTTCCCTCCCTATAAAACATTTGCAAAGCTAGTTTGTTTAGATATTTCAAATCCTGTATTGTTTACATCAGTGTTTGCTTAGTAGCAGTCTTTCTTTTTGTCTGCCATTGTTGGCGCAGCGCCTTGTTAATTGGAACTGTCTATCAGCAGAATGGTGTGAAACTAACTGCAGGAGGTAAAAACTCGCATCCAAATGTGTCCACATGCACATACACAATCCAAACAAAATGGGGATCCAATCATAACAACATACTTCATAGTGCTGCTAGAGGCCAGAAACTCTAATTTAAGGTACTCTCTCTGCAGCTCTGGTTGTTTCAGGTGTGTTCAGTACTGGCCTGCATAAGACTCCACGGCAAACAGTTACAAAATACTTGATATACACAGTGACACGTGAGACTGACTCTTGTATTAGCCTGATCCCATCCCTTTCTTTCAACTAAAACATAGTGGAAAAGTTGTTCAGCAGGTGAGGGTGAGCATTAATCTATACGATTCTACTAGGCTTGCACTGACCCTTTAAAAGCAAACCAGGAAAACGTTCCCTGACCTATTAAAGGTTACAGTTTGCAGGTGTTGACAACAGGGAGAGTCAAAATCCAAAATGTGATTCCACCAAGTAAACTTAAGCTACGTTCACAAGCCTTATGCTGTGTGCACTCCAACATTACACAAATTTTTGCATCACGTTACTAGTGTGAGTTCGAAAGCTAGAATATTTTGTGTTTACTCGCTTCATATGCACAAATCACATCATACATGTGTAATTGTTGAATCGGTAAATGAACTGCTGGTACGTCCTTGGCATCACACATTCCCGGAGGATCTCAATGCTGATTGGCTATTGTAGCGCGGATTGGTTGCTGAAGTTAATATTTTCCAGCTCTCGCAAAAAATCGTATGACACGAAATCACGCTACTTGCTTCATTTGTGCTGCTTAATTTGCATCATTTACTTCTCATCCATCGCATCCATCATGCTCATCGTGCTGCCCACCATGAATTTGTGTCTAATTGCCACTTTACTTTGACTTGACGTGTAATTTACTCACACAGATTGTTTGATTCATGCACGATATAAATACAACATCAGTGCTCAATTCAGATTTATTGCTCATTGCTCAATTCTTTCTATTTTATCTCCAGTTTTCCTTACTGAATGACAATTACATACTCTGGTGGTCGTCTGGTGGTGTGGAGAGTTATTTCCTTTCATGGAAGTGCAGAACGTACCCTGCTGGACGGCTGTTGGTTGAAGTTTAAGCGGTGTATTCATGTGCAACGTTTTGGCTGAGACACAGGTGACATTAGGCGACGCAGCAGCAGGCTTTCATCGCCGCAAGTTCTCTAAAGTTGATTTGGTTTGTCTGGGCCTTAAAAATGCATGAACTCTGATGTTCAGACTGAGGTTGCATCGCAAAAAGTCTGACCTGTATCTGATTTTTGACCTCATACAAAAATCAGAATTGAAAAGATCAGATCCTATTTGATTTGAGCTGCTCACACTGTTTTGGAAAAAAACCAAAAAAAAAACCAGATCTGACTCACATATGAGCAACAAAGATCAGATTTGGGCCATTTTAGCTACGGGCATTACGTAGCCTAAGGTTTTCTGCAACAATACAACGTGTGCTTTTCATTTTGTTTATCCCTGACTCTTGAAGGTTTCATCCATCCACAGAGCTGCTAGACCTTCAGCAGAGTTCACTGAGAGGGGCAGCAGCTGCAGAGGCAGTTTCACAAAGATCTCAGCTACGCCCCAGGTGACACTAGAGGCTGCAGCTGCCCCACAGTTTTAAAAGAGGGGGGCTCACGCACGTTTTGTTGTTGTCACATATATGATGGGTGTCACAAGGACAAGATTCTTGTAAATTTAAGTGTTACTGATTCTTTCTCTCATGTTATTCTCTGCAGTTTGGTGGTGTGTAAATGTTAAATTTAGTCAGGCTGCCTCGGGAGAGGACTGTGAACAGAGTGGGAAGCAGACAGTCACAGTGAGAGACAGACAGAGAGGGGGTGAAACTAATGAAATGAGAAACGGGGGGAAAAGGGAATCTGAAGAGTCTCAGCATGACCCACAAACATTTGCTTTTGTACAGTAATTGCACACCATCTGATTAAGCTGACAATTCTGAATTCCCACCTGGAGTAAAATACAGATAATTTCTTTAGTGAACCTCCTCTTGACCTGATTTGACTCCCATTTGTTCTGTACTGTGTAAGCATGGTTCCTCTTTCATCTCCAGCTCCACCCCGCTGGCAGCTCAGAGTCTTGAAACAGAGAGGTGTTGATTGTGCTTAACCTGTGTGCTTCGTGCTCCCGCTCTAACTGCCAGAGCTCAACTTTGCTCAGGTGTTTCTTGCCCTCCCCGGGGTAACATGTCTTTATCTGGTGAGTGCTAGAGCAGCTTACCTGGGACCTTTACTGGAAAACCACAATGTAGGTTATCCATTGTAACCCAGAACCTTCTGAGCCTGTAAATGAAAAGAATATAGGCTTTGTGTGTTCCTTTTATTGTGGCATACTGGCTTGTGTGTGTGTGTGTGTGCTTAAGCTAGCTCTGGGCTACCTGTAACATTATACACACATGAGGGTGTGGACAAGCCAAGAGGCCGCCTGAAGGCCTGGCTCACATCCCTTTATGGGTTTGTTTCAGGGCCTGCAGCCTCGCTTATCGATTGGCGCTACTTCCATTACATTTTCTGCAGCCTGGTATTGAGTAGAACTATAACTGTAGCCCTCGCGAGCAGCTAAATCTGTTCTCAGAGGTGATGCTTCACAGCAAAAAACACAGGATGAGGGAGGACGCGCATAAAAATGTGGAGCTCAAGCATCGCTGATACTGTTTTCCCAATGGTGGAGCACATTTGGTAAGGGAATGTATCATTTACTCTATAGATCTTTTTTACATTTTGTTTGCACCTGCATGAAGTACTGTATGTGTGGGAGAGCCCTGTATGAAAGTACAGTGAGTGTTCTAAGCGTGAGTCACAATACAAATGTATATAATGAATTCTGAATCATTGTTTTAATCAGAAAACACCAACTCTCAAAGTTCCCTCCACCTCACTCCTCGCCATTCTGAGAACAAGGCAGATAACTAAAGGTTCCTGTTAATTTTATGATAGACATTTGTGTTGTGATATTTAAACAAACCCATCCATCATCAGGGAAATAAAATCCACCTGTCTATGAGACCAGTTTCTTGAGAAAGCGCCAGACAGTTCATAGCAGAGTCTGGGAGAGTGACTGGAAACGTTAGGAAAACTGCCATTATTTGAAGTTTTATTGATGTCTCGTGTTTCAAATTCCCAGAAGTGAATTTATTGATGAATTAGCATATGGACATTGTAAAATAACATACAGTTGTTTGGACCAGGAAGCCTGACTTTGGACTACAGGAACAAAACGAGAGCTGCTGCCGGGGCTGTCTACTTCATAGCACCTATTAGCCTCACAGCTAGGCTAGCATTAGCATTTAGCAGACACCTTGAGACTTGAGGAAATCAGAGGCTTTAACCCGCCCCCTGACTTTTGATAGATGAAGCTGAGAAATGTATTTATTTTGCCGCTGCAAGTAAGACTATGTATTAATTAAAGTATATATAAATAGATAAACAAAATCATGAATAGATAAATAAGTAAATAAATTAAGCAATATACAAATGAATAAAAAAATACACAAATGTATAAATATAAAAAAAATGTAAATAAATTAATAAATACAAAAAACAAATGTAACATTTATATATTCGATGTATTTTTAATTTTTGATTTATTCATTTATGTGGACAATTAAACATTAAATTACATATTTATTTATTCATTCATTTAAACATTTAATCACATAATCATTTATGTATTTGCATATTTAGTTCCGGCCCTTGAAACTCTCCAGATGTGCATGTAGAGTATATCTGTCTGTGACCTGCTCCCATGTTACGTTGGACTTCTTTCGGATGATCTAAAATTGAAACACTTATTTGTAGAAACATTTGGTGCAGAGAGGTGGACATAAACAGGCGTATTGTATTGAAATCCGGTGAATGGCTTTTGTGCGAGACCACTTGTTTGTGACTGTGCGCGTAATGTGTAGTGATGTCTTATGCACGAGGATTAGGAAAATGTGATTACTCAGTAATACATTAGACAACACTGACCTGTGCTTATTCCTCTGTGGGCTGAGCAAGTGATTTTCTCCATTATGTGCGAGCGTGCCACAAAACCTGCAGCATTTGAGAGCTTTCCAGCTAACTGCCTGCCACTAATGTGTCAAATGGACAATGGGATGGTTAGGCTAATTTCTGCAGAAGGGGTTTTATGTTGTTTGAACAAGCTGTCAGAGCGAGTCAGATAATAGACAGAGAGATTTGATGTCGCCTTTCAGATGAGGTAATGTCCCCCTTTTTTGAAAACTTTGCTTTCAAGCCTACATCCGGCCACTGAATGAGCAGAATCTGTTATTAACAAGCAGACTCACTGAGGCAAATGCAAAGCAAAGCAACACCCACTTGCTTGGACGGGCAGCTCTCTGTCATAGACAGATCAAGAGAAAAGAGGGGAGGTGGAGATGGAGAGCGAACAAAGGGGAGACATCAGCAGAGAGAGAGAGCAGGAGGTAGAGAGAAGGGAGTGTTTGTGCTCGCCTCAGAATAAAAACAGGAAAATGCATGTATGTGTGGAAGAGAAAGAGAGGGAGAGAGGAAGACTGGGAGGGTAGGACGGAAAGGGAGGGCTGCTCTCAGCACCATCTGACAGGAGAGAGGCTGATCCCCGACAGCAGGTGTTGGAGGATAGAGAGACTGAGTCAGACACACGGAGGGAGCGATACGGAGAGGAGCTCCAAGTTGTTGAGGAGAAGAGACTGAGCTGCGAGTGAGGCAGCACTACAGAAAGGTAAGCAAAGATTGGGATGATGAAGAGCGTTGTGCTTGGAGGGAAAAACTGTTAAAAGATGGATAAATTGAGAGCTAAGATGAGACGGATAAGAGAAACGTACATACGAAATACAAGCAGCCAAAGAAGAGTCTGCTTTGGCTCCAGCTCCAGCTAATCTGTTCTGATCTCTTCATCCTTTGTCACTCTACACCCTGAACTTTCTCTCTGTCTCCCTTTCTCTCTTGTCCACCCAGGAAGCGGCATCTCGAGTAAATGACTCTGCTTTCATTGTGCATTAGCTGCTGTACTTGATTAGATTAGTTGCTCTCTACTAAGTGGACCTGCAAAGCTTTGGGGTTTATGTGTACTTGTCTCTCCCGGACTGTGTGTGTGCGTGCGTCTGTGTGGTGCTGTTAGACGGAAAGATTCAGTCAAGCGAGACATTACTCTTAAAGCAAAAATATGACATAAATATTATATTTGTTCAGTATTTATGAATCTAGGAACTCAAGCCCAGAAGCAAGAATTTAATCTGTAATGCTGTTGAAAGGCAAAACCTGGAGCTGCTCCACTGAAAATGAATTAGGAAAAAAATGATTCTCATCTCATAGATCGCTTTGAGCTTTCACATTCAGTCGGGCTTCATTTGACTTTTACGTCAACAATTACCAAGAAGAAAATGTGCCAGAAAGTTTGTGATTTGCCTCCAGTCTTCAGTCTTCAATCTTACTGGAGCAACTTCAACATTTGTCTTTTGGTGACATCAAGAAGAGGGACAGACTGATAATGAGGATGACGACACCGAATGCTGTTAGTAAAACAGAGCAACAGCTTTTTACCCGACGAATTGGATGTAAGCAAGAAATATACCAAGTTGTTTTTGGCAGAGTTCCAGTCATGTATTCGAGGTTGCGAGGTTGAGACAAACAGAAGTCTTCAGGTTAACCTTGACATCAGGCCAGCCATTAGAAATCATGGACAGGGGGACAAAATTTTACAAATTTGGCCCCTCATCCACAACCACCCCCATGCTGCGTTCCATTTACAAGAGGTGGGAGCTGGGAATGACATCACACCGAAGTTTGATGTCATTCCAGTACAAGTCCAAAAACCAAGATGTCGTTAGCAATGCTAGTTTAAGACAGGTTAGCCATTGTTAAAATGGTAAATGTACTTGCGCTTGGATAGCCCCTTTCTAGCCTTCCATCCACTCAAAGCGCTTTTACACTATGATTCACATTCACCCATTGACACACACACACACACACACACACTGGTGGCCGAGGCTACTATACAAGGAGCCACCTGCTACTCAGTTTTTAACACACTCACACACTGAGGGAAAGGCCATTGGGAGCAATGTGGGGTTCATTATCTCACTCAAGGACACTTCAACCTGTGGACTGGAGGAGCTGAGGATCAAACCACTGATCTAAAGATTATTGGACAACACGCTCTACCTCCCCCAGCTCCACAGTTAGCAGTACCGGCTGATAACAACACGTTGAGCAAAAATTTTGTGCATACAAACACTATAGCAACGTGTCCACAGAGAGAAGTTGGACAGGACTGTGTGTACATTTGATTTGATTTTCCAACTTCCCAGTGCAAGTGGATCACACCAGTAATTCAAATACCAACACAGGGAATATCAAATAAGCTCCTGGCCATCAGCCTCATAGTGTGAGGCAGGAAGTCTCTAACATCCATTCCCAAAACAAAACAGGTAGAGTAAGAAATGAACTCCAATGAATTCTTGGGTTTTCAAGGTTTTGTGTGTTTTTTACAACTTTATTTATTTATTTAGTTTTCCATCACAAGAATACAGAAATCTGAATGTTGGAGTGGATATGACATGAGTCATCCTCCATCACCCCAACCTCCTTCCAGGTGACCAAAATCCTGGCTGTAAATTAAATGGTATAACGTAAAATTATAAGGACATATATATTCAAGAATAATGATATCAAAAATAAATATATGTAAACAAGTTAAGTAATAATGATAGTATTAATAAATCTGTAAACAATATATATCATAAGATAGATTGAAAACACCAAAAAGAAACCTGACTAGATAATTACACTCATGATATTAAAAGATATTCATAACCAATTTTAAGGGCATACATGACAGATGTAACTCTTAAGTCATCAAGAGTAATAATTACTGTCAGAGTTTCATGTGTTTCCCTTTCTCAGCCAGTGCATCTGTCAACAGGCGTGAGGATATCAAAATGATTTATGTCAGAGACCAGAGTTTTTTGTGTACGTACTAAGTAGTTTACTTTTTACAAATTCAATATTAGCATCATCTCCCAGATCCACTGACTGTGAAAACTTTTCTTGTAGCAATGTCTTTGATAATGTCCCTGCAGTCCAGTCTCTGGGTTAGGGGCCATATTTATAGACATTCTGAGAATACTCTGAGAGCTCCTGACTTAGCCATAAAATTTTAGTAAGGAGTCCCAGCTTAGAAGTGATTTAGGAAAGTTCTCAGGAGGTCCTTTTACACTGCCTGTTCAAGGTGGTAATGTCATGTCGTTATGCCGCCTTTCCACTCTGTATATAAGGTACGGTCGTGGAATGGGGAGGGCATGGGAGGTAGTAACAGTGTCTGTGTAAACAAGACAGATGGCAGAATGGGTGTGGTGTTTTGATAAGGTGTTATGAATGCGACACACCGTAGGAGATTTAAAAAGTAGCTGTTAGCAGTTAGCGGCTAATTCAAAGAACAAGAGCAACGGCTGAAAATGTTGCAAACTGTGAAAACAATGAGATTCAGGAGCTCTGTATTGTCTGAGCAGAGGACAAAATCAGCTGCCATATAACAGAGATGGTAAATGATTGTTATTGACAAGTTAATGCCATTGTTGATGTTTAGAAAGCGCTGCCAACGCATATATTTTGTGTCATACTAGACACCGACGCCATTGTGTTATGTCCTGCCGTCATGCCTCTTTTGATTGACACTCTGATGCTGAATGATGCAGCTGTTGTTTGGTTCTGTGTAAAAATGTAATGAAGGCATAAAGAAGGGACTTTGTAGCAGCTCTAGTGTGACGTCTGTGTGAAGAGTTCTCAGATAAACTTTGTGTGTGTGTTATCACTGCTGATGAAAGGTCAAGTCATCACTGCTTCACTGTTGCATTTTTCCTAATATCTTAGTGTTGTGATCATTTTATTTCTGGCGTTATAGCGTTGAAGTGCTGGATGGAAAATGTGTGTGTATCCCTAATTAGATCAACCACAAACATTATCCCTTTACGGTCTAATCTGTAGCATTTTATTTACTCACTGTTATTCAGTGTTTGGAGAATATTTCTCCTGTTTCTTTGTGCTTCCACTTTTTTTCCCCTCCGCTTAATAAACTCTTAAACATCTCCAAAGTCCTTCTCCCTACTCCCAACAGTTTCTCACCTAAGGGGCTTTGTGAATAACTTTTATCTTTACCAGGGCCTAGTTTTCACTTTAAGTGGAAAATCTTCGAAAACGTCAGAATTCTAAGAATTTTCTTCGAATTTCATCACTAGGAGCGACTCTTTGTACGAGGAAGCTTTGTGAGTAGGGCCCCAGGTTTCTCACAGTGGGGAGAATGATGACTCCATTGAGCCTTTTCCTGGCTCATCATGGAGCGCATGTAATTTTGAATAAGATATATTTTGCTGAATGGGCGCTCACCTCTCCAAGCACAGTCACCAATAATGTGAACTTTTTCTTTGCGGCTTTAAATATAGCTGTTGCCTCTTTTAGCTCCCTTCATTTTCTTGTTTTCTCCATACCCTGGTGTTTCCTCTTTTGAACCCCTGTTTTTTGGCAGAGGCATGTGACTTTAACTTTACATATTTACAACAGTGGCACATGTGTGTGTACACATCTGGCTCCCACTGTTATTCTGAAAATGGTTTCACTATAGCTGCAGAGGGTAATTTCAGATGACAAGTTGAAATGTATTTTAAGGATGAAGATAAGTTGTATTGTCAGTGATATAACTTATAACTAACTATATATATATTAACTATAATAACAGAATACCTGACCTGCTGTCGTTGGTTGAGTTTAACAGAATTTAACAGAGCTGGAGCTATTAACCATCAGATATCTTCAAAGTTTGTTTTGCTTCTTGTTGCATATAAAAATCGTTACCTATTTGGCCAGTAGTTGCAATGGATAGCATTTCTCATCTCTTTATTAATGCAAGATGCCCCAAGGTCTTCTTGCTGAGGAGGTCTGCTAAAACCTTTTCAGTAAGCTTTAAAAGATAAAAGTTACCCTCCCATTAATAGCCAAGGATACTCTACCATAGAAGCACTCAGTGTGGTGATCTGTGACTCTCTCTGCAGAGCCTGTGGCTATCTTTTGTTTGCCAAAGAAACCAGTGCATCTGTTGAGCTGGCAGACATGCAGTAGTTGTATTTAGCCTGAGGTCAACAGTATTTACCATTGTGGATTTTTGCAGATGAGTCTCCGAGATGAGCCTTTAAGTTACCCTCAGAATTCTTTGTCTTTTACGTTTTTGTCTTGTTCACAGTTTCAGTTATTTGGTTTTGTAACATATCTTCTGCTGCAGTGACGGATATAACCTCATACTGGCTCATGCTGTTGGGCCTGACTGTCAGCTGACTGCAGTGACTCTGCTCAGAGTTTGTGGGGCTGACCACAACTGATAAACTGAAACAAATTATCTGTACACTAACTTCTGAAGTGCACGTCAATGTTATGTAACCCCAGCCCCAGGTAGCTAATTAGTAGTGATTGACAATCGATTGGGGTGTTGTAGTACACTGGAACGGGGCCTGAGTTCGTCTGGATTTGGCGCAATATACCGGTAAAGACCTAAATAAGAATATGAAATAATTTGGCGGTGCCTCCAACAATATCTAGGAAGTAGCACAAATTTAGGTACTTCCCCTTTAAAGTGTAACTAACCTGTATTTTAAATAACCACAAAGTATTAACCTTATGATTAAAACACAGATTTAGTTTAACAGTCACAGTAATTTATTACACAATGAAATGTTATTCAAATTAGTTAACTGGTTCACTGTTGACCTTTAAATGTGTACTGGTAACAATGTTCAAAAACCAAACAAGGATCTCACAGTTTTGACCCACATTAACTCAGTGAAGGAAGGTGAAAATGAATGAAAATGACCATAAGCTAAATGTCCACAGCCCACACTCACACACACACTCACACCGGGCTATTAAAGAAAATGAAAAATAAAATGAAACGTTGCAGGCCCGGTCGATGCTTGTGAGCGGTGAGGCCAGAAACGAACGGCCGTTTCACTGGGTTACCAGCGCAAACTAAAAGAGCACGTGCAAAAGTACTTACAAATCCAACAGTCAGAGATGTGGGGGATGGGGAAAAGGGCAGAGGGCACGATGTAGTTTCAGCGGTCAGGATGAAGCAAGCAGCACCACGAGGCAGGAAACACGCTCTCAAGTACAGCAGCTACAGTCTCTCGCACGGTCCAGGGCTCTCCCGGTCCTCACTCTCTCCCTTATGGCAAATGTCCAGTCCTGAATCAAACAACTCCTTTTAATATCAGCACTATAGGCTAACTCATGGCGAAAACCCACAGTATGTAAACAACACTATTAGCACTTGCTAGCCGCAATGCAAAAGTTTACAAGGCTATGAGCATGCCAAGCTAACGGCAAGCAGCGATTAGCATTTTAGCTCGTTTTTACACATTTCAAGTAACAGTAAGTACATAAAACACATGAATTTACCTCTGGCAGCTTCTCAGAGTACACACACTTCAACCACGCGACGACTCTTCGTCAGTCTTGGGAGTTTAGAGTGCTTTTACTTTACTCTTACTTTATAGCTTACAGCTCTCGTGCTTGACGCCGATAAAATTATAATTGTCATCAAAGAGGCATACATTACAATCAGCTTTTTAACAATATAACCACTTGTAAAACATTACAATGAACTTTTTATTACTAGAAAATACGGGATGGTAGCAACACATGAACATAGACTCTAGTGTTTCTTTTTAAACAGACAGACACTGGATGTCTTTTAACTTTAAATACAATACAAATGCAAACAGAAAAACAATGAAATAAATGAGAGTAAAAAAAAATGCAAGTTAAATCATTTTTAAATGTAGTAAAACAACACAACACCAACGATGTCGCAGTGCACTGCCAGAGCCCACTGCATTATATTCAAGATATCTTTTAACTATATTCAGCATTTTTAAATCAGTTACTGGCCCATTCCCATAGTCCAAAAAAAAACCACATATGAAATGCTACTTTAATGTCAGTTCTGAAATGTCTCATTTCTGTGAGGCTGTCATGCAGTGGCAGGAGTAGAGGGGCCTTTACCTTTTTGTGCTTTTTGTCCTTTTATTACTTGGTCATACACCACTTTGTGAGGAGACTTAAAGTGCTGGAACAAATTGGTTCTGTTCTTTTGTGGTGCAGCAACGACCATGTAACACATATTACATACGACTGTAGTTTGTTCCAAGTCTGACTCCACGAAGTGTTTCCTCACCACAGGTTGTTTTACCTTTTTTGTCACCAAGGGCTCTTTTTCTTCCATTTTCTTACAAGTTCTACCAACAAAGTTTTAAAACAGCTGGAGAGGCGCCGCGTCGCGACTCACTGTTTTCAACTTGCGCTGAAACTCTTGTTTGGAGTCTATGGGAAGGGTGTGCTTGATTTACAAACTAAATTACATAATGTGAGCAACATTGGTAAAATAGTTTATTCTCAATTATCATGTTTTGAAAATCGCGAGAAGCCAAAATTGTAATTAAAAACAAAATGTGATTACTCGCCCAGCCTTACGATGCATACGACGTCTCTGAGGGCCTCCTGCCTTTCCTGTCCTGATCCACGTCTCTCTCACGTAGCTTTGAATTTTTAATTTTGTTTTTTACAGACTCAGTTTGCTTTCTTTTTTGAGATTGTATTTTGAGCTTTTAGGTCTGCCTTGGACAGGACAGGTCAAACGTGAAGGGGGGAGAGAGGGGGGATGGCATGCAGCGAGGGGCTGCAGGCCGGAATTGAATCCGCAGCGGCTGTGGCAAGGACTCTGCCCCTGTACATGGGCCATCTGATCTACTCACTGAGCTACTGGGGACCCAGTCAGTTTGCTTTCTTTACCTTTCCTTTGTTTCTCCTTTTTGGAGCCCTAATTGCCCCAGTGTATGTTGGTGCTCCAGCAGCATAAGTAGTCACTCATGTGACTCTACAGTAGCTTTGTCTAGAGACCAATCCTAGTGCAGGGGTGGACCAAACCATTTTGTACCTTTAAGGGGTGAGAGGTGCCTCAGAAACCTTCCACTATTTTTTTTAATACAAAGTTCAGTCTTTCAACCAATTTTCTACCTTTAGCGATTCTATATGGCTATTGTTGTTTATGGTTTTGTATGATTTTATTTCTTTTTTAATAGGTATGCATGATGAGTTTTTAATGTCTTTGCTCATGCTCAGCATCATTGAAAATAAGGATTTCACTCAAATGATTCCCCGAGTCTTAAATAAAGCCAATTTTAGTTTAGTTCTGGCACTAATTACTTAAAATAAAAAATTTGTAAACAAAACCAAACGTTTCATTCCAAGCTTTTTGTGGCCCTGTACCATTTGGTCCCCAGGGTAATCAGTCCCACTTTTCCCTCCACTACGATGCCACTGATGGCAGAACACGTCTGTTGCTGCTTTTTTTTCCCTGTATGATAAGCAAAATATTTTTTACTAGAGCTTTTAGCTGTGTCAGTAAAACCAACCTGTCGCATATAGGACATGGAAATTGTAATCCTCAGTCAAAGGTTACAACACCTGCCTCCAGAGGAAACACACACTGTATTGTGTAGTTGATACATTGACCCCAAACATGTAAAATAATGGTTCAACTGTTTTGCTGAATCTGACTGACCTTGACCTGCTGCTCTTTGTGACTACAGCAACACAATACAGACCCCTCCTACCCAAACGTGTCTTTTAAATTCAGTTTGCGGAGCATTCGGTGTTGTCCAGCTCATTTGTATTTGCAGGTGCTCCTCAGGGCTGAGCCATGATGGGACTGCAGAAAGCTGGAAGTCTTATCAGAGCTCATGACCCAGCAGTCTGTGGAGGCAGCTGCTCGCAACACATAGGATTAATTGTCGGATTTAGTTTCAGGATGCTTTGTGTCTATTTTAGAAACTTTCCTCTGCCTGAAATTAACAAAAAGACATATGATATGATCACTAAAGGTATCGTAATTCAGCAAGTGGAAGACTAGAAGTTGAATACCAGTTGGCTTACTGGTCTGCCAACATAAATAGCAAGGTTAATCATTTGTCCATGGTGGATTGTTTGCTGTGGTGCTTCACGTGAATACTTTAGAACAGGCTTTTTTGAGTCTGTATTGGTGATTAGCAACGTGTCGATAAATGAGGGCCTGTAATGCGAAAAAAAAAGTGTTTGTGCTTGAAAATATCGTACTGTTTTATCAATCCATAATTGCAGGAAGCATTGTTTTAGTCTGCATTGTTTTCGTCTTAATTCACTTCTATAAATAACCACATCTTAATGACGACAGAAGACTGCTTTACACGTTGTCGGCTCGGTAGTAACATCAATGAATGAACCGTTAAACAACCGTGTTGCTTTGCCGTTCTCGTTTATTTTCTCTAACTGAACATTTCACAATAAAGGCTTCACTTTCTGTTCATTCATCAAATGCAGGCTCGCTGCACAGGACAAATATAAAGATTTAGAGGTCGGAATATACAGGAACAAAGCAACTTCACATATTTAACAACCTCTTCAACATTACACTGAAACGTATTTCTCGCTGTATTGTAGAATGTCATAGAATCTAACAATAAAACAAACATAGCTGATAAATGGTGCTTACAGTCAGCCTGTCTTTCAGTGATGTAATGTGTGCTACATATATTCCTCAGCAAAAGGATCAAATTATATACCTGGAGACCTTTTATTGTAACAATAAACTGGTCAGTCTCCTGTCAAACTGCATTTTCCTTTAAAGCGACTTGTGATTTAAGTAACAATATCTTTAATGGTCTTGAGTTTTATTTCACCATTCCTTCTATATTGTAGGTTTTTTAGTTGGTTTTTCAAAGGAAACATCTTTTAGTGCTTCAGGAGATAGGTAATGTTGCTAGGTGACACACACATTTATAAAACTGCAGCTGTAAAAAGAAATCAAGCTCAATATGGAGAGAAAAAGCAGAAGGAGCTGTGTGCACTGTGTGTCTATACCACAGACCAAGAGGTGCTGCAAGACGAATGTATAACGAGAGAAAATAAACCACAGATTTTTGTGGTTGTGACCGCACACTCAGTCCGTAAGAGCAGATGATCAAGGAACTTTTATTAACGTTGGCACGAGCAATGTGTTTCGCTCTGCAAAGGAGACAAAAAGTGACACAGTGTGATACACCTCTTTTCTTTCCTCTTTTTCTCTCTTGGCTCTCTGCAGCCACACGGTCACAAATAGTTAATCAGATGTGACTGCAGAATGAACCTTTCACCTGGGTTCATGTGTGTGCAGCTTGGCAAAAGGCAGCCCATCTCATTGTTTAAGCGAGGTGGATAAATAATTGGTCGGGATGTGCCTCCGGCGTGCCAATCATCCCGCTGACGTGACACAGTGACCCTGCCACCTGGCTGCTGCCGTGCACGGGGCTCGACCTGTGCCAGTCACCGGGTCCAAGGCTCATTAGGACACACCAGAGTGTTTAAGCCATCATAAAAAAAAAAAAGTAGGTTATTTATATAACTCCAGTTCACAGCGTAGGAAGGAATGAGAGAAAAATGAGCTTTTGCTTTAATATACAAAGAATTATTAACACAGAAGGCATACTGATTGCATATTAGCTGCATTTTTAATGTAAGCAATAACTTTAAAATTATTAATGGCTGATTTTCAATTATGAATGCTACAGTGCAAAGGGAACTAGTGATCCCAAAATGACAGAAAAACAAAAACCTTATGGATATGTATTATTTTTTTCATCATTGAGGGAGTGGGTATATTTAAAATAATACACATTATATAGAATAATAAAACAGGACACACAGTTTGACCAATTTTAATCTTTAAAGAGGACGGCACAGGAAATACCCGCACACCAATTATGTGTTGGATGTTCTAAATAAATAAAAATTTTTTGCATTGATCTCAGCCTGTGGACCTTTTTTGTGGCTGTCCAGCCCAGTTGTATTGGTGTGCGGGTATCTCCTCTGACATCCTTTCTTTGTTGTCCATGGCACAAACGCACCCAAGGTAAACTTTTTTGATGCCCTATCTAGGTGTCACAGCAGTTCTAGATCTTTATAGAGGAACACCACCTAAATGAATAATTCCAAAATGTTATTTCCATCGCCTAAAGGTTCAATCAATATTTGTGAGCATGAGCTACCCTCTCTCAAAGCCAGAAACCAGAAAAGTAAGTCTCAAACTTGTGATGTCAAGTGTAAAGTCTGGAGCTTCTCCATAGACAATGAACTGGGACTGAATTTGAGACTGACCCAAATGAGCTTGATGAGGTCATGTTTACCAAAGTGTTTTGTTTCTTAGGCCAGTGTATTTTTTTAAGTCTTTGCAATGGGAGTGCTCCAAAGTTATACCATGTGACAAAAACCAGTGTGACAAGACGCTGAGTGTCTGTACTGCGCTGCATGTTCGGCCTTTTTTCTGAGTGCCAGAAGATTAAAGATGTTGAACTTTGGGTAAAATGGCGTGCTCATCACTGTCACTTTTTACCCAGCTATCCTATCACAGTGGAGGAAGGCTGGAACAAATACGTAAACCCAACCCAAACAGACAAGTGGGCCTATTTCCACTTGCCATTTGTCTTGAGCCTTGACGTCATCCAGAGCAAGAACTCTACCTTTCTCTGATGTTTTTACTTCGGCAGATATTCTGTATCATAGCAACCAGACGCAACCAAAACGTCTCAGCTGAAAAGATGCTGCGCCTAGAAAATGCTCTCAAGCACTCCCAGCTGAGCATTTCCTGGGGAGCGCCTGGGAGTTTTTAACTGGGAAAACAAATGCATTGGTTGATACAGCCCCTTATTCGATTGTAGAGTTTTAGGTTCTGAAATAGAAAATGTACCCATATACTGAGATCACTCCCCTAAGTGCCCCCAGTGTCATCTACATCATCTTTCCCAATTCATTGTCTATGGAGTAGCTCCAGACTTGATGGTATCACAAATTTGAGTTTTAGCACTTCAGTTTTTGGATTTAGGAGACAGTTGTTCATGTTTACTCATATTTTTTGGCTGTCTGAGACCATGGGAATCATGTGTACATATTTTGAAAATGGGGTATTTACCTTTAAGGAATACAGATTTCCTTTGAGATAAACCTCAGTAGAAACCTTGAGACCAGATTGTACAGTACAGCTCATATTTTCTTTACACTCCTTGCATGCTAATAATTTATCCACTGCATCAGTGCGCCTCAGTGCCTTCACAGCAGATGATGAATTACTAAATATTCCTCTTTGATTTCTGACTTAATAAATCGATATCATACTGTATTATTGTCTCATATGTCAGGATGGTGGTATTTGATAACATGCTCGCTGTGATCATCAGAATATGTCAGCTTGAAATATCTCCCTGAGTCAGACTTAGCATTTACCCTTTCACCAGATATATTTCTGTTATCTGCCTTGTATATTGATGCAGCAATGGTACAAACGCACACACACACACTCACACCACGAAAAATTATTCATCTTCCGTGATGAGAGCCACCAAGCATGCCATCGGTAGTGAAAGTGGCAGGCTGTCAGGCAGCCTTCATCTTCCTGTCTATGGAGTCTTCCTAAATCAAGATTGATTTGCACCTTTGTGCTTTGCCTTTCATTATGGATCTGTGGCCGCACCACGTGGGAGGTTTGGGTTAGCTGTCTGCATGCTGAAGCAGTGGGAGGGGACTTACACCTACTGTACAAAGGGTAAATGTGATGAAAGAAATTAATGGATTTAAAGGAATAGTCTTTTATATGTACAGAGATTTAACAAAAACCAGTGCTCACTCATACTTAAACAACAGAATGGGTCCATTTCCACTGACCTTTAAAACAACATGTATGACCCTCCCCAAAACTACATATACTATCATTCTAATTGTTGTAGATGAAAGAAATCTGATGGCTCTTGCGTGGGCCCTGGTAAGGTTTTATTTGATGATTATGATATGAAAACCATTACTGTAATTGCTACAGTTTACTCATACAACCTATTGTTCCAAAGCTATGCCCCTTGGTTCGACTGATATGAACCATGTCAAGATACAAATATCATAGCAGGTTAATAAACGATTCTGTCAGACAAAAAACAAACACCTGTGAAGCCTTATTATAATCCACAGATCAATATTATGCCTTCAAAAACGTTGCTCACACAGTCTTTATACACTCCCAAAGGTCCAGATGATCTAAATCCAGCAAAATATTTAGTCCAAACACATTATTACATCTATAGATACACACAAACTTCTGTTGCAGTTTCAAATTTGGAGTTTCAATATTTCTTCACATATTATCCATAATTTCTTCAGTTTGCATGTAAATATGACTCCTTTTATGAACTCTGACCTTTTGATTGACACCTCACTTACGCCAATAGGAGTTTCCATACTGGTAGTCTAGGCTTCAATAAGCAACAAAGGGCTGTGTTGAAAGAAGTGCCTGCCTTACTTCCTTTGGCCTCAGAGCCAATCAATACCCAGCGATTAGCCTGATGGCTTATTGGTCTTGTAGTCAGTGACACTCCTCACATTCACGGGAGACATCGACAAGATTATAAACAAATGGCCCCTGTGTTGTCTTAAGGGAAAAAAACAGTCTTTCTTGTCAATTTAGGTTTTCTAGAAGTGTTCTTGTACACAATAAGCACCTAAATAGACGTTTCTGTCTGTGTTGATTAGTTTCTCACCCATAATCACACATTCAGTACATTGTTTCAAAAGTGTTTGGGCAAAACCTGAGAAAAACATTACAGTAGATATTGTGGTATCTACTTTGAATTTGGACGAGATGAGACTTCATGATATGACCCCATTATATTTTTCAGCTAATGCCTCCGAATTCTAGTCATCTGCAGCATCTTTTTTCAAGTAGATATTCAGACGAAGATCAAAAAAACTTTCAGTGTGTTGAGACTTGTATACCTTAATGAGACCGTGAATGAGCATGCACTAAATATGGAACAAGAACAGCTTTCAATTCACACCTTAAATGTTTTAGGTGAATTAGGTCAATTTTACAGAATGCTATTAACCCTTTATGACCTACAATCTTTACATATTTATATGCTGTTCTGCCATTTTTGGAGTAGTTAAATATGCTATCCATCAATACAACCCTCATATCCTAAATTTTTGATATTATGTATGGACTTATGTCCATACTAATGAAATTAATTGATAAAAAGTGCAATAAAAAAATAAAATTGTTTTTTTTTTTTTTACACATATTTTTCTAAATACATGCAACAAAGTCAATTCATGCTCACAGCATAATGATGCTTATTCCAACGTAGGAAGTGCTGTGAATACCTGTGGTCTGGATTATGACATTTTTGTTGTGAGCGCTTTTTACTGGATTTCTACAAACCCATTAGTGCAAGGAAACAGCGCTCGATGCGATGAATGCATGATATGTTAGTGTAACTCCCCAAGTTTTATATGCAAATAGAATTATTGCTCTATCGTATTTGGTTGCAGTTCTACCGGCATTTAGAAGTAGATATGCAAACTGCGTCCATAACATTATGAAACAGTCGTTGTTACATCATAAAACTGGTTAGGTTAGGTCTAAGCAACAAAACTAGGTGGTTAGGTTCAGAACATCATGGTTAGGCTGTAAATGAGTACTTTGGTCACAAATGTAATGTCACGTGACAGACACCACCATCATATGCTACACATACTACGCTACGTTGTTATGAAAAGAAGTCAATGTTGACTTTGGACCATGAATACCAGTCTCCTGTGTGAAAGTCCTGTGCTTGTTTGAAACATCCACATTGGTCACTGCTTGCACAGCCAACCGATATGGCTGACAACAACACCTTGCAATAAGGTGAAATAATAACTGTGTGTTTCAGAAATATGTGTTTCACCTTTGGTGTTTGACCTTGCTGCCTTACTGTTCCCACGGGACAGTTAAACAGACTTGCAGCTGAACAAGCCCCAGTAAGGCTGTTCTTTGTAGCCAGATTTTAGTGCACCATTCTTGGCTGGAAGCTGCATTTGACATCATCTTTTTATTGTGTTCCGGCTGCATTTTATGAAAGACGTAACAAAGTTCACTCTCTGGAGGGATGTCGGTTCTGAAAAGCTGAGGATGCTGCAGGAAAGATCTGACAGCCTCTTTCAGTCATTTCCTGGGATTCAGCAGAGATCAGAGGCAACAGAGAACAGTGTTTCTGCTATGTTACAAATAGATTTCTTAACCTCAACTCCAGGTCAGCAGTCTGTTGTCATAAAAGTGCAGCTCTGTTTACTCAGACGTATAGATTCACTCCAGTTGTAATAGGCACAGCATTTTCAGATAGGCAGAGCTGCAGTGTCTAATAATGGGCTGTCTGCAGAAGAAAGACCGCTCTGTAAATGATCTTATTTCAACACACCACAAACCACTACGCTGTGTGCCAAGATGGCACAGTGGAGGAAATATGTGAGTGTGCAATTCTCACTCCATTCTCACCAAGAAATCAGGTTGTGCCATTGTTCTGTGATTCTTATGCTCCTAAGCAATGTTTAGAAACGCCCTTGATTCAGGTTCAGGAACAGGTTGCATGCACAGACGGGCTGCCAGCTCCAGCAACTGACTTGTTGTGTGAGACAAAGTGTGAAGTAATATGTTGTGACCAGAATCCTGGTCAAACTGGTAATTCACTCGAATCTCACAGAGAAGAGAAGGGGCCGAGAGGGGACAGTGAAGGAGAGGCGAGGGCAGCGGGTTAAGAGATGAAAGCTGAGGCTCCTTTCTTCTTCTGCTTTGTATCAATTTTTCACTTTGTTCTCAGTCGTTTCTACACGTCTCCTCTTCCTCTGTGCAGCTCTCCTGATCTCTACCATTTTACAGTCTCGCCTCTAATCATCTCATCGCCTTCAGCCTCGCTGGTGTGAGGGCAGACGTTGCCGGCAAGCTTATACACAAAGCACAGGAAGTTACTCCAGTGTAAAGAAATACTCTCAGTGGCGTAATAACAGCACCCTCCTCATTGTAGTAGGAGTTGAATGATCCTCTTTGATGGGATGAGTCAGCTGTGTTACAGACATTTTCCTTTGCTCTTATTGCATAAATGAGAAACTGAAATTAAGGTTGCCATAACCGTCTCTCTCCCTTCCTCTCTCTTTCTCTCCCAACCCCTTCATCCTCTCTGACTCACAGGAAACAAGATGGAAGGATTCCTCGTATCTCTGATGAAGTAGAGCCCTCACTAGCACACTCCCACCCTCCATTTCCTCCTCCCTCACTTTCAAAGGTAACACAAGACTTTGGGCCTGCTGCTGTTTTCTTCTCTATTAAGGTCTGCGATTGGTGCAGCTGCTGGAATCAGATACTGAGACAGTGCCAAGAATCTGATCTGAGAAATGTGAAACCGAGAATTTTACCATGCCTAAAATTAAAAGTGATCATCATAATTTTCCACACACTCTCTAATACGCTCTCTAATACAATCAATATAAGTGATCAGGGCTTCATTAGTAAAGGGACTTGCACTCTTTCTAGTCCTCTGACCACTCACAGCTCTTTTACACTACACAGTCACATTCACCCATTGTTGGCCGAGGCTACCGTACAAGGTGTCGCCTGCTACTCCATTTATGCATTTACACGCACTCACAATTTACAACATCTTGCCCAAGCGTGCCTCAACATGTGGACTGGAGGAGCTGGGTAATAAATCGCAGATATTCCGATAAGTGGATGACCCAGTCTTCTGCCTGAGCCACAGCCTCAGCCACCCCAGTTGAAGTTAGACAAATCAAGCAGGTATAGGAATGATTACAGCGAGCGAAATCACAAGCATGGCTTACTTACTGGTGCACTTGAATGGAATAGAGCCAATATTAATGTTGTTAGTTACACGTGTATTTCCTGTTATGACATCTCAAAATGGCTGCCGTGAAAAAGGTCTGTCAAGGACATTACATTTATCCAATGAAGGATGGTGAATACTCAAAAGTGGATATTCCAAGTGAGCCATAGCCTGACTGGTGTATTTAAAGGATGAGTCTGGCTAATTTCTGTATTTTTGTAATTGCTAATAAATTCCATGAAAAGACCAAAACCAATCTGAATTATCTTACCAACAATATTCTCTACTTGCAGAATGTAGTTTGAGTCATATCCAGTTTACGAACTGCATTACTTTCTTTGAACTCCACAGTAATGTCACCTTCACCCACATCCTAAGTGATTAAAGTTACAGTACAATTACTTCACTTTTCACAGTTAGCTTTGTACATATATTACCATTATTGACCATTCATTTTTGTATATAGTGTATATATAATCCCTTCAGTGTCTTTAAAAAACAAAGTTAGCCTGTCAGCTAGCTTAGCAGGCAACTTAATTGAGGAAAAACACTGTCAAATTAATCAGTCAGCTCTTCGGAGCTTTACTGCTCACTTTTGCAAGATCATACATCAGTCACTTTAATTTTTGCCAGCTCTTCCAAGCACCAAATGTAACAAAGAGCCTTCACGTTAGCTACGCCCTGAAAAAACAGTCTAACACTGGTGCTCTGATTGTCACTAATGGTTATCTCTGAGACTGAGGTGAGCAAAAACACCACATAAAGAAATAAAAAATAATGTACAAAGGTAACTGTGACTGGGGACAGAGGTGTAACTAACTTAAGAATAGAAAATCATTTAAGCAAAGGTAACGTTACTGTAGCGTTAACAAGAAGTAAACAGACGTGCAGTTTGCAAAATGGATATACATCACACTACATTGTGCAGTGAAAGAATTGCCTCTGAAGCTAAAGCCTACAGTTATCTACCCATAATTACTATTATTTTTATTACTGTTATCAGAACTTTCTTTAATTTATTTGTTGTCTCTTGTTGGATTTTTGGATTTTCTTTATTCCATTTTAATCTTTTTGTTTTGTTTTTATTGTTACGTGTTATGTATGGTTATATGCTATGCACTGTATTAAGAGTATGTGCCATAGTCAGCTATGCTGCAGCTAACAGGGATCCTAAATTAAGCTAAACTAAGCTAAGCTAAGCTAAGCTAAACTAAACTAAACAGTCAATTCCTCAGTGTCACTGACCACAGTTGTTGTTGTACATCTACTATGGGGGAACGTGTGGCCATAGGTGGCACTGTAGGTCCTTATGTGTCCATATTCACTAGCACACTAAATATCCGTCAATTGGTGTCTAAAAATGCTACCCAACACCTGCTTAATTTACACCAGTTTGAGTAATGTTTGCTAAAAAAAAAAGTAAAATAACTGAGATTTAAAATAAAATAAAAAAATTAAATATTTGTGGCCCATTTAAAACCAAAAAAATCAAGTATGTCAGGAACAAGTCTCAATTCTTTCCCAGTGTCATACTGGTACCCTGTAAACCTGAGAGGTAGACAAATGCTTTGTCTTTTTTTTTAATTAGGTTTTTTTATGGGATTTGTTGACAGTAAGAAAAATATAAAAATGCAGCCTAACTGTGTGAAGCAATAGGCCAGATCAGTATTCTGTTTTATTTAGGATTAGTCCAGTTCACAGAGTTATTATCGGCGCTAGAATAGCATTACCAGGCCATCCCTACCTTCGGTGCATCTGTTCATTTTAATTCCCTCCTGGTTTCCCTCCTCTTTTTTCGCTCATCATATCCTTCAGCTGTTACACCAGGTGAAAGGTGGCTCTAATGCCTCCCACCCCTGGTAGCTGTTGGCAGCTTGTTGTGGAGCTGACGGAGGAGTCTGTGCCCTCTGTCACACTCTTCCGGGACAAATATAGATCTGCAGCAGTTGTTCCTCTCTAATACATACCATAGAGAGCACATTGCTATTATTTTTGTCACACATGCTGTGGAAATTCAATTTATAAGGGAAAAATAATATGGAGTTATATATGGAGCTGCACTGATTGGACTTTCTATGTGAAATATGTAGCTGGCTTTATGTTGCAAGTGCCAAGGGGAGTGTGTGTCTGCAGTGAGAGGAAGGTGTCATTTTTACTGTACATATATGAGGTTGTAGGTTGCACACAATAGGGTTGTTAAAGCCAAGAGCTTAAACAAGACGGCAACACTTTATAGTTTTATTGCTGCTAGTGGTTGAAGTTAAAAGCTATTTAAGTAAATCAGCCAAGTGTTTCTGAATAGAGCAGAGCTGGCATGATAACGAAAGATGAATCCACATAGTGGAACTTGGACAGGAGAAATGCAGAAAATACTTCAGATGAAGAACATTAAACTGAATTTTGTATATTGACAGATGCTGCAATGGTCTTTTTAATTAGACGCATACTGCTCTAATACACTAATGTTGGTCTGTAAGTTACAGAGGAACCTTTGCATAAAGATGAAGCTACAGAGCTGCTATCTGAGTCTGCTCTGATGTGGATATGTAAAAGTTTACTTCTGCAAATCAGACACCTCGCTTCAGCATGTTATAATGATGTGTTCAGAGCTGATGGCCTGGAGGTTTTTAAGCTGTGATTTCAAGCTTGATGAACATACAGGAATTACTTTACCAACAAAATCACTGATTCATCTCGTCCTGCTCATGAAGATTCATGAGTGAATATCACAGATATTCCTACATTCATTTTGTTTTAAAGCGAAACTCCACATTTACAAATCAAAGTCAGTTTACAGGCCTAGAAAAGTACTGAACTAGAGGGGCACTCAGAGAACTCAGACCTCCGCCAATGCCAAATGCCCTATCTCGCCATGTTAAAGGTGCAATATACGAAACTCAGAGCATTGATTTCACAGCAAACCACTATTATTTATGTGCCCGGATAGCTAATCCTCACCGCTCTGTACTGAGCACTATCTGGGCTGGACATGCACAAGAAAGTGGTGCTCATTTGGCATTTCTCATACCTGCCTGCATCATCACACTGTTAGAAAATGTGAATTTAAATTTAAAAAAATGTGCTCCTCATCTCTGCTGGAGGCTGCATTTGATACTACTTGCATTGCACACCTGAATCTCCAAATCACCTCTTTGAGGTGAAGTTGCATTTGAGGTAATGTAGGCATCAGGCTTTGAGCAGTTGGGAGAGGTTTGCTGTCAGGGTTTCCTGCCTTTTCTTGGCTGTCCAACCATCCATCCATCCATCCATTCATCCATCCATCCATCCATCCATCCATCCATCCATCTTCATCCGCTCATCATATCCGCTCATCATGGGCTAGGTTGTGGAGGCAGCAGGCTGAGAAAGGTACTCTAGATGTCCCTCTCCCCAGCAACACTTTCCAGCTCCTCCCAAGGACCCGAAGCGTTCCCAGGCCAGCTACAAAATATGATCCCTCCAGCTGGACGTGCCCACAATGCCTCTTACGGGAGGTGCCCAGTAGGCATCCGGAACAGATGCCTGAACCACCTTAGTGGGACCTTTTTGATTCAAAGGAGCAGCGGCTGTACTCCGAGGTCCCTCCAAATGTCTGAGCTCCTCATCATATCTCTAAGGCTGGCCCTGCCACCCCACAGAGGAAACTTATTTCAGCCACTTGTATCTTCAATCTCATTGTTTCGGCTACTACCCAAAGCTTATGACCATGGGTGACGATGAGAACATAAATGGACCGGTAAATCAAGAGCTTTGCCTTCCAGTTTGGCTAACTCCTCACTACGACAGTCTGTTGCAACTGCAGCATCACTGCTGATGCTGCACTAAACTACCCATCTCATGCTCCATTTTACCCTCATTCGTGAACAAGACCCCGAGATACTTGAACTCCTTCTCTTGGGGCTGTAACTCCCTCCCAGCCCGGACAGGGCAATCCACCGTTTTTGGACCACGGTTAAGGTTAAAATGAATCCCGGATTTCTACCGAGAAGAGCTTCCTGACAGAAATCCCTAATGGCAATCTTCTCCCATGTTTTGATCTTTTTGTTCAACCTGTCCTTCACAAGTCCAACAAGGTTACAGGAGTGCAATGCTAAATTAGTGGAGTACTCTTCCGGATTTCATTAACCTGCTCACCTTGTCAAGTTAGCAGTAATAGATGAGCACTAATGAATCCAGCAGCTTTATGCTGAGGGTTCAAGAATCTTTCTCAAGTCCTTGATAAGGCAGTTAGTGATAATAATGCATTACACATACAAATGCCCAGAAGATGTTAATCAAAATGCAAGAGCTGCTTCGTGTTATAAGAAGAGTTACAGTGTGTCTTTGTCTGAACTGATTGTTCACTGCTTCTGCCAGACTGAGGACAGAAGGAGATCTGCTCCAGAATACAGAAAACTCAGCAGCAGTTCTTTGGACCTTAACCTCTGTGGCAATCAAGCGGCTCGTCTGAGGCAGTGATGGGTTGGAGAGGGGGGCCATCTGTGTGAACTCCATTTGTTTCCCCCTCCAGGCCCCAGTGGCCAAAGCAAGGTCAGGCTAGTCTCTAGAGCCGGACCTGATGAATGAACCCCGATGGATTTTCTCTGGCTGAAATGATAGGCTTCTGTGCCCATTGATTGACTCTCTTTGAAGTTTAGTTTTCCATTTTACTGTATTGCCTTTGAGGATGCGGCTCGCCCAAAAGAGCATAAATGGAGGGCCGGGGAGTGAGTAGGCGTGGGGATATTGCTTTGGATGCAAATCATTGACAATTTGTCTGTGGATATTCAAATGGGGCTCTGGCTGCGAGGAGTTAATGAAGTACTGGACTCAGAGCTTTACTCCTCAGTTTGCAAACTGAGTAGAAAGGTCTAGACTGTATGGCCCATGGATTTAATACCGCTCATATGTATTCACTCACATACTGTATTTTGACTCACTCAGCCATTCAGCCAAGTCAGTCAGTCGATCAATGAATCAGTTAATCAGTCGGCTTCCTCTCTCACTCATGCACTCCCACTATCTCTCTTTCTTAGACAAACACACACGCACACACACACACACACACTGCAATTGCTGGTAATCAACTCAGAGAAAAAGAGATGTGTATCTCTCAGCCCCTCCGGCATTCAAACAGTGATGGTGTATTCACTGCAGCGGCTCCATATTGTCTCTGAGGGCAGGAGACGAAACGTGAGCAGCTTAAAAGATTGAAGTCTGAAAGGTCCAGCGGAGACACTTCCAAGTCAAACCTGTGATTCCTTTCACTTATTTGTTGCTGATCTTGGTCTTGTACTCTACATGTTGGCTCACACCACACACTGTAGTCACCAGGACCAAGCAGGCCTGTACAACAGCGGGTCGACTTTCCCAACAGCTTGAGCTGAGATGTCGCACTCACAGCTTCACAATCAGTATGCTTCATGACTGAAACAATGTCAGTGTTCATAGTGTGAATCTGAATAGCAATTGATGTCTCCCTCACGTTTTGCCATCATGTAACAATTATACATGATTATCAGGCAAGTGTGTAATTAGTATTCAGCTCTCCTCTGCAAATGTTCTCAAATCCCAGTTTGGCATTCAGCTAAAGCCTGTCTAGACCTGAGTAAACAGATCACCAGTAATGAAATGCAACCTCAGGACGAGACAGTGTTTAAAAGGCAGACCCACTCCAGTGCAGTATCAGTCTACTGAAAGTTACCTCTGTCCATAGAAAATCTGTATTTTGTGCACTTTAATTCAAACCATGTAACCTCTGCTCCTTGTGCGTACTTACCATCGATTTCCCTCAAGGGAAATCAATGCAGACGTGTAGCTGACAGTGTTTATCTTCTATAACACAATGAAAAACGCTTAACATATATAAGGAGAATCTGTCCTCTTGAAAGCTTTCAGCAGTGTTTTTTTTAAGTAGGTCAGTGTTTTGTTGATATCTGATGTTGGGCCTGATGGAGAAAGCTGCACAGAAAAGACTCTGCTTTCACAGAACGACAGCTCCCCTTTCCTCCCACAGAGCTTCCCTCGTCTTTTTTTTATCTCTCTTTCCCTCCCTCTGTCTTCCCTTTTCTCTTAGGCTCTCGTGTCATACTAGTGCTTAACTATGCACAGATGATTTCAGAGGTGCTGAAGTTGGCTAAGTCCCCCATCAGGCTGTGGCATCTACACATGCAGGGAGCTGGGCTGCTTGCCTGTCTGTCTCACATATCTCCCCTGGTGGAAGTGATAACACGTGGAGCTTTCACATTGTTGTTTTCTCAGCAAGGACGTGATGCAGTGAAAAGTGCCTGATGCAATCCCATGTGGAGTCTCCGGAGTGCACTACTCATTATTAACAGATAAGCTTGGTATTTTTCAGCCTGGACACTCTTTTCCCATGTTTCTGCGTCTGCGTGACTGATGTGAACTACTATGTTTTAAATACGTCCAGTATTGAGTGAGAGGGCTGCAGCTGGCAGCGGCAACACAGCCTGCCATGCAACAACTTGGAGCATGTTTGCAGTAATCTACATCCACTAAAAGTGCTTGTTTCTGCCTCAGATTGTTATTATAAGCACCTCACAACATTATGGAAAGGTCCCTACAGAGTTAGACCTTTTTATTAAGAAGAAGCAGCCCTTGCGAAACCCACCAAACTCCATTTAAGTAAACAGTAATTTAAGCTTGTATTAAGCCATTATATTTTCACATCTAACTGAGTGAATTCAGGGTTTATTTCAACCAAACCAGGAGGTTTGGAGGTTGTTGAAACAATGGAAAGACAAACCAAGACAATTGTTATGAGTTTTATTTTGTCTCTATCAACTTTGAATGAAGTGTTTTCTATGATAATAAAATTCGTGTTTATTTAAATGTAGTCTGGTAGGTTAGGCATTCGCAATTTCGGGGCTGTTTCTGGTTAAACAAAAAGGATCTTACTCATGAACGAAAGGTCTGTCTCTGAGTTCACTTGCTTTGGTCCAAATCAAAGACTTATTTTGTTACAAAGTTGTATAATTGCCTAGAGTTGGTTCGTGCTCTCACGGCAGCATTTACAAGCGGATCAGATAAAATGCCTTGGGTGAGAGAGCTGCTCTTGATTGGTCAGAATTTCCATGCAGGAAAAATCCAGGAAGTAAACAAAACGTTGAAGAAGAGTACACTTGCAAGATAAATGTGACACTTTGTAATGTCACAATGGAGGGACAACTACGCAGGTTGATTTTAGCGCTGCTCATCGTGGACTATATTGCTGTCATTGTTCATTTGAGTCAAAGCATACAGTTTGAAAACGAGGCGTGGCTCCAACTAGAAAACAATGTTTTGATGCATTGGATGTGCTGAATGTGCATATTAAGGCAGTACAGGAGGAGGCGCACATTAATAATCCTCCAGGACTGTAACATGCTCATGTTTAACCCAAACAATGTGTCATGTGACTGCATTTGGTTCGGATCAAGGTCGGAACACGTTCTCACCACAAACGAACCGCATCAGAATTCGGTTGTTACTCAAGCGAGACCACCTCTTCAAGAAGGTCTCGGTCCGGTTGTTTTGGGACACACCCGAGTGCGATTGCTGTGTTCACACCTACCCAAACGAACCGCACTTAGGGGGCAAACAAACTTGAGTTTGACTGAACCGAACCAAATAGGGCAGGTGTGAAAGCACCCCTAGACTCAAAAGCATGAGAAAATAGGGTCCAGGTTGAAAAAATACAAAACTTACTCTTGGACTTTTCTCATTCATTCATAATGTCAGCTTTATCTTATCAAGCAATGATTGTGAAAAAAAAATCTCAGCAAGACAAGTGTTGACAATCTGTGTGAGTGCTTGTAGAGGGAATGTAGCACATGACAAACAGCTCACAATCAGCACTGCAGGTATAATTAACCTACTTCTCAACATGTGCTGTAAAAGGCATCGTATCAGAAACTGTAAAGTGTGCGGAAACTTCTAGGTTTGTCCTCAATTGCCTTTGAGGTAAAACAAATGCCAACACTGACCTGTTTTCATGTTTATGTCTGGCTGTCTGTATGGAGCTGAGAAGTGTTTCTCACAGGGAGGCTTGGGAAATGCAAGATGAAAGAAAAGAGGAAGAGAGTAGTCTCATATTGTGCTTTAACAGAAAAGAGAACTGTGCAGTTTTCCGTCTGTCTACATACATACAAGTGTATTTGCATTAAAAAGAGAAGATAGTTGTGCACAGTGCGCAGGGAGGGGAGAAACATTGTTCCTCCCTTCCTCCTTACTTCCTTCAGAACAGCTGTGTGTGTCTACGGCAGGGTGGAGTAAGGGGGGGGCATAAAAAAGAGGAAGGAAGGGAAATGATATTCTCACACTACAGCTTCAGACTTTTACCTCACACAGTGCTGTATGGATTCTGATTGACAGCTATCAAGTTTTCTCTCCTAGTGTATTGCCTGAGCGACAGTGAGTGTGAAGTGTCATTGTCAATCTCGCCTTTCTCCTCGTGGCTGACAGTGACATCAACACCCTCGCTCTTGTCAGCTTGCCTGCATCCGTACTTGTGGGAATGATGACTGAGCTCAGGATAGCTAAGAATGCCTTATTGGACGGACTGAACAGTCCCCCCAGTAAGTCTTTTCTCAAGAGACGATGCCTCAGTGATGTGAGTATTTTTCACTTGCTGGAAGTGAGAGATTCTTCTCGCTCTAGTTATTGTTGCTTGTTTAATTCTTAAGGTAGCTCAGAGACAGAAATATAATATGTATTTGGTGCTGCAGGACAATAGATATTGGATTTTTGTACACTGTACAGATAGATACATGCTCCGCTGCCCTGGGATCTGTTTTTAGCCCCATACAGATCAACTGTGTTTGGGGAGAAATTGCCTACAGCAGAGACTTTTTTTTCTTTTTTAACCTAATGATAGTATGCAAAATAAAAGTAGCAAAGTCTGCAGTGATGCTGTTTTTATTAGGACATATGTCTACATAGCTATGGTTCACGTTCTGCTGCACTAAAACGGCTCCCCCACAATCCAGGAGTGCACCGCCTCCCATCCTTCTCAGGAGAGATTCGGCACTGATGTGGTTACTATATGGTTCACTGATAATCTGGTCAGCATAAGACAATGTTTGTTGATGTTTGTTTTGCAGTCAGGAGAGCAGTATCTCCCCGAATATCATATGGCACTGTTTATTTTCACATGCAACAATAGACTACAGGCTGCACCTTTGGCTTTATGAGGTCAGGGTGTGTGTTTTTGTGAAAGTGTGCTTTTACGGCGGGCAGTAGGTGTATGTTTAAGTATGTTTTAGCACATGCACGTGCAAAAATGTTTCTATGCATGCACGTGTATGCTTTCCTGTGGTTTTGTGTGTGTGTGTTTTGCGCATCCTGCAGCGCCCCTCAGTAAATTTAAGCTGTCATGTGGAAACATCAGCTTGGCACTTCAGTCCACTTGTGTTACATGGTGAACAGAGGGCTCACCCCACAACAAGCACTGCCGCCAGGGCTGCTGCGATCCTCTTCATCTCAGGTTTGAGCTGCTTAAAATCCATAACGTGGCCTCTGCAGATGTGAAAGCATGCCTGCGGGTGTTTTCTTGTACTTTAACCTGAAGCAGTACCTCAGCTAATTGGACAAAAAAGGAAATGATGTTCTGCGGCAGTGCATGGTTCAGGTGTGATTATAAATTTAAAAGCTGGATTGAAGCCTCTTTGTTTAATGAGCACTTCTGGTGTTAATACACCACCTGGATTCAAAACATCAAGATTGACATAAAACCCAGTTGCCAGATAATCCATGCTCATTTATTTTTGTTTCCTGCCTTGCACACTTTGTATCTGCTTGTTATCTGATAGGTTAAGTATCTCATTCACACTTGTGTGACTGTGTGCTTAAGACGCCCAGCTCCTAGTGTCTTCCAGCTAATTTTGCCATTGCGTGCAGTCAGATGAGCTGTTGGCTGTAGCAACAGAGAGAAACACCATGGAGCTTTGAGGCTCATTTTCCCCTAAGAGTTACTTGTTTACAGTGTGTTTGTCTTAAAGCGTGGAGGAACGATTCTCTTGGAGTTGAATGGCGTCTCAGTGAGATTGGTGTCAAGTGGGGTGGGGGTTGCGTTACGGAGTGCCGTCATAGTGAAATGAGGAATTAGGGGGTGTCAGAGATTCCAGCAGGAGGTCTCGCGTCTTGAGACTGCACAGCGAGCTTTTGCAGTGAGCAGAGATGAAGGATAAGTGAAGGCTGCGGGGGAAACATATCCAGAGAACTTACAAACCCATGTCGCTTTTTGGATCTGTGTCAACTCTCTTCCCCAGACCTCGGACCTGTTTGCCATGATCGAGAGGATGCAGGTACTGTAAGCGGTCCCCAGGCTCTGCCTTTCGTACTCGCTGCCTAAATGTGACCATTTTTCCTCCCAAGCTTTAATCAGAGAGCATCCTCAGAATTTCACTCGCTTTGGACATAAAACTTCCATTTACTTCTATTTTCAGACTCACGTTTTTCTGCTTTTCCTGCTATTTTTGTACTCCAGATCACAACCCTGCTACTGCAACACTTTTATGTGTGTGTCCATGTATCCCTCTCTTTGCCATTTATGTTTTTTTTTTTTGTTTGTTTTTGTATTTGCAGCAGTGACAGCCCTAGGCTGCCTCTGGAAACCTGATGCTTCTGAATGTGCTGAACAGAGCCTTTTTGTTTCCTCTTCACAGCTGTGTAGTTTTGTCTGCGTCACCAGACGTGTGAAATATTGTTATGGATTTGTAGGGATGCAGTTTGTTTTGTAGCCTGTGATGTTCAACTCCAGAGTTACATGAAACAGAAACAAGAACAGCAGATTCTGAATATGCCAGTGGAAAGAGATCAACATATATTAGACATATCCTCTTTGTTACTGTGGACATTCACACATTTTTTTTATTTTTACTGAACTTTAACATCTTTCTTTTTCTCCCTTTTGATTCTGAATTAAAGGTCCAGTATGTAGGATTTGGATTTGAAATATAACAAATAAGTATGTTTTCTTTAGTGTGTAGCTAATCACCTGAGAGCGGTTGCACCAGAATTTTCTCCATTAGTATGACACTTAAGGCTTAACTCCTCCTTAGCTGATGGACTTATACAGTTGCACAGAATCCCTTAAAAGGTTTCCTTAGTTAAGGAAAAATGTGAACTCATTGTTTGCTTGGACTCACACTTGTGATGCCTGTTATTGTCTCACAAAGTTGGCATATGGTTAGATAGACTCCAGAAACTCGGTCATGTTGGAGTTAAGATAGAGTCAAAGGTCCCTTAAGTTTGTTCGTTTTTTTTTTTACCTTGCTTTGGTTGCTAAGGTCTTTTGTGCAACGGTCAAGGGATTTCTTAAGTATAAGATCAGGACAAAGAAAAAATCATATATACTTAAGTGAACATTTAAAGGAAACATTAAGGAGAAGACTTAAGGGTGTTTTGTGCAACCAATTTTATTTTGAGGAGACCTTAAGTAGGACTTTAAGAGAAATCTTCACCCAAGGTGCAACTGGCCCCTGAAAATAAGAATCATCATGTTTTTGTCACCTTATGAGCTCTTTATATCTACAGAGGGAGCGTGTCCTCATCTACGGAGGTTACTGTGTTGCACCACCATGTTCCTGCAGTAAACCAGAATGGACAAACCACACACTCTCTCGATAGGCCCATTCACGTTTTTGCATTGGTCACGTAGTAAGCAGCCCGTCCACAGCTAGAGCGTCAGAAAAACACCAATTTTTTTTAGGGTGAAACTGCTTTATTCTGTGTTTCACCAATTCAAATCACCGGGTCTGTTTGTTTTGGAGAGGAAGAGACCTCTGTGAATAGTTCAGCTCCTGGGAAAAACCTCCTGAACATCTGGATCTTTAGGTATCAGAGGAAAAAGGTGAGCACACATAAGCAGATGCAAGGAAGCCTGTCTCTGATATGCCAAACAGCATGGGAGAAACACTGATTTGTAACATGAAACTGCTTTAAACAGTGTTTTTACGGGTTTTAATCACTGGTCCATTTTTTTTTTTTTTTTTTTTTTTGTAAAGGAGGAGACCTCTGCGGATAATTCGGCTCATGGTAGAAACCTCCCAGACAAGCTGCAATCTGCAGTCCTTACTGCTAGATGCCACTTAATCCCCCTAATGCAGGTTTTATACTTCTGCGTCAAATCAACGTCGTACTTACAGTGTAGGCTCTGCATTGACATAGACCCTATGCCGTACACTACCCCGTAGCCTGACGTGCACCTCCTCAGAAATGTAACTACATGTCACGGTGACGCAGACCTGCTGTCTATTTCTGTAAGCTGAAACCATTTCCCTCAGTGGAAACAAAGCTTTTATTTAATTTAATTTCACAGATAAGAAACAATAAATTGTGAAGACAATAAAGCCTCCACAAAAATAGCATTTTAAGTCTTGTGTGTGATTTATCCTGGCTTCATATGAGTAGAAGAAATCTCTGCTCGTCGCTAAGCTAATTTATACAATGTAAAATGTCATAGACTTGTGCTAATAACGTTAGCATGTTGTATTTGTTTGGAAAACAAGTTTAGTATAAGACAGTTGTTTTGTCAGTGAACCCTGTGAGCCGAATTTGTAACATTACCTTTGTCAAATGTTGCTGTTGTCCCTGGCTTCATATGAGGAGAGGAAAAGTTCGCCAGATGCTAGGGTAATTTATACAATGTAAAATGCCATAGGCTTGTGCTAAAAACATTAGCATGTTGTATTTGTGGGGAAAACGTGTCCAGCAAAAGACAGAATACGACTTGTAGTGAAGCCGATTTGTGTGCTTGTGTTTGAAATTGTTGCTATTAAGCCATGTTGAATGTGTGTTTTGAATCAACTAAACTTTACAGCTCTTCCAAGAAACCCTGACACCAACTAGTTTTTTGGAGGTGTAACTGCAGAATGACATAGACACACCACTGCACAAGTCTAAGTGCTCACAATGGTTCAGGCCATGTGCATAGGCTGCAGTGTACACACTGCTCCTTTAAGTAGACCACAAGTCTTCTCCTAAGAGGTCAAATACTGTATGAAATTGACCTATCAGCTTTGGCATTGCTATGTTGTGGTCAAATTAATGTGATCTCAAACACCATTTTAATCTGAACTGTCTACTATGACACTATCTTAGATGGAAACAGAGAAACAAAGGAGGCCCAATAACATGATCTAGGTTTAGTAAACACTGTAGACGCTCAAACATCTTTCTGAAGTTTCACTGCTAGAAAAAGAATCACAGACGTAAAAGGCGTGATGTCTGGGTGTGAAGATCTGTATCACTAATGCATTCATTTTAATTGTAATGTCTGAAGTGTTTCTGAGCTACTTGGGGATTTTATGGAGGATTCAAATCGTATTCATTTTGTTTACTTTTGGTTTTAGAGCACCTAAACAGCACAGAAGCAGTTCTCCTGGGTTGCAGATGACTGTAGCATATCTTACCAGCAGTAATGCAAATTCTTCTGCAAGTAAAGGGAAAGAAGGAGGGCGAGAGAGTGAGAAGCAGTGGAACTGTCTTCAAAGAATGAATCTAATGAAAGCATTTCCAATTTCCATTTGATTCATCTTCCGTAGTCCTAAAAAAAAGTGCATCAAATTTGATATGTTTCAAATCTTGCTGGAGGGTATTCCACACAAAGAGGCCACTGATCAGGAATGCTTTGTTCCTCATCTCTCTCTCTCTGTGCTTTGGGAACTGTCAGTAGTTATGAGTCAGCAGAATAAAGATAGAGTAGATGGAAAGCCCTGTTTTGGCACTTTCTGGCCCTAAAGTGGAATTATGGTTAGTGGTATCTGTGGTATGGCGGGATGGAAACACCTCCTCTGTTCTCATAGATCTCTGCTTATCTTTTTCACCAGCTATAGTCCGCAAACTATTGCTCCTCTTTACTTCCTCTTTCTGTTGTCCATCTGGTGATTGAGCTTGTGTCATGTAAACATGAATTATTGTCACGGAGACTAATCTCACTCTATGCTGCTGCATTAATTTCAAAAAATGTTCTGTATCATGTGTCTCTTTATCTTTCTGAACCTGTGTTGTAGATATTTCACCTGTTCTCTCAGTTTGCTTTCATTTTTCTCTCCACAGGGTTGCAGAATGGATGAGCAAAGGTGCCCCCTCCCTCCCCCTCTCAAAGTGAGTCGCAAATCCTCACATCTCCTCATAGACCACAGTCTGGTAAAGCATCCGTAATGGCAGAGTTATAAACCTTTCCTTATCAGCTGTCAGACAGGCTTTAGGATGCTCACCGAATGAGTTAGGAACTCGACGGGGACTAGGATTGCCAAATCCTAAGCTGTCCTGTTACCTAGAAAGGCTGATGCAGTCGGCAGTGAAGGCTGGGTAATACTCTCAGCTGAAGGTCTGAGGTCAAGTCAGAAAGGATGAACAATAGATGGAAATCATCTGAATGAAGAGTGTAAAACCATTTGTGACTGTAGACTGATAACAATCAGGTAACTTGTTGAGGGTTTGACCGCCCTGTGATGTGTGTTATAAAGCTTTAGAGTTCGCAGTCCTACTGGCATGGATAATTAAAGGGAAAAAGTCACCCTATAAAAATGTGTAAATTCGGTATCACCAAAAGGTGTGGACACCCATGCATGGTTATTGAGCATCTAATTCCAAAATCATGGGCATTATGCTGCTGTAACAACAATGCTGCTGCCAAAGGTGAGCTCAAGATCACCCTGATACAATTGCTGCCCCTCCCCCTCGCGAAAATATTCAAATATAAAGCCACTTTCCCACTGCACAAAAAAAAGAGAAAATAAAACCCCACCAACACCTGCAAGCATCTGGTTTTTTAATGCAATAGGAAAGGTTTTTAATTGGCATTCACACCCATGTCAAAGACTGCAGTAGACATGGGTATTTATTGCCTCTGGCTCCAATCGGCATTGATGGCAACATAACAACTGGGTGAATGTGCTAATATGAGCCCCTTCCTCCTTCACCAGCAAGATGCAATGATGTGCCATCACAAAACACTGTCCGTCTCCGCCCAAGCAACACTCACTCCAAGATTCTCAGAGGCCCCAGCTGACCACCTCTGTGAAAATCTTCTGGTGGCACCACTGCTGTAACAGCCTCCAATCCTCTGAACAGGCTCTCCAGGAAAATGTTTGAGCCTGGCTTTAACCGATTTGTTTCCATTCAGCCACAAAGAGCATTAGTGAGGTCGGGCACTGATGGTGGGCGATAAGGCCCAGCTTTCAGTCAGCATTACAGCTCATCCCAAAGGTGCTGGATGGAGCTGATGTCAGGGCTCTGGGCAAGCCAGTCAAGTTCTTCCACACTAAACTTGGATAACCATTCTTGAAGGAGCTGGCTTTGTGCAGGAGGATAGTGTTATGTTGAAACAGGAAGTCTTCTGTAAACTGTTGCAACAAAGTTGGAAGAACACTGTGGTCTAAAATGAGTGCATCTTGCAGCAGTTAGGTTTCCCTTAATTAGCGCTAATGAGCTTAGCTCATACCATGAATACAGCCCCAGACCAAATTTATACAAAAGTATGTGTACTTTAGGATATACTTAAGATTATTTTTAGGGGGGCTGCTCTTTTTAATTGAGAGGACAGTATAAAGTTTGAAGGGAGAGAGAGAAAGAGGGGATGACACGCAGCAAAGGACTGCAGGCTGGAATTAAACCCACCGCCGATGCAGCAAGGACATTGCCTTTGTACATGGGATGCCCAATCTACCCACCGAGCTACTGGGCACCCGTACCTTGGGATATACTTTAGTGTACCATGGCTCATGTCTGGGTCAACCTTGCTGTTTGTTGATATATGCAGACAATGTGATGAAGCTGCAGTGGAGACAGGCTTTTTTCCAGCAACTCTTACATATACCATGCAGGATTTTTTTCAAAAGAAAAAAATATATATATAGACGCATAATCCCTCTTACTCATCACTTATGACTTGCTACAAGTATGTGGTGATGTATTTATCTGCAGACACCCTGCCCTCTGCCTGTATTTTCTTATTTTCTCCTTATTATGTTGTGTTCAGGACATTTCAATGTGGGGCAACACAATGGTTTGAGTTGAAGGTGTGAGAAAGAATAGTATCAGTAACATTGTTAACACTGTGCTACATTACAGAGAAATACAAAACCGTACTAATGAACCTTCATTAATATAGGCCTATATTTTATCTACAAGTGCATTCGTATTGGCCTTCATTGTTCCCAGATGATTTAATGTACTGACTTCAATCTCCTGACTTCTCTAGCAGCACCAAGAGGTTGACACAATTTGTTTTTAAGTTTAAAGTCTTATTCACTATTGGATGGATTGGCGTAAAATGATGTTACAGACAGAGTAAATCCCCTCACTTTGGTGGTTCTCTTACTATCCTTCTAGTTCCTCCTCCATGGTCGCTACAGTTGCCAATAATGCAAAGTCAGTAACAGTCAGGGACTGTTACTTTCACTTAGTTGAGCATAAAAAAAGTTCCCTTGCTTTCACTTTTGCTACGTATAGCCGTTATAACTTGTTATGGAACGAGTCCAGGCACGCTCTGCTGAGGTTGTTAAAAAGGCGTTCTTGGGAAACAGACAAAATCACTATCTGAAATTGAAGGGAAGTGTGTTTGCCAAGGAAGTAAACTGCAACATTTTGTCACAGAATGTTTTTTCTGCAAAGGACATCAGAATGCCACAGCAACTGAATGCAACTATCAGATGGTAAAATGAGAGATGAAATGTTTGTTATTATGTGATGTCCACTGATGTGTTTTAAATAGGACTGCATGCATTAGCTGCCAGTAACTGAAAGTAAGCGTCTCTCACAAAAACACTTGCACATCCAGTACAAAGCAAGTCACTTTCTTTTTCAAAGTGAAAGGTTGTGTTGTCGTTTTTTTCACATCACTGCTGAGACACCCACTCATTATAAAATATTTCAACTTTTCCAATAGTTACATTATAACAACGAGAGCAGTGAGTGCAGATTTGTTACCCAACAGAAAAGAGCTGTGTATTCACCAGAGAGGATTTAAGGCATTTGTCAGAAAGCCTGCTAATGTGGCCTCTGTCGTGTTTGCAAAAGTAACCCTGAAAAATGATGATACAGTAGTTAATATTCTGTCACAGTGTTGATGCTCATTGTTATTTCCTCAAAGAACCAAAAGTGAAAGTATGACTCGAAGCGGCTGTTTGTCAGCTTGACTCATATTTGTTTCCCTCCCTGCAGACAGAAGAGGACTACATCCCTTATCCCAGCGTTCATGAGGTACATACCACAATCTCTCCACACAGATAACTCACAGTACACAGTATATATTTTATTAATGTCAGACACTGCAAAACTAAATGTTTAAACAGGTAACACAACACGCCAACTAATTAGTATTCTTTTCAATGTTATTATTGTCCGTCACCGTCAGGTTCTGGGTCGCACCAGCCCCTTTCCACTCATCCTGCTGCCCCAGTTTGGAGGTTACTGGATCGAGGGGACCAATCATGAGCCTAAAGACCCACCAGAGGCCGATCAACCCCCCTGTCCTACCTCCCACATCAAACTGGAGACAAACAGCCTCGCCAAGATCTACAGGAAGCAGTTCATGGGCAAGGTGAGGATGGGAAAAAAGGGTCTGGTTTTAAGCTTTACAAGACAAGACTCAAGATTAACTTTATTGTCCCACAGAGTGGTGAAATTGTCTTGGGCCCTACACCCTTAAACGTTTAAATCTGTTCAGTCTGCAACTAGGCACTTTAAATCTCCTACCATAGGGCAGCAGCTTGTACTCTGTACACTGAACATGAGAGGAGCCGTTAGCCCCTTTTACACTGCCAGATTTTTGGTGAATGTTGGGCCGTTTTGCAGGCAAGCTGCAAGCGTTTAGACACACAGAGCCGGATTGGCGAGTTGATCAGAGGTGGCCAATTTTCCGCCACGTAGGGGTAAACATATTGGCAGAACCTTTTTGGTTTAAAAAGAATGAGGTGCCCTTCCTTCACGGGAGGGGCTGTTGATGACTTGTGAGAGGAGCTGTTGATGGCGGTAAACTTAAAAACAGGAAACAGCTGATAGCAGGAATGAGCAGCTAGTAGCAAGAGGGAAACGCAAACAACGTCGATACCAACCTAAAAGAAACTGTAAAGATGAGCAGCCACAAGCCTACTTATAGGCCTTCGATGCATGTATTGTACGTCACTGTTTACGTCGCATGCTGAGCTACACGTTCTGTTACTAGCTCACGCCCCCCATTGCCCCGAAAAAGGCACATTCTGTATAAACAAAAGTAAGCAGGCGGCATTTCGCTGCACTCCCTGATTTTGTTTTTATACTGCCAATGCTGAATGAAGACTGATTGGGCTTTACTGCAAATTTGCACAGTTCCTATTTAAAAAGGGCTTCTGATGATTTTATTGACTTGACTTAAAGTAGCCTGTTCAAAAATAGCCTGCATGGAAATGTGCTCTTTGAAACCCATTATTTTCCACGCAGTATGGATCAACCAAAACAACAAACAGAATCAGTGATTCACTCAGTCTACTATAGCATCATAAAACATACAGCTGTATTTGGAAAAGGTCCCTTGTTTCCATTTTCTTAAATTTACTTGCCTAATATTAGTGATCTATATCAATTTGATATAACAGTTACCCCTAAAAAATGTATCAAACAAGAAAAACTGCGAATGAAAGAATTGGTATTAATAGGCCTGACATGAGAATTACATTATCTTACGATAGATGGACATGACCTTGGTGATTGTGCTGATCTCGTCATTACCTTCTTGTTGTGAGGCGACAGTGCTAACCACTGTGCTACCCAATATCAATGTCTGAATATTCTTAAGAATTAAAAGTTCTTTGCTGTTTAAAAAGGGTGTACCTTGCATTATTATACTATGACATCATCATTATATCTATGGCAAAAAATGATTTCAAAATGACAATAATATCACAATTATTATTATTAAATTACTTTTACAATGATATATCTTTAATCACAGAGAAGATATTGAGACAAGCTTACATATCAAGTCATCCAATTGCCAGACAGAAGCTAATATGTGTTGTCAAAAACAGGACTTAAAGATTTTGTCAAGTGGGAAAAAGGCAAAGGAAAAGTTTGTGCGTGAGCTATCTATAATTCAATCACTGCTGCAACAAGGATGATGTATCAGGCCCACGAAGCAACATGTCAGCCTTGCAAAGAGATGAGGACAAACACCAGCTGCCACTCTTTGCTTCTGACATTAAATCAAAGTGTGTGTTCGCCTTGAAAACCTTTACTTTGCCAGTAGTGCTATGCTATTAGTATTCTCTTCCAAAGTGATCAAGTGAAGAAGCACATACACAACTACACAGCACATGTACCACATAAAGTGAGAGAAAAAATACTCAATGTCACCATATTCTGCTGCAGTTTATGACACTAAACTGTGAAACAAATTGCCTACTTGTAAATACAGAATATATAGGCGGTTGTGTGTTAAAAATAAGATTTGGAAAAGTCGGTACCTTGTCTCATACCTTTTCCTCAGGGGCACTTCAGCTACTCTCCTAAATTAAAAACACTGTTACTGTTACTCTCTCTGCCACTCTCCATTTATAATTTATTCCAGCATTTTTTATTGTCAGTTGTTGGAGGAGTATTCACCCTTGCATTTAAATTTCTTCTGCTTATCTGCCCCCAGGAACACTTTAATTATTACACCATGGATGCTGCCCTGGGCCACTTGGTCTTTTCCATGAAGTATGATGTCATTGGGGATCAAGAGCATCTGCGCTTGATGCTTCGGTACAGTTTCCTATTATCTTTATCTCTGACCTGTTTTCTCTCCAATTTGTGCTATTTTTTCCTCACCACTTCCTTCTTGATCACGGCCCTCTCCTTTGCTATATCCACTGTAATTGCTCTTTGCGTTTATTCCATTTTCCTCTCTGTTTCTGTCTCTGTGGCCATTTTCTCACACTGAACCCGCCACAACCCTGGCTTCAAATATCCATGTAATGCAATGGTTTTTGGCATTTACCCATAGGTCTCTCATACAGAGCTATTCCATATAGAGTATTTTCACACATGACTTGACCATTACAGATAGATCATGTTGTTTTTGGCTCAAAAATAGCATTAAGTCAAGCGAAACTGACACAGAGGAAGAAAAGCATCCCCAGCTCTTTTGACTTCTAAAATGTATTTCCTGCTTGATTGCTGACAGCGGGCAGTGCTGCAGCAAGGCATGCCCCTGCTGTCACTGGGCACTAAATAAATTCCCTCATCAATTAAGTATGACTTCAGACGTCTGCTGCCTGTTCTTCACAGACTGACAGCATCCAAGCCGCTATTGTTACAGAATTGCAACATGCTGTACTTCTTTTCTACAGAATGACTTTGGCTCATTCATTCATTTTCAGTAAACGCTTATCCTGTTAGGGGTGGCAGGAGGGCTGGAGCCTATCCCAGCTGTGACTGGGTGAGAGGACACGTAGAGACACATGCTCACATTCACATCTATGGGCAATTTAGAGTCACAATAACCTGCATGTCTTTGCACTGTGGGAGGAAACCGGAGCACCTGGAGAAAACCCACACTGACACGTGGAGAGTATGCAAACTCCACATAGAAGGGCTCCCTCCTGGGTCCAAACCAGTGAGGCAACAATGCTAACCACTGCATTTCCCAGTTCTTAGTGACTTTTAAAATATATTTCCTGCTTGATTGCTGACAGCAGGCAGCGCCGCAGCAAGGCATACCCCTGCTGTCACTGGGCACTCAATAAATTTCTCATCAATTAGGTATCACTTCAGACGTCTGCTGCCTGTTTTTCACAGACTGACAGCATTTAAGCCACTATTGTTAAAGCATTGCAACATGTGTGCGTGCTGTACTTTTCCACAAAATGACTTTGGCTCATTCACAGTGTATTGTTTCTGAAGTGGTTTTTTTAAACACAGTTAATCTCAGGAAGGCCTTCAGAACACCTGCTTTAGTGGGCATCTGCTCCATCAAGCCTCTAATGAGCTCCTAGGAAACACAACAAAACACATGCCAGGCTCCACCAGAGATTTGTGTCATTTATAGTGATAGTTGTGTAATAGTGTGAGTCTAAACACAAGTGTTAAAGTGTTTGTGTGGAGCATAAACACTTGAGCTACTCTGTATAAATGACTTTAAAATCCGAGCCACAAAGTACCCAACAATCAGCACACTATTCATCTGTGTTGTACAAGTGTAGTGGCTGCCACTCACCATCAGCCAAACTCACACTCACTCCCCGAAACTCCTTCACATTGTGCTAAAGACAGACGAGGGGGAGCGAGGCAACACACCATATAACCTGTGAATTAATTTTATACCTGAGAGACTCCACTCCAGATTTTAATAGCTGCATTCCCTCTTTGTTAATGGAGCTTTGGAGTGGATGAATGTTGCGAGGTAACAGTCACTCAGCCCACAACATTTTTCACATAGTGATGTTTTCCACTGGGTGGGCTGCACCCACAGTCACTCCGTCACCCCAGTCAAACTCATTCACCTCAGGTAGTGTAGTTGCAGGCACCGACTCACAGTCCATATTTAAAACATCTCATCTTTATTATAAGATCAGAATAGATCTGTAGGTGTGTCGCTGAGTTATGTTATCATGGTAACATGTGGGTGTAGCATGCTAACCTGCTAACAGAAGTCATTTCTGGTCAGTGTGCAATCTGTCATGCACATTGTTAATTAAAAGATCACTCCATTAATTTATGAGTACATTACATTCAAATTCATTTTTTGGTTATTTGCAACTTCTTATTTGTATTACCTGCTGATCATAATCCAAACTGCCAAACAGGAAGTGAGAGCTTTAATGAGCTCCATGCTGCCTTCAAATGGAACTCATGAGTAAGGCCCTGATCACACAGACAGCATTTGCAGGTTGCAAAACGTGAGGCGCACCGCATTGCCTTTTTTTAAAAAACTTGAGTGCCACTTGTATAAGACAAAACTCTTGCTGTGCCTTTTTATTGTTGCCAGGCAACCACCTCATCACGTCCTTACACTAACCTTTCCGTGTAATCAATGTACTGTTTTTTTTCCCCCGGTTATTAATATCTAGTTACTATAAGGGACATGCAGAGGGTACTTGCTCTAGCTCTGGTTGAGGGTGAGAGGCACAGGGAAACGGAGATCTGTGTGGGTGCATGAGACTCTCTGAAAAAGAAAAGAGGGTGGATCATGGGGAGTACCACCAGTTGGTCCAGGAGCTTCACCTCGATTTTGGCCATTTCCAGGCATATTTTACAATGACTCAGGGCTAGTTTGACCACCTGCTGTCTACCATCAGTTTCTCCTCCATTGATTACCAACTGTAAACTTGTTGTCGTTACCACCACAGAAGGCCCGCCTCTCAAATCATCCGATTGGACAATGTGAAAAAAGATGACAAAAACAGAGATGACGTGGGGCGTTTTTCTGCTTAGTGGTTACCACATGGGAAGCTGTGTACGTGACATGCTTGGTGTTCAAGTGGTTAAGTCATGAGAGCACCACTGTGGGGACACAGCAACATGGACACTACTATTAGCGTCTAGAAGCCACCAAGGCTAACAATAAAGCTAGCGAGCAAGCGGGTCACATTATGCAGGAAATGCAAAAGAAGAATGACAGTAAAAGTTTAAGCTGTTAGGAATATCAATATTTTCTTCAGATGTGTTATAAAAACTACAAAGAAAAACTCTACATGAGTAAAATTATAATATTTGAACTTAATATCCACCAAAAAGGGAATTGCCATGGCCCAAGCCATTTCTGAAAATGTCAGCAAACATGTCACTTGTGGATACCAAATGACGTGGGGGTTCGTATGAACTCTTGTTGTGAACACAGTAAACACAACCTCATTTGAAGAAGCATTATAACTGAGGGAACTAAGACTGTACCATTTTGGTAGTATTTTTATCTAACGTAGGTTCGTCTGTGTGAGGAGCTTCCTGTTTAAAAGCAAAGGGTCGTAGCTCCTAAAGAGAAGTTCATAACTGAAGATGGTTCACTTCAAGTGCAGACCTGCTGGAAGCTTGCTGTAAGCTGCCCAGTAGCCATGGGCCAAACTTTTTCTTGTGTTCTTTTGAAAAATGTAGTTGTTTTTTTGTCATTTTTCTCTATAGTTTTGTTTTCACAACCTCATAAAAATAACAGCCTTGACTGCTTGTTGGTGTAAACTTCAGATGAAATACAACAGGTCAAGGTTACTTCTGCATCTGTGTGTTCTCCTTCCACCACTTGGCTAATCCTTACAGCTTCCAAACAGGCAGTCGATGTTCAGTCAGTTATCTGCATTTTGTGGCCTGTTATCGTCTTGATGTTTGGAGTTTTCTGTGGTTTTCTGTAGCTTGTATCATGATGCTTTAGGAGCAATAAGGATGTGAACAGTTCGGTGTGATCCTGCATAGGTCAATGCACTTAGTCATTGCTGCATAACTCCAAGTTTAAGAGCAGTGCTATATTGGAGGGTAATAGGTAGGTATACCGGGTACACGTGCCCCTTTTTCTGGCCTTTAGCAGTTTCCCCAACTATCAGCAAAAAAGCCTTTGGAATATATAGGAGAGTATACCTACTTCCTTCCTGGTAACCTACCCATCTTCTTAATCGTGCATCCACCTTAACAACTACCACCACACCACTGGTTAGGAGTGTTGAGCGTCTATGGATGATTCACGTCCAATGCTAAAGCTGGCAAGTGAATTTAAGCAATGATTATTTTTGAGAGAACCCCAGTAATGTGGCTATTATCTCACCATTGTCCTAGACACAGATTGCTTTGTAGCACTCAGTGCTCAGTGTAGTTTAGTTTTGGTGGTGTTCATGTCCATTTGACCCTTTTCCAGGCAAACTGGCTCAAACACATCAAGTGTACAGACCAATATGCTCCCAGCTTCACACAGTATGTATAGGAAAGGTCCCCTTTGAACTAGCACTTCATTTGCATGAATGCTAAACATCAAAGAAAGAAAACATTAAAGCAGGAGGATTGCTCTGGATTAGAAACCAAACACTGAGCTTTTTGACTTTTCAAACTGTTTGCCTTTCAGCACAAAGCTAAAAACCCACCATGATGTGATCCCCATTTCCTGCCTTACCGAGTTCCCCAACGTGGTTCAGATGGCCAAGGTAGGCAGTTATTATCACACAGAGTACACACCCCCCCCAAAAAACTGTATTTCTGCATATATTAAAAAAAGGAAAATTGAATGTACTTTTTCATTTGCAGCTTGTTTGTGAAGAAGTAAACGTGGACAGGTTTTATCCGGTCCTCTACCCAAAGGTAGGCACTAATCCTCATTTCCAAATATCATTTTCTCTCTTGCTCTCCGCCAACACCACATCTCCATGAACCTGACTGGAAATGTTCTGTTCTCTCTCCGCCTCAGGCATCAAGGCTCATTGTCACCTTTGATGAGCATGTGATCAGCAACAACTTCAAGTTTGGGGTTATTTATCAGAAGTTTGGCCAGGTGAGTGCGCCACAGAGATACTGCTGCTAATCCCTGCTCTTGAAGTCATGTGTCACTTCTCCTGAAAATGTCTTTTGCGTCCTCCATGCAGACATCAGAGGAGGAGCTGTTTGGGAACATGGAAGAAAGTCCCTCCTTTGTGGAGTTCTTGGAGTTTCTGGGCCACAAGATTGAGCTTCATGACTTTAAGGGGTTTGGACACTTTTCAGTTTGATTTCTTTCTGTTTTCTCAGCTGTAGATTGAATGCTTTTGCTTAATCTCAGTAAAACCTTTCACCTCATGGCTGTCAGAGGTAAAAGGAGTGAAGCAGGCCATCACTCACTTTGCTATTGATCAAAGTTAGCTTCAAATGAATCCCTGAAAAAGCGATTTAGAGTGTCCTGATATTTGTACTGTTGCTGACATTGTGATTGAGTAAGCAGAAGAAGTGCCCTTGGCATTCCCTCAATGATGGATGAGCATGAAAGGGCCTGGTGCTCTGAGAGCACGCACTTATGTTCCAGTCCTAACACCGCTTTGTTCCTCTCTTTTCTGTCTCAGCTGTTCACATCCATCCTCTCCCTTTTTTCTCATCTTTTTCATGCATCTATCCTTAAATCTCCTCTCTGCTTCTTTCTTTTTCTTCTTTAGGTTTCGGGGTGGGCTGGATGTCACTCACGGGCAGACAGGAACAGAATCCGTCTACACAAATTTCCATAATAAGGAGATTATGTTCCATGTGTCCACCAAGCTGCCTTACACAGAGGGAGACTCACAGCAGGTATAGTGACAATGATTAATTATCAGGGTAACTAATTTGTGTTTTAGGGCTGTTTTCACCATCCTTCACTAACTGATTTGTCAAGGCCTCTCCTTGTGACTTGTCCACGTGTTGGACTGTAGCAGCAGCTGCCAATATAGGCCAGGGCTGTAAAATGCAAATGCATTTAAAGGTGCATTATGCATTAACCTGTACTTTGTGATGTTTTGGTGTAATTTATTATCATGCTGCAGCCTCTGACCTGCTCACTGTGTTGGGGCTGAGCTTCTTCACATACACACACAAACACACGCACATACACAACACAAAGTAAGTTCATCAAACAGCAGAGCAGAGAGTCCGCTAACTAGAAAGTTACTGACAACTACACTTGTTAATGTAAGTAAGTGCAATAACACCTTTGTGAAAGCCAATCATTTGTTACAGTAATACACGAGTTTAACAAGCATAAACATGTAGAAAGCGATATTTCAATCCGCAGTCTCTTATCCAGCGCTGCTACAACCCAGTCTCATTCCGAAGTCGTCGAAATTTGGCGTTTGGGCAGTGACTTGCAGTATCAGAGACTGACAAAAAAGCCATTCTTTGACATAATCCTCGGCCAGCAGCTGTTATAGTTTAACATGAAACACAACGGGACAAGAATGGAAGTTAAGGCGGCGAAAGTCCAAGCAGGGTGGGCAGGAATGGTTATGGATGGGTCCAACAAACACGGACTTTCACCAGTGAGAGCGGTATTCATGTCACTTAAGATTATTAAGTTAAACCCTATCCTTTTTTCCTCTTCACTTCTCCCCACTGTGCAGAAGTGAAGCTAAAATATACGGCCGCTGCCATCTAGCTTTGGTGACATCATTCGTAGCCAGAGTCTGCGTAGTAGCAGTCTCAAATTTCCCGTCAGTACACCTATTGTAAGCAGCTGAATGTGAGCTCACCCACTGGCTCACACAGTTGTCAATCATGGTGTAAAATCCCTGTTTATAGCATTGAATATCTAATTAAAACCAAACTTATCAGAAAAACAAACACTTGAACAAACAGCAGAGTGATAAAAAATTACTTAAATGACAGGAAAAATCTTTGGGAAAAATGTATTTGATGTGTATTTGGGTTTTTAGTTTGGCATACATCCTATCCACTAACATGAAGAGGGCGGGCTTTATGACCTGTACTGCTGCCAGCTACCACAGGGCGATCAAGATGTATTGGCTTTTCTTTTGGGGGCTGTCATGTCGTCCATCTTTATATACAGACTGTAAGTCTAACTGTCCAGCTTAGTTTGCCACTTATCTTACAGTCGGGCAAATTCTTTTAAACTCAGCTGCTGACTGAGACAAACGGCCCTCCTTCCTCTTCCAGCAGTGCCAGCAGGCAGTAAGGAATGACTGATAGTGACTGATGAAAACTAAACTTCACTCAGTATTGTAATATCAGGAATATTATTTATATACTGACTTTGTTGTTGTAAACATTATTGTTGATGCTCTAGAAACATTTAGTTCTATTGAAAATATTAAAATCTAATCCTGTTCTGAATTCATTCTTTATAGAGGAAGCAGTTATTTAGTAATGAAAAAGAACCGATAAGGAGTATCGATAAGAGAAATACTATTGATAAAACCTTAACTATACCAATTCCTACAAGTATTTTCTCATTTTCTTATTTTGCTGTGTTCAGGCACAGCGTACAGGTGAGGTCAGAGCTTTATAAAAAGGTAGTGACTGGACTGCAACACATGTCCAAGAGGAAGCTACGAAACTTGCAGATGCAACACCAAGGCATGTTTCGGAATAAATCTGGGGATGGCTTTCACTTCTGCTGGCGACACTGTTTACCAACAGCAACCAACAATATCTGCATAGTGTACTGTTTCAGTTCATGTTGATGAAGCAAGACAAATAATCTGAATCTGAATCTGCAAAAATGAAAATCAGTAGTTAAAGGGAAAGTTTGACATTTTGGGAAGTACACTTGTTTACTCTATTGTCGAGAGTTAGATGGGAAAATTGATACATATCTGCATATTATGGTGAATATGACAATACATGCTGCAATGACTTGAGCCGCTCAGCTTTGATGGTTTTTGTTGTGTTTTGATTTGGTTTCATTTCTTTTCATTTGGTTTGGTTTTCGTTTCGTTTCCCCAGTGATGTATCACCCAAGCCCAACAGCAAATAAACTTATTTCACAAAGAGTTTAACTATCCGATTTGATAGTAAATAAGCAGATACATCGCACGCAAGAGGGCTGAACGGCTTCTTCTTTTAATTTACTCTACATTTGAAATGTTACAAAAAAGGTGTTTCACCCATGGCTTCATCAGGTTTGTTGTATAATACAATGCACAGGTGTTTTTAACACGGCTGCAGCTGCAGCAGCAGGGTGGATCATAGGGTGGACTCCATATATAGTTCTGTACACATGCTCATCACCTGAGAACATCCCATATCATGCAAACATCCCGATACCCCACAACAGACAGTTCAATTCAACGATATCTCTCTACATCAAGGGGAAGGTGAGGGAAGGTAGTGCGAAGGGAGGAGGGAGTGTCCTTCCTTTCTTCTTTCTTAGTCTGGTCTCAATGTAAACAGAAGAAACGTGCATTAAATCAAGTGTCAAGATACAGTTTTATAAATAGAAAAACCAAGCATGAACAACAGCTATCATAAATACAATAAATATACAAAATAGTCTTAAAATAACTGTTTAACTATCCCTTTAACAAATGAGTGTGAATATCTAAAAACGTAGATGTTCTTTCCTCTTAAAAAAAACTTGACCTGTGCCGTACTAGTACTGTGTATTTGATGGTGGAGATTGTCAGTCACCCAGATCATGGTAATCTTAAGAAATTTAAGCAAGTCCAGTTGCCTATGATAGAGCACTTAAGATTACAGTATATTTGCTAAGCAATCAACATCTTGTCTCAGGCTTGCAGTTCTGATGTTCTCACTTTCCCTGCTGTCCTCGAGAAATATCTTTTTTATTTAGCGTCTCCACGAGCACTTCAGTGTTCTCTGTTGGCGTTGAAGTTTCTCTGCCGTCGGTTTGTGGCTGAAGACTTTCATCTCTTTGATGAAACGCTGCAGTAAGCTGCATTAGTCTTCAGCTGCTCCGCGCTGCCTCTTAGAGTGTTTTGAACTTTGTTACCACAGTAACCCTGCACAGACTGTCCATATTGCCAAGGACATAAACAACACCCACATGGGATGATTCACGAGGGAACTCAAGAAAAGAAGGCAAAGTGCAACCGTAATAACATAGCATTATTTCAGGAGGGAGAAAGCGCAGCGTTAATGCAGCCAGATCTGGCTGAACGTGATCCGATTTGAGCGGATACGCAGCATTAACAGATGTCAAGTGTCTCAATCCAGCCCCACACTTGCTGAGTTTGTTCATCTAACTGTCCGCCGTGACGCTTGAGTTTGGCAGTCCATCTGCACAGAGAAAGTGGGATGAATGTTATCCAGCTATCCGGGCTCAGAGAGTCCCTGTGCGGGTAAATATTAAAGCTGACAGTTAATAAGCTCGGGGATGATGTAGTTGTAACCTGGCTGCCCTTTTTCTGCAGCCACATGCGTCCTGTTTCACTCTCTACTTTCACCACTGTCTCTTAGAAACACATTTTAACAAAGCTATAACTTGAATTTCATCAAAGACTTTGCTTGCTGATTAATGTCTTTAAAATAGTGATATTCATTCTAGTTGTTTTGAAGTTGTGTGTTTTGTGCTGCAATCAGATATCTTTTTTAATGAAGGATAAAAGTCTGAGACATTTGTACATATTTCTTAAATGAAATTTAAGGTATTAGACCCTTTTATAAAACATTTTCCATTTACTTAATATTTCTGACTCCAACAAATTCTGAAAATTTGCCGAGGCCTCAAACAGATGGTCGATTGTTCTCATGTGAACAGACTGTAACTTTAACAGACAGATGCTGTAAAGTAATTAGACTGTTGTCTGGAGAAGAATCATCTATAAATCCCAGAGTAAATGTTTGTTGAATTACACTGCGCGCACAGTTGGTCAACTCTTGAGACGTTTTATAGTCACATCAGCGAGCACCCCGGCTAACAGGTGTGAAGTTGCTTTTGTTTAAAGTCTGCACTTTATTGTGTTAAATAGGCTGATGGCTGACGGAGGGGAATTAACTTGTGCCGCTGCAGCGCAGGTGTCACAGTGTTTACTGAGGAGGACGAAGGGAGCTGGGTCTATTTATGCCTTGACTGTCTGTACTGAGAATGTTTTTGACTTAGCATGTCTGTTTATTACCAAACTGTATCTGTTGATATATCTGCTTCCACTTACAGGCTGAGGAATGATACGGGTCACAGTGTGTTAATCAGTGTTGGGGGTAGTATACAAAGTAATATAATGAGTTACCAGCAGGATTTTGGGGAATAATATTAAATTTACAATGTCACGTAACACGTTTTCACCTGAAATAAATCATTTATTCTTTTCTTTTTTCATTCATCCACACATCCATTGCGCCACCAGATAAAATACCTGAAGGTTATTGTGTGTTGTCATGTCATTACAGACTACATTATAGAAGGAGGACAGTAATCAGCACATCTGGGTCATGCTGTATTGTGCGTTATCATGTTAGGTGTGTTTCCATTAATATACCTGCAACATCGACAACATATCCCGTTCTGCTTTTGCATCATAAGGCTGCATGAAAGCAGCAGGGATAAGGAGCTGGACTCCAGTTTGTTTATTCCTCGTCCTGAACGGTTCCAGTGTATTAATTTGCCCCTGTCATAGTGACTTAACCGCACGCCATTGTGTTTGTTATGCTAACCTCAATGTGTGTTTATTGTGTTTCATATCATAGGCCCGCCAATATTGATCTATATCTCGTAATTATCAGACTTTGATCCTCTGCTTGACCCTCCCTGTGCCCAAGGCTGTTCATTCACTTAAACAGTCTAGGCTATTTAATTGTTCTATATCATCATTTTAATGCTAAGTGGTAACCACTGTATGTGAATGCATGAATGGGTCAGACCTGTGCAGCACTGGATTTGAAATGAACTGTAATAAACAGCAGCTTCTGTGCTTTGATTAGCTGCTGTGAAACAACATGACCCTCATCCATTTAAAATCAACATTAGTTCTTCTGGGGTCATTTTGGCGAAAGTGACACAGAAGTAGTGTAATACATAACTTATTACTCTACACAGAGAGTAATACTGTAATATAACATATTACGTTTAAATGAAGGTAACTAGTAATATGTAAAAAAAAAAAAAAACATTTTGAGAGTAACTTGCCTGACACTGATCTTAATGATAAGAACTGATTTCCATTTTAAAGGGCAGAGCAAAATATATTTTGGAAATCTGACATCCACAAGCATTTTGCATATTTTATTGTCTGATTGCTGAAAGGAAAACATTTACGGGACTGTATTTATCATGAGTCAAACAATATATAACCTTTATTTGACCAAGTAAAAACAAAAATACAATCAGTGGTGGAATGTATGTAAGTACATTTACTCAGTCACTGTACTAAAGTACAATTTTGAGGTAGCCTGCTTGTACTTTACTTGAGTATTTCATTTTCTTTGCTACTTTATACTTCTACTGTACCACATTTTGGGAGCCAATATTGTACTTTTTACTCATACATTTACTCCTACGCTACATTTTATTTTTTACGACAGTGGTTAATAGTTACTTTTACAGATTCAGATTATTAAAGGAGAAGTCCAGTATTTTGCACTTTGTTGCTATTTTTATGTGGGAACATCAAGGAACACCACTGACCACTCGGTGAGTTTCATGGCTTTGAAAACCAGCGTTTAAGGTGGTTTTAGGACAGATTTACACATGGCCATAGGCAGCATTGTTAAGCCAGGCAGGGGAAAGCCAAATTCTCTCAAATTGTCAGAGAAGGAGCAATCGTCAAGATTTTGGTCTTAACCACTCTATTTCATCATAAACAACCAGGAATGGGGCTCAAAGTGCAAAATACTGGACTTCTCCTTTAATACAAAATATAATCAACAAATAAATTATGATGTGTTATTTGGATTATGATAAAACTTAACTGATTCCTTGGTGAAATTCACAAACTACGTAGTACACAGTTAATAGTAAAAAATTAGCCCTACCTTAAGCAGCTGTAAAATTTGAATGACTTTAACATGAATTCATCACTTACTATGATTCAACTATACAATAGCCTATAAAATATCTGGAAAATGGGCCATTCTGCACAATGAGTACCTTTAGTTTTGTTCTTTGAGAATATTTTGATGCCAATATTTTTGTTCTTTTACGCAAGTACGATTTTGAATGCAGGACTTTTACATGTCACACAGTATTTCTATACTGTTGTATTGGTACTTTTACTAGATCTGACATAAATAGTAACAATTTTCAGAAAAAAAATTGTGAGCAGTCACACTGACAGGAGTCTTTAAAACATACTTAAATCCCCCTTTGGTAATCAGCTCTGACAATTTTAGGTCTTTCTGTACGTTATTCCAGGAAGAAGCAAATTTTAAAGCCTTTTCCCTTGTTCTGTTCTAACCTCGGGCATCAACGTCTGTAGAATATTGTGAGCGTGTAGAGCATATTGATTTAGGTTTTTACACATGTATGTTCACAGATAAGAGAGAACTCGCCTAAGGAAAGATTTATATATAGAATCCAGCCTATGTGAGAACACGGACATACAGTACAAAGATGGCTATATAGCACAAAGGGAACAGTGGTGTACAATATTCCCACGGACAGGGAACTTGCAGGCTGTCTAAATTAGAGTTCCTAGCAAAAGGCAATGCCGTGACAACATAGATTTATACTCCAGCAGAGGAAGAAGGTGTCCCTAATGCTTGGCAACACAAAGTTTTTTTTAAAGATATTGCTTGGATAAAAAATTAATACTTGGGCACAGTCACTCTGTCCTCCAAATGCACAAGTGTCCTTTTGCTTTTTGGCAACAAGGAAAATGCAGCCATTCAGCAGTGACGATTTGGGTTGCTGACAGTCAGCCATCTGCAGAAGCATAAACCATTTTTGTTTGACTTTGCAGTGCCTCCACTGGTATTCGGATACATTATTCAACCCCTGCCATAGCTGAATTATATGTAAAAATATAACAACAAGCACACAATACAGCAGGAGATCATCATTTGGTGTTACAGTGGCAGTTCATAAAAGCAGATCAGGTTAATTTATGGGGGCCTGTGTGTCAGTTTATATTGTAGGTTTGTTATTTATCAGTATACACAGTCATAAATGTCATACATACCTATAGGTTATACTATTTTATGTGTATTTACTTAATTTTATGACTCATTCATTGTGTTAAGAAGAACAGGACACATGAATTTCAATTATTGGTAAAACCAGGGTGTCATATATCTTCAAAAAGAGGCTTTACTCTGGGTTGAAGTCTTGTCTGCCTCTCCGCCTGGACTATATTCATTGCAGGTCAATCCTGGAAGTGATTCTGTGACGGGCCTGATTCTCTAACTGGTCATTTGAGTTGTTTCCACTGTTGTTAGTTTTGTTTATCTGTGCCATCCAGCTGCAGAGGAAGAGACACATAGGCAATGACATCGTAGCCATCGTGTTCCAGGAGGAGAACACGCCCTTTGTACCAGACATGATCCAGTCCAACTTCCTGCATGCGTATGTGGTGGTGCAGGTGGAGAACGCGTGTACAGACAACGTCACCTACAAGGTTGGTTCCACAGTACTTTGATTTACTTGTAGACCCCGCTTCAGATTCACTCATTTGTTATTTTACTCTTCTGTGTGGTTTTAAAAAGCAGCATGTTCATCACAGTCTGTGCGCACCTGCTCTCTCCTCCAGGTGTCTGTGACAGCGCGGGATGATGTACCTTTCTTTGGCCCTGCACTGCCTGACCCTGCAATCTTTAAAAAGGTCAACACTCTCACAAACTCAATTCCCCTTTACAAGCAGACATCAAAAACCAGGAATCATAATCCACCTGTCCTCCATATTTGCCTTCATCAGGGCCCAGAGTTCCGTGAGTTCCTCTTCACCAAGCTCATCAATGCAGAGTACGCCTGCTACAAAGCTGAGAAGTTTGCCAAGCTTGAGGTGAGAAGAGAAAAGAAACTGTGCCAGAGAAGTGTGAATGCCTGCAGTGTGTTTCTGTGTGTGTGTGCGTGTTTGTGTGTGTGTGTGTGTGTGTGTGTGTGTGTGTGTGTGTGTGTGAGTGAGTGTGTGCATATAAGTTTGTACGCACACCTCAGCACACGACTGTGTTTGCATAGGTGTACATCGTGCTGACTGTGTTCTTGACAGAAGATTGATCGATCGCCATCAAACTCAAAAATCAACCACAATGCAAATGAGGTCTTGTGCTGATGTCTGTCATTCTGATGTGGTGCTGTCATTTTATTTTCATTGGTGCCACCCATATCCCATAAAGTAACAGTGTGTAAAATTGAGGGGGATTTGGTGGCATCTAGTGGTGAAGATTGCAGATTGCAACCAGCTGAAACTTTTCCCAGTTAGGATTCCTTCAGTGTTCATTGTTCAGGAGGTTTTTACCAGGAGGCTGAAATATCCGCAGAAGTCTCCTCCTCTACAAAACAAATGGACCTGGTGATTTAAAGCAATAAACACCCTGAAAAAAGCAGTTTAACGGTTAAAAAAAAAATCTGTGTTTTTCTGATGCTCTCATCGTGGATATATGCAGGTCACATACTCCGATCGAAATCAATACATATTTTTAAATGCTTGAAGATCACGTCATTACTAAAAGTGTATGTCATCCAAGAGAGTTAATAAAAACTAAAGTAATGGTCAAAGTTGTCAAAGTTCCACCTTAAAAGTCATTGACAGTCAGCCCAGTGAATTAAGTAATTTTTTCTCCGACTCCAGCTGCTGTGAGAGGCAGCAAAACATCCTTTCATTTTATAGTTACAGTTTACTAATAAAACTCTCCACAGTATGAACAGTGGTTACATGAGCCTCAAAACCAGACACAACTCAGCCCTGAGCAGAGTGACCGTCCTCTACTGACCAATCAACAGACTGCAGTGTTCACAGCTCCACCTTTTAGTACCAGATCTGTGTGCTAGGTACCCCAACAGAGGGGGGACCAAAAATGGGGACGGTACGGAACAGTTCTGTTGGTACCATCCACAACTTTTCACAGTGGAAACAGAAATAAAGCGTACGAACTGAACTGTACTGTACTGCTTGGTGGACATTGGGCTTAAGGTAACAAAAACACAATTATTCTTATTTTCAGGTGATTATACACTAAAGAAAACATAGTTATTATATTCCAGTTCTGCCAATATATCGCCCTAAATCCTATACCCCGGACCTTTAATTTGAAAATGATGAATGAACTTTAATTTCAGATTTCAGAGTCAGTGTTAGCACCTGTGCAGACTGACAGTGTTGTTGTTGTTGTTGTCAGGAGCGCACACGTTCAGCCCTGCTGGAGACTCTATATGAGGAGTTGCACATCAACAGCCAGTCCATGATGGGTCTGGGTGGAGACGACGATAAGCTGGAGAACGGGGCCGGTGGAGGAGGAGGAGGCTTCTTTGAATCCTTTAAGGTACGGTCCCATCCCTCATTCGACGAGGTGCACCGTTAATCTGCAACTCCACATGCATGAGAGAGAATGGTTATGACTGCAGAAACTTTTAAGGATGCTTTTTTTTCTCCCTCTCCTGTCTCTTGGCTGGGATTCTGGGTATTCACACATGAGAAAACAAAGCATAGAAAATGTGCAGTATCTCAAAGGACCAGTCCTGTGGCATTTGATTTCCTCACTTGGCTGCGACTGCTGAACTCGGTGTGTTTGCACATGATGGTGTGGTTTCCAGGCTGTGTGGCGTCCTGTTGTGTATGAAAGACACTCTCTCTGACTGAGTGCTCCATCAATGACCATTAGGGTGGTGGAGCGTGGCCCGACCGCTGAGGCTCGGCGGTAGGAGCTGTGATTGTGTGTGCCTGATGAACGATTTAATGACCCTTCATTAGGGAGTTGATGATGCAGTTTGCATGTCTCCCCATGGGCAGCGTTCCCTCGCTGTTTTTCTCCTCTCTTTGTGTCACCAACTAGTTCTCTGCCATCTTTTCTGTGTTTTCATGCAACTTCAGAGAAATAAATCCACATTTCTCTCAGTCTCTGTCTTTAGATCCATTTATTCTCCATACAAGCCTACACTACCTGTGTATGACTGTTCTCTCGCCCACAAATCTTGTCTCTGTTTTTTTTTTCTACCTGTCAAGAGTCCTCTTGCTGCCTCTCCTTCTCTCCCTCAAACCTCCACAAATTGCATCTGCAAATATTTCCTACTGTCTTCCTCTGTCTAACAGTGTAGATTTTGCTGTCCTGCTGCCTCTTCTACTTCCTCTTGCTGTCTTTCTTGCTCACACTGTGTTTAAACTTCCCCTCCCATGACACAAAACCCAACTATAGATATTTTAGATAAAAGATGCGGATTCATCCTCCTCCACCACAAAGCCTACACTCTCCTCGACCTTCTGTGAACCTACAATTCTTTCATGCAGCCTCTCCCTCCTGCCTGTTGACCTGCACTGCCCCTAAGTGTTCAAAAATAGTCCTGCATACACACACATGTAAGCACAAAACACTATGAGTTCATGTACGCACACACACAAATACACACATGTCCACGTACGCACATTTGTGCCCTCAGAGATTCAACACATTTATTCCAAAATACTCACACATATTAGCACTTTATAATGGGTTCAGCATGTAGTCACACTGACAATATGACATATTGACCTCAGTTTAAAAATAATGAGCCAATTATAAAAAGTTGAACTTTGCTAGAAATGTTGGCATTGTATGAAATACACCTGGATATGTCATCTAGTTATGGTTACATATTATAAATTTATTAGTGATGGGCCTTTTTCACAGCAGACATTTTGACTTGTGGTTGTAGAAAGAGCCTTCTCATCCCAGGTCTTCAAGAACCAATGCTGTCTTACACCCCTCGGCATGTGATACTGACGCCAAAAGCACACTGACTAAAGACACCCCTTGATGTCTCTGTGAGATGCACCCTTAGTGTCTGTATGCTTCAGAGGTGTGGACTTAAATCACACTCAAGTCACAAATTTAATGACTTGTATTGTAAATACTCCATGCTCAGTAACCTTACACTCACTGTTTTTATTTCTGAAGCCTAACCAAGGACAGGGGTTCGAAATCAGCCATGGCTAGAAACCTGTATGCATTGCATCTGCTTTGTATTTTATATTATGAAGCAGTGTCTTAAGCGTTTGTCCTTGTCAAATAAACAAGTGAATAAATACATAAATGAATAAACTTAAGACTAGACTTGAACTTTAACACCAACGACTTGAGCCTTTTGACTTGAAAATATTTGACACCTTTCCCCAAGCCCAAAGATTAAAAAAATGTTATGTAAAAAGTGTCCCAGGAATCAATTTATTCATTAGCAGTGGCACAGCGGTGCTCCGCCGCTACATGATTAGTAGCACTGCTACAGTCAAGAGCCAATCAGACGACGCAAAAGAAGCGACACAATTTCTCTGCACACCACTGAAAGAGCTTCAGGTGTCTGGCAGTTCTGACAAACTGAAGCTCACAATGAACATTCACTGTTACATTCATATACTGATAACCTGACCTTTAGCTTAGATGCCTATCCTTAGTTCAGGCACACAACTCTCTCCTCTCTCCTCCTCATTCTCAACACACACCTCATTGAAAGCTTCTGTAGAGGCTGCAACGGGCCACAAACTCAATTGTTTGCAGTTTTACCCTCCAACAACTTCGTCCTCCATGCCGTTAATCCACCAGCAACTGTATGGCTCCCAGGCCGTCCATTCCTGGCAGCACACCAGCTGAGGTAACTGTGGGAGTTTAGGCATAAAACATAAAATACTCAACAGCATACAATATTACTTTAAAGAAAAAATAGTCTTACAGAAAATATCTTTTATCTTGTTTACCAACAAGACAGGACAGAAACATACAAATTTTTTTCTGTTGTGGCTCTGTTATTAGTGCTACATGCTATGAAAGTGCAGTTTCAGCACTCCTTTCTTATTCATTTTATTCATTGTCTGCAACTGCTTATACTATTAGAGGTCGCAGGGGGGCTGGAGGCAGGGTACACCCTGGACAGGTCACCAGACTATCACAGGGCTGACACATAGAGACAGACAACAATTCACACTCACATTCACATCTGTGGGCAATTTAGAGTCACCAATTAACCTGCATGTCTTTGGACTGTGGGAGGAAGCTGGAGTACCCAGAGAAAACCCATGCCAACACGGGGTTCGAACCCTAGGGTGCCCTTCTGTGCTGAGCTTGCATGTTCTCCCCAAACCAGGAACCCTCAATGCTAACCACTTCACCACCATGCCAAATATATTAACTTATTTTAAAAGCATTCATGATATTTGTAAATTTAAATTGTTAAATGGCATTACATTTGGTGAAGAGTGCATAATGACTTGAGTTTAAGACTTCAGACTTATTTGTGACTTGCAAAACATTGACTTGGTCCCACTTCTGCTTGCATGTGAAGCACAACTGTCTCCCTGGTGAAACTCGTGGTTAAAATTGTCAAATGGCCGCAAAAGTACTTGGTTTCGTTTAGAAAAAACATCATATTTTTGCTTAAAAAAGATAAGTGACAGACGGGCGGATGTAAGTTTCGTAACAACATGTTACGTTAAAACACCATAGACTTTTGGTTTCACACAGGACACAAACAGCAGTCTCTTGAGTGAAAACCTGTGTTTATTTGACCCATCCACCAACCCTCCCCACACAATTTTCCCACTCTTTATACGATGTCAGTTGATTTGGGTGTCAAATATTGCAGTGGATGGGTTTACATTGGAGTGAGTTGAGAGCCCAGTGTGTTGAGACACCAAAGGGTGCCTTCAGTGTTGCTATCACACGCTGAGGGGTGTGACGATGCATCTGTATTTGACAACCTGGCACAAGTAATACTAGTAACACTGGCTCAGTTCTATTCAAGTGTCCCCGTAAACCATGACTGAGTCATTAGACAATTGTTAGATTTATTATTTACACCTTTACATTTACTATTGTGACCTTTTAAGATCTCTTCTGTCAACAAAAGGCCCATTACCACCAAATTTTGTGATTATTATAAATACAGATAAAACTAGAGCTGCAACGACTGACAGTAAAGTAATTGGTAATGTTAAAGAAATTGTTCAAGAACAAAGCCAAACATGCTATTCTCTTTCATACATGATAATAAACTGAATATTTTTGGGACTTTGGACTTTTTGTCAGATAAAACATGCCATTTAAAGATGTCACTTTGGGCATGTTTCAATATTTTCTGACATTTTATTGACAAATCAATTAATTGATAAAATAATATGCAGATTTATCAATAATGAAAATAATTGCTGGTTGCAGCCCTAGAGAAGACAAACACCGTGTGTGTGTTTCTCATATACAGAACCAATCAGTGTATTAACAAAGTATTTACTAACATGTACATGTTGGTGAACTTTAAAACTGACTTAAACTGGATTAATAGAATTTAGCTTGCGTATAGAGTCTCATATATGTGGTATATAATGCTTTGGATGATCAGTCAGTGTGTTGCGTTTCCACATAACATCCAAAGTGGATCCACTGACAGTATCTCCTCGTTTCTCTCTGTAGCGGGTCATCCGCAGCAGAAGCCAGTCTATGGACGCCATGGGCCTCAGTAACAAGAAGTCACACACAGTCTCCACTAGTCACAGTGGCAGCTTTACCCACAATCCCGCAGAGAGCCCCAAAACCCCAGGGATTGTAAGTAGCCCATTTCGGTTCACATGATGCCCGCCTAACACATACATTCAGGATACAGTATATTGTCACAATTCACAGCACAGTGGATAAATACACACTTGCTCTAACCCCTATTCTTTCTTATAAGCAGCACTTTAGCAAATTGCTCCTCATCAGTATGTTCTCATCCAAGCACTCGCTTTCATTCCTGACATTTTAAATTCACTCTTGCTTTGTACTACAGAGCCTTTCATTGATTGCCTTTTTTCCATTTACGGCTACATAGTGTTCCTGTTAATGACTGTTGTGTTTTTTTCTTTGGGAAAATTAACAGAACGATTCATTTTCAGCGTTTCATTCATTCTCATCTGTTGAGAGAATCTTCATCACCACATAGAGTGACGGTTAGAGATCTAGGATGGTATCAAAAATAGAGCATCCACTGTGGAATGAATCAGATGATTTCCTTCTCAGATGACTGATAGTTTGTGAGCCCCAGTCTCTATCCTGACTCTTGAAGTGAGCTCAGTGTAACAGCTGTATGACTACCCAGACTCCCTCCCTCCCTCCTTACTGCGCTTTTGTCCTGACTGTTTACCTCCTGTAAATGTTACAGCCTCCCTTCGCAGCCTTGTTTATGTGCATGTGTGGCTGCAGCACGGCACAAGTCATGAATGCAAGAAGCACACCGTCCTGTTTCTGTCTCATTCAAAGATGGGGTTAATTATGTTTCAGCACTTTTGACTTCCATTGTGGTTTGGGATTTGGTTGCTGACAGTAGTTTGAATTGAGACTAAATTAACCCCATTTCTGAAAGGACTAAGTTTTCTAAAAGCAGCCCCTGTGGGTTTTGTCAGCCCTCTTTTGGCCTTTCTCCCCTTTTGAATGCATCACTAAACAAACCTGTAACCCTCAGGGCAGAAACTGCCGACAAGCCTGCTACCTCGGTGGCACTCCATCTCCCGCTGTGCCCTCCTGTGTTGGACCCCGGCCTGCTTTTGCTCTAAAAAGTTTCTCACTATTTCCTCAATATCATGTCTTCTCTATTAAGTCACGCTGCGAGCTTATTTTTCAAGCTTTTTTGCACCTTGCTGTTTAAATTCTTTGTGCTATGCGCATGTGATCTTATGATGTGTTCTTTTCTTTTCCTTCCCCCCTTACTTTTCAATCTATCATCTCCTCTCTCTCTATGCTTCCTTTGCCCTGTCTTGCGTGGCTCAGTCATTGCTTGTTCCAGGGAAAAGTCCCAGTAAATATGGACGCCGAGGCAGTGCCATAGGGATAGGAACAATAGAAGAGGTTCATGTATATTTCTCCCTTCTTGTTAACTATTTTTGTCTCTGGTCTTTACTTTGATTTTATCTTATTATGTCTCATAATGTAAGTGTGCAGTTTGTAGTTTAAAATTTGCCTGTTTTAGTTCCCATAGCTGTGGGAGGTTTTAGTTATAATGACATTTGTTTAGTTGTGGTTTTAATTATAGTTTCATTGATTTAAACAGTAACTTAAAGGGATAATTCAGTTTTTTTAAGTGAGGTTGTATGGGGTACTTATCCATTGACAGTATATGACATACAGTAAATGTCAGTCAGCACGCCCCCAGTTTGGAGAAACAGGCTTAGGTCTGACATGGAAACTAAACAATCTACTGCTGTGGAGGGGTCCACCACAAAACGTATTTTGGCCATCACCATCAGTTTAAGTGTGTGCTGCTTCTCACATCAAATTGATTATTAAACAACAAGCAAGACTAACACAGCTGCTTCATCTGTCAGTGAAAAAGTATTCAACTTTCCACTGCTCCTGAAAGCAGCACCCTCAAAGACGCCTTTATGCGTCTTTGCCGTGACCATGTCTGCTACCTAGCAGGAAATGTCTGCTGTTAGGTAGCGTTCTGTTTGCTTCTTTACCATCTGTTTATGAAAAGACATTAGTTCCACCTGCATGGTTCCTACAAACTCTATGACAATCCTGCCAGTGTGAGGTGAACAGAAGAAATGCAAAGTGATCTTGCTTGTTTAACCAATATAGTGAGGTTGGCCACATGAAGTTTATTTTGAAAGTCAAGCTGAGGGCCAGACATTTTGATATGCCTGCTGTACCTTAATGTCAGACGGTGATTTCCAACAGGTGAACCATTATATCACTTTCTTCAAAGCCAAACTCCATTGATAAAAACAGTGATTTAACTTTGCTGAACACAGAAGTTGCTGGTCTACTGCTGCCTCAATCAGTTAGTTAGTTTGTGTTACTGAGTGACTTTGCGTTTAGTTCGGATTCACTAAAATCACACAATAACACAAACTACCTAACTGATCGAGGTAATAGTAGACCAGCAGCTTCATTTTCAGCAAACTAAAATTACTGTTTTTCTCATTGGAGTCTGGTGGCTTTGACAAGCGCATATATGAGGACCTGAAGTCGTTAACGGCTTCTTCATCAAAATGAGCTGTCTGACAGAAAGGTAAGAAGTTAAAGAAACTCTTAATACAGCACACAATTGATACAGATTTTTTCAGGCTGCTAAAATACAACTTATTGCTGCCCTCCTCCACAGCAGTACATTGCTTAGCTTCTGTGTCATTACTCCAGCCTGCTTCTCCAAACTGCAGGCTAACCAACTGACACCTACTGTATGTAATACACTGACTATGGATTAGTATGCCATACAACTCCACCTCAAAAAATCTGAACTATCCCTTTAACCCTCTTTCCTTCATGCATCACAGTATAGCTAAAAAGGGAATGATCCATCATGGACTGAGGGATGTTATAGCTCATTTATCCCATAAATCTCGCCTGCAATGTAAATAGTTTTTTCAGGTAGATGATTTCATTTCACATTAATGCGTTTTCTCGATTCATTCCATTGCAGCAGATCTCAGGGCTTCATGCATGAATTCCTTCACTTCATTTTACTTTTAAATACACACTGCAAGAGAAAAGTAAGAAATTCAGAAAAGAGAATTGTAAACAGACTCCCACTCATGTTCTTATACACAGTCACTCATTGATGAATCATACTGCATCTCAAATTAGAAGTGTGTACCAGACATCTTGAAATCTGAACAAGTAAACTCCACAGTCTGACCTGATTCCTTAAAATAAAAACCAAATAGAAAACCCGACATGATGCTTCTCGGGACTTTTTTCCATCAGAGTTAAGAGTCAAAATAAGAATAACCATTAATCAGTTCTTGCCAGAAGCCCAGAGTATCACCGATTTGTAAAACATATTCCCAAATGTGTCATTACAGGATTATCAAGCCATCAGTTCATGATTTATTTCACAGCATTCCTACATGTGAACATCTTTCACTTCAGTAACCTACTGTGTCATGTACGATATATAATTTATGCTGTGGTTGTTCAATGGTTACACTATCCCCACGGTGTGTGTCTGACTTTCCTCTCCCTGCCCATCATCAGTCATTGATCATTCCTGGGAAAAGCCCAACCAGGAAAAAGTCGGGGCCCTTCAGCTCCCGCCGCAGCAGCGCCATTGGCATCGAGAACATCCAGGAGGTCCAAGAGAGGAGGTGAGAGGACAGAGCAGAGCTGATCGGCAGGGAGTGGGAAGTGAAGAGAGAAGAGTGTTGCAACAGATGGAAGCAAGGACATTAGAATGAGGAAATCAGTCATTAGGAGACACACTGTTTAAATACGAGCTCTTGTTGGATGGCAGTGTTGCTCAAGAGGAGGAATATTAATGCCTTGCTTAATTTGTTGTGCTATATGTGCACAGGAGCGTATTTTCAGTAGGTGGGGTTGCCCAGGATGTGTGCATGCACACATTTTCTGTAAAGCTGAGACTTGCGTGGAAATAATGTTACAGCAGGATGAACAATATTGTTCATATAACCAGTAATATTTACACCTGCAATGAGCTCAGCTGCAGAGTCAAAGTGCAAAATGAAAAAATCAAACCTGCAGGCACATGAAACAAAATAGCAGGTGCGCTTTGAGACGCCCACGCAATCTGTGTGGATAAAACCTACCATCCCCCACTTGGTTTTGTTAGATACCAAGTAATACAGGGCCAGAACCTCCAATACTGATACCAATATTTTTTATTAAAAGTGGCATATGCACTTTAATGTAGGCTAAAGTAGTGTGTCATGATTTATGAAGTGAATAATCAGTCTGCTAATGTAACAGCAAAGACGGACAAATACAGTTTGAACATGTACAGTAACATTAACTGAAGATCTGATCCGACTAAAATATTAATTTCACTTCAGTATAATTGGATATACCTCTGCCTTAGCCTCTCAGAAAAGACTCAGTGAACTCTGTCTCTGTCTCAGAGGACTGGATGCTGAGGCATTTCTCTCCTCCCTTCTTTTCTGATGCAGCTCCAAGTATCCATGCTGTACTATTGATATTTGCCATCGATCCGCCCACCCTTACTTGATGTTGTACGTGCACTATTAAAATGAGGCCCTTTATGTCATGTAATATTTGTGATGCAGCAGTCAATCAGTGTGTTACTTCAGTAATTACAAAATATTGATAATAGTTAATCAGCAGTTAAATAGCTGATAAAGGGCCCGTCCCTCAGATCTTACAACACATGCTCAGATTATATGAATGTGTTATAATATTCATCAAGAGTTTAATGTCTTACCATATGACATAAGCATGTGTTTAATGTAACTGTCTCCATCCATCTTTGTCCTGAAGCCGAGAGGTGTCGCCCAGCACCCAGAGGACACCGGAGGGCAGCCACTTTTCGCAGGAGAACAAATCGGACAACTCCTCCAGTCACAGCTCTCCAGAATTCCCTGCTACAAAGAACAGGTGACTGTTATTTAGATTCATTATATAATACAATACTGTGTTATATTTGGCCGCACAGTGGTGTAGTGCCTCACAGCAAGAGGGTTCCTGGTTCAATCCCAGGAGGGAGCCCTTCTGTGCAGAGTCTGCATGTTCTCCCTGTGTCAGTGTGGGTTTTCTCTGGGTACTCCAGCTTCCTCCCACAGTCCAAAGACATGCAGGTTAATTGGTGACTCTAAATTGTGAATGTGAGTGTAAATGGTTGTCTGTCTCTATGTGTCAGCCCTGTGATAGTCTGGTGGCCTGTCCAGGGTGTAGCCTGCCTCTCGCCCAATGTCAGCTGGGATAGGCTCCAGCCCCCCCGCGACCCTCAAGAGGATAAGTGGTTACGAAAATGGAAAGATGTTACATTCGCACACATTGAGAATTTATTTTTGGTGATTGATCCTTTGAGTGGGTCGGTAGTGTTGGAGCCAGCGAAAGACCGAAAGAATGAGGTTGCGGTTACAAGCGGCCGAAATGAGTTTCCTCAGGAGGATGGGTAGGGTAAGAGCTCGGAGTAGAGCAGCTGGTCCTTTGTGTCAGAAGGAGTCAGTTGAGGTTGTTCGGGCATCTGATCAGGAATCCTCCTGGGTGCCTCCCGTTAGAGGTGTTCCGGTCACATCCCACTGGTAGGAGGCCCCAGCGCAGAACCAGAACAAGCTGGAGGGATTACATATCTTGTCTGGCTGGGGAATGCCTCAAGGTCCCCCAGGAGGAGCTGGAAATCGTTGCTGGGGAGAGGGACGTCTGGAATACTTTGCTCAGCTTGCTGCCCCCGTGACCTGGCTTTGGATAAGCAGTTGAAAATAAATGGATGGATGGATGGATGGATGGATGGATGGATATTAGGATGCCACACCACAAGGGTGCAGGACATGCTCATGATGTCTCACATCACACAAATAGACACAAGTGTGTAGGCTCATTGTGTTTGGACCACAGGAGATGTAATGGTTTTCAAGTCTCCAATCTAAAACCACAACAAAATGGAAGAAGCACACAAATGAGTAACTAAAGGTATCTGTGTAAAGAACACATTGTATCTTTAGTCACCACCATCTGTATTGGGCCCATTAGTCACAGCTGATAGGGAGTAGATTTGTAAGAATTGGAACAACAGCACTGCACGGACGATAACCCTCATTGTCTCGTAAGCCTCTCTTGTTCTTAAGAAGCAAGACACCAAATTCACATAATCCTTTTGACAGTGTCCACACTCTCCTCTCACTCTGCAGGAGGCACCTGCATGACAGAGGGGATTCGGATGTCTGGTTTAGATCAAAGACAGGAAACAGAATCATTTTTAAGCATTTAAATCATATGAATTATATACATGCCCAGATTAAAGCTAATATACGACAGGGTTCTGAGATTGATTAAAGTATTGGCATGATATAGCCTGAATAGTATTTAACTGGGTCTTAAAGACTGCACGTGCAGTTATTTGTTTAATGTTGGTATAATGTGAAAAACTAATGTGACATACTTTAAGTTTCGGTAAGTATTACCAAGCCCTAGAGCTAATTTAAAGATTCGCATGAACTGCAGAGCAGCTTAAAAGATTACCTGACACAGATGTGAACCCACTGCTGTCACTTTGCTTGAAAGTGCCAAAGTCAAAAACAGAAAACATAAATTCAGTGTATTGAAATCACAGGTGTTTGTGCGGTCAGAGTGACCCAGGTGTGTAGTTTGGCGATGTGTTGCAGGGCGCCGTCCATCCCCGAGGCTCAGGACCTCTCCCGCTCCTCCTCCAACGCCAGCAGCTTCGCCAGCGTAGTGGAAGAGCACGAGAACGAGCATGAGGCAGAGGAGGAGTACGAAACCGGACTGGTGGGTGGAGACAGACAGAGATATAACACATAATGAAAGTGCATACATGCATGCCACTTCCCCAAATTCATAACAGCAGGCGGCTTCTCACAGCTGATGACATATTTAATATTTGTCTCACTTTTACTGTGAGGGGAAAGTAATCTACTTGTCCTTTAAAACACTTGAAACAAAGGATGTGAGAAGGTTTGATGGATTTCAATCCATCCCAGTAATGACACATGTCAAAATGTATTGCATAGTAATACATATTAATGCACATTTCTTTCACTTGAACCGTTTTGCATTTAAAAAAGAAAAATGCAAATGCAGCACTGGAGCAGAGCTAAGGTTATGATTACGCTGTCTGCCTGTCCTTCTGATACAATGTCAGTAATAACAAAAGGGGAAATATTTCTAACTTCCTTTACCCCTTCCACAGGAAAGTGTGTCTTGTGTTACACCACTCAAGGGAGAGTCATTCGTGTACAGCTCTGCGGCGGAGGACAGTGCGTGCAGTACCAGCCAGGGAAGTTTTCCAGGTGAGTTTAGGAGAGCGGGGCTCGTATTACTCGGTCAGAGATAGCCTGAAGGTGTGAGAAACACACAAGCTACCAAAGGTCGACTGTTTCACATATCCAGAGAGGGAAAATCTAGATGGGGCGGATGTAAGAATAACACTCCCTGCTTCCTGAGCAATTAATATCAGAGCACCCTTGAGTGATGAACTTGCACCTCAGCTGCACCAGTGGATCCCAGTGCCAGCAAACTGCTAACTTAGCCAACTCTGCTTTAATGAAGTTTACTATGCCTAAAGAGCACAGCATTACAATCTTATCTGTGATTCCCACTCTACTTCTGTTATGCTCTAAATTCTGTTTTTTTTTTCCTACCACTGATGATTCACTCTGAACCATTAATCTTTTGCATGCTGGGATATCCTTTTTAGGCCAGAACAGCTGGCAGCATTATGTGCTTGAGTTTATTAACCATGACAACCACGCATCTGTCGCCTCCCTCCCAGCAGCTTCTCGTCTTCAGCAGCAAGCGGACGGAGTGAAGACATCAGAGCCAAAAGGGACAGACAGCCGGCCCAAGACAGAGCGCCCCTCGCAGGAGCACAAGTTCTCATCGGTGAGACAAACTGCTTGTCATCAGTCATTAGGCGACACTCAGATGGGTCTCCTCCATGTTTTACAAAGTCACTGGGAAGAATGTTCCCTCTGGTTAATTGTTTAGGTCGTTTATTGAGTGGGAAGACTAAATATTCACCACCTCCAGCTCAAATGTGAACATTTGTTTTGGCTTTTGTGGATGTCCCCTTGAGTTCTGCGAACTTTTGATGGGTCTTTTGTTTTTTTTGGTTTTCTGACATTTCGTAGACTAAACAGAACACCCACAACACGACAGTCTGCAGCCATGCTAGCGGCTCTGCAAGGCTGTAGATCAGGCACAGCTGTGCTTTGAGCTGAATGCTAACATCCTCAAAATGACAGTGCTCACATGCTGATGTCTAGCAAGTATAATATTTACTATGTTCACCATCGAACTTTTGTGTGTTTTGATGCTGGCATTTGGTAATAAGCACTAAGGCTGATGGAATGCCATTTGTTTTGTAGGTATGTAGGTATTTGGTCACACACCGGGCGGCACGGTGGAGTGGTGGTTAGCACTGTCACCTCACAGCAAGAGGGTTCCTGTTTCGATCCCGGGTGTGGGAGCGTGTCAGCGTGGGTTTTCTCTGGGTACTCCAGCTTCTTCACACAGTCCAAATCCCTTCTACCCTTCTCTTTCGTCATTAACTGTATTAATGCCATTATCATAACTTAAAATCCTCACACATAAAAAATGTGTCACTACCATGGAGCTAACTACATTATCACCTGCAGTCTGTGCAGTTTACTTCAGAATGCTTGCAAGGTAAGAGGAGGTTTTTAAAAGTGAGGATCTCTGTGTTTGTCAGGAGGCACAGCAGGCACTTCATTGTTACTGTTGTCTTTATTTAGAATTTGGTATGAAAGGTGTTGCCAGATAAGGTCAGAGATTGTCGCTGGAAGTTGCCTCTTGTTCTGGATTTTGCTTTATCATCAGTGCATCATGGTCAAAGTGAAAAGAGAGGTGGTGATTTTCTTTTTTCTTCCAGGCAGCTGGAAACTTGGCAGCTGCAGTAGAGGTGCTCTTGTTCATTAGTTGCAGCGCTACTCTGGTGTTTTGTGTATTTGCCAGTCTCCTGTTATTGTATTTGTCAATATTAACTGTGCCATCTTCTCTCCGTCTCTGTACGCAGAACTGTTAGCCACACTCCTGATCACTACATCGATGCCCATCCTCAGGTGAGACATAATATTGACATAATCTTGGGGCTACTTAATGACTTTTTTCTTTTACTTCTTTTCTCACATTTAACTCCTCATTTACCTTTATCTTTGTTGTCTCATTTCCTCCTCTTTGTCTCAGCATTCCCATAAGAGGCGTCTCTTGCCAAATACGAGCCAAGGGCATGTGAACTCCACCACTGACGCAGAAGAGGAGCAGAGTTAGAAGCCAGATTCTTGATCTGACTCACAGATCTCCCTTTGAATATTTGGCATGGACCTGCTGCCTGTCATGACAGACACCCAGCTCCATGGACATGTACCTACCTATTGCCCTCATTCCAGCTTCACACGGAACCCTCCTTGAATGCTCTAGGCAAAGGAAAAGAGACCTCCGCACCCATGCAGCACCACTACTGACTGTCGTCCATCAGCTGGCTTAGCAGAATAAGTCCAGCTGCCTGCTCATTCTTCAGGCCAGTAAGCTCTGAATCCTGTAAACACTCAAATGTCGTGTGTCCTCTTTAAAAGATCAGGGGATTTAATCTGTGCAGTGACAGAAGTCGAGACCGATCGAACAACCGGTGTTTAGCTTGTAAAACAGTCTATTGAGAGAAGAGTTGCACTAGAGAGATCTATGTTTTTTTAAATGTCAACCTCACATCCCACTGTGATATTGTACATGGGTTAAACTTTGATGTACCAGGTGTGTGTGTGTGGCTGTCTGTCGGGCCACGTTTTGTGTTTTATTGATGATCTGTTCTTCTTCTTCTGAGTATTCTGCAGTGGATATTTGTCGTGTTTTACGACAGCTTCGGTAAATCTGTCATGTTTTGATGGAGGGTACTTCTGTGATGCCGTTGTAGGTGGCTGTAATAGCATCAGCCGCCTTCCTTCCTCCTAGGTGGCTGAATATGCCACAGACATGCATTTGCGATTTTTAAATTCAAAATTTAATTGTACCACAGTAGGTCTGTAGAAGAAAAGAGATATTTTAACTCTATTGATGCTTTACAATTAGAGTAAAAAGTGTAATTACTGTAGTGCCCCAACCACCAACATGCATCCTCAACCCACACTTCAAGGTACTGCTGTTTAGACTTTCGTCCCCAAATGCGTTTTGTCACAGGCCACTTGTTGATTTGATGTCTGTGTACGGGTGTGTGTATACAACGGTACTGTGCATGGTGTAAATCTGCTTGCCAAAAACCTCTCCTCTGTACACTGGTGCCATGCTTGACATAGAGGTGTTGTCCCTGTGATTTGTGTTTTACTGAAAACCAGCCGACATCTCCAGATGCAGCGCACATTGCTGATAGAGAGCCAAATGCCACCGTTTTCCTACTTTATTTGTAAAATGTCCGTACGTGACCTAAGCACTACATTTTCAGAGTTGTTTCGAAAACGCTTACCTTTTTGAAAAACACTGATTTGTTGCCGAATATGAATTACACTGTGACTCGTCTTGAAGTTGCCTTTCTAATGATTGTGTCGCATGAGCTGCTTTGATGGAGGGTCATATTTAAAGGCACTGCGTTGCCAGCTGGCTTGAATGTAAAAACTAGGCGGACGTGTATTTATTTATACACATCAGCCCCAAATGAGTGGTGATACTGTGCTGACTCCTGACTGCAGAAAGCTCGAGTCTGAAACAGCTCACCTTTCCTGAGCGGAGAAGCTTTACTGTCTTCAGTGTGTGATGAAGGAAAGATACATGGATACATGGAGTTGCTTTATTTCAGTGATACGACTTGAGCGGACATGAGATTTATTGTCTTTAAAAACAGCATTTACAGTTTGTGAGAGTACAAAAGGTTTAAGACACTGGACCAAATGCAAAACAGCCTACGGTATATACTGTAATCATTAAGCTGTTTATAGCTCACCCAGAACAAAGTAACATTTTACATTTGACTCTACAGAAAAAAAAATACAAAGGTACATTTTTGGATTTACACATTTGTGTATTGCAGCCTTTCAAACTGATTTATGAAACGATATGATTTCAAATGATTTTCCTCTGGACTTTGGAAATGCTTGAGTAGATGAAGTACGCCCTCTTGTGGCTCTGTATTATTACTGCACATCACTATGTGGTTCCATTCATCTAACTGTGCTTGCACTGTACGCCAGTGGCTGATCCACAAGATTGGGAGTGAATCTTCTTTGTGCTTGATTCAAATGATTGTATTTCTGTTCTTGTCGACAGTCTGCTTAATCCCTTGTTCAAAAGACATCTTTGTAAATATTGCTTTACATCCTTTTTGTAAATAAAGCCAACAAAAATGTTTAATAAAGATGATGCATAATAGATCAGTGTGTGGGGTAACTTAATACATAAATGCTGATGGTTATAGTGCAGGTATTTTAGAAAAAAAAGTGGCACATATTGTAAAGTAAGTCATGTCAAAATGAAGCTTTCATGATTTCTGAGATAGTATAAGGCTTTGACAAAAAAAAAAAACCTAAACCCAAAGTTAAATCAAGTTTCTATTGTTTTATAATGCAATCTAGTGTTTTAAAACCCCTCTGTCTGCAGTCTCTAACGCATCTCCACCCACTATTCAGTTTTCATTCACATCTCCAGGTTCCACCACTTGAAGTCAAACGGCTTCCTGCGGACGTTGGAGCCGCAGTGCACCTCTCCCAGCAGCTTGTGGTAGGAGGCGAAGTCGTCGATAAACGTGCAGCTGAGGCCCAGGCCCTCCATCAGGGAGCACATCTCAGCCTCCAGGGCACAGCGGCCATTCACCTCGGGACCAAAGGGCTTCGGGATGCCGAGGTTTTTCCCCAAGACGATCATGTTAACCTGAAAACACATGTGACAGAGCATGAAACTCACAGCTCCTAGATTCCCTTGCCATGTGCTTTAATGCTTCTGAAGTTTAAAAATGATCACAGTTAATAAAAGAATCTGAACACACCATGTCAGGGTAGTAAGCCACCGCTCTGCGCTGTGAATCGTCCCCCACTAGCTTGAAAAGGATTGGCAGGTCGATGATGTCCTCGTCATCCAGGCCCAACTCTCTCTTCAGCACATCTCTGTTCCAGTCGATGCAGCTCTGGGAGAGAACAGCAGGTGAAAAACAAACTGTACAACGCACAAGTTTTATAACTCATTTTTTGCTCATTACATTCTGTAACCTTGGTCTGTCTGCAATTCTCAAAACAGACGTGCTTATGCAAAATAACAAAACAAACACTAAAACGTACCAGTGTGTTATGTAACAGTGCACAAGTGAATCTACTTCTGCTGCAAACAAAAAGTACACTATGTGGCCAAAAGTATGTGGACACCCATGTGAATTAGAAGCTTCACCTGACTCAGACAAACTCATTGCTAAAAGGTCCATTTAATTAGCCATACAGGAATGCAAATTCTGTGGACACACATTTGGTTGCAATGCATGTGTCACACTTAAGAGCTCATAGATCTCATGGAGTTATAGGATGCCACCTATCCAATAAATATAATGTCTGTCCTGCTAGATTTGCCCCGCTCAGTAACATGTGCTGCTATGGTGAAGAACAAAAACAGGGCCGTCAAGTGCTGAAGCACATAGTGTGCAAAAATTGTTTAGAACTTGGTTGTGAGAAAAGACAAACTGCAATTTGGAGGGCACGCCAGTACAAGAACTATTCATCAGGAGCTTTAAGGCAAGTGGCAAAGGGGCGGCACCTCTGATCAGCGATGCCAAACATCATCAGGGGTGGTGTAAAGATCACTGCCACTGAACTCCAGAGCAGTGAAAATGTGTTGTCTGAAGTGATGAATCCTCCTTCACTACCTGGCTTTTACGATGGTCTAATCGTAGTCTGGCAGCTGGACACCTGAAGAACAATGCTGCCTGAATGCCAACTGTGAAGTCTGGTGAAGCAGCAATAGTCTGGGGCTTTCACAATTTAGCTCAGTTCCAATGAAGGGAAATCCTAATGCCACAGCGCCCTGACCATACCCACATCCGACACCTTTGGGATGAACTGAAACGCTGACAGTGTGCCAGGCCTTATCGCCCAACATCAGTGCCCACTCTCACTAATGCTTTTGTGGCTGAATGGGAGCAAATCTCTGTAGAAAATGCCTGCCAAAATACTGTGGAGAGCGTTCACACAGAGTGGAGGCTGTTACAGCAGCAAATTAACACTCCTGGTTTTGGAATGAGGTATTCAATAAAAAGATATTAGTGTAATGTCCAGCTGTCCACATACTTTTGGCCATGCAGTGCAGCTTACGTTCTCCAGCAGAAGCCAGCTTTTCTAACGTCACAATCCCACTCACCTGTACGTAGTTATTTTCAGCCTCGAGACTTTCATCACTCAGTATCTCATCCACTGTTATTGGTTCTTCATCTTTCAGACCTTTAGGGGGAGTTTTACAGAGCGTTAAAGGAATATTTCACCTCAAATGACCATTTGTTTATGAATTACTCGCCCTGTGTTGCCTTGAATTTGTGAAGAAAACTTTGTTTTTCTCACACGCCTCTGGTGAACAAAGAAATTCTTGATAAATTTAAGTTACAGGGGGTCTGTGTTTAACAACAGCAAAACTTTACCAACAATGTATAATCGAAGGTTCATTTATCCAGTTATATGCTCAGTACTGCTCAAACAGCAGCCCTTTCCAACATACTAAACTAAAGTGAAACTTAAAAATGTGTTCTTCAAAGTAAGACTCCATTGACAAAAACATTTTACTTTGCTTAATGCAGGAGCTGCTGGTCTACCACTGCCTCAGTCTGTTAATTTGTTTGTGTTATTGCGTGATTGTGGTATTTTAAAGGGTTAGTTGATTCAGGAAACTCCAACAATAACACAAACAATCTAACTGGGTGAGGCAGAAGTAGACCAGCGAGGTTAAAATACTCCACACAGTTACATGACATTAGGGAAAATAGATGTATTGTGTTAGTCCGACTAAAACCAGACTTTTAGAATGCATGTAAGCATGTTAGCCTGACTACAATCCTACTACATTGTACTAAATTGAATTTCTCAATTACCCCTGCATATATACAGTCAATCTGACCCAAAGACGCTCCACAGTTTCCGCCCGGGCTTTGACCCGGAAGTCGAAAGCATTAAATGCGTAACAGGGGAAGTAGCCAGTAACAACATGACGAAATCTACATCCAGAGCGATGCATTTTTGGACAGACGACAAACCCTAAATCTATAAATATGCAAATATTTTTCATTTCAGAAGTTGAACTGTTGGATGCAAGATATCTCCTACTTCAGTCTAACAGCGACTGGCAAGTTTCAACTTCATACTTGTGTAAGCTGAAAATTAAACCCCAACTGGCATCAAAGCAAGTTGTTTGCTTGTACGCACAGGCCTTAATAACTTCCTACCTTTAGCACATGAATGTGAAAACTGCCTTCTGCAATAAAACTGCACGCACATCATTCAAGACACATTTTTGAATGGAATAGGGAATACCATATCCACAAAATGACCAGTCACTCACCTCATGTTATCTTATATTGTTAAGAAAACTTTGTTTTTCTTGCATGCTTCCACAATCAACGAAGAATCCAAAAATTCTTGATAAACTTAACTAAAAGAAGGCCAGCAAATCTATATCAAAACATCCAAACTCTCACACAACTTGTGCAGTATAATCCAAGTCTCATTTATCCAGTAATATGCTCAGTACTTTCCAAACACGTACATTTTTGCTAAAACATTACTATTTAAAGCCCATGCGCATTACTTAGAAGAAGAAGAAGATATACTTCATTATTCCTCAAGGAAAATTGAATTTTTTCACTCTGTTGTCATATACACACAGGTCCGAAATATACACACATACAAAAGCAGGACCTATACATGTATTGAATGGAGAGATTTCGGAGCAAGGACACTGCCCATGGACAGGTGCCCAGAGCAGTTGGGGGTAAGGTACCTTGACACCTTGACACCTCTCCAGCGACCAATTCACGCTCCACATTTGGTCCAAACGGGGACTTGAGCAGACGAAATGTACAGAGCTATCAAGTTGTCCACCATGTGGTACCATTTTAGCTAACTATAGCTCAATTGTTTGATCTGTGTCATGATAGGTTGACGAAAGGTCCAATGCTGACAAGCTAAAAGTGGGCCATTTGCCACCTATTGTAGCGGAGTCGGACATACTTGAGTCAATCAATCGATTACCCTCCTGTGCTTGTATACTGGGACGAGGGCAGACATTTATGTAAGAGTTTGTAGACAGATGTTTTGATATAGTTGTTAACTTTTCTTCACAAATTCATTGTAACAGCAGGTGAGTCACTGATGTGCAAATGGTCATTTGGGGGGTGAAGTGTTCCTCTGAGAATGATACAATAAGTTTGCTGAAATGCATGTTGTACAGTAGATTTTCCACCAGTGACACTGTTGAAGACGGGCCTACCCTCAAACAGTTTGGCTTGTCCGTGTCCATTGTTCTTTAAGCCTCTGAACAGTTTGTAGCCTGCGTCCGGGCTGGCCAGCAGCAGCCGGAAGCCCTGTGCACAGAAACACAAGAGACAAAGATACCTCTGGCTGTCTCATGAACCTGAGAGCTTAAACAATCCCATATGTACATTAACAACATTTCAGTATCAACTGCTAACAGCCAGAGGCTTTCTGTCTTCTATTTGATATTCAAGTTGAGCTGTGTAACTGGTTTCTGTCTTAAGGTAAGCATTTACCTTTCTGTCAGGGGCAGGAACAAAAGTCATGAATTCATCTATGTGGCCGACGAGGAGCCAGTCAGAGAACAGAGCAACAGGCTCCTGAACTTTCTGAGCCCACAGGAAGTCTTGAACTACTTGGGTCATGTTCCGTCCTTGAGTTGCTCTGAAAGAAAGAGAGAGATACAAATATGTTCACAAGTCCTTCCTACATGTTCTCTTTCCTTTAAAGTCCGAGACTTATCTCTGGGATCTGTTAGAAACTCACGTAGGGAAGGCCACGCCAATGAGGATTCTGCCCAGGGGGTAGTTTCTCCCATTCGCAGTAACGGGAGGACTAACCTCCAAATTACCAAACGAGTCCAGACTGCTCACATCTCTTCTATGCGCCACCCTCGTCACATAGCCAAAGTCCGGGCCCTGAGGACATCAAGGCAGTTAAAGATCCCCTCCACACGTTTCAAGACATGAACATACTCTGCTTTTCTGCGAGAAAATTCAATTATCTAGTTAAAGAATGTTTTAAATTACATCTGTTCTATCTCCCTAATTGAAAAACCCTAAATCTATAAATATGCAAATGTTTTTCATTTCAGAAGTTGAACTGTTGGATGCAAGATATCTCCTACTTCAGTGGAAACTTTTTTGTTGTCAGTGTACAGAGACTGGCAAGTTTCAACTTCAACTTGTGTAAGCTGTATATTAAACCCCAATTGACATCAAAGCAAGTTGTTTGCTTGTACGTACACGCCTTAATAACTTACTATCTTTAGCACATCAATGTGAAAACTGCCTTCTGCAATAAAACTCTGCATGCACACCATTCAAGACTCACACAACTTGTGCAGTATAATCCAAGTCTCATTTATCCAGTAATATGCTCAGTACTTTCCAAACACGTACATTTTTTCTAAAACATTACTATTTAAAGCCCATGTGCATTACTTAGAAGAAGAAGAAGAAGATATACTTCATTATTCCTCAAGGAAAATTGAATTTGTTCACTCTGCTGTCATATACACACAGGTCCGAAATACACACACATACACAAGCAGGACCTATACATGTATTAAATGGAGAGATTTCGGAACAAGTCACGGCCCATGGACAGGTGCCCAGAGCAGGTGGGGGTAAGGTACCTTGACACCTCTCCAGCTACCAATCCACACTCCACATTTGGTCCAAATGTGGACTTGAGCAGATGACCCTCCAGCTCCCAACCCAAGTTCCTATGGACTGAGCTACTGCCACCTCATACATGTGGAGGTGTTTTAAATAGTAATGTACTGAGCATACGACTGGATAAATGAGACTTGGATTATACGGCACGAGTTGCGGTTTTTAAATATAGTCCCCCTTTTACTCCAATTCATCAAGAATGTTTGCTGTATTCGGATTCTTTGTTTACCATGAAGGTATGTGAGGAAAAAATACATTTTCTTCACAAATTAAATGTAACTTGAGGTGAGTGATCATTTATAAATCATTATTTTGTGGGTAAAGTACTCCTTTAAGATAAGACACAAAACTTTGCCACTATCGGAACTTTTACATCTTTTTTTAAGAGACACGGACGAGTCTTACCAGTAGCTCATGATATGGAAAATCCAGCAGTTTTCCATCTCGAGGGGAATCCAGAACAACAGGAAACTTGTGATGAGGTGAATCCATGTAACCAAACTCCATCTCATCCTGAGAAAGAATGTGAGTTATATTTTTGCTGTCCTTGGATGATGCGTGTGAATATTTCATGTGACTCTGGGGTTTTGAATGAATTATTCCTTTTCTTTCTCATGATGTGGTTAATGTGAAATCCACTGACACTGACAGCATTACTACAGTGTTTCCAGCTTGACTTTTTCTGGCTTGTCATTTTCAAAGGAGCACATTTTGCCAGTTGTTTTTTCATGTGACAGATTCAGTTTTCATACCTGCATCCAGCGATCTCCTCTGTTCATATACTCGTAGCAAACCTTGAGCTTGCACCCACTTCTTTCAACAAGGTTCTTGAGTCCTTTGAAGAACTGGTAGTTATCCTTAGTGCTGAGAAGGTGAGGAGGAAGTTTTCATTGAGCAATAGTTTGTAATTTTCTTGTCATTTCAAAATGCAAATGAATCTCGCTTTTTGTATGTTCAAATTGTACCAGTGACCAACATCATTATCCATTTTCTTTTGGGTTAAACAAAAACATAAAATCAATCAAGAGTAACATGTAAAACCACAAGAGAAAATGTAAATGATAAGTCACTGACGGGGTAATTTCAGCCAAAACGTGATCTTTTCCTTATCACAACCGAGTGGTGTTTGCACCTAAACATAACCACACCTTATCCACAGCTTTGTCGAAGCTTACAGTTTCAAAATATCCACTACATAAAAAGGTACAAATGTTGTTCAATGTCAACATTGACTCTGGGTTGGTAATTTGCTGGGTTGTATGAGGTCAAACTAAGGGGGAGGTGTAACACTGGAACATGATGACACATCTATTGTCACCATCATCTTTATTATTCAGCAGTCTGCTCTTACCTGCAGACAAATACCTCCTCAGGCTCCAGGGTGTTGGGTGTCATGATCCAGGGTGCCACTTTAAACACAGCTGTGTCGGTGAAAATAGGCGTCTCAGGGAGACTCTGTCAGAACATGAAGCAGAGATGTAACCTTTGTGGGGGTTTTTTTTTTAAGTAACTTCACTTAAATTTATAAAATGTGAAAAGTTCAGATATTTTTATTAAATCTTAACCTTGGAAACAGAATACTATCTCAAGGTCCATTTACTTGCTTTGTTGGGGAGCTCTAATAGATCACCAGAGGAGGGCTGTGAAATGTGGTTATATGCTCTGAAAAAACTACTAACTTTAGATTTTTTGTCAAGCTATACATTTGTTTCTACACTTTCATCACAAACAGATACTTAGAGTGAAAAAAAGATGATTAATCCATTTAGACCCCCATGCGTTTCAATGGACATAACTTTTCTATGATGTCTATATCTATGATTACTGTCTACACCTGAATGCACAGACTTATTTGATGGGATGTCTGTGAACCAATCACAGTGTTCCACATCATCTAAAGTGGACTGCAATAGAGCCACGCCCCCCTTTTTCAACCAGCTTGACCAACTGTGAGGCGCTGAGGAAACGTAAGGCATGTTTCAGGCTTTAAATCATATTGTTAAAGTACATAATTTGTGTTTAAACAGTTGTTAACATGAGATTTTTATATGAAAGATTTAGAGCTTTTAGTCAAATTTTAGGTTTTCAGCAGAATGTGTTCTGGAGATACTTAAGAAAATGAGGATATTCTGAGCAGTGGTGACAAATACAATACGAAAATTATACGCAAAATTGCTGCTTCTTCTGCAGGCCGCTTTGTAACCCGCCTCCACCCCAGCTTCTACTTTTCATGTTGCGTCTGTCTTATCAATTTCGTCTCTGTTTGTCATTGATGCTGCTCTGTTCTGTTCCCGGGGGGTCTTTGCTGCCTTAGGCTTTCGATGTAGGCACATGGAAGGGCAGGGAGGTTTGCTCTCTCCCTCAGGCTTTCCTAGTTTGCACATGGAGGAGCAGAGAGGTGTGCTCTCTCTGTCTTAGGCTTTCTATGCAGGCATGTGGAAGAGGCTTTCTGCATAGGCCTAGGAAAGGCAGAGAGGCCCCAGAACAGAGCCATACATATAATATAAAGTTTTCTTTGACTAAAGTGTTCCTGACTGTTTTGTTGAAAAAAGGTCTGTTAAGACCATTTATTTATTTTTACTAATACGTAGGTTTCTGCGTTCAGATTGTCCATCCATTGGAATGCACAGAAAAAAATAATATGCTACTTCTAATCCTAAAAAAAACTTTGCTATTGCTTTATGAGTGCATTTAGAGTAGAAATCCACCACAACATTTTTGTGTGTCTTGGGTTGTGAATGGGTTTAACAGCATAAAGAACTTCTGAGATGCAACAACGACGTGTAACATTGTGGATGCCATGTTGCAGATCTTACAGGATCGATGGGCTCTAACAGACTGAGGTTGATGCTGATGAGCCCGTCGAAGTCTTTGTCGGAAAACCTGAGGCCCTCCACATAAAACTTCGTCTCTGCTCCTCCTCCAGGGTAAGGTACTTCCCGGGACAGGACCGTACTGCTCAGCACCAGTGGATAGTCCTTCACAAAGTAGTCATAGACCCTTTCCGCTGAGGAACAACATAAATGAGGCTTGTGTATTAAAATGCTTGATCGGAAAAAAAGATAAAGTTAGTATGAAAGTTTAAACCATCACAGTGCCTTTAACTAACCAGCCGAAATACATGCACGTCTGGAGTTTTCTCACCCCATGTCTTTACTCACACAGGCTATTAGTTGATGTGCCCCTGGACATGAAGACTCTCACACTGTCTGCGTGCCCCTGAGAGATGTGCATGGTGAGCTTGTAGCCCTCTGGGAGCTGGGCAGGGCCTCTGGTCCGCAGCACCATTAAAGACATGTCTTTCAAATCTGTTCATCCACCAAGAGTCATGTTGTTCAAGAGTGTCATTCAATCCTACACACTGTTTTAAATGCACATCAAGAAATACATGACACCTTTTTTATGGTTTTACCTCTGAAGCTAAATACTACAGTTGCTGTGTGGGATTACACATGATATTACTGGGAAAAACACACACATGATAAATACACCTGTTCACACTATCAGATTTCAGCTCTACTGGTTTGTCGACTGTAAAGTCATTTGAGAGGCCCACTTTATCAACCCGCCCTCTACACTCACAGAGAGGTCTGTTATAGTTTTATCAAACTGATTTACGCTATCAACACTTTCATCTGCTGACTTTGCAAAAGCAAATATGAGTGGCCTTGTAATGCTGACAACAGTAATGAAAAAGTTAATGGTGCAAAGGCAAGAAAGAGAGAATTCAGTGGTGAACAGGAAGTGGTGCTATTTTACCTGACACTTTGGAGATATAGTTCTGCTCGCTGTCTAGTTTCTTCCAGTAGGTCCTCTCTGAGTCACAGTTGACCAGTAGGATGGCTCCGTGCCCATTAGGACCCCATTTCCATGATCCCTAACAAGTTTTCAACAAACCACATGTGAATGAATTTGATTTGCAGTTTGATGGAAAATCTAAAGGCACAGCAGGTTCTCTGAAATAGACCACACACACCAACTTATGAAATACAAATAATATAGAGACAAAAATGTCTTTAAACCAAGCAGCAACATCCAGGGCTGAAAATGAAGCCAGTGTGGAAGTGACAAAAACTGCAGGTCCTTGAATGGCCACTTGAGGCTGACTCCGAGAGCGAGTCAATCCCCATAGACCTGTTAAGGAGTCAGATGTTCATTTTTTTCTGGTAAGTCCATTTTATTTTAATGGTTTTAAGCCTGTTTCTGCTAGCAAAAATTAGCATTAGCATTACTTACAGTTTATCATAGACTTTAAACGCACCGTCCTAACAAAGGTAGCAGCTAGCATTAGGGTTATCTCCAGCTTCTCATCCAAATCTGGTCACGTCTGGCTCCAAAAATTAAGATGGCAACAGCCAAAATGCCAAACTCGAGGCCCCAAAATGGAAGTCCACGAACCAATGAGTGACATCACAGTGGCTCCATCCATTATTTTATACAGTCTGTAGCTTAATAACACATTCATAAAAGGATTTTGCCACTGATTGACAGAAAAAGTGGAGAAAAATCAGACTTGGAATGATTGAATGAGATGAAATGATTAATATGCAACACTGAGTTTATTCTGTAAATAAAACTCAGTTTGTTTCACTTGTTTATCAGGAGTAAAAAAGAGGGAATCTCTTTATTTAGGCGTCAGACTTTGTACAGCCATCTGACACATTTGAGCTCACCTTGTTAGCGTTGTTTTTCTCCACAACACCGTCTCTGTCAGCATCCACATCCAGAGAGATCTCTGCGTGACAGACGCCGTTTGATTATCACAGAGTCACTTTGCATGGCCCAAATGTTCCAGATAGTGGTTCACATCACAGAACTGCTATTATTGTACTATAAGATAGCTTACATACATTGTATATCATTGTTTCTGTATATCTAAATGTAGATCATTCCAGCTAACATAGCCTATGAGTCATGTTTGGATTTTGGCGTGCATTTAAACACACCACGAGCCTATGGCCCTGCTGAGATCATGCTGAATTAAACTCAGAGTTTAAAGGTTAAACAAATAACTGGTTGTTATACTTTTTGTGTGTGTGTTACTTTGTTCTGCTATAACTTACCAACAGCTGTCAGGTGCAGAATTGCTTTCCCCAAGACCTCTTTATTCTCCCCATAGTACTGAACAGACAGCTTTTAAAACAAAGGCACAAGTCATTGCGATGTACAAAATTACATTTGACAATAGTGAAATTTTAAAGACACAGGAGTGAAAATTAAGAGTTGTACGCCTATTGTACATCAAAACAAGTTTTGGAGCTCTGTTCAATGTGGCATATCTCCTCGGGTTATTTGAAAAGTAATAAATCATGAATCAAAGGAAGCAAGAGGAACAAATGCTTCAAGGAGGATGAGTTTGATACAGTTACACTAAATTAAAAAGTGACTGCAGACAATTCCAGACGTCACAGATTTTTGTTTTAGTTGCTCAGAAACAAACTGATATTTAATACCTGAAATGCAAATACTGTAAAGTTGTTCCAGAAATATTAGCACAGTGTTTTGGGGAAATTGCTAAACACTCTGGGGAAAAAAAACTGTTTCTGCATTAACTTGAGTCATGTTCGTGTGTGTGCATTTTGTCATTAATAACGGCTCATTTCCTGGAGCTGTTATTTTCCCATACCTCAGCACATACTGAAATTAAGAAGTATGATTTACTACTTTGTTACATCAGTTTAACGCATTTCTGCCCTTTTTTTTTTACCTTGTTATCATTCTCATGTTGACTGGCAGAGCTCATGCTGAAGAGCAGTACCGAGTTTCCCTTGAGAGGAATAGGAGAGAGGTGAGATGTCTCCTGAGGTGGGGGGTTGATCCTGTACTGGACATCAGCAGTGCACTTCACGGAGAAGAACTTGGAGCTGGGGGGGGCACTCCTGAGAAAACCGCAGATTTTGCATGTTAGGGCTGTGTCTACACCAAACAGACATACTGTATTAAATAAACATTGCATGTGTGTAAAAGCAGATATTTGTTTATACGTCTGGAAAAGCACTGACATGTGCGGGCTAGCCACAAGCTCAAATTTCATAACAGGTGGCGAACCAAAGTAGCAGCTGCAGTCATGATAAAGTTATCTTATTCTTCGTTGCTTGGAAGACAGTAAAGCAAACAAAGTGATTTAAACACACACTGTTTTATTAAAATAGCCAATTAGGGTATTGTGGAGTAGCCGAATAAAGATACAAAACAGCGTGTGTGTAAATGCCTCAGTTGCAGAGCTTGTTTGAACTATAAGAAATCCCCTTGTTTGTTTTGGAATTTGTTCAGGTGAAGACATGCCTATAGTCTGCCTAAGATATTCCCATACTCTGCTGCCAAGCGACTTTGTGTTAATGTCTCGACCACTCCTTTATTCAGCACCATACAGTCACATCCTCATTTGAACTTACAGGGCCATTAAAGGATAGGTCTGTGCTATAGACATACAGTTTGACAGGTGTATTCACATTCAGATTCAGACAACTTTACTGATCCCAAAAAGAATTAATTTGCATCTTACGCAGTCCTAATCTCAACAAACAGATTCTGCTTGTGTTTTCCATAGTATTAATCAATCACGTTTGAACGTCTGGTAAACAGTAAACAGTGGAGAGGCTGAATGTGTTTGCAGTCATATGTCGATATCTGTTTATATATATTAGCTGAAATGAACGAACGCACAGAAAAAGGAAGTCTTGGCTCAGATATCCGCTGGCTACACCGGATGCATGGGCGGATTATAAGACAGTTGGCCCCTGGGCACAGCTTTGCAAAAGGCCCACCACCTCCCCTACACAGGAGCAAGACACACAGTTTGTGGTGGGGTTTTTTTTCCTTTTAGTTGTTCTGCCGACACATTCTCACACCGACCTCGTCACATATCAGCTGTGTCTCAATTCACAGGCTGCAGCCTTCGCCGTTTACGTCGGCCACGTCCTTTAAAGACCAGTTTAGCCGAACTGTCTCCAAAATGTGCCGGTCTGGTCTGCGGAGGATTTCCTAGTTGCATAACCGGTTGTTCTCAAACTGTTACCATTACCTAGCAACCAGCTGCGCTTAACAGGAGTTGGACTTTCCACATCTAGATAGGATGTGCAAGGTATCCTGGGTGCTTTGGTTGTTGACATTGTTGGACGCCGTGTCAGGTTTTGCCTGTTACATACATTGTGTTCTTTCAAAACACACTTCTGTTTTCACAGGATATTTACTGTTTACATAGTCTCTTTCAAAACAAACGCACTCTGTCGGTACAACACTGCAAATTGATGTGTTTTTTTTCTTTAACAGCTAACGCACATGGTTGGGTTTAGGCAACAAAAGCATGTGGTTGGGTTTGGGGGAAAAAAAGAACAGGGTTATAATCTTACGGACGTGACCACCGCACTCCCAGGTGCAAGTTGGCTGCCAAGCGCCAGATTTCGACGACTTCAGACCGAGACCGGGTTGCTTTTGCATCTTTTTGTAGTTGCTCTGCATCTTTTTGCAGTTTTGTGTCTCTTTGAGGTCATTTTGTATCTTTTCTGTTTGTCTTTGTGTCTCTTTGTAGTTGCTTTGTCCATTTTTGTAGTTACTTTGTGTGTCTTTGCAGTTGCTTTGCATCTCTTTGCGGTCTTTTTGTTCCTCTTTGCACTGATTTTGAGTTTCTTCATTGTCTGTAATTTGAGTGACATTTAGCAGGTGAAGGCCGGGTGGGGGCCCTGACACTTTAGACCAATGGGCCCATTCAGTAATCCATCCATGACGCGATCAGCCCAAAATATTGGCCGTGCCCCCAGAGGTTTTATTGTCGTCGGACCAAAAGCCTATGGGTTCTGAGTTTGACGCAGTCCATACATACAACAGTCAAAAAAGCAAGAACTCACAGGTGAGGTTATATGTCTGGGGCACAGATCAATATTTGGGTCAATACCAGGGAATAATGAGTAACAGGAAATAAACCATTTGCTTTGTTCATTGTCAGTTGCTGCCATTGTTCCTCTTGCCCACACAGACTGTGAAGAGATCCTGATATGGTTCCAGTGTAAGTAATGGGGGGAACAAAATTCACTCTGGAGGGCTCAGCTGTATGAGCTTGTGATTTTTAGCATAAAATTCCCTCTTTTTGTTACTATAATCCTTCTGACACAGCTCAGTTTGAAAAACAGAACTACAAAAAGGGAATTTTTGTACTAAAAAAGACCATAACTTGGTTTTATAACCTGAACTGCTGAAACCTCACATTAGCTTCGGCTGAACTTTAAATGCGTATTTGCACAGACTGAGCAAGTACTGTGGTTTTTGTCCCCCGTCACTCTCATTCCTATCACATTATGACTGGATCTCTTCCCGTATGAGCAGGAGGAATTTATTGATAATCCAAAAAAAAACCTCAGATAGAGCCCCTGAGTGTCCAGCCCATGTGCCAGCCTCTGCCCAGTCAGTAACCTCGCCCTGGTGTGCAGTGTAGGCTGGCATTTGGCAGGACAAACATTTCTTTGGGACAACAAAGTCTCAATAGAAGACAACAATAGAGTACTGTTGAGTCTCTCCACTGTACAAAATAGAAGACCATGAGATCTGCCACCACATACAAATGACACCCTCCCCACAGCTCTGCTGATGTGGGGTAACAATGAAATTCTTATACACTCAGCTGCCAGTTTATTAGGTACACACACACAACTGCTGCAGTTGCAGTCAAACACAATGATCCTGCAGTAACACCTACTTTTATTACAATCATAATTAGTTTTTATTAGCAAGGTGTTGATTCAACTTTATGACCATTTTGGAGAATGCTGTTTGTGGTGCTATTGATTTGTATTACATTAAACCAAGTGGTGTCTCTAATATTTATTCCTACTTTATTGATGTTAACAGGGTAGAGAAGTTTAAAAGCACCATAAAACAGACTGCCAAAATGACCTCACAGTTGAATCAACACCTTCTCAACACTATTCCAACAAATATCATAAACTTAAATATTGCAGGACTGTTGTATTAGACTGAACTGGTTTTAGATAGGGTGTGCATAATAAACTGCCAACTGAGTTTATGTTTTATAAATTAAAACAGGGATCTTTTTTATTCATTCATTCATTCATTTTCTGAAATGGGGGGGCTGGAGCCTATCCCAGCTGACATTGGCCGAGAGGCGGAGTACACCCTGGACAGGTCACCAGACTATCACAGGGCTGACACATAAAGACAGACAACCATTCACACTCACATTCACACCTACGGACAATTTAGAGTCACCTGCATGTCTTTGGACTGTGGGAGGAAGCCGGAGTACCCAGAGTACCCTCTTGCTGTGAACAATGCACCACTGTGCTGCCAATTTTATTTCTGATTTATTTATTTATATATATCAATGGATTTATAACCCACATAAAAACCCACATAAAAACATGAAAATAGCAGTAGTATTTTTTTTTTATGAAATTAAAGAGATTTGCACCATAAATTGATGAAGAATAGAAGAACTGATGCATAAAAATTCCCTTGAATGCAGAAAATGAAGTGTCATGCTTAGATATGACACCCAACATTTTCTGTGAGGAGGACCCTCATACCCCCCTTTTCAAATGTGTGTGTAAATGTGAAAAGAAAAGCTACACCCTTGCACCAGCCTTAAGCTATGTAAGACACAGTCAGCAACATAGTCCAGTGCAATGCAATACAATACTCCCAGGGGAGAAGCTGAATACTCTCATGGCCTAACAGACTAAATTATATACATATAAGAGTAGAATATGACATGTTTAACACACACAGTCTGTAGTCCAGTTGCATCTTTGTGTGGAGGATTTGTGTGTGTGTGTGTGTGTGTGTGTGTGTGTGTGTGTGTGTGTGTGTGTGTGTGTGTGTGTGTGTGTGTGTGTGTTCTGAAAAACACAATAGGTGGAACATGAACCTACCTGTTCAGGTTCACATTTAGTTCCGAGCCCACCACGCATACCACGCATGTAGTTTGGTCATAATCTACTCTGAGAGTCCGGGGGTGAATCATGACTGCAGTCTTCCCGCAGTGTGTGTGAGCCGCTCAGACTTCCAGTAATACTTTTTAATGTCCTTATAATGAAGTAATTGTTCCGTTATCAGGGAGCGAAGACGCAGACCGGTCCTGACTTGCACACTGAGCTGAGAGCCACAGGCGATAACACGCAGGTACTAGAGATTTAAGCCTCAGTGCTCGCTGATTGGTCAGCCGAATGCCAACCCCCATCACCCCCACCCCTGTCACACTATCTCTGTCTATTCTGTCTCTGTCTGTTTGTCTCTGTTTATTCATCTATTCTCTTTAGGTTAGGCTATTTGTTTAGAGGGAAGCTTCACAAACAACGCTGGCCCATTGACTGAACAGAAGAGCACGGCTTTAGCCACAATGGCGCATATTAAATAACTAAAGTCAAGTTGTATAGTTCTGTTGTTATTACTGTATCTACTGTATGAGCGCACGCATGCGCAGCAGTGAGGAGACGCATAAAAGGTATTTTCCCCTGAGGGACAGTCAGTGGTGAAACTCTTCAGATCCTTTACTCAAATAAAAGAGCCAAAGCAACAATGTAAAAGTACTCTATTACCATCAAAAATCCTGCATGAGAAATCCTACTTAAGTAAAAGTACGTAAGGATAAGCAACAAAATGATTCAGGGTATTAGAGTAGATAAGTTATCCCTGCCTTACAAACCACCGCTGAATAAAAAGTGTTGGCAGGGCCTCAGCAATAGTGTCCCAGGGTTATTGTTTTAAGATAGAAGTCTGATACAGATTCTTTTGTACTGAAGCGGCTAATGGCCACAATAAATATTCATTAGTAGGAGAACTGTTTAACTTGCTCCTGACACCTGTAATCTCTTAACCTTTACAGGTGCATCAGTATTAAGTTTGCAAAGTCATCCAGTGGGCCACATTGGACCCTTGGGCTGGCCCGCTCTAGTTTAGTCCCTGTGACTGACATAGATGCATCAGTGTTACTTATAAGATCTGCGTGGTTTATCTAAGGTCGAGTCCCCTCCAGTGTCTCACAAGATAAACCTGGGTGGTCATAAGCTGATTAATGGGAGCAGAAAGAAGAAAAACTGTCATAAACCACGATGGGTGGGAACCTCTAGTTAATCTTTACCAATATGTTGTATATAATAAGCCTTGTTAAATTTTTCATCATGCAAAACCTTAATCTGTAAGGTAGTGGAGTACGAATATAAAATGGCAATACTCAGGTAAAACAGGGCGAAGTCAGGCAAAGTGCGACATCAGGTACACAACAATAAGGGTATGACAACAAAAAATAGTCATAGGATGCTGTATTTTATTACATGTTTGGCGCATAAGCCAAATATTTTCACAATACACTTCACATTTTATGGGAAATGGGTGCATTTTGGTGAAGGGAAACAAAATATTAAGCTAAAATTTGACATCTTACCAAAGTGAAAGCATGATTTTAGGGTACCAAATGCCCTGTCATATTGTAATTTTGTCACTTAGAAATATTAAAGATGATTCAGTGAGTCCGTGTCAGTCACAACAGTCTAGAATGAGTCATCACTGTTACACGCATATATGTCTGTTAGACAAAATGGCATCAAAGATACAGGCAGCAAAAGAACAGGAACAGCATGGCGGAAAAGTTGGAGGATTTTTTAAATGAAAAGTTAACTTACATTAAGGATTTAATAATAATTTAATAGAGTATTTATTTGAATTTCAACATTTAAAAAAACAAACAACACGTCTGTCCCATTTTATCTGAACATGTCATTGGAGTGTGGGTGGGGTTCTTGATGTGTTAGAAGCTTTGAAAATTGTGCACCACTTTACTTTGCAACAAATTTTATTTGCAGAGATCCACAGTGCAAGTTCTACCAGTAACACCAGTTTTCAGAATTTTGGGAGGTTTTCTTGATAATCCATTAAAAAGTGTCCCTCTTACCTGACCTCACCCTACTCGTTTCATTCCTTTGATCCACACATTTGCCCATACATGCAAAAAATATGTCAGTGCTGAGTGTTAGTTATGAAGTCTTTACAAACAGCCAGGTGGTTTAGTCTAGGATGGGGCCCCCCTTCAGAGTGTCACAAGAAAGCAGGCAAAGAACGAAGAGGTCACACACACACACACACTCACACATACACACACACACACACACACACACACACCCACACACCCACACACCCACAACCACACCCACACCCACACACACACACACAAAGCTTAATCTTTAACAAAATGTTTTATTCAATTAAACTTGTTTATATTTTTCATTTACATTAAATTTTGATCTGGGATGTAGTGGGATACAAGTAGCAAAAAACATAAATATTCAAAGTACAAGTACCTAAACATTGTACTTACTTACTGAATTGGAGTAAATGTATTTTATTGCGTTGGACCACAGGGGAAAGTAGCCTTTTCCCATGTAGTAAAAGTAAAAGTAAACTGATAAGAACAGCTTCATCTGAAGCTGATAAACCTCCTCATCATCATTAATACCATGCAACATGTAGAGTTGTATTTTGCAGTGTTTGTGTTTAAGATCCCTTATCCCACTGATGTTTGTGTTAGCTTACCTGGTCAGGTCTGCCTTCAGAGAGTTGCCAACCACATGGACAACGCTTAAAGTACTTTCGACTTCCAGACGACATGTTCGACAGTATCCTGAAGTAAACTTTGTCCTCACAGGGGACTCAGAATCAGAGGAATCCCTGCTGTCAGCTCTTGAATTCATGGTTGGTTGTTGTCTGCCTCAGACGGATAAGTGATCTCTGGAACAGTGTCGCCTGTTTTTGTAGGAATGCCTCTCCCTTGTCTGTAATTTGAGACAGAAGAGATAATGTTTGTTTGCTGATGTATTATGGCAGTGAATTGAAAAGAAAAAAAATCACGTCGCCTTCAGTCATGGTATGGGATAATTCTCCATTAAGGGGTGTGGATACTGATCGGATGAAAAGGCGAGGCTTCTGTTCTGCAGGGCGTCCCAGTCTTCAAAGGTGTACAAATGGAAATGATACAGAGATGCGAGCTACTGATAAGATTTGGGTCTAGAAAGAGGAAAACAACTCTAATATGATTTAGCACATAAGCAGATCACAGTGCAGCTTTATGGGAATCAAAGGTGCATGAATGAAACCTGGGCCTATATAAGAATAGCAGACTTTCTGCATATTATGCACGGGCTATCACACAAAATGTTGTTCTCAGGACAGCAGCCACTTGGCAAGGTCAGGTCAGGTCAAACGGGTATCCGGATTCCTGTTTGACTGCAGGACAAACATTACACAATCTGTAACACTTTAAAAAAACCCCAACATGTATGTGTGTGTGTATATGTATGTATGTATGTACATGTATATAGCTATATGGGAATCACAGGCGCATGAATGAAACCTGGGCCTATATAAGAATAGCAGACTTTCTGCATGTTGTGCACAGTCTATCACACAATATGTTGTTCTCACGACAACAACCACTTGGCAAAATCAGGTTGTGCTTGCACAAGCAGGTATCCAGATTCCTATTTGACTGCAGGACAAATATTACAAAATCTGTAATGGTTTAAAAAAAAGAAAAAAACAAACAAACATATATGTGCGTGTATATAATATTTGTTTGCTGACTTATTATGGCAGTGAATTGAAAAGAAAAAAAATCGCGTGTCGCCTTCAGTCACGGTATGGGATAATTCTCCATTAAGGGGTGTGGATACTGATCGGTTGAAAAGGCGAGGCTTCTGTTCTGCAGGGCGTCCCAGTCTTCAAAGGTACAGATGGAAATGATACAGAGATGCGAGCTACTGATAAGATTTGGGTCTAGAAAGAGGAAAACAACTCTTTCTAGACCGTGCATAATATGCACGGGCTATCACACAAAATGTTGTTCTCAGGACAGCAGCCACTTGGCAAGGTCAGGTCAGGTCAAACAGGTATCCGGATTCCTGTTTGACTGCAGGACAAACATTACACAATCTGTAACACTTTAAAAAAAACCAACATGTATGTGTGTGTGTATATGTATGTACATGTATATAGCTATATGGGAATCACAGGCGCATGAATGAAACCTGGGCCTATATAAGAATAGTAGACTTTCTGCATATTGTGCACAGTCTATCACACAATATGTTGTTCTCACGACAACAACCACTTGGCAAAATCAGTTTGTGCTTGCACAAGCAGGTATCTGGATTCCTGTTTGACTGCAGGACAAATATTACACAATCTATAATGGTTTAAAAAAAGAGAAAAAAACAACAACATATGTGCGTGTATATCTATCTATCTATCTATCTATCTATCTATCTATCTATATGCGTGTGTGTGTGTGTATGTATGTATGTATATAGCTATATGGGAATCACAGGTGCATGATATGTATATAATGTTTCATTGTATTTCATATTTCAAAGATATATATCTGTATGTATGTACATAATATACAGTGGATCCTAGTGCGTCATGCCATATACTGCCACCCACTGGCCAGGTGTTGTCAGTGCAACACAAATCTTTCAAAACCAAGATGGCCGACAGGGTGTAAGAAATGTGTAGCTCAAGAGTACCTTGCTAGTCCTGCTATAACAGGAAAGCCTGGCAGTTAAATAAAAACTGGTAACATCAAGTAACATCCTAAGGAGTAGTACTGCTGTTAAAATTTCAAAGTATTAAGTTTATGGTGTGATGAAATTACTAATAATCATCTGTCCACTTAACTGGACATCATGCATGGCTATTACTGCTTACTATTACTTAATATTTTTGACAGTATTTTTTTTTCAGTTTTTGCAGGAAAATGTTCAATGAAAAAATGATATAGTTGAACAGGGGGAGGTGGGTGGGGGAGCTGAGGAGGGAAGAGGAAGGAGTTGAATGAGGGAGGGGGGTACAGAAAGGAGGAGCAGAAAGAGAGGGGAGAAGCTGAAGAGTCAGGAGCAAAGTTCAACATCTTTGCATGACATTAAATAGTATTAGAACACACTTTAATAGCATTAAAAATATATTTTTATGGTTTCACATCATATATATTAATTTTCAAATTGGTTTATATTTCTTTAGTTGAACACTTCCATGCATACTGTCCACCTGGGGGGACATGTGAAAAACGTCTTGATAAATGCATGTTTAAAAAAAAATGAACTTAATGATATTTTTCATGCCTTAAGAGAAAAAAACTTGTCTGAGGTCGTGATAATAAGCAATAGTTTTTCTTTTGCCTTCATTTTCTGTGCTTTTTTTCGCCTGATTGTTTAGTCGTTGTGCTGAAATGTTTTTTTTTTTCCAGGTAAAACACTTTGTCACTTTGTTTTGCTGCTGGTGTAAAGTTTACATTAATACCACAACTACTTCTTATAATGATAATTCTGATAATAACACATCAACATAAGCAATAGAAACATGCTGCATGACTTTGTTTTAATGTTGGACTCTTGATTTCAAAGGGGCGTTTTGCGTTTGATATGTAAATGTGTGACTACAAGAAATGAAATGTGTGAAATTCTGTTCTAACGCCATACTATTGTAAATTTGAAAATCTCAAAAGGCACAAAGCGGATATGACCACAAATAACCACGAGGATGTGAAATAATAATTCATACCAGGGCAGTTCTGAAAAACTTCCAGTACAGGCCACCTCAAAAACATATTGGCCTGAGGTCCAATCAAATTGTCGCATATTTTTGACAGGCTTGAGTACGGACCAATAGGAGAGCTGTAAACATGCTGGAAAGGGGCGGGATCTGGGATATTCTATGTCATCAACTCAAGGCGCTTTGTTGTTCTTGCGGGACGGAAGAAGGAGAAAATTTGTTGTAAACATCCCGAGTGAAGCAAAGATACAGTTTCACATGGTTTAATGCTATCAAGCGCCATCCAAACGTGGAGTTAAACTGATGTCGTCTGGTGAAAAGTGGCGTATTTGTGGGGCCGAACCAGCTCAGCGTTGAGTTAGCATTAGCTACTCCGGGAGGGTGTCCACTCTCAGATTGGAGCGGAAGGAATTCCAGGCACTGGGAAGAAGGGGAGAAATCTCTGCTGGGATGCCTCACGCAAGTTGGGAAAAAACGTATTTTAGGATTCCGCCTGGTATAATGGCACTATCAACCTAAAGTATGTGTTCATTTGACTGATACCAAACTGCAGGAACGATTTGATGGTGGTTTGTAACAGTTAACGTGCCAGTTTAGCGAGTTAGCCACGTAGCTACGTAGCCCTCAGTAGGAAGACATTTAAAATGGCGGAGGGTTGGCCCATTCCTTCGGCCCTTGTCTTCATGCTGCTGAGTTTGAGTGCCTGGGCTCTGGAGTCTTGTCCCGCTCCTTGCTCTTGTTCTAAAGGGCAGGATGAGGTCCAGATTCTGGACTGCAACAGGAAGAGGTTGTCCTCGGCCCCCGTGGACCCACCAGATGGGATAACCCAAGTGTAAGTACACAAGCGGTTAGACTTAAATGTGTTGAAGTTTGTCCTGTGCTGAATCCACTACACTGATTTGTTACTCAGCCAAGAGGTAAACCATAACATACCAAAACACCACATTAGATGTAGCCTGTTCTAGCTACTTGACCCCCAGTTGGTAGGATTATACCCAGAGAAGTTTCTTCATATGTTTTGTTTAGGACATAGGTTAATGACCCTATTTTTTATTTTTTTACGAAGGCATCAGTGGAACAATTTAAGAAGAGTCATCATCACATCCAAACTAACTTGTCCAGTAGTCACTGTAAACTGAAGTGATATGTAAATCTAATACAATCTGCATTCAGTTGTCACTCAGTTTATTAGGTACACCTAGCTAAACACAATGCAGTCTCACACAACAGACCTGCAATATGTCCCACCTTCAAGAAGGATTGTTTATTTATTTATTAATGGTATGGGTCATATTTCAGATATAACAGTACGTTCTACAGACACATATTACATTTTATAACACAGAAAAATGCAAATTTTAACAGCATATGTCAAACAACAAACTCAAACATAAATGGAAATTAAAACAAAAATTAATTAATACATCAGATTGTACGAGGGAGATGAAAACCTAGATATGATACACCTTATTTGTTTTAATTTGACATCATTGTACCAGTTATTGGAGAGGTCATGATAACTTTCTTGTTCTTTGTTATCAGGGATGCACAGTATTGGATTTTTTGCTGATATCTGATATGCTGATATATAACAACTTGTTTAGCTGATAACAAGTATCAAGATATCATTTTTTTCCCTAACTAATTTTAGTGATCGTCAAATCTTTTCTGTAGTGCAATTGACATCGTATTATTTATGCATACTGTATGATTATATTATTTATACTGACCCATCAGCAGATCGAGACGTGAAACAGAATGGTTTTAATAATACTGTATAGTAATATATTTAATTGTTATTTTGATGCATTTTGCAAAAGCAAAAAAAAGCATGTAGGCCGATTCTCATCGTTCATTTTAAAGTCAACATTGGCCGATACTGATGATGTACTGATATTATTTGCATGTTAGCCGATTCTCATATTTCATTTTAAAGCCAATATCGGTGGATACCAATGACATGCTGAATTATTGTGCATCCCTAGTTGTTACCTTAGAAACAGAGTCAAAGAGAAATTGTAGTTTAGCACAAAACCTGAAGCACTCTAGCCTTATGGATGTGATATTTGCCAACAAGACATATATATTTGAGAGCATCATCAGTAGATTGTGAGCCTATAAGACAATGTAGAAACAAGACCATGTCTTCTTATGTCCTTCATGAAGGTTATACTTTGTAGCATTCAGTTTTGTTTTGGTTTTTCAAACCAGTCTAGAGAGGTATTTACTCACATTTATGGTCACTTTAGGGGTCATAATTTGTGGTGCTGTTTATTTGTATTGTATACTGTCCAATATTTGTACCTAATTAGTATAATAAAAAAATCTCAATGCAGCACAGTCCAACAGCATCAAGATTACAGCCTCCCTACATGACATAAAGCACACCATCACTTCTACAACTGTTAAAACAAAAACGGAACATAATAACATTCATAGTGGTAATGATTAATGCTGGGCTGATCAATGGATGAATCAAGCTGTGGTGAACCTGATTAAATTTCGCAGAATTTCTAGAACATTTTGTGAGGAGTCATGTGTTCCAAGAGTTGATGATTTAATGTTTCCATTTCAGTTATTCCTCAGCAGATTTACTCAGCAGTCTTTTTAATACGAAGCTAACATTATGTTGAATTTCATTTTCAGCACCATGAATCACAATGAGCTGACTGTTCTTCCTTTTCTCGGAGACGTATCCTCAAATATCACATCGCTGTCATTGTAAGTATAGAATCCCCTACGGGATTTCTAGCTTCTCCTGTCACTACTAAAGCAAATATTTAAAATAAGCCTTAAATTTCTTTATGTAAAGGTATGACTTCCTCAGGTCTTTGTTTCTTTTCATGCTTTTCCCAAAGAAAAGAAAAGAAAAGAAAAGAAAAGACTGTTATTATGTCATGTCTACAAATATACCAAAACCAAAACATTGGTCTGGTACCATTAGATACTGTCTTTTGTAATGCAGCAGCAGATTCGAGTCTTTCCTCATGTTGGTGGGATTTGAGTATACCATAGACATAGAGTGTCCTAGTACTCAGTGTTGTTATGATTTGAATCTTAATACCTGTGATAATTTTTTTTTTTACACGATTCAGAGTCCACAATCGGATCTCTGAGCTTTCGATGCATCAGCTGCAGCCATACGTTTCCTTGGAGACGCTGGACCTGACATCTAACTCCATCTCTGAGCTCAAAGTTGGATCCTTCCCCTCCATGCAGCTGAAATATCTGTAAGTAATCATCCTCATTCAACCTTTTGTTTTCAAGGAAGGTCATTTGAAATTGTTTGCAAGAGTAGCCCGACAAGACACTGAATGAATGAATATTTTTTTGAACAAATGAATATTTTATTTTCATGTCTGGACATTTACATGACCCATCCCTTATGGGATTATCTAGACACGTTAACCAGTAACAAACCAAACATTCTGGTACGTCAACCCACCATCATCCAACAGCACGATACATAAATATCATCCAGACATAAACACAAACATTATCTGGCAAAGAAGAGACCTAAACGTCTCACAAACAATGCATCATGACTTATCCCTCAACAAAAAAGAGGTGCAGAGCACAAACACAAGTTGAAGGTTAAAGAAAATAAAACTAGGAAACACTCAAAATGCAAATATCCGCCAAGGCTGCACAATACTGCACAAACGTTGAATTTTAAGAATAGAAAAGGTCTAGGATCCAATCTAATGTAATTACAAAGACACCTGTCAAAACACTAAAGCAGCTTACAATAGTAAAGAAGTTAATGGTATAAAAAAGAACGGGATCTGAATAATACAAACTTAAGATGACATAGCAGTAATGGCTGTACAAGTGATTACAGAGAATATATTAAAGCAAAGCAGTACCGCACAGTGTAAGACATTTCAAGTACACAAATCAAGTCAGAGCACAAAAGACATCTTGTTTTGATCGTTTTGATATCGGTAAGGAAGCATCTTACTGTAGAACAGCTGGCTCTGCGGTGCCTCCTCCAGTGGATATTCACATACAGTAGATATAACTTAGGGGCCAACAACCTTCTTCGTGCTGATTTTGGCTCTAATGTTTCTCTTCTCCTCTCGCCTTTTCTCAAAGGAATTTGAGTAATAACAAGATCAGTGTCCTCGAGCCTGGCTGCTTTGAAAACATCTCCAGCTCCCTGCTGGTGCTGAAGCTGAACAGGAACAGATTAGTTGTGCTGCCATCCAAAGTCTTCAGACTTCCACAGCTCCAGTTCCTGTAAGTATCGCATGATGTGTTTATGCTGTAAAACTGGAATAATTTGTCAAGAATTTAACGGTTGATAGTTGGCAGACATATCTGTGGATTTACATTCTGTTGTAACAACTCATACTTAAGTAGCTGGCTGAATTTATTGTAAACCCAATTTTAAAAAATCCAGTGGACTATATCCAGCTTTTGGTATGATGTACTTTGTTGATGAAAGCTGGTCTTTACTCTCATTGTAGTGAAATGAAACGTAACAAGATCAAGATAGTGGACAGTTTGACATTCAAAGGGATGGACTCTCTGAGGTCACTGAAGATGCAGAGGAACGGCATCACTAAGCTCATGGATGGAGCATTTTTTGGACTCAACAACATTGAAGAACTGTAAGTACAGTGTTGTAGCTTCTTTCAACTGACATTGAAAAGCATGTTCATCTGCAACTGTGGAACACTACAGTGTAGATCTTTTTAAAGTAGCTATAATGAGCTTGGTAACTGCACAAATATTGGTGGGAAAAACTCAATCTCCTACTGTATTTTTCTGTGTCTGTTATGAAATTTTGTGGTCTGTTCTAGCCCAATTTTTTTTGGCAGATTTGTCAATACATTTTAACGATTATAGGTTTTTTGTTGATTCCATTTTGTTTATCCCATCTGTGTCTCAGAGAGCTGGAGCACAACAACCTAACAGAGGTCAACAAAGGCTGGCTGTATGGGCTGCGCATGCTGCGTATCCTGCGGGTCAGCCAGAATGCTGTCGGCATCATCCGACCAGACGCCTGGGAGTTTTGCCAAAAGCTGGAGGAACTGTGAGTGTGTTTGCTTCATAGCTAAAATCCCCACGCAGCTAAGAGTCCCCACTTTCTTTCATCAGCCCCGGGCTCTGAAATTCATTCTGTGTGCTCAGAGAAGTCACTGTTATCTTGCTGCAGTACTTTTGGGTGTCTGGAGCTGATTCAGTGCTGTCTAGCCTCCGGTGGATGTACCGCATATGTTTTTAACAATTTTGTGGAAATGCCTCATTTTAGATAATCATTCTTTAATGTGGAGTAGAATTAACATACACGACTGGTGTTAAATAAGGAAATTGTTTTAACTAATCTTTCTCATACTTGTGGTTTTGTGCAGGGACTTGTCCTTCAATCATCTGACTAGACTTGAAGAGACGGCATTCGTAGGATTAGGTCTCCTGGAGAGCCTGAACCTCGGAGAAAACTCCATCAGCCATTTGGGAGAGGGAGTGTTCAGTGGCCTGGCAAGTCTACGCACCCTGTAAGTGTTTCACCTTAAAGAAATCGGTCTGAATGATCTGTTACCTATTCTATCTAACAAGTGTAATTAAGTGCAGTATGCGTAAAATAACCCTCCTGACATGTTCTTGGCTCTGTGCATTCTCGTGAAGGCTGCTGACTACAGTAGGTCTGTGGTTTATTTCACTCTTCTTGTGTAGTTCTAGTCCTGCCTTGAACACATCTCCCAAGTAATCCTGAGTAGTTTAGAGAAATAACAGTAGAGATTGCCAGTATTTAAAGTCTGCGTCCTCTAATACAGTCTGTGTTGCGTTCTGATCCTGATTGTCATTAGTCATCTGTTTAGTTTTAGAGCAAACCACCCAATGTGTAATTCCATATAATCCTGTTCTCTTGGTTTTGTGTCTTCTATCCTACCTTCCACTGCGAGCATCATGCTGATATCAGATCGATTCAAACCTGAAAAATCCACTGTTGAGTTCTGCTCACTCACAGGAGAAGCAAACATAGGTGTCTCACTTGAAATTTTAAAGCACTGGAAGCTTTATTACCACATGCAAACATGTACACATAGGACCCTATGATTTCCATGATGCCGAAAACATGGAATTCAGTTATAAAAATCATCAGCTGGAATTTGCCAAAATATGGCTGAAATATAAAAAAAATATGATTTTCCTGCCATGACTTTTTTTTTTTTCAAAAGGCCTAAGCTAAATGAAAAGAAAAACCTATGCTGCTATGTTTTGGTGTCATTATGGGCACACTGCTTCTGTCCTCTGCTTTCTGTGTTGGAGTTTCACAGAAGGCTGACTCAGCTCCTCCACACACACTGGCAGGGCGGCTGACATAGGGGGTCAGCTCTGCCTGTATCGTCCTAGAGTGAAGTGTCTGGCCACAGAGATGCATCTGACTGTTAACATTTGTAGTCTTGGCAGTGCTAGACCACAATACTAAGTCTGGTTGGAGGCTTGTGTTTTGAGATCTCACCAGGGAACTGGAGCTTCCTGCTGAGTTCAACTCTCATACTCTAGTTGTGGTTGGTGGGAGCTACTCTAGGCGGGACTCTTGGTGTGGCGCTTGCCCCTGCTTTCTTATACGGACTGGATTTGGTGGCCTGCTGGTGGAGGATGGCCTCTTGAACTGCTGCAGAGGGGGCAGCATTCTTTTCCTGGCCGAACCACAGGTGCAGTTTCAGTGGGCAGGGAGGTGTGTTGAAGTTCCCCACACGAGGAAGCTTAGCCTTGCCTGTGGGGTCCTTCACAGGTCCGCCATGCTCATGTTTCTGCTAATAATGCCTTCCCACCTTGTCTAGCTCTCTTGCTGTCCCTGTGCCATAGCCTTGATCTTACAGCATTCGTTCTTCATCGTTGTCACCACCAGTTCTTACCTCTCCCTCTTGCTGGCCTTGGACCAGAACTGCAGGGCTTCTCCCCACCTAAGACCTGACCTTCCTCTCTGGACTCTTCCAGTGATCTCTTGGTGCTGCAGCCTGCTAACTGCCAGGCCTACTACAGTATGGGCTTTTCACTTGTGGCCAGGGTGGACCAAAATTTAAAGTGCGTCCATATTCTGACTTGTAAATTTAGTGCTATAGAAATAAAATTAATTGGATTATATTCACAGGAGGTTTAAAACATGTTGCGTGAGTCCCTTATAAATTAAGAAACCCCTCTAAACTGTGAGGTAAAATAAGGCCTACATTATTCCTTGAATTTGGGTTGCTGGGAAAAAAAATCCTGACAATGAACAGTGACCCTGCAGTCATGTGGAAGTGGCCCTTAAAGTGTGTTACATAAAATTCATTGATATTCATCAATTTTGGAGTATTTTCGTATTGACTTGTTGAATTGTATTCATCCACGACCTGATCAGACTCTTTATGATGACACAATGTACTTAAATTGTGAAACACAGAATTCAGAAAAATTAAAGAGGGAAACACAGTTTGATAAATAAATAAAACGAAACCTGGAAAAACTCATAACTGATTTAATAGGGCCCAAAGCACAGATTTCTAAATATATTATTTGAGAGGCAATATAGTGTTAGTGCTGAGTCCAGGTCTTTTGTGTGAACCATGTGCTGTATAGAAGATTGTTGTAATATTGTGCGGGGGAGAGCAGACTGGCCTCCACATTGTAGCTGAGCCAGAGGCCGAGAGGTGAAGGTTGATAATATCTTTTGTCAGTGTGGGCCGAGCAGCCTTCCTCCTGGTCTGGGATTTGAGTTTGTTTGCTTTTTAATATTTTATCAAGCAGGGATAAAATAATATCAACATACAATATGCTCAACATTTCAGTGTCTACCGGGCGTAACAACAAATAACACAGCAGCTCTGGCTTTGTCGAGGAGGAATTGGGATTATGCTTTCTTGGGTGTTGAATAAATACTGTTTACCTCTCTGTTAGGGGAGTTATCCTTTACAATAATGTCCTCCTACAGTTATGCACCCCATATCAGTGCCACATAATATATTGCTTGGTACAATAGTGGTATAAGTCTGCTGCATTTACTCCTTTCTATTCACAGAATGTGTTTGGTTGCAGAGTATTAGACGACAGTTCTGAACCATATTAACACCACCACAAAAGCTTTGAAAATACTGTGTAACTAAGGCTCAGAATATCAGCCTAATAGAGCAAGTGTGTCTTTTTCTTCATACTGTGAGATGAGATGTGTGGAAGAAGAGAGGAAGTTGTGAACTCATTATTTGCAGGGCAGACTTCCGCTCAAGCCACTGAGCTGCAGCGAAAAGGGTCGTATTTGGGAGCTTGACTATCCTTGGAGCTTTCATGGGAGAGAGGAATCGGAGAGTGCTGAAGTTCTTTCAAAGGTGGCCAGGCATGAGGAGAAAGAAACAAAGGAGTCCATGACCCATCCTGTAAACACAAGGCCTCTCTGTGTTTCCAATGGACCCATGAACTGTCCCAGCGCTAAACAGAGCCAATTAATTTCCCCTCATCAGAACAGCAGGGGCAGCGAACTGTAACACACAGTGGAAGCATGGTGTCTCAGATTGTTAGTCTCCTAACTGAGAGTCACTGCTACTGACAACCACAGTGGAGATAATGTGTCCTCTCTGTGGTCTTTCAAAAAACTCGTCGTCAGGTCTCCAGTCTGTGTAAAGAGTGTTTAATATCTAACATGTGACTCTTTGTGTTTCAGAGATATCCGAAATAATGAAATCTCCTGGGCCATTGAAGACTCCATCGGTGTGTTTGATGGAATGAAGAAGCTGAACACACTGTGAGAACTCTCAGATTATATACCCATAAAGATAGAAGGGAATTTTGATGGATTTTGATTTAATACATACAAATACAACAGGTGCATTTTAAATTCTAAATCAGTGTTCCAGAGATTTGGCTGTATGCTTCTTTTCTAGTGAGAAATCCCTCCTGATAATGTGAAGCTTTATTTAGATAGGTGTTTTTGTACTTGACAGGTTTTATTTTGCTGTGAAATTGCTCCTCTTGTTTGCTCAAACTTGCATTGAAAGGCTGTTCAGATGTCTCAGCTTCGTCTTAAAGCTACAGTTGGTAACTTTTATGAAAATAACTTTGTCATAATTGCTGAAAATGTCACTATATCCACACAGTAGTATGCAGAGACAGATAGTCTGTGAAAAACATCACGTTCCTCCTCCTCCTCGTAGTGCTTCTAATGGCATTTACTGGAATCCACCACAGCTGAAGGAGAACAACCAATCAGAGCTTCTAATGCAGCTGTCAAACACTGCTTGTGAACTGCAGTCAGACTGTCAAATTAGGCAGCGCTGATAAAATATGAATCAAAATTTTGTAACTGCATTGCCTATTTGTGGCTTAAAATGTTTTCAGAAATGTAAGCCCTGTTTCCCACCAAACATTTTCAGTATGGTACCTTTGGAACCAATAAGTACCCTTCAGACATGGTACCTAGACCCTAGTGTTTCCACCGCAAACAGTACTCTAAAATGTGGACGGCATTGTTGTCACTCACTGCTCCGTCCAGCACTTGCTGTATTTACTTCTTAATCAGTCTAAACGCTGTTTATCGTCCACAGAACGAGGCTGCACGCCAACATTTTTACAACAAAATAGAACAGGCTGCAGTGAGAGTCTCTCTCCATGGGATGTTTAGAAATAGTTTGTGCATTTAGTCCTTCTCAGGGGTTTAGTGTTGCAGGAGCCCACAGGAACAACGCTCGGCGGCGCTTTTTTTCTCCAAGTGAGGATTGGTATATGTGCTGTCCCGGTCTAAATTAATATGTCTAAACGGCTGACGATTCACTCATTACTAAAAGTGTATGTCATATAAAACTAGAGTAATGGTCAAATGGTCACAGTGAAGTTTAAGGTGTGTTGACGACTCCAGCTGCTGTGAGAGGCAGCAAAACATCCTTTCATTTTGTTATTACAGATTACTAATAAAACTCCCCACGGTATGAACAGTGGTTACATGAGCCTTAAAACCAGCCACAACTCAGCCCTGAGCAGAGTGACCGTCCTCTACTGACCAATCAGACTGCAGTGTTCACAGCTCCACCTTTTAGTACCAGATCTGTGTGCTAGGTACCCCAACAGAGGGGGGACCAAAAATGGGGACGGTACGAAAAAGTTCCATCGGTGCCATCCACAACTTTTCACAGTGGAAACAGAAAAAAGTGTGCCAACCTGAATTGTACCATACTGTACTGCTCGGTGGAAACAGGGCTATATTTTAGTGTTTTGTTTAGCTGTAATGTGAGACAGTTGCCTCTGCTGGTAGGCTGTGCATTGTTTTTGCTCTATGAGGAGGCAGAGAAACATGATTGTTTTCACAGATTATGTGTCTCATGTAGTCCTGTGTGGATATTTTAACTGTGTAAGCAAAAAATAACATTTAATTTTATAAAAGTGAACTAACTACAGCTTTAACAAAAGCTTCTGATTCAGTGTGCAATAAAATGTTACCCTATGTGCAACAAAATGTTACCCTAGAGCAGGTTTTGTGGCAACGATTTTTAATGAAAATTATATTAAAAATGTTATTCATATTTTATTTTACAGAATCATACAGCGGAACAAAATCAAATCAATCACTAAGAAAGCGTTTGAGGGCCTGGAGGAGCTGGAGCACCTGTGAGTAAAGCCACTGCACACCCTTATTTCTCCACACAGTTATACTTGTGTCTCAGAAGGATCTCCTCTTATTATTGAATAATTAAAGATAGCAGGAGACTTTTTTTTACCACTGTGCTGCTGTTGTTGTCTTATGCTTGTGAAATGGGATGCCATTTTGATCACATTAGGTGTGTCTAATCCATATTTCTGTCCACACTGCAGGGACCTCAGCAAGAATGGCATCATGTCGATACACCCCGAGGCGTTGTCCCATATGAAGCTGAAAGTGTTGTGAGTAGACACTAAATGAATCTTACAGCTCTCATAAGCACATTTGGAAGCCGGCTTTTCCCTGTGTTATTATTGTTTCTTTGACTGATTTAACAATATTGCTTTCATTAAAAAGGAATTAAAATGATTAAGTGACACTGCAATTAAAGGACACAATTAGCATTTTAAATTGCCATTATGCAGTTTTATAAAGAGTGGATGCTATAAATGGATAGGAGCACTTTAACTTTGCTTTTGAGTCTTTCACTCCATTTTTGATAACAGCATTTAAAAATATATGTTGTTGCCAAGTCATTAGATTGTTGTCTTAACAAAACCATAAACTTATGAGCTCATTTGGACAAGTAGAGATTTGTATGAGTCCGCTTTTGAGTTGCAGCACCATCATGTGCTGCATTAAGACAGCTGTCTCTCCTGCCTGTGAGGAAACACAGTGGAAATGTTAAGTCTCTTGCCTTTTTGAGGTTTTGATCAGCCTATCTTAGGAGTGTCTCTCAAGGAGTGGCTAACGAATGCTCCAGCAGCTGTCAAACTCAGGAGATGTATCATGACAATAGTCATATCCTCTTATTAATGAGTCTGCTTCTTTAATAGAATATAGCACTATTTGCTTGGTAAGTTGACAACGTGGCTTTGCTTGATAACTTAGCAAGTTACACCCTTGTTATTAAGATTTATTTTCAGATTAAGTGTATTAAAACATGGCTCTGGAGGCACGACAAGCAATTAATTTAATTTCCAGTCTATATTAAGATAATTTAAAGGTTGCTTTCACACCTGTTTTTCATTTCCCATGTTTTTTTTTTTGGTCTCCTGCTGACTGGTTTGAAAATGAGAACGCTGGTGTGTGACTTGGATAGTGGTTATGCTTTTGAGATAATCAAATGATGTATCATTGCTTGTTGTGTGCATTGTGTTTGTGTTTTTGGTTGTAGAGAGGGATTGTATTTTTTATGTGTCTGAACTGCGACAATTGCCTTAGTGTGGTGTTTCACAAGCTAACTGTTGAGTTTATTGATGAGAAATTTAGCAAGAATTCATCACACTTTGTCACAAAGACACTATAGGTCTGTTTTCATATCTGGTATAATACAAATACAGCTACTCTTGCACACTCACTCAATGTTGTCAGTGTCGAAAAAGGCAGGCAAATTGAACCTTCATTTTAAACAAGAAAATCCAAGTTTGCGTTTCTGTAATTAAATGTTCACAAACAAATCTGGACGTCCCAAAAAATTCAGATCCATTTGTTCACCTCATTTTTATCTCTACAGGTGTTTGATGATTCCCACTGATTTTACAATAACTCGCCTCACATTTCCTTCATTACCTCTCTGTTCTCAGTGTCCTGAACACGAGCAGCCTGCTGTGTGACTGCCATATGCAGTGGTTGGGGCCTTGGCTGACTGACAGCCAGTTCCAGCAGTCTGTCTCTGCTGTCTGTGCTCATCCTGCCAGCCTACTTGGTCGCAATGTCCTGTCCATCAGCCCCGAAGAGTTTGTTTGTGGTTAGTCCCATTCCTTTTTTTTAATACTCCACTTCATCCAATATATGTACTCTTCAGTCAACATAGTGGAGAATGTTTGTTTGTGTGAGCCAGGAAAATGCATAGATTTTTCATTTTGAGATGTTTTGAAATCACTTTAGTGTATACTGAACTCTTATATATATATATACTATGTGTTTCACAATAACAGTGTATTATTTCACTTTGGACGTTTTATTCACAGGTTTCATATACTTCAATTTCATAAATAGTTGCATCAAACATCTGTAACACTGTGGTAAATACATCATGTATCGGCATACTTTATGTTGAACACAAACTAATATCTTACATTTCAGTTAAGAGGTCTGCTGTAAAGACATTTTCTAACCTAGAAAAGTGCTGAGTTTGCAACTTTCTGTCCCCACCTCTCCACAGATGATTTCCCCAAGCCTCAAATCACAACTCACCCAGAGACTTATGTGGCCCTGAGGGGGAACAACGTGACTCTGAGCTGCGTTGCATCCAGCAGCAGCGATTCTCCAATGTCCACGGCTTGGCGGAAGGACGGGGAGGTGCTGTATGATGCAGAAGTGCAAAACTACGCCCGGTACCAGGAAGGAGAGCTGATCTACACCACTGTGCTTCATCTCCTCAATGTCAACTTCACTGATGAGGGGCGCTATCAGTGTGTGGTCTCCAATCACTTTGGCTCCAACTACTCCAACAGGGCCAAGCTTACTGTCAATGGTGAGGATGTGTGCCTTTGTCAATAAGTGTGACTGATGATTGTCAGTGAGGCTCTTGTGTTTTTCTCTTGCTCTGCAGTCGTTTACTTTCTTTAAGCGATAAAATGCTGGCCTTGCCAAAAATGCCATGCACTGAGTTTGGCTCATTTAATTTTATATCTATAGTTTATATCTGTCCCACCCTTGACCACCCTTTCTATCCTCTTATCCTCCAGAGCTGCCATCCTTCCTTAAGACTCCCATGGATCTGACGATCCGGACTGGGACTATGGCCAGGCTGGAGTGTGCTGCTGAAGGCCATCCATCACCCCAGATTGCTTGGCAGAAGGATGGAGGCACTGACTTCCCTGCTGCCCGGGAGCGCAGGATGCATGTGATGCCAGATGATGACATCTTCTTTATTGCTAACGTGAAGACAGAAGACATGGGAGTGTACAGCTGTACGGCTCAAAACGCAGCTGGCAGCCTGTCTGCAAACGCCACTCTCACCGTCCTGGGTGAGTCACCCACCTGATCAACAAAGTATACTACTGATGTGTCACTGCTGGGTCATTTCAGCTGAGTCACACTGCTGAAATTGTTTACTTGTCACTCATTACACACTTGTTTTTGTGTTTCCTCTCCTGCAGTCTTAGCTAATGACAATGTAAATGGAAACCTTATTACATCATCTCTATAGAGAATACTAAATCTGTCTGGATGGAGCATCTCTGACACAGCTGTTATGTCATATTTCTGTCTCTTGACCTCATACACATCCATTTGAACAGATTGACACAAATGCCACTGGGATAATCCTTTAAATAAAAAAAAATCAATGAATCCTCTTCTCTTCCAGAAACCCCATCCTTCATGCGGCCGCTGGAAGACAGAACAGTGGCCCGCGGTGAAACTGCCGTGCTTCAGTGTATAGCCGGAGGCAGCCCAGCTCCTCGTCTCAACTGGACCAAAGATGACGGGCCTTTGGTGCTCACCGAGCGCCACTTCTTTGCTGCAGCCAACCAGCTCCTCATCATAGTCGATGCTGGTCCTGCCGATGCTGGGAAATACACCTGCATCATGTCCAATACTCTGGGAACAGAACGCGGCCACATCTACCTGAGCGTCTCGCCATCACCCAACTGTGATACTGGCACTGGATACGACCAGGACGGCTGGACCACTGTGGGCATTGTGGTGATTGTGGTGGTGTGTTGTGTGGTTGGAACCTCGCTGGTCTGGGTCATCGTCATCTATCACATGCGCAGGAAAAGTGAAGACTACAGTATCACCAACACAGGTCAGCAGTTTCAACACATAGCCATCTGTGATATAAAATAATTGTGCCTTTATTTGAAGCTTCACCCCCATAATGGCAGCTGTTGGGAAAGCTTGAAATATGTCTCTCGGGCTGGCACTTTGTTGTGAGGATAAGACTGTTTCACAGAACTCGATACCGGCTAACAAAATGTGTCTCTGTCTGTTCCAGATGAGATGAATTTGCCAGCAGACATCCCCAGCTACCTCTCCTCTCAGGGTACTTTGTCAGAGCCTCAGGAAGGCTACAGTAACTCTGAGGCTGGCAGCCACCAGCAGCTCATGCCTCCTCTCTCCAATGGATACGTCCATAAGGGCACAGATGGTGAGGAATCATCCTTTTAGAGTTGGTGAATTTCACCATGTGTGACTCTGTAACACAAACCTTTTGGATGAAGATATTTTTACTTTTTGTTTTCTCAATGTCAGGAATAAGTATTATGTGATACCAGTAACAAGCTTTGGTTTGTAAGGACAAGATAATTATGTCATAATCTTGGCATTACAAATATGGTTCTCTTGCACAATATAAGCACACAAAATTGTTCTAGTAGTCATCTATGATCTGCATGTGTGAGGTCATCTCTGCTATCATTAGACACTCTCAGGGCTGGGTTATATTAGCATTGTGATGACAACATCACAAAGATTACAAGATGATTGTGTGACCACAAGAAATGAAATGCATAAAGGTGCACCACCGCATTTCCTGCATGGAAAAACTCCCAAAATATTGCATTTCTTTTAATAAATGTCTATAAATAAAGAACAGATTCTCAGACTTGCTTTTCAGGATTCAAAGGTTTTGCACACTCCGATGCTCATTAGGTTCTTGTTTCTGCTTTTGAGTTTTTGGATCAGATCGTTGCTGAAACGAGACAGTGACTAATTATCATATGTGTCCCAGGTGTGTGTTATGGAGACACGGGCAGCGAGGTGGAAACTGAGGGGAATGGCATGCTGCACTGCAGGGTTGGCTCTTTGTTCACTGGCCGTAGCAGCTTCCACCCCGGAGAGCCCCGCGAGGGACTAGCTGGACTCCCCACAGGTCAGTGTCCTCTACACACAAGCAGTTGAGTGGTTTTTATTTACTTTTGAAGGATTTGATTTTTTTTTTCTGTGATCTTATTGTTCAGTTCAGAGTTTTATTTTCATGGGTGAAGAATATCTGCCTTCCACTTGGCCTTTCAACTTGTCTTGTATTTATGTAGATGTATTCACATTAAGATGTATATAGATGCAAGGGTGTCTTATGTGTATAAGTAAAAAATGCAAATATTTTAATTTAATTTTTATATTATAGGAGGGGGTTAAAGGGAAAACGCATACTACTGTAAATAATCACATCAGAATGCTAATAACAGTAGCCTCAATAGTAGCGTAGATGCATATGATGATGGACGCATAATATGCCCACAATAAACCCACATCTAAAAATAATAAACTTTATTTATATGTCACCTCTCAAGGTAAAAGAAAAGACAGTTTGAACAACAGCTAAAATGCTGGAATGCATTTAAAAAGAGGAGGAAAATGAACAATTTTTACAAAACTGTTTTGTTGTCATAGAAATTATCTAGTATGTTTTGTATTCAGATTTCCAACAGCATGAAAAAGTAAATGAGTTTTTGAAACTTGAAATGAAATTCCAGGTGTTGAAAAAGGCTTTTTAAAAGTGAATGAAAAACAAAGACAAGCAATGAAATAGTTAAATGATATATAATAATAAATAAATGGTGAGAATAATCAGAAGTAGCCACATGATTAAGTGTGCTCAGGAGGCCTTTTTCCAGGCCACAGTCAGCATACATCACACTGACTCTCAAAATGAAGCCACGGTCTCAAACAGGCTTGAAAAACAAAGTTTCACTTACCAAGATTCGTGTTCTTTCTTGCCAGGTGGCGCAGGTCCGTTGGTCATCTGCTCCGACTGCTACGACAACGCCAACATCTACTCTCGCACACGGGAGTACTGCCCTTACGCCTACCTAGGGGAGGACGACCCGCTGGACAAGACGCTGCCAGGCCTGAAGGAGAGCTTCAGTGAGCACGCCCAGCACGAGGACACGGCACTGGAGAGCCTCATTAGTAACCGGGACTCCTCAGTCTTTCTCACCTCACACGACAAAAGGTTGAGCAGCCACACTCCCCCGGAGCACTACGCTAATGGTGAGACTTGGAAACAGACATTTTACCTATTGGAGCAAGGTGGTGACACCGTCCTTTGTCTGGGTGCCAGCTATCATGTCCTACCTGCTGAGGTGTTTTTGGGTAACACGCTGAAATTTCACCCTCCTGCAGCTACTGGAAAAACAACACCTAGGATTCTGTAAACATTTTCCTCTCCTTTTTTGGTGGCTGTTACAAAACTTGCAGATGCTCAGGCAAGTTAACTCATAGCTTGACTTTATATGCAGTGCATACTCTGCAAACACTGATTTATTGAAGCCATTCTTTTACAGATGAGAGATTTCCCACTGAACTCTTAAACCCATAAGATTGTATTTAAGATAAGATAAGCCTTCATTGATCCCCAGAGGGGACATTCAGGTACTGCAGCAGCACAAAGACAGAAATAAGTACAGGTAAATAGAGTAGTAAATAATTAGAAAAAAAACAAGATGTATGCACATACTAGCATGAAAGTATAAGTAAAAATATGAACTATACAAGAGCAGTTAAAGACAGTTACAAGGTAATATAACATGGTATGATTAATAGCTGCAAGTCTAGTATATGTAAACATATATACTGTCATTAAGTGTTGATACTAAAATAGATCTTCAGGGACTGAGTCTACCAAAGCGTTTTTTCCAGCTGAAAACATCAGGCGCTCCTCAGGAGACACTCAGCTGGGGGCTTGAGAGCACTTTGGAGGTGCAGCGTTTTTTTCAACCGAGATGCTTTTGTTGCGTCTGGTTGCTATGATACAGAATATCCATGGAAGTAAAGATTTTTGCGCAAGGTAGAGTACTGACTTGCTCTGGATGAAGGGAAGGTTGAAGCATGAAGGCAGAGAGGATGGACCCGCTTGTCTGTGTGGAATCCTGAGAGGAAACATATATCAAGATATATTCAGTATACTACAGAGTATAATAATTTAAATACAGAAAAACAGAATATATACAGGGTTCCCACAGATCCTTAAGCAAAGGCACTAAATTCATTAATCTTAAAAAAGAGGCCTTCATGTGCATTAAAATGTTTGAAATCAGTCTTTCAAAAGTCTTAAAAATAGGACAAAGAGATAGGATGTAGGGTTTTTATAAATTGTTTTTTTCTGATGTTAGGTTGTAAAACCTCAAAATAATTGGTTACATCTATTTTTCTTAAATAATGTACCCAATACCTCTCCCATTAATGTCACACAGATCAGGATAGCACAATCAACAACACTAATGTGCTAGCTAGCTGTCACTGAACCCTGAATTTCATGGGGAATTTCAAAGTCAACAAAAATTGGCTATATTACCAAGATTTTGCTGCATGTCTAAAACCAGTACAAGGCAATTTAATGAGGCTCAGTGTCATTTTTTCAAAAAAGTTTTTAACTTACAGTGGGATTCAAACTAGTGTAATCACACATGTAGAGTGAGAAACACAAAATAGGCAAGGAAACTTGTCGACAAACAGCAGTTTATTTCCAAGCTCTGTTTACCCACGTCTCTGCCCCGCAACTAAAAAACTCATGTTTTACGTTACACTAAACATTTGGCCAAAATGTTCCCCAACCCTACAGAATTTATGTTTTGATCTTAAATGTCATTCCTAGTGGAGTTAAAAAGTCTTAAAAAGTCTTAAATCCAACTCACCTTCAGCTGTAGCAACCCTGTATATACAAAGTCAGGTGTTCAGACCAAAGTGACTGAGCAGTACATTAAGCAGTACAGTGGTGGTTAGGAAGCAGCATATAGAGAGGTATGTGCAAACATCTTCTCTGTGCAGTAAAACTGCAGTGTAGTGTAATGAATGTGTGTGTGTGTGTGGATAGGTAGGTGTGGTTATTGTTCACAGCAGTCAGTTGGGGGCGGGGGGGGGGGGGGGGTTGTAACAGAGGTTACAGCTCTTGGCAAGAAGCTGTTTTTCAGTTTGTTTGTTCTGTTTTTTATTGTCCTACACCTCCTTCCAGAGGGGAGGAGCACAAACAGACAGTGTCCAGGGTGGGTTCGGTCTTTTATGGCTTTCTTTTGTAGTCAGCCAGCATAAATGTCCTTCAGAGGGGGTAGCGTGGTCCCACTGACTCGCTCAGCCGCCTTCACCACACATTGTGGATTCTGCTGGTCTTCCACAGTGCAGCTGCAGAACCACGCTGTGCAGCAGCAGCTGAGGAGGCTCTCGATCAATAGTTGTCAGTAATAATAAAGCAAAACAGAAATATTATATAGTACATGATGAGGTGAGAGTGTAGCATATTAACATGGTATAAAATAATATAATACAGCAGAGAATAGTATGAGTTGTGTATTTATTGGAGCCATTGATCTTCCAGATATGATCTGTTTAGATATATAGAGGCTTGTTATAAAGGTTGTTCAGGTGATAATCGTGCGTGCAGGCTACAGCTGACATTATGTAACTGTGTAAAAGACAGCTTAGCTAACTCCATAAAAACTAGCTGCTTAAATGTGGTTTATAAATAATCAAAAACTAACAGGGCTGGAATTAATGATCATGTCCCCTCTGATTAATCTACCAATTAATATTTGATTAACTGTTTATTTTTTAAATTGTCAAACAATGAAAAATACCAGACCACACGGTGGTGCAGTGGTTAGCATTTTAGCCCCACAGCAACAGCTGGGATAGTCTCCAGCCCCCCCGCGACCCCTAACAAGAACGGAAAATGGAAAATGAAGAATGAAAAATACCAATTACAAGGTTCAGAGAGTGTAATATAACATCTTCAGATAGCTTGTTATGTTAAACCAACACTCCAAAACGTAAAGGTTTTCAAGTTATATGGACATAAAGCAGCAAGTTCCTCACATTTTAGCAGCTGAACCTGTTTAATAGCTTGGAAATTTTTCTTGATATACTTACAACAATGAATCCGTGATTGCTAAAACAAGCTTCTGGTTTGGAATCAGTTAACTGTGTAGGCGTCTAAGTGTTGTGTTTTACTGTCTTTGCAGATTCTCTTAGCAGGTCATTCTGGGGCGAAGGGGAAGACCCGACCTCGAAACCTCAACCAGGCGCGTCCCAGCACCCAGTGACAGTACACAGGACACCACCTCTGGCTTCCACTGCCGACGGGGCAGAGGAACAGAGTGAAGCAGAGGCTGACTGTTTTCCCAGCCAATGCACACAGGACCACAGAAGTGCCTCTAATAGGACTAACCCTCAGGAGCACCCTGCTCCCACATAGGTCCTTACACTCCTCCCACGTTCTGCCTCTGACTCCTCGTTGCTGCACCCCCCTCCTCCCTTCACCCACTACCTCCAAAGAGACTCCTCACATTCTGCCAAAGATGCTCTCTTGTATGTTTACATTCCCCTTTCACTCAAGAGGACATACAAACGTTCTCCACTGTGGAGAGCCTGCTGTGTCAGGCTGGAAAAATGGACCACTGATTAAATTGACCTCCTCCTTGACACCTCCACCTCTGCAGGACCCTTTTCTCCCACATCCTCCACTCTTCTTTGTTCTCTTTCTAGAGAAAGCTATGAATGTATGCTTTAAAGAGCCATGTCGGATGCTGCCATGAGATAACGCCAAGACATGGTCGAGTCTCTTCAAGCTCTCTCCTCCGTCCCTGCTGCTGCGGGGCTGAAATCTTTTGCCAGTGCACGTCTCACTGGCAGTTTCGTCTCATCATTCCTGGTACAGACACCTGTTGGAGCGGCCTACATGACTTTGGTAGAAATTACAAACCTCTGATTCCTAAGACGGGGAAAAAGGGAGGTTTAAACAGATGACAGTTGTAGTTCCCTGACCAGCAGTTTGTGGTTGTTAATATCGGAAAGAACATTGAAAACATGCGTCCCACATTCCCACAGCCATCCCGACTGACTCAAAACTATGCTATCTGGTATCTTGTTATGCAAATCCCAGAGACAGTGACACCAAAATGTGGTGTATATTATGAATATATATGAATATATCCTATATCATCTTTATCTGATCTTGTTTTATGTCAAATGCAATCGCTAATTCCTTCATTTCTATGTCTTTGTGATGATAAGCAGTTTGGGGAGAAAGCGTACAATTTTTTTGCACATCTGACAATCATGGTTTTGCTGGCTATTTTCTAATGGTTGTCTTTTGATGGCCTTTTTAACAAGCATTCTCAGTAACCTCGATCAGGTGACATTATGGCTTAGATATACACAGAATGCACTGATTTGTTTCCCCCCTTTATCATATCTTACAGGCACTTAATTTAACGGTGGTAAACTTAATTATGCAGTGTGCATGCTGTTTTTACATTGTGAGGGTTTATCATCACGGTTTTATCTCAAAAAAAGTTCACGATCCTTCCGTAGATATTGATTAAGCCGAGGTTTTCACTTGGGACTGTGAAAAATGAGAATGTATTGTATTATTTTATACATGTATGTGTACATAAGACTAGTAATCTATTAAATTCCATGTCTTAACTAGTTCATTTGAGGAGAGGTTTGAGACGGAAGCTGCAGTAATTTTAAGCTTATTCATTTTTATTGATCCAGCGTTATCCTGAAGTTCTGATCGATCCAAAAATGGAAACGCCTCTCATGTAAAAGAAGGTGGTTTTTGTTTCATAAGGTTCGATGTCATGAGTTGTCCTTAAAAATCCTCTTGATTATTGCACTTCAGAGTTGCTCAGATGTGTTTGGCTTTGTTTGTGACTCTCAGAAAACTCTTTTTGCTGCAATATGTGCTCAATATATTTAGCAAATTACACTCTGTTGCCTCTAGGTATACGTAGCTAAAACTAATGTAGTGTGATACAGCAGTCCTGCACTAAATCAACCCTCATGAAAGTTCATGTTTTCAGCTGTTTTCAAGGGATGTTAATTCAACTGTGTGATCATTTTGGAGGATGTAGTTTCCGGTGCTGTTGAATTGTATTGAAGTCTACTGACATGTACTTCTGTTACTTTGTCCACCCCATTTTTTATCAATGAGGGTAGGCTAAGTAACAGAAACACCTCTCTATATAATGTCATATATTTCAACAGCACCACAAACTGCTGCCTCCAAAATAAACACCTTTATCACCTTGATGAAGCAGGGTTCAACAGTAATATTTTGTTCTTCATTTGGAGCAAATAGGTCAGAAATCTACTTGCCCAAAATCAGTTTTATTTGCCCCTATGTAGATTGTTTTATTTATTAGGTTAGCAACCAAGACTTTCCTCGCCTTGCTGTCAAGCTTTAGGCAACTGCACAATCTGTAGAGTTTTGCCCACATCGTTAAACACCACCCAACTAAACGTCTGTTTCCAAGATAATTAAAATGCTCGGCTGCGCTTCAGCTCATAAACTTTGTCTTAACCTTCCTTTACTTTCCTCCGATTCCTCGATTGGTACTGCGCATGTGCAACTCTAAAAAGAGATGAGAAAGACATGAGATTGCTCACTCCTGAGCTGCTCCTATCATCAGCTCTGGCAAAAACATTGTGTTTAATTCTTATTGACCATGTTCCCAATGCGGCATTTTACTTGCCATGGGCCATAAGGCAGTCCTTATTGTTAAGCCCTGAAGAAGGCAGGATTTATTTCAGTTGTTGTATCAGACTGCAGTAGTTAAAGCATGGTGTACTTAATAAAGTGGCAACTTAAAGTTGATCATACTCATTCTTCACAGGAGTGATACCTGACAACAATATTTGAAAGTTTATTTTTATTATTGTCATTTCTGTTATGTTGATAATGAGCACTGCTAGATTCTGCTCTTGTAGTTTTGACCAGTAAATTATTTTTCATGTTCCTTTTCTCCCTCTTGAACATTGAGTGTTCGAGGATACTTCATTCAGACACTAAAAATCAATCGTGCTGAAATGTTAAGCTACAGAGCAGATGTGTGATGGTGTAGCTTGATGCTATTTTTTCCATGTAATGTCACAAAGTGTAACACAGACATAGAATCTATGGTTCCTTTTTATCAACAATTGCTCAAAATTGACTACATGTGTGTGTTAAGCAGCACACAGTGTATCGGTACATCTCAGTGGTACGTGCAGAAGTGAATTCATGCATTCATTTACTCTGTTGGTTCTAACTTTTTAAAATGTTGTCAGTCATTTGCTCTCCTTTAATGACCACATCAGCACATTCCAAGCATCTTCCTCTGAATTTGACATTACCAAACCCAAGACCAAAAACCAATACGACTTTCATGAGTTCTCGACACACTCCCTGCTCCAGTGGAAGCAGATTCTTGTTACATGTTTTCCGATTCTTGGCCAAGGTCATTGCTATGCCCCCTTTTGAGCGATTGAGGAAATTGAAATGAAAACTCGCAGTGATAAGTCACACTAATGGAGCCACATGTCGGGGATGGCGGCATACTTCTAGTCACTGTTGAATATTTTTCTGCCAACACAGCATAACTTAATGTGCATTTGTATTGTTTTATTCTCTGAACGTCCTTTATGACTTTATACCAAAGTTTAGCAGTAACTGCTCTGGCAATATCCAATGCTGCTTTTTTGTATTGTTGAAGTTTTGCATTTTGTTTTCAATAGTATTTTTGGACCTTGTTTACCTGTACATTCTGTAAAGCATGTCTAAAGAGCCTTTTTTTTGTTACGTAGCCATTACTCTGACATTAAACATGAATTCTGATAATTTGGTTTGGGACTTTCTCTTTCTCTTCTTGGGTAGAACTAGGAATACTTGGTCTTTTGGTCTGTAAAATGCAGTTTCCAGAGTTCAAGGTGACGTATTCAAAGGGTTTGGTTCGTCAAAAACCCAAAGATAATGAATCTACGATTACATACAGTGCATTCAAAAATAATTCAGACCCTTTAATGTTTTTTACATTTTCTCACGGGCACACATCTGGAGAAGGCTACAGAAAAAAATCTGCTGCATTGAATGTTCCCAAGAGCACAGTGGCCTCCATAATAATGAAGCTCAGCGCTAGTTCAATCAGGAAGACTTTCTTTGTGCTCATCCATTCACAATTCTCTCCCTCACACTGCTTCCTCTAATCAGCTGACCGGGTGTTCACTCCTCTAGTTATCCAATAAAACTTTGCCACAATCTCTATGGATGGTACTGCGACATTTTAAATCTGCTCCCTCCTCTGCTGCTGTCAGCCGTCATTTTAGGCAGAATTGCCGCGCCCTAATCCACCCTGTTCACCTCCAGCCATCATATCCAGAGTCCAGGACGAGCTCAACAAAGACTCCTTCCTCTACTCATCCAGGTCATCAGCACCTCTCCATCTTTCATCTCATCTCATCTTCACCCCCTCTACCACCACCAGTGTCTAGACCCCGAGGGGGTTCCCTATTTGACTATGGATTCATCACCCTCCTTAAATCATACCATCTCGATGAGGTCTAATCGCCCAAGACTTGTGCACATGTTAATCAAATACTCTTTTTATTCTAAAATCAAGTTCCGATTAAACTTGTGAAAGACGTTTGGAACATCTACTCTTATCAGAGTAGTAAGAGTAGTCGACGCTGCTCTACCAAGCCGAGCAATGAGAGATGGACTTGGTAAGAGAGGTGACCAAGGAATCCGTCGGTCACTCTGGCTGAGCTTCAGTGAACACCACTGCAACACTCCACTGATCTGGGCTTCATGGCAGAGTGACCTGAAGGAAACCTCTCCTCAGTAAAGCACCCAGGAAGGCACCTAAAGGATTCTCAGACTGCGAGAAACAGGATTCTCTGGTCTGATGAAGCTGAGATTGAACTGTTAAACCTTTAGAGGAAGTGTCATGTCTGAAGGGAGCCAGGCACTGCTCATCATCCACCCAGCACCATCCCGGCAGTAAAGCCTGGTAGTGGCAGCATCACGCTGTGGGGTTATGTTGCTGCGCGGCGCAAAGTACGGAGATATCTTAACAGCGTTCAGGACCTCAGGCTGGGCTCACCTTCCAACAGGGCAATGACTAAGCACAAAGCCAAGATATAGCAGAACTGGCTTACTCTGTGCATGTCTTTAAGTGTCTCAGCCAGAGCCCTGACTTGAACCCGATCGTACATCTCTGCAGAGACTTGAAAATGGCTCTCCACCTCTGTTCATCATCCAACCTGACAAAGCTTGAGAGGATCTTCAGAGAAGAATAGCAGAAAATCCCCAAATCCAGGTGTGCAAAGCTCGTCACATCATAGCAAAGACTCGAGGCTGTAATCGATGCCAAAGGTGCTTCAACTAAGTACTGAGTAAAGGGTCTGAATACTGATGTCGGGGGGTGTCAAACATACGGCCCAGGGGCCAGAACCAGCCCACCAAAGGGTCCGATCCTGCTTACTAGATGACCTTGCACTCCTAAAGGCTAAGACGCACCAGGTTTCAGGAGCAAGTTTAACACTGAGAAGCTTCGTGTAAAATGCTGCTTCAGAGGTGTCTCTGCCCTGAACAGGAAACAGTTCTTTTCTTTCAGTTTAGTTTGATGTGCTGATGTCAGAATTACAACACAGGAGAAGAAATGTAAAGAAAAACGCACATGTAATGACAGTGAGTTGTAGTAATGGGGAAAAACTGAAAAGAGTATCCCTCTGAAGACATCACATCACCACACAATGGTTTTACTGCTCCGGTCCGCATGGGATTAAATCGGACTGTATGTGGCCGATGAACTAAAATGAGTTTGACACCCCTGATTTATGTTAATATGATCTCAGTTTTTCCTGTTTTTCCAAGTAAAGTTGCAAAAAAAATGAAGATCCTGCTCTGAGTGTAGACTGATGAGGGAAAAAAAATTCTAAAAATGCTAAAAAGCCTCTGAGGCTGCAACATAAAATGTTAAAAAATTGAAGGGCTTGTGAGATTACCAAAATATTTGATTGTACATTAAAAATAGTCAATTTTCTGTCAATAATTAATCAAGTACTTGTTTCAAATTTCTGTGACGGTGTGTTTTTACTTACAGTAGCAGGGCTTAAAGAAAAAACCAGAGAAAATGTTCTTGCAGGATTTCATTTAGGTTACATGTAATTCCAGGCACAAGGGTCTGAACCACGACATGATTTCTGGGCACACCATGGGAACGATTTAAAAGGCCAAGCCATCTATAATCTGGATTTAGTCATGTCAAGCCAACACAAAGCCAGCTAATATGGGCCTCAAAAAAACTCTTAGTCCATCATCGGTCTTGACGTTAAGAAAAAGACCTCATTTTTAAACGTCCCTCCCACACAAATCCAGTCGAATCCCAGGAAACATTAGACGCGAGCTGAATATCTGACTGTGCATCAGCCTTTTAAAGTCTGCAGTTTGTTTGGATCCCTGCTCCACTCCCCGGTCGCCATCAAAGACATGATAGCATTGTTAATCATCCTCTACAAGGCGATGAATTATTCAGCACGACGTCCAGGGTGGCAACTGTGTATTTAAACACAAACTTCTGATGCATCACACCCAGAGAACAGAAACTACTGCTGCTTCATAAATACTACAGAAGGTGTGCCCTGCTTCTGGTTATAAAGTTAATTAACCAGACCACATGGTGCTGACGTGTGACTGTCCTGTGAATCAACACGCTCCAAATGGTCAGAATCCATCATGGAGAGGTTTAGGCAAAGGCAGACTGTGCATCATTTATAACGTTCTGTGAAACACGACTAGTAATCCCCGAGGATAAAGTGACATTCACAGAGTTTAATTAACTTCCAAAGCTACACTTATTAAACACCACCTTAGTTTAGCATCATCTTGAATCTCTCATCAAGCTGCAGTTACATTTAGCATCAAACCAACATGACATAAAAACAAAGGAGCTTTAACAGTGCCGTATAAATGTCCTAAAAATGGGGGGCACTCTTGTTTTCCACTTTTTATAGAGTGTAGGATTTAGGGGGGTATATTGGCAGAAATTTAACACAATAAATCTGTTTTATTTAGTTCATAATCACCTGTGTTTTCATCACCTTAAAATGAGCCATTTGCATCTACATAGGGAGGGGGTCATTGTCTACAGAGATCGCTAAGTTTCACCGCCATTTCTCTTGACAAGCCCAGAACAGACAAACCAAACACCGGCTCAAGGTAGGGCTATTCACCTTTTACGTTTCACTTTGAAATCACCTGGTCTGTCTATTTCAGAGAGGAAGAAACCTCTGCAGATAATTCAGCTCCTGGTAAAAACCTCCTGAACGCCTGGATCTTAACCTATATGGTACTCTGCGACCATATGGATATGGTCGCAGAGTACCGATCTATAAAGACAGACTTGATGGGAGAAACTTTGACCTATGCTTACGAACATTTTGGAGACGGGAATTTGGAGATGCAGATGGTGAGATGGAAGCCTGATTGCATAAACGGTCAAATGCCATTTTAGCTTTTGTCTGTGTGTACATTTTTAGTATGGATCCTATGCATTGTTTTATACATGAGACCCCATGTCAGTTCGTTTTGGAGAGGAAGAGACCTCTGTGGATAATTCGGCTCTTGGTAAAAACCTCCTGGACATCTGGGTCAGAAATAAGGTGAGCATACATCAGCATGTTCTGTGCTAGCGTGCCAAAACAACATAGGAAAAACACTGATTTCTAACATGGAACTGCTTTATTCAGTGTTTTTACTGGTTTTAATCATCAGGTCAGTTTGTTTTGGAGAGGAAGAGACCTCTGCAGATAATTCAGCCGCTGGTAAAAACCTCCTGAATGTCTGGATCTGAAGTTATTAGAGAAAAAAGGTGAGCATACATCAGCAGGTGCTGGGCGAGCAGCCTGTCTTGAACATGCCTAGCAGCATTGAAGAAACACTGATGTGTAACATAAACTGTGTTATTTTACCAGTTTAAATCACCAGTTTTGTTTGTTCTGGAGAGAGGAAGAGACCTCTGTGGATAATTTGGCCCCTGTTAAAATCTCCTGAACGTCTGAATCAGAAATAAGCTGAGCATACATTAAGTTATCACAGAAAATACATGAGCACAAATTAGCAGGTGCTGGGCTAGCAGCCTGTCTCTGATGTGCCAAATAGCATATTAGAAACACTGATTTTTAACATGACTTGCTGTTTTTTTACCAGTTTCAATCACCTGGTCTGTTTGCTTTGGAGAGGAAGAGCCTCCAGTAAAAACCTCCTGAACAATGAACACTAAGGGAATTCTAACCTGGAGGAGTTTCAGCTGGTTGCAATCTGCAATCCTCACCACTAGATGCCACCAAATCCCCCTAAATCTTACACACTGCTCCTTTAATACATTTCAAAGTGATGAAACAGAGAGACAGTACTGTGTTGATTGTTCCTACCCACAGCAATCAAGTAGCAGCTTCCACTGGAGTGCGGCAACACCACTGTTGTAGCATAACACTTTTTTCCCCTTTATATCTATATTGTGTGTGTGTGTGTGTGTGTGCCTCCAGTATATATGATAATCACTGCCTGGAGCTGTTTTAACTCCTATATAGTTTCATACCAACAAACATGCATTAATGTAAATATACAAGCTCTTGAAAAACCTGTGCTCCCAGGCCATGTCACGTGTGGCTCTGAATGTCTGTGGGAGTTTCCCCTGCAGTAAAAGGTCAGATTTTTTTCTGCACTAGACCCCCATAAATGATAATATGAACACACTAAGGCTTCTCTCAGCATTTGGAAAACAAGGCTTTAGACAACAATCTAGTGATAATGAACGATTAAATCAGATCAGTCATCCTCTAATAGCTCATGCAGGGAGAAATGCAGTTGGATGCACTTAAGCGTGAAGGTATGCAGGTATGCAAGTGTAAATCAAAGACCCGCGGGAGGGATGAACTGGAGCAGCAAATCGCTTTGATCTCTCTGAATGCGTCAGTAGGTGGCGCTGTGGAGACAGTTATTATCATCAACCCCGGATGTCCTCCCCAAAAGTACTTACCTCACTCTGTACAAATTAAGAGTCTTAATTAGGTGTAATTTGTTCTGCATGCTTAATATTAGGATTACATGCTCTGTGTATTTTTAGTTAGACACTTATTCCAACTGATATCCAAGACAAGTCCTGTGTTTTTTTATGCAGATAAACATAATGGTTATGTGTTTTAGAAAAGGACTTTAATGACAGTAAGTTACAGTGAGCATTACTGGAATCATACAGTGTGTTTTTTTTTTTTTTTAGTACCACAGCACACCGGAGGATGGAGCCAGCATGAGCGTCTACAAAACACTTGCGCTGCTGCTGAGCGTAAAAGGGGCGTTTCGGAGCTTGGCAACATCTCTCTTGGCGGTGCCAGGTGTGTTCAAACCTGTAGCAGACAAACGCTCGCAGATGTCTCACAGCTCAGTCACCATGGGCTGGATCTCAACCGCATGAACCGCCAACCGGTGATCGCTGCCGCCCGTCTTCTATTTTCAGCCTGCCCACAGGTATATGAGGGATTTCTCGTTGACGCACTACATTTCAGCGACAGACACTCCACAGTCTACCGCCGTGTGAGTAAAATACTCTGTGTTTACATTTAGTTTGGACTGCTCGGCGTCGGGAGGCTCCTCGGGAGACGAAGCAGAGCGCGGATATGGTCGCAGAGTACCGATGGACAGCGTGAAACCTGAATTCTTCCCCTTTTAACCATCTCGCCGACATCAGCTCTCCTGTTTTACGCACAAGGAGCGCTTGGAATTATTGCAACCCAGGCAAGCGTGCGCACACCGGAGCACAAACCCGTGGCATGACAGTCCTGAGCGGCGGATTGACGGGGTGAAAATCAGCCTCCTAAATGTCAGGAAGATGAAATCTCCAGCAGCAGCAGGTCGGGAGAATAACTCAGGAGGGTTTATTAGGCCGCGTCACTTCGCGTTCATTTAACAACAGCAGACCCGAGGCGACTGTAACCAGTTTAGTTGTTCGACACACACAAAAAAAGGGAGTAACCATGTCCAGGACGCTGAAGAAGAAGAAACACTGGTCCAGTAAAGTGGTGGAGTGCGCGGTGTCATGGGGGAACCTGGGGGACTTTGGCTCCGTGGTGGAGGTCCTGGGGGGAGCAGAGCTGGGACAGTTCCCCTACCTGGGCCAGATGAAGCTGGACGTGCTGGTGTGTCACGTCGGGAAGCTGCCCTACTACGGGGACGTTTTGCTGGAGGTGAACGGGACTCCCGTCAGTGGACTTACAAACCGCGACACCCTGGCTGTCATACGCCACTTTCGGGAGCCGATTCGCTTGAAGACGGTCAAACCAGGTGCGTCCCACCCCCCCGTCCCTCTGCTTTCTTTTCCCACTGCTGCTGTGTGTCACCTGAGATCTGTTTGTAAGATGAGCGTTTTGATATGTGGCATCTACTAAACACAACCCTCATGATTACACACACCTAGTAGTGTAGAGAAATATACTGCCAGTCTGAGATCATCTCAAGACAAACATCCTCTAATAAATATTCAAGTAACAATAATATATACAGACTCCTTCACCATATAACTTGCAATAGATTTATATGTTTCCCAGTGATATATACATGGGCGGATTATAAGACAATGGGCTCTTGGGCACAGACATGCAAAAGGCCCCACCACCTCTCTTACATCGGAGCAAGACACACAGATTTTATAGTTGTTTAGCTTCTTTTTGTTGTTGTTTTGTGTCTTCTCGTAGTCCTTACACATCTCTCTGTGGTTTTGTTTCTGTTCTTTTTTGTGTCTGTAGTTGTTTCGCCTCTGTGTAGTTGCTTTCCATCTGTTTGAAGTCGTTTTGAATCCCTTTGAGGTCATTTTGAGTTATGTTTGTAGTTGCTTTACCCCTCTTTGTAGTCATTTTGAGACCCTTTGTAGTTGCTTTCGATTTCTTTGTAGTCATTTTGAATCCCCTTGAGGTCATTTTGAGTATGTTTGTAGTTCTTCGCCCCTCTTTGTAGTCATTTTGAGACCCTTTGTAGTTGCTTTTGATTTCTTTGTCGTCATTTTGAATCCCTTTGAGGTAATTTTGAGTATGTTTGTAGTTGCTTTGCCTCTCTTTGTAGTCATTTTGAGACCCTTCGTAGTTATTTTGATTTCTTTGTAGTCATTTTGAATCCCCTTGAGGTCATTGTGAGTATGTTTGTAGTTGCTTTGCCCCTCTTTGTAGTCATTTTGAGACCCTTTGTAGTTTCTTTCAATTTCTTTGTAGTCATTTTGAATCTTTTTGTAGTTATTTACTGTCTCTTTGTGGTTGTTTTGCCTTTTTTCATAGTCAAGATGAGCCTCTTTGTGTCTCTTTGTAGCTGTTTTGTGCCCCTTTATAGTCGTTTTGTGTCTCTTTGTAGTTACGTTCCATTTCTTTGTGGTCATTTTGAATCTTTTTGTTGTTATTTAGTGTCTCTTTGTGGTTGCTTTGCCCCTTTTTGTAGTCAAAGTGATCCTCTTTGTGTCTCTTTGCAGCCCTTTTGTAGTCGTCTAGTGTCTCTTCGTGGTCTTTTTTTGACCTTTGTCGTCGTTTTATGTTTCCTTGTGGTCATTTGTAGTATCTCACTGGTTGCTACATGCTAATTTGAGTGACATTTTGTGAGCAAAAGCCTCGGGGGCCCCTGACACTTTGGGCCACTGGGGCTTGTGCCCATTCAGCATCCATTCATGAATACATGGAAGCATACATATCAGCTAAAGTTGACGAAAACAGTTGGAAAATAGAACAAAAAAATGTGAATAAAGTGAGTTCTACCGACCACTACATCCCTGCGCACTTCCCAAGGGACATCCCAGACTTCCACTGTATACCTCGACTGTCCCATAACATCTAATTGGCCAATTCTCTCACCACTTTCTCAGGGAGATCGAATAGTGATAATGGTAATAAGGGCATGTAGCCCAGTTGGAGCCATCTCAGCTAAGTGCACTTACATGCATAGAAATAAGGCCTAATTACATCCTCCATTATTCAGGCTACTCCCGCTGCCCATTGGCCACAGACGGCAGAGTGGTTATCTGTGTTGTACACTGTCATCCTATCATTCCAGCTCTCCAAGTATGCTGGCTGCAACATCCAAACACTCTGATAATGAGACACTGTGTGATGGCTTTACTCTAGTGGTTCTGACCCAAGCAGAGGTCCTCAGGTGAAGGGTTTACTGGCTCTGGAGATACAGTTGTGTGTTTACGGGTGAGCGAGATGGCCTAACTTTGCTTGTATGCTGGAGCTGGAATGTCTAAACAACAACTGAGACTGTTCAAAAGGTTACATCAGCAGCAGCAGCAGCTGAGCCCCAGGACCTCAGGCCAGGATCCCTGAAGATCAGCTGTGTGTGTGCACATGCCCACTTATGGTGTGTGTAGTCATTCCTTGGAGTTTTCCTACGTTTCTTTTTCTATATTAATATTTTATTGATTTTTCTATCTTTTATAAGCAAACAAGAGATGAAAGAAAAAATGTTTGGCTAGATTTATGAGCCCTGTGCCTATTAGTGTGCATGCTCATGAAGGTGTGCGTATTTCATGGCTCTAAACTCCCCAGAGCTCCTAACACCACACTCTCTGCCCCACTAACCAAGGATGATTAATAAAGGGCAGGGAGGAAGGAGAGAGAAAGAGACACAAAGAAACAAGAGGGAGAGAAGAAGCATGGGGAGAGAGACATAAAGAGAGATGGGGAGAAAATCGGCTCGGCCTTTGGCTCCAGGCTTAACTCCCACACACGGCTCTTTTTTTCCCCTTAAAAGCTCTCAGGGAACTAAAAGGTGGCAAAGATGGCAAAATTCTTCATCACCTATTTCTTCACTGTCACTCTTATCTGTCTGGCCTATTTGTCCATATTCTATTTCAGGCATATGTGATGTTTCAACCAGCGTGGATCCGCTTTTCAATGTTCTGCTTGCAAAAAAAAGGCTTCACAAATCCCCCCTGGCGTCAGCATACAGATGGGGTTGTTACATTGTGTGATTACATATTGTGCATGTGTGTCCGTCTGCGCTATGTGTGTGTGTATACATTCCTGTGTGGTAGCCTCATGTTTAATTCACACCTCTTGCATAATTGAGTTGGCGAGTGGATTTTCTCCACTCTGATGGAGGCAGTGGGCCTAGAGGATCAGCTGTTACCAGGAAGCCCGGGAATCTGCGGTGACATGACGGCGGCCGGCAGCGACGGACAGGCTCTCTGGGTCTACCAGATGTTCCCCTGCGCTCTTCCCCAAGATCCTCTTGCGCTCTGCCTGCCTTGCCCTCTGGAGCTGGTGTGCTTCCCGTGCTGCTCCTGCCGCTGACAGCTGGGGAGGAGCTAGGAGGGGAGAGTGTGCAGAGATGCAAAAGCAAAAATGGGGATTCGAGGCGTGGATAGAGGGAGAGACAGGATGCAAGTCTCTATGGAGGCTATTATCTATCTCAGCCATTGATCGAACGGAATATGAGAGTTGCACACAGCACTTCACTTACTTTTCTGCTGCTTCTGGCGCATCATATATTCTCCAGGGACTGCCAGGAGGCTTCTTTAACATGCATACGTCCTCACATACATACTGCTTTGAAATGAAGACGTTCTCGCCAAGCCTAAGCCAAGACTTCACAATCAACCGTGAGGTGAATGTGCCCATTTCCCTGGTATCTTTGATTAAGCTGGAAGATGCCTCTATTAAAAGCTCAGTAGCTCTGTGCTCGGCACAGGAATCTATTTCTGCCGGTACCTCCAGCTAAGGATCGGAAAAGATGCCTGATGAAAAGGTTCATGAATGGCATCTCAGAATTCCGTCTCCGCTGCTGGGTTATTTTCTGCTGTGCCTCCTATATGTTTTCAGCTTCAATCACTCTGCAATCAAAACATACATACAACCTGTAGACATTTATATGCAGCTAAATGGATGATGGCGATGACATCAAATTAATAATTTGGCAGTGCAGGGCACAGTTCGTCTTTTCAATGATTAATATTAGCTGTGTGACTGTATGAAACACACTCACAAGCCCTCTCAGCCCAGTCGATACAATAATTTTTGGCACTGTATGTTCTGCCAACCACAGATGTTACATTTGTGCCCTTCATATGCAGCAGATATGTCAAAACTATCTGTTTCTTTATAATTCAGTTTTCAGTTTATGTTGTGACAACACTGTAGTTAGACTTGGGCACAAAAACAGCTTGATTATGGTTACAAAAGCATCATGTTTTGGCTTAAAAGACCAGGTTTGGTGCCCGCTTTTGTTGCTTCGAACATGTCTGGCCATGGCTGGAAATGTCACAACCTCTGGTTATAAAAATAAAGGGCTGCCCTCTAAATGTCAGAGATTCGAATCATCAGTCAGAGACCTCTCAGTCGACTGTGATTCCTTGAAGTCGAGTAGTCTTTTTTTGGATTGTTTTCTTTAGTCATACAGTGTGCAGTGTACTTCTGGGGATGTTTTGTTCCCCAGATTTAGCTGCAGAGTGAGTGTTCTTCGCGTTCATGCTGCTCTTCAGTACAGACAGTTGTGGACACGGAGGCAGCTGCCCAGAGGAAGAAAGGTTTTGCCTGATCAGGCTCTGAGAAAGTTATCATCAGCCTTCTGTGTAGATGTGGTGAATTTCCAGCTCATAACAACTTAATACGATACAATATCTGGCCTTTTTTTTTAATTTCTAATGTTGGCAAAAAATGTTGCACCTTTCTGTCGATCCTGTCACACTGAACGTCCTGCTTAACTTATTCAAACTTTAAACATTTTTATTTAAAAAGGTATGAATGGTTGAATATTCGTATGGAACAACCAAATTTGACTCGACTGACAGGTCTTTACAAACACAGCTGGCAATGGCTGGAAATGTCACATCCTCTCAATTAAGAAAAACACACTGTTATTGCAACAGACATGGCTGAACATGGCCTGAACTCCAGTTGAAAAATACCCGCTTTTGTTGCTACACACATGGCTGGACATTTCCCGAACTCTGCACCCTCTTTTATTGCCCAGGCAACATTTGTATGTGGGGCCCGTGTGGGTACTAAATGGGCTGGAAAATGGGCCCTGTATGGGATTGTCCATGAGTTACATATTGACCAGTTCCCTATTGACCCCATGCCAATTGTCCACATGGGATATGCTAGGGTTACCTGTGTATGGGCCCAAAATGGGCACCATATCTGTGGCTCACTTAGGTTATCCCTCCCTTGTGGGCATTTCGCACGGGGCCATTATGGAACCTGTGAACAATCCCACATAGGGCCTATTTTTCAGCCCATTTACTACCCACATGGGTCTTACATACAAATGTTGGCTGGGTCTCAAACAGCGGTCTGCTGCTTGGCAGTCGTCTCGCCTAGTTGTCACCACCAACACCTCCTACTCCATATGAGAAACTTGGCTCATATACATGTAATGTGAACGACGTCATACCAATGAAATGTACAAATGTAACAAATCTGTGGTTTGCAAAAGTGTACAATGCGTACATTTTATTGTGGAGACTGGGCTGGCCCTCTCTGTAACACTGATTACACCCTGTTTCTGCAGCTGATTGTGTCCCAGTCAGTTGGAATTGGTTTTATGGTATTAAATCCGACCATGAAATTTAACTGTAGTTACCAGATTGCAGGTATGTTTAAATAAACTGGTATTTAATTGAAACACTCAAACACCTTTGGGGCGTTGGAATAAGAGCCTTTTTATTGGAAGTCATTTTAGCTTTATTGATTTTAATGGTTGATAATTGCTGATGTGATAATGAGAACATATTAACTCCGCACAATGGCATAACTCATTGGTTTCTGTAAGCTACTGTGTTTCCAAGGCACATTCTGCTCTTAATTACCTTTGAATTTTGAAGTCAAATTGCATGACTGAGTTTGTGTAAAGCCGCAGTGGATTCTGCAATTGATAGCAATTTGTTTTTGCTTCTGCTCACACATCGTCATATTTTCTATTACCTGCTGATCATGCCAATAGAGAAGAATGCGGAGTGACATGAGCCCCTAAGCCCCTGTATCAAACGGCAATAGTGTGTGTGGGTTAATCACATTAATGCACCTCTCATATCAGGAAGTGCCTCTCAATGGAATCATCCTCTTGACAGGCGATGCTTTGTCACTGCAAAGAGATTTGTAGTCGGTCGCAAAAAAAAAAAAAATGGGGATTGAGAGCGAGAGTGGGAATACAGCAGCCCAGAGAGCCTGGTCAAATAACTAGAGACATCTGCTCTCGCCTTAGAGATGGTTCTAACAATCAGCTGAATGGAGCAGGAGAGCCATCATGTACACAGCGCCCTTGGCACAGAACTCATAACGAAGTAATTTAAGGCTGAATGAGCTCTTTTTTTAAGTGATTATGAGTGTTTTTTATGCAAATTCAGTCAGAACTGAAACCGAATATTTGTTAATTGTGTAGGTATTCAGTTTTCAATTTTGGGATTTGGATATTGTTTTTTTTTTTCTTTTTTTCCCACGGCGCTCTGTCAGGCATTGTCTCAGATTCAGAGCCTATTATTATGAGCATTTCTGTAGGTGTATAATTTATTCATGATAAGAAAGCTGTTATTATGTCACATAAAATGCATAGCAAGGGTCTCCACAATTTAATTTATTTGTATATATATGTATTTGTACATTGATTTTCTATTTGTGGAGCTGGACCACTAATTCGGAGCACTGTTATATATACCATTCAGTAATTCAGAGCACCACACTCCTGCAGCGCAGAGTGCAATCTGGGCACAGACGGAGCAGCAGAACGCCAGGTGTAGTGAATGTGAAACTCAACTGTTCAGTAATTCATAATCAATTGTTTCGTTTCTAAGAACAACAGCACTGTCATTTTTGTGTTCATTGTTTTTTTTGTTTTTTTTTATAACTTACATTCGATCAAACTGGCTGCGCTCCCACGGAAACCGTGCACCCCACGGTCCAGCCCTGGGTCTAAAAGTTTGCTTTCACATGCTTCTGCAGCAGCTGCTCCTCTAATCTGATCCACTGATCTGATCAGCTCTGATAAATCAACCACAAACTGACTCATTGATCTATTGTCCACCCCATGACTCAGAGTCAACAAATGTCAGAATCCGTAAAGGTCCCATATTGTGAAAAAAAAAGTCCACGTCTTTTTAAAAATAAACCAAGAATAGGCATATAAATACTGTGAGAGTATCAGTCCACAGATAGATGAACACAGTTTTGATTCAGAAACTGTGCCGCTGTAGAAGCCATCAGGATTTCTGTGAATTTGTCGTGTCACAAGTTAAACTATATAGACTGTTTGGTCCTTTTGTATTTCTTGTTGGAAAGTTTGGCTGTGTATGTGATTGACATTAGCTGACAGGAAGCAAACATGCACTCAAGCTGTTGCCTAGCAATGTAATTCCAGTGAAACGTCCTATAAATATAGAGGGGGGTCGCAGGTGTATTCAGGCAGACAGTATGAGAAAAATAATAGGTTTTTTAAACATTAAAGTATGCAATGATTGTTGTAGTAGAACCCCAAAATACAAGTATAAACCTAAATATCAGCATAATATGGGACCTTTAAAAATGAATGCCTCTCACTAAACCGAAAGACAAGTGTTGCTGGGCTGTGACGTCCATCTGAGCCGAGAACAGAGGAATGTATTCGGGCCAGGCCTCGATTCAATAAGACGCCGGCTATGTTTTGTTTTGCTAAGATCTGTTTAGGCTTGGGCACTGATCCTGCTGCTCTGCTATTGAATTACTGACTGTTAAGTGCTTATGTAGCTACTTCTGCGTCTCTCTGTGATTTTAATTGTACTGTTGCCTAGTATGCATGTTACTGTATGTTGTCTACAACTGTCTCGATAATGCTTTCTGGGCCAGGCGTCCCTTGGAAAAAAACATTGTTAATCTCATTGGTGCCAACTGGCAAGATAAAGGCTGAATGAAGAAATAAGACACGTAGATAAAATAATTACCGTGCACACAATAAACTGTAGGTGGTGGTGGTGAATTCTCATGTGCCTCATTAATAATTTACACTGTAGGTAACACAGAGTTTAAAAATGAAACTTGGCAAACCTCTACTAGACACTTATATGAAATTTAAGCAGAGTGTTGCATCAGGCGCTCCACTGCTGCTGTATTTATTGAAACACCACGGCTCTGATGTGCCTCTACTGTATATGAAAGAACTTAAAGGACCATGCCAGTGTTTTTCAATGTTTCAGCCCATTACCTGCGAATATGTATACTCTTTATTGCCGCTTACCGTTTTCTAAAGCATGCTGTAGTGTTTCAGATTGCTCAGTGTGTTTTTCCTACCTTCCAGGCCTCCTCTGTTTTCACTTCATTTCACTACCATAATGAAAATCACCCAGCAGAAACCTTTATTTAGGTAGATACCATGTCTGCTTTTATTGTTGTCATAGTTATTATTGTGTGGCAATAAAGCATCGATTTTCCACTCACAACTGCACTTCCACACAATGACAACGCAAATCTGAGAAAAGTAAAAGCAGATGTGATGTTCACTCAGATGGATTAGCGAACTCAAGCAAGTTTTAGCTCTCTGCATCTTGATTTTTATACTGAATTGCTGCCTGGAAATGAAAACTAAAAAGGGTGGGAGCCTCCACTTTGAGGCTTACTCCGAGCAGGTGCTGGGGATTCAACCCAACTGCCAGGATAAATGTTCAATTGGGAGAGCCAGAAGAGTGAAGTAAAGATGATATTTAATACAGAATATGAGTGAACAAATAAACAGATGATTTGTGCTGATTAAGATTTAACAGAAGTCTTTGGCGCTTGGACATCAGAGGGAGATATTTTGTGATCGAGGGACATCTGAGCGGCAGCAGGATAAATCCCCAGACACTGGTGGTGGCTGATGACTCTGAGGCTGCTGAGGCATATGAGGCTGATGAATCCATAAAGACTGGGTGGTGATGGGGAGGTGGAGGGTGTGCTCGAAGGCAGCAAGAAAGAACTGTCGCTGTGCTGTTGGTTGATTGTGAATCAGCTGATGACTCAATTGACAGATGCAGACAATGACACCCAGAGATAGTGAGTGAGCATGTGTGCAAGGAGTGAATGGCAGGGTGAGAAAGAAACTTACAGTTTGAGCATTAAAAAAGTAAAAAAAAAAAAAACACTTGTATATTTTTTGGTAAAGATCACGTTTTGGCTTGACGTATCTGATTTTGTGGCACTATTTTGGCAGGAAATGCAGCAATGTCTTGGTAAAAACACAACCTCTTTTTGTGACTCTATCCCCAGAGGAAACACAGGGACGGGTTGCTAAAAAACGCTCACATTTGATGGCTAAAAAGCAGCTGAAAACACAGCAATGACTTGCTAAAAAGCAGCCATTATTGACAGCACAGTTACAGCTGAAAATGCTGCCGATGCTCAAAACCAAATGATCCTGTTATTTGTTGGTCTCAAACAGTGGTCTGCGGGTATCACGCCATTCACCATCCCCTCCACCGCCTGATGACTAAGTCAGCTTTAGAAACGTTGATCTGATACATGTGAAACGTACAAATGGCAACATTTTCATCTGGCAAGTGGGCCGGTTGATTTGACAGTCGTGATTCTTAATCCCCATCAGTGTTTGGAGATGAAACACACAGCAGCAAAAACACTTGATCACAAGCCCCCCCACTGTTCGTTAACATCGCCAGGCCACTGGCATGTCACCACGCTCATCAGCCAGCGTGGGTTTGTTTGTGCAGCACAGGGACGCACGAGCAAGACTGTCAAACTGTAAAGGCAAGACGGTTGCCACAGCACCAGAGCATGACAATTAACGCAAGTGGCGTTCTGTTGCTGGATCTTCTCAGCCTTCTAACCTCGCCTCATTAATATCTCACTGTCTTTCATAGCTGTCTGTCTGCATGCTCCCTCCACTGTTCACTTTGAATCAAAAAAATCAAATGCTGTGAGGGTGGTTTAGAGCTTCTGATGAACATTGTCATTGTTGTGATGATGCATTTTGATGACATACTTATTGTAAGGCCTTTAACCAAATCCAATAAAAACACATTTGTCACGAGAGGCCTTCGAATACACTAAAAACATGGATCACACAGATTTCTGAACACTTGTATGGAATTCTAATTTTCGGAAAGAGGGATATGTCTATTTTTCTGGCCTTTTTATTTCTTTCTTTGTAACAACCCTATGCTTTTTGTATCTGTTTGGCCTTTCGCTATATCATCCTACAAAGCATTTTGTTGATATACAGCTTGTTTGTCCTCTGTGACTCCCATCAAGCATCTCCCGTGTGTGCCTGAGGCAGCTGTCAGACTTGTAGTGAAGTGCTGCTGCCTTACTTCACACACACACACACACCGTGCAAAATGTCCATCTTGACACATAATTTAAATTAAAACCGAGACCTACACAGACGTAACACAATTAACAAAGGCGAAGGAGTCAATGCATTTTATTGAATTTCATCTCATATGTTGATCTGCATCTGAAACAACTCTTGCTTTTGCTCTTAGCAAAGATATCAAGACTCCATACCAGGATTAATTACTTTTTTTTTTGCAGTGCAATACTGCACCAGTTTCCCATAACGCTGTTGAAAAGCAGAGCTGCCAACATCCCATAGCATCCTATTTGAGAGCCCACTCTCTCATGGCTTGCAGTGTGTTTGTGGAGGCAGAGGAGGGAGGGGGGAGATTCGGTGGGAGGAGGCGTAATGCGACTACAAAACAAACGAGCGTAAAGTTGCTCCCAACCCTACTCCAAGTCCTCAATAATTCATCTATACTAGAGCTGGATACTCCTCTGATGTGCATGTGTCTGTGTGTGTGCATGGTAACTGGTGATATTAGAGTAAAGCGGTAGGCTACAGTCAAAAGCATAGCATGACTCCCGGTCCCCGGCACACTCTCATTATTCCCACTTTAATCAAATTGGCGCTGCTCTTGTCGCACACTCCAGCGGCACCTGCAACGATCGCAACATAAACAGCATGCCTGATGAGATGATTTGGAGTTGGAGCCCTACATTTCGAAGCTGATTATAAGTGTGTTTGGTGATGATTGCCCCGTAGATGTGAAATGTATGTACGGTTTTGCTTCATGGATGTCGGCTGGGCTTATGTTATATATTGTTGATATAGAGGTGGGTAGAGCAGCTGGCAAACCATGATTTTTAGTCGATTTCAGCACATTGCAAACAACCATCTTAAAACACTATGAATTGCATTTTCTGATCAGCATTAACTTCTTTTTGTCATACACCGTGTCTTCCTATAATCACGTCAGTTTGTCGCTGCTGGATTCTGCTAACAAAAGAGAAAAAAGGGTGGTAAAACTGAGCGTAAATGGGTTTATCCTCCAAAACCCTGTTTATATGCGCTGAACTGGAAGGAAATCCTTGTCATTTGTCCTAAGGCCACCTATAGAAAGAAGTGTTTACAGCATACAAAAAAGAAAAGGGAAATTGTGGAGCTTATACACAGTGCAAAGACTGGAAGTTGCAAGGCGTCTGGAAGGGGCATAATACGGTGACAGCATATCCAGGGAGCTGAGTGTGGTGGACACAGGTCATAGTGACAGTTTGTAATGAGCAATATGTGTGTGAGGGAGACAGAGGGGGGATGGTGAGGGGACGGAGGGGTCACACCAGTACAAGCACACAGCATGGGCTACATTCATGTTACAGGGCTTAATGCTCAATTGTGATTATTTCCCCAAATCCAAACTTCTGAAGTGATTCATATCTGACATCAATGTAAATGGATCTCTTCCCTGAAATGCTTCACATGCAACCAATAACGTCACACACATGCACGTTGGAACAACTACAAGAAAACGTCACATTTGCGAAAAATTAAAGACGTGGCACTAGCTTCATCTCTTGAATGATCGCCATAGTAGAAAGGTCTGATAATGTCATTCTACATAATATTTAGCTGTGTATCTGTGCTTCTGTTTAGGAGAGTGTGTAGCTTATATTCTGGAGAAATGGGCATTTGATTTCGTGATAACAGGCTGTCGTACAAATCGACCTTCAGTTCATTAGCCCTATTAGCAGCTATTGCTAGTAGTACTGTGTAGAGAAAGTTGTGGGCGCGACTGGGAGAGGAGTCAGAAGTGGTGGGGCCATGATGTGAAGTTTCATGGAGGAACAGCTCCTCCAAACATTAAGTTGTCCAGGGCCACAGTCCAATAGCACTGTTGACACGTCACGACAACGCTGTCACGGCAGGACTCTAAACGTAGGCAAGCTGTTCAGAAAGCATTTGGCAGTCAGGCTCTATTGGCTGGTGACTGGGGCAGTGTATGGTCTGGTGATGGCAGCTTTTAGTATATTTAATGGACTGCTCCAACACTGTATGCATGGAAGGATTACTGAACAGGCTCAAAGTGTAAAAGGGGGACTGCTGGCCTTCACCTGCAAATTGTCACTCAAATTAACACATATTGATCAGGCAGAGATTCTAAGTGAACATGAAGAGACACAAAATAACTATAAAAGGGGCAAAACAACAACAAAGAGACACAAAATTACCTCAAAGAGTTACATAACAACTTAGAACAGTGGTTCTCAACTGGTGGGTCACGGGTCCATTTTGAATGGACCGCAAGTGACTCATGAATGTGTCAAGTCTGTAAAAAACACACTATATTTTGGAATGCAGTGAATTTCCGGCATGGAGCTTTCACTTTGGAGTGCCGTTTCCTGCTGTAGAGTGAGTGACTAACGGACAGCTACTTAACAGAGACAGCAAACTAGCTCAACAACATGGCCAAATGCAAGTATGATGCTGAATATATTTAACTGTGTGGACCTTGAAGCAGTGACCAAGGAGAAATCTGGACCCCCTGGCTGGACCAGTTGGGAACCACTGACTTAGAAGTGACGCAAAACCACAAAAAGATGCAGTATGACGACAGAGAGATGCAAAACATGACACAAAAGGGGCTGAAGAACTAAATCTATGTAAGAGAGGTGGGGGGCCTTTTGCAACTTAAGCCCAGGGACGCATTGCCTGATAATCCTCCGCTGACTGTACGGTGAATGATCTGCACCTAGCAGTGAAGTAGACATAGAAAAACCATGACTTTATGGGAAAAACACACACAAATTCTGATATGCATGTTCTCACAGCGTTTGCATCTCACATGGCCAGTGATTGAATATGTATCAGATGCACAACCACATAGGAAAATGGCCGATATTTGATTGGAAAAAAATCAGATTTCTGTGTCCACACTACTCTGAAAACAATCTGTGACACAGGAGAGCAAAAAAATAAATAAATTGGAGTTGGGCCACATTTACTTGTAATATGAACGAAGCCTTAATCTCTCCAACTGAAAAAATCTAGGCTACACGGCCCATTATGAGGGAAGTTGCATTTTTAACATGAGAGAATTAATTCTCTAATTGCATTGTCTATAGTGGCTTACAGTAACACTGGCCGCAAAGCTGTAAAGCATACAAATAGCATTTGGGTGTTTACAGTATGTTGAATTTCCTCTGGGATATATTTTTTGTAATCAGTGGGAGGTTCTGGGGGATTTCAGTTCCTCGGTGCCTTCAGTCGCTGTTCCAATTAAAGGCAGCGTTGTCATCTTAAATGCCTGTTAGCGCTCATATTGCGATATAATGACTAATTCTAATCCTGTCCCAGTAAATATGTATTTATTAGTGGGGTCATAAAATCATTTATTACATTTTAGTTGCATCTAGGGCTCTAGCAGGGGAGGAACATTTGCAGTTGGGGGTGGGTTTCAGTGAACAGACGAGGAGTAATGGCTACAGAAAGTAGTTATTTTTGCTTTGACCTGCATCCTGTTTGCCCTCATTACCCACTGTTCTTTCTGCCTGCTTTGTGGCGAGCGCCGCTTTTCTCTGCTCCCATCTGCCCATCACTGCGGCTGTCAGATATCTGCTGTACCTGAGATACAAATTCATCACTCTTTTCTAAAAATGCGTCGCGTATCGACAATGGAGTCGTGCATCCATGCAGAAGTTGTCCTGATACTCGGCACACAACCCCTGAAGCTGGTTGTATCATAAAAATGGATTTAGTGTTATCACTTTATCCCCTGGAAAGCATAGAAACCCCTAAATATGTAATTGTCAAAATAGGATCATAACAGGAGCTCAGAAATCCCCAAAAGATGTCTATATGTGATAGAGCTCCAATCTGAAAATACAACTGTTTATCCCTAATGTGATTTTTTTTTTCCTGCTCTTTTCCTGCTGTCTCGCTCCAGAGTGCATCAGTCACATCCTGTAACTGTGAAACTGAATTGGGGAGGGTGGGTTGGGGGGGTTGTGGGTCGTCTTTTGGTTGAGCGTTGTCTCTGTCAGCCTCTGAGAGGAGATTGGAGAGGACGGCTGGTGAGGAGTCACTCTTCGGTCTGAGAGCCTTGTTTATTTTACCACAGGCGCAGCAGCCATACGGCGGCTGACTGACCCAGGACTGTCATGAAGGACGTTATCTTTATGCAACGATGATTGCTACACGCCATAGTCCCTCCACCCCCCCCCTCCTCAGCTGCGTTCTGTGATTGCACACTTGGCCAGCGTGTCACTCCCCACTTTCCTATTATCCAGATGTGCATTATCCTCCAACTGGTGTTTATCACTGCAAGATAGGGGCTCAGGTCACCTCTAGACAGCTCACAGGTAATGGGGCTTGACATCTGAATTAGTCTGCTCTTTCAAAGGGTGATTAGCAAGCAGCTTAGGATTCTGGGGGGGTGTTGATAGGCAGACATAAACAGTCAGGGACGATGGGCCGGCGGGGGTACTGCCTCTCTGTGGTTCATGATGGGAGGCTTGCCAGTAATACAGCTCATCATGAAGTGGTCACGGTGTGGTTTTGCAGATGACAGAGGGTGGGATGGAGGGGGTAACTGGGGCCAGTGCGATTATGCGTTTGCACTGGTGATTTAGCCACTTGGAAGTATATAATTTTCATTAGCTGATATTGCAGTGTGAACAGCGCTGCCCTCATAAACGTTATGAATAGCAGAGCTTTCAAATTTTTACACCAAAATCTTTCTCCCCGTCCCTGTGTCTTGCCCGTGTGACGGGCTGGCCCAGCTGTTCCGCTCATCCCCTTCCCCAGCTCTTTTATTATTCCTTGGCCGTGTGATTCTCTGTGTGCTTGTGGCGGCAGGGGAACGGCTGGCTTTGTAGAATCTTAATAGCGGTGAGCTAGCGCCAAGCTTTCCATTCGCCGCTTGCTGCAGGCATGTAACTGAATGCCAATGAGACATTAGGGTTGAGGCGGGATGGATCGGGCCAGGCTGTGGCAGGCGGGATCTGAGAGACTGTAGAGCCCTTTACCAGGTGAGGAGCGCATGTGTCTGTTCCCAGAGGCTGCACAGCGAGATGCGCTCCATGTCTCGGGGGTTATCGCAGCGCACCTAATCGCCAGGATGCGCCCTCTCTTGTGCTTCTCTGTCAAGAGGGAGATAATCTAAGAGCATTCTGTTCGACTTTGACTTTGCGCAGCTTCGCCTCTAACATAGTGGCCCAGAAAGTGCGGCTGTTAGATTAGACCTGTTAGATTCTGATTCAGTAATGACACAATGATAAATGACACTGTAGCAGGGGGCACAGTCTGTGCTAAAGCTACAGAGCTATTCTAGATCAGTGGTTCCCAACCTTTCTCCATAAGGGACCCCTTTTCTGTCATTGACTCAACTGACAACCCCTGACTAAGTGACATATCTTATGTTTTTTTATCTTTTCCATATTATATTCAATAGGCCTGCCCCCTTAAAGTTGAAGCTTTGAATCCTCAGTCGGAGACCCCTCGGGTGACTGAGGATTCTTCAAACCGAGCAGTCTTTTTTTTTTTTTGTCAGTCAGTGTGCAGTGTACTTCTGGGGACAATTTGGTCCCCATATATAGCTGCAGAGTGAGCACTCCTCACTTTGATGCTGCTCTCTAGTACAGGCAGCTGTGGACCCAGACTCAGGGTGAGTCTGACTGAGACGGAGGCAGCTGCCTGGAGGAAGAGAGGCTTGGAGATAACGTTATCTTCTGCCTTCTGCATAGACTTGGTGAATTTAGGGTTCTGAAATAACAACTTAATAGGTTACAGTCTCTGGTTTTTGTTTGATATCTAATGTCAGCAAGAAATGTTGCACATTTCTGATTGTTGTTAGCATAGTTAGCATGCATTAGCTTGAAGGGCTAACTTAGCTTGTGTGAACTTCGCTGTCACCCTGAATGTCTCGCCAAACTCTCAAACTCTAAATGGAAATATTATGGAAAAATGAGTAGTCGAATATTTGCATTGAACAGCCAAATCTGATGTGACTGACATACACTCACCAGCCACTTTATTAGGTACACACTGCTGGTACCGGGTTGGACCCCTTCTGCTTTTAGAACTGCCTTAATTGTTAATGCCATAGATCAACAAGGTGCTGGAAACATTCCTCAGAGATTTTGGTCCATATTGACATGATAGCATCACACAGTTGCTGCAGATTTGTCTGCTGCACAGCCATGATGAGAATCTCCCGTTCCACCACATCCCAAAGGTGCTCTATTGGATTGAGATCTAATGACTGTGGAGGCCATTGGAGAAACCAGTGGAAACCAATTTGAGATGATTTGAGCTTTGTGACATGGTGCGTTATCCTGCTGGAAGTAGCCATCAGAAGATGGGTACACTGTGGTCATAAAGGGATGGGCACGGTCAGCAACAATACTCAGGTAGGCTGTGGTGTTTAAACCATGCTCAGTTGGTACTAAGGGGCCCAAAGTGTGCCAAGAAAATATCCCCCACACCATTACACCACCACCAGCCTGAACCGTTTATACAAGGCTTCAGTCTTCTGTCTTCAGTCAGTTGGGTTAGGGTTAATGTTTTCATCTTCCTGATGCTTGGCCACTGTAAGCTCTCCGGTTTTTGTAACTGTGTAATTTTCTGATGCAGGACGAAGCTGTTTAGCAGAGAGAAGAGGCTCTGTGAATACAGCTTATATTCAAGTCTTCACCGTGCCCTTAACCTGTGAGATTTTTCAAGTCATATATCTTGAATAATAATCTAAACTTTAACAAATTTAGCAAGTTTTCTTAACAGAAATGGCTCAAGTGTGGAGATGTGAGCCCACTGTGTACATATATATATATAATCAAGAAGGCCTCATGACCCCTTGTCAAGCTTTGGTGACCTCTAGTGGGGATTAGGACCCCCAGGTTGCACACCAGTGTTCTGGATGACCATATACTTCTCTTATTGATGTAATATGTACTCTCTCCTTTGGGTCAGACTTGGTGATAAAATGTGATTATATTTTTTTTATTTCCAGTGTATAACAGCAGCTAATGATATTTGCCCTTTTCTGTTGGAAGTGCCTGTGATGTTTTATTCAAGCCTTCTTTGTAATATCACTGTTTGCTTCTGCAGCTTTTATTCAAATATAATCGCCTCTCGTTTGGTGATCAGCACAAATTATTTATTATTGCCTGTGTATAATTTTACGATGACTGAATAAACAGTACATCACTGAAGATGGCATTATAAAACCCAATAACTTTTTCATACCTCATATATCATATATTGCCTGGCCGTGTTGCCAGGTTGCAGTGCAGTACATATTACCTGTATCAGACAAGCGGGTGACTAAAGTGTGTGTCTGTGTGGATGTGTGTGTGTGTGTGTGTGTGCTATGTCACATCTTGAACATGGCGTCTCCTTAATTATGAAGGTGACACAGACAACACAGGCTGTTCACAACGACACAAGACCTGTTAGCGTACTATAAATGGAGAGCTGTGATGCTTATGGTCTCTTTATACACGCACACACACACACACACACACACGCACACACACACATCAGCACATTAATCTGTCTCTTTTCACAGCATGCACATGGTTCTCCACATGACGCAGATGTTGCTAACAGTGGGATGGAATGATGGGTGGATGCAGAAGCCCCAGTCACCCAGTCACTGCCTAATCTGATTACAGACGGCTTCACACAGTCGTCCCGACTGATGAAGGGAGGGCATCAGGGAACGGACAGATGGACGAGCCATGGTTGTTAACAGCTGTGGTTAACTCTGTTGTGTAATATACAGTTGTGGTGTTCAGGAAGAGGGAAGGCGCGTGATGGCATTCCACTGAATTATATTGTAACGTCGCTGTCACCAGGGCTATGTGGTCTTAACGTTTGTTCGTCCTGTGCGTCTGTCTGTCTAAGTTTTGTACATCCAATTATGTTATCAAGTTCTAGAGTTTACAGATGTTGTCTTTCGTCAAACCTTTCTCTTAATACAAATACAATACTAACTTAGTTTACTGAACCACATTTCCCATCTAGTGTTAGATCTGTGTTTAAAGCATGATTTGAAAGGACACCTCAATCCTGCACCCTTCCCTCTCTGTCCTAAGCCCCTCCCACCAGACGACCACGGGCTAATGCACATGCTTCATACAGTAACCAAGTGTTTCCCATCCATTGATTTAGTTAATCTAATTTCTCTGTAGAGTTGCACGCAGCTGATGCTCTCGGCTCCTTCTTACCCCGCTCTCTCTCTCTGTGTTTATCAGACCACAAATGTGACAAGAATTAGCGAGTTAGGTTAGCTGGCAGCAGCTCGGTAGCTTGGGCCTTCCCTCTGTGTCTGCAGGTCCTTAAAGACTCTTAAAATATCTTAAATTTAATAATAAAATATTAGTCATTAAGGAGTCTGAAATTTGAATTTATGAAGTCTTAATTGACACAGACATATTCATCTAATTTCATGTATGCATCTTAATTTCCTAAATTTCTTTTTGTCAAACTGAGTCAAGCTCCACTGTGTGAAAGTCCACATTTCTGATGGTACAAATCTTTAAACCTACCACTGAACCTCATGCTTTTGTTGTCCTCTACACTTGCATCTACCTGTCAGCAAAAGGCAAATTAAACTAATTCCCTTTAATTAACATATTCCTACATAAAACGTACCTCTGAATGGAACAACATGTATACTACTTACCTTTCTACTTAGCTGTAATGCTTGAATAAGGAAAGACGTGTCCAAAATTCTTAAATTTGGTTGAAAATGATCTTAAAAAGCATTAAATTTAAGTGTGATATCTGTAGACACCCTGCTTCTGTTTGTGGCTATAGCAGTTCAAATATGGCCAGCACAAACCCTCCGGTGCCGGGTGTCATAGCAGGCTGGTGGCCAGCAACAGTCACTTGTCTAACTTTTGTAATGGCAGCACCAGAAAGCTTGAGATCTGGCAGGGATTTCAGTCCCTCAGAACTGGGGTTTGCGCTGGCTGGATTTAGGTTGTTGCAACCACTGACTTGGGGTCAGTCTCTGGAGCTGCTGCCTGCTTTCCTTCTGGTGAGTTTGTCTGTAGCGGCGGGGAGTGAGGCGGAGGACCACTGTGATTCGAGGTCCTAACTAACGTTAGCCACATAAATGTGAATTTAAAGCCAGCAGACGTGAGCCTTTGGCTCCAGTTAGCAGAGGGCTAAACTGTTAGCAAAGTTTTCTCTCCATCTCTGAAACACTTCATCACTACTGACACGTGTTTTATTTTGTTTATTGTCAGACTCTCTTGCTGTGTCTCAAATCACATACTTCCGTTAGTACACTTCCATTTAGTATACTATGTGCACTATATACTTATTGGCGTAGTGGGTGAATTTTGACAGGGTAGTGTTGTCTCAAACCAAACACGGCCGTTGTGCACTTACCGGAAATGACGACCGGAAATGTGCAGCTGTTAGCTACTTAGCAAACTAGCATTAGCATTCGCGTTAACTGCTAAATTAACCCAATAAACATACTGCTTGCTTATATCCGACAACAGTATAGTGGTGCTTAGTGAAAAAAACACATGTATAAGTTACATTTGTACAATGCAGCGACGTTCACGGTCACACAGTCCTCAGCCGCCATTTCCAGTTTGAAAAGTGGTCCCTCCCCCTCTGCTACGTAACCAAGATGGCGACCCTTGAGGGCGAGAGGTGTCCATAGTTCCACACTAAACCTCTTTGACCGTTTTGAGTGTACCATCTGGGTACTCATAGTGCACTGCATTTTTCCATACTTCTCAGTATGAACGCAGTTATGCACTCAAAAGATTAAGTGTAAGTACAGAAGTACACGATTTGAGACACAGCAGACTTTCTTTTGACAAGTTCATCTTCCTGTTTTGGGTTGCTTTGCTGTCTAGGAATAGTAACTTGCTCTGCAGGATTCTCTGCCATTGAATCAGGCTTTCACTGAGGGGACGTGCACTTACATCTGCAATTGTAGGACAGCCAATAGGAACACACTTTCTCTCTAATGACCTGTAAATGGCCAAAGCCTCACGGCTAAAATTTTTAAAGCCTGAAAACAGAGCCAGGAGAAGGTGCAGAAGTCTCACTTGAATTACAACGTGCTCAGAGTTTATTATGGGATTTTTTCCCACTTAAGCCAAAAATGAAATTGCCTACCCCAGCTTTAACGTCCCTGACAGTACAGAGAGCAAAGAATGACCTGTGTTCCCATCAGATTGCATTCGGCACGTTTCACCGTTGATTAATTAAACTAAACAAAATCAAGAAGCGCAGGGGCTCGTGCTGATTAATCTCACGTCCATTATGTCTCTGTGCCTCTCCAAAATAAAGACTTCACAGCAGTTTGTAAGAGTAGCAACCAGAGCTAAGTGGTCGCAGCTGGTGCTGGAGGAGCTCACTGTCAGATTTGAAATAACTAGTGGATTACCCCAGCAGACTGATTAAGATATTTAAACAATTCATAGATACATTTCCCCCGTTGTCACACAACAAATTTAAGTCTTAAAGGGACCTCAACAATTCTCTTCAGATTTGTGCTTCACACTCACATACAGCACCTGTATCCAACAGAGCCTTTTGCAATAAAGCAGTAAAAGCTAGCAATGCTCTGCCTATTCTCATCCGCTCACTTACTAACTCTGCTGCAACACTTGCAGCTGCTCGTGTAGCATCTCAAGAGCAAACTCACCTGCCAACAGACCAATCACGTCTTTAGGATGGCTTCCTTTGAGCAAATAGACGTGTTCAGGCCTCAGACTTGCACTTCAATCTGGAAGCAGAAGTCTCCTGTTGTTGGCAGCTCGGAACCACGGCGTCTCTTCCCAAAGGGGTTCATTCCCCTGAGAGTACAGATGCCGGGAATTACTGCTTCACTTTATCAAATTAAAAAGACTCGCTGCACGTACTAATATACATAATGTGAGCTGATGTCTTGGATTTGTTCAGCGCTTGTGTGCTCGGCAGTATCAGTAAGGTAACATTACGAGGTTGGTAGGGGGCTGTGTTATTGCTCTCTTGCAGGTCTTGTGGGTCACGCCATGGCTGTCTGCTAATTTCTGATCTTATGCTGCTGTTAGTTATGTGCAAGTAATTTGAATTGATATTAATTACAGACTACTTTCATGCAGTGAAATAGCTTATTTTTCTTTTATTATGTGACATGCATTATGATGCGTTCATACTGTCAGTTTCGGTGGCGATGAATGCTCTCATCATGGGCGGATCATGAGACAATGGGCCCCTGGGCACAGACATGCAAAGGGCCCCACCACCTCTCCAACAGGACCAAGACACAGTCTTTGTGGTGGTTTTGCGGTCGGTTTGGCTTTGCAGTCGGTCATTTTGTGTCTCTTTGTGGTTGTTTGGTGCAGAAACCTGTTGCATTCCTACACCACCTACTGGGCCGAATCATAACAAAGATTTTTGTGTTATTTTGCTGCCAGATTGCGTGAGTAGCAAAAGAGAAAGTGAGCGTGTGTGCCGGTGACGGTGTCAGTTAAGCTGGAGCCACCGCAGCAGAGTATGAAGTGGGACGTAGCAGTGCAGCGTGTGAACAGTTTGGGCTATTTGTCTGTAAATAACTGCTGTAACACCTCAAGGCCTAAACCAAATTCCCGTGTCCTGCTCACCACCTGCTGAACCTTGCCAGGCTCCCTAAAGGTGGACTGTTAAGGTGGACCAGCTATTCTCATTGTAGTGACAATGTCAGTTCCTCCTTAACAGATAAGAGAGAAATGTCTGGCTGCTGAGTCTCTCCTGAGTTAGTGAGACAATTGTTGATCCCCACACAGAATTGCATTTGCTATTATTATTACTGTAACTGTTATTAAGTGTTAAATTATTTTAGTTGTCTTGGGTTTTATTTATTAGGTGACTTTATTAATAGTTTTGTATTTATCCATATTTAAGGATACTTTGAGCTTTTAAGAGTTAGACCTAACATGTTCATTTTCAGGTTTAAATTTGCCTTTACAATAAAAAGAGCCCTCCTTTAATGTCATTGACCGTCGTTTGTGCTTCATTTTTATAAGTATTGGTTCAGGCACTGTTTAGGTCAGGGGTCAGCAACCTTTACACTCAAAAGAGCCATTTTTGCTTAAAAAAGTAAAAAAATAAAAAATCAGGAGCTGCAATATATATTTGTGTCTTATAGTGATGACAAGACAGCCTATTTAATCTAAATTAGTCTACAAACATTCCTAATAGGTCTAGCATTCAGGAGCTAACTAACAGGAGCAACTCTGCAGTGGGTTTTTTATGATTATTTGGTACTTAAACTTTGCAGGGTTAGTGGTAAAAGCAAACAAATCTGTTTACTCACTATGAAATTCTCTATTTTCCTTTGAGACGTTTTTTTAGGGGGATTTTGAATCAATAGTGAGCCTAGCTAAGGAGACTCAAGACAATCCATCACTATTAAGATTTGGCAGATTTTAGGAAAAGGCGCCAGGCCGTAGATGTATGATGCACATAGATGACAAGCTGTGTGAGCATTTTTTTATTCAGTGTAAAGGCTACACATTTATACATTTGGAAAATGTAAGAATCACTTTAGGGCTACAACAATGATATATAAAGATGAAAATGTTAAAAAATAACAGTTATTCATTTCCATATAGTTTTTTGTCAAAGCCACAGGGAGCCACTGGAGAGGGGCTAAAGAGCCGCATGTGGCTCCTGAGCTGCAGGTTGCCTACCGCTGGTGTAGGCACAGGTACTGACACGTTGGTGCCTGGTAGGCCCAATCAGTAACCCATCCATGTCTCTATTGTTAGCATTTTGACGTTAAAGTGGAATTGGTTTTAAGATATATTTCTCCCGGTTTATAATTCTTGTTGTAGGGATTTCCCATCCACCAGTTCTGCTCCCTGAAAAAGCAAATTTATACAGGCCTGCTGTGATTAAACTGCCTCCTCCTCTTTGATTGCAGTTTTTAGGGTTGAGGTCAATTCCCTGCAGTCTATTCAAAATGCAATGTTAAACTGCGATTCATTTCTTATGTATAAAGCATTCATTCTTTATTAGTTCATTATGATGACGAGCTTTTTGCTCATCATTAGAATTTTTTTTTGCTCTGAGTGATTTGAAAGAAAATAATTCTTTGTGAAGTTGTCCAGTGAAATCATGATAATGCTGCTCAGAGTGCTAATTTCTCAAATGAATCAGAAAGTGTTCAACAACAAAGTATAAAATGTGTTTCGGTGGAGGGAGAGCGACTTAAGTATGTGATATAACTGCTTTAAAAGCAGTCTCTAATACCAGTCTTCATTAAATGTGACAGTCATGACCATTTCTCTGGGGATCGTAAAAGCTTTCTTACCGTGTTTAAGCTTTAAAGACAGTCAGCAACAATGAATGCTGGGACTCAGACTATCTTGAGCTCCACATTTCTGACTAATTCAGACTCATAAATATGAAGGAAGCTTTCCCAAAGTGGCCTTTATAAATAATGATATGGCAGTGACTAAGCCTACGCATGTCCGCAGAAGCAGACCGGCCTCAGCATGCAAGGTACAATGATGAGTCAGGTATTTACTATTTTTTTTTTTTTTTCGGGAAACTGTATCTCAAAGCACCAAGATAAACAACGGCTGACATCTACAGGATCTGAGCTGATGCAAACAAATTCACATAATCAAGTTAAACAGGTCTGGAAAAAAACTTCAGTATTTATTTGTTCCCAGACTCAACATAAAAGTTTGTTTCTGAGGTAAAAACCCTACAATAAGCCTTTGAAAAAGTTTTCACAGTGTGGATTAAAAGAGAAACAGTCATCAATTAAAATCCAGTTTGACACCAGACTGCAGCTGCTTCCCTTTTTGTGCGCTTACAATACGTGAGAGCTTTGAAGGTTTGTTTCTCACTCTGGAGTACAACTTACTCGATTCATCTGCATTTCAAATAAACGTGAGCTCGCTGCAATCGCACTAAATATCAAGTGTGTGTTGCATGTATGCATTCAGTGCGGGTGCCGGCGAAAACATGTCAGCATCACTAAATTAAAACGTGTCCGTGTGCTCACACAGGCAGGTGTTGCTGACAGGCTTTTATCCTGTCTGAGCTGCAAAGTGGCCGATCAAATTCTACAATCGAACGCTCTCCCCCGTCAACTTTTCTTCCATTGTTCAAGGACTCGCTGTCCTCTGCTCTGTTGCACTTTAGTCTGTCTGCAACTTCATACGCGCCGCCAGTGATGCGTTCACAAATTGTGGTTTTACCTCTGAAATTTTGATACAGATCCATCTGTTCTTTCCTTTTGTCTGACCTCATGTCGTCTGTACAAGTCGAGGCCTGTTGTGTTGCACTGGAATTTAGTCAGGAGTTAACCCTATTGCGTAAATGAATAACAGCCATGGGTGCCTGGAAGTTTTATGGGGCTGCATGTAACTGTTGTTTTCTTGCTCAATTAATCTACTTTTATTTTATGGTTTCAGTCTATATAATAATAAAAAATGCTAACATTCAAAGTGACATCTTGAAATTGCTCGTTTTGTCGAAAAAACAGTCCAAAACCTACCTAAAAGTATTCATTTCACTCTCATTAAAGACTAAGAAACCCAGGAAATATTCACATTTGAGAAGCTGGAGCTACATTTTTGGCATTTTGGCTTAAAAACAATGACTTTTAATGACAATTTATTTAAAGTTCATAATTTTCAAATAATAACAAAATAATATGCAACTAGGGCTGGGCAATATATCGATATTATATCTATATCATGTTATGAGAATAGATCTTGTCTTAGATTTTGGATATCGTCATATCGTAAGTGTTGTCTTTTCCTGCTTTGAAAGGCTGCATTACAGCAGTGTGAGGCTATTTTCTGAACATAGGGACTGTTCGTTACTTACGAGAGAGGAGGGGGTGGTGCAAAAAAGGGGAGGCATGTTAGATAATTTTTCAATGATTATGATTTTATTTAGGCTTAGAGGAGGGACATACAACTTTAAATGACTGTATTTTGTATTTATATTATCACAAATTTTAAAAGAAAACATGCCTTCCAAACATGTTGTCTTTAAACATTGCCAAAATTACACCATATATCACAGCCAGACACTGTAAAAACTGAAATTATTGTTGTATTTTCACCATGTACAATGAATGCTTATGTCAGAAAAAAAACATAACCAAAATTTATCAAAATCACTTTATTCTACATTTCAAATTTGGCCCCAAAAAAACTGAGGCTTTTTTCATCTCCAGGATTTTGTCTTCAACTTTTAACTTTTAACTTTTAAACATCAAAGCGTAAGTTTAAAAATCTAATTACTAATTTATGGTGGAGGCTCAAGGAAAAATATTTTTAGCTTTGCAGAGGGTCAGAAGAAAAAAGAAGTCCCTTCCCGCACCCAATAAATAAAGAACAGTCCCTTACTGGACTGTTCTAGTTGCTCTGTTATGTGCTTTCATTATACCCACATTACTGATGATTATTTATCATAAATGTCACTGTATAAATAGCATCAATAATCAACCCTACAATATCGTCTCAATATCAATATCGAGGCATCTGCCTGCCCATTTTTATCACAAACTTTTAAAGGTCCCATGTCATGGTCATTTTTAGATTCATTCTCGTACTTTGCATTGTTAAAAAAACATGTCGACATACTTTAATGTTTAAAAACCACAAAATTCTTTTCATACCGTCTGCCTGAATATACTTTTATTCTCCTTCTGACTGAAATCCATTTTTTTATAACAATATGGGACCTTTAACTTTTCCCTTGAAGTTTTTATGAAAGCTCCGTTAAAAATGCAAGAAATCTAGACATACTTTTTTGTGTTTCTGCTTTTCTCCTGAAAGCCAAACTTTGTGAAACCTCTAATAGAGTTATCTACCATCTCAACAGATTTAGTTAGTTTTCAGCTGGGGGTTGGGGCTGTGCGTTGGCCCTTCAGGCCAGATGATGCAGTGTGGCATCATGATCTCTCCTCTGAATCATTACAGACTCAGCCAGTTTGTGTTTTGACATGGCTGACTCTGACCCCGAGCCCCGGTCTGTCTGGATGGCTGTTTTTATACCTGGCTGAGCAGCCATTGGCGTTCTCCCACACATGAACGTAGCTACAAACAAATCCAAAAAGACACACTCGGACGCGCTCACACAAACATTTGCACAGACGCACACACACAGAAAGCTGTCGGGTTGGACAAGGTGAAGGTCGTAGTCTGTAAAAGGCGGTCCGCCTGTCCATCAAGCTGAGGTTTATTTCCAGGTAATTTGTGTGGGTTGATGGGTGCTTTTACTTAGAAATTAGCATCAAAGTCTGACATTAGCTATATTAATTTTGTCACGGTGGATGTGATTGTGGCTGTCTGCAGGTTGACATTTGAACAGTTAATAAAAACAGAAAAGGCTAACCCTAATGCGGAGGCCGGCCGAGACAGCGCTTCTAAAAGTTAATTTAAAATATGGAATGGAAAAGATGATGAAAATGACATTTTTAGCTCCCTCCAATATTTTATAATGGATGTTCATACCCATCCTTTCCTTGTTTGGCGCTGTCATTTTTAATAATGCATAGAATCACTTATGAGGATACATTTTTACACATTATTAAATTAAGGGAAATAGAATCTTGCATGCTAGCGAATCACGAATTACAGACTCTCCCCTCTATTGTATTTTACACTTCATATGATATCCAATTAACAAAAAAAGAATGAGTCGGAAAGCTCATATTGTTTCCCCGCTCCTCTAAACAGCAGCAGCAGCAGCAGCCATGCTTGAGGAGTCCCGCTGTCTATTGTCTGACAATGTTCTCATGAATGTACTTAAAATTACATCATTGTTGTCTGCAGACAAAATTAATTATAAAACTCACTTAAGAAATGCAATTTGTATGTTGAGTGTGCCAGGAGATGCAAAAGTCCACTGCAGCACTGAGTAAATGTGTTCTAACTTTCAAGCATATTTTTTATTTTGTACATCTGAAGTTCCAAAACTCATCCACAAAACAAAACATTTTACTTTTGCAGAGATTCGCGAGGGGGAAAAAAATATTATATTGATAAAAATCCCATTTAAAGTCCAGCATTGCAGATATATCTTTCTTTTTTTGTGCGAGTCGGATGACCTGGAAAGACCTCTGATGTTTGAATTTTTTTGATTGTATTAACAGAAAAAGGATGCCAGATTGAAAGAACAATGCGGCCCAGGAAAATAGTCTGTTTGGCAAGCTCTCTCACACAATGTCCCCGGCTCACAGCCACGTACCAAACCCATTTTGTTACTCTTGCACATAGAAACAAAAATTGATCTGTGTGAATAGACTGGATTGCTGTTGCACTGGAGGGGCCAGACGAGGGGAACACAGGCGAATATATCCACTTATCCAGCCATCCGTCCGTCCATCTATCCATCTGTCCATTCACCCATCCAGCCAGACATCGCTTTCCCTGACAGGGATGTTGCTCACTGTGACAGGCTTATTGACAGGCCAGAGAGGAGCGCGGGATTATGGGACTAGAGGACGACACGAGCGCTTGTCAGGCTGATGTGGAGAGTGAGGCTTACACGCTGTCAACAGGCTGAACACACCTCTGTGGCATGCATGGAATCCGTGTGGCTACACCTCAACGAAAGGAGAGGTTTTTTTTTTGATGAAAACCAGTTGAACCAGTGGCACCTCTGGGCATGCACGGTCGCTGCCTGCTTTTATTTATCTCTCTGGCTCAGGACAAGGATAGATGTATGTGAGCTGGTTTAATTGCATCGCTGACCTTTAAAAGGGGAAGAAAAAAGCTATTAAATTAATTCATTTCATGGTCTAGCTGGTAAGCCACTGAGGAGAAAAAAACTCCTCTGTACATAAAGTATCTGTTGTATATTCATCTTCAAGGCGTCGTCAGTAAAGCTCTGCTTTAAATAGCAACAAAAGTGTCTCATTCTCTATTAAGGTAGTGTTAAATTCACAGGGAGAGAAATCGATTTTTTTTTTTTATAAGTTGCAGTGTAAATTGAAGAAGCAGAGTTTCGAAAGTTGCGCAGTACCTGCAGACCATTTCACAGTTTGAAACATAAGCATTATAAAGGCGACATGTTGTTTTTCTTTTGCAGTTCTGGGATTTTAAGGAGGAAAGGAAGGGATAAAATACAGAGGGATAGTCTCCACTGTCACATTTAACAAGCTCTTTAAATCAAAGTCAAGATAAATTTCACCATGTTTTCTTTTTTTATTGTTTCCAACATAATTCTGCGGTTTTGTTTTGGTAACTCCTTCATTTTTCTCCGCAAGACATGACTTTCCAGCTTTGAAAAAGGAGTTATCTGCCGACTTCTTGCCAATTGTCTCCCACTGTTAGTTTCTAACTGATCCCTGTCTTTTACAGATTATCGTACACTAGAAGACTTTAAAATACTAAAGTCTGACACCCTCTCACATTTAAAGACACTATAAGTTTTTGCAAAGACCAGTCCCTTTTTGCAAGACTACAACTACATTCCTTTTAAGACTATTTCCCATCCTGCTCCTGGTGGAAAATATTACACCAGACTCCTTTTAAAAATAGGACATATAACAATTCCTCATGTGTCTGGGAAAACACATAATTCTAGAAACAAAGATTAAAGGCTTCATATGTCGACAGTATTCTTGTCAATTCGACATAAGTATACTCCATTAAGACAGCGGTTCCCAACTGGTCCAGCCACAGGTCTTCAGATTTCTCCTTAGTCATTAGTACAAGGTCAACACAGTTAAATATATTTAGCATCATTCTAGCCTTTGGCCATGTCGTCCAGCTACTCTGCTGTCTCTCTTAAGTAGCTGTCTGTCAGTAACTCACTCTATAAAAGGCTTCAAAATAAAAGGGCCATTTGTTAGCTGCGCTATTTGAGTGGGAGGAGACTGACATTCTCACTCTGACCTCGTCACATATCGACGTGGGTGCGTTGGTTGTTGATGTTCAGGGACGCCGTGTCAAGTTATGCTTGTTACATGCATTTTTTTTTTTTTTAATACACTTCTGATTTCACAGGAAATTTAACATTTACATACAGTCTCTTTCAAAATAAACGCACTACATCAGTACAACAACACAAATTGACATTTCGTTTCCACCAACAAATAAAGCACCTGGTCGGGTTTAGGCCACAGAAGCCACCACCACACCTCCCACCTGCCCTGCTCGGACTCGGAGTGTCTGATGCAGCAACTCACTGCCCAAGCGCCGGATTTTGACGACTTCGGAGCGAGACTGGGATGATTTTTCACTAACACTAGTGCTGGTTGGATCAATCACATGCTCAATTAAACACAGACTCTATTTACCCCACAACTTCCCCAAGTTTCTCCTTCTTTTCCACAGTCCAAAATACCGAGAATTGTTCACGTTCTTGCACCTCGCCGGAGTCTCCTTCAGGTTTACCTGTTTTACTGCTTCCTGTTTGGTACCAGAGAGAACGCAGCTATTGATTGCTGACAATGTTTACATTATTGAGCTTCGATATGTGCATGAGACGACTAAAAACTTAACCTCAACTACAGCAAAATCTCATGATTTTCCTCCGACATTGCAGATTTGTTTGTGACAGTGAAATGACTTGAGATGTCTGTCACTGTAAGTTTCAATGTTTGCTGTGACTGAAATGTATTTTATATCAAACCGTACAATTCATGCATTCTTTTGTAAATACCTAGGCTTTGACAAACATACCTTCTTATAAAGTCAGACATTTTCTGCATGTTGTTGACCAGAGCATGGATGAGTGATCACATTACTGTTCATCTCTCCCTCCAGGACACGAGCTCCAACCTGACACTACATATGACTTGCAACACTGAGGACAGAGTTAGCCCTGGGTTATTTGTCAATTCTGATGTTCATATGTGCGAGGACACTTCTGCACATTTTGTATGTGCAGAAACATCGGCTGATGTCTGCGCCTCCGGTGTTTTCACAGGATTTATGTCTTAATTCGTGACACTAATTTGTGTAATTCTTGGGGAAACACCTTTTTAAACGGGCAAGACGGAGACGCAGGTGTGTGTAAATAGACTGGATTTGTTTGCGGACCGTTTATCCTGAAAGTTAAATTCCACGACGTGTCTGAATCACAGGTGTGGAAAAGAAACAAGCTCTCTACAAGGCCCTGCCTGCCTTTGTGCACAGAATGGGTTGAATCATCCTGTTTTGTAAAGCCAGTGATTAAGGCATTGGTATTCAGATCCACCCAACCACACCAGCGATGTTCCGCAGCTTCATATTTAAACTGCACCCTCGTACAACAGGTTTAAATCCCTTCCGAATCGTCTTCCCCTCAAACATAAACATGCTAAAAGCTTCCTAACAACATAGTATCCAAAAACAACATAATTTTGATGTATTGGAGGGGCCATTCAGCCGAATGTGAATATGTAAAGCTAATTCTACAGTCATATTGTGGAAGTGGATTTCACACTGTGAGGCTTCCAGTTTATGTCTGAAAAGCAATTGCAGCAGCGATAGAGCTGGATTTCATTTTCCAGCGGCAGCCAATGCCCTCTTATCGCTCCTTTCACTTTGACGCCTATTATAATAGCTTTACACAGACATGGGAAGAATCCCAGCAGCCTATTACCCCTACCTGCATTCAATTTACGTCAGCTCTGCCTCAAACGCTAACCCCACCCTGCCCCACACTACAATGCACACTTTTTTTTTCTTTTATCTGTTTTATCAGATGAAAGGTGAAAAGGGGGGGGAAATAATCTGAAGAGCAGAAGTATACATACATACATGTATGATTCACAGTCAGACGATTCTCTGATAGCTCAGATCAAACATAATGGCAGATGGCAGTTGTTGGAATATAAACGTTAAATCTTTCCAATACTGAAACCTTGGAGAGATTACAGTGTAACAAAATGAGCGCCTGAACACAAACAAGTTAAAGGATCCATCGTGGGAAGAGCCACATCGCTTGCAGTACTTGGATTTTGACATTTTTAGGTTAACTGTAACTATAAAGTGTTATTGGTTGAAAACTGCACCTTAGCTTCAGCATTTTGTTCACACTGCAGATTAGAGACAGAGAGAGGCTCTCCAAACCTTCCTGCCTCAACATCCTCTCCACAGATAATATACAAAACACTCTATTCAAAACGTTGTTAACCACACTGTAAAATCTGACACGTTGATCTTTCTTAGGAAACCGATTGCCTTGAAAAAGGTAACTAACAATTAGGTTTGAGCACAGCTTACATTTGAATTGATATTGGTATCAGTGCTGTCACCTCAAATTTGGTACCAGGGCTCATCCCTACCTTTTTTTTTTTGGTACTTCACTCTCTCTGTTGGCGAATAACAAAAATGTCATTTTTAACAAGACAGTCAACAGCAGTTAGCATTGTCGCCTCACAGCAAGAGGGTTTCTGGTTCGAACCCAGGGTGGGAGAGCCCTTCTGTGTGGAGTTCAGTCCAAAGTCATGCAGGTTAATTGGTGACTCTAAATTGTCCGTAGGTGTGAATGTGAGTGTGAATGGTTGTCTGTCTCTATGTGTCAGCCCTGTGATAGTCTGGTGACCTGTCCAGGGTGTACCCTGCCTCTCACCCAATGACAGCTGGGATAGGCTCCAGTGCCTTTGCGACCCCCAACAAGATAAGCGGTTACGAAAAAAGAAAGAATGAACAATGACAAACAGTAGTGATATCAATGTTGAGCTATTTCTAGAATCAAATAGAAAACAGATTAGATGTACCAAAACTAACGGTGCTGCAGTGTTAGTTTCAGCTTGCTGGGCGGCTGCTGGAGCCCCATGCTGGCTACCTGGCTTCGGGGCGTTTCACGGCGCCTCTGCTTCCTCTCTGAACCCAGTGGCTCAGTGGAGCTCTGTTGTCTCTGACGCAAAGAGCCCTGAGGCCAGGAAGCAGACCACAGAGTTCCAGGGGTGGCTTCCCAGCTTTGGTGGCTTCCTGTAAGAACCTGGCGTTCTCACTCAGGTGCGCTGTCAGGTACCAAAATTTGGCACCTGATTGATTTAACTTGAATAGGTACCCTGTAGTAGCGACATAATTTAGTCAGTACCCTTAGGTTCAGAGTTCAGTGTCCAACTCTAGAAATTAACTAGCCTATTAGTCTTAAGTTATGTTTACTTTATGTCATTGTTAACTTTACTTAAAATTTAGTTGTCTTTTCTTAATTTTCTGACGTTATTGCAACCTAAAAATGACAAGTGAACTGACCTCGTCTTTTCAAGTTACAGCAACTTAAGTAAATCAAGATAGTCTGACTTAACTGAGCAGTTGTGTTTACTCAGTAGAGTTGAGGAAACTGATTGCCTTAGATACATATGAATGTAAAATGTGTGTTCTGTGTGATGACAGAGGACTTTTCATGTGGTGGAATTAGGATACAGTGTTGTTTTGATTATAAGAGATAAAAACAAAGTTTGATGTAATGTTTCATTTAGCTTGTGAGTTGGCTTAAGCTTGGTTGAGTGTTGGTATTTGTGATCAAGCTGCAGCCCTGTTGAATTCACAGGTAAATTCAGAAGGAAAGATTTAGTCTGAATATTTCTAGATTTTATTTTTAAACAATAAACAACTGTTTGGTTAAGTCAGACATACTTGATTTACTTAAGTTGCTAACACTTAAAAAAATAAGTTAATTTCAATCGTCATTTTTAAGTTGCAACAACTTCACAAAATTAAGTAAGTACAACTAAATTTAAAGTAAATCTAATTAAATAGAAAATCAATATAACTTATAGTTACTTATCTTTCTTAAGGCAGTTGGTTTTACTAGTTTTTTTAGATGAAAGATGAATTTGTCAGATTTTACAGTGCAACCAAGGAAACCTGTGATGTGAGTTATATTTTCCTGTAACTTTGACTTAACATCATTCACTGTGGCCACAAGCAACACTTCTAGAATAATGGTCAATGCTAAAATGAAGCATTAACAGTCGCACAAAGAGAGAAAAGTCGTAACATCAGCAAAGTCACTCAGTAATGTTTTTTATCCAGCAATAAGTATCTGAAGTTTGTGAACAGTAGTAAACGTTATCCACCATTAGCTGCAGGACATACTAGACCAAGTGAGGCTGTTACAGAAACCCCCTGAGTGCCTTGAATTCAGCGAGGGGAACATTTTATTTTTATGAGGAAGATTGAGTTATTTCTTCTTCCTGAAGTTTCACTCTCACCTTAAAGGTACCTTTTTAAAGGAGTTTTGTGGCGGTAATGTGCCGACAAAGGAAGTGGAGAAGAAGACTGCTAGTGGGTAAACATGGATGTAAACAATGCAGGTGTTAATGTTAAATGTGAAACAACTTTGCTCAGCAAATGTTTTCTGAGAGAGGAAGTGCACTCAACATATTGGTTTGACCTCAAGGATACACACAATTCACTTTGATGAGTAACACTGACTGTAAACACAACAGGGCGCCCTTAAAGCTTCTGTCAAACTGTTTTAAATTGCTTAACAATTTAAATGTAGGCCTTGTGTAGCTTAATTATGCACGGAGAAGATGTATTATGGAGCACTACACTTTTCAGTAAAATGTCCTTCATTTCGAAAGAGTTCCTCTGGATGGAAGATTATATAAAACTCGAGCTGTATTTTAGAATGGGAACCTTTTTTGTGGCAGATTTTATTTTTAGAGGCTGGGACAGAAAGAAGAGAATGTAACCACTGCAACGGTATCAGTGGCTGGACTTTAAAGTCTGAGTGGGCAGGCACCTCTGTGTGCATGACACAGTAAATGACATAACTAACTCATCCACAAATATATAATAAAAATAAATATTGGATTGCTGGTGATATTGCCAGGTACTCAGTATGAAGGGACTTGAATTGGATTCATCAGCAAAAACCAAAATTATCAGGCCATTAAAAGCTCTAGTGTGTAGGATTTAGTGACATCTGGAGGTGAGGTTGCAGATTGCAACCAACTGAAACTTCACCCAAGTGGGTAGGAGAAGTGCAGTGGCCGACTCAAAAACGCCAATGACCCTATCTAGAGCTAGTGTTTGTTTTGCCTGTAGTGGGAACCCGCTACTAAAAGGTGGAGATGTGAACATTGCAGTCCGTTGATTGGTCAGTAGTGGCCCTCTTACTCAGGGCTGAGTTGTGTCTGGTTTTGAGGCTCATGCAACCTCTGTTTACTCCGTGGAGAGTTTTATCAGTAAACTGTAACTATAAAATGAAAGGATGTTTTGCTGCCTCTTGCAGCAGCTGTAGACTGAGAAAAAATCATTTAATTCACTGGGCCGACTGCCAGCACCTTTCATGGTGGAACGTTAACTTGTAATATCACTCAATGCATGAGCTGACATGACATGAATCCATCAGCACACCTTAAATTTCAATATGACAACTATGACTGTTAGTTTTTATTGTCTCTCTTGGACGACATAAGTAATGAGTGGATCTTAAAGCGACTAAAAATATATATTAAATTCAACCAGATTATGTGAACTGCATATATTCTAATCCTCACTTGGAGAAAAAAAAGCGTCACGAACCATCGTTCCTATGGGCTCTGGCAACACTAAACCCCTGAGCTTGCCTGAGAAGGACTAAATGCACAAAGCTGCTATTTTTAAATATCCCATAGAGAGAGACTCTCACTGCAGCCTGTTCTATTTTGCTCTGAAAATGGTGGCGTGCAGCCTCGTTCTGTGGACGATAAGTGAGTTGGTGACTGATAAAGGAGGAAATACAGTGAGTGCTGGACGGAGCAGTAAGTGACATCAACCCTGCCCACATTAAAGAGTACTGTTTGCAGTGGAAATGCTAGGGTCTAGGCACCATGTCTGAAGGATTACTTTTGGTTCCAAAAGTATTATACCGCAAGTGTTTAGTGGAAACAGGGCTTAATAATACGCTATGATGCAGATATAAACAGGTAATTTTAAGGTAACAAAAACACAACCATCCTTAGATTTGGGTGTTTATACACGAATGAAAACAGAGCTATAAATATTGTGTATCCCCCTAAATCCTGCACACTGGACCTTTAACGGAGCCCCTTGACTGTAGATCAGTGAAATGTCAGAAACAGCAAAGGCTCTGGCTTAGGGGACTCTGGACTGCTTTGGTCCCACGGCCATGTGGTAATTCATCCGTTACCTAAACAGAAACCTTGATATCCGTCAATATCAGGGGGTGGTCATGATGATTTAATAGAAAATGTAGCATGGTTGTCATGGACTCTTGACTCTGTTGCCAGGTCAAAGACATTTTGATAATGTGGCCTTGTCAACTGCTCTCACATCACATCTCCTTATTTTAGAAACACTTTGTTTATGACCCTCGGCAGCTGCAGGAGCACAGTAAAGGAAACCGGGTAAATGGGTAAAATTAGCCAGTCTTGGATAATAAGTCCAGGCTGAAGTTTCCATGGTAACAGTATTGAAGCATGCTCTGTGAAACCGAAAAGTTAACCAGCCTCACTGAGATAAATCAGACTTCACGCAGGTTTTTTACTTGGCGCTGCTCTCTGTTTGTAGCAGCAAGCTGAGATGGGTAGCTGTCGTCGAGACGGCTGACCCCTGGCTTCCCCCCTGACATCCTTACGCATCAGCTCGCACGCAGGAGCTCCTCCCCTTCATCCGGGTGTTTATGCCCGAGCATTTCTATGGGCTCTCCTGCGTTCATCTGTCAGTGGATGCTCCGTGATACGAGGTGGCAGGCTGCAGAGGCACTGAAGCATTTCCGCTCCAAGTGCCCTCTCTCCCCATTTCACCTCTTCTTCTTCTCTTTTCTCTGCGATCATCCTTTTTTATTTGGCTTCCTTCTTCTCTTTGCCCATCTGGCCCTTCCACAGACAAGTGTATGCAAACATACATACTGTACACAAATGCATTGTACTCTCGGTCTCACACACACACTCAAATGCACTTGCATTGCCATAAAGAGCTGTGCTAAGGTATGTGTCTGTGTCGAACCACTTGCCCTGGAGTCAAGGAGCAGATCACTCAAGCATTGCCTGTAAAAAGAAAACAGTATTCTTTTACTTGTAGCCTTTAATGCGTGCTTACATTGTGCTTACATAGATGGAATCAAGAGCTGTGCGCATGCATGTGCGTGTGTGTGTGTGCCTGTGTGTAGGTGGGTGAATGAACATGCCCACATGTGTCCCGGGAGCTGACAGAAAGAGAGGGTTGAGATAAATAGTCCATTGTCTGCTGCAGAGCCGGACGGCAGTGCACTGCACTTGTCGAAGGAACAGAAAGCCGAGGTGGATAACTGGATGTGCCTTCCTCTACTGTTGATTTAGAGGGAGGCTGTGAGCCACCTCTGGCTACTTTCTGCTCCTCTCTGAGCCTGTATTTCCAGATCCAAGGCGTGTCATTTCCCAGAGCATGTGAGCACCCATCTGTTATATTTGTGTACTTAGGAGCAGTGGTGGAAGAAGAATTCAGATCCTTTAAAGGGGAACACCGCCTAAAAATAGAATTCCAGTGTGTTATTTCCGTGGCCGAGGAAAGTTCAATCAAAATTAGGGAACATGAGCTGCGCTCTGTCAGGAACCAGAGGAGTGAGTGTCAAAGTTGTGATGTCATCAAATATTGAGTGTGAAGCTGCTTCATTGATAATGAATGTGAGTCTGATTTTGTGGGCCCACTGAATGCTATCTATCTATCTATCTATCTATCTATCTATCTATCTATCTATCTGTCTGTCTGTCTGTCTGTCTGTCTGTCTAGCTGTCTATCTATACTGAATGTATCACATGTAAAATTGTTCTTAATGCAGGCAATTACTTTCAAAATGTTATATTTTTATTATTATTATAATGCCAACAATTATTTCCATGATCAATATGGTCTAAAAAAATGTAATAAATTACTGAAAATCAGTCATCACTCATTCCCAGAGATTAAAATGTCCTGTTTTGTCTGACTACCAGTTAACTCTCATTTTAGAGTCTAGAACCAGAAGAAATATTCAAACATGAATTGATTATCAGAATAATTCAACATGTCAGCCAACTAATTGATCAATCAACTAATAATTTCAGCCTTAATTATTTCTGATACATTAAGATGTACGACAGTTTCATCAGCTGGTTGAGATGAGACAAATTTTCAGATTCAGATTTCTTTATTGTCATTGTGCAAACATACAGCGGAATTCAGGTGCACTCAAAGGTTGGGCTCATATATAAAAACAAGTAATAGATAGTAATAAAGTAATAAGAAAAATAAATGCCTCCATTCCACTCACATTCTACACAATTGTAGATACACTTCATACACCCGTTGCCAATGTATGTGGTTGAAATGGGATTAAAAGAAAAGTGGTCATTGCATATTATTGCACATTAAATACATTTTTGCACTTAAGAAAAAGAACTGTGATGCATTTAAGTGGTGGTGGGTATGCTTCAGTTCAGGTTATTTTTAACCTCCTTATATAATTTTGGGTACTTTAATTTGTAAATCATATTATTAAGTGTGTTCTCTATATTGAGAATGTGTTGCCGTGTAAGGCCAACGTTATCTTTAATGGTTTTGTAATGTAACATGTAGCGCTGTCACTTCACAGCAAGAAGGGTCCTGGTTCCAATCTGCTGGCTGGCTGGGGCCCGTCTGTATGGAGTTTGCATGTTCTCCCTGTATCAGCGTGGGTTTTCTCTGCTTTCTCTCTCCCACAGTCCAACGGGCATACAGGTTCAGTTTACTGGTGACTTAAGATGCCCATAGCTGTGAGTTGAGCGTGAATAGTTGTCTGTGTCTATTTGTGAGTTTGTCTCTGTGGTAGTCTGGCGACCTGTCCAGGGTGTACCACACCTCTCGCATAGTGTCAGCAGGGATAGGCTCCAGCCCTCCTGCGACCCCTAACAGGATAAGCGGTTATAGATAATGGATGGATGATGGATAACATCCCTTCAGCTGAATAATGCAACGAAGTACAAAAATGCAATCACACCCCAACCCGTACACACACACCCCTCCCGCCCATTCTCCTACTCCGTCAGGTCCGACCAGTAATTCCTTCAGAGTATGTTTGTACCTATTCAAAGAAAAATAGAGTAAATACAAACAGTAGGCAGCAGGAGAACAAAAAACAAGATCGTAGCAGAGAAGGAATAGATAACAGCTCTTGTCTATCAAATTAGTTAAAAGAATAAAATGTCTGGCTTACATATGACAGTTGGATTCAATACTTGTTTGAATATAAAAGGAGGATTGTGTTTTGGACTCTTCTGGTCTCCAAAAAATGTTAGAAAACCACTTGAAATGTTTTTAAGCTCTCCAGGCTTTCCTTTCAGGTTTTACATTATCTTTTCATTTAGTATAAGATTCATACATCTGTCCATTCAGTAGACGTAGGTGGTTGTTCATGTTTCCACTGCATGGCTAGACATTCGTTGGCTGTGATGAAGGCAATTCTAATACATTTGATTTAAAAAACTTTTATCAGAGATATGTTGCTCAGAAGTGTTGCTCTGGTTCTGCGTGGACGGTTATCCCTGTGATGATGTCATTAAGCACATTAGTGACAGTGGTCCAAAATGAATTGTTCGTTTATTGTTCTTAAAGCCCAGGGTAAGAAACTGTTTGTTAGTTTGAAGGTGCAGGCTTTAAATTACCTTTAAATGACCTGTAGCACCTGCTTGAGGACATCAGGTCAAACAGATGATGCGTTGGGTGGGAGGAGTCACTGAGGATAGATCTGGACCCTCTGGAGAGCTCCTCTGAGATGTAGACTTTGAAGGATGCCACCCTCTCTATACAGTCCTTGTTGATGTAGAGCAGGGTGTGGTGAGCTCTGATCCTTCAGAAGTCTATGATGACCTCCTTGGTCTTTGTGGTGCTCAGCAGCAGATTCTTGGCCGAACACCATGTTGCCAGTAGCTGGACCTCCTCTCTGTAGGCCGTGTCATCACCTCCTGTGATGAGCCCGACCATAGTGGTGTCATCTGCAAACTTGATGATGGTATTGGAGGAATGGGAGGGGGTAAAGTCGAGCCCAGCCTCACTCCAAAGTCGTCGAAATCCAGCACTTGGGCAGTGACTTGCTGCGTGAGAAACCAACAAAAAAGATGTCTTTTAACGTCAGCATGATATGCTGATGGTTGCCATTATAGTTTAATGGCATCAGGGGGAAACGCGGCGGGACAAGGACGAAAATTAAGGCGGCAAAATATCAAGTAGGGCGGGCGGGAGGGGTGGTGGATGGGTCCAACAAACAAAGAGTTTCACACAAAAGATTGGTGTTCGCGTTCTATAAAATTCTAAAGCCAAACCCTGTTCTTTTTTCTTAAGTCCAACCATTTGTGTTTGTTGTTGAAGGAAAAAAGTCTATTTGCGGTGTTCATGTTGAAAGAGACTATATGTAAATGTTAAATTTCTTGTGAAAACAGAAGTGTATTTTGAAAGAAGACAATGCGTGCAACAGACAGACTTGACACAGTGTCCCAGAACATCAACCACCAACGCACCCAGGGTACCTTGTAGGTCGTATGTGGATGTGGAAAGTCCATGACCAAAGGGTCAATATGTGAAGAGGTTGGAGTGAGAATGTGTTGTACAGTCATGTGTGTACAGGATGTACAGGGGTGGACACAGCACACAGCCTTGAGGTGAGCCAATGCTGAGGGTGAGGAAGGAGGAGAAGCATCTTTTTGTATCTTTAAATTCACTTTATAAATAACATGCAGTATTATTATTCATATTTTTAAGGCTGACCACATTTTTGTGAGCAAAATCTGAATTTACAAAGTAACTACAGGGGTCAAATTAATGTACCGCAGTAAAAAATACAATATTTCCCTTGGAAATTTTGTGTACAAAGTAGTATAAAATGGAAGTGCTTAAGTAAAGTACAAGTACCTTGAAGTCATACTTAAGTACAGTACATGAATAAATGTTTTTAGATACATTCCACTCCTCTTTACCATGACCAAATGTCCTCACAGAGGTCAAGACACTACATTGCTTCTGGCAGAAGTAGCATTCAGGTTTAAGGTCAGAATCAGGTTACAATCAAGCCTCAGTGAATAAACTCAATGAATACAGCTGGTTATATAATGCTATGTGTATGTATGGATGTTAAGATGTGTGTGTTGCCGCTGGCAAAGTGAGATCTACCATCTGAAAGCTTTATGTGTTCCCTCGATGGATGGCAAAGATGGAGGTGACTCCCATCACGTCCACGTTCAGGTCAGCAGTCAGGGGTAGGGCTGCACTTCTCTGAGCGTATACATTAAATAATCACATACAGCTCAGTTGTTCAGGACACAAGTTGAGACCTGAGTGAAACTGTATTTGAAAATAAAAGTAGTTTTATTTTTAGACCACTTTGTCGCTGCATTGAAGGTTTTGCATTGTGAGGGAATCAAATGTACTCCAGGAAATGTAGAGAATTATAAGTGTTCCTTCACTGTGCCATAGCAGAGGATGATGGGAGGGACTGAGGTTCAGTAGCGTCTTATCAAATCAGATTATCTGAATCCTTTTAAATCTTACATCAGTTCTTTTCAGATTAGGCTCTTAAATTTTTTAAATGGCAACTTATAAAGAACTTGAATTTTTAAAAGCTCAGATTGACATTTAAAGAATGTGAAAAAGAAGAGACAGGGGATAAAAGATAAGAGATTTGTTCGATGTTTTAGAGCTTAATGAATCCGGGAAATTTACCAACTTGGAACAGGTTCCAAAATTGAACCGACTATTTGAAGGTAACCCTGGAGATATGACTGTCAAACACTAACAGTGGAGGCTGATATTTCTGGCTTTGCAAATTCACCAACACAAAGGCTGATAGAAGTCGTAGATTATAAAGCCCCTATTAAAATTTGTAATATTTTTTGGAGTAGTAACTACTTTCGTCTTGTATTCCAAACAAAGCTGCTAAAAAACATTTTAGATATATGACCCATTTTTGATGCATACATCATAAAATACTCTCTCAAATGTCAGCCTCGGCAGAGTTTTTTACAGTGAATATATTTCTCACAAAGTTTGTTAGTTATCAGATATATCCTTCAGTGATGAAAAATCTCATTTCCATCTGCTCTGTCAGGCTGCTCAGATCCTGCTATAGATTTCACGTCACGTACAATCAGCATGCTTTGAGCCACCGGCTCACATTCAGTCTTTGAAGTAGTCTGCTTTTCCCTTCCCTGGTCCCTTCTCCCAAGCCAATACTTTACCTCCCTCAAAGCTGTGTTCCCATCACTTCCTGCTTATAACTGGGGCATGGCTGCAATTGTTGTGCAGCGTTTTACACTGAATAATGCTGAGTTTTGTAATAAATGCATACATCAGGATTTCCTCTTATGTATGCAGTTTTGAATCCTGCCATGATGTCTGTGTGTGCATGCGGGCCCGAAGAGAGAACTTTACAAACACTTGCACACACACACACACACACACACACACACTCACTGCTTTTACCGCACACAAAGATGTCAATTTGCATAGCGTCGGGATCTGCTTGGCAGACTTTCTGTGTCGGCGGCGTACATGTGAGATGGATCGTGATTTTTTTTGTTCGGCTCTTGAGAGGGGCTTCTCCCGTGAGGTGCTTGAACGCAGAATCGATCTGTTTACTTCGCTCTCAAACACAAAACTGGTTCAAGTGGAGCTTGAGCTGATGGGAGATCTTTGAGTCAATCGCACCAAACTGAAAATCACTAACCAGTTACGTCTCGCTCTCTATGGATGATTGGATGACCTCGTTTGAAAACCTTTTTATGTTGAATCATTTCCCTCGCAGATCATTCAGAATTAGTTTATATGTGGTTTTTATTTTTAAAGCAGGAATTCTTGCACAGCATTTATTAAGCAAAAATGCCAAATATTGGCGTAATTCAGTCTCTGAAATGTGAAGATGTGCTGATTTTCTCTGTTTTAGATCAATGTCAATAGAATTCCTTTTGGTCTTGGAACATTGGCCAGACGAAAAAGCAATATAAAGATGTTACCTTGGCATTTAGACTTTATAATGGGCTTTTTTTTTTTTTACTATTTTCATAGAACACATTCAAAGGTGTTCTTTGCAGTAAGGGTGTTATGATACATTGATCTGGATTGTTATATCGATTGAGTGATCAATGTCTGATGCAAAGTGGAAACATTGATACATATATAAGATACGCCTTTATTTTGCCAGTGCTTAGCAGCCAAATAGGCAGGTCCCTGAATTGAACCGAACCAAAACTGTACCATGGCAGACTTAATGATATGAGCAAACATCGTATCGTTGTCGATATAATATCAAATCGTGATGAAGCTTGTGATTTACACCTCTAGTATGCAAGAATTGTCAGCTTCTGTTTGTGAACATGATCACCACTTAAAGTGAAAGTGAAAGCCAGCCCATGCTTTGTCTACTTGGCATTTCACCTCCCTATATTTGTGGGTTTTTTTGGCGCTGTGTCTGCAATTTTCATAGCTTCCTTTTGCTTTCCTTTTATACAAAGCCCTGACCTCATCTGCGTGCTTTGCCTAGGAACCTCCTGAACACAGCAAAATAATAAGAAAATACAGGCAGAGGGCAGAGAATCTGCAGATAAATACACCACCACATACTTCTAGTGGGGTATAGATGATGACAGAGAGGAATTACTTTTGTAAGAGTCAATACATTGTTTCTTAGCAAAATCCTGCATAGTATACCTTTTAATAGAGAAAATAAAAATTCAATTATTAAAAAACAGCCAACATTTCATATTAAAGCACACATATTCACCATTAATCATTCACTTATTAGCATGTATATTAGTAGCATATTGGCTTTTTGTTAGTCATTATAAAGATCTTATTAATGCTTTATTGTGCATGACCATATTCCACAACTAGTAGACCATTTCAACCCGGTCTCACTCCCAACTCATTAAATACCAATGCTTGGTCAGTGGCCTGTCGGCATGAAACATCAGTGCACAGAGGCACCCCTTATTGGTGGTACAGTATGAGCCGCCTCACGTGGTGTCATTTGTTGATGCTCCAGGCAACTACTGTAGTAAAAAGAGCATGAAAGTCCACATAGGGTGGGTGGGAGTGGAGGTGGATCGGTCAAACAAAGTTATGGCTTTGACCAGGGAGCCTGCTGTTAATGTCCCCTGTGAAACCGAAGTCAGTGGAGTTATTTTATTAACAACAAAGTTGCTAGTTTGTGCAGCATACCATGCTTGTGACGTATATGTCATGTGATGTTAAATTACGTTAGTAACACACATACTTATTTTAAGCCAAGGCATTTTTTTCTTAAGCCTAACCACATGCTTTTGTTGCCTAAATCAGAAGAAGTAAACCAATTTAATGAGTAGGACTGCCTCTGACAAAGAATATTCCTAGTTGACCAGTGTAATAAGAAGAATAGTATCAGTAACATTGTTAACACTGTGCTACATTACAGAGAAATACAAACCGTACTAATGAACCTTCATTAATATAGGCCTATATTTTATCTACAAGTGCACGTCACACACTGAGCAAGCCACCTGTTAATGACGCTGTGGGCTAATGGGCATGTAGCTACTTCCATGTTTCACATGATACGTCATGTTTGTAGTCGACCAATGAAGATGAGTTTACATATCACCTTGGGTTGGTCCTTCACCTTCTCAAAATGATCCCACACTTTGGATTTCCTGTCCGACATGTTATTAACTAGCCTGTGGAATAACAGCAGGTACCAGCCCTGGAAATTAACCTGACTCCATGGTCCAGTCACATAGGTTTTGATTTATTTTGACAAGGCGCAGCTCCTAATAGAGTTTCATGTTTGTTTGTTTTTTCTGTAACTAAGAGACCAATGAAATCTTGCCAACTAATGACCATTCCGGTCGACCAACGTTTGGGCGACTATCACGGGGCAGCCCGAGTAATGAGCATTAACAGACATGCTGTCATGTGTTGGCCATTAACTAAGCGTTTACTCTTAGTATCGCCTAATTACAGCTTGTTGATAGTGAGTAAGGAAGTTGATGTCCATGAATTACATCTTAAATGCTTTGCTTAGGAGGGACTATATAAGGCGGTTGTAATGTGAGCATGTTTTTTCTCCCTTAATAACACTTAATAAATGTGGTCTATTATTAGGTAACAAAACACAAAGCTACAAATGTTTTAATGTGTCCAAAAAATCTAATTAAATCTTTGTAACTCAGAGTATGTTCTAAAGTCAGGTCTTGTTCATAACTAATTCATGACACACAGGTTCCCTATGCTATACATAATAAGATCGTAATTCATGTGCAGTTTCCTCACTCAGTATGTATATTAATGTACACATATTATAAAGCACTTAATAATGTCTCACTTTGCGTGACCCTGCATAATTCTGCAACTACTAGGCTATCAAAGAAGAGTTTTCCCTCATTACTGCTTATTGATAGTGTTATCTAAAAAAAAAAATAGACAGAATAATCAATGATGAAAATAATGCTGAGTTGCAGCTCTAGCTATTTTAATGTGAGGGTGAATAATCGTCTATCGATTAGCACGGCAGTAGGTATAAATCTTTCTTAAATATGTGAGTGACCGTCGGCTCAGTTCAGAAACACAACAGCCTTAATCAGACCAGATTCAAGGTTTTACTGTTTTTAATCTTGCCATCTAAATCACAGCTGGCCTGTTACAGCTGCTCATCTGTCCTGGCGGACGCTCTGCTTATTGACTTGTGAGACTCAGTACATGACTCGCATAGCATACGTGTCTAATAGATTTGCAAGGAATCATTTCCAGCTCCGGCTGAAATAATTAAGTTGACATTCTCTCCCCAATGCAATTAACAATGAGCGCTGTCCAATCTGTGACCTGTTAGATGTTTGATTTCATGGACTGCGTCTTACATTACAGGCCCGAGACGCAGAGCACTTTCTAACAGGAGGCAGCATGTGAAACTCATCAGGGATACATGGTGTTAAGAGGACGCTGCCTGTGAGGCATATCTGGTTCACTTAGCTAATTTTCTTGAGGTGTTGGGAGCTCTGCTTGCCTGTGTACAAATTGCTGTCACGTTGCTGTGCTGTTGGTGTAAATTAGCAGGCTCGCACGATAGATTGTGGTTTTGAATATTTTTATCGGAATTGACTCGGAGTTAATGGACGACAGGTTTTTTAAATTCATGTCTGTAATTTATTGTAAAAACACTCACTGTATGAATGTTCGTCCTTTGTTGTTTTGATCAAATGTATACATACCTCTTTGTGCATCGGTGACATTTTATGTGTGTGTGTGCGCCTGTGTGTTTGTGTGCACATGTGTTACCTTGATGTACAGTAGATCAAGCAGCTCCTCAGATCAGATTGAGCGGCTGAGAGCAGGATGCTGTGAAATTCAGATGCACCATGTGCTGGAAGGGAGGCAGCCTCTGATGTATTTTTAGACGGGCTAAATAATGAATGCCTGAAAAGACTGCTAGGACCCCAGCTGCCAAACCTTCCCCTTTCCTCTGTACTCACCTGTTCTTCTTTTACGCGCCTTGAGAGGGAGGGTAAGAAGGAGGGCGTCTCCGCCTTCACCAAAGCAACCTCTGTCACCGGCTGTCACTGGGAATGGCGAAAGATCACCAGTGTTTCTCAGCTGGATTCGGTTTTACTGCTCATAGAACATGTGAGAACTGCTCACAGTGCAACTCTGACTCTTTTTGTTTTGCAAATATGTTCAGTTGGCAAATTTTGAAATTAGGCAATTAAGGCAGTCGTCCATATGTTTCAACTGCCTTCATTTAAGAAAATCTCTCATTGAAGTTCAGTTTTATCGGTAATAAGTGAAGCCATTTGACCAAGTTATTTTTCATTTGTTTTTTAGAGTTTTTAAAAGAAAAAACAAGATGAAAACATTTTAAAATGAGCAGATTTGATACCAATTGTTATTGTATGATATCTGAGAAATTATTAGATGATTAACTGATAAGTTAATCAACAAAAAATAGATATTAGATCAGTTGTTTGGGTCATTAAATCAACAAAGATGCCAAACATTGGCTGATTGTAGCTTCTTAAATGTGAGGAATTGCTGTTTTTATCTGTTTTATGTCCTTATAAATTGAATGTTTTTGGGCCTTTGTCCAATGGTCGGACAAAACAAGTTATGTGGTGATGCCAAGTTATGTGCCCTTTGGCTGTAGGAAATTGTGATGTGTATTTTCTGACATTTATACACTAAATGATGAGCCCAGTTGCCTTGAGAAAATGTTGGCATTGTGCACCTCTGCAAATCATGGACATGTTACGTTTGCATGTTTCATATGAATCATATCTCATCTCACTTTTAAAGTGACGTAGTGTACGTGTAGGTTTGTAATGATACATTGATCTGGATGGATATATTGATTCAGTGATCCAATATAGTAAGTCAAGTGAAACCATCTACACAAGTCATCATCTTTGAGAGACACCTTTTACTTTGAAATTCCCTTGGCATGTGCGTGTCACCATTTCCAATCAAGCGCACCTCCTTCCTTCACATTTAAACAGTGCTAGCAGTCTGGTGCCGCGCAGATAACGGTAAGCAGCCAAGAAAAAGACAATGAGGATATTTACTGATATCGTCTCATATCGATCACAAGCGCCTTAATTAAATTGGACCAAAATTGTATTGTAGCAGATTTTGTGATATCAGCAAATATCATATCATTATCCAGGGAATCAATGAAATACTCAACCATAATTAAACTTGTGATTTACACCCCTATATATGAGCTGACTTTGTCATCTTGAGGTGGAGGAGAAGGTGGATGGCGAGACACTGAGGCTGGTCTCCTCAGAAAGTGCAGATCACTGCAGACCAACAAACAACACAACGGGTGTCTTTTTTTAGCGAGTCATCACTGCGTTTTTTGCTGCTTTTTAGCCACCAAACTGAGCTGCTTTTTAGAAGAAAAATAATGTATTCATTTTATTTTTTCACTCTGTTGTCATGTACACACAGGCCTGAAATACACACACATCCACAAATAGGACCTATACAGGCACAAAATGGAGGGATGTGGGGGTGGGGGGGCTGCCTTGGACAGGTGCCCCCCACATTTGGTGCCTTGGTCAGTGGCACCTCAGCGGTGCCAAGGAGCCAACTGGCACCTCCCCAGCTACCAGACCATGCTCCATATTTGGACTTGAAACAGCAGCCCTCTGGTTCCCAACTTAAGTCCCTATCGACTGAGCTACTGGTGGGCCCATTGCTGTGTTTCCAGCCGGGATTATGCCTTTAAAACCTGATATTTTAAGCCAAACCATGATCTTTTCCCAACTGTAACCAAGTGGTGTTTGTGCCTAAAACTAACCACATGTTTGGTTGTTGAAACATAAAGTTTCAGCATATCTGCTACATGAAAACATGCTAATGTAATGTATCTGTGCTTTGCAGAAACATACAATGCCAACATTAATGCTGGTGGTTGAAATTAGTAATCAGTTAAGCAAAAAAAAAATTAAGATCCATCAGAAATGAAAATAAACACTGGCAGCAGCCCTGTTTTTATTTGTCAGACTGATGCAGCAAACCATTTCCCTTCTGCATTGTGTTATTGCACCATTCATACCACTTCAGATCTGTTCTTCCACCCTGCACCTCCCTCACACTCCTCTTTAAAACAGCCCTGGAGGGGATAAGCTGTTTTTTACTGAGTAATTGTGATGTTTTTTTTTTCCCTCGACATGGATGTGACTAGTTTGTCTGTATCAGCAGAGCTATTTTTAAATAAAAAGTCAAGTAATTCCAATCAATCAAGCTGCACCACCCCCTCGCACACGGACCAGCCACGGAGTGATGGAGGATCAGATTATAAAGACGCCGTAGGCCTCTGGGCATGGCGAGGGAAGATCCATGAAGAGAGATGATTAAGGAAGAATGGATGGAAGAATGGGAGATACAGTACTGTGTGTGTGTGTGTGCAGTATGTGTGTGTGTGATGGCAAGTGGCAAAACTGGGCCCTTAGAGGAGGAACCCGGCTGAGCTTCCTCACAAACTAAATGTCTTAAATTCCGCTCTATAAATGCTGTGGGGCAGATTAAAGGGATGATTACACAGGCAGCAGGGCACTCATTAAAATATACCACGGATAACAATGGCAGTGTCACCATCTATACTTCAGCTGCTACATCACCGCCAATTTATGGTTAAATATAGAAAATGTGAACCTGCTGGCGTGTGAAAAATATCCTCAGTTGATGAAACATATTTTTTGATATGACATCACCGGAAGACTGTGTTATTTTCCCTTTCATGCATGAGCTTCCTTGTTGATGTGTGTACGGATGTAAAAACCCTGGTTGGGGGGTTCAAACCCTGATTTCTCCGCTGCGAAAGACAAGCTGAGATTCGGTAAATCTCTCATCATGAGCTCATTAGTCAGTGTCGGAGACGAGAGATCAGAGATGGTTGCACTGGCTCTGTGGGAGCCCCGGAGGTGTATGTGTGTGTTTGTGTATGTGGGTTGCTCCGCTGTCAATCACAGCGACTTCCCTTGTGTTGGTATTCTGTGCGAAGATTTTGTATCTGTTTTCCTCTGAAAGTAACACTTAACTGTAGTTTGATGGATTTGTCACTGTTGCCATGGCACCAAGTGACCAAATGAGGTCAGTCAGGCAGGTTTTAGTCTCTCTACACCTTCATACTGTACCTGTGGTGTTGTAAAAGATGGGAGACAAAATCCATAGTCCTTGTTCTGTGGGGCAGACTGCTCTTCAAAGTTTACCTGATACGAGGCTTCGGCAGTCTGATTTAGTCATAACAAGTGGGTTTCCTCCAAAGTTAGTCTTTTTAGTCCAGTGTTGAAGAGCCATGTTAGAGGACAGTAACACAAAAAGGGAATATTGAATACTTAGACCCCTCTGCCTTTAAAAGATGCCTACTTGATTTGCCGATATTCAGTGCACATACAAGTGTATGATTACTGTTTGAAAACAGCTTTTAACACACAAATCATCTTTTTTTTTTTACAGTGTTTTTGTTTTGCCTTGTCTGTTGGTTCTTCTGTTGGTTTTAACCTTGTTCATGAGTCTATTTGTCATTTAAAGGTCCACTGTGTATGATTCAGGGGGATATATTAGCAGGAATTGAATGTAATTTAATTTGTTTTCTTAAGTATGTAATCATCTGAAAATAGGAATCGTCGAGTTTTCACACCTTAGTTTCAGCCATTTATATCGGGAGTGGGTCCTCACAGGTGTCCGACACATTGCACCACTATGTTTCTGCAGTAGCCCAGATTAGACAAACCAAACACTGACTTTAGACGGGGCCATTTGCATTGTCGTGTTTTTGCATCGGCTACCGCAGTTAGCACCCCTGCCGCAACGAGCTTGACAGCGTTGGAAAAACGCAGAAATTTTAAAATGAAACTGCTTTATGAGGTGTTTTTAATGGTTTAAATCTCTGGGTCTGTTTGTTTGGGAGAGGAAGAAACTTCAGGACATAATTCAGCTCCTTGTAAAAGTCTCCTTAACATCAGGGGCAGTATTCACAAACATTCTGGGAATACTCTCAGAGACCTCCGCCATTTTGAATTTAGGTCAAAACAGGTCGATTGGTGAACGCAGTCTCAGGTGTTGTTGACGGAAGAGGGCTGACCATGGGCTGTACACGTGAACACGGGGTGACCGGGATGTGTGTAGTGCACGAGCTTGGTTGAGAAGAGGAGTTGGTAATCGACTTGTTTTGACTTAAATTCAAAATGGTGGCGACCGGAAAACTACCTCAAGGTACTGTCTTTGTAAACAGTAATTTTTGATAAACTATCTGTGTATCTGTGGGGCTACTTTTAGCCTTGTAAGTGGTTTAATGGCAGCTATTTCGTCTCACCTGGAGACATGTCCTGAGTGCTAGCGGCATTAGCCTTTTTGAGGAATCGGCTAAAAACAGCCTGGTTTAGAATGCATCGCATCAGCGCGGTTTTGTACCCAACACAAGATTCAAACTCGTGATCATGTACAAAATATTCCAAATCCATTTCACACCAGAATTCCCCTTTAAGAGCATCAGAGAAACACTCATCTTTTAACATGACACTGCTTTATTCAGTGTTTCTACCTGTTTTAATCACCTGGTCTGTTTGTCTTGGAGAGGAAGAGACCTCTGTGGATAATTTGGCTCCTGGCAAAAACCTCAACAATGAACACGTTTCAGCTGGTTGCAATCTGTGATCCTCACCGCTAAATCCTACACACTGCTCCTTTATTATTAATGTTGTTTAGCAGGAGTAGAAATAATTGTATTTCATAGGTTTATAGTGCACCTTTTCTAGTCTTACGAAGACTCACATGCTGATACCGATCTGTCCTCTGTCACTCTTTTTCTTCTCCCTCTGATTGTCTGAAGTGCTATATACTGAAATAGCCTCATCAAAATATAATCACTAACAAAGAAGACTCAAAAGAATTGATACAGACACAAAGATGACAAAAGATATTTTGTGCCGCCATCATCAAATGATATTTCTTGCTTTCATTTTAAATCTTTTTACTGATTTATTCCTCCAGTGTCCATTAATGTCTTCAAGACCTTGTCTTTCAACAGACTGTTTTGAAATGTTGTTATTCTGAATATGTAACACCTGACAAGGACTTTGTTATTTTCTAACCCCGAGGTCTAATTGAGAAGTATCTGTTCTTTTAAACAATAAAATGAAACAAATGTATTAAAAATAAATGATAGGAAAAACAAAGAATATTCACACTGTTCCAGGGCATTTTCACACAACTCCCACAACATTATTATATTCAAAAATAATGAAATCATTATAACAACATAAACCTGTCTGCATCTGCATTCACCAAAAAAACAACAAAACACTCAGACAAACAAAAGGCCTAGATGTCACTGCAGTCATGGTCAATCACCAGTTAGTTATGTTTGATTCTTTAGACGTGATTATAATGCATCATGAATACAGTCAGTCCAGACAATGAAGTTTCAAACTTTTGTGTAGTTAGGGAGAAATACTGTACGTGTTAGATAACAGTTTGAACAAACTGCAATACAAATCACTTTTGTACATAAAACCAAAATGGGGCTGATGGGAGCCATGAAAGTATAATTTGACTCAGCAGATGCTCAGGTGGAGGATGGCTTAAGCTGGGTATTGTTTAAAAGAAATTTAGATACCAGTACACTTACAGTGATGTAAACCAACAGAATACTTCTACTTCCTTAAATACCCATAATGTGAAAGGAGTGATGTGCAGTAAAGCCATACCCTCCATCATTTTGGTGGCACCCTGAACTGCCAGCTCTGTCAAATGCACCGCAATTGACCTCACTACGCTACAGATTGTATGCAGTGTTTCACAGAAGCACTCCACTTCAGCATTCTGTGGGGCCGTACACATGCCGCGTCTTTAACCCCCTGGAAGATGTGAGGTCAGGCGCTGGGTGCTACTTTTGTGCCCTTTTTGTTCCAGCTCTCAAGAGCGCGGCAGCAGGTTGCATCTAAGGTTGCTAAGCAACCTTAACAAGCATTGTATCATGCCTATTTACCTGAAATCCTGAGTGCAGAGCTGATTTTCTTCCAGGTGCTGTTTATCAGAACAGATGGAAAGCACTGGCAGCCCTGCACGAAAATGATGAACTACTTCTCCATATTTATAACAGACTGATACTTATGGAAGAGGGGAAAGATATTGGTCGGCTGTACTTGGTTGGCCCTCGTCACATGACATGCGGTGTGCGCTGCTGCATTACAAAAGTTGAACTCGGTTTCTCTCAGGGCGCAGCTGACGCAACGGCGTCACTCTGGTGTTTGAGTGCACCTGTTGAGCATCTACATTGAAAATAATGAATTTGAGGGCGCAAAAAACACGGTCCCTGTGTCCCTTTTCTGAACTTTGTGGGTCAGTGAACGCAGCGCAGGTGGAGCTCCTTGTGAGTTCTTTTTGTCGTCATCAGCAGTTTGTAGAGTTTGAGTCGTGGGGTGGATAATTGATCAGTCGATCCAAACAGAGCTGATCAGCTCAGATTGATGGATGAGAGGATCAGCTGCGTTTTAGACCCAGCGCTATGAACTGTTACCTTCACTGCGCCTGATGTTCTGCTGCTCCAGCTGTGCCCAGTGTGTGCTGCAATGAATAACTGAACAGTATGTATATTCCAATAGCGCTCCTAATGACTGGTCCAGCTCCAAAAATAGAAAATTAATATGTGGCAGCAGATGTTGTAATTGTGGTGGGGAGCCACAAAGACATAAATGTGTTGGTTGTAGCTGCTGTGGTAGCGGGCCAGTCACATGTCACATTACATCAAAGACCGCTTGCGGTGATTGGCATTTTTTCTAGATCTAGATTGAATGCAGGTATTGTTTGACTTGAGAAGTTTTGATACAACTTGATACTGGGTTCTTTTGGTCCATCCATTAAAGGTATTGAGTACCGATACCCAGGCTTAAAGATGAAGCACATGTTGGTCAGAAACCCCTCGGGGAACTTGGCAGCGTCTCTCTGAATCGATAGGCGTAGTCATTGTCATGTTTTCTCTGCCACTAGCAAACTGAAATCATCAGCTGCTGTTTCCTTGTTTCACTTTTATCAGTATGACTCCTTTGATCTTTGTTTTTCCAGATCCATATCTCCGAGGTCAGCTTTTCTCCTTATTATCTCCGTGTCAGCACTTCTCTTGATGTAGTCGAGGAGGCCTGTACGTGTCCTGAGGGCTCTGCCCAACTTTCGAGCCTCACTAGTCAAAGCTAAACACCTGTCACTTCGACGCCCGACTTCCGTCCCCTTGTCACCGACAGCGCAGGGGCTTTTTGATGGGCCTTGTCCCGGCTATTTAGTGTCAAAGTATATGAAATGGAAACGACTTTCCCTTTCCTTTTGCTTTTAATCCAAGAACACACAATGAAGCAGGCAATGTGGTATTTTTTTTTTTCCTGTGTCGAGCTGTGTCAAGCTCACTTTAGGATGTGTTCAGTCCGGATGTCTTGAATTGATTTAAAGATATTTTTGTTGCATGATTTGTTTAGTGGGGTAATCAGGAAACCTCAATTATCTTAAAGAAATTAGCTTTAAGCGAGCAGAAGCAAATTCTCCTCATCAGACTGTTGAGAGCTCGACAGCTGTGCTGCAGTGATTGGTCTGATGACAGTTTCAGCTGTGAGAAATTGCATCATGAAAATAACCACCTTGTATGGTGCATGCTTTAATGCACAAGGGGATATTTGGAGCTATAATCTTCTTATCCCGTGATAACATCCCAGAGCTGGCTACTAAGTTAACGTCTTAATACCATAAGAGGAGATTTGCTCGGCTTGGTTACAGTGACCAGCTTTTAGCTCCAAAACCTCTTTACTCTGGCTACAGAATCTTAAGAGTGAGGAGGGAAAACATTTTGTTTGTGCTAAATATTACTGCATGTCTCCTTAGTATTTGACTTAGTGCAGCAGAAAACCCAGAGCTCGGAGCCAAAATATTGTACTTTGGGTAAATTTGAAAAGACAGAAGCAGGGGATTGTAAAACATGCGAGACCAAATTATTATTATTCAAGAACAAGAGCTTGCTTACATTCAACAAAGAGCAAAAAGGAAACAAACATCATAATATTCTCAAGACTGGAAAACATCCCATAGTCTCCTCGTGATACCAAAACACATGTCATCATCGCAGAGAGCGAGCGGGGTACAGAAAGTGTAATTGTCTCTTTGTTTTCAGAGCTACATCTCCTTTAATGGTGTCCTTAAATTTAGCTTTAAAAAAAAAACACAAAAAAATAAAACGCAGTGTTCTTGTCCCTGCTGCGGTTGCCATAGATACCCAACATGCCCTACAGGACGGAGACACTCACAGAAATATTTAGACTCCAGACTGGTTCCGTAAGAGCAGAATAACAGCTCCATCAAACAAACAGTACACGGATGAAAACACAAAAAGGAACAGTGAAGTACAAGGAGAGCAAACACCTAAACTGACTGAGAGGCCCTCAAACATTAACTACATCATATTTTAGACATTTTTGTCATCCAGAGCAGCTGAAAGTGTTGACAAGTCAGCAGGCCGGAAAAGCTGACGTTAGAGCAAACTGTGTGAAGGAGACGACTTCATGAGACTCAACAAGTGAAACAAATCCCTCCTCCTCCTCCTCCTCCTCCTCCCACCTCTGCTGTGGATACTGTTGTCTTTGTTCATTCTGTCTCATCATTAAAATCCAGCTGAAATCACCTCTTGAACCAAAACCACAATTTTCAGATTTATTGTTAATATATTTTATTATTAAACAAAAGGAAAAGATTATTTAGAGATGCATCAGAAATACCGCGTTACCCTCCCAGCCTCTGAGTGGGCACGCTGGACTGTGTGATTGACAGCTGAGCCGGCAGCAGCACTAAGACACAATGTAAACAAACTTCTGCAAGTAACTGTAGCGTCTGAGCCAAGGAAACACACAAGCAGTGGGGAAATCAATAAAACCCTTACGCCAGAGTAAATATTGGCATTGTAAATGTCTGCAAACCATGGATATGTAACATTTGTACAATATTATGTGGCAGATATGTTGAAACTTTATGTTTATTTGCATTTTAACAACGCTGTGGTTAATGTGTGGCACAAATAACACCTGGTTATGGTTAAGAAAAGATCATGTTTTGGTAAATGGTAAATTGACTGCACTTGTATAGCGCCTTCCAGGTCATCTGACCATCATCAGTCATCTTGGCTCAACACACCTGGTTTGGTGTCACGATCACAGCTGGAAATGCAGCCGATATCTCACTAAAAACTCGAACAGTGGTCTGCATTTTGTCAGCTGGCTCATATTGGTGTCACGCCATCCACCATCTCCTCCATCTCCTCCATCTCCTAATGAGAACATCAGCTCATATACGAATCACTGAATCACATTAGAAATGTTGATGTGATGCGTATAAAATGTACAAATGAAACATAACAGTGGTTTGCAGACTTAATAAGTAATGCATTTTTTTCTGGCAACTGGGCTGAACAACACCTAAATAATCTGTAATTACTTACACTAAGTTATGTTTTAAGTTTTGATTCTGATGTCAATAGGATTTATACAAAAAGAAGATTGTCTTACATAATAATACGGGCACATTAACACTCCTCTTGGTGCATTTACTGTTGCTTCTCTGCTGCTGTTGCTTGCATGTGTGCAGCGATCAGCAGGTCAGAAACCATTTTTTGTTTTAAAACGTGTTATTAAGTAATAGTAAAAAAAAAAATGCTGATGTTGGAAATAAAACATGGCTCTCTCCTACATGATAGTAGTTTTTTTTTCATTTAAGGGTAACCAATTACAAAAAAATACACTATGTATCTGTCTCTCTGCTTGTTTGTATGTTTATGTGTATTTTTTTTTACATTTTCAAAATAAAAATCAAATGTCAAACTATCAGCACCAAAAACTGTGGCCACGACTGTCGTACATATGGAATCCAATCTGACCATAGCTTCATAAATCTCATTTGAAAGCAAAGTGAGAAGGTATTTTTTTCCATTATGTATATTTCATTAACTATATCTATCAGTTCTTCTATGAGTGGGTCAGAAAGCAGCCCACAGTAGTTTATTTTAATTGTCAGAAGTGCTGGTGTCAGTACTGATATTAAAGATTCTGCTTTGCTTTGTATTTTGTTAGCAGTGCTATTAAAGAAAAGAAGGAACATATTGACATTTGTGCTACAGCTGACCAGCTATACGCGCTCTGCCTGCCAATAGGCTTCAGGCAAGCACTTTTCCCCTTGGTGGATATTCGGTTTGTGTTTCATTTAGGAAGCCAAGGTGCAGGAGGAGACATGCTTGTAGATAAGAAGAGGACATTAAAGCTCAAATTGTGTTGTGTGGAAGGCTGCCGCCTGGCTGTTTGTCACTGTCACCCTGTGACAGAGCGGTCATGTTACAGTTTCATGCAAAGAAAGTTAAAGTGATTTGACTATCTGTGTTCACAGAACCTCTCTCTGTACACGGAGACACAATGGCAGTCTGACTAATTCATGTACAGGCAGCAAGCGTGTTATTAAAACCAAAAATATGAAATATGAATCCCTTTCCGGAATTGATTTTTCTTTTTTATTATCAGCATGGTACAATTTTTATATTTCATGTTTAAACAATATCACACGAAAGGGAGTGCTGTTGTTCTGAATATCAGCACCAGTCGAAGGCATGACCTTGACCATGACCATATCTGTAATGCAGATGAGTTAGCAGCTGATCAGACAGTGCGTTGCGTTGTCATGAGCATAACAGGAGATTTGCAGTGAAGTGTCCAGGCATCTTTCTGTCTCTTTGTCCTTTTCTGACAACCATTTATTATTTATCTCAAAATGTTATTTGTGGAAATATGTTCCTCTTTGCGGTGCAAAGTTTGTGGGCTAATTAACAGTTAACGTCATTTACCGCTCAGAACATCTGTAAGGCAGAGTGATACATGCATAGATAAAAGTCCCAGTGCTGTTATACTGTATATCAGCACTCATAGAATTCCTCATGTCCAGTCAAATTGCTTGGCCAGAACGAACTCTATTGTAAGTGCAAATCCTTCTGTTTTTCAGTTTTATCAGTTTTTATTTCAGTTTTAAACTTAGCAAGAAGCGACTTAATCACAAAAGATACAACTCCAAACAAATATTTATACCAAAGAGACAAGAACAAAATTTAGCCACAGTCTTGAATAACTTTGACTGGTCTGAAATTACCTCCTGCACTGACGTTGACAAATGCTGTGATCTCATGTACTCCTCAATCAATGATGTCTTGAAACAGTTTCAGAGAAAGGGAACACATAAAAAAACAGCTTATTTTTTACCCTGGATCAATAGTGAATGTAAACAACTGATGAAGCATAGAGACAAACTCCTTAAAAAGTCTTTACTGTCTGGTTTAACTACTGATAGATTAAATTTTGTCTCGATGAGAAATAAGGTTACGCAGACTTTAAGAATGGCAAAAGCAAACTTCTACATGACTGTTATAGATAGTGCAAAAGGAAATTGTAAACTTATCTGGGATAATATTAAAAAATTGGTTGGTCAACCAAGGGAAAACAGTGGAAAAGAACTTGAACTTAAATTTGATAATGATTTGGTATCTGAGCCTGTTATCCTTGCAACTAAACTAAATGAATATTTTCAAAACACCATAAACGAGATCACACAACATTTTTCAACTCTTCGTGATTCCCATCCAAATTCCTGTGATGACACTTACAATCTAGGTGCAGGCACTTTGTCTCAACCTACACCTGACCCAGTGCTCAATATTAAAAGTGTCTCAGAAATTGATGTATCAAATATCATCGTCAAGTTAAGAAATTCTAAGGCAAGAGATGAATTTGGAATAGATACCAACCTATTGAAGCGCTACAAGTCTTGTCTACTAAATCCTATCACACATTTAATTAATTTATCAATTACACAGGCAGCTGTTCCACAGAAATGGAAGGTGGCCAAAGTAACTCCCATTTATAAATCAGGTGATAAAACAGACCCTGCTAACTATCGGCCCATCAGTATTCTGCCTGTCTTCTCAAAGATTGCAGAAAAATGGGTGGCCAAATCAATTACAGAACACCTTAATTGTGGTCCAGGCCTACACCCCTTGCAGTTCGGGTTTAGGCCCCAGCATTCAACTGAAACAGCTGTCTGTGTTTTTGTTGAAAAGGTTAAGTCATACCTGGACAAAAACAGTTGTGTCGCCGCGGTCTTTATTGATTTCAAACGTGCATTTGACACTGTGAATCATGTAAAGCTCCTTTCGAGACTGTCTGCATTTAATTTTAGCAATCATACAGTTAAATGGGTGAACTCATATCTATTAGACAGAAAGCAGTGTGTACAAGTATATGACTGCAAGTCGCCACATCTTCCTTATACAGTAGGGGTCCCTCAGGGGTCGACTCTGGGCCCCCTATTCTTTTCACTTTATGTTAATGATTTACCAAATGTTTGTAAGAATGTGGACACTATTATGTATGCTGACGACACAGTAATTTTTACACAGGCAAAAAGTGCCCATGAAGCTGCCCATCGACTCTCAACAGCTCTAGATGATCTGCAGAAATGGTTAATTGACTCATGTCTCTGCTTGAATGTTAAAAAAACTGTATCTATGTTCTTTTCTAAATCAACAACAACCTTGGCCCCAGCAAAAGTTTATCTGGGAGGAGAAGCACTACAAAATGTAGAACAGTTTAAGTACCTTGGGGTGCTATTAGATTCAAAACTGTCTTTCAAAAAACATGCTCAAAAAATAGTAAGAAATTTGAATTTTAATATACGTAACTTTAAACATATTAGAGCATCTCTGACTGATAAAGCAGCACTCACATTCTTACACTCTATGATACTATCGCATATCGAGTATTGTATCACCAGTTGGTCCTATGCTAGTATCTCTGTCATTACACCCATCGAATCATGCTACAAAAGGGCTTTGAAAATTCTGGATAAGAAACCTTTCTCATATCATCACTGTCAAATCCTTGATAAATATAGTTTATTAAATTTCTCAAATTTTAAATTATTCAAATCTTCGTGCTTGATCTATAAAGTATTACACGGTTTGGCCCCTCCACCAATGAATGAGTTCATCAAGCAGAAATCTGACAGTGGCTCTACACGAGTGACTCGAGCCACTGTCAGAGGAGATTGCGAACCTTCATTTAGACGAACAGCCTTTTCTCAAAACGTCCTGTCAGTCCAGGGCGCTAAGATCTGGAACAGTATTCCCCTGCCAGTGAGGGAATGTACAAGTCTCCCTACCTTTAAAGAACATTTAAAACTTTGGCTGCGAGACACACAAACATGTGATCACTTGTGATCTATAGGGAAATGTGCAATACTCATCATTTTATTATGTTCACTCTGTCCCAAGCACACTGTCGAAAAGTGCAACAAGGATTGATGCAATAGAAATTGGTGCAATAGAGCTCATTACAATAGGGATTAGTGCAATAGAATTTTGTGCAATAGAAATCAGTGCAATAGAGGCAACATGTGCAATATAATCAATAATATCTAATAAAAAGTGGGGCATTGTGCAATGGGACTCTGTGCAATAGGAGGATGTGCAATATATATAATTTGGGCTCTTTTTCACTGTCTCTTTTCAGCTTCACATGTTTATTGTCTGTGCTCAACTGTCTCTGTATATCTATGTCACTGCTGCTTGTATTCTTCACCTGTATTTAGTCTGTGTACATAGAGTTGCTGTATAGAACGTGTTTTTATGTTTACTATGTTTTGTACCATCAACCTGCCAGGGGGTCTACAGATGGAAATTAGCCCAGGGCTATAATCTGGCATATTTACATTTGTTCAAATGTTCATCAATATGCAATGTTCCCCCCTTTCTCTCTTAAAATATAAATAAAAAATCTGTTTTTAATTCAAGAGTTTGTTCTTTTATTGGCATTCTGTCTTATTTAGTTTAGTTCAGTTTTTTTTTTATCTATGTATAGAAAATACAGGAAAAAAGAAATTAAAAGTTGAAACACTGTGCAGGAGAGGTTAGAAGCCACAAATGGCTTATGAAGATACCTCCTCTATTAAATTAATCAATCATACATAATAAGAAAAAGGAAAAAAGGAAGATTGCGTAATTGAACAAGAGTTCCAGACTAAAAAGTAATACAAAATTGTTAAAGATGTATAATTTACAAAAAAGAAAAACCAGACAAATAAAATTTTATCCACATTTTAAAATTAAAAATTTAAAAATGATTTTTTTCCACAGTGGTGCAGTGTACAAACAAATTTATGAGAAAAGTTGTATAAAATTCTTTCAACATTTTAAACAATACCCCTCTTTTTTCATTTCTTAGCATCAAACAGTGTTGCTTCAAGGTAACTCACCCCAAAGTGGTTTAGATAGTTTCAGCTAAGACACTTTTACACACTATAAATTGTATCAGCGTTTACAGAAATGTAATGGAGGGAATCCTTTGTATGTGAAATGGAAACGGAAAGCAGAACTGAATGTCAATCTGTCGGCAGATGAAGCACGCAGCAAACCTCCATCAGCTCTAAAAGATGGAGAGAATTTGACTGGAAGAATGGAATTAGATTTTTTATTACACCATAAACAAAATACAAACAATCAGGTAAACAACAGCACTGCTGGAGACTCTGTGGGCAGGTGAATGCCGATCACTCACATATATTTTGGTCATGTATAAAACTACAAACATGCTGGGACGGGATTATTCTGGTTCTTGAGCGAGTTTGAGGTTACAAGATTCAAAGGGACTCACGGATTGTGTTGTTGGGATTAACACCTGAGGACATTATTCACAAGAAGGACACTTATCTGTTCAAGATCTTTATACTGGCATGCAAAAAGGCCATCCCTAGGAACTGTCCAACACGAGGACAGTGGATGGACATTGCAGAGGAACTATATTCAATGGAAAAACTGGACTAAAGCAAGGAGTCTTGCAGCGCTGGGATAAATGGACAGACTATAAGACAAATGAGGTGTTATTCAGTCAGCTGTCTGAAGACATCATAATGCATATCATATCTTTTTTTTTTTTTTTTTTTTTTTTTATATCATACTTTTTATTATTGTTTCCTTTTAGGGCAGATACAGATCAACTCGATTGGCTATAAGCATTGTGCATTTCTCAAATTGTAACAAAAGGATGTGATAAAATGCCAGGAGAAAGAAAAAATAAAAACAGACATAAAAAGGACAAATGCAGATAAACCAAAAACAATAAATTAAACGAGTGGATAATAGTAATAATAATAGCAACAATAATGGTGATAGTAGTAATCATAGTCAAAAAAAAAAAAAAAAAAAAAAAAACAGGTAAAATTTAACCAAAGAAAAGAGATGTACACATAAATAAATAGATGAATATAATAAAATAAAATAAAAAAATAGTAATGATAGCAATAATAATGAATATAATGAATATAAAAAGGGGGAAAAAAACCAAAACAAAACAAAACCAAAAACTCAGGAGGTCTATGTGAGTTATATGCAGAATGCAACATAGATAAAAGGATACAATGTTTAACAATAAACCCCAACCCACCCACACCCTCCCACACCCTAACCTGAGTCACTTCCATCTGTCTGAACTATTGGGCTCCAACTTAATACGATAGCTCTGAGAAAAAAGAAGAAAAAATTGTATGAAATGAAATAAATTTAGCTAAGCGCTAATTTATATTAGTTTCCCTGGAATGTGTCAGGAATGGCTCCCAGATTTCTGAGAAAGTATCCAAGTTGTTGTTTATCTTGTATATGAGACGCTCATAAGAAGCTGTTTCTGCCATAGTGTTGAGCCATTCTTGGTAAGTTGGAGGTTCATTATCTTTCCAATGTCTCAGTATCACCCTTTTAGCGGTAGTAATGGCAACTTCTAGCCACTTCAAATGTTTGACCCTAACATCTTTGATATTTTTGGTGATATTCAGGAGGCATAAACTAGCATTAATGGTTATCGAAGTTCCGAGGCTGCTGCTGATTTTCTCCATAATCTTTTGCCAAAAGGCAGTCAGCGAGGAGCAGCTAAAAAACATGTGCACTATGTCGCCTAGACTGGAGTTACATCTCCAGCAAGCCCCTGATGGTATCAGGGCCATCGCTTTTAACTTTGCTGGGGTAAAATAGATCCTATTAAAGATTTTATATTGAGTCAGTTTCGATCTGGCATCTCTCATAGGGAGGAGCATCTTTTCAACTAGTGTGTCCCAGTCATTATCGTTAAAGGTAGTCCCTAGATCTCTTTCCCACGCTGCTTTTAATCCTCTGGTGTTTAAACTGTACTTGCCAATCAGGTATGTGTACATTAAGCTTGCTTTGCGTGGTAGGACACTATGTTTTGCTAACTGTTCATCTATATCTGAGTGTAAGGGGGGTTTTGACTCACATTTACTGATTTTGAATAAGCAGTCTCTGAGTTGGAAATATCTCCACCAATCATTCCTCTGTAGATTAAATTGTTCCCTCAGAGTCACAAAAGATTTTAGGGCGTGTCCTTCGTAGAGGCATCCAATGCTGGTAACGCCCCCGTTGTGCCAATCTTTCCAGTAAAACGACTTCCCTTCTATCCTCAATAGAGGGTTGTTCCAGGGGGATGCTGATTTACATAGGAAGGCAGAGGATTTCTCTCTTTTATGTACTTTATGCCATATGGTTTTGGTGTGTAGCATAATCGGGTTGTCTGTCTGACAATTCTGGCTCAGGTAATCGGCAGCATCAAACGGTTTATTCAACTCCTCCTCTATCTGAACCCACAGTGGTCTGTTGTTACTTTCCAGCCTGAGTGAGCATATTTGAGTCATTAGAAATGCTTCTTGATAGAATTGCATGTTGGGGAGCTTAAGGCCCCCCATACTTGCTGTGACCTGTAGTCTGGCAAGTCTCATTCTAGCTCTTTTCCCTGACCATATAAATTCTGAGAACATCTTGTCAATAGACTTAAAAATTTCTGAAGGTATGTTCAGAGGAAGCATGGATAAAGGGTAGATTAGTTTGGGAGCGACCACCATTTTTATAACTTGGACCCGGCCCCACAAGGAGATTAAAAGTTTATCCCAGCCCTTAAAGAGGAGTTGAATCTTCTGTAGCAAAGGTTCAAAATTATCCTTTATCATGTTGGCCAGTCCAGGGTTAAGTATAATGCCCAAATATTTCATATTTTTGTGGATCCATTGAAATCTCCATTCCCGAAAATCTTTTTTTTGACAGTGTTTAGATAAAGGCATTACTTCTGATTTACTCCAGTTTACTTTGTATCCCGAAATTTCTGAGAATTTATTGACAATATCGAGTAGCGGAGGGACAGATTCTTGGGGATGTGATATTAGGACTAATATGTCATCAGCAAAAATTAGGAGTTTGTGCTCCTGATATCCCAATCTCACTCCTTTTATGGCCTCATGACTTCTAATTGTCTCCGCCAGTGGTTCAAGGGCTATGATAAATAGTAGTGGGGAGAGGGGGCAGCCCTGTTTAGTCCCCCTGCTGACCTGAAAAGGGGCTGATCTCAAACCGTTAGTAGTCACCATTGACTTGGGATGTTTATATAAGAGTTTGATAATGTTCCGGAACCAGGTACCAAAGCCAAATGTTTTAAGGGTGTGATTCAAATAGTCCCAGCCGACTCGGTCGAACGCCTTTTCGGCGTCAAGGGACAGGGCTGCTACCGAGACTGGAAGGTTTTTGGCCTTCCACATTGTATGCATAAGGCGTCTAAGGTTATCGGATGATCTGCGACCTTTTACGAATCCTACTTGGTCCGGGTTGATGATGGATTTTATAATGCAGTTAACTCTTGTTGCTAATAGTTTTGTAAGCAATTTTCCGTCACAGCATAAAAGTGAAATGGGCCGGTAGCTCCCACATTCCTGTGGGTCTTTCCCCTTTTTCAGAATTACTGAAATGACCGCCTCAGTCATTGAAGGTGGGAGCTCATTCCCCTCAATGGCAGCTGTAAAGGTCTTAAGTAGTTCAGGGGCGAGTTGTTCAGCAAAAGTTTTATAAAATTCACAGGGAATTCCGTCAATACCGGGAGATTTGCCGTTTGGTAACATCTTAATTGTGTCCTGTATTTCCTTAACTGTTATTGATCGGTCTAGCCATTGCATGTCCTCTTCAGAAATAGTAGGTAAATTTAAGTGCTCAAAGAAAGCTTTTGTTTTGTCCATATCTAGTTCTCCATCTGAGGAGTATAATTCTTCGTAGAAGTTTTTAAAGGTTAGGTTGATCTCCCTCTGGGAGGTGACAAGTCTGCCCTTTTTGTCTTTCACCCCTGCAATCTGGTGAGAGGCTTCTCTGGCTTTAAGCTGGCTAGCCAAGAGTTTCCCAGCTTTATCCCCTGACTCGTACCATTTCTGCTTAAGTCTAAAAAGAGAGTATTCAGCCTTTTTAGAAAATATTTTATTGAGCTCGTATTTAGCTCTGACTAGATCTGATAGGCATGAGTCGGTGGGTTTAGTCCAAAATTGTTTCTCCAATCTTTTGATTTTTTCCTCATATCTCAGGATATTTTCCTGATCAAGCTTCTTTGAAATGCTAGATTTCTGAATCAGAACTCCCCTCATATAAGCTTTGAAGGCATCCCAGACATAAATTTGTTTAGTGCTGTCTTTATTAATCTCGAAAAACATATTAATATGATTTTTTAGGTCCTCACATGTCAACTTGTCGTGAAGGATGCTAGTGTTCATTCGCCATGTTTTGGTTCTTTCTATTTTGCTTCCTATTGTGATCACAATGTCCACAGGGGCATGATCAGAGATAGCTATTGCTCCTATGCTACAGGCCTCCGTGTTTGTGATTAAAGAATGTGAGATTAGGAAATAATCAATGCGGGAATGGACAGAATGTCTGTTGGAGAAAAACGTATAATCACGAGTGGTTGGGTTAAGTAACCTCCATATGTCATGCAAGCCGTTTTGTCTACAAAGGGAGTTGATTGCATTCACAGTTTTGGAGGGCCTAGATGATCCGGGTTTGGATTTATCTAAGAAAGCATCAAGAGGTTGGTTAAAATCGCCTCCTAGTATGACTGGGAAATCTCCAAAATCCAGGAGAATTTTTTTGATGTTGAGAAAGAAGTCTGGGTCGTCTTCATTTGGGGCGTAAATATTCCCTAATATCACCATTTGGCCAGAGAGATTAACCAGGAGCACAAGAATGCGACCCGTGCTGTCTCTGAACTCTCTGTCTACCCTTACATCTAAACTTTTGGAAAATAATATAGACACCCCCCTCTGTTTTTTGTTATAGCAATTATGATAAGAACAGCTTATCCATCTACCACATACTCTAGCAGCATCTTTCTCTAGCAAATGAGTCTCTTGAAGCATAATCACGTCTGACTGTTTTTGCTTTAAGTAGTCTAGTGTCTTGCGTCTCTTTTTATAAGACCCTAGCCCGTTCACATTCCAGGAAGTAACCTTTATTATCTTATTATCCATATGATGTGTAGGTAATGTGTAGCCTGCAGTTAATGTGCACAAAGCTATGTAAAAAAAAACTAGAATGCAGATCGTAGCCCGAGAACACCCGACAGATGGCCCCCTCCCCAACAAACTCCATAGAACATGACATCCCTCCTCCCCAGAATCCCCCCACATAACATTGGGCCGGAAGCTCCAAAACCCCCCATAATTCCTTCATCCGTGTGAAGTGGCTTGCGGTCCATTGGGAGCTACCACTCCGATAGTGATAATATAATAAACATTAATCCAGTCAGAAATGAGAGCGACAACAACGAAAAAACTATGTTGGTCACAAAAAAGAGTGTTGTTATTGAGATAGTGCTATAGCTGCGCCCCAATTAAGCTAGTAAATAAAATAGGACAGAGAAATGGCATAAATAAATAACATAAATCAAGCATTAAGGCCCTAGGTAGAAAAGGAAAAAATAAAAAATAAAAAATAAAAATAAATTCTCTATACCTAAAACAAGAGGGCATCACAGAACATTGCAACTGATTAGGTGCCAAGATGTGGCTGTATATTAATTTTTAGATCCAAAAGAAAGGTAAAGAAAAATCAATCAACCTATAGACCAGTCTTCAAAAAGCATCTCAGCTTTTGTTATTATAACAAAAGCAGTTATGAGGTATTAAATCAAATAAAGTGGATCATGTAATCCCGCTCCCCTCGAAAAAGGAGAGAGAGGGGTAATTATAAACAAGGGCAGCGTGCGTCCCGACGCGCTGAGTATAAGGCACTAAATCCTCAGCAGATAGCATCCTAAATGGATGTTTTGAGGAGAAATAGTAATAAAGAACAGAATGGGAGACTGGTCGATCCGCAGGCCAAAGTGGCTCGCGTCATACATTGAATGTTCTTCAGAGAAAAGGCCCACCTGAGATATTTTCCCCCTTTTTTTCTTTACTCAAACTCCTCCCTTCTCATTTTACAATAGGAAAAGAGAACGGTCATTCTGCTTAACAGGCAATGTGTATCACGTAATCGTTGCTTTAAATATCTCTTGAATATTTTTGTCGAGTTGAGATATGAATCTACAATCACAGTCAGCCCTAATACTCCCCTTTATGTGTACGCATAGTCTCAGATACTCACACCCATAATAGAACTTAGAGTCCTGCAGACTGTCCTCATCATTCTCATGGTTTATTCCACTTCCTCAGCTGGGTGCTGCGCTGAAACGTAGCGTCTCGCCTCCTCTGCGTCCTCGAACCGGCGCCGCGCTCCGTTAACAGTCACCCAAAATGTAGCGGGATACTGCAGGGAGTAACGCCATCCCTTCTTCATGCAGATGTGGCGGACTTCGGTGAACTTATTCCTCTTCTCCTGCACCTCTCTGGAAAAGTCTGGGAAAATTTCCACCTTGGACCCGTTCCAGGTGAATGATCCAGCCTCGCGCGCCCTGGTGCGCACTCTCTCCCGGTCAGTATAGCGCAGAAATTTCACCAGTATGTGTCGGGGCCGCTGTGTGGAGATTCCCTTGGCTTGCTGGGTCATCGGCGTCCTATGGGCTCTCTCGATTTCCAGTCCCTGTGCCACCTCTGGCGTCTCCTTGAAAAGTTCACACAACATTTTGTTAACTATGTCTGCCACATTCGACCCTTTTTCCGACTCTTCTGGGATTCCCTTGATTCGGATTGAATTCCTCCTGCTGTAGTTTTCTTGGTATTGTAGTCTTTCACCGAGCCTCGAAATCGTGCCTGTCATGTTGACCACTGTGCTGTTCAGCTTAGCGTTGTCGTCTTCCAGCTGGGAGATTCGCCGTTCGGCCTCCCCGGTTCTGTTGTTCAGCGCGACCACGTCGGCTCTGACTGAGTCAACCAAGCCCTTTATGGCCGCCACTTCCCCGATGACCTTGTCCATTTTCATTTCAAGGTTTTGGTTCATGTTGCGAATTTCTCGTAGGACCTGGCTGTCCTCGTCAGCGCCGCGCCGAGGGCTAGTAGCCGCTGTAGCCGGGTTAGCTTGTTCGGGTGGGCTCGACATTTTGGTCTTAGCTGTGGATTTTGAGGGTCGTTGTTGGTTTCTCAGTCGCCTGCTCATGTGTTCTTAGCTCCCACGGTATATTTCAGCGTTCGAAGAAAATATGCTGACTGGAAATGCTAATGTTTTAACCTCTTGGAGCGGCAGCCTCGTGAAAAGCTGCTACCTGCACTGCATCGTCACCGGAAGTCCCTGCATATCATATCTTTAAACCAATACGTTATTTTTCATACATAAATGCTATAAACAGATTTTTTTATTAGCTATTATTCCTACCAGCCCCACTCTCTGACAGAATCAGGGATGAATTCAGTCGACTCTGACTTTCATCATAATTCCAGCAGCTCTCTCCTCGTGTACGTCACCGAGGCAGCGGCAGTAGCAGTGGCGGTGTTGTGTCAGGCTATCTGTCTCTTCCAGACAGACTAGCCATGCATGCGGCTCAGAATAGAGCAGCTGGGCTGGCTCTTAGACTGGGCCAGTGAGTGCTGTCTGTGGTCAAAGAAGAGCAGGCAGAGATATACCCTGTTAAGCTGAAGCCAGACACGGCCCTGCTGAGAGCCTGTATCAGCTATTCAGCAAAGCCGGGGCTGTGAGCGGTGGAGAGGCAGCGGAGTAATGGGAGACAGATAGAGACAGCCACCGGATAGACAAAGTGGATGGAGGACATGACTGGCGGCTCTGCTAGTTAGTTGGATAATCACATAAACAAGAGGAGTTTAGAGAAAAATGTGCACACACTCTCACCACATACTTAGTTTAATCAAAAATACATTTTCTCTCAGACACGCATCGACACACACTCATTGTACACCCACTGTGTATCTTGCTGCGCGTCTCTGCGGAGGCACAGGTTTGAGTTTGAATCTCCGCTGGAGTCTGGACATGCTCGCCGCACCAGAGCGCAGGGCCACAGGTGTCCTGACAGCCACACTGGCTGATCGATCAATTAGGGGAATAAATAAACTCTGTCCCAGCTTGTTCACTCTGTGATCGATTCTCTGCGTGCGACCGATACTTAGAAGAGATTATTGGCTGATTATTTGAGGAGCCACAAACTTATGTTCCACAAATCTTGTAAAAGCCAGCTCTTTATCCAAAATAACATGTAGACGAAGTGAGGATATCGATCGCAGGGCTGTAATTCAGTCTGACAGAGTTATTAAAGTGGAGTTATGATGGAGCTGACAGCGAACGGAGGAATCTTCGGCACTTCTCTTTGATCTGAGGATCTTTATTCTCCTTGCGTCTCTCTTCCTCACATCCAATGACTTTTGCACTCTCCATCTTTCCTTTTCCTTCCTTATCTGTCACATCTATTCCTGTTTATCGTCGTCTCTTTGTTTCAATTTGGTTACTCAACATAACTGGAACCGAAAAGCTTTCCAATGTTTTCTCCAACAACGTTTGAAAACCTCAAATAGAAGCTTATCTGTGTGAAAGAGCCACCCCAATCTGTCTTTGTCACCGTGAAAGGGACGGGGAGACTTTAAAAACTTTTTCAATTACAGAATTGATTGGTGCTACCTATTTGATTCAAAATGCTCAATGATTCGCTAATTGCCTCCGAACTGATGTGGCTTTGTTTGTCCTATCTTTATGTATGAGGCACCGTTCTGGACAAAAGTCAAGCCTATTATGCGTGGGAGCGATGTGAAGTGGAAGCAGCATGTGTGGGGGTGAAGTGTGTGTAGAAAAAGCTTCTGCAAACAAATGAAAGAATCTGTTTTGTACAGTATTTGTTCAATGGCTGTGGATGAGTGAGTGCACACACAATTAGACATGAAGCCTCACACAGGAGGAGTTAAATGCTCACAAATAGCTGGGTAAAGAAATCTGTGTACCCATTGCACTTCTTCCTCCCTTAGTGCTGATCCCAAAACTCAGGTGTCTTATACGCTGATCCAAAACCAGTTGTTTTTTCTTTTTCAATTTAAAATCTGTTTGCCTCATTGTGTGGTACTGGTACAGATCACTTTTTAAACTACTAAGGAAACATTTCTGCAATTTCCTGAAGTTCAATGGATACTTTTTTATATTATCAACCAAAACTTGATTAAAGGAAAGGGAAACTTCAGTATGTCTTTAACCTGGACTCTATTTTCCCATGTTTTTGTGTCTAAGTGACGAATAGGAACAAGATTGTTTCAAATTGGTCCACTATTGAACAAGAGCGCTGCAGCCGGCAGCCTCGAAACAGGCTCCAATGTAATCTTCAGGGCAATATCGCACTGTCAATTTACGTCCACTAAAAGTGCTTGTTTTTACCACCAGGAGGCTCAGATTGTTATTTTAAGTGTCTGACAGAGAAATAAAATGTTTTTCTGTACCTTTCACTTGTTAAAGTGTCTAACCAAATCTCATTTAAGGAGAAGTCTCATTCTGAGGACCCACAACACAAGTTAAGTTGTTGCAGGAAGACTGGATAAAGGGAAAGGTAAAGAAAAACATTCAACAATCTGAGCTTGTCAGTTGCAAAAACAAACACTTTTATTGGACGTAAATTAACGATTGGCTTGTACATTGACAGTGTGCTTTAAATTGCCCTTAAGATTACATCGAAGCCCTTGTTGCAGCTGCTTGCTGCAGCGTGCTCACTCAATACTAGACCAATTTAAAAAAAATATTGTTCCTATTAGTCACTTAGACACAAATACATGGGAAAATAGGGTCCAGGTTGCAAAATACATAAGTTCTCCTTTAAGGAAAGATTGTGCTTGTGGTTAAAAAACAACAAACACAGTGTGAGACAGGATGAGGTTTGGGATTTTGGTTAAGTTTGTTTGTCAGAATGTGTGAAATGCTTTGAATGTCCTGGTCAGGCAGGCAAAACTGCGAAAGCAGATGAGATTCTGCTGGCTTATAGTGTTGTCATGATACTTCATTGTATGACTTCAATACAGTGTCGATGTAACAAGGCTATAACATGACAACGACAACTTTTCCTTTCTTGGTTAGTAGCAGAGAGCAGCAGAATGACTGTAGTGAACATTAACAATAAGAGAGAACCAGAAAGCAGAGCTGGTACCAGGGTGGGCGATATGGCCCTAAAATAATATTGCAATATTTTAGGGTATTTTTTGCGATAATGATATTCTTGACCATATGACAGATTAGTAAAAAAAAAGTATTATTAATTCAACAGTTTGCCTGGAAATATTCAGTAAACACTAAACAAAAATAATCTCTCATTTCTTTAGTTTGTGAACAACAACAGTAACTCAGAGTGAGATTCAGATTCTGTATACAATATTAATAGTTCAACAAAATAAAATCTACCACAAATTACACATTTAAACAGCTCCAAATACAAACAATGTTTTTTTTTCCACCTGGACCTTTACGCTAGCGCACATTCACATAAATATAGTTTTCTGTCGAGTCACAAGTGTCATGTAGGTTTACATTACCAAACATTTATGACAAAATCACTTGACAATGCCGACTCCTGTGTGTGCATGGTGAAAGAGGAGAGGGAGAGACGCTGTGCTGCTGCCAGAGGAGCCGCTGAATGAGTTCCGTCAGAGCAGTCAGTCGCTAAAAGAGTCTGAGAAGTGCGGGGCTGTTCATAAAACATTCAGGACGCCACAGTTTATTCCACACTACTGAAGCTGCTCCTCTTTTTGGAACCACCACGGAGTCAGTAGTAGTTTCATTTTCAGCCATGCTTGTTGTTGCCGTGTCACAATAGGAATTTTTCATATTGTATTAAAAATAATACCAGTATTATCATGAATGAGATGATGCGGCACACCCCTAGTTGATACTGTGGAAAGTACTTAAACCGTTTCACATATTCAGGATCAATATATAATGATAAATGGATATTTTGACAGCACTACAGCTCATGAGGCGACTTCTCTTATGAAAGGATTCGTACTAAGAAGAATAGTCGGACATTTTGGAACAAACATTTCTTCATTTCCTCTCCCACACTTAGATGAGAAGATTGTTACCACTCTCATGTGTGGACAGCAGTGTCAATCTTCTCATCCAACTGATGAAAATCTAGCAAGAATATTTCCTAAAACATGAATATGTCTCTTTAAGTAGGTTCACCAGTTGCATGCAGCTAACTGTTTTTTATAATGACTCCAGGGCTGGTCTGCTATTCAAGAAATGCCTGTGGTGAAAAAGACCCCTTGTTACTGACTTGTCACATCTGAATTGATAAAGCCGGGGTTCCTTTCAAAGTGTGACTGTACCACTTCATGCTTTAAATGTGAACACTCCACAGGACTGAGAAAGGAGCTGTTTTTGCTGTATTTTGGCTCATTGGTGAGGCCAAGTTGAGTGCCCCCCTACCTACAGATCAAATGGGGTCTGCCACAGTTTATCGCTCCTGACTCTACTCAAGTGGAGTCTCTTTATACAGCTTTTCATTACGTTAACAGAAATAGGACCGAGCTCTCTCTCTACCGTAACCTTGACCACACTGACCAGTCACATTGGAAACAGGCGCTCTCCTTTTTTTAGGCATGTTTGTTATTACTTTGGAGGCTGACACACTCAAGTGAAAAACATCGGAGCTTTGGTGATTGTCTCTCTTTGGGGCAGACAGCAGACTAATTGGTCCCATCTCCTCTTGAGTAGATGTTCCAGGAGACGGGCATAATCTCATTAGGCAGAGGCGAGCAGTGACTGCCGGGCTGTGTGGGGAGAAAAAGGAAGTCCCCGTGTCCGTGTTGAGCTGGCCAGAGGCAAAAATCCTCCTATGGATACCGCCGGGCATATGGAAACCATGTCAGCTAGGAATTGTCAGGCTGACAGCTCAGTGTGTGTGTGTGTGTGTGTGTGTGTGTGTCCATTCATGGGAAGAACCAGAAATGGATGTTGTTCTTCTTTTCAGGCTAAAGCATCTCCTTATGATAAACACAGGTGCAGCTGAGGCCTGCTGTTGCCACAGTGACTTTAACTTTTCTATCAACTATAAGGGACTGTTCGTTATTTATGAGAGGGGAGGGGGTGGTGCGAAAAGGGGAAAGCATTTCAAATCATTTTTTAAGAGCACTGGGGAGGAAATGTGTTTTTTATTTTGGGTTAGGGGAGGGTCATACAACTGTAAATGGTTTTATTTTGTATTTATTTCAAACACCGTATGAACCTGCAGGCGGGTTTGAAAGGCATGTTTTCTTTAAAAATTGCCAAAGTCACACCATTTATCATAACCAGAAACTGTAAAAACCCAAAAAAAAAGTCAGATTTTCCAACAGTCTTTGAACATCTTAGGCACAACGACTGCTTCCATCGGGAAACATATCCAGATCTGAGCTTAAAATACCTGACAACTTCAATTAAAACCCTAGTCCCAATTTAACACCCAGTCCCTTTTACTAGCCTGGTGTGGCTACACATTTTGACAAATAAAGACCTGTCTCAATTAGATGCCTGGTCTCAAATTATGTATCCACTCCTGTCCCATATAGACGCCTATCCCAGATATAAGCCCATTGATTTCAGTGATTTAAGCAAATAATAACCTGCGCTACTAATTGAAGTTTTACGATAGTATTATTTCATCAAAATCACTTTATTCTATGTCTCATCAAAAGTTTTGCCAAAAATAAATTGTTCACTCTGACCACATCCTGTAAGAAACATTGAAGTCTGTGCTCCTTCATGATAATAGTAAAAAAAATATGGCTTTTATCAACTCCAGGATTTTATTTCCAACTTATGACTTTCAAATTTTAAACATCAAAGATTGCGTTTTTACAGTTTAACGGTCTATTAACGGCGGCAGTGCCAAGTTACTGATATTATTATTATGGCCGGCTGCCGCTGCCCCTGTTGTGTACAGTTTATCTCGGGAAAACCATGTATGTGTGCATGTGTGTGTGTGTGTGTGATGTGTAGGCCTATTAGATGTTGTTGGTTTTGTGTGGTTGGACGGTTGGCTGTCATATACCCACATTCCGTTGAAGTACACACACAGCTTGTGTGATGATGCGATTTGTAAGGGGGATTTGCATTTTGCTTAAAATACCAACTGTTTGTTTTGGTGATAACTCTCATTCCCATGCTGTTGGCTCGTTGCATTAGCTTTAATACCTAAAAGAATATATTGGTTATTTATGGTGGAAGGAGGCTCATGCATTTTCCCCCAGTCACTCATGCAAGTTCAGGGAAATATATTTTTAGCTTCAGGTAGGGGCAAAATTTAAAACAAAGAAAATGAGAAGAACAAAGTCACACCCCAGCCACCCCCTTCCTTGACAAGTTAAGAACAGTCCCTAAGTGTTTCCCTCTTCAGTGAAACTACAGGTGCCAGGAGGTTCAGTAAAGCACAATATGTCTGACAAATTATTTGTGAATAGGCTAGCCTCACAGCTTCACCAAATTTCTCCCCACCATAATTGTACTTGAGAAACAACCTGCTAAAAGACCTGTTTATTTGGCAACATTCTAGCTGGAACATTTCATTAGAGTTCAGATGTGACAGCCTATTCTGGTCAGCAAGTTTAATTAAGCCAAAGACTGTTTTTGTAGGAGGAAATAAAAAAGCATTTAAATTCGGGACTCACTGCAAACGTCTGAATCAAACGCTGTGATGTGAATACAGAAAGATCACAGTATGCGCCGTCACTAGCAGCACGCAGAATGACAAGTAAAGTTGACACCGCTCGTTTCTCATGCGTTTTAGAGTCATTCTGGACATGCATTATGTCCATACAGATTATATGCTGCCGTGTACGTCTTCGCTGTTTCCTCTACGTGTTTGCGCAGGAGATAAAGCAGAAATAGACTTGAGTGGCAAATACTTTTCACCATTGAGACATCACTGAGAAAAGACCCCTCTGACAAAACAGTTCCTCAGTGTACAGTGAAGAGATACGGGGAAGCTGTTTCACTGAGCCCAGAAACTGCTTTGCACAAATCCCTTTTCCTAAGTACTTTATTTCCCCTAAAATGTGAAGTGTATTCACTGTTGGTTCTACCTCTACAAACACGCTCTTGGTTTTTCCATCAATTATTAATAAATGTGTTTTGCAAAGAGCATACTCCTCAATTTTCAGCCTCCAGTCCTGTCGCCACCAATCACTTAGAGATATAGTGTGATCTCCCATTCTTATTTCTAATAAAGCTCCTCTGCATCCCCTGCCCTTACATCTAAAGTTATTGCGATGTCAGGGAAAGCAAACCATCATCATCACTAATCATTCTCTCAGCCAGCAGGTCTGACTAAGTACTCGGTTGAAGCTATTAAGGTACTTGTCAACAGCACTTTCTAGAGTGTGCTGCCTTTGGCTTTCAATCTAATCAGTCCTGATAAGAGCCTGCTGACACCACGCAGGATATCTCCTCTTCACCTCCAGCTCATCATACGAGGGCATTAAATGTCTGTTTATCATCACCTACCCGCACGATTAGGCATGACTCCAGTTTTCTTTTTCATCTCATTTTTAATTGATTGGGCTCTTATAGAAGGAGGTGTTAATAACCTGCTACCTGTGTTGCTCGGGCGATGAAGAGCTGTGGCTTCATTATAGCAAGCAAAGGACTTCACCAGTGACTTATCTACCTCATTAGACTTCTATCCATCTGACAACAAGGATGGACAGATGCTGTCTGCTCTATTTCAGCTGAGATGAAACGGCAACTATCATCAGATTACAAACAGGATTTCCTGCAGTCCCTCTCTCCTGGCCTTCTCACGGAGCTCCTGCCAAAGCGATGGCACCTTAATGCCTCTTATCAATCTCATAGCAAAAGATACTCGAGTTCACAGTCAGGTTCTTCTGCAGTGCCTTTCCCTCTTTGACACCCTGACTTTCTCTTAATCCTTCCAAAATCTTTGCATCAGAATACATTCAAGCGATCACACTGACTCCAAGGAGCCTGTGGAATTTAATTTTATGTGCAGTGTGAGCTTTTCCAAGTTATTTTAGTCGTATGTGTTTCAGTCTGTTATTTGCTTGCCTACTAAATACCAGCAGTTAACATGTTACAGCCAAGTTGTGAAATACAACAATTTGCTGGCTTAATCTGGCAATAGACGCGGCTGGATAGCCATGGATGAACGCAGTTCGGGTGGAAAAAGAGAAACAAAACACTTTGGGGTAATATTCATGAAACAGAGCAGAGTGCAAGACTGCGTGTTGCCAATGGTAACTGGCAGAGACCACTCAGCCTATTAGAGAAGGTACACTAAAATGCCAACAATGCTTTCTACAAGATTTCAGTACTTATAATAATACACAAGGACGTTAACTGCTCTGCAAAGTCATATTTTACTGCCTTGTGTTTTTTTTAGTGACACAAAAAACAACCTTTGAATAAGGTTTGAATAAGACATGGCTTGCAGAGGAGTTCTTTAGTCTTCTCTATCAATTAGAGATACACTTTATGTATTCAGTAACAAAATCTTGCTCACTGAATACAATTCTAAAGCTCAGATGTGCAGTGCTTAACATTCATATTTAAAAGTTCTTTATGCAACATTGAGAGCATTAATGTAGCAGCAAACCACTGTTTGCTATGTAAAGGTATAATAAGTAAGTAGTAGCGTTCTGAGCAGAGAAAGAAGTCACACTACCTCTCTGTGTGTGTTGTAATCCGAGTTTCTCTGTAATTTGTTGTGGTAAGCCAGTCCAGCTGGGTGTGAATGAGTGCATGTGTGTATCCCACTGGCTAGCTCATCCCTGGCAGTTACCATCAATATCAGGACGGCGTCATCGCAGAAGCATATCGCCCACCCTCCGGTTTCTCACAGTTAACACTGTTAGCTCTGTCAGCACAGCAGCTGCTGTTTAGCACACCAGTAGCTGCACCAGTATTGCTGCCCTACAATAATAGTCCAAAAGAAATGAAGCATACACCTTAAAAACATAAAAACACAAACTACACATAACAGTATTGCACATGACACCAGCACAGCAGAGCACCATAAGCAAAACGCAACCCCTAAAGCATCTAGCAACATTATTTAAATTCTCAATTGAGGTTGTCACAAATGCATTTGAGGTTGGATGCCAACGTGACTCACTACAACCTCTTGAGGTAGAAGTTGTATTATAAGACAGGACAGGCTGCGGCTGGCTGGATAGCATGCTAATTTTAGACACATCAGAACTGTTACTTCTTCACGTTCTGCTGATAATATTATGTTTTGTAGGATTTAGCGGCGTCTTCTCCTGAGTGCCAAGAGTTTAGGAGAGCTATGGTGGCCAACATGAAGATGTAAATGGCCCGATCTAGAGCCAGTGTTTGGTTTATCTGTTTTAGGTTCCGTATGTAGATATAAAATGACTCATTCTATCACAACACAATAATTCTTATTTTCAGTTAACTAATGAAAGCTTAGTTTTTATTATTATCATATACCGTGTCTTCTAATAGATGCCTCTAAATCCTAGACTCTGGACCTTTAAACTAAAATTCTGGCCATATCTTACATATTGCACTTTTAATGAATAATATGCATATTCCCATTAGGAATAAGAACTCATAACATTTGCATTAAAGATGAGCATTGATTTAATATACGAGACGCTGCAAGATGATTCTTTACCATTACTAAAGCCATCATTCAAATGAACATTTCAGTCACAGTTATGCTTCGTGTGCCAGCCTTTTTGTGTCTCACATTATCTACGTGCATTAATCAACTTGTCAGTATTATTAAACCTCTATATGAGCTGTACTTCTTGTACCATAGGAGGTTACTATTATACACTGGGACGGGCCTCCTTCCACCGTTCCACATCTGAAGAAGTGTGTTGTTGCCATGGCAACCACAGCCTTATCACACTTTCATGAGCATAATTTAAGCTGCCAACGTTTATTAGAAGAAAGCAGAGTTTAAAAGTGCAAGTGTAAGTCAGAGGAAACTTGTTGAGGCATCTTTATACATTTCTTAACTGGTAATTACTTGTCTGCATGATTATGTGTGTGTACATCACTTGCTAATTAGACGACCACAACTGAAGCTGTTACTAAATACAAGTAAGATGAATTAAATGCAGTGTGCACTGTGCAATTTCAACTGTTTAAGATATTAATGTAAGTAGCAATGTGTGAATCACAAGTATCCTCAGTATTATGAAGTAATTTATATATTATATAATTATGAGAACAGCAGTTTGAAATATATGAGTGTAATATGAAAATCTGAATAAAAGAAGCTTCAACACCTGCAATATGAGTTAAAATTCAAAACGAACAGATTGATAGGGGAATATACTGTAGGTAAATTATATCTGGACATATACCGTAAGACAGTGGTTCCCAAATGATCCAGCCACAGGGTCCAGATTTCTCCTCAGTCATTAGTTCACGGTCCACACAGTTTAATTTATTCAGCGTCATACTTGCATTTGGTCATGTCGTCGAGCTGGTTTGCTGTCTCTGTCATATAGCTGTCCATTAGTCACTCAGTCTACAGCAGGAAATGGCACTTCAAAATAAAAGCTCTGTGCCAGAAATTCACTGCGAGTTTGCGAGTCATTTGTGGTCCATTTAGAATGGACCCATGACCCCCTTTTTGACCACAACCCACCAGTTGGGAACCACTGCTATAAGATACTCTACACATTTTAAATATGTTTACAAAAAAATAAAGGTGTGAACTCAAGTCAGAACAGAGCTACAACTTTGATGACTTTAGACGCAACAAATTTAAAAAAGACTTGCAACTCAACCAGTGACCTGTGACTTCACCTGGACTTGACCCTTTTGACTTGAGAATACTTAATACCTTCCCCCAAGATTAAAAAGTATGTTATTTTAAGAATTTATAAGAATCGATTAACTCCCCTTCATGTGCTCAATCAGCTAACTATAATGGTTATGCAGGGGTTTTAATATCTCCCTGATTTCGGATCATATTTCTGCTGGAACCATTGACTGTATAAATAATGGACGTAGCTACCGTGACGTCACCCATCGGTTTATAGACTGCTGTTTAGAAGCCACAAGTTCGGCATTCTGGTTGTCACCATCTTAGTTTTTTTTATAGCTAGAAGTGACCATATTTGGACAAGAGGTTGGAGCTGTGGAGGAGTTAGAGGTTTATCGGACTGAAAGCCAAGGACACCATCGGCAGACAGCTTGTCACTCAAGTGGCCCGACCTTAAACATGTTTAACTTTGGGCCTTAATAAATGTAAATGGGTGCGTTATAAAAAAAATTCACCCCCTGTACAGTTGTCACGAATGTTAAAATTAGCTATAGAGACTAAAAACATTTATTGTCCCAGGCTGTAAACATGTTTATTTCTGCTGTAAAGTTGTGCATTTTAACATGGGGGTCTATGAGGATTGACTCTTAGACGCCAGCCTCATGTGGCCAATTGATGAACTGCAGTTTTTGGCTCTTCCACATTTCATGTTTTATTTTCCAGTCTTGGAGGTTGCCACTTGGCTGCAACATGTTCTGTTGTGTTTAGGAGCTGTTATCAGTGATTTTTGACAATAGAAAGTGTGGCTATACTTGGTTAAAGTCATTCCCTGGCTGCCATGATGTGCAGAGAAACCAAGATGCAGAGGACTCAGAGACGCTGACCAATAGAGTTAGGGCTTAAAGAGACACTAAACAGAGTCTTCACAGACAGAGGGTAAAAACAGATGTTCAAGCGCAGACAGTATGCAAAAATACAATGTTTTTTTTTTATCATTAAAGCATTTAAAAAAACGTAAATACAAGTATAAACCTGCAAATGAGCAAAATAGGCCCCTTTAATAACATTTTTTTTGGCCTGAGTGGCGTATATTGAGTCAAATGGAACAGAATTATGGATGACGCGGATGCCATGATCTAACACAGTGGCTGTTTGCTGAGGCTTTGATTGTTTGTTCAGGGAATATTGTACAATCTGACACAAATAAAGCAGAGCTCAGTATTGCACTTTTGAGGAATAAAGCTGAAGGAGCTGCTTCAGCGAACTGTGGAGCTGCTGGAATGTGTTATTCAGGACCGAGTTAAGTCCTCACCATCTTCTCTGTTACTGCCTCCTGGGTGTTCAGACTAGATCACATGATATACTGTACTCATTCTCACTAGTTTATTTATCCTGTTGCCTGCTGCATCGGTCTTGCTGCTGCTCCCAACAGCTTCTCCAACTCTTCACCACAAAATGATCACATATACAGCTGTAAATCCTGTAAGACCCGAGTCACCTTAAAATGAACATTTGAGTGCCTCTGTGTTATGAATCTCAGGTGTTTGTAGATCAGCAGCATCTCCACCTCGTCACCCTGCTCAGTGACAGGTGTCAGTGGTTTTCTACTGTGTCATAAACCCAGCGGCAGCAGCTCTCTTATCTTATTGAAACTCGTTAAATCCTCTGCAGAATCCAAAACAAGGCCTCCCATAGAGTCTTACACTCCACCTCCTGAGCTGCATCTTCTTTTTTTTATTTATGTAATAGGCACAACGGCAATTGTCTTTGGGCACACACACTGTTATTGATTGAAAATTGTGTCATTGTTTGCCAGCATTACTGCAGGATTCTCACTGAGCAGATGTGCCTAGATGTGAAGAATTACTCTAAAATGATTATCACAGTGTTTCATAGGCCAGATTAGTCCTGTGGAGCAAATAAATCCTTAAAAGCAACTTTTTTTTAATATATATATATTTATATATTTTGCCGTGATGATGTCTCAGCAGTCTCTTGCCTTCTTAGGAATTTACTGTAATTCAAACATTATTTGAGGGGGAATTAGGAGTAACTATAATACATAACTCAAAAATGAAATTAGTCATCCAGCGAGGTAAATCCTCTGAGAGCATGTATCATAATAAAAAGATGGCCCTTCATGCTGGCGAGACAAGAGAGGCTGATGGTTATTATTTCCTGTTATTGTTAGAATTAATAAACTTAATTACTACGTGCAAGAGCAGGGCTTTTCCAGTTTAGTGATTTAATTTCCCAGCACAAGACAACAATTGGGTTTTGCTGCACACACATTTACTGCACAAGGCGAAAGAAAAGCCTATGTACACCTGCTAAGTCAATAAATTGCAGGGGTTATGGATTTGGAGGTAATATGAACAGTTGACAGATGGAATGAACTTTACCGGAGCAACGGTGAATCAAATCAGCAGCACACTGACTTCAGGATTAATTGCCAATTTAGGTTGCGAGTTACCAAAAGCTCCAGTTTCAGAAAGTTATTAGACGGTTTGTGAGGATGCTCGTGTGCACCCTGGGGACTCTTCTTGTTGGAGTTGGGGTGTGATGTTCAGCCAGCGATTCTGCAGGAGTCTTGACAGATTTGTTTGGAGGAGGGAGCATGACGAGGCCAAGTGGACTCGTGTGAGTAGAGTAGAGTCCACTTTTTGCTTTCTCCAGTAAGGAGTTTTTGTAATGATTTGGTCTTGAGTGCCCCAGATGATGTATTCTGGCCAATCATGAGGATTGTAATTTTCCTAGAGCTGACTCACCCGCTCTGTTTCTTTTGATTGTACATTTTGGAGCAAAGGTCTGGCATGCTGAGGGCGAAATCCTTAGAAAAAAACTGAACTTTTTAATTGGCTTTTAATAGCACTGAGAATGATTAATTAGTCTTCTCTGTTTGTGTGTGCTCGGGTCCATACCACATGTTTATCTCTGTGTGTTTTACTGAAAGCTGTTGTTGTTTGGTGCTTGTGTGTCTGTGTGTCACTGGGGCATAGACTTTGTTATGCAGTAAGTTTGGATGCTGTTTTCCCTTGACTAATTGTTGCAGGGCTGCATTCTTGGGCCTGGTACTGACTTGTTTATGCCTGTGCTGCTTGTGCTCGTTTGTGTGATGATCCACATCGGCTCGCATCCAGTGTTCGAATTCCACTGAAACATAATTCAGCTAATGTTTGAATATTGGCAGCAGCTGACTGGTGCGCTGAGCTTGTGCCGGGGTGCTGGTGAGAGCAAATGTTGAGCAGGTGTTTACCAGGTTACAGCAGGCTGATCAGCTCGCAGTGTGAGGGGAACTGAATTGTTTAAGGAGGCTGGGTGATCACAAGAGGAGGTCTGCACATCAAAGATGGCCCTGCCTGGTCACCCAGGAGATGAGAAGTGTCTATTAAGCTCGACACTGGTTATTGCCTGGACAACCAGACCCTCTACGTGACTGCGGTTTAGCAGCATCACGGGGTGCTACAAAGTGCAGGTGATGCTGAGGTGCGAAAACACCACAGGTGCTCCTTCACTTGGATTCAGCCTCTGTTGCAAAGATTTCTGCCTCCATCATCAGGTAGCAAACATTAAAATCATTTTCTCTGCCTGAGTCTGAGATTCTCTCAGTAAAAATGCTTAAAGCTCCATGACTGAATACATGCAGAGCATAAACTCATCTGTACATGATAAATATCAAATGTAAGTCCTTCTGGTGAAAATCAATTAAGTTAAACAGCTTGTTGTCTTTAATCTCATCTTAAATTGTCTGTTTCAGTAACGGATGACTGTCATATCACAGTAGATATATTACTGTTAGTGCTGGGGGACAATTCATCATCATCATTTGTCGACTTTGAGTGGAATTGTATCATCATAACATGCTCTAGTGCTGAGTAATTGAAAATGCGTTTTCTGTCAGTTGACTAATCATTTAGGTTTTTTATCAAGCAAAAGAAGTCCAGGGACATGACACTGGATTTTAGCCGATATCTGATATTTAACATTTTGTAACTCATCTTGGCTGTTACTGTTAACAATATATGTTTTTTTTCCACCAAATTGCAGAATTAACATATTATTATGTCTATTTTTATCGTGATGGCCCTCTAGTGGATTTAAACTGTAAAATAAGAAAATTACCTCAACTTAAATGTCATGTAAAACATGCCACATTTACTTGTTATGTAAAATTTTTAAACAAATCTGTAAAATTCATTGTTCTGATGCTTCCTTGAGATGACTCTATAGCCAGTTCTATAGCAAATTTGACCTATTTTGACTAATAAAGTAGCATTAAAGCATCATCTTATCAGCCTGCCAATGCTGATATTTCATTTTAAAGCCTTATCTGCCGACACCAGCAATGTGCCCTAATTATAGTGCATCTCTAAAAGAAAAAAAATCACATATTGTCTGATTCAAGGTCAGAGCATGGTGGAGGGCACGCACATCAAAAAGCTTTTACAGATGCTGGATCAAAAGATCAAACTAAAGCAGGAACCAGACAGGAGGTCCAAACACTGTATTAACAGAGGTCTTCTCGTCAGGAATTTTGAAATGAATTAATTAAAAATGCTTGACAAAGATTAGATTTGTTAGATGTTGCACAGTTAAAACTACTGTGAGCTTGTAATACAGTGTGCGGATCTCCTGTGTGGTTCCTGTTTCAAGGTTATCAAATGAAGTATGTACTACTTTTAGAAAAATTATCATAGTTAATCATTAATATCATCATTGTCAAACTGATATTCCGAATACATTTAATTTTCAGATAATACTATACAGTCATCTTTGATTCGGAGGATGATCCTAGTATTCATCAGAGTTGTATGGACAGATTAGTGGGGTTACATGAAAGGAATGACTTATTATTAATCCAAAGAAGACAGAAGAAATAATATTTGATCTTCCTATCCTTCAGTTGTCAAGTGTCAAGTGTCCTCCCATAAATATGTAGGCGTATATGTGGACACTGCTTTACCATGGAGTGCACACACAGATTATACCCATAGCAGGGTACAACAATGCATTTACTTTCTGAAAGGCTGAGGTCATTTGGAGCAAATAAATAGATCCTATTATTATTTTTCCGGTCTACAATACAGAGTGTGGTGCAGTATGGAATCACTGGATGGTGCAGATGTCTCTCCGTTCATGTTAAAGTTAGACTGCTACAGATTTCGCTCAAAGATTGTGGGTCAAACACTTTATTCAAGTTTTCAAACTGCGAATACTAAAACAGTGTTGTCTCTGGCTGGTAATATTACATCAGACCCCTTCTCACACTTTATTTGACGGATATCAGTTTTTGCCATAGCTCAGAAGATTTAGAGTCCCACAGGCTCAGTTGAACAGGTTGAGAAATTCTTTTGTTCCTCAGTCTGTCAAACTACTAAATCAAAGTTTGGCTTCTAAGTAGGGCTCGGTGTTCCTGGGTCGAACGCTGAATGGAAAATGGAGCGATTAAACTGTTTGAACTGCAGCAGTTTTTGTAAAGTCAGATGTGACATGTATTGTTCGTAGTGTGGCTTTGCTGCTTGGTTTGATTGTTGTGTTTTGTATTTTTGTAGCCTGTTGATGTGTATGGCCCAGAAACAGTGTAGGCTACGTCTTTGGACACAAGACAGATTTCAGAAGATATTCTGATCAGAAGGGAAATCAAATCAAATGAATAAAAAATAGGTCTATTTAAATTTTAATACTCTGTGGTTTTGAACAAGAAGACGTCAGATCAATGGGTTGATCAACAATGAAGATAGTCTTTTTGTTTTAGGTTGGTTAACCACAGAGAACATATTTGACCGGTTACACATGTTGTATCATAGGTTAATTTTGCTGCTGTTCAGTTCATTGCGAACCACCTGGGCCCACTGGGAGCTGAAGTTAGCTAGCAGTGCTAGCATTTGGCGATCACCCTTAGGTGACCTAACGCCGTTCCTAACCCAACAGGGTTGTGGAAACATTGTACACACGTGCCAGCCTCCCACCAGGTCACCACCATGAGTAAGGGCCCAATTTTGAGCCACAGGCCCCTTTAGCACTGTCAATTACTGTTAGCTCTCTTAGCATCGTCAGCAGTGCCTGCATGGCTAGTTGGCGGTGCTGAAGGTGTTTAACGGCTCAAAAAGAAGCCGCTTTCTCACCAGGGCTACCTTGGGTGGAGAACAGAGGGTGGCCACTTTCTACCATAGGAATGCTGTCCCATCTCCAGGGTAGCAGCACAAGCGGCAACTGCCGCACGAGCAGCTCCGCTAGCTAGCTTCCACTCTCAACCTGTGTGGGGCACAGTGCTACCAATGCTAATATAAGCTAACCAGTGCAGACTGAATGGTGGGCAGTGGGCTTGCACATCTTATTGCAACTAGATGCCTGTCTGTCAGCAAATTTTACAGGAAATAAAATAAAGGTAAGACATTTACATCATAAAAGATCAAGATTTCTTCACATCTAAATGGATTGTGCTTCGAAATTTGATGCTAAAGCTCACTGAGAGCCCAACTAAAAGCAAAGGCCTCTTGTATTTCATGTCATTTTGTGTTTATTTCTTAAAAATATACAGTAAGCTACTGGTTAATGGGTGTCAGGCTGTCTAAAAAACAAAGTTAAATGAAACCGACATACTTAGTTTTGGCCATAGCCAGGATCGGATTGTTTTTGTTTTATTTATAGATGTGAAGAATTTTGATTGATGTAATTCGTAACAGTGAAACACACTTTATTGCACTGCTCTTAGACCTATGTCATTCAGAATATTTGCATTATTGTGATATCAATAAGAAAATGTTCTTGTTAATACCATGAGGCCTTGGTGATATGATTATTGTTTTTAACAAAGTCACCCAGCCTTGATCACCGTTTTCATAAATCGTAATCACTTCAGGTTGAAGGTAGCACTGCTCATAGCACCACTTTCAGCTGGAGCCTCAGACCATAACTCAGCATTGGGTTTGACAGGACATCTTGGAGTCTGTTCCTTAATGTCCTATCTCTCTATATTAGCCTCGAGATCCTCTGCTCCCCCTCTGGGGCTGTACGAGTGCCTTGTCAGGCATCCGTTTTAGCTGCTTGTTGGACCAATTTGTGGCCAGCATTAGGCTTTCATTACAGGCTTCCCAGTGCACGCACACCTTGTAAGATGGGACTTAATTAAGTTTATGCTTTCCCTGGCAGACCCAGGGGCTGGCTGCTTGCTTCTGCTGCCGATTGTTGATTTATGTTGAGTCCTCAAGGACAATCTGCTTCCTCTGCCACAGAGCAGGACAGAAAACAAACGCTAGTTCATTGCCAGCTGTTTGGGGATCATATCTCCCAAATACTGCCATAATATTCAATTTTTCATCCTGTCTAGTTTCTCGTTTTCCAGTCCTTTCAAGACGGTTTACTGAAAAACTTGATCATTTGTTACAAACACTTGATCCTCTGATCGCTGTTAAGCTTGCTCTGCCTTTTTTTTTTCTCTCAAGTGTTTTTTAGACACTTAAGAAGCTGTATCAGTCAGCCAGTTCCTGTAGTCTTCTCGTGTTTCTGAGTAGGTAGTATGCAAATGCAATTCATGTATCTCGGTTTCAGTGTTAAGTGCATATCATTGCTCCGTGAACCTTCCATACAGAGAATATTTTCAGCTTCTCCTCTAAGCCTGGAGGCCATCGACCTCTTAAGACAGGAGCCCCAACCTGAGCTTCGCCTGAGTTGATCTTTCACACAGTATAATGTTTGGTGTCAATATCTGGGAAACATGAATTGAATGCAACAAATGGATGTGGAGTAATTTTGATTGACAGGAAGTCTCACAAACAATGACATCCACAGTTCAGGTGCAAAAGGTTTCTGTGTAGCAGGTTCATCATGTTTCATTCTGCAGCCTTTGAAGGAATCTTAATCAGTGAAATGCCTTTTAATGGGATTGATTTGTCTGTTTTTGTGAATGTGCTGTCATTGCCCTATATCTGTTTGGCTTCAGCTTTTCCACAAGAGGACCTGCTTCTCGTTCATTATAAAGAAAAAGACATTTGTCTGTGTTGGGCTCCTCTTTGATGTGCACTTCCCTTGCTGTCAGCCACAATAAATGAGATTCATCTGAGAAGCCGAGCAAGACAAATAAATCCAATAAGGTTTTGTCACTCACTCTGCGTGTCCTTTAGTGACATCCTCTCCTCCTCTTTTCTCCTGCGCTCTCTCCTTCTTTGTGTTTCTCAATCTCTCTCATTCCCTCTTCTCTTTATATCTGCTTCTTTTTATACACTCTTCGCCACTCCCTAGCGAAGCAGCAGTTGTTTACCTTTTCAGATGGAAAAACGGTGCTCGGTTTAATAAACAAATGTAGCCCTCCGCCACCCTGCCACCTCAGGGAGTCTTAAAGAGAGCCAGGCTGCTTAGCATTTTTGTGTGTTTTGGAAGGTGCTGATGCTTTTGCAACGCAAAGCCCCAAAAGAGTGACAGAGTAGCAGGATAAGGTCTGCCAGACGCCACATGCCTGAAACAACAGCACATCCATCAGCGGCCCTGCTGGCACGTCTGCCGTGCCCAGGTTTCTGCTCTGAAGCCTGGCAGGCTGTGAGCTCCTTGCAGGTTGTTGATGTGCCGCACGACGCTGGGCACGGTGTACAAAAGCCCACAGCTGGCTTTAAATGCGTAGCTGCGTCCGATTTAACTGCGACATGCTCATGCGACGTTCAAGCACAACCTTGGCAAAGGCTCAAGGAGCAGGAACAAACCTGTAGGTGAACCAGGGAAACACAACAATAAGGAGAGAATTGGGTCCATGCCCAGAAGACTCTTTGTTCCTGTCACAGGGTCACTTGCGCAACACATTTTTACTCATACAGAATAGGGACTCAGTGAGGGTAGAGTGCGACAGTTTACAAGTATCGGTGTGCAAACTTTGAGCCCATCTGTGATTAAACTGCTTTTCCTCACTAATTAGATGTGCCGACGATAACGCAGCTGGGATAAGACTTGAAGGAGTGGAACTCTTTGCAGACAAGTTAGCCGCTGCTGGTGCAGCTGAGAGGTGAGCTGAGAAGAGCTTGTTGTACCTCACTGTGCACCAACATCCCCTGAACACTTCTGCAGGAGTCTGGCTGGCCTGCGTCCTCCCCCAGCAGAGATTTCATCTTACTAATTGGCTCTGATGCTGAGGCATAGTGTCAGAGCTGCTTTTTAGCTGTTAAGGGCTGGTGTTTGATGTCACTGAGGCTGGTGCCAGGCTATATTATACAAATACATTTCACACACTGTTGTTTGAAAATACTTTTTTTTTGTCTCTGGCCCCTCATTTGTGACTAACTGTTGTCATTTGTGGGTAATGAAAATGTTTCAACACTGGAATATTGCAGATGCTTAGTCAGTATGATTCCTGCTGCTAAAAATATTGAAACAAACACAGACATGTTAAGTTTTTTGATAGGGATGCTGTTAAACACCAACACACTCACCAGTAGAAATGTTGGCATTATATATTTCAGCAAACCACAGATACCTCACATTTGCTCCTCGTTATGTGGTGGATGTTTTAAAACTAGATGCTTCACAAATGCTGTGGTGAACCTGTGGTTAGGTTTAGGTACAAAAACTACTTGATTATGGTTAAGAAAGATCATGCTTTGTAGGGCTGCCCCCAACTAAGAATTTTCCTAGTCGACCAATAGCTGTCATTTTGGGCCAGTAGTCGACTAGTTGCCTGCATGTTTACGATAATAATTTAGTTATTAAATGATATATTTTGGTGGTTTGAGTTGAAGGTGTGAGAAAGAATAGTCTCAGTAACATTGTTAACACTGTGCTACATTACAGAGAAATACAAACCGTACTAATGAACCTTCATTAATATAGGCCTATATTTTATCTACAAGTGCACGTCACACACTGAGCGAGCCGCCTGTTAATGACGCTGTGGGCTAATGGGCATGTAGCTACTTCCATGTTTCACATGATACGTCATGTTTGTAGTCGACCAATGAAGATGAGTTTACATATCACCTTGGGTTGGTCCTTCACCTTCTCAAAATGATCCCACACTTTGGATTTCCTGCCCGACATGTTATTAACTAGCCTGTGGAATAACAGCAGGTACCAGCCCTGGAAATTAAAGGCTGGACACACGCCACATCTTTAACCACCTGGAAAACATGAGGTCGGGGGCTGGGTGCTTCTCTTGTGCTTTTTTTTGTGCCAGCTTTGAAGAGTTCAGCGGCAGGTTGTGTCTGAGGTTGCTAAGCAGCCTTAACAAGCACTGTATAGCCATTTACCTGAAATCCTGAGTGCATATGTAAAGCTCTGAGTAGCCCTGCACTAAGGTGATCAACTTTTCCGTATTTATCAGACTGAATATTTACAAATGAAGGGAAAGATATCTGTTGGCTGTGATTGGTTTGTAACCTGACTCCTGTCTGACTGCTGAGCGTGGCCTCTTCCTGTGTTTGTCCTTTCAAAATAAATTCGCACATGGTCCGGTCATATAGGTTTGGATTTATTTTGACAAGGAGCAGCTCCTAGTAGAGTTTCACTTTTTTTTTCTTTTTTTTTTTTTTTTCTGTGACTAAGCAACCAATGAAATCTTGACCAATGTTTGGTCGACTATTAGGGGGCAGCCGTAATGCTTTGGCTTAAAATACCTTGTTCTCGGGGAGCTATCCCACAACGATGTGTCCATGAAAAACAATTGCTTTTTTATGCCCATATCCTGGCAGGAAATGCAGCAGTGTTTTGATTAAACACAACTAGTTTTTGTGGCATTATGTTTATTATGTTAAACAGTTATGACTTGCTAAAACACAACTGGTTTTGTTGTTTGTAGGTCTTGAACAATGGTCTGCAGTAGTTTGAAGCTTAGCAGCTGTCTCGCCAAGGTGTCACACCATCCACCATCCCTTCCACCTCCTGTTTACAAAGCCAGCTCATATACTCTGTTAATATGATATGTATGAAACATGCAAATGTGATGTATTCATCGTTTGCAGAAGCATGCAATTCTAACAATTTCTTCTGGTGGTTGGGCTGTAAACATACATTCCCAGTGTTAACACTAAACAATCCCTGAATCATTTTAAACCTATTTCCAAAACCTCATCTTAGCTAAAATGTCCAAATGTTTTTCCACAAAAAAATCACAAGCAATAATCCAAACAACTCAAAAAGAAATATTGTGTACGAGGCTTTAAATTGAACAAAGACTCAAAATCTCAAAGTGTTGTGTGATCGCTGGGAGCTTTGTAAAACTTAGTGTAATGAGCCTAACAAGTTTTTTAGGTGAAAACACTGCAGGCTGTAATGATATTAGAATTATAAATAATCTCAATTGAAATAGCAGAAAGTTCTTCAAGCGTGTGTGCACAGGGAAACCACATTGATTTTGTGATTAGCTGCGAGTGCAGAATGTGGGTTTAGCTTCCCTCCGCCGGCTCATTGAATAAACCAGATGCGCCTTCTTGCATCTTGGTAAAACGGTAAGAGCGTCTCTGAACATATCAAGAGACGCAACACCCACAGAATTTGGATCCATTAATCAGACTGAATGAATATGCAAGAGGGGCTGCTGGGATGCAGCCTGCTGCCTGTCTGGCTAACAAGGCTGGCATCCTGCAGCTTCTCTCTGAAAGAAAGATATATCTTTTTCAATGGGCTGAGCTCTGAGCAGCAGGCGTATGTGCTGTCGCTCCCTGTTAGCTGTCTCCCTCACTTCCTCCTGCCCGCTTCTCTCATTCCTCCTCTTTATCGAGTGCCGATGCTCGCACTGGCTCGTTCATTCACTCACTCCCACTCTCACTCACTCACCAACAGCATCACTGACTATCAATAGTCAACTGTTCTTTGGTGTTACAAGACAGGGATTATGTTGGTGTTTACATGCTCTGCTGTGCAGATGACTGGCTGCATGAGCACAGTGAAAATCCTGCTTTTGATTTAAAAGAACTGAAAGGACCAAACCATCAGTGGTTTTAGCCCATATACAGATCACACACTGTACATCACAGCAAACTGTTTTGCATACCGTGTCGCCATGTTTTATATTTTCAGGTGTTTTCTTTCCCAACGTGCCTCACAGACATTTGTTTCCATTAATTTTCTTACAAAATGAAAATGATGTATTGTAGCTGACTGTTAAAATGTGCTTGACTTGTGTCATCCATCACAGTGATCATCAAGTCTGCATTCATTTTTGCCAACGTTACATTATTGTGGCATGGTGAGGCAGTTCAAGTGCAGGTTGTTTTAAATAGTATTTAGCGCCTCACCTGAAATACTGCTGTACAACATCAAGTACTCCGCTGGGATGGATTACACTACAAGTTTCAAGAATCTGAACTGATCTTTAAACTGCATCAAAATTTGGTGAGAGCCAGTGGATGCTAAGAATATTTGGGCATAAATCCAGATATTAAACTGAACAATTAGTCCATCATTAATCGATTAATTCAGATGTTCCAACCTTCGGGATACAAACCAGTTGCTATCATGCCACAAAGAAAATTTTTTTATTCTACAAAATAGAAGCCAAAGGTCCAGTGTGTAGGATTTAGGAGGATATGTTGGCAGAAATTGAATACACTTTAATCATTTTGTTGTCTTTACTGTATAATCACCTGAAAATAAGAATGGTTGTGTTTTCGTTACCTTAGCATGAGACATTTATATCCACATAGGGAGCATGTCCTCGTCCACAGAGTCCGCTGTTGTTTTGGAGAGGAAGAGACCTCTGCTGATAAATTGGCTTCTGCTATAACCCCCTGACATGTCTGGATGCTAAGTTATCAGAGAAAAAAGGTCACCATTACCAGGCGCTGGCCTATGACATAACAAGCTGAACAGAGACCAGCAGATGACCTCTGCAGATAATTCGGCACCCGTTACAAACCTCCTAAACAATGACCACTGAAGGAACCAGGATTTCGCACTTGTCACACGGGAGACGTTTCAGCTGTTTGCAATATGCAGCCCTCACCACTAGATGCCACTAAATCCTACACACTGCTCCTTTAATGTACAATTTAGTGTGCTTATTGTATTTTATTTTTTTTATATTGTTAATGGACTCATTACTCCAGGTCATGACAGTATGGAGACTTTTATCTGAACTAGATCATAAGGTCGTTAATACGATGGTAAACAGTCCATCACAATGACTGTGTATAAAGATAAACAGCATGACAGCTTCCGAAAAGCCAAAATATCTTGATCGCCCCCTGGTGGCTAGCTGCTGTATAGGTCATAAACCCTGCCCCCTCCATGTTAGACGATTGGGCCTGGGCCAAACTAAAAACTAAAAAGTTAAATAAAGTTTGTTTGAGGTGGTTTCTGTCATTTTAGATAAATGGACAGCTGTGTGTGCCGATCTTTGTCCCTCTGATCAATGGCACTACTCACAACTGAAACTTGATACCACTCACTGCTGTGCAGACTCTGGAGCAAGACGGCAGCGCTCGTAACTGGATATTTTGGCTTTATTTTTCATATAGTGGGAGGAAGTGGACACATGTTGTCCATCTTTATATATGGTCTGTGGTCCATCACCTTTAAGCATGCAAAAAAGGTTGGGAACAGCTGGATTAGTCGATTGACAGGAGGTGATAAAAGTTTGTTTTCGTTTAAGCAATTTGCAAAACATTTGCTGGTTCAAGCTATTAATTGGAGGATTAACTGCTTTTCTGTTTGAAAGTTGGTCAGAAAGAGTTAAGATGTCCTAATGTCTTGAAAATTACATGCCTAATTTTATAGTATTTTGTAATATTTTTAAACTAATCAAAAACATAATCGACAGATGAATTGATAATGATAATCACTGTTAGTTGTGGCCTCTAAAACTGCACCGCATGTTTTCAAAAAAGGTCAATTATATGTAATCTATAAATAATTCTTAGTCATCCAAAGCCCCTTTATGACCTTGACTGACTCCTTCGTCTTCCTCCACCCCGTCCTTTGTAATCTTTAAACACTTGTTCTATATTCCAAAAAATGTGACCCAATTTAAAAGTACAGCTATCTAGCCTTAGCTAGAGCAAATGAATTGAACAGAGCCTCGACACAAGATGATCAGGCTTCATACCAAAGCTCTGTTGCAGCCCTTCCTTCAGGCTACAGTGTGCACATGATGCTTCTGTAGATGCCAGTGACCTTTCTGCCCTTAATGTGCTAGTTGTCCAGACAGATAACAGTCATTCCACATCAGCTACATCTGTTGCAGCAATCTCAGATGCAACGTGGAGAGGGCCAGGGAGAGGTCGCCACTGTGTAATAATAAATGTTAGATATGGCTTTAATTGCCGGCATCAGTCAGGGCAGTATTAACCTGGTTAGAGGGAACAGTCATAAAGCAGATTCATACACCAGCCAATAAGGACTCAGTCCCTCGGGTCCTCAGAGGAATGCTCTTTCTCAGCCGCGGGGCATTTCTGTGTCGAGGACTCCAAAACCTTGTGTTATTGAAAACACTATCATCGCTCCTCTGCCTCTGGAGCCTGAGTCACATGAAAACACGTACTGTAAGCCTGGCTTTCCATGTAAATCACTGAGGATTACATTCAGAGTGACACAGAGGGGAGATCAATATGCCTGTGTTGTCCTCCTCCCAACCTCACAACATGGCTCTTGTAAGTTCATCTCTTCATTTTCTAAAAAAAAAATTTTAAAACTGACCTACTTAAAGTTGACTCTGTATTCTCTCACTCTTTCTGTGAGGAAGAAGGGGAATCTGGGGGTGGGCAACTGCAGAGCTCATCTCCTATGCATTTGTGTTTCAAATGCAGTCTCAAACTTGTAACTGGCACATTTTTTTTATGTGCACGCTGTGATGTGTGCATGCCTCCAAATGAAATGAATCACGGTTTAAGCAGATGGTACTTTTTTTACCTTCACACTGCTCGTTCTTACTTTTAGTAAAAATCAGCTTATTTACTTCACACGATGTTCATCTTTGACCACACTCACTTTGAAAGTGTGCCAAGAGAACTTGTTTCTTTCTCAGATCGGGAGATGATAGTGGTTGCGATTCTCTTTGTGGTTAACTGGCGCCAGCTGATTTTGATCTATGCCATCATTGTTTCATCACAATTCGCCAGATGGGCGACCGCAGAGTCGAAACAGCAGCAGGCAGGTGACAGGAGCACCCATTAGTACCCAGTCCTCCTCGACTGCGGAGGCACGCCATGGCATGAGGGACAGCGCTGTCACTGGGGAGCAAGATCATGTCATAATAGAGAAGCTTTCGTTAAAAAAATGAGCTGCTCACACAGTCTGACATACAGCCTTTAGATGCAGGCTAGAGACGTCATCCATTATGATGCTGAACGTCCAGTGTAGATGTAGGGTTGCTCATGCAGACGTCGTGCGCACGTTCAATCCATCAGGTTGTATAAAGTCAGATAGACTAGAATAAAACCTGTTCGTACGTCCGCACACACACACACAGGCATTCATCACTACAGTAGATCCCATTTATTGTGGCAGATGGAGTGCCTCTCACTATCTCCACAGACATCTGCTATAGGGAGGAACTGTGTGCACTGTGTGAAATCTAATGCATCCTCTGGCTGTGATGAATCAGACGGTGAAGAATGTGTTGGTCAGTGCAGAGACAACAGGTTTTAACCCTGCCCTGCATCACAACCACCACAGGGACACTGAACCATCCATCTACATTATATTGCAACCACCATGGCTGAGTGCTGACGCCGGCGTGGAAGCGCCGCGAGCTGCAGGTCCTCTAAAGATTGGCTCTCAGAAAAATGACTTTTGGTGTAAGTTAGTGTTGATGTCACTTGTCCTTTCAGTTTCTGTGTCGTAGTGGACACTTTGAGACTTTAAGGGTTAACCTCTCAAACCATGTTTTCTTCTGTCAAGTCGCCTTTCTTAAAGGGATAGTTTGGATTGTTTATTAAGTAGGGCTGTATGAGGTATTTCGGTACGATGGTGCAGTGGTAGGCATTGTAACCGCACAGCAAGAGGGTTCCTGATTTGAACCCTGGGATGTGTGGAGCTTGTATGCTCTCCTTGTGTAAGCATTGGTTTTCTCCAGGTACTTCAGTTTCCGCTCCCAGGTTAACTGGTGACTCTAAATTGTCCGTAGGTGTGAATGTGAGTGTGAATGGTTGTCTGTCTCTATGTGTCAGCCCTGTGATAGTCTGGTGACCTGTCCAGGGTGTACCCTGCCTCTCGCCCAGTGTCAGCTGGGATAGGCTCCAGCCCCCAATATCATAGGTACATATCATAGTCAGTGTACCTACAGTAGATGGTGGTGGGCACGCCCACAATTTGGAGAAGCAGACACCAAAACAGAATTAAGTTACTGCTGTGGATGCTTTACCGTTCCATGAGACATCTCTTGTCTTTGGCACTATATGTTTTTCAGCTGTGAAACATCCATATTCCTACGCATAAGCTCAACTTTTCCACACTGTATTATGTCCAAATCAGCTGTCGGGTCAGACTTTCAGCAGTTTATGGAGGAAATAACAAATACAGGAAAAAAAATTATGATTATGACAGCGACAACGAAGTGCCTTTGACTGTGGAGACAAGTGGTAAATGGACTGCACTTGTATAGTGCCTGTGCAGTCTTCCAGCCACTCACAGTGCTTTTTACACTACAAGGCACATTCACCCATTCACACACTGGTGGCAGAGGCTACCATACAAGGTGCTACATAGCTGTAACAAGCTCACACGTCGATGGAACAGCCATTGGGAGCTCAGTATCTTGTTGAGCTGAGGATGGAACCGCCAATTTTTCGATTAGTGGATGACCCGCTCTACTTCCTGAGTCACAGCCGCCCTGACAAAAGCATACTTTTATGAATCAGAGTATACAGGAGTTTGCAGAGGCAGACTGAACGGGCTGACAAAGACAGATGCGTGAGAATATGTGGAAGTTCTACGGTTGAGAAAAAGAGGTGCATTGGTTGGTTTTTGGATACAAATCTCTGCTTGGTTTGGTTTCTTTTTATCTGTGTATATACCAAAAAATTGCACACTTGGTCAGTGTGACTGTTCCTTAAATTATCACTGAAATAGTTTGTAAATTCTACATGTTTATGTATTTAACTGTTTTTATATTGCATTTTTAGTGGATGTTGTACCTGCTCTTTTGTGGTGTGTTACAGTTGTAAATGTCTGCTTGTACTTATGCTCCCCCTCTTGGCCAGGTGGCTCTAAAAAGGAATTTTAAACCTTTTTACCTGGTTAAATAAAGGACATATATACATATATATAGTGCCAAAGGCAAGGGCTGTCTGACAGCGAGGTAAAGCGGTGAAAATATTGTACATATAGTGTCCACTTAGACTGACATTGATTTATTTGGGTAGGCCTTTTCTTAAGTGGTTAAAATACATTTTGCTGCTTACCACATCACATCAGTATATAGCTTGGCTTCCATGGTGATTCTCTTGCCTGCTTTTCCAAACAGGGAGTGCACCGACTGCCAACTCCTATAAGTAAGACACTAGATATGGATCAGTGCCTCACTTTAAAAAAAACAAACTATCCCTTCAAGTAGCTCTACAGTTGGAGAAAAAACTCCTACTCCCACTACGTTTGATCTCATCTTTACATTAATATTAATCACCTACCTGCCAAATATAGGTAATACAGTAGTTAATTGCAGCGAGAGCCATAGAAAAGTTTCAGTTTGGCAGGTTTTGAAATCAAGGGCTCTATTTTAAGGGCTTAATCGCAAAAACCAGCACCAGCACTGTGTGCATAAGGACAGCGGTGAGCAGTGTACAAAAGGTTTAGGTTAATTGGGACAAAAAGTGGAGGGCGTGATGATTAATAATTATCTTTTCACCCAGTCACATTACTCTAATGCCTTTTAAACTGTTGTACCGTGAGAGGAAAGTCCAGAGCAGTTTGTCCTGACAGCAAAATAAGGTGAATATACAAATTACAGATATGCGGTCAGGGGTGGAGGAAGTACTCAGGTCTTTTACTTTAAAAAGCAGCAGCAGTAGTGTCGAAACACTCATTTAAATCCTGCACTCAAAATATCATTCAGGTAAAAGTACAAAAGTATGAGCATCATACTTTAGGTTTAAAAAGTACGAGTGCTCGTTATACAGATACAGACTTTCAGAAAAATAGATTTTTATTACTGGAATCTAATTATTGATAGATTTATTTTCATCTTGCAGCTGGTAAAGATGGAGCTCATTTTAATTATTACATACTGCTGTGTAGCATCTATAACAATACATCATATTTTATTCATTGATAATATTTTGTATTCATCTGAATGTTTAAACTAACTAAAGTTTTGCAAATAAATGTAGGTGAGTGAAAAGTACAATATTTTCCTGTGAATTGCAGTAGAGTAGAAGTTTAAAGTGACACAAAATGGAATTGTGTTTGTGTTGTATTTTTTGCAAATAAGCATGTCAAGGGAGTCAAGAGACCCATTTTGGTTGTTGGAAATTCGTAGTGGCTCTTAACTTTGTCTGATGGTCCTTGATCCAAAAGTACTTTCACAATCCTTAAATTCTGTATCTGCTTGTTCCACACTTTATGGAAGCAATTTGTTGTTTCTATTGAGTGAAATATTCAGTCCAGCAGGAAATATTCATGATAACATCTCCAAAAATATAGAAAATTAGAAACACGATGAATTTAAGGACATCATAAATAATGTGGTGAGATGTGCTTGTTTTTCTTGACAGGCCACTATGTTTGAGTAGTTGTTGTTTTATTGTGGAGTTTTGTATTATATGTTGTATTTGTTGCATTTTAAATGTGTTTTGATTGGCTGCTACCTCGGCCACGTCTCTCTTGTAAAAGAGATTTTCAATCTCAATGGGACTTCCTGGATAAATAAAGGTTAAAAAAACATTGTATGCAACACTGGATTTAGAACGGGGAAAAGAGAGGTTTTGGAACATCACTCCTGGCTATGACAGGGCAAAATTCAAATACCGGCTTCTAAATATGTCGTCAGATTACTCTGGTGGTCAGTGGTTCATCCTGAACAGACCTGTAATGATGAATCCATCAGTCGCTCAGTTGTCAACCATTCAATGAATTGCCAGCTAATGTTTGATAACCGATTAATTATTTGAAAACTAAAATTGGGTTGTGGACAAAACAAGACATTTGAGGATGTCATCTTGGGCTTTGGGAAACACTGATTGACATTATTTACCATTTTACCAAACAAGTAATAGATTACTTTAGGAAATTAATCGACAGGTTATGCTGCGTTGCAGCCTTAACCCTGATATTTTCTACTGAAGTTCACACTACAAGACCCTTAGGGTGCTTTCACACCTGCCCTGTTTGGATCTGTTCAATCGAACACAAGTTTGTTTACCCTTCAAGTGTTTGTTTGCTTGGGCAATCACACTTGGGTGCGCACCACAACAACTGGACTGAGACCTTCTTGAAGAGGTGGTCTCGGTCCGGTTACAAACGAATTCTGGTGCGGTTTGTTTGTGGTGCAAACGTGTTCCGACATGGATCTGAACCAACTGCAGTCACATGACACATTGTTTGGGTTAAACATGAGCATGTTACAGTCCTGGAGGATTATTAATGTGCGCCTCCTCCTGTACTGCCTTAATATGCACATTCAGCACATCCAATGCATCAAAACATTGTTTTCTAGTTGGAGCCGCGCCTCGTTTTCAAACTGTATGCTTTGACTCAAATGAACAATGACAGCAATATAGTCCACGATGAGCAGCACTAAAATCAACCTGCGTAGTTGTCCCTCCATTGTGACATTAGAAAGTGTCACATTTATCTTGCAAGTGTACTCTTCTTCAACGTTTTGTTTACTTCCTGGATTTTTCCCACATGGAAATTCTGACCAATCAAGAGCAGCTTTGTCACGCAAGGCATTTGATCTGATCCGCTTGTAAATGCTGCCGTGAGAACACAAACCAACTCTAGGTAATTATACAACTATGTAACAAAATTACTCCCTGATTCAGACCAAAGCAAATGAACTCTAGGTCTGAAAGCACCCTTGAAGTCGCCAGATTGCTGCGCTGTTCACACTACACAACTTTCACAATAATTGGGATTCTTGAACCTGTATGTTGCGCTCTCATTGGCTGTAGCTCACTGACAAGTTTCCCAAAAGGATATTTAGCGTGTTAGATATATAGAGTTCACCTGCAAGGCAGCAATGAGCCTCTCAGCTTGTGTATAGCATTTAAGCGCCGATTTGCGAGCTCCGAGCCATTGCCATTTGCCTCTTTTCTGAGGCTTTTATCAAGAAGCTCCACAAACTGTTGATAAGTGGAAAATCAGGGCTGAAGTCATGTTGTGTGAGCTAGGCATAACTCTGCTGCTGCCTCCACAGGGAGCCCACCGTTAACCATCACTTATTTCTGGTCCACTTTAGCCCAACATACCTCACATCTGGTTTTGTCAGGGCCACAGCCAGGAGTCAACATTATTCCACCTCTGTGAAGGTTTGAGTTTGGAGGTTGTTCTGGGCCTTACATCAGGATGACCACCAGCCAGATGTCAGCTGACCTTAACCTCTTTATGCAGCCACTGTCTCTCCCTCTGGCGATGCTGCCAAAACAATAAAAGTGCACAGAGACCTGCAAGTGTTTGGCGTCAGATTTGTGAATTCGCAGGGTTCATTGCTTGTTAGTTATGAGATGAGTGTGAAAGGTGCCACACAGTTTAGTCAGCCATGACAGCGCTTTCCTTTTTTTCTGTCTTTTACTTAGTACAAATAGACACCACGCATTTTGTTCTTGTCATTTCTCCATTTGTGGGAGACATTCAGCAAAAAAGTAATGGAGTCCCTGTGGAGACAGGCAGCCGATATGGCTCTCCTGTGGGGAGAGTTGTACTGGATGGATAATGTCACGGACCGCTGCTTAGAGAGAGGGAGGAGGGCGATAAGAGGGGCTGTGGGGGTGGGAGAGAGAAAGGGAGATAGAGATAGGAGGAAATGAGAGGGTGCAGGAGTGTTGGACTGCAGGTAGCAGTCAAAAAAAAAAGAAGCAGCAGTGCCATACACGTACATACAGTACATTCACACACACTCCTTTCTCTTTTACTCATCAAATAGCCCATAGTGCTCAGGTGGTGAGTATTAAATTAACTGTCAGTGTCACATGCACAGACTGTGCTTATTAACCTTAATGTGCATTAATCGCCCCCTCAAAATAATTTTCTGTCGAATCGGTGACAAGAGGATTTTATGTGCAGATTGAAATATTTTCTTTCAATTAAACATCCTAAATTAGAGAGCTCTGTCACGGTTAATGATGTTTTATATCATGCACCACGTGTACGGCTCGATGGTGTGCTAGGGCTCATTTTGGATTCTGAGGTCAAAGAGAAATGTTCACTTTGAATTTCGCGTCTCTTCTTTTTTTATTCCGTTCTTTGTCAGCCATAAGGAAGCCCTGAATTCATCATAACGATTTTTAGCGAGTGAAGAAAAGTGTGGGTGACAGGCAAGCAAGAAAAGCTTTGATGACAATATCCGGTGCTCGTTTTTGCACCCTTATAATGTGTGTGCGTTGTGTGGGAATATATGTGTGCATGTGTATTAGTCCCAGGAGAGGCCTTGCAGCAGCGACTTACCTCCCAGGCAGCACATAGAAACGGGGGCGGCATGCATGTACTTGTTCTCTATTTTCGCAGATGGGAAAACATCACTTTACAGGTGACGCACACACACACACACACACAGCAACGCCTTGCCTCACTGTAGTGGCAGTTTGGGTGCCTGTGTGTGTGTGTGTGTGCGTGTGTGAATAAGTAGGTCATGCATCCAGAGTGAGAAAATAATAGATTCACATTCAACTTAAGTCACAGAAAATGAGTTGGGATTCTATCCCCACTACGAGAAATGTTTTTCAATTACCACAAAGAGCGAGCTGCACAGCTCACTCAGTGGGACTCGGCTTTGAGGTTGTGCTTGTGTTTGCACGCAGCTGATTGCGTGTATCTTCCCATGTACATGTGGTGATACTGCTGTCTTGTGTGTTCGGTATATTAGTCTATTTCCTGACCAATGGCCAAAGCTTGTTTTTGGTTTCCAGGCACAGATCGTGGAGGGGTGGAGGGAGGACAGAGTATGAAGCTCTGATTTGACAGGCTCCATTTTCACATAAAACGAGTTGCTGGAAATCACAGATACACAGGGCTGAGTAGAGCAGACATCACGGAGTAGGCATTACCTTGTAAGGCACTGTAGTGATGATGAGGACTAAAGCATATTGTAGCCTCAGTGTGTGTGTGTGTGTGTGTGTGTGTGTGTGTGTGTGTGTGTGTGTGTGTGTGTGTGTGAGAGAGAGAGAGAGAGAGAGAGAGAGAAAAAGAGAGAGAGAGAGAGAGACAAAGAATGGAAGACAGGAAGTCAGACGAGGAACACGTAGTATGTTAATACTACCAGATTTAATCTGCTTCTAGTGATGGATATGGGTCGGATAAACAATCAGTATTGCAGAATACTATGACACAATCTCTTGCAATGTGTTATTGATACACTGGCCCTGATATTTTTAATGCTCTCTTGTGATATTAAGGCAGAAAATAATTTTCAGACATAAGTAGTTTATCTTATTAGCGATTTATTGCTATTTTACATTAGAATAATGACACTTTAGCACTTTGTTTGATCTTATTGGTCATCATCCTCACACTGCATACACTATACTTTAAGGCCCAGTCCACATGTACATGGGTATTTTTGATAAATGGGTCTCTCTTCGTCGTTCTAAAAAAACATCCTGTCCACACAAGCACTGTTTTAAAAGAATCTCTGTCCAAATAAAACTGCAAAAAAACAAGCGAGGCACTGTCAAGAGCACCCCAAACCAACAGACAGTGATGTAACCGTAACCCTAAAGCCATGTTGGCCAATCACAAGCCAGAACAAAAGCTGTTACAGGAAGGCTACCTGGAGCAGTGACCTCTGTAGCTCACTCTGAAGCCTCTGTTCCTTCATATGGTGAAACAGTAACTGTACATTCATGTGTAAACATGTAAAACGTTCTCTCAGTAGGTTTAGAGGAGGACAGGACTATTTTGGCCACGTCCTCCATTGCTTGAATTGTCGCCTCATTTGTGATAACAGCGCACACTCTGACGTCACAGGGGAAAACACTGTTTCCCCTGTCTCTACACATCAACACTGAAAAGTGTCTGAAAATCTTCAGCCTGAAAGGAGTTTACAAAAGATCTGTTTTCTTAAAACGCAGTTTGTGTGTGGACGACAGGCTAAAACATGTAGAACAAAATTAGTTAAAAAAAATACCTGTATACATGTACAATAAAACTGTAAAGCTCTCCATAATGCAGTGATGTCACAGTCTCTTTTACAGTGTCTACATTATTATTTACACTCATGTAATGCACAAGATAAGTCTGCTATGTTTATCATCTCATCCTACATATATATTTAACATACAAATACAAAGACTAGCAAAGAAAAAATTACTGTAAAAAAAGAAGAAGAAAAAAAAAATCATAACAAAATGATAACTTATTTCTTCTCAGTTATTATTTTAGGAAAGCTACATTTAATTTACACATCGTTCATTTCAGTTCAATTCTTGTGCCAGAGAATGCGTCAAATTACAGTAACACTAAGTACAGTAACCACAATCTAACATTTACATCCAGTACCAACCATAACAACCAGTGGGTTCCCAGGGTCAGGGCCACTCACTGGGCCCAGAATTGCGTAAAATATATACTTTTATTTACTACAAATTGCAGCTTTTGTCCAAGTTACAATCCACATTAGTACTTAAAAGTTTACTTACCATCCTTTGATTCTGGTATCACTCAGTTTTCAGTCAACTATAGTCAACATTTGCATGTTATATTTAAATGGTGAAACCAACCAGGGTCATTTTAACCCCTTTATAAAACAAGTTGAATAATCCCACAGTCATTCAAACTTCTGTTTTTCAGCAGAAAGTAGCTAGAAACCTTGGTTTTAGTATGACACTCAAAACCAAAATAAAGGTTAAATACATTTTATTCAAATTTAGATTTTTCTGTTTTTACATAATGTAAAATAAATTTACATAGAGCTATGAGCACCACATGCTACAGGCAGTTATAGCTCATGCTGTGCTCAGGACATACTGGCATGTGACAGGAGGAGCAAACATTTGCCTCCTTCCTGTAGAGTAGATTAGATTTTTTTCCCCACTGAGTGTTGGGCGTCCACAGCAGCAGATGACATTTACCTTGAACTGATCAATTGAATTTGATAGTCATAAATGATTTTATTATGACATTATATAATGTGATTCTGACTTTGAACACCATCCTACTTTAGTGAAAGCACTGTGTAGAGTCATTAACGGAGCACATGAGGAAATCTGTGTGTGCTGCCTTCAAAATGACAGACCTGAACTGACTGATGAGTGCTCCCACCCACCCTCGATTGTGTTTGATACTTTAAATTAGGACTTATGTTATATTTTTTATTATAACCCGGTAAGTCCCGTTGAGATCAACGATATCTTTTACAAGGGAGACCTGGCCAAGACAGCAGCACACAAAACGTTACAGCCAAACAACCACACAATAAAAACGATAAAAGATATACAGTAACATGTAGAAATATTAGAGCACCAAGGCACAATAACAAGCCCCAACCGACTCATTCATCCTTGTACTTATGAGCGCTTTAAAATCAGGCACAGAGACCAGTTCACCCATGGCAAACATGAGCTCAATAAACCATTCCATCTTTTAATATTGCATAGACAGAGTTGAGTGCCTCTGACAGGGGTCCCCCAGGACCCGAATACATCGGTTCTTTTAAAATCAGAAACAAGAAACGGTGACATGAAGTCGTTAAGAACAAATTGACTAACAAAGTCCTGAAAAATTGGAATACTAAAATAAGGCACTAATGAGACATGAAAAAAGTTGACCTCTGTCTGTGGGGTCTGTGTGTACCCAGTGGGTATAGATGAGGGTTATATAAGAAAGTTGTTAAAATGGAGCTATGCTTCCAGTGTTTCCTGTCTTTTGTCTTTTTTTTCATCCAGCATCTGGATAAATAGAAGAAAAACCTTCACCAAGGCCTTTAAAATGACTTTGGCCAAGAGGAATAACCTTAAAATGTAACTTGAATAAAAAGCTATGTTTCTGTTGAACCGGTGACAACCAGCATTACTGCTGGACAAGGTCAGAAGTTTGTTTTGTTGCACCTGTAACAACGCAGCTAAGTCATGCCCCCAGTAGCATCGGGCCGGCTCACAGCTGTCGTTTCAGATTTCCTTCATTTTCAGGCTGGTTTTGTGGATTTGGAGCTAAATGTTGTGCCTGGGGCACGTCATGTATTAATGATACTCGTTACCTGGAGAGGTTGGAAAAAGATATACGTTTCTTCCCTGTTCCAAAACCAAAATCAAACCCTGAAAAGTGTAGGGTTAGCTAGCTAACTACTGAAGATATAGCCTACTGAATGTATACACATGCTGCTTTTGCTTTGTAATGATTATAACAGTGAAACAAAGGCCGACCCTGCTGTACAGGAACCAGTGAAGGGAAGCAGGGAAACAAACACCATTCATCTGCACACACTGTGATGCCACACAGCTGGTTCAATATCAGCAAAGTTTCCCTTTATATTCATTGTCTTCTGTGTGGATCAGCAGTGATGTGGTGGTTCACTTTGACACTGTGATCTGTAGCCTATAGTTGGCCTTTAGCTTCTAACTATCTTTGTCTTTTTAACCTGTTGTTGCTGCTGAGTCAGTTTGACATCCTGGATATATCCTTCAAACACAGACTGTAGACCCCTCTGTCTGCTTCTCTCTGGAATCACTGTTTCATTTTCCAAAAACATCACAAAGGGGCGGGGCTTAGTGAAAGGCCAATTCCTTCCTAACCAACATTTGTACGACAATATGAGAGGGTAGGTTTCTGGTTTCTAAGCATCACAGGTAAGGAGAAATCAGGAACTGATGAGGAGCTGGCACAGAAAAATTAACTTAATAGTGGCTATAACTCCATACAGATAGCAGCTTCTATATGCATCCAATAGCTCCAGGTACAGTGCTGTGCAGGGTAACTACACCTCATAATAAGAGCACCTCTTATCGCTACCTACACCCACCTTTCTTGCCATCCAGGGTCAGCACATCACAGCAGGGTATGTGACCTGTGCAGCAAACTCAACTGACCACACTCACATCATACCTCAGTGTGGTCAAAAGACTCTTTCAAACCTCGCAACAATGTCACCATACAACATTTAGTGTGGAGTTGCTTTTTTAGAGCTGTGTGTTCCGGCTCCACACGCTGATCCTCACAAACACCGTCAAGCTGCTCAGTTTACTGAGAGAGACAGCTCTTAAGAGTTTGAAACTGCAGAGGAGCCTGACAGACCTGATATTCTGTGATCGGCAGGACGAGCCAGCCAGCCGGGGTACAGAGCCTAAAATATTCTATAGGTGACTGAGAAACCAGTGTTAAAGACAAGCTCAGCTAAAGTTCTCACTTTAGTTTTATGGTCATGGTAAAGATTTTCATTTGCCCACGTACAGAGGAAGCTGTCCTGGACCATACAGGAATAAATTCTTAAATGGAGAAGAGTGTCTCATTATGTGAAGTAGTGAAGAGTAAAAGACAGCCTGTAAAATTGTCATGTCTCACCTCCTGACAATACGCTGTTAAATGAGTTTTCTCTGTCAAAGCCGTATTGTAGTATTGTTAGAAAATGCCTTTAGGCACTGCCAAATATATTCTGTGATTTTATGCAGTTATTTTGTCAAGTTCACCCAGCAGCTATTCCACCTTAACAAGAACCAGGGCGTGTGCGCTGACACTGATTGTGTTACAGCAATACCTGCTCACCTTGTATTAAAATGCAGACGGATTCGACAAACAGCTACTCGTGTTTTATTTTATAGTGTAGGCGAGGATTTCAATTAAAATGCATCTAATTGCATGTGCATAGCAGTGGTGGAAAATCAAAGGACTGAAAAAGAAAGTGTGTGGGAGACAGTTAAAAATTTCCTATAGAGGAGTTTAAAAGCTTTGCTCCTGTAGCGATGCTCCAGGATTGTTAAAAAATAAAAATAAAACAGAACAGAAGAAGGAAGTCAAACAGTGGCATTCATTCTCCCTCTGCTGCTGCAGCTGCTGGGTTATGTTTCATAAATGTTTTTAGATTTTTCTTTTTAGTCAAGTTGTTCAGGTGCTTTTTTTAACTTATAAGCTGCCAGTACAGTCTCTGTTAAACCATCCCGTATGTCATTATGAACAAAAATAGAAACTTTTTTTCTAATATGGCACATTCTTAAAGCCACTCGATGTAATGATGCTCATTTGTGTCTGTTTCCTATATGAGAATAAAGTAACACATAAGGTTTGATACCGAGCTAAAGACATAGTTTACTCCTGGAGAAATGGCCTTTTCATAAAGCTGCGCTGTGTATAAAGTAGATAGACACAAATACTTTTAAAACTGGTGCCACATGACCAAAGAAAACAAGAAGAGAGCTGTGACATTTGCTTTTACTGAGGAGGTAAAAAAAAACAAACCTACCAGAATGCACGGTGCCACATCAGACCAACAAATGCGAGCTTGTCTGGTTTGACACAGGAACCATTATGGTGGCTGACATTAAGGAAGGATGACATTACTGTCTTAAAGAAACGTTAGGGCATTCATTGTTTAAGCTAGTGAAGCTAGACAACCTAAGGGGCTGTACACATGGCGCTGGGTGCTATTGTTGTGTCTACTCTGTGCCAATGTTCAAGGGCATGGGGGCAGGTTGTGTCTGAGGCTGCTAAACAACCATAACCAGAAATCCTGAGTGCACAGCCGATTTTCTTCCAGGCAATTTTTTGTAAGTGTGTATCAGGCCAAAAACGTTGTCTGTGGGACAGATTTAAAGCTCTGGGTAGCCCTGCATTACAATGATCAACTTAATATTTACCACAGACTGACATTTACAGAAGGGAAAGGTATCTGCCTGCTGTGATTGGTTGTTCCTTGTGACTTGCTGCTGCGTTCCAAAAGTTGAACTCTGTTAATCTCAGGGTGCTGTGTAAAAAATAGGTCCACAGGAACAAGTAGCACAGCAAATTCCCTTGAACTCTCACCTCAAGAAAACGGCAGGGGTGATGGGAATCTGCCACCGTGCTGGATTTCCGGCGTGCAGCCATTGGTGAGAAAAAAAAATAAATGATGCGGGATACATGTGTGCGTTGCAGACAGTAGACGGGCTCTGGTAGAAGCGGAGACCTCTCACTCTCAACCTGTGGCTTTCGCTCCCAACCAGACCAAAGTTAGGCTACTAGCCAATCGGAAGTAGAGAGGGGGCAGGTCTTGGGGGGAGGAACAAACTTGGTTCAGAGCCAACTTCAGATTCCAGTGGAGCCCATGCAGTAGACACTCTCATCAAGATGGAAAGAAAGTTAATGAAACCCGGGGAAAACGTCAAGATAGTCGATAAAGGACTCAAAAATAAATGGCGTTGGGCGTGGGTAGAAGAGATAGGCAAAGACGGAAAGCCTTTTGGGAGCTGGTGCAAAAAATTAAGGGAACCGGGTGGTTTCTGCATGACGACCCATTCCTCATGACTCAACCTTAAAAAAAATTTTCAGGCTTTGGATTGTTTTTTGCTATCACCCCTGGGTTCTATTGGTACCCACGAGCCTCCCTTAAACTTGAGATGGCTTTTATATCAGTATTAGTTTCCTTAACTCTCCATATTGACATAGTTTTCAACTAATCTAAATACAACAGAATCTTGGTTCATATTCTATCAGCCAGTCTTCTTTTACCATTTGATTTAACCCTTTAACCCCATTTTTTTTAACCCTTTGTTTTTCACAGTACAGGAAACAGTATGGTGCCCACTTCCTGTCCACAAATTCTCGTGATACAGCCTAACAGTGCACTAAAATATGTTTCTGAAAACATTTTAGGCAGGAAATAGTAACACAATCACAGAATCTTGGTTTATGTTTGATCAGCACTGCCTAGTTTTACAGTTTGAGAGAAAGAGAGAAACTCTTTGTGTCTGTGGTGGTGGCCATATGAAAATGTGAAAGTTTAAGCAAGAGCCCAAGAGCCAGCAAATATTTGAGCTGGGAGATGAGCAGGTGGATCTGGGCGTACACATACTGTCCACATTGTTGTGTACAAAGCTGCTCGAAAATAGCAAAGTATTCTTTTAAGCAATAGTTAAATAATGTTTTTCTGACTGAACTATTGTTTGTGTAAACACTTTTGTCTCAATTCTTTTTGTTTTCATTGGCTCTATTCACCGGAAAGAGATATGTTTAGGCAAATGCGGTGCGTTATTGAGAATACATTACATGCAGCTTTTTATGTCTCCTCCACTCCATTTAATTAGAAAGAAAATCACATTGTTATTGCCTCCCTTTGTTCAAGTTTGATTTTCTCTGAGTTATGATAAATGTTGTTTTGAGTGAGTCAATACCTCCGCTGTGAGCCAGATCAGCTTGTTCTAGTAGAGACGTTTTGGGGGGAAAGAAAAAGATTTTCTCTCAGCTTTTATCTATACTGTCCTCTGTGTTCTTAGGCAGACAGGTGTAATTGATTGAGAGCTCGATGTGCTAGACTGAAACTGCATGTACAGTCCTCTAAAGACTACTTTCAAAGTTTTGGTTGCGTCACGCTGAAATGACACTGCTGTCTAGACGGAGCAACGTCATTTTAAAGCCTGTGTGGAGTATTCGTTGTGCAGCTTGCTGTAAGCCACACATAACTATTTTTGTCTTCTTTGGAATATCTGTTATTTTTTTCCATTGGCAAAGAAAATGTCATGTGGAACGTGAAGGCCGTGGGTCCCGGCCCATTTCAGCCAGTATCAGCCAGTTAACACCTTAGTCGGACTTAAAGGTCACCTCCCTTACAAATCTCCTCATACATATTCATCCCTGCTCCTCTTCGAGACTTTGCCGAGCGAGAGCTTAAGCGTTTCTTTTATCCCCTCATTCCGCCCCCTTAACTGGAGGAAACCAGCCTCTAGTTCACATCCTCCTTCTTCTGGGCTCTCGTCTCAGCTCCTCCGCCAGCCAGCTCCTCGGAGGAGGCTGAGTTAGCACCCTTGGATCGTAAAGCGCCTGTTTGGCCTTCAGGAAGAGCGAAGTGAGGAAGACGGAGCTGAAAGTGGGCTGCCGAGCTCGCTGGCAAAGCGATCTACTCTTCCTCTCGTCTCTCTGCCCTCCACATTACTTTAGCACCGGCAAACTATCCCCTAATTAGCAACTAATCTATTATGGATGAACCTCTAATGCATCTGTAGAAATAACTACACGGCCGTGCCTGCGTGGGTGTTTGTGGGTTTCTGTGCAGATACTCAATCATGCCGCATCAACCATGCATACACTTGGTGGTCGCGTGAGCTACGTGTGCACGCCCGCATCCAGTGCACGTGTGTGTTATCATGTTTGCACGCATGTGGTTCCAAGCTGTTGGATATCGCCGTCAGCGTCAGTATCTGGTGCTGCCCAGCTCATTAAAAGCACCCTGCACTCAAACCACAGGCAAGAACAGAACAGTAGTGGATAATCTCATGAAAAATGTAGGGGAGCAGCAGCCTTATCTCTCGGGCCCTGTGCTGGGGTGGTTTGTGTGCTGCTCCAGCCCTTTGATGTAGTCCATTGATCTCCCCTTGCTGACATGTTCTCCGGGCCCGTGGCTGCACCAGCCAGAGGGGTGATTAGCCTTATTAGTGTAATGGAGGGGAGTAAAGGGCTTTAGAGGTGGAAAGGATGGAGGAGAGAGCGAAGGAGGAGGAGAAGAGGGGAAGGAGGGATGTTTGGCCATTGCAGAAGATGATGATCAAGCTCTAGCCCGCAAGTTTCTCTTCCTGTAATCAACGCAAGGGAGCGAGAGAGGAAGGGAGGAGGCCAGCTGCAGCAATGCGAGCCGCTTTGTGACTGGGCTGGGTTAAAGTGCAGCACTGCAGTCCTTTGTTGTACTGCATGCTTCGCTGCCGTGATTTATCTTCTGTCTCGGAGGATGAGTGCTCCTGTAGAATGCAGAATTGGTTTTGACTTTCAAGGTGGGGTCGAAGGGATTTGGCCACATTTATGCTGAAAACTATGATAAACGCCAGAGCGCTGTGGGTTCTAGCTTAGCTGCCAGCTGGTGCTTCTGAGAGCAGCGTGCCACAGCAGACATCATTTAATATGAGGAGATAGGTCAGCAGCAGGAAACCAAATGACTGACAGCCGAAACGCCGTGGGGGGTTTGCTAGTGGACCCGTGGTGACGTCAGTGTTACGTTGGCAGTGCTGTTGAGACATGTGGAGAGAAATAAATGTCAGGATATGCTCCACATTGCCGCGTGACACACACAGTATCACATATTACAGAGATAAGCTGTTAACTGCCAATTTAGGAAGATTATTTCAGATAAGCGACTCTGACTGTGTGCTTCCCTCTCTCAAGCAAGGGCTCAGTTTGAACCATATCATTTCCTCTGGGCCATGATGAGGCTGACCACTCCTTCCCTATGACTTTCCCATCATTCACTGCACAAGTACGTGGACAATGAATGTGATTTACTGCCATGCATTACACTGGCAATCCAGCCAGAGTAGCTGGTCTTAGTGAATTACATTAAAGCGCTTTGGTTACAGTGAGGAAAGCTGAGCGGTTCAATATCCCTGCTTTACAGGCGCTGCACTATCACACAGAGACGCTCCACCAGCCGCTGTGTAACTACACATCTGCCTCGCAGTGGAGAAGGTGGCTTGAGAGAGAAGGTCATGGTGTGAGGAGGGAGCAGAGGCTTTAGGGGAAGGGGAGGAGTTGTTTGCGGTTGCAGTGTGGAGGGGGGTGGGGGACGGGGGGGTGCCGAAGTTTGACAGACAACCGACAAGAAGTCGTATCGTCCTTTCCTCTGCTGTCATGTCCCTCTTCTTCTACCGCCATGTTTTTTGGCAGCTGCTCGGGGCTTCTGTGTGCGTGCCGTGTCCTACGAGCGGACATGGCCGTGCCACGGTGCCAAGGGGGGGAAGAGGGGGCATCGGGCAGCAGAGGGACAGAGCTCATGTCTGTAAGAGTAAAGCAGCCTGTCGCTCACACCTTCAGCATTCTCACCGAAGTCAGCCTCAGGCTTGGTCGACCTCTCGGTGCAGATCGGCACGAGCTCTGTGTCCAAACATTTGAATCGTTGCACTAGTGTGAAAAAAGCCATCAATACTGGTAACATCAAAACCTGGGATTTCTTACTGTTATGCTTTGCAGATGAAGTAGTATCTTGACATTGTTTTGTTTTGATAAAGTGAATATTTTCCCTGCCTTTTCTGCAACACCTGCTTTTGGATAAAGACTTTTTGAGAATAAAAAAATGATAAATGTAAAACAGGTATTTTTATGCACATTTAAAGCATCCTGTGGAGTTTTTGACCATTAATGGAGAAATGCATTGACTACAGACTGGATAAAATGATGGACATAGCCACTGTGATGTCCCCCATTGGTTTGTGGACTTCTGTTTTGAAGCCTTGATTTTGGCCTTTCAGCCAACACCATCTTGGCTTTTTGGAGCTATAAGTGACCATATTTGAGAAGTTACCATATTTAAGTGAGGGGTTAATATGTCTGTAAATCAGAGGACGCTATACCCAAACAACCTGTCACTGAAAAGTGGCCACATCCGTCATTATGCGCAACTTTGAGCCTTAATAAAAATGTAAACAGGTGAGTAATAAAATCAAATCACCCCTGTCATGAAGGAAGAAACTAACTAGAGAGACCAAAACATTTTCTTGCACCAGGCTGTCAACATGTTTTTTCTTCTGTTAAGTTGGACATTTTTACATGTGGGTTTATGGTGATGGCCTCGCCAGCCTCAAGTGGCCCTTCAAGGAACTATTAGCTTCATTTTTCAGCCCTGGAGGTTTCTGCTTTTTGTTGACGAGCAAGTCCTCATTTTATTTGTGGATCTTTTCCTGCACTAGACGCATTCCCACCATTGTTGTTTAGAAATATTTTGTAAATGATTCATTTTACAAGGACAGAAATGTATTTAACATGTGACTCTAGGCCATGCAGTTGGGAAAACCTAAGGGCATACACTTTTCAGCTTGGTAAAAAATAGTAGCCAGCTATTACACTGAATGACCCAGATGGACCGGATAATTAACACAGATAAAAGCACTGAATAAAGCAGTTTCACCTTAATAATCTGTGTTTCTTCAACGCTGTTGTGCAGGCTACAGTCTTTCTGTGCGGAGTTTGCATGTTCTCCTTGTGTCAGCGTGGGTTTTCTCTGGGTACTCCAGCTTCCTCCCACAGTCCAAAGACATGCAGGTTAATTGGTGACTCTAAATTGCCCGTAGGTGTGAATGTGAGTGTGAATGGTTGTCTGTCTCTATGTGTCAGCCCTGTGATAGTCTGGTGACCTGTCCAGGGTGTACCCTGCCTCTTGCCCAATGTTAGCTGGGATAGGCTCCAGCACCCTTGCGACCCCCAACAGGATGAGAGGTCACGGAAAATGAGTGTTGTGTTGTATTATTGTATTGAATTACTCCATGCTCAGTAATCTTACACTTACTGTTTTAATTCTAAAAGCCTAACCAGAGACAGGGGTTGCAAATTAGCCATGGCTAGAAACCTGTGAGCATTGCATCTACTTTGTATTTTACAGATGAAGCGATGTCTTATGCATTTGTCCTTGTCAAATAAACAAGTAAGTAAATAGATTTGAAAAATCTTGGGTCAGACATCAGGAGGTTTTAACGTTCGGCTATCTGGCTGATGGCCTACGCTTATGGAAAACCATGCTATAAAATAAAAACATTTTTTTATCTAATTTATCTACTTGTATCAATAATGCAGTAAACAGCAAACTACAGCCTCTTGGTATTTCTAATTCGATCTCACCACATCAAAGAGAATCAGCATTAAATGCTGCATTGAGCTGTTTGGCCATTTTCAAAGCTTTCAGGTCAATAACAGCTCTAGTCAGAGGCATTTCTTTGTCAGTCACACACTCACACATTCCTCTGTCTAGGTCTTGGAGCCGGTCTGTTTTGGGACCATGGAGAGATTTTGTTTTTCAAACTGTCTTTAGTCTTTTTTCAACTCACCATCTTCTAACGTGACATTTTGTGACACCAATATTTTCGGCTCCTTGACAGAGGACTCTGTAATGATCCATTTCTGTGGTGTAGAAGTTGGGAGGCGCTTTCAGCTCTTTCAGCTGATTAGAAAAACACATTTCACGAACCGGCAGATTACTCCAGTACTCCTTTAAACGCACTTTAGATGGACACTTTGAACAGTAATTCTACAAATGCTTTTTTTGCCCTTTTCTGTAGCACAAGAGACAGAACACACGCCATTCAAAGAGAGCATCTTTTGTCATTAAATTCAATATGAGCGCCAGTTTTTCCGAGTTTAGTCTCTAAAAAAGAACATATACTCTGGACAGTGCATTATGATCAACCCCCTCTAACTGCTTTATATGCTCATGTTCAAAGCCTCTTTTTTTCTCTCCGTCAGTTTCTGTGTCTGCCTCGTTCTCACAGCCACACATTCACAGATGATGACACAGTGTGAGAATAAACAAGTCTTCTTCTTTCAGTTGTTTTCACTCTTTCGCTCTGCCCAGTCATGCCCCCACTAACACACACACACACACAAACACACACATCTTGTCGCCCATGTTGCTTTATCACCAATAGACCGTGAAGAGAGACCTTTTTTTTTAATGAACACAGTAAACACTAACAGGACGACAATCTGTCTCTGCCGGGGACCTTTTCTTTTCTCCAGCAGGCTGTCAACCCCGTGCTGCATCACACCTCAATAATCTCAGGTCAATTGCTTTGACCACAGCACCTGCTGGCTGCAAGATTGCCCGCTATCATTTTAATGGATCGCCACTCTAGATACACTTTAATTACCCCTCACTCCTGACACGTTGCACAGAATGTCAGTCTTTTTAAATAGTTAAAGTGCAAGATAAGCAGGAAGTTGAAAAAGAATCCCTCGTTCTTCCACTTCCTCTTTAAATCTGCGTCTGACCAATAGCAGGGGGAGTAAATATTTGCTAAACCATGACATCTTGTTTCTTCTCCCGCAGCAGTTTTCTCAGGGCGGCCGGGCTTTTGCTGTGACAAGATGACAAGCTGTGTCATGGCCCTGTAGCAGGCCGTGATTTACTCACACACACACACACACGCTCATGAGGACACGCAGAGGCCACATGTTAGAAATGCGCACACATTAACTGCATACATAGAAGCACTGGTGGTAAAAATGTTCAAGCTAAACACACAAAGACCCTTCAAGCCCCGAGCTGCACACCGGCATCACGTACCAGCTTCCAATACCACACACCCACAAGTGTCGGTGACACATTGGGCACCGTGGCAACCCCATCTGTCTGGCAGCATCAGCGCCACAGTGGGCGAAACACGGGTGGTCTTTTTTGCTCTGAACTCAACTGGTCTGTTCCTCCTCCTACTCCCCTCTTGTCACGGCTGCACGAGTGCCAGGAGACGCTTCGATCTGACAAAGTCTCCACTCAGGAACATTGACTCATTTGATTTTATTGTACACAAGTCTGTTTATTGTTGGAGCCACTGCAGGGTGACGCAAGTTCAAGTGCCAATAATCTGTTTTATTTATAAGCTTGACAGACACACAGGATATGTGATTCTAACAGTACTTCCATTGTATTCAATATCTACTACTACCTCCCCCTTTAGTTTTATATTTATAACAAGGTTTACTGGATGTTTTTAATGCGGCGCCATCAATGCTAAGTCAACTGTAAAAAAAGACAGAGATGTGGTTTATGAGACACGATGTGTAATGAATCCTGAAGCCATTTACATGCTGTCGGGTGGTGAACAGAACGGGCAGAGCAGAAGAGCTCTGAAGTGTCTCTGAGGAAATTTACTGTTATAACATCGAAGACAAAACACTGAAGGGGCAGGATGTCTTGATAACAGCAGATCATCACTCCACCCTGAACAATGCTCGAGAACCATCCAGCCATAGCCCAGCGACAGCATTATTTCCATGTCGGCTAGGAGGTTGCATGTCAGTGGTGGTGCTGGATAATGAGTGAATAATGCCAAAGTTGTGTTTTTGTGTGGAGGAGAAGAGTTGACATAAGGGAACAGTCTGTGTTGTGGTGATATGTGCTCATATCGTATTCTGCCTGTGCGAACGTCATCCGAGGCAGATCGGGAAGACTAATTCAAAGGGCTTATGCATGCTTAACAGCACTCTGCTTGGTTTTTAGCAGTTTATTTACGCACTATATCTCTGTGCATAAAACTCCTCTTTTTCCTTCTTCGAACCGACCTTCAGATTGGAAATGGGGACTGTTTTTGACAAAATGGTCCTCTTAACCACTTTATTTTGCTTTCAGAATGTTTATTTTTTCACAGGAATTAGGTTGAAAAGGGACGTTCAGGTTTAAATTTATACATTTTGAGTCTTTTATCTGGAGCAATGAGTAAGCTGGTAATGCCAAGTCGAGCGGGACCTCAAGGGCACTTGTATGAAACATATTGTCCATGGTGGAAATCAAAACTGTGCCTGTTTTTTTGTGAGTCAGTCCCTGCTGAATTTTTAACAGCAGCTACAACTTCACTAATGCTGTAAGTAGAGTCAAACAGATTTCTTTAGTAAAATAAAATATGTGAAGAGCATACTGAGTAGCATTCTGCCTCTTCTGGCTCATTAACACAACATGCTGCCTCCTTAGTTGCTCTACAAGATGCAAATCACGCACTCCTCCACCTTGGTTGCCAGATCACAGCGCAGCGCTCGCTAAGCTAAAACAAGAAAACTCTGCATTACTGTTCATCTTAATCCCATTCCTCAGTATTCACCAGTGGTTGAAAGTAAACCTCCAGATGACTTTCGTTTTGGATGTAGTCTTGTCTGCCTGGAGTTTTGCCCGGCTGGGCTCCAGATTTTCAGTGTTGTGTCCCCCATCGCCCTCCCTTCCTCTTGTCTGCACACTGAAAAATGTTCAGTAAAATTAACAAGATGTAATTAAAGGAGCTCTGTATGATATTCAGAGTGTATCTATGTTTCAGAGGTTGTCTGTAAATGTGAACTGTGCTAACAACAGCAAAAGTGCTGACAGAGCTAGCGGTGTTATCCTGGAGGGAAATGGAGGGTGGGTGCAACTGAGGAGGCCTGCCAGGCTCAGACCCAGGGGCCCAAAGTTTCAGGGGGCCACTCATCTTCACCTAGAAAATGTCACTTAAAGACACCTGTACTGTACCAATCTGAAAGAGACTCAAAATGACCACAGAGAAGCACAAAACAGCTACAAAGAGATGCGAAACAGCTGCACAGAGACACAAAGACTCACAAAGTCTACGGAAAGGGGAAAAGCAACAACAAAGAGACACAATATGACTACAAAGAATAGCAACATGACCACAAAGAGATGCAAAGCAACTACAAAGAGACACAAAACCACAGAGATATGCTTGAGGACTACAAAGAGATGCAAAACAACTGCACAGAGACACAAAAATCCTCACAAAGACTACAGAAAGGGGAAAAACGACAACAAAGAGATTCACATGACCACGAGGAGACACAAAATGACTACAGAGAGGTGCAGAGCAGCTATAAAGAGACACAAAAGGAATACAAAGAGACATAAAACCACAGAGAGATGTGTAGTGAATACAAAGGGATGCAAAGCCACAACAAAAAGACGCAAAACATACATAAAGTCTGTGTTTCTTGCTCCTTTGTGGGAAAGGTGATGGGGCCTTCTGCGTATCTGGAGCTACGTGTCCACAACGATGCCATCCTGATATCACTGGTAACTACTGTACGAGTGGCAGTGATTAGCTAGCCAGTGTGGTACACACACAGGACTCAGATGCACTAAGGAACTCGCGGCAGGACCGTCTACCACAACACAGAACAGAGACGCTCGGATTACAACGCACACACGGGGAGTGGACTTAATTCTCTGCCATTACTCCACTGTATCTTTACATAGCAAATAACTGTTTGCTGCTGTATTACTGCTCTTCTTGTACAGGGCTTCTTTAAAAGTTGAGATTTAGTTTAATTAGTCATACCAGAGGTGAAAATGTTGTGTTCCTGCATCCCTCACTCCAAATATATTAATAAGAAGGCTGCATTAGAGGCTCAGATCTTTTCTTTATAACTATGTAACCTTGAATTTTTTAGGCCTGCGAAGCCTTCACTATGAGCGTGATGAATTCTGAAGGTGTGAATTGGAACTTTTAAAGCGATGCTACGCGGGATGTGATAAATGAGCCTGTATGACATGCAACACCCCAGGGACAATCAGTTCCCTAATTGCGGAGAGGGAGAGCTGCGCTCGCATGCAAAAACCAGAGTGGTGTTGATTGCACAATACACCGCATGCAATCATGTGACACAGAGATCATTATGTTAGCACATTTTAATTAATTATAACCAGCAAAATTCATTATGGTCCTGCTTAAGGTGGCTAAATAACTCAAATAACCGCCCCAAAATCCTGAATGTAATCCCTTCCTGAGTTGTACGCACTCCTCTGTGACCCTTGTTGACTTTCTAATTCGTTGCGTAGTGATTTTCTCCACTTGTCATTTCCCTTGAAATTGAAAGAAGCTGTTCTAAAGCTCTGCTGAAAGAGAAAGCAGTGGAAGGGGAGGGGTTGTGGCCGGAGAGTGCCCTGGCATGGGAGGACGGTGATTTGGCAACATCGGCGTTGAGCTGCCTCCCTCTGATCCCCTCTCTCTAATTCTGTCTCCCCACGACAGAGAGCGCCCAGCCCCAGTCTCCCATCCATTATGCATGGATGAGCTTTATTGCATTATGTTTTTTTAGGCTAACACACTTAGCAAGCTTGTAGCATGCACAACCCTTCTCCACCAACTCGGTGAATAATTCAAGGCCAGGGCATTAGGCTTGGAATAGAGGAGCTTAATCAAAGGCTACAGCTTTCAGTGCGGCTCAGCGCCGCCCCATTGGCAGTTGTAACCTCCAGCTTGGCGCAACATAGATTTTTAATAGGAGGTTGAATTATCAGGCCAGGGGCGGACTTCGGAGGGCCGTGTGAGCTTTGAGAGACTCTTGAGATTGTAATTCAATTCAGAAATCTTACATTCAGCAAACTTTCCTTAGTGTTTTTTTGTGAACAGACAGGGCACCTTGTGCTGCACGAGCTGCTGCTGAAGCTGCCGTAAAGACGAATCATGTCAGCTCCACCCTCTTTCTATTTCAACTTTAATCCACAATTCTGATTCATGCTGTATGTCTTTTAAACATCATTTGCCTATAAGCACTCTGTGGGAATATTTGCCTACTATTGTGGATTTTTTGAGTATTATTTAATATGGCTTCATTTCATCTCTTCTTTTCATACAGCTTCTGGGCCACGGAACAGTTTGTGTAAGATGGAGAAACAAAATGTCAGCTTTTCAGGAATTTCGAAGAACTGCCTAGGTTTCAGATTACACAGCGTTGTTTTTTTGATTCAGCAAGGGTTCATAAGAATGTTTCGACAAGCTCTCGGGACATGTAAAATCCCCTCACCTCAATGGAAAAACTTTGGGATTGAGTCAAAATACACAGAAACACAAAACTGCATTTAAGACACATTTTGCAAAACAGCAGAAGTAAAAAACCTTCCTGTCTATCATGTGTCTGACCTGATCTGGCCAACATATCTCCAAGGAGCATACACAGCTCACAGGCAGCAACACTTTGCCACACATTTACACACAGGGTCAAACTGGGAACAAAATTCCATCCTGGCAATTTTCCTCTGAACCAGCCCCATTGCTACTGGCTAAAATGACTTTATTGCTTGCTGTAAGCGTCTATGATGAGAACGGTATCCATAGCAACGGTCTGTTATTCATAGCAGCGGTCTGTTATTCATGGCAGCAGTCTGCTATTCAGAAATAACAGACTGTAGAATAGATTTAAAACAGGATTTACAGCACAGATACACTCAATTAAATCCCAGTAAAAGATAAGTTTAGGCTACCTGAGTGGAACAGCAGCAACACTGGCAGTATTGCTGCCAACTGGCTAGGTCAGAGATAGGCAACCTGCAGCTCCAGAGCTATATGCAGCCCTTTACCCCCTCGAGTAGCTCTTTGTGGCTTTGACCAAAACAAGAAAAATCACATGAAAGTGAATAATGTTTTTGGTTATTTTAAAATTTTCATTTTTATTTATCATTGTTGTAAATGTTAAGACATTCTTAAATCCTCCTATTGTAAAAATGTCTAGCCTGTGCATTGACTTAAAAAAAGTTTTAACATTTTGTCAACTAAAATATGCGCCATACGTCTACGGCCTGGCACCTTTTCCTTTAAATTTTTCCTCTTGAGTTTCCCTAGCTAGGTTAGCAATGGATTCCAAACCCATAAAAGTTAAAGTCGCAGAGGAAAATACAGAATTTAATAGCGGGTGGACAGATTTGTTTGCTTTCACCACCAATGCTGCAAAGTTTAAAAGCCAAACAATCATAAATAGCCTAATTAATAGCCCATTAATGTCAATAAGGCTAATTTAGACCTAAGAAGCAGTGTAAGCATGAGGCTCAATATGTTTTGCGGCTCCAGGCAGATTTTTAAAAATAAAGTTTTGGTAAAAAAAAAATGGCTCTTTTGATAGTTAGGGTTGCTGACCCTTAGCTCCTTTCACTCTTATGACATGAGCTTGCTTAGATTAGCAGTATCAGAAGTTATCGTGTCGCTCAGCAGCGGGCAGCGACCTCCTCTTCTTGCCCCTGGTCGGTAAAGTTACTCTGCTGGTATCAGCTCGAGTACTTTTTCTTTTTTTTTTTTAATTTTTTTTTTTTTTTTTTTTTTTGTCGTTATTGCCATTATTGATAGCACAGCTATAGACTGGCAGGAAATGTGGGAGAGATGGGGATGACACGCAGCAAAGGGCCGCAGGTTGGAACCAAACCTGGCTGCTGCAAAGGACCCAGCCCACGTGTGGCACACACTCCACCAGACAAGCCAGAGGTTGCTCCATCTCTAAACATTCCTGCTCTACTTTTTCATTTTTTAGTTTTCCATCTAATTTGTATTTTCATTCCGCTTACTTGACGGATGTTCTCCCCCTGTCAGCGTGGGTATTCTCCGGGTTCTCTGGTTTCCTCCCACAGTCCAAAAACATGCAGATTAAATTATTGGTGACTCTAAATTGCAGGTAGGTGTGAATGTGAGCATAAATGGTTGCCGGTTCAGCCCCCTTTGCGACCTTGTACCAGGATAAGCAGTTACAGATAATGAATGAGTGAATTCCGCTTACTCTACTCTTTATGTCTTCATTTAATTTATTTCCCACTTGACATCTTGACATTACATGATGAAGTGATCCACTTAAAGAGGATGGGGGAGGTAGTAACCACTACACCTGCCTTATAATATAAGTGAGCTATTGACAGTTTTGGGACCATGTAACCCCTAATCAGATATTGTTTCAGCATCAAGTGGGCCACAGCCTTTCTTTTATTTTTATTTTTTTAAACTCCCCAACAGTTTTTCTTTTTTAAATAAAAGGTTGGTACATGACAGTTCTACAGCACCAGTCCCAGTCCGCAAAAAAACAATCAAAATAACAAATTAAATTTAAATAAATTAACACATTAGAATTAAAAGTATAAATACAAAAAATAAGCAGGGAAAAACCAAAAAAAAAATCACACTTCCAGGCCCCCAGACACTGCAAAATAAATCCCAAAATTGAGCACAGTTAGTGTGGATTCATAAGAGGCAGTTTTTGTCATATAGTTGACCCATTCTTTTATTTCTGGGGGTTTTGTTGACTTCTAATACCTGAGTGTTGTTCTAGCAGCTGTAATGACTCCAGCCATAACAACTGAGAATTCATCCCCTGACACATTATGCACTTGTGATCTTATCCCCTGCAGTTTCTCTTTCCCAACATTGCTGATGATGGCCTCGCGGCTCACAAGGTGGCCGGCCCCATCAGGCATTTTCCAGAATTGCCCGCTGTCTAGTTTACACAGCCGCGCAGCTGACCAGTACTTCTGCTGCGGGGAAGTGAGCAGCTCAGCTGGTCAGACTGAAGCGAAGTGAAGGAGCAAATGGTTTTACTTAGTCACTTCCCCACCCAGATATGACCTCATGCCTTCAACCCACACCACGACTTTTAAAGCATGAGTAAGAATATCTTCCTTTCTGTAAACAACCGTCCGTCTCTTTTCCCCTTGCCATCTGTTTTACTGTATATCCACCAGTGGTGTCGTGAAGGGAAGACGCAGGTAAATAGCTTATACCCACGACTTTTTCTGGCCATTCAGTGTACCCACTTATCAGGCAAAAAGCCATTGGAATATATAGGAGAGAATACCCACTTCCTCCTCGATAACTCATCTATCTAGTTGTTCACCCACCGTTTTCCCTCTGACTCCAACCATTTCTGTACTGAATCTATCCTCATACTTTCCCACCATATCTTTCCTCCACCCTTTGTATCTTATTCTCCAACCTGTTCCTCTATCCCTTTCCATCTCCATCTGTCTTTCTCCTCGCTGTATCTCCCTTTCTCTGTCTTCTTTCCACCATTTATTTCCTTTCTCTCTCTCTCTAGCTTCCTCGGCCTCTCTTTCTCTCTCTGTCTCTTTCTCCCCTGTAAAACGCATCCAGGCTTCCCTCGGGGGCTAATCCTGTTGGAAACGTTTCAGGGAAAGCGGATTATCTGTCGGAGCGGCATGATTTTTGGAGAAAGTTCACTCACACTTGATTAAATTAATCATTGTCCTCCAAAACCCCTTATGGTCTTTCCTTGTGGATATTGGTAGAGATAAATAACCGTCCTCAAACAGCATAATTCAGCTCTAATTGATTCGGGGTGGTGTGCTCTATCTTTAGGTGAAGGGGTGGGTCGTGTGGTCGGCGCGGTGCTGTTGAACCATGGGGAGTGGGTGGCTGAGCTGTCTAGAGACTATTGGCAAAGCCTTTGTAGGCACAGGGACTATTTTAATCTGGCAGTTTGCAGGTCGATGCAAAATCTTTGACAGCTTGATTTATCCTCGCTTTTTAATTCACCATCGGATTGCTTGAAGGTGGCCCCAGTGTGCTTTTGTTGGAGCTAGACAGAGACTAATGCCTGATTTGGTCTATGCTTTCATAATTTATATAGAGGTGTCAGCATGCGTCATGCTGCCACCGTGGAGATTTGCTGCAGAGCACATTAGAGGGAGGAATTAGTGTATAAATACAGGTGTGTGTGTGTGTGTGTGTGTGTGTGTGTGTGTGTGTGTGTGTGTGTGTGTGTGTCCAGCGGGCAATTGTTAGTTTGTTGTTTATAGCCCATGAAGAGCGATGTGGTCAATGAAGCTTCACAGGTAGGATAGGATACACCACAACCTTGAAATGACGATAAACTTTCCACTTCCTTGCTTGCAGCCATCCCTCCCACCCTCCTATAATCTCTCCCTCTTTCTCTTTCTCTCTCTCTCTCTTGCACTCTTTCAAACCAATACCAGCCTTTCAAAGGGAAGCCTGCCGAGGCTCCATTTAACAAGAATATCCCCTCATTACACAACTGCAAAACCTTAAAAGTTACCATCCGCTAAGTGGTTTCATTTAAGGCAATGAAAAATTCCCTTTCAAAGGAAATAATTACAGCTGGTTCTTCAGGGGGGCATGTAGCAACAGTGTTTATGGTGGATAATTACTATGCAGAGCAATTACTCTACAGCAACAATTGGTAGCTTTACCCCACATGAGTATGGGGATTAGAGCTGTGATCATCCTGGGTGTCGAGCACTCGTCTGGATGTGATTATTGGAAAGGTCTAAGGTTTGGAGTGAATCAGGAGTGAGGATTTTCTGTCTGCCCTCTGTGTACTGCAGCTATAGTACGAGGAAGGTGTGTGTGTGTGTGGTATGTGTGTTAGCTCTGTGTGAGGGATGCCGCTGTAAATTGACTATTCTGAAGATATCTGCAGGTATAAGCTTTAAAATATATTTTATTTCAGTATCATTTTTACTATGAATGTAAATCTTACACTTAAACACGTGAGCCAATCCTATTTCTTACTTTCACCCCTACCCCTCATTCTGCCCCTGCTCAGAATAGTTACAAGAGGTAGTGGTTGAAATTGCTCGCTATGAAATGGGACAACCCTTTAAGACCCTGATACATCATCAACAGTCCTAGATGGCGTTTATGTAAGCACACGCAGCTATGGGGCAATAATAGTGTTATCATCGCAATGAAATTTGCCATTTATGTCATGGAGATAGAAAAGCATCGGTGCTTGCAGTACATTCACAACTTGAATTTCATGCTATTAATCAGTGAAACAAGTCATCAAATGAAAAAGATCTCTGCTTTATGACCAGGCCACAAGCAGTGCTTATTAGCAACCCATGCTCCTACGCTGCCAGTCTGCACTGAAACTGGAGGAGTGTGAACAAGTGCAACAATTTTGCTGCTGGACTTCAGTTAAAATTGGGGTATCATATGATATATAGGAGAGGACTGTGACATGGAAATACCTTAGAACTTCAATTTAACGCCTAGTCCCTTGTGCTAGCCCGGTGTAGCTACACATTTTGACAAATAAACACCTGTCTCAATTAGATGCCTGGCCTGGTTGCCAAGCAGTTCATTTTAAAAAAAAATAGAAAACCTGGTTGTTGGCTACCTCAAATTATGTGTCCATTCCTCGATTACTCTGTAAATTATTCATATTTTTTTAGTCCGTTAGGGTCCTCAGATCAAAAGAATCAAAAGGGTTTTTCATAAAAAATAGTCCAAGTTGTGAGCAGGATAAGGTGCTGCGTCTGTACGTAGTGGTGCCGTAATCCTCGAGTGTAAACTAATTTTCAAACAAGTAATATTCATCCTGGTTTAAATAAATAGTTTGATTGTATTTCCTGATCTTTGCTGAGCAACAGTTTTGTGTGAAATGAATTAAAGGCCTGTTCCATATTGACGTCTGTCCCAAATATAAGCCTGTTGATTTCAGTGATTTAAGTAAATAATAACCCGGGCTATTAATTGAAGTTTTACGGTATGTCAGAATAAGGGACTGTCATGCACATATCCGCCATAATAATGTAACGTTATGTAACTAGCTAGTTACATATTGAGACATCAGTTATTTCAGGCTCAATCCCAATACACCCCTTGCTCCTACCACTTGACTCTAACCGCTCCATTTTTTTGCATCCACGCATAGAGGAAGTGTTTCCTGACTCTTGTTGTGATAGAGGGCATAGGGCGGAGTGTTAAGGCTACCTAGGTCTCCAAACAGAGGTGTTTCAGCAGCACGCTCCAAACCGAGTGTTGTGAGAAATCATCAGCAAGATGGCTGCACAAGCAACTTGTTAATGCTCCTCTATCAGTGTAGACTGGCTGGGTAGGAGCACAGGCTGCTAATGTTAGCCCGCAGAGCACTACTATAGCTGTCTGCTAATGAAACAGTGTCTTCTTGTATTTTATGTTTGATCGATAAATTGAGTGAAACAAAGGTTGTGAACAAATGTAAGTGTCCATGCTTTTCTATCTCCATCAGATAAATGGCAAATGTCATTGTGATAATACCTCTATTGCTGTAGTCAAGTCTGTTTACATTAACGCCATGGGCACTTACTGATGACTTATCAGGGTCTTGAGGGGTTTCCCATTTAATTGAGGAAGTTTTCGACCACTACCTCTTAAAACTCTTTTTCTGAGGGGCAAAGGGGCAGTCGAAAACAAGGTGTAGGGGTAAAGATAAGAGATGGGATTGAGTCCAAGTAAATTTCCAATACTTTCTATTTATTGTTTTGTAAATCAGATTTTTTTATATTGATATCTTAATTCAGTATTAATGGCATAATAAAATGAAATTATTGCTGTAAATATATTACACACTGTATCTAAAGGCCTAGCCGAGGCCTAAATGAAAAGCATTCTTCATTATAGTGTATTAATCTGGAATTCAGTTGGAGTGATTGTTGCCAAGGCACACAAACAACTAATGTCATGCAAATAAACAAAGATTCATCACAGAGTAAATACAAGACGTTGTAGACGTTGATGCGTTTGCAAGTGTGTGACTGTGCGCGCGCCTTGTTTGTCATGCCTCCCTGCTGCAGTACAGGTTGCTGTCTGAAAATAATGGCAGCCCCTAACATCCTTACTCCGCGTCTCCCCGGAGATTCATCACGTTACATCATGATCCACTTGCTCAGCAGACATCCTGCCTGAAATGCCTTTCAGGTTTGACTCCTCAGGTCTGGATACCATAGTCTGTCTGTTACATAATTTGTCTGCAGGAAAGATGTGGTCTCTTTTTTTTTTTTTCTTCTCCCCCCTGCTGCTTTCAGCTCCACGCACATACCTGAGGTTGTCTGTCTTCAAGAATCAATGTATTTGTTGCAGAGTTTACTGTGGACTACGGAGAAGAGATTCAGACTGCAATTGCATGCTTTTTGAGCTTGGCCTTGTGTAAATGGGGGAGAAAAAACAGATTCTAGTGATTTGTGCACAACCACTGGTTTAGAGAGGTTATGAAAACACATCGTTTCTACCTCACAGGGTGCTGCTGCTGCATGCCACCTTATTTAGGAAGGTTACTTAAATGTAATAGGTTACAGATAATTACCTGTTTAAAATGTAGTAGGTAATATAACTAATTTAATTACTTCATCAAAGTAATGTAACTCATTACATTGCATTTATTTACTTTTTGACTGTTGGGGGTCGCAGGGGGGGCTGGAGCCTATCCCAGCTGACATTGGGAGAGGCAGGGTACACCCTGGACAGGTCACCAGACTATCACAGGGCTGACACATAGAGACAGACAACCATTCACACTCACATTCACACCTACGGACAATTTAGAGTCACCAGTTAACCTGCATGTCTTTGGACTGTGGGAGGAAGCCGGAGTACCCGGAGAAAACCCACACTGACATGGGGAGAACATGCAAACTCCGCACAGAGGGGCTCCTTCACCTGGGGTTTGAACCAGAAACCCTCTTGCTGTGAGACGACAATGCTAACCATTAAATTTCTGCCAGTGTATCTCGTCCAAGTCCTACACACCTTTAAGTGTCATGTTTAATCTTTAAAGTAAATAAGTAGTAAATCAATCAGGATAATTGAAATGCTCGCTTGTGCATCAGCTCATGAACTTTGTCTTTACCTACTGCTTCTTGCGAGTACCTGATCAGTTCTGCTCATGTGCAGCCCTTAACAGAGATGAGAAAGAAGCAGGACTGCTCTCTCATTAGCTACTCCTACTCAAAAAAACAATGTGTTTAATTCTTCTTTTTCCCACTTGTCTGATCTGCTAGATTTGTTAGCCCGCTGTGGCATGTTACTCGCTCTGGGCCATTAGGCAATCCTTATTGTTTAACCTTGGTGTAAAGGCAATATATGTAGGCCCAACAGATATATCAGCAGGTGTGATATTATTGAGTGGTAGTGTTGACGCCAGGGGCGGATTATGAAACAATGGTCCCCTGGGCACAGATATGCAAAAGGTGTGGTTGTTTTAGCTCTTTTTGTGTCGTTGCTTTGTATCTCTTTGTAGTCGTAATGCATCTTTTTGTGATTTTGTGTCTCTTAAAGGTAATTTTGTATTTTTTTTTATTTGTATTCATTATTTTTGTTTGTGTCTCTTTGTGGTTGCTTTGCCAGGTTATAGTTATATTGTGTCACTTTGCAGTTCCCTTGCATCTCAATGTGGTCATCTCAGTGCATGTTAATTTAGGTGACATTTTGCAGGTTAATCTTTGGGCCCCTGGTCAGCTCGTTCAGTAATCCCTCCATTGGCTGACATTGTGAGTCAGTTAGAAAAGCTGAAAGCTGCAAATTAATTAATCATTAATTATTTTAAAGTAAAAATGCCAGTCACTGGTTCCCATCCAATTAATGTAAATTAAGTTGCACTGTTGGTTGGTTAAATATGCATCCTAAAAACAGACACAGGCATTTTTCATTATATTTATAGATCAACTGATTAGTTCATGAGTCTGAGAAATTCTCCACAGATGAAGCACCAGTTAAAATATTCATGTTGGCTGTATTGACATCAGCTGCATATTTGCCAAAATAATTTGCAGAGCAGTGAAAAGCAGTAATAAATATTTTATGGGCTGCATTTGTTGGATATTTGATTTCTATATTTCTAAGTTTACTACTCAATATTTACTCTCCTCTTATATTCACTGTTATTGCCATTTTTGACAATAAAGTTTATTGATGCACTAAAACCCTGTAAAACATCTTTATCACGACTCTTTTAGAGTTTGCTCGAAATTTAAAGTCTCCTCGCCAAAAACGTTTGTTTATGATTCGTATGAATTAGATACGGTTTCTGCTTCTGAGCCGTTTGTGCCTCTCCCTCTTTTGTAGTGAACAACCTATGGGAGATTATTAACAGGTCACGGCACACACCTGAGCCAGGTTGTCATGGGGTCGTCATGGGGACCGTCGACATCCCCGGCCACCACTAACAGCTCTCCTCTCTTGCCCTCCTCACGTGTTACCTCGTCTTCCATTTACCTCCGGGCTCTGCTGACTCATTCTCCCTCCTGACAGCACGTGTGTGTGTGTGTGTGTGTGTGTGTGTGTGTGTCTGAGAGCTAACTTTCCCCTAAGCCACAGACATGTCAAAGCTTACCCTCCATGCTTGTCTCCATTGACTTCTCGCCCAGTAAGTGTCAACACAGCTGGCAGAAATCCCTCGGCCTCTGCGGCACACTCTCTCCTTCTCTGGCCACTCTCAGCCCCTCTGTCCTCCCCTCTTGTCCCCCACATGACTGATTTCCCAGTGCTCCTCCTCAGAAACACGAAATCTCTCTCCTGTCATGCGAGGTGAAAGTCAGCCCTAAAACCTATAGTGTAGGCCTCATAACAGTGCTGTGGTATACGCTGCAGGTTAGCTGAGTTTCTTCCTCCATCACATTGTTGTTTCCTTCCTCTACTCTCTCTTTCTTCTTGCTTTTCTTACTATAGTATCCGTGCTAAAGGTGGTTGATCAAACTAAGTCTCAAGAATAACATATTTGCTAACGTACCTCTAGTGGTATCTTGTTTGAGTCATTTTTAAGCAGAAACGCTGTTTTCAGCTTCTTTTACGTGATTATTTGTGGCTTTTTTAAACTTGATATATAATAGTAATAGTAAAGCAAACTTTTTGGGGTTTTGGTTTGTCAGTCTGACACAATAAGCAATCTGAGATCCTTATTTTTGGCTTTTGGAACTTGTGATGCATGGATTTTCACTGGCATCAGATGTAGCTGCTGGTTATGTTTTTGTACATCTGTACGGTCCTCCGTCTGTCCCATTCTTGTGAACACGGCATCTGAAGAATATTTTAAGCACAGGTAGGCAACCTGCAGCTCCGGAGCCACATGTGGCTCTTAAGCGCTTCTCAAGATGCTCCCTGTGGCTCTGACCAAGAATTATCCAGTTTATTGAAATTAATAAGTTATTTTAACAATTTAATGTACGTGTATTATTGTTGTAGGCCTAAAGTGAATCTTACATTCTCTGATTGTAAAAGAGTATAGCCCATACTCCAAATAAAAAATATGCATATACATTTTGTCAACTAAAATATGCACCATACCTCTACGGCCCGGTGCCTTTATATCCAAATTTTTGCTGAACCTCAGTAGACATGGCTAGTCTTGAGTCTCGCCATGGATACCAAATTCAAAAGGCAAAAATAGAGAAATTAATAGCATGTGGATAGATCTGTTTGCTTTGACCGCCATTGCTGCAAAGTTAAAGTACCATTTAATTAGAAGTAGCCCACTTTAGACCTATTAGTGATGTTGATAGGCCAGTTTGGTTACCTTCATTGTAAGGTTTAAATATCTTTTGTGGCTCCAGACAGATTTTTTTTTTTTTTGCCATATTGGTTCTTTTGACAGTAAAGGTCGCCGACCCCTGCCTTAAGAGAATTTTCTTAAATTGGCACAAACGTCCACTCAGACTGGAAAGATAAAACTATTGGAATTTGGTGGTCAAAGGTCACTGTGATCAAGTTTTTGACCATAACTTTTGAATTCATACACTAATCATGACAAAATTTCTCACACATGTCTAATAGGATAAAATGATGAAATGATGGCATTCTGTATCCAAAGGGTCAAAGGTCAGCTTCACTGTGACATCATAATGTTCTGCAAAAGTACTTTTCTGGCCATTATTCAGCATCAGTGCTCAGGAGGAGAGGTGAAGACTTCTGGTCAGATACTGAATTGGTGATTGTATAGATCTTCTGTGCTGTTGGGTTGAAGATGTGTGTGAAGCGTTCATGTTTTAGAATAACATTCAGTTTTAAAGCATTGTCTACTGTCATGGCTGCATATGAGTCTAGACAGACATGGACGTAAATTGAACAACCACAAGGTGGTAATTTCAGTTTAAAATAATTTATATTTCAGAAGCAGAAGAATGAATCAGTTAATCAGTAAAATATTTGGCAGATTATAATGATTCTAATTTTATGAAACATCTCTTTTTTTGGCGAAGATTTGTTTTTATTTACAGGTTCTCAAATTACAGTGCAGGAAGCAGTTCCAAAAATTTGTCAAGTTTCCATTTGTGCATTTGAAAATATTATTTTAAAAAGAAAAAGAAAAAGGATAAAGATACTTATCGAAAAACATAAGAAAAGAGACAAAAACAACACAAACAAAAATACACACACAAAGAAACAAAGATTTAAAGTAAATATAAGGATACTATTTCTTAAATATATACAGAGAGGATGTACTACAACCAAATCTTAGGACATTTTAATGTACAAATATATATTTATAAGGTCAAGAATGGATCAGAAATGATCAAAGTTGGGGAAAAAACAAGACGTTGTTTAGTGTCAACCCCCCCACCCATGTATGGTTCTCAGTTTTTGTCATTTATGTGAATTTGACAATCCCCTTTGTTTTTAAAATGTGTCTTTTATTCCATAAACCTCCCATCAACAATTTTTTAGAGCATTTTGATTATGTCAAAAGTATTTCTGAAAAGAGCTCTCAGCAAAAGCTTTTGATTCTCCAGAGTAACTGTGACACCGAATATATGAAATGTAAAAAAAAAAATACACTTAAAACTCACAGAATTGTCAAAAAAATGAACTGTATTCACATTTATGGAGAGAGTGAAAATTTTAAGATTCGTTTGTCAGTGACAATACAGGCTCTTACCTTGGGCGGAATAGAATTTGAAATTTTTGATGTCAGTATTATCCCTGAGTTTCAGGTAAATACCAACACTACTTTTTCAATATCTTGCCATGAGAAATATAAAGAGGCTTTCTCCTACGGTACTACTTCCTTTTTTTATTCAACAAAAAGTTCTCAAGTCAAATGTTCAAACTGAAGAGACTCTACAAGAACCTTGCCTGAAAACTTTCACAGTTGTTGATCCTCCGTGCTACAGACACATTATGATCAAAACCAACAAAGAATTGAGGTTTGACACCAAAACCGACCCTCACCTGTCTCAGATGCCTCTTAAACCAAAGCTTAACTCACAATATGTCTGCAAGTCACTGGGGAGTACAGTTAAACTGTGTCCCTACCTGAATTCATACATAAATACATACATTAAGAAAGTGTTCTGTCTGTCAGCTGTCTGGCTGCTTTTGGTTCGCAGAAACAATTTTTCAGAGAGCCACCAACAGAGCCTCCATCCCTCAGCACCCAAATCCTACAATCCCTCAAACTCCCTCAGCCTTTTGCCAATTAGGAGTGCAGCACATTCTGTTTCCAACTGTTTCCCTGCAGACTCCCCAGCTGTAAACGGTAGTTATTGCCAATATGGCCTCATGATGGGGGTGAGCAGTTAATCCCCGACTGCAGATACACAAACACACCTCCACAGTCTAATCAGCAGGGGCTGTTTTCACCTGTGATGAAGTTTCCCTGTCACTTTCTCGCTCTGTCTGCGTGACGTCCTGGCGTGACGCCGACACGTTCATCCATTCACAGTGCAGGAGGTCAAGGTCTTAACAAATGCCTCACCGTAATCTGTGTGGAGGACTGAGAGGGGACCAAAATACCAACATACATGAAGCAGACATTGACGCAGAGACGTAACGGCAGCTTATAGCATGAAGCAACAAGACCTGGCATATGTGTTGCACTTTAGTTATTTTCCCCCGTGTCAGGGCTGATGTAATCTGGGTGTCCTGTCATAAACACCGCCGGGATGTATTTGTGCTGTCTTCTTTATTACTTGCATTGTTATAAATGGCTCTCTGGGTCCTCTCAGTCAGCAGGATTAGAGCCCAGGATTAAGATTCTGCACTGTGAGCGAGTGGGTGTGCAGTGAGCGAAGAGAGTTATTGGAATTGCCATCATTATCCTCTGGATATCTCATCATGAACTTCTCACCTCAGTGCTCCTTCAGCTGCACATTACTCTGCATTTGCTGAATGCACACAGCTGCAGAGCATTAAATGTACAGATGTTCGAGAAGTTCCACTCTCCACTGCATCTTTGCTGAACTTTTTATTTTCATACTCCGTCTCTTCTGTTAATTACATAAAGCGTTGTGCAAAGCAGAGTCTTAGTTTGGGTAGTTTGGGGCTGGGCGATAGCACAAACACCCCAGATATTGACTATTGGTGCTTTTACAAAATATCCATACAGTTAGATTTTTGATAAATAATCTTCAGTGAAGTAGATATATTGATATGAAAATGGCTCCGCCCTCTGTTCACAAAACAAGCTTTTATTGTCTGATTTTTGTACATAGTCTTCTACAGTATATGCCAGTGTCAGGATGTGTCTTAGCTGGTCTTTGTAATGATGTGTAGTTGACGTTTTTTTGCGTTTTTATGGTTCATTTCTAGAATATATCAACATACTTTTTAGCTTTTCTTTATATTAATCTTATCTTGTGTTTTATTTTTCTTGTTTCAGAGATTTACATTTTTTTTCAGTATTTTTGTTCTGTGTTGTCTGTCTGTTACTTTATGTTGCTGCCTGTCTTGGCCGGAACACGCTTGAAAAAGAGATTTTTAATCTTGAGATGTTTTTCTGGTTAAATAAAGGTTACATAAATAAATAAAATGTTGACAAAGTGGGTAAAGGCAAATACCAGAACAGCTAGAACCGTCTGATAAGTTCAGAAAATTGCATCACTTTACAGGAAAAGTCAACACTTACAATTTTACGATATCCAAAATCTAAGACAGTGTCTGACTCACTATATCAAAATCACTCGGGATCACATCATTTTATTAACATATTGCCCGGCCCTTATTTTTTATAATTTTGTTTTTAGAATGCATGAAGTCTACACACAGCAATACTGCAATAAAATCAGCATAGCATGATGCTGTATGTACAGGGCATTACTCCTACAGGGATATTTAAAAAGTCTTAAAAGTCTTAAAAGGCACTGAATTCATTTTTGTTAAAAAAAAAAATCCCTTAATTGGTATTAAAATCTCTTAAAATTGATCTTTCAAAAGTCTTAAAAATGGTAAGGCATGAAAAGTAGGATATTTTGAATCTTTTTTTTTTCTGTTGTCACATTATAAAATGACAAATAAATTGGTATCAAAAACAATTCACAATGTCAAACGTATAAGGATTATTTGAACCAACAACACCCTTTTTTTGCGGCCAAGATATTCAGAGAATCAGCTGCCTGGACAACATGGGGAAGTGCAAATTCTAGGGCTGTACCCGAGTCAGAAAAACGTCTCAGATTTGGCTATTTGCTTAAAATATTTTACTTGTTTTTGTTTGTTTGTTTGTTTGTCTTCCTGATATAAAGTTTGAACAGGCTCAGCCAGACATTCAGTGTGACAGCAGCACTCATGTAACATGGTAAACAAACTAACTGTGTTAACGACAGGTCAGAAATGTACAACTATATGTTTAGCTGACACTATATATCAAACAAAAGCCAGAGACTGCTGTATTAAGTTGCTGTGAGCTGTAAATCCACCACCTCTAAACAGGAGAGAAGATAATGTATTCTCAGGGCCTTACAGTGCACAGTCTCCCTTCCTCTGTGTGTGTGTGTGTGCAGCTCCCTGTAGCAACGTGTAGCGTGAAAGTCAAGAGCGCTCACTCCACAGCAAAATCTGGGGACCAAAATGTCCCCAGAAGTACACTGCACAGCACACTGACTGCTGGACTTGGCTGATGATTCAAATCTTGACTTTAGTGGGGCAGCCCGAGCAAATTCCACAAAAATTGGCTAACTCAGATTTACCCAGATTTTGCGGCATGGCATTGCACAGAAGGCGGAGTGTATTTTATGCCAAAAAGCTTTTCACACTTTGCGCATGGGAATCAAGGCAGTGGAATCTCACATGCAGATCGAGGAACACAAAATCGCCGAGTCGTGCTTTTTGCTACAGTAAACATTTGGGCAAAATTGTCCCAAACTCTAAGAAACTTATGTTGGTTCATGGTTTTTTATTTAAATTTAGTTTTGGTCCTGGTAAAATTAGTCTTCAATTTCATTCCAAATCACAGCGAAAAAGTCCTAGAAAGTCTTAAATCTAACTTGTCTAGAGCTGCGGGACACTGCTGTGGTAATGTTTTGCACTTTGGCAGATGTGCTTTTGTCATCTAAAGCTGTGGTTTAAAACCAGATAATATACGATATACTTAATATATGATACACAGCAGTCACTTTCTCTAAAGGTAAGAAAAGATGAAAGAGCAGTTTTTCCTTTAACGTTCTGTAAAACTACTATCCTGTCATATTTCTACAGCAGTGTCACAAATACCTGAGTATGTGTTGTAACTGATGCTGTGGTTGGGCGGGAGCGCGTGTGTAAGAGTTGAAATGTATGTGTACGTCGTGCTCTCCCGGCACAATGCACTTTCATAAGATGCCCTGCTGCCCCCAGGATGCTCTTTGCTCACTCAACAATAAAATGCATCGTATTGGAGGCGATGGACTGGCATTTCAGGCGGCACGAAAACGACGACCTTCGCCTTCCACAAGAAGCCACGATGATAAAAGAGAAAGTGGTGGAGGAGTCTTAGCCTGGAGAGTAGAATTAGGCGGTGAGCTGCACCTTTTGTTCGCCGCCGAGTCTTTGTATGACGACAAACTCATCCAGATTGAGTTGTCCTTCAGTCCAGACCTTGGGAAGTTACTTTTAATGATAGCACGGTGTAATGATCTACAGAATAGAGGAGCTGAGAGTGCTGAGTGACACACAGATCCTCACTCTCTCTGCTCTGGCACACACACACACACACACACACACACACACACACACACACACCGTCTTGCTCTTTTTCTTCCTCTGCAAAATCTGGCGAGGCGGCTGCTGTCTGAAAACAACGAGGCTAGCACATCTCATCACCACAGCAACAATTACGGTTCTATTTCAAGCTTATCTTTGCTTGGGTGTACGTGTCGTTGAATTAATAATATGATCCTTCTCTGTCAATCTGTCAGTCACTTAAACGCCTCACAGAGAGAGGGAGAGACAGTGAGCCAAAGATTTCCCTGATTCCCGTCCTCTGCTCAGCGATGGCCTGCATTAACGAGCACTTTGTAGTTTCGCTCTTATCTGCTGCCATTGAGGAAGATGCCTGCGATAGCCCATATTTCTCTCATCATTCCCTGATGGCTGGCAGGATTAATGGCAAAGCTGCAGACTCCGGCACTCGACAGCCATCTTGGGTTAAGGATGACTCAGCCCTTTTTTGCCCATTGTAGACTCATTAAACATCAAAAGGAATGCCTGATGAGCTCTGTAGCTGCAATAATGCACAGAATTTGTAACGCGGCATTGAGTAAACAGCAGTCAAAGCGCTCCTCAGTGGAGCCTGTTTAAGGTCTTGCTGCTGCATTTCCTACTCAGAGTGTCTGCAAGCATGTTTCCCTGCACGAGACACTTGTGTTTACGGTGCCTCGGTGGGACATTTTAAAGAGGGAAACAGACTGTGCCATTAGGTCCGTGGGCAGATGTAAGCGGTGGTGGGAGACGAGGATCCAGGCTTTTGTCTCGTGTTCCTGACTGCCTGAGCATGTTGGTCTGCTTCCACCTCATTTCAGTGGCTAATACGTTCTCGTTCTTACTGTTTTCTCCCGCTTTCAATAATTGAATACGTCTGGCCGAGTTCTTGCTCCACAAAAAAACATGACTTCACTTTTATGGAGACATGATTTGACAACAAGCTTGGGATTAGACAGACCCTCCCACAAGCGGAGAACAACACAGCTCACTTGAGTCACACTTGTTTTTTTTTTTAAGATATAACTTGAAAACTTGTTTCTCTCGAGCAGAAGCAGTGTTTGCATGCATTTGTGGCGGATGTAGTTTTGCATGTGAAACAGGTAGGAGTGGAGAGAGGGGGCGAATAAGAAATGCAAGACGGTTACAGCAGCGGTTTTCCAAACCGAGTGGCGTAGAGCCGAGAGGACGCACATGACCAGGGGGAAAAGCGTGGATTGGAATAAAAGCTGAATGAATCTGATTCATTTGGGAACAATAAACAAACAAAAGTGCTCTGATGCCAGCGAGGCTGTCGAGATCCACTTTGGCAAGATTATTCAGAAATCAAATGGTGTATAGAACAAGATGGATGGATTGTTTTGACTGGAGGAAAAAAAAACTGGTGATGCTTATCGATCAAACATGTCACTCAAATCCAAAATATGAGAACGCTTATCTTGCCGGCTGTCAATATCGCAGGAAAAGTTTGTGTGTGTTGTCTAAACCTCTGGCAGTGGTAATTAAACTTGCATTTTTAGCGATGCTAGTGACAGAAATATCTCCAGCAACTATTGGATAGATTGCCATTTAAGTTTGTACGGACATTCATGGTGCCCAGAGGATCAATACAACTGACTCTGGTGATCCTCTGACTAGTCCTATAGCGTCATTATGAGGTTGATGTTTGTGGTTTTGTGTGAAATGTCTCAACAACTATAGGATGGATTGCCATGAAATTGTTACACACGTTCATGTCCCCCATGGGATCAACATAACTCTTGACCCACGTCTTGCAGCCGACCTCTTCTAAGTCAAGATACAATACAAAAAGCTGCCCATGGTGTCATTTTAGTAATGGCCAGGGCTTCTGCCCAAGTGGCAAAATATGCCGAGTAGGAATGAGATTAAGTCAGAATAAAACAAGTGGATGTAGCCACCATGACATCACCCACTGGATTATTGACTCCCATTTTGAAGCCTTGAGTTCAGCATTTTGGCCATGGCATTTTAGACTTATGGAGCTAGTAGTGACCATATTTGGATGATAGGGTGAATGTGACTCATAGTCTTTGATGACTCTTCGCAGACAGCATCTCGCTGAAAGCAGCCAGGAAATTTAAGCCTTAGGAAAATGTGAATGGGTGAGTAATAAAAAAAAAAATTCAAGAATGGGGAAATTAACGATGGAGACAAAAATAGGGTTTTTTTGTGCCAGAGTGTAAACATGTTTTTTCTGCTGTAGAGTTGAGCATTTCAACATGGGGGTCTGTGGGGGATTGATTCACTCCTGGAGCCAACCTTACCTGGCCCTTAAAAGAAATTGCAGTTTTTTTGTACTCCCACATTGGCTTTATTTTACAGCCACGCAGTTTGCCGCTTACGAAACACTAGAATTACCAATGACGTTCCCATCAGCTCAGCTGTGCTTTGTGTTTTGTGCTAATTAGCAAATGATAGCAAGTTTACACGCCAATCTATGAGTGAGCATGGTAAACATAACCAACGTGGTCTCATTAACGCAGCGTCATATACAACAGCCTGCACAGTGGCTGAGTAAGGGCTTATTTATGCTCAACATTAGATATGGAGATGGAGCTGTCTGGAGTGTGCGTTTCTTTTGTCTATTTGTGCACGTTTTCTGAAATCTGACGGATATGGACAAAACAGAGCAGAACCACTGGAGATCATGGAGGCAGTGCAGCATATATCAAGCCAGATATAACCATAGGAGACAACAAAGAAATTTAAATAATGGCGGAACAGAATGAATCCGTGATATAGTGAAAAGGATTCTCTGTCCACATGTGGGGATGTATGTAATCGCTGCACAGACTACTGCCGTCTACAACGCTGCTTCCATTTAAAGGTACAATATTACAAACTCCTCTGTTGCCTGTGTCTATGCCATCATAAAGGACACATGAAGAATGAGGGCAGTGATGTTTACAACGTTTGAAAAGGACATATCAATTTTTTTGTATGTAAAGGGAGTATAAAGGATCCTGAGGCCTGAGTAGGGCAGGAGTGATAGAGGGTGGATAGGTCAAATACACACCAGATTTTCACCCAGGAGACTGGTGTTTATTTCCTGTGTGAAACCAAAAGTCAGCTAAATTATTTTCAAACATGTAAGGTCATGATGTAACATACTGGTTAAGTCACTATAAGAAATATAGCTATTTTAACCCAAACCATGACTGTGGTAAAGCCGTCTTGTTGCCTAAACCTGAAGTAGTTTCAGAGGCAAAACCTACCTGTAAAGATGGACGTTGACTTTAAAAGGCTACTGTAGCATACAAGTGGAAATTGACAGGGAAACTGACACGCCCCAAACTGATGCTAGAGGGGTACCTTGGGCACAGTATTTTGAAGCATACGGCCGCTGACTCGGCTGCCTTATTTGACAAGATTGGAGTGAAAATGTGTTGACATAACATCTGCAAAACATCAGCATGATAACACTTAATAAGAATTCAGCTGATTTACATGTCAGGCAGGGATGTGAGGTGTGTGTAAGTGTTCCTTCCACACACACATCGAGGAAGAGCACAGTTCAGATTTTACTATCAATGTGGTGCAAACTTTGGTTGGATGGATTAAATGCTCTCTTATTATGAGGTTTTGCAGACATGTTGTCTGAGCCAGATGCTAAGTGAGGACCCACATGGGATGTAAAGTGTGTTTGTGTGCCTGTGTCTGCGAGTTCATCTTGCAGCTGTCTCATTCTGCACAGACCACATTAATGATAGAACAGAGGCATGGGCCGTAGATTGCTCATTAAAGAGAGAGTAGAGGAAGAAAATGTGAAGTGGAGAGGGAGTCAGACTGTAGAGGAGTATGAGACAGCAAAAAGAGAGATCTAGAACTGGAGTCTGAAGATTTTAGAAACAAAACAGTGAAGGTACGCAAAAGAACAGCGCAAAATAGAGCAACAACATGACTCAGCACCTGCAGGGCAACACTGCTCCTTCCTCTCCCCCCACCTCTTCTCGCACTTTCTTCCTCCTTCCTTTCTCTTCCCCGCACTCTCCCCAACCCTCATCTCCCTGTCTCTCAGGGACCAGGACTTCTTCTTTCCCCTCACATTATCACAGCAGCTCTGGCACTCCTGCTGTTGATGCTGCTAATTCGCACACCCCAGCTCCCCCCACCTGCCACCTCTGCAGTTCTGCTGAGTTGGGCTGATCTCCTCTTTACCTTAGAGGAAGAAGGTCATCCCTCATCTCCTGAGTGGTGATGGACAGAGGGGAGGGTGGGTGGAGGGCAGAGGAGAGGAGAGGAGAGCATATGGCTAGTTAACTTTAATACGGAGGCAGATGTCTCTCTGTGTACTTGTGAGATCAGTGGGCTGGAAACATGTCATGCTATGATCATACGAGGGATATTTGTAGTCTTTATTGTCAGGGGGCTGTGGCTCTGACCCATGTGGCTCGCAGCGTTGGTGGAAATGGATTTCAGTTTTTTCCGCTGTTGCCTTTATTGTGATGAAATAGAACAGAGACTCGCTGCACACAGACTTTATGAAAATAGTCACATAATCTAATTAAATTCACATCATTTCCACTCCGAAATGTCATCACATATGAGCTTTGCAGTCTGGAGTAATGTTGTTATTAAAGGCCCAGTGCGTAGGATTTAGAGGGATATATAAGTATGTTTTCTTTAGTGTATAATTACCCAAAAATAACAATCCCTGTGTTTTTGTTACCTTAGAATGAGCCATTTATATCTACACAGGGAGCAGGTCCTCATCTCTTGAGATCACCATGTTGCACTGCCATGTTTCTACATGAGCCCAGAACAGACAAACCAAACACTGGCTCTAGACAGGGACGAATGTCTGGATCTTAAATTATCAGAGAAAAAAGTTGAGCACACATTAGCACGTGCTGGGCGAGCGGCCTGTTTCCAGCATACCAAACAGCTTGTAGAAACACTGATTTGTAACGTGAAACTGCTTAAATGAGTGATTTTACTGGTTTTAATCACCTGGTCTGTTTGTTTTGGAGAAAAAGACACCATGGCAGGTAATTTGCCTCCCAGTAAAAAACCTCCTGAACGTCTGGGGCTGGTTACACAAAGTTTGCTCCTTAAGGTTTAGTTTGTCCTTAGCTGAGGAGACTACTTAAGGGTGTTGCACAGAATCTCTAAAGGTTTCCTTAAACAAGGACAGACGTTGCGGCATTTACTGCACTGACAGAGATTTTACACCAGTAAAATTCTGCTGTTTCCATGGAGACCATTTGTTTGCTTGAATATGCATGATAGCCCAGGCTACCTGTTAGCTCAGTATCCTCTCACAAAGTTGGCCAGATAGTAAAAAAAAAAAAGGCAGAATATTAGAAGACATGAAAACCAAATTTGGTTGGAGGAAGAAAACTCATACTTCTGGAGGGATTCAATAAAAAAAGAACACACTGAAAAGTAAATTTGATCCAAAAATAACAGCAAACATGAAGCGATGTGTGTGGGAGGAAATTACAACGTAGACAGGAACTTCACCGTGGTATTCGCACATGAGTGAGGGCGTTTGAAACCAGTATAACTGAGCCTTAAGCCCAAGTAGGGCAGGAGTAATGGGTGGTGGATGGGTCAAATACACACAGGACTTTCACCCAGGAGACTGGTCTTCATTTCCTGTATGAAACCAAAAGTCAACAAAATTATTTTCAACCACAAAAGGTCACACAACATAATGGTTACCATGAGAATCGTAGTTATTTTAACTGGTCAAATTTTGCAGGCCGTCTGAAACATGCCAAACAGCACAGGAGAAACACTGATTTTTAACGTGACCCTGCCATGTTCAGTGTTTTCACCTGTTTGAAACGCCTGGTCTGTTTCTTTTGTAGAGACCTCTGTAGATGATTCCCAGACAGTTCCCAGTAAAAACTTCCTAAACAATGAACATTGAAGGATTTCTAACCAGGAGAAGTTTCAGCTGTTTGCAGTCTGCAATCCTCACCGTTAGACGCCACTAAATCTTACACACTTTCTTAAAAGGTGCAACAGTAACACATTTTCTGTCTCCACTCTGCCTCTGTGTGTGCACGTGTCTCACAAAGACACACAGTCTGAAATTATTTAACATTCTCTTCAAATACTTTAATTTTCCGAAGTCATGCCAGTATCAAAAAAAATCTAACACAGCAAATCTAATCACCTCGCTGGATTTTTTATTTTGCTTTGTTGTTTTTTCTCCTCCTTTTAGTTCATCCTTTTAAGCCGCTTATGCCAGACCTCCGTCCCACTGCTAAAACGAGGTGAAATGACAGAGTGTGTAGAGAGGGAGAGGTTTGGGCGTGTGAGACCACTGCCTGTTTAACTTTGCATAGCTCTGTAGCCAGCCAGGCAGACAGGCAGCCAGGCAGACAGGAAACACAGCTACACAGTGGCCCATCAGGCGAGCCGCTCCGCTCCTTCAATGCAGAATCCTAAAGCTGTTGTAACACTCCACATGCCAGTTATATAAGTGAAGAGAATTCAACTGACATTACTGCTATGAGGTGTGAGATTATAAGCCAGGCTTATGGCACACCACTCACAGTCTTTGCTTCCCTCAGCAGAGTCACCAAGATGCCCCATGATCCCAGTGTCACGTACAGCTATCTGAAAAAAAAAATTGAGCGGAGGTGCTGCGGTAAACTCTCAGCTCAAAGGTGCCCTGAGGCAATTTTGTCCCCTAAAATGGCCACGGGAAGCTGCAAGGTGAGAGCAGGATGGAGGAGGTTGGAGGAGGCAGGGGAGGCGGGGAGGAGGGGAGGGTGTCAGTGCTGTCAGGCCAGGAGAGTGATGAGAGGAGCCAGAGCAGAGGTCTTGCAGGTGTTGGTGCCTTAGCAGGGTCCCTGTTTGACTGAGTGCCACAAGGGAAGAAAGGAGCCTGATGAAGAGGATGTTGGTGACCTGTCATACACCACATGATGGATGGAGAGGGAGGCCAGGGTTTGGTGAGGGGAGGTGGAGGGGACGCTGGGCTACAGTAGCATCCGCCGGCCTGAGAGTACGGGTGAAGCAGAGCATTGGAGAGAGGGATTTAAAAGCAAAGAGTGTAAGGAGCACCTCAGGATAAAACCTGAGAATGTAGAAACAAACAAAGGCAGAACAAGAAGAAAACTAAAAGTATAGCTGCCCTGTTATTTTGGGTAATGCTTTACAATTCTATGATTACATGATGGTCTTATTAGAAACACTGTCTTCTAATTAATTCCCTGTAATTGTGTATTAAATTAATGTAAACACACAGTCAGAGTAGCAGTAGCAGAGGTTATTAAAGCAATTATTGATAAATGACCGGCACTGTAATATAGTATTATAAATTGGTAAACAAACTATATGCATTTAATTAACCAAACTGTTAATATGCTTTTTCCCCTTTCTACCTTTAAGTGTCTGTATTGGAATAATCCACTGTCTGACAGTCATTCATTCATTTTTATTTAAGCGTTATGCCTTTTTTTGGCCCATCACACATGGGATTACAAGACACAGTTTGTTTGTTTGTTTTTTTAAATAACCGTCCTCAGAGGCCTGTACTACTAACCAAGATTTGGAGTTAGCGAGGTAACTTCAGGGTTAACTCTGGGTTTTCAGAACTACGAAGCTTGTTGTCTTTTTACCAGGATAAATCACCATGGTAACTTATGCTGCTCCAGAGCAGGTTAACTTCAAAACCCCAACCTCTGATCAGTCAGATCACTGAAAAAAAGAGTATCCACGGACAAAAGTCTGAAGTCTCCGGTATAAAAGGGCAAACCTATGTATTTATACAGGTCAGTAGGATCATTTCAGTTTTTCAGGGCTCTGTTTCTACTGGTTTTAAAACAGAGCCTCAAACAAACAGAGAGATTGTTAACAACACATGATTTTAGCTGTATTTGACTTATGCAAAGTTCATTTTTGTCTGCAGTGACAGTGCTGCTGTTTTACACTCTGATTACATCACTACAGCTTAAAATAACACGAGACACCTGTGTGGTGAGAACTGGGGAAAAACAGATAATATTTTATTAGTAAAATAATCCACACACTGTTAATTGGCTCCCGTTATTATAAATGCCACATTTCAATCAGACAGACCTCGTCAGTCATCAACCAGGCTACTTTTCCACTCTTTACTTCAGCAGCAGAAACAGTCTGGCATCACTTTAAAGTCTTTTATGTGACATATTCAGGGTAGTTTCATTATCATCCAACTAAACAGCAAAAAATACTCTATACTAGTATACTAGTATTTTCAATATTTCTGCAATTTTCAATATAAGATTACAGAGCAACATTTAGATGCCAATTCAGTGACATTTTACTGTCTCACAGTCCCAGACACTTTTGATACCGTTTCATCTCATATCATATGAAGCAGCCTACTTCACTCATGGTTCCGATGATGTTGCTCGTAATTAATACCCGCCTCTTTCACATGAACGCGCTCATGGCTGGATAGGAAAACCCAGAGTTGACTGAACTAGTTAACAACCAGCTTTGTAGTATTGGCTATCCAGACAGCCAGTGTTAGGGTTAGTCAAACCAGAGAACGAAAGGATATCATGGGTAAGTTGAACCGGCTTCGTAGTGCAGGCCTCTGGTCTTGTGTGTACAAAGCAAAATGTGGAAAAGGAGAAGAAAAGAAACAAAAGGAACAATAGAAACAAATAATTACAAACAACAACAACCACATCCTTTCTTTAAATCTTTTCTCCAAGGCTTTCTATAGATAGCTGATGGCACTGTACGTTATACATCAGCGAGCTTTCTCTAATTTGTCACTGAGGCAAGTGTTGGATAACATGGATGAATACTTTATCACCTAATTATGATGTAACTGTACATCACAATATTGTGACGGCCCTCTGGACATGCACTTCCTGCAGTATCCTGGTGAGATATTGGTCGTCAGGGTTACTCGGCTCACCTGCACTGACTGGCTGCTCGACAGAGGCTGGTGGCCGCTCTGTCTCTCTCCTCTGGCTTCCACTTTGATTGTGTTCAATTAAATTTTTCTTTAGTTCTTTTCTCTTTTGGTCATGTAAAACTATGGTTACAACTCATAGTCAATGGACTTGCACTTCAGTTCCTTTCTAGTCTTCTGGCCACTCAGAGTGCCTTTTACACCACAAGTCACATTCACACGAAGGTGGCCAAGGCTACCATACAATGTGCCACCTGCCACTCAGCTATAACACACTCACACACTAATTGAACAGCCATCAGGAGCAATTCAGGGTTCAGTATCTTGCTCAAGAATACTTCGACATGTGGACTGGAGGAGTCAAGGATCAAACCACTGATCTTTTGATTAGTGAGCGACCCACTCTACCTCCTGAGCCATAGCATGTGTGCTCCTCAGTGTTAGGGGAGCCACTTTTAAAGTATAGCTTTGCAAGCAACCCATTGTGCCACGCTGGAAGAAGTTTAACTACAGCAGAACTACCATAGGGAGAAATCTAGCTGGGTTAACTAAAGCTACCAGCCTACACAACTTACTTAAAAATAGGACTTGAAACTACTTTGTAAAATAAATGAATAAAAGATCAAATTGACAATGTGAACACATAACTGTGACAAAATAAAAATTTAATCAGGTTTATTTATATAGCACATTTAAAAACAACCGTAGTTGACCAAAGTAGTGTTGAAATTAAAAGAAAGACACAAATATATAGCAATATGACATGTACACAGACTGGCAACAACAATTTCATATGTAAAAAGAATAATAAAATACTAAAATATTAGAACCACTACAAAATATCGTACAACATACTGCATGTTTTCACAAAAGTACATCTTTTATTTCTCCAGCCTTGGATTTTTTCCCCCCTCCGTCCTTTACTACACAAAAAATAGCAAAAAAAAGAGTAAGAGTAACTCAACTACTTGAATCACTATAGAAATACCAGTGTACTTGAACTACTAGCAGACTTTTATTTTTTTATTTATTTAACCTTTATTTAACCAGGAAGTCCCACTGACATTGAAAATCTATTTTAAAAGAGAGACCTGGCCGAGGTAGCAGCCAATCAAAACACATTTAAAATGCAACAAATACAATATATAATACAAAACTCCACAATAAAACAACAACTATTCAAACATAGTGGCCTCTAGAGAAAAACAAGCACATGTCTCTGTCACCACATACTTTATAATGCCCTTAAATTCATTGATGGATATAAGTGTTTCTAATTTGAGATCTTTTTGGAGATTGTTCCATGTCCAAAGTGCACAAAACTACAGCAAAATATAGTTGAAATACTGCTTTAATAACATGTAGTTCTCTACTCCACAACACACTGCGCTGGGTTGTGGGGAGTATTTATGTATTAGATATACTATGGGCGATGTAAACATTGCATTGTAATGTAATACTTTTCTGGAATCTATTGAGAAAGCGTTTATTGATAAGGTGACTGGAGAGAAACAGGTTTTTTGGATAATCCATCACATGATGACCAGAAAAATGAAGCTACTTTATCACATTGATGTAAAAATGATAAAGATCCAGTGTTAGCATAAATCAATGCAGCTCACTGATTTGCAGCTTCGCCCACAGTGATCTGTAAAACCAGATTTATTAAAGGGAAGGCTACCGCTGTCTAAACAGTGTAGAGATATCTCTGTGGGTTGACAAATCACATTTCAGTCATAATACCTCAAAATCAACCTATAAAAGGTGAAATATTCTGACCCACAAGACTCCATGTGTCCATAATTTTATACATCTTTCCCCACAATTCAGCTTGACATATTTGGTGTGATATTTGCTTGGGGATCCCTACTAGAATTTTAAATAAAGTTGTGTAGGTTTCAACGACAGTGAGAGACTGTGCTCTCATGAAAAATGACTGCATCAGCCTCCAAAAACAACATATGCTTACATTTGAGTCACAAAGCCCTCTAGTGGCCACAAGAATTATGACTCTTGTCCTTCGGAGGCAAAGGAAGAAGAATTGTGATGTTGTCATGGAGCCACAAAGTCTGCAGAGGCAGGAGGTTGGGTTGGTCGGATGGGTAAACAAAACATCAAACACAGACCGATATTCATTTCTTGTTTCCTGCTCACAATCAACTTTGGTTTCCTTAAACCGCAACCACAATCAGAGTTATGTAACCCAGAGCATGATCTGTCAAATTAGATTATAAAATCCCTGCATGTGTCAGTCTGGAGGGCGGTTATAATGAATGTATTTGGTCATTTAATTTGGAGGACTTGTTGACATTAGCTGCACAGCATGCTGTAAGTTTGTGGTGACTGACTCTGCCATAGGTCAGGGAGGTTTGTTAAGAAGAGAGTTTGGAAAATAACAGTGAATAACAGCGCTCCTCCTCTACCTAAATTGATCTGCTTGTTACATAGTGTGGATCTTTGAATTAAAGCACACTGTATGTAGCATTACAGCAAATGTCGGGAAGCCCCAAGGGCATCTATTAGAGAAAAAAGAAAGGAACGTGTTCAGCTTAATGAATATGAGAGACAGATAATGCATTTTTTAGCATACACATTCCAAGCACACATACCCCGTGACTTTCCAAATGTCTTTGGGCAGAATGTGGCGAATTCCTGCCTGTGGTTTTGGTATGATCTGACCTGCTGCACTGAGAAAGGTGTCAGGAAACAGCTCCAGACCTGACGACATATTCCCTATTCAGAAGACTGTTAATTAAGTGACAGTCAGACAACAGAGATAATGACCTCCCTGTGGACGTCCCGCATGCCTCAGGGAGAATGCCTCAGAATGAAATGTCGCAATAGAACCGAGGCGTTTGCTCACATTTCACTGTTTAGAGAAATACCAATCAGTGGGTGACAAAAATGCTCCATGCACGAGCCATTCTCCTTAAAGGAATAGTTTGGGGAAAATATGCATATTTGCTTTGTTTCTGAGAGTTAGATGAGAAGATTGGTGTAACCGGTGGACTCTAGTGTTGTCTGCATTGTGTTGATATAAAGAGACCCAGACTGTGGATATCTTTGGAGGCAATCTCCGTTTATTCCTGACAGCTGTGACAGCAAGAGGTAAAAACAAAATCCTCCCTCTCCCACGGAGCACAATAACGAAAAGGGGGCGGCCATGTTATATTCAATTAAATACGATAAAACACAGTAAACATACCTGACAACAAGAGGCAAAAACAAAATCCTCCTTCAAAAACAACCATATAAACTCTAGCCCCTACACAAATGAAGTGACACAGTGACAACTTATAAACATATCTTAACAGTACTAAAATACGGAAATTACTACGAGAGCAATGTCACTTACAAACTGAGTATGAAATGTTCCACATATTAACTATAGATGCTCAAGCATGTCTGGTGCTAATAACTGAAACAGATTTTGTGTAGTTGTAATACTTAATATTACAAATGTACATTGGCTTGTTACACATATAACCTCTATATAATTGACCCGGTTACATTGATGCCACTGCCATGTCTGTGTAGTGAATACAAAGCTATACAGCCAGTAGAAGGTTAGCTTAGCTTAGCATAAAAAGTGGAAACAGGGAAAGTTAATTAATTTTCATAAGACATCATGTGACTGTATGAGGATAAGTTGCCTCTTTACTTTTCATTATTTGTACAGAATCAACAACATATACTATGTTAATAACAAATTTTAAATGGTGTCTATCTCAGCAAGAAAGCAAAGAAGCACATTTCCAAAAACTGCTGTCTTAAGACATCTGTTTCTTCATAAATATATTTTTATTCACTTTTGTCTAATCAGAAAACTTCTAGCCTCCAATCAAGTGGTAACATGAGAATTAAAAATAGATCAGTTAGACTGTGCAGTTTAGATGACTAAAATTAAAATACAGTTGATTGTACTAAAAGATAAAGTAATATAAACGCAAAACTTTTAATTGACAGCAGCAAATTTAAACCTATTCTTCACAAGCTCTGGAAAATGTAGAAAATAACTGGCTAATTTTAAAGTAGATGAGGCAAATTGAGGGAAAGTTGGAGCGCCTTCAAAAAAATGAAACTCACAAATTAGCTTATGTAATGAAACAAACATAACTAATATAGCTGATGGTAGATTTATTTTCCTTCCTGTCTCGCTTACAGCAATCTCAATACTTTAGTTTACAAGTGAGCTGATGTGATTTCAGTCCTCTGATCTTATATAACCATTTTCACAAAGTGAACCAGAGCATTTTTTAATAACATTCACAGAACAAGTCTCTTCAAACAGATGCTTGACATGTGCTTGTGTGTGAGAGAGAGTTGTGTCTTGAGCGTGGAGTGTTAATCTAATTCTGTGGCTTCTGAGTGAGGTGTTGGTCTAAGTGAGGATGTTAACAGTCTGTCGCTTCACTAGGGGTGCCAGGCAGGCGCTGCTTTCCTCACTGCAGTTATTTTTTCTCTGAGCCTCCAGTTTTTGAGAGGAGTACTGCTGATGCCAGGTGAAATGGTGCCGAAGTATTCCCGTGGGTGACCTTGCTCTTTCCTGACACATCCCTTGCCGTCACTTAATGCAAAAACGACTAGGTAGCAGAGAGGAGGAGAGGATCTTTGGATGAGTTGAGTGTGAAACAGCAGCTTTGTTTAAAGGTCCAGTGTGAGGGATTTAGAGGCATCTAGTGGTGGGGTTACAGATTGTAATCAATTGAAACCTCTCCCATGTGCCAGGCATGTTGGAAAACATGAATGGCCCTATCTAGAGCCAGTGTTGGATCTGTCTGGTTTGAGCTAATGTAGAAACGACATGGCTGATTCCATGGAAGAGGACAAGCTTCCTATGTGGATATAAACAGGTGATGAAAACACATTGATTGTTAGTTTCAGGTAATTGCACACAAATAAAAAAAAAATCACTTAGATATTGAAATCTTTCTTTTTATGAAGTTGTCACGTTTATTGTGGTAATTTATGAGTAGCATGGCGTCATGTCAGTTTCAAAAAAAGCAAAGCAGAAGCGAGAAGGCAGACAATGGCGGAAGGTCGGATCTTCAGCTGCTCGAATAGCAACACAAATTCAATCAGGCCAGTGTCAACTCCGTAATGGATCAGCAACCTTTCTCTTGCTATGGTTGCACAGATCAGACCCGGCCCAAATGTTATACCCGATGCTGGGCTTTGCACTGGCTGTATTCTGGTTGCCACAGCTGCTGCCATGAGCTCCATCTCCAGAGCTTCCTCCTGCTCTTTCCCTCACAAATAGTCTCCTAATGGCACTGAGACTGAGTAACATGTGATATACATTGTTTTTGGAAATACGTCTTGTGATGTTCAGTCTCTACAAGAGTATGATGTAAATTTTTTGTATGGTCTAGTGTTAAAACATAAATAAAAAGCACAATAAATCATAAAACCAAATCACAATACCTGTAGAATCGCAGTACTTAAAACTAGCAATAGATACTGAATTAGTGCCAAGCATCATGATAGCAGTGAATTGGGCAAATGGCATATCATCCCGATGCTAATGAAAACATAGCTCTGCCAGTATATCCCCCTAAATCCTACACACTGGACCTTTAAAGGGAACCATGCATTTGATGAGTCTAATCTCCAGAGAATATACAGCTCATGATGCAACTGACAAGAAATTAATAAGGGACAATTTCCTCCCATAGACTCCAGTCACAGTGGAATGAAATTGATAAAATATATTTTTTAACTGTAAAAGTTGAGAGAAGAGAGAAAACTAACAGAATTTTAGAGGAAAGAAATGTGAGGCCAAAATTCTCCTTTATGATTTCCTGTTATAAAAGACAGTTACAAGATGTTCATCTTCCTGGCCGGCTGTCGAGAATTAACCCACAAGTGAGTGGACGGCCGATGGGGCACAATAGAGCTCATTGAGTCCCCGTCACAGAAAAATGAGGCCTGCTACAATAGCTGAGTTATCTGTGCGGGGGGAGGACTGAGGAACTCTGATGTGACAGCCTCACTAACAGTCTCTGACAGGACCCAGGAAGCCACAAAGGCCGCACTGTAGCTCTGTACTTGTACCACAATCAACAGATCAGAGCAGTGTGTGTGTGTGTGTGTGTGTGTTTGCTTTTTTCTCTTTTATTTATCCAGTGAAGTGTGACTGAGCATGCTTGCTCTACTTTCTTACAGTCAGACAAATCCACACCTGGTAGCTCTACTGTACAGCCACAAACATCCACTGCTGGCTACTGACGATTGAGTCATGATGTGCGCATGTGTGTGAGTCACAGAGAGCCCTCCACTACTGTAAGAAGATGTTACCATTCTTTCATCATCAAAGAGAGAGTTTCATCATCACAAATGCATAGTTTTTAGCCTGCAATTAAGGGTTCAATGTGTAGAGTAATATTTGATGTGATTGGCTCGCTCTCAGGGAGATTTCCAGAACGGGAAAAGATCAAAAACCAGTCAAGTCAAGTTTATTTGTAAAGCCCAAAATCACATGCAAAGTCTCAATGGGATTTACATGCCCACAACATCAATGATTCCCTGACCCAGCCCGAGCTCTCAAAGAAGACAAGAGAAACAGCTATAAAGGAAATCCTCGCACTTTAGGAAGAAACAATAATTTGAAGACACTTCAGGGAGGAAATTGAACAATGAGGAACCAAAATGTTGTAATGAAAAAGACATTGAGTAATAAGTAATAATAGTAATAATAATAGTAATAAGTAATAATAAGTAATAGCCTAATAATAATCAAGCCATTCAAACAATATAGTTTCAAAACAACGAGCGTAGCAGGTGTAACTTTGTGACCAAGCAGCAACCTGCAGGGCTGAAAAATAAAGCCAACACAGAAGTGCCAAAAAAAGCAGCTCCCCTAATGGTTACTTAAGGCTGGCTCCAAGAGCGAGTCAGTCCTCATAGACCCCCATGTTAAAATGTCTAACACTACAGCAGAAATAAACATGTTTACAGCCTGGTACAAATAACGACTTTAGTATCTATCGCTAATTTCCACATGACGACTGTACGAAACATGGTCACTTTTGGCTTCAAAAATCCAAGATGGTGACCACCAAAATGCCAACGTGAGGCTTTATAATGGGAATCCACAAACCAATGGGTGACATCACAGTAGACATCATGAGTTGTCTACCTCACTGGTTCCCAGCCTGCGGGTCCTGATCCCCATTAGGGGTTGCCAAAGCTTCACAAGGGGTCACAAGGCCTTCATGATTTCCAAATGTGTCAGAAAAGTTTTCAAAAAAATATATAGTAGTCCTTTATCTCAACATTTAATTTCTCTAAAGAAAACTAAAGCCTTAGAAACAGGGTAAGGAGCTTGGACATCAGGAGGGAGCTCGGAGTAGAGCCGCTGCTCCTTCGCATCGAAAGGGGTCAGTAGAGGTGGTTTGAGCATCTGATCAGGATGCCTCCTGGGTGTTAGAGGTTTTCCGGGCATGTCCCACTGGTAGGAGGCCCCGGGGCAGACCCAGAACACACAGGAGGGATTATATATCTCATCTGACCTGGGAACACCTCAGGATCCTCCAGGAGGAGCTGGAAAGCGTTGCTGGGGAGAGGGACGTCTGGGGTGCTTTGCTCGGCCTGCTGCCCCTGTGACCTGGCCTCAGATAGGCAGATGGATGGATATAAACTTATGAAAAAATCTCACAGGATAAGGGCACAGTGAAGACCTGAACACAGTTCACAGAGCTCTACCTAGTGCATAGTTAAAACAACAAAAGAGCTAATAGAGCAATGATCAGGAGAAAAAACTGAAACGGTCAAAAAAGAATCCTATTAACAAAGTATGATTATTCAAAATTAAAATAGAAAACATAATACAAAGAAAAGCAAGTGAAACATTCCTAGAAATATCAGAAAACTCATCTCTGTTGCAATATTCACAGGAAATAATCTGCTCAAAATTCATTAAAATCATTAATTTTACATAAACTTCCTGCAGTTATTGCTTTCACTCTTTGGGCAATTGTACATTTGTTCTTTCCTGTTATTATTATGCATTGAATGTCATATAAAATATCCATTCAGATATGTAATTCAGGCAGGGGTCGTCAGATAACTAAATGACAGAAAAGTGGTCCCATAGGAAAAGGTTGGAAACCACTGATCTGCATCATAACACAGGCCAAGTCAAGAAAAAGGCTCTTGCTGTTGCTACTACATCATATTATTGATGACTTATTGACAGCAAATACTATGCCTCAGTACACTCTGAACATTACTGTGAAGCCTGGAAAAGGGTGTTTGGCTTCTGGTAAACACAGGATAACCAACAGATTGATGATATTAAATGTGCCTTACATTTAATTGCAAGAAAGTTGGCATGTACTGTCTTTAAGGCGAGGCTATTTTAGAGATTTGAAGCTATCTTTGTTACATCCTTCTCTAGCTGCCACGTCACTAGCTTTCAGAAAGCATATGGAGCACATGTAGTTGGTTGAAACGGCCATGTTTCCCTGTTAATTCCCTTGGGTGCAAGCTGAAAATGAACAACAAGGAAATTCTGGGACAGTTTTGAGATGAAGTTGCCAGATTGGACCTTGGTTCCCCAGTCTCAGTCTGTTTGCCTGCTAGACCAGCTGTGATGCAGCCCTCTTTGGAGAGGCAGACGGAGAACGGTGCAACCTTTTATTCTGAAAAGCCAGGCCCGCCGGGATGACTGCTCCTAAAACAGCGTCAGATGGCAGCGAGGCCTGTGGACATGAGGGGCATTTTGATGTGAGTCAACAACGGCCTCCAAAACTTGGAGCGAGAGTGAGTTTAGAAACACGAAATAATAGGATCTCTGTGGTGTCGCAGTAACGGTCCGTGTTGGTTTCCGTCATGAGTCGAGCAGGAAAAGAGGATTTGAGGGCTGAGAAAGCTCGCTGAAATATTCCCAGAGCTCATCATTATTCTATCACCCCTCCGTAGTCAAGTACATCTCCCCTCTCTATTAGCTCATACAGTACATCTACAGTAGCTAGATCTCATCTTTAGTCCTGCTGATTGGTATTCATAGGAATGCAGAGAGGAGTCATGCTGAGCAGAGTTTGGTCTGTGTGTGCAACAGAGACAAAAAGAGAGAATAGGGGAAAGAAATGGAAAAAAAACTGATTACTTCTGTGTAGTCAAACTGTTTCAAAGCCTACTCTCCCCCGTCTGTCAAGAGATGAGGCTCACGCTGAAGCTGAGGGCAGGCAGACACCGAAGATCTCTTCCTGTTTTCCAAACTCCTCATCATGTTCTCTCAGAGAAAAACTTTTTTCCCTGCTTGTGTATGACGACTGTGAAGTCTTCCTCTGCCTCAAACTTTGCATGAACTTGCTTTGTTTTTACAAAGGCTTCTGGGAGTTGAGAGCAAAGGCGAAATCTTTTCAGATATTCTTATGAAAATCTCTGGCGCCTCACTTTTGAGGTTGTGGCATTGCGCATCTTTGGTGAAAAGTTTTTTGAGGCTTGTGCGAGACTGTTGAAACTGTAAAGACAGTCGAGCGTGTGGCATCCATCGTCTGTCACTTAGCAGTTTGGATTTCAGATTTGTTGCTTCAGATGAACGAAGGCGGTGATGACAATGAATTCGGCTCGGTCCAGTTTTGTTCCCCGTATTTTCAACAAGCTGTCTTCACTCGGTATGCAAAACAGTCGGAAAAGCACTCTAGTACAGCGTCGTGCTGCTCCCCCCTACCACAGCACATTTCTGTTTCTAGGTCAAATATCCCTCTGTAACCTCTCTCGTACCCTAAATCTCCATTTACCCTTAATGACTGAAGTGGATTTAACAGAAGAGATCAGAGTTTAAAAATCTGTTTAACCTTCGTCCTCACCCTCCAGCTACAATCTCCCCTCGGTGATCAAACTGGAATTAAAAGGTGAATCAACAAGGATTTAAGCTCTCAGCGAGACAGAACAGGTGCTCATACATACTGTACATACAGGCGTACACCGCGTGTACAATGCTGCAGATAATATTGCGACCACCAGTGAAAACCTTGTGTGCCAAGTATAATCTGATCACTGCGAGTTTTTCTGAGGGACTTTGAGAGGCTTTCAGTTATTTAACCTGCTTTCGAGTAACACAGTGTCACACACTCTGAGCACATACACTTGTACCCAGAGCAACACACTTCTGATTAGATTTGAAATGGTTTTAAAACTGGATAACAGTGGCCTGCTAAATCTGCTGGCTTCTATACTGTCATAGAACAAAATGCAAAATGACTAACCACTGATTTAGTACTGTTTAGGGGTGTCAGTTTCTATTAATTGGGCTATCAATTGGTAACTAAGTGTTAATTTTTAAGGAAAAAGCAACAACAAAATCACATGAAATTCAAGAGGTGTCAGGGCTCGACATTAAAACTTGCCCCGTGAAAGTTAAATTTGTTTTTTAATGGTGTGATGCAGTGATAACAGAGTAAGTGGAGACAAGCGTAAAGACATGTAGACAGTTAAGAACGAAAACTACATGAAGTAAAAAAGAAACACAATGAAAATAAAGACCAACAGAAACTGCAAACTGCATCGGACAATAACATCTCTGATGCCGTTGCCCAAGTGGGCAGGTAATAAAAAAATGTGCTGTCTTATGTAATATTATCTGAAGCAACCTGTGTACTGAATCGCTGAAACTGAGCTTCCATCAGCTGAGCTGCGTGCATCAGTCCGTCTCACCAGGACTATAGAGGTTTAATCTGGTGTCGTATACGACGAACCGTCAGGCGGTTTCAGTTAGGGCTCCGTTGCGATCATATCCCTTTCAGGAGCCTTTTTCTTCTGTTTGGAGTCTTTGTCAAATAAATCCATTATGATACATTTCAACACTAAATTTCTTCTGTAATTATTTTTCCATGTTGAAGCTAGTTGTTGTCGTCCGCTGTCCACTAGCCGTCCATGATGCCTTGTTGAGTCTGTCAACCAGTCAGAGGCTGTCTTCCTGACTTGTCATCCAAACAAAGGCTGTGTTACTGACTGTGTGGCAGCTGTGATCTCAAACACACTGCACATTGGAATAATGAGCAACAATAGTTATTGTTCAAATCCCTGTCGATTTTATTATGTTTTTTTTTTTGTTGTTGTTGTTTTTTAACTAGGCCTATTTTTTACTTGTCCATTTTGGCACACGTAAGTTTGGCTCTCAGGCAAGGAAAGCAAGTGGCTGAGATATGCCAGGTTGTGGTAGTCCTCTCCTACAGAGCTGCATAATGGTGCATGCAGAGGGTCACTCTCAGCTGTTAGCAGAATGTGTGTGTGTGTGTGGATGCAAATGGACCTATAGACTGATATGTGTGTGCAGCCGGTCAAAAAGATTCTCGGCCATTGCTAGTAATGTTCCTTTCATGCACCACTTTGCACTCACACGGCCTTTATTCTATGTTTTCACATTAAAACCACGTTTGCTAAGTACATGACACAATAGTCTGTAAAAATCGGGCTCCTTCTCCTCTCAGTGTTTTTAATGGCGTTTATAAGAATCAACCGCACATGAACAGAAACAACCAAGCTGTCACTATATTTACACAGCACTAAATGAGACAGATAGTCTGTGAAAAATCAGAGCCGAGGAGTCTCTAATGCGGCTGTCAATCATGTCAATCACTGCTTGTGCCTTGCGGTCAAACTGTCAAACCAGGCAGCTCTGATCAAACATGAATCAAGATTCTGTTATTCCTATTTTTTGCTTCAAATGTTTTCAGAAACATATTTTTGTGTACTGTTTAGCTGTAGAATGAGAATTTTTGTGACCCAGCTGCCATGTTGAAAACAATCAAGCAAAAACAAAGCACCGGCCAGATGAAAAGTTTCTCATCTGAGGCGAGAAATAGGCAATGCAGTAACAGAATCTTTCATATTTGATCAGGGCTGCATGGTTTGACAGTTCGACTGCAGTTTTCGAGCAGTGATTGGCATGATTGACAGCTGTGTTAGAGACTCTTGTCTCATTTAGTGCTGTGTGAATGTTGTGACTGTTTCAGAAAATAAAACAAAAGTTATTTGGAAAATTTACCAACTACAGCTTTAATGTTGCTTGCACTGCCTTTAATATGCCCTGATGGAGTAAATAAAATTTTATTGAACTGATTATTATTTGGAATTATGTAGAAATTCAGTTAAATCCTTCTGGAGGAAATCTATTGTGATATTAAGCACTCGAGATCTGTGAAAATACCCTATTAATTAAACATCTGTTCTCTAAAAGGGTAACCGTTTTGTCAAGTAGAAAAACAGTTTGATCTAGTGCTATGGTATCTATTGATCACTTTGTGAGGGCACACGTCACTTGGATAGATTTCCTTTTAGACGTTAACCCTTTAGAGAGAGAGAGAGCACCGGCATGTTTTTATTGACCCTTCCCGCCTCTGCCTCTGTTTTTGCAGGTAAAGTATTGAACACAGACCTGCGCCACTACCTCAGTCTGCAGTTTCAGAAGGGCTCGCTGGACCACAAGCTCCAACAGATCATACGCGACAACCTCTACCTACGCACCATCCCCTGTAAGTACACCAGACAGGACTGCACACGTAACGCTCATTCACTGCACTCAAAAGCACCTGCAAGCACAAAGCAAGCCAGGAACGTACAGTATAACCTACTTTCAGCACATATATGTTTTTTTCTGAAGCATCTTACGGGAACAATGATGATGTTCTCTACGCACCACGCAGCTGGATATCAGTAGCAGTAGCGTTAATGCATTGTTGTTGTTTTTTCCACGCAGGACTGTATAAACACACACATGCTTACTCCACTCACACATTTTCATCCTCTCAGAGCTCTCTGTCACACACTCAACAAAACACACACGCTTCAATGTCACCATGGCAACCCGACCAAGGACATCTCTCTAACCCTCATGCAACTTATTTACTTCTGTGCCGTATCATCACAGTGATCAAAGCCATATTCTTTCCATAAATAACCCTGCGTTTTCCCTCGGCTGTTCTCCTATCCCTCGCTGACATTCTGCTCAGCGGGGCCATCACCAACTATTATTCTTTGCTGAAATCAGTAATGGAGTGGTAAATAAGAAGGTGGTTACTGTGGACTGCAAAGAACAGCAGCTGTATATAATGTCAGAGTAATAGTAATACATACCTAATGGGAAAGTTCAGTAAGTGCAATATTTTTTATATTTTATTTGATGTTAATATTGCAAAACAGCTGTTGCTAGCATATTTTCGAAATATATCTATTTTGGATTTCTACTAGAACATAATTCCATCTTTAAAGGTTAATTTAACACTTTATTTTCCGCAGACTGTCTGTGCTGGAACACCTGTTTCACCCTCTGTGTTTGAAGGCTCTGCTTCGCTTGTCACTTTAAGCTTCCTCCTGAAAACCTTCGACAAAATATGAACAGATGGGACCATTTTTAATCTACATTTTGAGGTGAAAATAGACGACTTGTCAGCTAACTTAGCTAGCATACTAGCTACGTATGCTAATGCTGGCGAGGAGAGACAGAGGTTACACTCCCTCTGTGTGTGTTGTAATCCGAGCTTCTCTGTTCTTTGTTGTGGTAGTCGGTCTGGCCATGTGTGTTAGTGCATATGAATCCCTGTGTATCAAATCAAATATTATCTGATATTATTATTGCAAAACAGTTGTTGATCTAATAGTCTGTTTAATTGCTGCATGAAATGTTTTTGAAGTGGATAAGTAGTGTACAATTTGCTTTTGCCACTCAGAAAAAAAAAACATCTCCACCTGTAAAATGTCACTTTCCAGGAGCTCCAGAAAAACACATATTACATCACAGCCTGACGCCCCTGTCTTTTCTTGAGCTCGATTGTGTAATTATTTTTAAATGAAAGCATGGAAATTACCAAAATTAGAGTGGCATGGCTGTTAGTACAGTAAAGGTGCAAACTAATATTCTGATTAAGGTTTGCGTGGGTTGCAGAAATGCAGCTTATTTGCTACAATGGTGCAAAAGCCTCCAATTTAATTTTCTTGGAAAGCCTTTTCTTTTTTCTGAGTAAACAGCATCTGTGCTGCGACTGTTGCTGCTTTACACTCTGACTTTCCATTTATACACAAAGATGATTATCAGCTTAAAAAGGCTAGGTAATTTATATTCCATTTATTATAAGGGGCTGAACAGCTAACTGAATTTAAGCCGTCTCCTCTCTGATACATTCCACTGATGTTTAGAGAGATATTGCGTTGCGTTCGCAAAGCACCAGATGATGTGTGGAAGTGAAATCGCATCAACAGGAGACACGACTATGATGCAGTATCTGTAATCCTGAAACTGCGATGATGCTCACACAGATATTTTGGCCTAAATATTTCCCACGTCCTGTTGAAGACTGACTCTGCTCAGAGGAGCACCATAATTGAGTGTAGTCAAGGTTTTAGTCACATGCAGAGCGACTGCTCCTGAGGCAATGACAGACTCTTAGGCACAGCACTGTCACAAACAAGCAGCATCTCTGCTCTCTGCTCCCCAAGGGCTGGAAGTTGCTCTCTGTCTTGTTCAGAGAGGACTTGGACGCACAAGTGTGAAATTTCTTAGGGAGTAAGCTGCTTACCTTTCATGTATATTTAATTTCTTTGGGTTTTTTTCTAAATTTCTTTTCATCTTGGAAGGGGAGGAATATCTGTCTTACAGCTCCCCCCCACCACTTCTTCTTTTTCTTTTCCTTCATCATCCTTCACTCACTCTCACTCTGTCTTTCATATACCTGTCAGTTATGTTCTGAGCTATGCTGATTCCTGGGCCGTTGAGTTCAACTTGAATCGTTATTGAATTTTTCTTTTCAGAGCTTAGTTGCGCTGCGAGTATCTCTGATCTCAGATACAGCGGATGGAAAAAGGATGGTTATAACATTTTACGAAACTCATCAGTAATTTATATTCCAAGGACATGCCTGCTTGCACTGCTTATGGTCACCCACCTCCACATGTACACATTCCTCAACCTACAGTGCACATTTTCAGGATTTCTTCTGAAACATGTTTACATTCTTTAATGGTCAGACACACTTTATTTTTCTCATACTGTCTGTGCTGGAACGCCTGTGTTCAACCTCTGTTTGAGAGGAGCCCAGTCTGCTCTGATTGGTCAGAGCTTCCAGGTCTGCATCTTGGTGTCTCTGCACCTTAAATGCAGCCGAGGAATGACTGCAATGAAGAATAGTTGCACTTTCTAGCATTAAAAATCCCCAGTAAACACTTCTAAACATGACCATACACGTTCCAGCGGGAATATGATCTGAAATCGGGGAGAAATTGACAACATGGGCAACCAAGACGACACATTTCTGTGACGTTAGCATGTAACTTTTTGTACTAGTGTCAGCTACACTTGCAGTAGTGTGCCAGGAGCAAATGAACATCTAAAGACATCTTGTCATTAGCTGACAAATCAGAGTATTCAGAACAGTCTGAAGGCTGATGTTTTTGCTCAAAGGGATTACATCCCTTACACCTCCCCTAGACCTCTGGTGGGGATGTAACATATTTGGGGCCTCTCGCATATATGAACCCAGAACCTCTCGCAAAATGTAACGTCCCGGCCAGAGGTCTAGAGGATGGGGGGAATAACACAATGGAATAGAGCGATCTTTCAAAAAAGAAAAAGGGGAGCCAAACAAATAGCCGGTTCAAAGGAAGTTTATTCTAAACAAAAACGGGAAAAAAGGACCACCAATGAAGAACGAGCTCCAAAAGGGGACCGGATCGCCTGTAGCAGGGAACCACACAAAAAGAAAAGATTAATCACAGCCAACCAAATATCACAGCACCAAGTCAAAAGCGCTCACTTGTTACCCCCGTCTTAATGACAACTCTTGGCCCACTGGCACCGGCACCGGCTCCTCCCTCATTCCATTTTCTGTGATGAGGAATGATTGGGATTAAGTGCACGCTGAAAAAAAAAACGGGAAAACCACAAAACAAAGGGCGGGCCCAAAACACACAGGCACCTAACACCCTATGTTAGCACTATTCGTACTGTTAGCACCGTTAGCCACCTGCTCAGCCACCTCCATGTTAAGAGCCGTGTGCAGATAATCCTGGTTTTGAGTCTGAATCACAAATGTGCTCAGAATGTCATATACAGCTTCTTTAACTACCACCATGCAAACATGACTTTCTCCTCTTTTTTTTTTTTTCATGTACAATACTGGCGGTGGTTGAGGTTTTACGGCCCGCAACCACCATTCATCATCAGCAGCCAGTGGGTTCGCTGCATGAGTCTGACTCTCTAATCCCCGGCTTGAATTACTGTCTTAATGAGCAAGAGACCAGGACTCGCACAGTGACAGCACCTCCATCATTCACTCGCTCGCTTTCAGTCTCCCATCCTTCACCCTCTCTGTTTCACTTTCACTCTTTCTCTGTTTCAATTACCCCTGCCTGCCTTTTTTTTTTTTAATTTGCTGCACTAGGTTTTTCTTTCTGTTTACAGCTGTCCTCATGTTTTCCAGTTGATTTTGGTTACATGACATGTATGAAAATAGAAGGAAATAGAAAATTTTAAAAAGCAAAAGCTATTTTTTTATTAAGGGTATCGACCCCTGTAACAAGCAGCAGACAAAACAGATGAAATATTCACATAAATCTGCACATCTTATGTTTGAAAGATTTTATTGTCGATATGTGAAGGTAGCTTCCTGGTGTCAGGTGCAATAACAGCAGTAGAGTGTCCCAGATTGAGCCCACATAAACATACAGTATACACATTTATCCTCTGAAGTATTTAGGACATATACAACATGCCAAGTCAGAAATCCAAACATAAGCTCAATTTGTGAGTTGAACATAAAAATGTAATATCTGTACATGCATTTCCAGCTCAGGTTTTGTATTATACTTCTGCAGACAGCCGGCCCGACTGACATTAACCACAGTGGACCACAGTGCAGTGCAGCTACAAGACAAGGTGTTTGAGTAATGGGCTTGTCTGTTGCTTTTTCTCAACTCCCAAAACTCACTCTCTGTCTCCCTGCCCGCTGCAGTTATTTTGCTCTCTCGCCCTTTAAACGTGCCGTACATGCCTGCCTCCTCATCTTCTTGGCACTGCAACTTGAGAAATCATTTTCTCATTGTAGGAAATCAATACTTGGGGTCGAATAATACAAGGCAGGTTGAGGGAATAGTGGTTTGCCACATTATTACAATCCAAAACAGTTTTTTTTTAATGTGTTGAACATCACAAATCGATGATAAAATAAGCATATCTGAGGGTGGATTTTTATCCAAAATGTGTGCGACAGTCAGGCAGACAGCAAGAGGATTAGCAGAGGCGGTTTGTGTCACTGTGCCAATGGTCCACTTCACTTAACTAGCAGCCACACTGCTGTACTTCCATACAACTGCAACTGATCAGTGCTGTCTTGTTTGTGTGTCTGACCAACGCCACAGGGTCACTTCTGCTGAGCCGCGGCACTGTGGTGCCATAATGGAAGTATTAGCTTCCACTTTTAGGCCAGTTATGAAACAGGAATGTTCAAATTAAAATCATAGAGAGAAGGAAGAAAGACAGGCAGGGAGTGTGGTCTGTAATGGAGGGATCGGAGAGAAAAGAGAGGAGCAGAGAGACAAAGAGAGCAGGCTCTTTACTGTCTGTGTGTGGTAAATCCCTGACTCTCCTTCGCTGGGTCTTGGGACGGGCTTCATGTCATTTGGTCTCTTACGAAAACGCTGGAGGAGGCTCTCAAGAGCTCTGGGGAGGACAAAAGGAGGCGGATTTTTCTAAGAGGACAGAGAGTCCAGGGTCACGTGAAGTCCCTCGACTCCCCGCTGAGATCAGAGATGGGCAGAAAGAGTTTGATCTTGCACAAACTCGTCTTCTCCCTCATGCACACACACACACAGACGCACACACACACTGTGCTGGCGTAGGTACATGCACAGAGAGGCAGGGACGAATTGGTACACGTCATGGACACAGCTTTACTCTTTCTGCCTGCTTCCTTGAAACCATATCAGGAGAGGATTTCCTCTTTTTCTTTTCCTCCTCAGTTGATTAATATCACGCTTTAGGATAAAATAATGTACTTCTTGTTAAATGTTAATATCTTCACTCTATTTTACAACATGACAACAGCAAAGTCAGGCATGTGACAGAGCTTGCCTCAGTGTCATAAAAGTGAACACTTCACAAAGGGACCAAAAGACTTTGTAATGATCCTCTTTCCTCTCTCGTTCCCTCTTTCTATCTCGCCATTTCGACAGCAAAGCCCTAAGCCATCTTTTTTTGAAGTACCGACATAAAACTATGCACGAAATCACCATGTTAAATTTATGGCCTGCCATTTCTGACTGACTACCTCTGATGTTCCCATCGTGACATCCTCTCAGTCCAGACGGTTGGAAAAATAGGTCTCAGCAGTGCACAGGCGTGAGACCTTGCAAGACTAAAGTGACAATTTGTTTCAGTCCAGGATGGGCAGACACACAGACACATGTAAACACATGGCTTTCACCACTGTGCATGGCCATGACAATAAAGGAATAGTTTGACATTTTGGAAGATTATTTGCTTTCTTGTAATTAGATAAGAGGTTTGATACCACTTTTTCGTCTCTCTGGTAAATACAAAGCTACAACCAGCAGCTGGTTAGCTTAGCTGAGCATAAAGACCAGAAACAACACTTATTATTTTCAGGTGATTGTACACTGAAGAAAACACACAGTATTTTCCCTCCTGGCTAATATGACCCCTAAATCCTACACAATGAAGCTTTAAAGATATGCATAATTAAGGAGGGGTCGCATTGAGTGACAGTCTGTGAGTCAGATCCACAACTTCACCCTCTCATCCAAATATGGTCACTTCTGGCTCCAAAAATCCAAGATGGCAACAGCCAAAATGCCACAAGGCTTCAAAACCAATGGGTGACTTCACGGTGGCTGCGCCCACTATAATCTCTCTCTATATATAACATATATCTGCATATGAGTACAGAATTTGTAGGCAACGGGACAAGATTTTGGTATCTGAAGTTTCTGTTTGTAGTCCATTTTTTGGTTGCATGCAGGAAACAGTGCATGTGGAGAGGCAGAAGGCCTTGACTGCAATCTCAGAATGAACCAGCTTTTTGTTTTTTGTTTTTTATTTATTCGCATTATGGGCAGATATCGGTTTAATAGTAAATGGACTGCACTTCCGACCATTTAAAGCGCTTTCACGATATCACATTCACCCACACACTGGTGTCTACTGGTGTCCACCTGTCACTGGCTACCATACATGGTGCCACCTGCTACTCAGGAAGCATTCACACGCACTCACACATCAATGGAACAGCCATCAGGAGCAATTTGGGGTTCAGTGTCTTGCCCAACCATACTTTGACATACGGACTGAAGGTGTCAGGACTCAAACCACTGATCTTCAGATAAGTGGACGACCCGCTCTACCTCTGAGCCCCGTTTATAGAGATTAGTAAACAGTGACCAGTGCACAAAGGAGAAAATCTCAAGATATCTTTTATCCAGATATCCACTGGCTACATTTGAACCTATAAAATATTGGCCATTACCCTCAGAGGCTAAATCATTGTCAAACCAGTAGCCGATGAAGATTGGTGCCTGACTGTTTCTTGTTGACTTGTTTGTCATCATTGTGAGGTTGCCCAGCACACAGGAGAAACAGGAATTGCTTTAAAGGTGCTGGTAGGCAGATTTTATCCTGTTTCCAGTCTTTATGCTAAGCTGAGCACACCAGCTGCTGGCTGGAGCTACATATTTATTTACTCTGACGTGAGAGTGGTATTGATTTGCTGATCTAACTCTCGGCAAGGAAGAGATCAAGTGTTTTTCCCATAATGTCAAAATATTGCTAATACTGTAACATGCTGTCCTTTCCCAGTGCTGCAGAATAAAAAATACATTTCCTGCTGTATTAACCAACCCAGTGTATAACTTTGTATTCTGACAGAAAGTCTTTTTTTTATTTGATAAAGCCTCTCTATATTCACACTCTTCTCTTGTCTGGTTTAATTAACTGCAGTGTATCGACTGCACCTTTTTTGACATACACTGAGCATTTTGTTTGAAGGCCCAGTCTCCAACAGTTTATTTGAAGGCCTATCCAAATTGTAACGGCTGCATTGAAAAGGGGAGTACGACCGGATGATACAAAGTCCTGCTATAAAGGATTTGCTGCTTTCAGAGGGATGTACCCTCAAAGCTCAGCAAGCCCTCATTATATTGTCAGTGCCTGATCTCCAATAGGGGGCTTATGGTATACTGTACATCGGTGTGACATCCGGGATGATGACTCGGGGAGATGCCTGGCAGGTACATAACTGTGGCTCAAGTAATTGGGCTACAGGGGACATTTTTGAGTGACCAAAGCCAGCGCGGGCAGGCAAACAAGTTGGTAATGAGAAGCAGAAGAGGCTGGCATTCTCGCACACGATGCAATGTCAACTGCTTTTGGTAACACAAAGTGTGGTATCAAGGCGCACTGTGGAAGGAGGCTCCTCTGATGTATTTTTTCTTTTTCAAACTGTGCTTTTACTCCTCTGCTCGGGTGCAGAGGAGCTGTCACAGTCCAATTAGCGAGGAAATATAAGAGCGGAAAAACAAAAGGGAATGGCAACATAAAGTTACTTAATAGGCCATTGGGCCACCACAATCTGTACAGCGGCTTCACAGCTAATTGGTGCAGACTCTACAAGTGTCAAGGATTCTACTTAGGAGATGCAACAACATATTTCAATGAGATCCCATTATAAGTGTACTAGGATGTGCTATATAAGGGTTTAATGAAACATATGTCACACTGTCATCAAACAGATTAGCAAATCCCCTTAATGTGTAATCGATGCAGAACACAGCTGCTGTTTGTTGCTGTGTTGTACGCAGGTACACTGAGGGTCAGATCACTTTAATGTGTGGATGAGTGTTCAGTCATTAAACTCTGATCCTGACACGTCTGCTTGTGACTCATCTCACAGGAAGATATTCCTAGCTTCAGTTGATCATCTTCACTGTGTAGAGTTTGCATCTCCTCCCCCTGCTGCTGCAGGGCTCCTCGATGTGTTCTGATTTCCTCCGACCCTGAAGTCAAATAGATTTGAAATTTTAAATTGCTTGTTTTTGTGGACATAAATGAGTTTTCATATTAGTCAGTGCGATCAACTGGTGGTCTGCGCAGGTGTTTCACAGCCTTTTACGGGGCTAGAACAGCGACAGCAAGTTTTGCCATTGAAAATAAAATTTGCCATTGAAAAAGGAAACAATAACATTGAAAAAAATTCTACTGGACAATCAAACACCAGCATTAAAAATTATTCTATTTTTATTTATTTTTTTTGCCTTCTGATGTGTTTTTCAGTGATAATCTTCCAATTTTTTTTTATCATGTCACTCCTAAGGACAATGGGTTCAGGGGAGTCAGTATGCAGATTATATGTAAATCATTCTGTCCTTGCCCCTCCCGTCAAACTCCTCCCCTCCACACCAAAACAATAGCCCTTTTTACACAAAGATCACGCTAAAAAACTGCAATGAAGTTGATTCTTTACACCGCCCTTACATTTTTACACAGAACCAAACAACAGTGGCATCCTGCAGTCCCGTGTGTGATTTTAAATAGCATGCTGGCGTCGTGTAAGCAAAACTGGTGTGACAGACTTGACATGTAACACAACATCATCAGCCTCTAGGGTGACATTTCACATACTACTGTATGTGTCCATGGGGCTTTCTAAAAAAACACCAATGGTATTAACATGACAATCATTTACTATCTCTGCTACATGACAGCTGATCTTGTTCTCTGCTCAGAGGTTAAGGAGCTCCTTGACCTCAATCCATCCATCCATTTCAACCACTCATCAAAGAGAGGTCACAGGGGCAGCAGGCTGAGCAAAGTATTCCAGCGACCCCTCTCCCCAGCAACGCTTTCCAGCTCCTCCTGGGGGACCCCAAGGTGTTCCAAGGCCAGATGAGATATGTAATCCCTCCAGCTTGTTCTGGGTCTGCCCCGGGGCCTCCTACCAGTGGGATGTGCCCGGAACACCTAACAGAAGGTGCCCAGGAGGATCCTGATCAGATACCCAAACCACTGCAATTAACCCCTTTCGATGCAAAGGAGCAGCAGCTCTACTCCGAGCTCCCTCCACATGTCCGAGCCTCTTACCCTATCTCTAAGGCTGAACTGAGCCACCCATTGGAGGAATCTCATTTCAGCTGCTTGTATCCCGGACCTCATCCTTTTGGTCGTTACCCAGAGCGCATGACCATAGGTGAGGGTTAGGGCATAGATGGACCGGTAGATCGAAAGCTTTGACTTCTGGCTAAGCTCTCTCTTCACCTCAACAGTCTGGCACAGCGCCCGCATCACTGCAGATGCCGTGCCAAACCGCCAATCTATCTCATGCTCCATTCTGCCCTCACTCGTGAACAAGACCCTGAGATACAACTCCTTCGCTTGGGGCAGTAACTCATCCCCAACCCAAAGGCGGCAATATACCGTTTTCTAGCAGAGAGCAATGGCCACAGACTTGGAGGCCTCAATGTCCCCTCAATTTGTGGACATTTTCAGCTGCTGTTCTTCTTTGAGTTAGCTGCTAACTGCTCCTAGCTGCTTATTAAACTCCTGGCTGTGTTTCGCACACGTATCACGCCATCAAAACGTCATACCTGTCCCATTCTGCTGGCTGTCCCTTACATTCATTCAACGCTGGTACTACCTCTGCTGCTGGCTCTAAGGCGAGACAACTCTGTCCCCTCTTTCCGCATTGGAAGCTTTTGAAAAGAACCGTGAGGCGTAGTAACAAGGTGTAAAACATTTGCCTTGAACAGGCAGTGTAAAAGGGGCTACCATGAGAAAATTGACACTGATAAAAGAGTGACATGAAGAAAAAATCCGAAGATTGTCATTGAAAAACACATCAGACTGCAAAACAAAAAATATTTTTACTTTCTGTGTTTTATTTCCCAGTGGAACTTTTTTCAGTGCCAGTATTTCCTTTTTCAATACAAAAACTAACATTCAGTGCTCTAGCTCCATAGCCTTCCTCCTCTCCTCACCCCACAGTCCTCCTCATGACCCTGAAAAAGATTCACCCAGCCCAGCGAATGACTGAATCTGCTCCATAACCACTAGCAACAGTAAATTTAGGTGACAGGGATTGCCATGGAATGTGGTACTGATGATTGGTTCATGCTGTGTGCTTTGTTTAGCCTCCCATGCAATAAATAACTGCTGTCCTGCCTCCCGTCTGGCTGAGGTTATTTCTATGGGCTTTACAAGTTTGGTGACACGCCACCTAATTAGCCTTGAGTGCAATAGTAGCGCAGTCCTACTTATTTATTCATGGAATATGGTTTACATAATCCTCATGCTAATGTAATCATTTGGTGTCCATTTGTGCCTTGTGGATATTCATCCTGGAAGAAAAAAAACACCCCATCAGTATTGGAATAGACTGAGGCTTCACCACAGGAGCAAAATCTGCACTCAGAGTGGCCTCGTGTCATTTGCATTGACGCTACTCACTGTGGGACTGAGTGAACCTAAACCACTCCGGGAGGTTACACAACCCGTTGCTTCCATCATATTTCACATCCCCAATTTACCCGGCTGCTTTCTTCATATCAGCTGTAGCCACTACATACATCAAGAACCTCCCAATAATAACTTGTTAGCAGAAGCTGCAGTCGCACATAGAGGATTAAATGAATTAGCCACAGGCCCTCATCAATTATCCATCTTTCACAGGATGGCACCAAGGTCTTTTTGGGGGTTTTCGTTCCAAAATGAGATATTCACCCTTTTGAGAAATGTGCTGCAGTCTTGTTCAGAGAAAGAGCACAAAAATACTGTTACTAACTGGGTCCTCTGTATCTTGTGATTCAGGAGTATGGATTGTCAGTTTCTCAAAAATGTGCAGTGAAATAAAACCTTTTATTTATGTATTGCAGCTACACTCACTATGTATACACGCCTTGTTGCTACGCTGGGAGACAGGATGCTGAATAAAATACTGGAGCTGAATGGTTGTATTCTGCTTTAGTTGTGTGGAAACCTTGAAAATGAGCTGAAAGAACTCTAAAAGTCCTTTCAAATAGTGTTAAACCATGTAACATCATTAACGAGAAGCAGATATGTCTCTTATCGAAAACATGTTATCTTTATGCTTTTTATGCCTCGGCGCCGGCGATAGCCGTGGCCATAAGCATTATGTCTTTGGGTTGTCTGTCTTTCTCATTCTTGTGACGCGACATCTCAAGAACACCCTGAGGGAATTTGGCTATAAATTGAGCATAGCGCTAGTTCAGGCAGGACACGATGTCAAGCTCAGCTCACATCCCAGCTACATCAGCTGATCTCAAACAGCCAATCAACTGATGGAGTCAGCTGATAGATCGCATGATTCCTTTCTATGCACCCAATTGTCAAATCCCATTCAGGGCGCCCTATTTAACCTGCTCTGGCCTGTCTACTGTTGCTGCTTCCTCTGCGAGCTGCTTTGCAACCCACCTCCACCCCAGCTCCTCCTTTTCATGTTGTGTCTGACTTAACAATGTCATTTCTGTTCATCATTGTTGCTGCTCTGTTTTGTTCCCGGGGGGTCTTTGCTGCCGCTCTCCCTGCCTTAGGCTTTCCATGTAGGCGCATGGAAGGTCAGGGAGGTTTGCTGTGTCTGCCTCAGGCTTCTCTCGTTTGCATGTGGAAGGGCAGGGAGATGTGATCTCTCTGCCTTAAGGCTTTCTGTGTGGGCGTATGGAATGGCACAGAGACGTGCTCTCTCTGCCTTAAGGCTTTGCACGTAAGCGCGTGGGAGGGCGGAGAAGTGTGCTCTCTTTGGACAAACTTTCACATAAATGTCTAATTGAATAAAATGATGAAGTGGTGACATTTTGCATCAAAAGGTCAAAGGTAAGCTTTAATATGACTTCATAATGTTCTGCAAAAACATTTTTCTGGCCATTATTTGATGTCGTAACTCAGGAACAGAAGGGGACATTTGGTTGGATAGTGAATAGGTAACACTAATCTTGGTTCCCCACATCGAAACCGTGATGATTGTATACAATCATCATATCATACTATAGATCCTGTGTGCTGTTGGGTTAAACACGTATAAAGTGTCCATGTTTTAGAATATGTCGTTTCTTTACAGCAACATCCATATTTGAAGCATTGCCAACTGTCGTCATATGAATCTGGACAAGCACGTATGTAAAACTGAAACTGCAACTTGACGCATTTGTGTTTTTTGTTCCAGGCACCACGCGGCTTCCTCGTGACGGGGAGGTCCCAGGCGTGGACTATAACTTCATCAGTGTGGGAGACTTCAGGATCCTGGAGGAGAGCGGTCTTCTACTGGAGAGTGGGACTTATGATGGTAGGTATCAGCACAGTGTTATTAATATGGCAAACCTGCATGTATGCATGTGGCTGCATGCATTTATGTACAAGATTCACACTGACAGCTCTCTATAATGGAGAGAGTGCAAGCTCGATATTCACAGTCATTGTGACTTACAGCCTGCCTTAGTGAAATGTGACAAGCGGGACAAAATGTATTGATCAGTGAAACATGATTAAAGACTTGTTGGAAGTGACAGTCAGATTAGCACCGATACTCGCAGCCCTTCAGATGAACTCCACACTGTGTGTAGATACAACGGGCCACTGAGGGATGAAGTAGGCAGACATTATATTAAATCTAAATGGAAATACTGTAGAAATGAGGACAAGGGTGTAACTTTTTTTGTCAGCAGGGATTAAAATAAACCTGACATTTACCAAGAGTAAACGCTTTGCAGGCCAGCTTTTTAGAACCAGAAATAACCAGCAGATAATGACAGTTGTGGTATGCAGGTGCAGAGTTCTCACTTTATTGCAGGCATTCAGGCAGTTAGTGGGCTAGACAGTGAATTAAAGGGCCGTAGCCACAATTGTGATCGTATGTGCTGTATTGCAAATGTAGAAGTGCTACCTGCTACATCTACATACATGCAAACCAAAGGAAGGAACGAGCTTCTGGTCTTTATAGCAAATTTCCTCATTCATGACAACTGTTACTGTTTTTGCCTCAAGCATGGGAGTTCAAGTATCTTGGGTCTTAAGGGTAGAAGGGAGCGTGAGATGGATCGGCAGGTTTGGTGTAGAGTCTGCAGTGATGCAGGTGCTGTGCTGGACCGGGAGCTGAGCAGGACGGCAAAGCTTTAGATTTACTGGTCCATCTATGTCCCAGCCCTCACCTATGGTCATGAGTCATGAGCTCTGAGTAGTGGCCGAAAGAATGAGATCGCAAATACAAGAAGCTGAAATGAGTTTCCTCTGTGGGGTGGCTGGGCTCAGCCTTAGAGACAGGGAAAAGAGCTCCGGCATACGGAGGGAGCTTAGAGTAGAGCCGCTGATTCTTCGCGTTGAGAGGGGTCAGTTGAGGTGGTTTGGGCATCTGATCAGGATACCCTCTGGGCGCCTTCCGTTAGAGGTGTTCTGGGCATGTCCCACTGGTAGGAGGCCCCGGGTAGACCCAGGACATGCTGGAGGCATTACATATCTGGCCTGGGGTCCCCCAGGAGGAGCTGGAAGGCGATGCTGGGGAGAGGGACGTCTGAAGTGCTTTGCTTGGCCTGCTGCCCCAGCGACCCAGCCCCAGATAAGCGGATGAAAATGGATGGATGGATGACAACTGTACGAGGGATGAATTTTTATATGACTTACTGCATAAACATTCTTAAGGCTTAAAGTTACACATGATTAAGGGCTCAGTCCTCCACAGCTCCACCCTCTCGTCCAAATATGGTCATCTCCAGCTCCAAAAATCCAAGATGGTGACTGCCAAAATGCCAAACTCAAGGCTTTAAAATAGGAGTCCACAGACCAATGGGTGATGTCACGGTGGCTGAGTCCATTGTTTTTATAGTCCTGTGGCCAATACACAGTCGATATTCACCCAACAGAGTATGAGCTGTTTGCATGCTCACACACCTAATAGAGTGTGAGCATGCAAGCAGCTGTAGCACCTGTCTGTGACCTTAAGTAAACCATTCAAATAAACCAGCCTCCTCCATTTCCCTCCCTCTTTCCTCTCACAGACACATCCAGGAAGCTTTGGCTCATCACAAGCATCCAAAACTTGAGTTTCACTTTTTAGAGCTATTTAAAGTACCTCCTCCTCTCTACTCTCTTCACACTTCAAAACTGCTTTTGCAAATGTTCATTGAACTGCACCTGTCTGCAGTAAACATGTCAGTGGCGGCTGATATTTTACAACGAGCAGACAAGCCCAGTCATGTTCTTTCCAGTAAGAAGTTTACGCAAGGAGGAGGAGGGATATTTCAGCTCGGGGAACAGCTGAATGGCCAAGTATTTACCATTTCTAACATCTTACACTACAATGGAGCATAAGCACTTGCCCTGCATTGAAAGGTCTTGGAAAGTCAGACGGTCGCAGTGTATTTGTGTCAGGAGGGGATTGGAACGGAGGATTTCTCTCACATTGCGCAATGATTATAGCAATAACATGATAATCTTCCTCTCTCTTTAAGCTCATTCTTTCTTACTGCAAATCCAGGCTGCTGTGAAATGGGAGGGGATTTTTCTAAATGCTTCAGAGGCAACCTCTGGTCGCGTGAATGGACCTTCTCTGCACCATTTTCTCGTTCCCATTCAGCTGCGTCTCGTGCTTCCTATAGGGTGGAGAATTAAAAGATAAAGTCAAATCCACATCCAGTGAGAAAGCGCCTTAAGTCTGAGAGTAGCTTCCTCTGGGTGTGCACAAGTGTGTCTCTGCCTCAGCGTATTTGTCGAAGTGTGTGTGCGTAGCGCATATTCTAACGTGTGACGGGCCTGTTGAGGCAGGCTCCTCCAACATTCTCTGATCCCTGTGATAAGGTGTCAGTCCCCCCTCCCCAGCCCTCATCCTTGTAGCACAGTGGTAGCAGTGACATAAAACACACACACAGAGACAGAGGTACACACATACTGAATGAGCACACTCCGTGCACAGAGTAAATCCGGTCCTTCCTTGTGTCGGGATAGATCATCTAAGAATTCAAAGATCAGGTTTCAGGAGCTGCCAAGTCGCCCACGAGCTGTCCTTCATCTGTGAGCTGAAGCCAGGCAGGATTTACACCTTCATAAAGAGGTTGACCGTGGGTAGAGAGGGAGAAATGGAGAGCAAACTGAGGAAGAGCATATAACAGAAAGAGAGAGAGTTGATATAGAGACGTGCTGAGCCCCTCGGCTCCCAGTGGAAAAACCCCCTTTGCAGTGGAAGCAGGGCTGCCTCGGCTGCGTGAAGATGTGTGGATTAGCTTCTCAAAAGTTGGAAGGTTTGAGAATACTATCCCTGACAGAGAAGTGAACACTGTGATAGTGACAGCCTCCCCCCCTCCTCTCTCCTCTCTTCCCCTAAAACCCAGTCAGCACAAGTGCTGCATGGCTACTGTGGCGGAGTGCTGATCTCTCACCAGCACAGTGAACTCGAAGAGGAGCTCGAAGTAATTGGATCGAGGAATGGGATTTACTCCATTTGGTTGTGGTTGAAGTACAGCCTTTCTTTTTCTTTGAAAAGCGACAGAATAAACAAGGTCAGGCGTCCTCCTCTGTAGGTGACATGGGTTGTATTCTTTCTGTGAAGAGCTCATGAAATACAGTTTATAAGCCAACAGCTAGTGAGTTGTTCTCAAGGTACTGAGTTAATGGGATTCTTAGCTAATCATAATGTTCCCACTAATAGTCCCAGATGACTTGCCCGAATGCTCGTTACGTTAATGGTTCATGTATAACGTCTTTTGTCTACCTAGAAAATATTTAATGGGAATCATTTAATGCACTGTACACATCATTTAAACTTAAACACCTTCTTCCAACTCGTATCAATCATCCTGCCATCCAGGACTGTGCAAATCCCTTACATCAGGTGTGTCGGACTCATTTTAGATCATATATCATATGCAGACCAATCCGATCTCATGTGGGTCAGACCAGTAAAACCATTAACCAGTGAATAACAACACCTCCAAATGTTTCCCTTTCTTTTACTGTAAAGAAATATCATCCGTTTACAAAACAGATCATTAGAGGTACTGTATGTAACCTTAACATGTAGGACTGTTCATTGTTTTGTTATTGCCGATGGGTAAACGGATCATAAAGTAACTTAGGGTGCTTTCACACCTGCCCTGTTTGGTTCGGTTCAATTGAACTCGAGTTCATTTGCCCCCTAAGTGCGGTTTGTTTGGGCAGGTGTGAGCACAGCAGTCGGGTGCACATCAAAGCAACTGGACCGAGACCTTCTTGAAGAGGTGGTCTCAGTCCGGTTACAGACGATCTCTGGTGTGGTTGATTTGTGATGACAACCTGTTCCGACCTCGATCCGAACCAACTGCAGTTGCATTGTTTGGGTTAAACATGAGCATGTTACAGTCCAAAAATTTTGATGACGGCTGAAAGTTTTGGGCTCAGTGTGCAAATGTGATCGACACAACGTGAGGTCATATTTTTTGAGGTGTGACAATTTCAGATGAAAAAAAACTGACTCAGTGTGCAAAGGCCTTAAATGCTGCCCTCTGCATTTCTCTGAGTGATGTAATCCCTGAGCGGAGGGGAGTGACGCAGAAGGACAGCGGGTGCGCTAGCTAATTCTTGTCCCATCTGTGGTCTGATTAACATTGAATTCATTAAAGTCAGTGCCCAATATCATAAATTCAATGCTGAAAAAAATCCCAGAGAAAACTGACATAAAATGTATTGTGATATTGTAGTTTTAGCTAGTCAATGTTAGCTAACGTTGGCTTGCTTTCTAACTAGCTAGCAAACATAGCAATAATGTAGTTATCCACATATTGAGTGGATAACATCAGCTAATTCCTTCAGACTCCCAGGGCTGGTTGGCAATTTACTTTATTAGCTATTCTTTCAGTAACTGACGCCAGATTAATGCAGCATAGCTAAATTACAGCTGAGCTAACTATAGCCTAAGCTAAGGTTAGCCAGCTAGCTGTAAAGCTACATGGCATGTATCTGCAGTTTATGGCTTTTTAACGTCAGCTGATAAAATAATGTGCAAACAGCAAGCTAGTTAGTATCATAGAGCCAATGGGCAAAATAAAATATGAAAAATACAGATAGTAATGTTATTCTTAACATCCATGTAATTTATTTTTTCCAGTATTCTATATGATGCAGGTCAATTACAGTTAGACTCAGACTGAGGTGTCACTAATAACAAGGTTTTTCTGAAAGTTACATACAGAACTTTTAACAGTCTGACATGATAAATAATTGTAACTATACGTCTCAGTATTTCAAATCACTCAGCCTACTACTGTACTGTGTACTAATACTGTTATTACATGTGCATTAAGGAATGAGGTTAAGGTATCCCTGCCTTACAGACCACCATAGATGTATTGTTTTAAGATGTTCCAAGTCTGATACAGATTCTTTTGAACTGCTGATCAACAATAATTTGCACAATGTTTAATATCTTTAAATATGAACACAATAAGTATTCATCATTGTTTCAGAGAACTGTATTCTGGTCAGAGTGGAAAAGCTTCTGAAGCAGCATTATACATGCCTACTCACTGTTTTATTTTCTCCTGAAAGCTGACACCTCTTAGCTTTCACAAGTGCATCAATATTAGGTTTGCAAAGTCATCCAGGGGGCCATATTGGACCCTTTGGCGGGCCCGCTCTGGCCCACAGGCTGTATGTTTTACACCCCTGCCTTACATCCTCCCAAGAAAGGCTGATCAGGGGTCAGGACACAACTCGCATGCATACTAGCCAGGGTAAGACTGTTACTGTGGGTCCATGCTGCTCTGTGATTGGTAGGGTACATGCTGGCTGCTCCATGTTGGTCCGGAGGGTCCCAGGTTGCCTGCCAAGCAGACACATCAGCCATCTGCGCCAGGCGCCGAGAGCAAGTCTTTCTGGGCTCTCGGTGCCTCCTCAGTCTCGGCGCCTCTGAGGTTCAGGTTGGGTCACTCTCTCAGAGCAGAGCAGCCGGGCAAGAACTGAATAGTCCGGTGCAGTGAAGTGCAAGACTGGAGGGACTGCTGCCAGGAAAAAAAAAATTGCAAATAGAGGGTTTTTTTCTCTGGTAAATTGCAGTTCTAATCTGCTACCAGGGAATGCAAAATTCAGCCAAATCGAGATCCACGTCAAATCTGTTGTTTTGGGATCCCCATTGTGATAATGAGTCGGATTTTAACGAGGAAGGAAAACAGACCTGGAGATTAAATTGGATGTGAATGGGAGTGCAGAGCTCATGCATTAGTAGCAATGTGTGGTATCCTGGGTGGATGGTTGTGTGGCGCTGTGACTGTGTAGTTGTCTGTGCATGATCTTGGCAAGATGGAAGTGTGCTCATGACCTTGTGTAGCTTATGCATAGTGCCCTTGACAACAGGAGTCTTTTCATTACTGGCAGCTGATTCCATCACCATGAAATTGCCTGCACGCACTCTGAAAGAAGAGGCTCGCTCTTCCTGGCTCATCAACCCTGTGACACGAGGATCACAAGTAACGTCGGACAAGCTCCCCTGCTCATCAGCTTATGAGGTTTCCCTCCATTTATAATGGCAAATGGTGCCACAAATCTTCACTGACGCGCCGCTTTCACACACCTCTATATCAGCGACACACATTTATCAGGGGCCAAGAGACATGTTTGTAAGTAATTAATCACAGACGTAGCGTCTGGCTGATGAATGTCAGCGTGCGGCAGGAGACAGGCGGGGATTAGCCAGCAGACCCAATCTCTCCTTGCTATCGTTGTGCCACCCCTGTTAATGAAGCCATCTTTGACAAATGCGGATGAGTGTCGCTTAGTAAACAGAGAGAGTCGAGCGACAAGGGGGGAGGGACGGGCTTTCATCCAGCCTCCTTCTCCTCCTCAACCTTCCCACTGCTTTGAGGAAGATGAGCATAGCTGCATTAACCCAGTTTGCTGTGTATTGTCGTTGGCGTGCCTGAGGAGATGAGGCCGCACTCGAGATGGGCTCACTTATCAAAAAAGCTGTTGTGGTGTAACTGTATCGTGCTGTAAAGCTGCTGGAATGACTGTGATGTGTTCCTCAGAGCCCTCTGTTCTTCCTGGCATGCATGCTGTTGTCAGCTTCCCCTCTTTGTACCGAGCTATAAAAAGATCCGGGGCTGATAAATGTTGCTTTTACATTACAGCATTTGTGATGTCTGCATGTTCACGATTAACTACATCAAAGGTTCATAATACCATGGTCCAAGTGAAAATAAGATGGAGTTTATGGAGGCTAATTAAATAGCTGAGAATCCCCTTTTCCCAGCGGTATCTCCCCCTATTCTTTAATTAATCTAATTATAAATCGTGATTTAGCTGAGCAGGCTCAATCTGATGATCGCTTATTGTAAGAACCGAGTAAATATTTGACCTAACAAATGGATTGCCAAAAAATTAATTTGATATTGTTGCATAAACACATCTGACAGAGCAGCATTTAGCAAACAAATAATCATAATAAATGGTCGGGATATAAATTAGCATGCACATTATTTATAATCCTAATGGAGGTTGAATAATTACTTATTCTACGCCTAAATTGAGTTCCACATACTGCTCACCAGCCATACATAGATGGATCACCCCATGAGCTAAATGAGCAAATAATTTAACAAAGTTTTGCACTCTCTCCCCTCTCTTTACGGAGCGCAGTTATCCCACTGAATAATTATAATCCGTAACACAAGGTTTTTCTTCATTAGGGGGGGAAAAAAAGAGGCAAGCTGAGAGATAGATAATTGCTGTATTCAATGATCAGTGTAATTAGTTGCTGGCAAATTCCAAGTGAAGTGATTTTAATGTTACATGAGTCATGACAGCCCTGTGGTGCAGTTATCGAGGGAAAACAAAGCAGGGGGTTAAGAGACGTGAAAAATCATGCAGAGGAAGCAGACCTCTGAAACTTGTAAATAGTCAACCTTGAGTGCTGGTGTGTGACATTTGGAGAATTAAATTTTTAACCTGATTTAATCAGATGGAGTCATGTATGGCATGGTGGATGATCTCTCTGCCTGCTTCTCCTTCCCTCACATGAAATCCATAAAAATTGTACAGTTTATGGCACGCTACTGTACTCTTTCTTTCATGTTGCCTTTTCTGTGGCTCCTTATCGGTCTGAGGTCACATTATTACACAAGTAAATCTCCTCTCTTCCTCTCTCTGCTCCTCCAATCTTTCTCTGTTAGGTAACTACTATGGGACCCCGAAGCCTCCGGCGGAGCCCAACCTGGTCCAGCCTGACCTGGTGGATCAGGTGCTGTTTGACGAAGACTACGGTGGCGAGGTCCCCAGGAAGCGCACCACCTCAGTTAGTAAGATGGACAGGAAGGACAGCGTGGTCCCCGAGGAGGAGGATGATGATGAGAGGCCACCGCTGGTCAATGGATTGCCTGGTCAGTAAATGTCAAAGCACAAAATGTCATGTTAAGTAACAGAGATTCAGTCGGTTGTGGAATTGCCACATTAGGTTTTTGTTACTGTCTCTTGTGAGACATAAAGACTTTGGCCTGGTGCAGACTGTATAGTGTTTGATGGGCCCAGTGGGTGTTTAAGGACACTACATTACCGGCACTTCTCAATCCGTCACATAAAACGCCATTAAAAGATCTTTGGACTACATCCTCCTGAGCAGCCTGATTATCTCTCTTAAGCTCTCGTTCCATCCGTTTCTCATTCATTTGTCACTCAAGGCTGTGGTGGTGTGCACCCTCGGATCTAATTGTATTTATTTCCTAATTAGGTTCCAGAGGAAGGAAATTTGTTACACAGGAAAATACTGGTGCAAACTCTTAAAAACTTTTTGGTGTTTAAGAACTAAAATGAGACTGAAATGATTTGATTTGCAAGAACTGTTCACCCAGATTACAAAACATATTACTGAAATTTAGCACTAATATCTGGCAATACAGATAGTTTTGTTTATTCAGATTTTTAAATATGTGTGTCTGTCTGTGACATTTCTGCCACCGCCACAATACAACAGACTAGTGTTGGTACCATGCTGGAATTTCTAACTCTGACACAAAACCTTGAAAAATATCAAGTTCTGTTTATTTATTTTAATTTAGATTTTTCATTGTCGTAGGCCTCGAGTGATTCTTACCTTCTCAATTGTATAAATGTGTAGCCTATACACCGAACCTCAATAGCGTTTGCTTGTCTTGGATCGCCCTAGCTAAGCTAGCTATGGATCCCAGATCGAAAAAAAAGTCTTGGGGGACAATAAAGAATTTAACAGTGCATGGACATATTCCTTTCCTTTTACTGCCGACCCTTCAAAGTTAAAGTACCAAACAATCATAAATAGCTGACTGCAGATAGCCACCTTGTGGTGAAACATATTAATAAAAGCCCATTTAGACCTATGCTAATGTTAATAGATTAATTAATACTTACTGTTACTGTAATTATGAGGCTCAAATGTGTCTTGCAGCTCCATGCAGGTTATTTGAGAGCTTTTTTGGCCAAAAGTGGCTCTTTTGATAGTAATGGTTGCTGATCCCTGGTATGGAGAATCCATAATTTTGGACCTGATCTGAAACAAAACCATACAACCCACCTGAAGCCCATGTCCATTAATGAGTTTCCATACAAAGAAAAGGACCCGAGGACAGTCAGAACTAACACAGATGCAGTTGACCTGAACAGACCTGAACAGGCAGAAGACAATGGCTCTGACTCTTCACTCAGTTTTACAATTTGGATATTGGATCCACTCGTATTTTAGATATATTGGCATACAGACCTGCGGCAATAGAACAAGACCTTCTCTGACTCAAGTGGATTAAATATAATTAGGCTGCGGCCCGATATGTGTCCCCATGTCGGCTCTCGGTTAATAGGAACCAGGCTTCCTATAAAGTCCTCAAGCTCTGAAACACTGAAAAAAATCAGAAACACTGTCTTGTTTATTCTGGATCAGAGCTGAAACAATTAATCAGTTTGTGGAACATCAGAAAATTAATCAACAATTGTCACAGCCAGTTTACCTGCTTTTCATTTCATTCACACAAAAACTTCAGTCATTTGATGGGTGCAGCTTTCTGAAGGAGCTCTAAATTCACAGTGTATGAGTTGTCTGGACAGGGTTCTAAGCATGGAAGTGGCTAAGCAGCTAGCAGCTAATGGTGCTAACTCCATAAACAGCAATTAACAATGGCAACAGTGCTGACAGAGCTAACAGTGTTTACCAGAGGGATCTGGAGGGTGGGATCTTTACATTAACATGTAAAGATGTGAATCAAGAACCAGTTCCAAATTGTCTGATCCGTAGGAATCAAATGCTTCTGAGCTTATCAATTCCTTTTATAGGTGCCGGCATATTTCCTGACAGTTGCACATTGTAAAACAATGACGTGAAACTCATGCGCCTGCAGGAAATTTGCGACTAAAAAGAGTCACGGTGGAGCAGGAGAAATGAACCAAGGTGTAGCTGTGACTCACAAAGAAAGGTGGTGACAGTTGTGCTTGTAGAATTCTAATTTGAAGGAGGTTGGAAGCATCTTTCTACGCAGCACAGTCGTAAATTCCAGGAAAGACATTTATTTGACACTCTACGCACGAGTGCCACTGTTTGCCAAGCGAGCAGCACGTCCGTTACTGAGGATAAATATCCTGCTATAACATCGACGCCATTCAGGCAGGTTTAACAGGTTCATTCTTTGACTAAGAAAACATAAATGAAAAAAAAAAACGTTTACAAATATTCTCGTATTTCATCCATTTTAGACGATGACACACAGACTGAGCCACATGCATGCCTTTTTTTCTGTTGCTACAGTGTGTTCAAACTCAGATAATAAAATATCATAATAATAATTATATCGAATATAATGATATAACAGGGCACAGCAAGAAGGTTCTTGGTTACATGTTCTCCCTGTGTCAGCGTGGGTTTTCTCTGGGTACTCCAGCTTCCTCCCACAGTCCAAAGACATGCAGGTTAATTGGTGACTCCAAATTGTCCGTAGGTGTGAATGTGAGTGTGAATGGTTGTCTGTCTCTATGTGTCAGCCCTGTGATAGTCTGGTGACCTGTCCAGGGGGTACCCTTGCCTCTCGCCCAGTGTCAGCTGGGATAGGCTCCAGCATCCTCGCGACCCCCAGCAGGATAAGCGATTATGGAAAATGAATAATTGAATGAATATCAATAAAACTGTTGCATTGACAATGAAAACATGTGTAGGCCAACATTTTCTCCACACAGAAATTTGTTCCAGAATCAGTAAATATATCAATAAAAAAATCAGACTGGTAAGCAGAATAGATAATGGCATTGATATCAATAAAATCTTATCAGTTTGCATTCCTGCTAACATGCATGCATGGCTGTACCAGCTCACCACAACAAAGAACAGAGAAGCCCCAATTACAGCACACACAGAGGGAGCATGACTTCATTTTCTGCTCAGGATGCCATCGCTGAACTATATCTTTACATAGCAAATAGTGGTTTGCTGCTATATTAATGCTGTGAATGTTGCGTAAACAGTGGTGTAGTGGTAGTTGATGAGGTGGGTGTGCTGCTGGGTAGAGATTACCATGGAGGAGGAGGGTAGGCTTTACTGTTCTATAAATTCAAATGGCTTTATGGCTGATAGATGTGTATACTGTGAACAGCCAGAAAAAGAGGTGGGTATATATACACCTGTAAATACCCTGCACTACACCACTGCATGCACAGAAGCTTTAAATCATGTCTTATATGATGTTAAACTGTACTAATCTCTTTGGGCTTTGGACCCAGATAAAATGAGACATTTATAAAAGGCATCCTCGACTGATGGACATTATTTTTACTTTTTTCTGTTGTTTCACAGACAAAATGATTAACGGATTAATCAAAAAAAAAATAGTCAGCATATTAGACAATAATTGCAGCTCCTCTGTGGATAATCCCCAGTCTCAGCTGTCAACAGTTATATCTCAAAACCTCAGCAAATAAAACAAAAAAATACCCTTGTGCCTAGATATCACAAAAGCTAAGTGAGAGAAACATTTTTTGTAATTTGGGTAAACAAACCATTTAATACTGATCTGCTACTAAGCCACATTTAGTGACTAAACACAGCTGACATGCTGTCTCCAAAGTGACAGTATTCTCACACATATCCAAATGAGCTGGCTACACGGTTGATAAATCTTCCGGTGGCAGTGCCGTTACTGTTACCTTCTAATGTGCTGTACCGCAGGTCACCTTGAGAGAGTCTCATCCAGAGAGCAGGACACTGTGTGTGTGTGATCAATCAGGACAACTCCTCGTCTCTCTGAGGAACAAATCTGTCCTTAATGCTCGCAAGGAGAACAGCCAACAGAAATAGGTTACATACTGTGCACCATACCTGCGTTTTCATAGTGAAGAGAATTGGGGTTAACACCGAGGCAAGTCCAGGCTGAAAATGGTATTTTTCTTTACAGAATGAAACATTGTTTTGACAGTCACGGCTCAAACACTGCTTGCTCAGCTGTACAAAGGATTCACAGAAATCCAAAGTCTGTTTACCCAACCGCTCTGTCATATTGAAATCAAACACAAAACGGTGCCCAGACATCCAGGAGTTCTTTTTATGGAAAGAAACCAGTCACAAATGACTGCTCTGCTACAGCCCACAGCTGTGGCAGGGAAGTCTCAGGCCGGCCATAGATGGGCAGAGTTATGGTCGAATAAAAAAAAGAGCTTAATGGAAAATGTGAGCTTTCTCCCATCTTTGCTCAGGCTGTCCTTATCACAACCCCTCTCCCCCCTGCAGTCCCTCAATAACCCATCTGACTCCTATCGTCGAGTGGGCCCTCACCCTGCTGTGCACCTTATGACCTCAGCTCCCACTGGTTCTCCAAGTGTTTACAGGGCTCTACAAACACATGTGCGTTCACTCTGAGTGTTTGTGCCTTTAAATATGAAGCACAAGTGTGTGTTTTTGATCAGAGAGGCAAAAGAAGAAAGTGTTTAAGATGCTGCAAATAACTAAGAAGCTGATGCTGCCGAGGGCTCCGTGTTTGGATTTTTAGCGATTATGTATTCAGTCTAAAATTAAGGTGGAATGATGTTTAGGAAATACATCCCCCAAAAATGGTGTGCGTTAACATCTTTGGGCATCTTCGTCTGTTGTGAGGAGGGATGAAAAGCACTCGCGTTTCATCCCTTTCATAACCGTCTTCTGAGGGAAGGTATGAAATGCTAAGTGAATTAGAAAAGGCCTTTGGTGTACGGTTCGTTTTCATTGTGGAGCAGTTTCTCATTAATGGGTGTCCACGACTGCAGTGTTATATTGCATAGGTGAAGAGCAGCAGTAAGGTATAATCATACAGAAAGCGCCGCGGGCTCAAATAGCCCTTTCTAATGTGAATCCCTGCCTCTATCATTACAACCCACAGGGAATGTGCATACACACATGTGTATCAACATTAACATGCAAAACAGCCCTTCGGCAAACACACGCACACACTCACATGCAAATCCTATGAGTGACATCAGCTCTCCCTCCACTCCCCTGCAGCACGTAGGAAAACAGGAGGGCAGAGGTGTTCCTGCAGGCTAACCATCCACTCTGTCTGTTCTGTTTCTCACTGTCTGTCTGTCTGTCCATGGTCTCCCACTCTACAGAGCACAAAGAGGGGGCAGAGTGGAGGAAAGCGGTGCCCAGCTACACCCAGTCCAGCAGCACCATGGACTTCCGCACATGGAGCTCTCTGCCCCGCGATGACAGCCTGGAGCCGCTGCCCCTTAACTGGGAGATGGCTTACACTGAGACCGGCATGGTCTACTTCATAGAGTAAGTCAAAGACACAACCCATTGGACATGCTACCATTTAGTGCTGAAATCAGTGAAAATTAATCAATATTTTTAGTGAGCAGTTGTTTCATTTTAAGAGATTTAACAAATAAAAATGTCAGATATTTGTAGGCTCCATCCTTTTCCAGTATGAGGATGAACATCTTCTCTGTATCATAATTATAAGAAACTATTCTTATTGTATTATGCAGAGTGGTGTTTCTCTTTCGCCTATCCTCATTGATATAAATTGGGTGGACAAAATAATAGAAACACCTGTTAGTATAATGCAACACAGCCTTCAAATTGATAACACTGAATCAACGCCTTTCTCAAACAGTTTCAACTCAAACTCATTACACTGTTGGAGTTTTTGCAGGCCTTTTTCTTATTGCAAACATGTCATTAAATGACCTCAACAAATGATTGATTCCACTAACAAGATATGCCTCTGTGGCCAAAGCCTGTTAGCTTGTTGCCAAAAATTATTAAAAGCGCATCAGTGAGCCACAACATTGCACTGGGTGAAAACTTCCTTCATTACCATGAACATGTCAGTCTGGCCGGCTGCCATAAATACATGTTAGCGCACCAAATTGTATTAATGTGCAGCTGAAAATAGTCCTCAACAAATGCAAATTACTCCTGTTTGAGTAGATCTGCATAGGGTTGGTTAGGTATTTTCCAACCTGGACCCTATTATCCAATGTTTTTTGTGTGTAAGTGAATAATGGGAACAACAGTGTTTGTAATTGGTCCAGTATTGAGTGAGATTGCTGCAGCTGGCAGCGGCAAAACAGGCTGTAATGTAACCTCTCAGGGTATGGTTGCACCGTCAATTTATATCCACAAACATTGCTTGTTTTTGCGTCTGACTCAGATTGTTATGAAGTGTTGGACAACATTATGGAGAGCATCCCCACAGAGATAGACCTTTTTGTTAAAGAGTAAGATCCTTTTAGTTTAATCAGAAACTGCTCCAAAATTACCATTGCCAGTTGACCTTTCACTAAGCCCCGCTCCTTTGTGATGGTCCAACAAGCTGTCGGAGTAAGACTGCAGTTACTTACCACAGGGTAACTAACTGCACTCCCTGAAGAAATATTATCATATTTTTGGAAGAATGAAGCAGTGATTCCAGAGAGAAGCAGACAGAGGGGTCTACAGTCTGTGTTTGAAGGATATATCCAGGATGTCAAACTGACTCAGCAGCAACAACAGGTTAAAAAGACAAAGATAGTTAGAAGCTAAAGCCCAACTATAGGCTACAGATCACAGTGTAAAAGTGAACCACCACATCACTGCTGATCCACACAGAAGACAATGAATATAAAGGGAAACTTTGCTGATATTCAACCAGCTGTGTGGCATCACAGTGTGTGCAGATGAGCGGTGTTCAATGACACACAGCTGGTTGAATATGAGCAAAGTTTCCCTGCTTCCCTTCACTGGTTCCTGTACAGCAGGGTCGGTCTTTGTTTCACTGTTATAATCATTACAAAGCAAAAGCAGCATGTGTATACATTCAGTAGGCTATATCTTCAGTAGCTAGCTAGCTAACCCTACACTTTTCAGGGTTTGATTTTGGTTTTGGAACAGAGAAGAAACGTATATCTTTTTCCAGCCTCTCCAGGTAACGAGTATCATTAATACACGACATGCCCCAGGCACAACATTTAGCTCCAAATCCACAAAACCAGCCTGAACATGAAGGAAATCTGAAACATTAGAGTCAATGGAGCACAGCTGTGTTGTTGTTGGACCCTGGTCTGAGCTGGCCTGATGCTACATTATGATTAGCCAATATGCATCCAGGGACGGGACTTAACGAAGGGTCAGACTGACCAGACTGCATTTAAATTAACAGTCATATTAGCGTGTATAGAGCCAGCATATTTCCTGATCTAATTGGGTGAATTAAGGGTTTATTTCAACCAAACCAGAGTTGGTGATTGTTGGAACAGTGGAGAGATGAAACAATTATTTTGGTTCTGTCAACCTTGAATGAAGTATCTTTAACAATAATAAAATGACCGTGTACTTAAACAGACCCTAGTGGGTTTGATAATGGGGATTTCAGGGCTGCTAGTGGTTAAGCAAAAACAAATTTAGTATTTAACAAAAAAAAAAGGTTTAGCGATCTCTTATAATACTTGACCGATTTAAAAAATTGTTGCTCCAATTCATCACTTAGACAAAAACTTGGGAAAATAAGTACCTGGTTGAAAAACACTAGACTTCACCTTTAAGGTTTATGTTGTCGAGGGAACCAGTGGGCTTGGGGCTCTTTCATGTACTTTGATGACATTCAGAAAAATATAGAATAAAAGAAACAGTAAGATGAGGCTTCAGGTAAGTCTGACATCAGCCTGATCCATGCTGGATGATGAGGGTTGAAATTCAGGGTAACTGACGTCTTGAATGTTGTTTGTTGTAAATGATGTAAATCGTGTCTTCTTACAGCAGCAGTGGGGTATGTTGCAAGATGTGATGTTAAAAATGAAAATGTTGTTTGTACATCTGATGTAATACAGCATTTTATTTACTGCTATCTTCTTCATGCATAATGAAACACGCATGAATGTTTCTGTTTGTATCAAATCAATATGTAATCAGCCCGACAGTAGAGTTAGGTTTGATCCTGGGTGTGTAACGACGGGTGTGTGATCTGCACGTGACATCACTTCTCATGGCTGAATGACTAAAAAACAGCAGCTCGACAATAACAGACTCAAATAGAAGGGAGAGAAGAGAGAATTGGATACATCATACACATGCTAATCCTTCTATAATGAGAAACTTGATGATTCTCGGCCCCACTCTTAAACACTCTGATTTATTCCCTTTGACTGCCTCTGAGATTTCTCTCCTTAACGTAATGAAGCTCCTGCACTGAACCAATCGATACTTTGATTTTAGAACAATCAAGTGAACGAGCCTCTCTCAGAGGTCCATATGTGTGTGGGTGTACATACATGCAGGCATGTGTGTGCGTGCAAGCCCGTGTGTTTTATTCATATTTGGCTCTGAGCCACTTGTCTCTAAAGATATCAGAAGACCATTGTGATTTTCCTCCTGATTACACACCCCAGTTGTTTAACACATTTGAGGATAAACGAGTTTGTCGTGTTTCACATTCAGTGGGGCTTTTTTTCTCCCCCTGAAAAAGGCCACCTAACCGTAAACACGGTAATGTGACAGCTGAACGTAAACCAATGGATCAGATGTTTCTTGATTAATCCGGTGACTATTATGCAGGAAAGCATATTACACAGGAGAATACGGTTGTCATTTTTCAGTCATGGCTCATCCTTTTTGTTGGCTACTTGTGCCTCGGCAGCGGTTTCTCTGCTGGCTCGGGTCTTTTTAGTTGATATTTGCTGTCTGCTCTTTGTGCTCCACAGTCACAATACCAAGACGACCACGTGGTTGGACCCCCGCCTGGCAAAGAAGGCGAAGCCCCCTGAGAAGTGTGAGGATGGAGGTATGTAGGCTGCACCACTCAGCTGGTGTACTCAGGCGTGCAGTCATTCCATTAACCGTTGCAAATGTATTTGCACAAGGGCACATCTCTATTGTATATGACCCACATTACATGATCCATCATTTCACACATTTTCACCACTGACTGTATATAAAAATGGACTCCACTTCCTCCCACTGTGCAAAAATGAAGCGAAAACATAACAGATAAAGTGGTGATGTTAAATGGAGCTGGAGTTCGCAGTATAGAGTTCCCATCTATACACCCATCCAACCAATCACAAACAGCACCATGGACCACAGTCACACTGATTGGCACACACAGCTGTCAGTCATGATGTCAAACCAAACCAACTTTTTATAGCATCAAATAACCAGTTTCAACCAGGGGTGGATTATTAGACAATGGGCCCTGGGCACAGACATGCAAGGCCCCCCCCCGCCTTCAACTGTCCTTTTTAAGCAGGGTCTACACTTGTGTGTGTGACCTACGCCTTTGTGAGCATTTACACATGTGCGGTGGTGTGTCTGTGTCACTCTGCAGTTACACCTCAAAAACACTAGTCAGCGGTGGAGTTTCTGTGAAGTGCTGTAAAGTTTAGTCGATCCAAAACACAAATTAAACACACATTAAACACACATTAAACATGGTTTAATAGCGACAATTTCAAACACAAGTACACAAATCAGCTTCACTATAACTCACAGCATTCACAGACAAACACTTGTCTTTATCTGGACACATTTTCCCCACAAATACAACATGCTAATGTTTTTAGCACAAGCCTATGGCCATTGTATAAATTAGCCTAGCAGCTAGTGGACTTTTCCTCTACTCATATAAAGCCAGGCACAACAGCAACATTTAACAAAGCTAACATTACAAAATTAGGCTCCATTACAACTCACAAGGTTCCCTGACAAAAAAACTGTCTTATACTAAACACGTTTTCCAAATTAATATGACTTGGTAACATTATTAGCACAAGCCTATGGCATTTTACATTTTATAAATTAGCTTAGCGACTATCAGAGATTTCCTCTACCTATATCAAGCCAGGATAATTTGCACACAAGACTGTTGACAAGTTTTTTTTGTGGAGGCTTTATTGTTTTCATTAATTATTGTTTCTTATCTGTGAAATTAAGGTGAATTTAAGTTTTGTTTTCACTTAGGGAAATGGTTTAAGCTTACAATAATAGACAGGAGGTCTGTGTCGCCGCAATGTGTAGTTACATGTCTTGGGAGATGCACGTCACCCGACAGCATAGGCTTTATGTCAGCGCAGAGCCTACGCCGTAGGTACAGTGTCGATTCAACACAGAAGTATAAATTCCCGCATTAGGTGCAAGATAGACACACTCTTCATAGTCAGTCATAATGCATCTTTTTGTGGTTTTGTGTCTCTTTGTAGTTGTGTAGAGTCTCTTCGATGTAATTTAGTGTCTTTTTTTTGTCTTTATGTGGTTGTTTTGCCCCTTTTTGTAGTTAGTTTATGTCATTTTGCAATTTCTTGCATTTTGAATCTCTGCCTGGTCAGTATGGGTTAATTTGGGTAACATTTTGCAGGTGAGGGTCAGAGGGCCCCCCCTTACACTTTGGGCCCCTGGGCCTGTGCCCAGTAGGAATGTTCAGTAATCTTTGCATGGTTATAACCAAACTATTAACACTTGAACATACATTAGCGTAATAAGAGGTACCTAAAATGACAGAAACCATTTTTGGAAAAATTTTATTTGATTTTTAGTTTGTTCCATGTCCCATCTGCTAACATGGAGCTTGCAGCCTGGGGCCAATCACGATGTTTTGGCTTCACTTTTGGGGTGCTGTCATGTCATCCATCTTTATATACAGTCTGTAGAATTCACAGATTTAATCAAATACCCATCCAGAGCAAAATATGGCAGTATAACTCGTATTTGACTTGACGTGTCACCTAAGAGTAACCCTCGGCACATCACAGTCACATGGCCTAATTTACCTGGAGCTGGGGTCTACTTTAAGGAATTCCAGACGTGCCTTTGTATCCCCAGGATGCTAATGTGGGCTTAAGTGCAGGCAGAGACAGAGAGTGGCCACGGCTGAAAGAGTGGGACCCTTCCAGCCGGGTTTTAATGGATTTTTACAGGCGGACAGAAAGCTAGTTGGTGTGTTGCTTCTGAAAAGCTACTCCAAAGCTCTCTCTTGCGTGAAGAGCTCTTTTCTTTCTCTCTCCCTCTTTCTCTCACTCTCTTTTCTCTCCCTCTGCCTGATATGTTCATCAGGGCATGACGTACATCAGCCATTCCAGCCGGCCTGCTTGTTGAAACCACAGAAATGTTCACTAAATTATTGTAGGCTATTTTCATGGCTACTTTCTTATGCTAAACGTCCCAGTCATGGGGAAAAGAAATACACTGGTAACTGCTGCTGCAGCTCACCACCATGTTGAATGGGTTACAACTCCCAGATGATTGTCTACTAAACATTGTGCCTGCTCTTCTTCCTCTTTCTTCCATTCTGCTATCTTCATTTGTGCTCCCTATTTGCATCTTTACACAACACAACTGCACGCTGTTTTCTGTTCGCAGAGTTACCTTACGGCTGGGAGGAAATTGACGATCCACAGTACGGCACGTACTACGTTGAGTAAGTTTTATTGATTTATTGATATATGTAATTTCCCAGCACTCCAGCTGCCATTATCACAAACAGTGCAAATTGTTCTATCATGCTTGCTCCTCGCAGATGCACACAACACACAGACGCATTTCACCAGAGGGATCAGAGCACAAGTGCATATTACACTGCTTAGTGTACATTAGCAGTGGACCGGCATAAATCAATACTGTCTAAAAATAAACAAATGGATCGAGCACACGGCTCATTTTGTTCGTCTTGGGTGAGGGGAGCAGTTGGAAGATTTTGATCAGGATTTTCCCGTTGTTTATCAGTGGGTGGCAAAATGAAACTCTGCGGGTAACACCGCAGTGACCTGTGTGTGAACACAACTCTGATTGTGCTCTTATTGCATTTTGCCAGTGTTTGTGCAATAAGCGTGTGTGCAGGATGCCTGCGTATAGGTCTCTGCATATTGTTTGTGCAAAATGTGTTTTTGTGCTCACCACCTCAGCAGGAAATCAGTATAACACAGCCATTGTAACAGCGGTAGAGACAAGTGGGGGAGACTTTCAACTAGAGCGCATGGAGGGAGGAGAGAGGGGGCTGGAAGGAGAGGTAGCAATCTGTTGTGATGAAAAGAAAATGGGAATGCTCGCGTTGTTTTATTGCTCAGACTGCAGAAGGATCCCTCCCAGGTAGAAGTAACACGAGAGAGAAGCTCTCGGTGTTTGGACAAGCAGAGTCGGTGGCATATAGATGGAGCTTATAGCTGCCAGTGTTTTAGCTTGAAATGAGCTCACTATGATACAATGGCTTTGGTTTGTATGCCAGGGGGACAACAGGCTGTTTACCTTGTTGTAGAGGAACAGGATGTTGTTGGCAGTCGGGGGGTTCATTTCCTACAATATTAAATTGCTAAAAGCCACGGTAGTTTCCCCACATAAAGAGGAGGCAAGCCAGCCTTTACTGTATGTGTGCTGTGTTTATGAATGTATTCATAATGGCGCCACTGTAGCATCCCTCTATTAGAAAATCATGGTTCCTTTATAGGGAAGGTGCATACATAATTAATTACAGAAAAGTGGCGCAGTAAGCTCAGAAAGTCTGAGTTGTGTGTGTGTATCTATATATATTGTGCGTGTATTTGCAAGTCTCTTCTCTTAAATCTGAGCCTCTTTATGTTGCAGCCACATCAACCAGAAAACCCAGTTTGAGAACCCGGTCCTGGAGGCAAAGAAGAAGCTGAGCCAGGAGACGGCTGCGATCCAACAAGCTGCAGCAGCACCTTCCCAAGGTAACAACAGCGCTGCAGAGCCTCTTCAACTTCCTCTTCATTTGGATTGTTAGGAGAGAAAAAAAAACAAAACAACTTCTAGCATTTCATACCTGCAGAGGAGCCGAGTAAAGGACACACAGGATTTGATTTTGCACACATGGAAACATGCAACTGCCACATTGCTGCTCCAACACATGGACAGTGACCTTTAAAATCATGAGATATTGCACCATGCCTCGTGCGTTATGACATCTCCCTCAGGTTTACAGACATGCAAGTACATGTACAACTATAATTACTTCCACCAGCTTTCAGATTCGTCATTGTCTGTCTGAGTAAAAACAACACCACAAGAAATTCCAGTAAAACATAAGTCATCTAAAATGAAGAACCTCTTTGTTGCTGCTGTTTGGATGATCATTCCTCCCTTATTGCCTTCTTATTCTTTGACCAAGTGCTTCTAATACTTCACTATTATTTCTGATATTAAAAAACAACAGGAGCAGTTTGGGCTTTATTGGAGCCGTGTAACATTCTCACAGAGCTTCTTCTATTTCTGTACTCACTTTAAATCACTCTTGACATAAGCATCGGCTAATTGTCTAAAATATAATTGTAGTTTAATTACTTTGGCTTGCGCTCTGTACTGAGGCCAGCCTTTTTGACCTCAGTCAGTGTGCTGTGATAAATGTTTTCTGGGAATAGAAAGCAGTGGGAATGTCATCGTTTCATGCAAGGTCAGCTGAACATGTCAACCTTCAAGTAGCCTCAAACTATAATAGATTGTCAAAATGAACCAGTTCTTCTCTGGTTCGCTCATAAAACACAAGTTTGTGTCAGCGCTGCATTAAAGCCTGTTCTTAAGGTTGACAAGCCATTTTTCTCCTGCAATAAACATTATGAATTAAGTATGTTTTCATTACAATGGATGTATAATGGATTACGGTGCCTCGGCAGTGGAGATAGACAGGCTCGTAGCGCTGGCAGGGTTTCAGGGAGTGCGAGAGGGAATGCAGGGGAGGAGGCCGGCTTTTAGCGGTGCATGTGGCAACAGCTGGTGGAACAGCACGTCAGAGAGGCCAAGCATAATCAGACATTTCTCTGCTCAGGTGTGTGGGGACCGAGGAAACCGCCATCTCGCCCCTGATTACCGATTACACAACCTAGTGAGCTGTCAGACGGTTGCCATGATGAAAGCGAAGCATCAGTCGACAGTTCCACCTCGGGGCTAGAATTGAGATTTTTACATATTTCCAAGGTGGATTCCCGGGGAATTTTACATCATAGAGATTACTACTATTAAAACATAAATAAGACACATGAATATGTACACATACACATGTAAATGAACACTGTATCATTCTATGAATATGAAATCTCATCTCATTTTATTAGGCTAAATGTTATTTCATATTTCGTCAGTTTCAAAACAACAGTTTTACTTGATCATTTTTATTCCATTATACTGTAGCAGTGATTTCCAACCAGATGTACTTGTACCCTAGAGGATACGTCTACAGTTACGATTGGTTACATGGAAATATTGTTGTGAAGCTCAACCAATTAAAAAAACGTAACTAATAATTTGATCAGAAAATAAAAAAATATTCATTCATATTAAACATTCTATTATTCTACTACTCATTCCAATGGAGTTGCTCACCCAGTGCATACACCTCAAAAAAAACTTCTACCTTCCGGGTTAACTTCTGCAGTATGTTCCCACTGAATATGGCCCACAGTAGTGTTACTCCCGCTGGCCCTGACCACAAATACACACATTTTAAAACACTTTTCTTGGCTCTAGGAAAGTTTTACAAATATAAAACCACCATGGATCAAAAGTCATAATAGAAAGAGTCATAATTGACCTTGGTTGCAGTTTGAGGTTCTGTCAATAGCTTTACAGATGTCACTTTTATAATCGTAGCCCATGAAAATGCTTTTTGCTGCAATACCACAAGTGGCCACTGGGAAAAATTAGCTGCAAGGCTGAGCGCCATTCCTGGGGGGCCTGGAAAAGTAGTGAGCAGAGGAGCAGAAAAGTCTAAGCAGCTAGCTAAAAGTAATGTTGCAATGCTTAAAAAGTTGCTAAACATAATTAAGATACAGTTCAAATAGTTAGCTAACCAAAAGTAATGGATAAATGGCTGAAAGATCTTTTTCCAGCTCCAGTGTCACAGTTCTGCTCCAAGTCGTTTTGGGCCTACTGGTTTTTCTTTTGCCTGGTGGTGTCCATCTTAAGGCAACTCTCGTGATCCGGCTCTGTTCCATACTTAGCACATGGCCTAGCCATCTCAAACGTCTGTGTGTGTATGATTTTTTTGGTGATGCTCTGGCTACCTGTCTTCCTGTACAACTTAAGGTTGGAAATTTTTTTTGGCCGGAAGATCTGCCAAATCCGTCTGAGGCATCCATTGTGGCCCTCCAGGCTTGAGGGTGCGGCGCTAACAACACCACCCTATAAAAGCACATTGTTACAGCACCTACAATACAAGGTGTTGCTGCAGTTAAACCTGCACAGGAGACACTTGGTGTTTGTCAGCTAGCCAACATACCAGGCTTTGTGCTCATGTGTTGCTTTGTTCTAAAAAGTTAACCACACTGCATACATGGTACTTTCCCTGTTAGCCAATTTTTGGCCTGGTAAAGTTTTAAAATTCTGATGTTCAAGGTGCGTTCCTGGAAACAGCAGCCACTATGGCTCTATTGATGTAGTAAGAAAGATGTCTTCCAAATTGCGCTGAATAATGTTGCTGCAGATTTACAACGCAGTTGAGTCACACAGGAGAAATCAAAAATCATGGCTGTTTGATGCGGTGGATCTGATGGTTTTGTCTTCCTCTGGCTTTCAAAGTCTGCCCACAAACACTGGCACAGAGACCTTTTCTTGGACTCTCCCACACAAGTACAGGCTCGCACACGCCACACTCACTTCCTCCCTCTGTTTCATTCTCTCTCCATTACCCCTGTCGGTCTCTTCACACACAAACGTGCAGTCAAATGGTTATTTCAGCACTCACTGGCAGGAAGAAGAAAAAACATCCCATGTTGAGTTTATCAAGCAATTTGAATGTGATTATGTAAATGAGCTTTGCTTGATCCATGCGACAGTGTGGACATCTGGAGTCCACACTGACTGTGATAAGTTACGCTCACTCACAGCCGTTCATGTCTGCGGTGGATGTTTATGACTGCTGAACCATTTGATAGAATGAGAGTGCCTGCATTTAAATTCCTCGCACACGTCTCCGAAAGTTATAGAGTGTTTTTAAAACTGAGGGAAATGAGAGGGGAAATGTGCAGTTGTTACTTTCCAGTCACCGTAGAAGACTGCTGTTGAGATCTTGAAAATTAGATATGGAAATAAGAACATTGTCACTGCTCAATTATCATGAGCAACAGAGAGAGATAAAGAGGTAGAACTGGAGGAAGATATGCTGCTTTAGATGTACACACTCAGAGGAGTTGTTTTCAGGTGAGGCATAGACATGCACTGATACAGTTTTCTTAAATCCCATTTCAGCTGCAGGTCTTAAAGTCTCAAAGTGGCGAGTGTAAGCGCACATCTTCAAACATTATTCATAACCTTTGACACATGTCACATGCCTTTACCCTTTTACTCTATGTTGAACTACCTCTGGTGATACTCTATAATATTCTTGTTGTCAACAAAAACAACCAAAACCAGCATTGAAACAAGCAATGGATTGATCATTGCAAGTAAGGCACACTTTTACACCAAATGACAGTTTCCTACATAACAACATGAACAAGGGCACTCTACAGGCATTTACAGGCAATCGCTAATGCAACAGCTGTGGCTGAAAATACAGGAGTAGTCCCCAACAAATGCAGTACTTACTCCAGTCTGAGCAAATTTTGCTAAAAATGACAGTTTGCGGCTGTATATTTTGTCTCTTTAGAGTCATTTTGTGTGTGACATTTTATAATATTAATATGGCAACAAACCACTATTTGCTATGTGAAGTTGTAGTGGAGTAATTGCATCCCGAGCGAAGAATGAAATAACACTCCTTGTCTGTGTGTCGTAATCCGAACTCCTCTGTTTTTTGTTGTGGTAGACGGTCTGGCAGCACTTGAATGTTAGTGCCACTTTGCACCACAGTCATACGGTGATCTGTCCCACAGTCGTGAGACAGCGTTGTCGCACAAGTCGAACGCCCGACCTCCAGTTCCTACTCGGGTTGCCAGTGTTAGCTCTGTTAGCACTGTTGCTGTTGTTAGCACTGTTTATGGAGTTAACATCATTAGCAGCTAGCCACCCACTCAGACACCTCCATGTTGAGAACTGTGTGCACACAATCCCACCCTAGACTCTAAACCACTGATCTCTGAATAGCATACATTGACTGCATAAAAATAATAGACAAAGCTACTGTGATGTCACCCATTGGTTTATGAACTCCCTCTCTGAAGCCTTGTTGGCATTTTTGTCATCACCGTCTTGGATTTTTTGGGCCAGAAGTGACCTGAAGTGACTATATTTGGAGAAGAGGGGGGTGCTGTGAAAGAGAAAGGGGTTGATCTGACAACTTAGCTATGATGACACCTTGCAACCTGTCACTAAAAGCAGCCACATCAATAATTATGCATAACTTTAAACCTAATAAATTTTGACAGCGATCGATAACGAGTTATCGATTCTAAAAATTCACCCCCGTACACTTGTCATGAATGTCGAAATTAGCTAAACCGTTTTTTGTGCCAGGTCGTAAACATGTTTATTTCTGCTGTAAAGATGGGTATTTTAATAGGGGGGTCTGAGGGGATTGACTCGCTCTTGAAACCAGCCTCAAGTGGCCATTAGAAGAACTGCAGTTTCACAATCGGTTACATTTTTCAGCTCTGAAACTTGGCAGCTGCTTTAAAAAATAGACTGTGACTTTATTTCTTTTCCTTTTTAGGAATGAATGGGCTCTGGGAAGACAGAGTAAAGTGTTGCTGCTTTGTTGAGGATAAGAAAATTATAGAATAATGGCAGGCTTATGCTTTAACTATTGTTGGTGAATGTTTTCAGAAACTCTAATTAAGAGCGCTGTCTAAACATGTCTTTATCCAGCCTGAGTCAGTAAAACTGTTTTGGGTGTTGTCATTGTTTCTTTAGAGGAGAGGTCAACTACTAGTTCTTGTTCATTGAATGTTTTTCATAGTCTTTCAAATACAATGCGCAGTCAAGGCATTTCTTAATAATAAAATACATTTATTGTTATTGACACACATTTATGATGAGTCATGCTTGGAGAAAAAGGAGTATTGGGCACGATTGTTTACTGCGTGGTTGTCTTTCAGGGTCGTTTTGCTGTAGTTCATTCAGCTTTAGATATCAAGAAACTTGCTTCTTATGAAAAAAATAAATAAATAAGGACGGACCATTTCTAAAAGTATAATGATATTTATGACAGCCAAATCACATTCTCTCAGTATACAGCACAGTCACTGGAATGTGCAGCATTTGTCACCGGCTGGCTTCAGTTTTAGTGTTTTTGAGCCGAGGCTGTAAGGCAGTCCAGGCCAGAGACCATCAGGCAGCGAGGGAAAAATGGTGTCCATGATCTAAAGTGCTGATACGACAGTAATGCCAGATAGGGAGGCTGCTCAGTTTAATTCGGTGTGACCCTGACAGGTGGTTATCTAGTGTATAGCGTATGCCACAGCCAAGCTGCTGGTCCATATTGATGTTGCCACTGACCTTAAGTTGTTCCTTACTCAAGTTATAAAAAGTCTACACTGACAAACCTTTTTTTCTGAGTCACTGACTGCAGTGGGAAGGGGATAGGAGAGGACACTGTGCTAAATTGGACACTGTCAGAGGTGTTATATCACTGTTCTGCCCTGTAGTTTTATAATAGGTGCAAGCACGTACCAGTTGAGTACATTAGCATGTAAAGCTAACATTTTATGTCATTATTTCTGTGTGTTTGCGCCTCTCTCTGCAGGGTTGCACAAACAGGTCTCCGTTGATGTGTTTATCTAGTTCAGGCATGTACATCACGCCTGTTAATTAGAAATGACTAATTACTGTGTTGATCCTCAGCACATAATGCGTGTCATCAACATTCAATGCAGACATGAGTGGATATTTGTCTTTCAAGAGGGATATAAATTTATTAATCAGTGTTGCTGCGTTTGATGTCAACCTCTGTTTAGAGATTTCACTTGGATTTGATAAAGCCTGTCAGTCACTCAGGCTCTCTCTCTATAGTGCACCTCCCTCTCCATGTGCATTACCATTTTACACACATTATGGTAACATGCACTTTGTTTGCAGGTAAGGGAGGTGCGTTTGGCTTCACCTCAGACCCCAATGAGCTGAAGGGTGAGATGTACCACACAGCGCTGAAGAAGAGCTCCCAGGGATTTGGATTTACCATCATCGGAGGTGACCGCACGGATGAGTTTCTGCAGGTGAAAAACGTGCTTAGCGACGGCCCTGCGGCACACGACAACAAGATGGCGTCTGGTGAGCAAAACCTTTGCAGATATACACTCAATACAGAGATGTAATATTCCTGGTATCATAATAACTTAAAGGAGTAGAGTGTAAGACTTAGGGGGATGTAGTGGCATCTAGTGGTGAGGATTGCAGATTGCAACAAGCTGAAACTTTTCTTTATTTTTTAAATTTTTCTTTATTTAAACAATACACGATAACACATCATAATACAGTAGTAAAAAAAACAAAAAACAAATCAATAACAAAACAAACAACAGAAAACAACTAAGTAATGATGTCATAACCATCCTTCTTCTAAACTTGGCCTTAGTCTCATCCATTTTTTCATAGTCATTCAATAATGCCCTCTAAAATAAAGACATGTTTTAAGAAGGAAAGAAAACAGGGGAATGTCAATCGCTATTTTCCTTTTGATTCAAAAATTAATTTTCCCAATGATATACTAGTATTTAAAATGCTAGGACAATCATTTCTTTATTAACTTCTCCTGGTTGGAATTCCTTCAGTGTTCATTGTTCAGGAGGTTTTTACCGGGAGCCGAATTATCCACAGAGGTCCCCTCCTCTCCAAAACAAACGATCCAGTGATTAAAACTTGCAGAAACACTGAATAAAGCGGTTTCAAGTTACAAATCAGTGTTTCTCTGATGCTGCTGGCTCACCACAGATGGGCCACTAGCCCAACACATGCTAATATGTGCTTACTTTTTCCTCTGATAACTTAAGATCCACATAGTCAGGAGGCTCTTGCTGGGAGCCAGAGTATCCGCAGAGGTCTCTTCCTCTCCAAAACAAACTGATCCAGTGATTTAAACCGGTAAAACACCAAAGTAAGCTGTGTATTTCCAACACTGTTCAGCTTATCGTGGTGGGGCAGCTAACTAGGGTGGCCACTGAAAAATACAACAGGCGCTATCTAGAGCCAGTGTTCGGTTTGTTCGTTCTCGGCTACTGTAGAAACAGGGCAGCGCACCATGAAGGACTCCCTATTTAGATATAAATGGCTCATTCTAAGGTAACGAAAACAAAACGATTTTTATTTTCTGGTGATGATACACTAAAGAAAACATATTTATTATATCATATTCCCTTTCGGCTCTATATCCCACTAAATCCTACACACTAGACCTTTAAAATTAATTAAGCTGGCTATGAGTTTATTGCTTCTAATTATTGTGATATTGCAAAAATGTGTATTTTGCAGCCAGCTTGTTCCAACTGTGCTATCACGATGCACCTGGAGGTTTTAATTTTACCTCTGCAGTGTTCACTTAACCTAACACCATCCCATGAGTTCAACAAGGCAATAACAACAACTCTAGCTCTGTCAAGGGTATAGTTTATAGCAGACAGTGCGATTATGGTGGGTGTGAAGCCATGTAATGTCTTTGTTTTTTAGTTTCTGATCTTGTCATTGCCTCGCGGCTGCCTACATAAACCAACAGCTGTGGGCTCTGTGTGTGTGTATGTGTGATGGTTACAATGGTACGATTTGACGGAAATCCACACCCGTCTTTCCTCCGTGTAGTTGTGGCAGAGAGTGCTGTTCAGGTCTGTTCAACAATGAGCGTGTGAAGGAGGGACAAGGATATAGCAGGAATAAATGGTAGACTGAAGATAAAAGGAAAGGGAGAGGTACAGGGAGCTGCCAAAAATGAAAATATGAGAGAGCAGAGAAAAGGAAAGGGACATTTTAGAAGAAACATCCATCTGACAAAAGGAGTAAGCGCTTTCCAAGGAAATGTAGAGACATGATGTCTAGATTAAATACCAGAGGAGAAACTCCCCTTGTCACTTTCTTTCTTTTCTATCTCTGTTTTAGGTGATGTGATTGTCGAGATTAACGGGATGTCTGTGCTGGGGAAAACCCATCCAGAGGTGGTGCAGATGTTCCAGTCCATTCCCATCAACCAGTATGTTGACATGGTTCTCTGCCGTGGCTACCCGCTTCCTCCAGATGTGGATCTAGACAGCGATGACCCTCTTCCACCTCCTCCTCCCCCACCCACCACCCAGCCCCAGCAGGCCCTGCATGGCGGAGAGGTTGTGACAGCTGTGCCTCTCATCAATGGACAGCCGCTGCTCGTGAAAGGCGACGTCCTGCACGGCTCCTCTCAGGAGCTCCATTACGTCACCACGGATGCCAGCGGCCGGCCTGTGGTGGCGGCCCTGCCCAACGGGAGGCAGGGGGAGCGGGGAGAAGTGGCCACAGGGATACTGCAGCCAGAGCTGGTGAGCGTGCCGCTCGTCAAGGGGCCTGGAGGGTTCGGGTTTGCTATCGCTGACTGCCCACTGGGCCAGAAGGTGAAGATGATCCTGGATGCCCAGTGGTGCCGCGGCCTGCAGAAAGGAGATGTCATTAAGGAGATCAACAGGCAAAATGTCCAAACGCTGAGTCACGCCCAAGTGGTGGACATTCTCAAAGACTTACCGGTGGGCAGCGAGGTCAACGTGCTAGTGTTGAGAGGAGGTAAGAGACTGACTGAACAGTACATCTCTTTATGTGTCTTTGTCACTGACCTGTCTGTCTATCTATCTGTCTGTCTACGCAACATATCCTCATACAGTGGTTCTTATGATATCTAACAAAGTATGTATGTGTTCGGAGACAAGGCAACCAGGAGTCCATTTATTCCTATGGGAATCTTCATGATATCCGATGTGCCTGCAAAACTCCTTCCCTCCATAATATTTCAGAGGAAATTCCCTTAAGTACGTTAAAAAAACTGAACTTTTGCTGTGGCTTTAGAGAGACCATATGACAGTGTGCTAGCTTAGCTAACAGGCTGCTAACTGGCTAACAGGCTATTTCCTTTAATTCGATTGCCTGTGTTGATTGTCAAACGAGTTTGTATAATTAAAAAGAACTTCTTTATCCAGTTTAACACATTGTTAGTCTGAGTAATGTTATTCTGCTAAAATATGGTTATACATTATATATAGTCAGATTGTCGTTATGACTCGTCCAGTCGTTCCAACGTCTTTTTAATTGAATATTTCACAAAACATGCTACATACCTGGCAGGCCAACATCTTCATCTATTTGTTGCCATGCAATATTGTTCCTGGTTTTGTCCTGGTAATGTTCCAAGCACATTTTCCAAACTACACAATTGCGAAAAACAGACAAACACTGGTCTCCGGGGGAAAAGTCCTGTGTTGGTTTGCACACTGGTCACATGATCGAGCCTTATAAATTCCGTGGGTAATATACGAATTCTGGTGCTTTTACTTCTCGTAGGTATACATACAATGCAATACAGTGCATGAGAACAGCCCAGTTTATTTATCTGGCAGACAAATGGCTGTATATTCACATTGCTTCTCTCTCTGTCTGTGTATCTTACTCTTCCTCTTATTATTCTATCCATCCTTTATTCTCATGAATTAATGCCCTCTTGTGTGTGACATAATTTGCAATTGCTGTCAATACAACTTCAACAGTGCGCTTGGGAGGTGAGGTCAGCGTGCTGATACTGACAGGAGGTGAGGGGGGTGTTGTGGCTGGTTGGGGGGGCATTGACTGACCACACTGTTGTTCTGTAGAAGCCTGGGTGATGCCACTGTGTCTGCGGCCTGTATGAGGTCACCACATTAGAGACTGCTGCCTTTTTTTTTCTTAGCTGAATAGATTCACCTGCACTTCCGCAGCACACGAGGATTACATTCTATCTGGTTGAGCCTCATCTCTAGCAATCACATGCAGCTTCTCTTCATGTTTACATCCCAAGCATTCCTCTGTGTGTTTCCACTCAACCAGGCTGTGTTTATAACATCTCCCATTGAGGCGTAATGCAGTCTGTTACAAGTCAGAGAGCAGGAATTACATAAGTGTGGGGCTTCATTCCAAAGGAGAGAGGGAGGAGGGTAGGCACCCTTCAAATGTCTCCTACATCATCTCCAGCCGCCCCGGGGATTCACTGCGTAAGTCGATGAACCCCGGATTGGCTTTGATCATCAGTAGAGCGTGGGGGACTTCTGCATGCCTCTATATCCATGGCCCCTTAAAGAGCCATGGCTAAACGTCTATAGAGGGAAGGTCCTGAGGGGCCTCCTCCCCACAGCCGCACCCCCAACCCTCCTCTCTCTTCTCGCAAACACCCACACTACTCACCCCCACTGCTGTGCCACCATCACCATGTCCTACTCCACTGTTGCACCGCATGACCCCACAGTCAAAGCGAAGCCGGGCTCAGCTTCACCCAGCCTGCCCAATTGAAGAGCTAATGCCAGCTTTAACCCTCATTAGACAATGGCCTTTGGCTTGGAGGATCCCTACGTGTGTGTGTGTGTGTGTGTGGTGGGCATAACTGAGCAGAAGAAGAGCAGAGCTTAGAGAGCGAATGGAAGGAGATGAGTGATGCGAGTGGGTGTTTTTCAGGTGTGTGTTTAGCATCTTTTTATTTGCCTTTGATGACTCTGATGTTGGATTGGGAATTTCGCAGTAAAGCGGAAAAGTGCTGCTGCGCTTCCCCTTTTACATCAGGCTCCATTAACCCCTCATCAAGCCAAGTGTTGGTCCGGCCCCACAGGGCTGTGGGCTCCAGAGGAGTGTTTGTTAATCCAGTTAATGCGGGGAGTTGATAGGAAGGGAGGAAGGGGGGCTGTAAGAGATGATCTGTAGGGAACAATCCGAGCGCCTGAGATGGAACGTGTGGGTGTACTGTACGGCGAACGGAGAGAATTATCGGTCATTGAATTATATGCATGAATCTCTAATGCTCTCACCCGCTTCCTCGGCCCTGCAGTGGGCTTCTACTATGTAGTCAGCACTCCAGCACATGTACTACCTTTATATTCCCTATGTATCTTTAATCGCACATGGAAGCATATTCCCTAATGGAGCATTCTTTAGTGAGTACACCTCTTGAGTTTAGAGCAGCTCACTGGTTTATTTTTATGCTCACTGCTGCTGTCGTCTCTCAGTCAGAGAGGCAGTGCCATCTGGTGGACGGCGCCTCAGTGACTGTTGTTCTTCCAAATCATATCTGCATTTCTTACCATATTCCTGTTGTCTATCTGTGTCTCTCCAAAGGTCAAACATCCCCTGTGAAGAGCCTAAAGCCTGTGAGTAAAAAACATATCTTTTCCTATTTCCTCACTATTGTTTCCCCTCGGGGACTTATCCTTCAATTTAATTTCAAAGCTTTTTGTCCTTCAGCTTAACCAGTAAGCCTCTGTTGCATCGAATTAAATGATAGCAATAAATTTGAATATTGATTATGTTTCTGGGCGCCTCCTTTTGTTTGCTCTGAAAAACGGTCTTAATTACTTCCTTTCAGTATTCGTATTCTTAGGGCTATTGTCAGGGGATTGCAATGGTAATGAAGCATGGATGAGCCTCTTTAGATATGGTGGTATTATTAATACAACAGTTTTAGATAAAGAAGTTGCCCTTTCTGCCTGAATAGGCCTGTCACAGCCACGGGGAAATCTTTAGTTTTTCACATGGAATTTATATTACATTCAGATCTCATTGCTTAGCCTTCAAAACATTAAAGGAACGTAAAGTTAAACAGGCTGTGTTATTAAAAAAAAAAAAAAAAGTCAGTGACCTTTACTGCTTTTGGTAATCTATCACTATCAGATACTCAGACACTTGTCTGAGATAATGAGCTGTGGAGACTATCCATAAAACCTGTGGTGTCCTTCAAAGGTGAATGTGTGATCTGATGAAAATCTGAACTTATTATGTTCAAAAATGATGATACCTAAAGCAGTGTGTGGTGTTAATGGTTCCTGTATTCTCTCTCAGAGACAGGAAATGACGGCCAGTACAGAGACTTTGGACGGCATCGCAGACTCCACCCCCCAGGCCCTGCCTTACCACTCCAACACGAGCACCCTGCGCTCCGCCGACTCCCCCAAACGAGACGTCACAGAGATGTACCTGAAGTCCAAAGCCCTGCTGGAGAGCAGACGTAAGTGGACGCACCATCAGTTGTTCTCGGAAGTTATTTGTTAACCTTGTGTCCACTTCAACTTGAAACCTTGATCCCTCACTTATCCACAGAGCCTCACACCAAAGACATTGATGTTTTTCTCAAGAGAGACATCGAAACAGGCTTTGGCTTCCGTGTTCTGGGAGGAGAGGGTCCACAACAGCCAGTAAGTACATACAACACTCAAGAATTTTAATCTCCATTATAGTAAAATTCTGCTATATACATTAAATTAATTTTAAATGCCTTAAAGGAGCACTTTACCCACAACATGATAATTTGTATATCAGTTGCTCACCCCATGTTATGGTGAATTTGTGGGGAAAAAAACAGTTTCTCTCACAAAAACGGAGCAGATTATGATGAATTGAAGCCAAAGGGGTCCACATTTAAAAACAGAAAAACTATATCAAAACATCAGTTTGCAAAAGTCTGCCACAACTCATGCAGTATAATCTAAGTCTCATTGATTCAGTCGTATGCTCAGTACTTCCCAAACACATGCATTTTTGGTATAGGCCTTTCTATTTAAAACACTTGTACATAAACAGTCTCACACATGGGAAAGTAGCGTGCCTGGGCAAGCCAACACATTTTCACTCCCCACTCATCCAATATTGATGCTCTACTTGTCAAACTATGACACTCTAGGTACCCCTCTAGCTTCAGTCTTGGACGCTCAGGGATGGCGTGTTAATTTCCACTGATTACATGCATATTGTCTTTTCAAAATAAACATCCAAGTTCACAGGAAATGTACAGTTAAAGATCATTAAACGCAGACAGTCTCATTTCAAAATTAATTTTCAGTATATGTTTACTTCATTTTTAGGTTTAGTGATTTAGTTTTGCTGATGTTAAATGTAGCACGGTGGTGCAGTGGTTAGTAATTGTTGCCTCACAGCCAGAGGGTTCCTAGTTTGAACCCTGGGGTGGGGGAGCCCTTTTGTGTGGAGTTTGCATGTTCTCACCGTGTCAATGTGGGTTTTCTCGGGGCACTCCAGCTTCTTCCCACAGTCCAAAGACATGCAGGATAATTGGTGACTCTAAATTGTCCGTAGGTGTGAATGTGAGTGTGAATGGTTGTCTGTCTCTATGTGTCAGCCCTGTGATAGTCTGGTGACCTGTCCAGGGTGTACCCTGCCTCTCGCCCAATGTCAGCTCGGATAGGCTCCAGCCCCCCCGCGACCCCCAACAAGATAAACGGTTACGGAAAATGAATGAATGAACTTAGCCCACTTTGACTTGAAGTCATCAAAAATTTTCCTCATTTTTGGATTCTTCATTCACCATAGAGGCACGCAAAAAAAAGTGTTTTCTTAACTAATTCAGTGTGTCACTGTGAGTAACTGATACACAGCAATCATTCTGTGGTTAAAGTATTCCTGTAAAAATTATTAAATTAAACCTATTTTCTCCATTATACTAACCCTCTTTCAGAATGTTTTCCCCCAGGTCTACATTGGGGCCATCGTGCCCAACGGAGCTGCAGAGAAAGATGGTCGTCTGAGAGCGGGAGATGAGCTCATTGGCATCGACGGTGTGATGGTTAAAGGTCGTTCGCACAAGCAAGTCTTGGATCTGATGACCAACGCTGCCCGTAATGGTCAAGTTATGTTGACTGTACGCAGGAAGGTCATCTACAGGGGTGAGTAACAAGTAACACAATGTTTTATTTGCATCTACTTAAGCAATGATCTGACACTTTTATGATGATATATGAAAGCTGTGTTTTGCTGTTTTTTGATGATATAAATGGCGAGCCATCCTACAGTGTGTCAAAATCATGAAAACTTTGTTGTTCTAAACACTCAGTGTCTCATAGGGCTTTTCTGAGAAAAAAATCCTCTGGCACACAAGAAGTGATGCATTTTATATTTTACAGAAACAACAGCTGTTTGGTTAAAAATAGATGTATGCACTAAAAATAGATGATGAACTCAGTAGTTGGTGCAGACAGCCAGTATAGCTGACCAAAGAAAAGAGCACAGAAACTCCCAGTTAATCAGTGGAAAATCCACAGAAACATTTTGAGGACTGGACATGCTGTTTGTTTTATCACAAGTGATCACAGCCTCAGTTATGGATTCAGGGAACAGAGGCCTTGCACAGAATGTTTGAGTAGTTATCTCTCCGCCAACGTAGTCACTGGTAGCCATTGGCAACCACTTTCAACATCCACAATCTGTAGATCACACTGCTGTACTGTGACTTTGTTTATAATATTCAGTTACAAGACACCACTTCTATTTGCATATTTCTTGTCCATGAACACACAATAAACTCCAGACTGTTGTGTAAAACACCCTCAGGAACGAACACACCCACACACGCAAATACAAACAGAGCTGCTCCAAACACAAACACATTAGGATCTGTTTCCTTTTTATTATAGATGCGACAGAGGAGGAGGCTCAGGAAATGGCTCCAGTGCTGGTGAACGGTTCTCCCAAGCTACCTCGTCTGCCGATGCCCAGCGCTCTGGACCACGAGTCTTTTGACATCACCCTCCACCGCAAAGACTCAGAGGGCTTTGGCTTTGTCATCCTCACCTCTAAGAGTAAACCGCCGCATGGAGGTGAGAGGCCAGTCTCTCAAGACCTACATTAAACATTACATCCCCGTTTAAAACTTTGCACAGTGTATTCATAGATGTGGAAAAAAATGTGACATTTATTGAGCGTAGCGTCAGTTCAGGCAGGACATGATGTCAAGCTCAGCTCACATCCCAGCTACATCAGCTGATCTCAAACAGCCAATCAACTGATGGAGCAGCTGAGTGATGGAAGGCAGTCAGCTGATAGATCACATGATTCTTGTGTATGTAACCACTTGGCGAATCTCATTCAGGGCGCCCTATTTAAACTGCTCTGGCCTGCCTACTGTTGCTGCCTCCTCTGCAAGCTGCTTTGAAACCTGCCTCCACCCCAGCTCCTCCTTTTCATGCTGTTTCTGACTTTCAGTGTCATTTCTGTTTGTCATTGATGCTGCTCTCCCTGCCTCAGCCTTTCCCTGTAGGCGCATGGATGGGCAGGGAGGTTCACTCTCTATGCCTTAAGGCTTTCATGGTTTGCACATGGAAGGGCAGAGAGGTTTGCTCTCCCTGCTGTAGTCTTTCTATGTAGGTGCATGGAAGGGCAGAGAAGTGTGCTCTCTCTGCCTCAGGCTTTCCACGTAGGTGCATGGAAGAGGCTTTCTGCACAGGCCCAAGGCAAAGGCAGAGAGGCCCCAGAACAGAGCCACATCACCAAATATAATACTGCAAATGGAAATAAAGTTTTCTTTGGCTAAAGTGTTCCTGACTGACCCATATTTCTAACCCTTTATATGACACCCATGTCTGTTATGCATTATAAACATACTTATAAGGTGTTATTTTGTAAGCTTATAGCACTGTATGATTCTTGTTACAGGCATTCATAATACTTTACAATGATAATCATAATAGTCCATGAGTCAGGGGTCGGTCATGCCCATCTGGAGGGACCGTGTCTCATGGCCGTAACTTACTAACACATTTATCACACAAGGACTAAAAAACAAGTATCATAGTAAAATGTTACTATTTCGTTTCGAAACCTTATTAATGTCATCTGACCTAGAAAAAAAAGATAATTATTATTTTGAGTGTTATTAATTTGCGGATTGTGTAAAATGAAAATAAACTTTGCTCTTTAAAGCAAATTACTGCTTTTCTCCCAAGTACAATCCACATTAGTACTTAAAAGTTTAATTATCATAATTTGATTCAGGTATTTTTTAATTTTCAGCTATTTCAAGTAAACATGACTTGTGTGATATTTATATGGTGAAACCAACCAGGCTCATTTTTATACCCAATTTGCATTAATTTAAAAAATCCCACAGTCATTCAAACTTCTGTTTTTTTAAATACAATAGTAGATAGAGACCTTAGCCTCAGTATGACCGCCTTTCAAAATAAAAGTTGAATGAATGTAATTCAAATTCAGTTATCGGTGTGTACATAATGTAAAATGAATAGCGTTTGCATAGAGCCATGAACACCACATGCTGCAGGCAGGTATAGCTCATGATTTGGCTCATGCTGTGCTCAGGATAAACTGGAATGTGACAGGAGGAGCATTTGCCACCTACCTGTCTGTGTTACAAGAGCAAAGGCAACACCTTTTTCCAATTTTCCAGCCGAGCGTTGGACGTCCACAGCAGCAGGTGGAGTTTTTTCTTAAACTGAATAATTCAATTTGAAATGATGTCATGTATATCTGACTTTGAACATCATCTTACCTTAGTGAAAGCTGTGTTTAGAGTAAATAACAGAGCACATGAGGAAATCTGTGTCTGCTGCATCTGTCTGTCCCTTCAAAATGACAGGCCTGAACTGACTGATGAGTACCATAAAAATGGAATAATTTAAAAAAGGACCTGTGAGATATGACACAAAGTTTACACACAAAGCTCACTGGGCCCAGTTTTAGAATCAATAGAGTATTAAATATAAGCCAAAATGTACAAATATACACGAAAGGATGTGTCACTAAAAATGAACTAAAATGGTGGAGAAAGCAGCCTGCGCCTGATAATCAATGTTATATTGAATATGATGTAACACTGAGAAGTACTATTGCAAGATATATATAGTATCAACAGTTGGGTGTAAACTCAATGGTCATATGGATTTGAACACTCTTAAGCATCACTGTAAAAGGAGACTGCTGCTGTGTATTTAATGCTACAACCAAATTTAAAGATGTATAAAAGAAGCATTCAGGTGTTTCTTTTTTGTAGCTGATACACACTCTGTCTTTACATTAATAATTCAGGACAAACAGACTTACTCAAACCACAACAAAGCAGTTTTGCTTTGACTGCGGAGTCCACCATTATGTTGGCGCCCTAGATATATTTCAACGATTACGCCACACAATGGCCACTCCATCAGGGTCTTAATGTCTCTTTTCCTCTCATATCTGCTGTTTCAGTTATTCCGCACAAAATTGGCCGGATCATTGAAGGAAGTCCGACCTGACCGCTGCGGCCTGCTGCACGTCGGAGATCGTATCTCGGCGGTCAACGGGCGCTCCATCATCGAGCTCTCTCACAATGACATTGTTCAGCTTATCAAGGATGCCGGCAATGTTGTCACCCTCACTGTGGTTCCTGAGGACGGTGAGTATCTATCTCTGCAGTTGCTACAGTAGTATGTTGGCCTTGTGATCAATCTGGTTCAATTCAGTCTTTAGAATTTATTGTCTGCAAGGGGGAAATTAGTTTGGCAGCCAGGTATTTAAAGCAACCAACCATGCACATAATAAGAAGATATGAATATTTTAGTATCAGTATTAAGGATTTAGCTCTGAATTGGGATATTCTAAATTTGAAAAAGGGAAACCCAGTTCCTCTGAAAGGATTGAATGAATGAAAATGAAACACATTTTTACATCACTGTAATACTAGTGCATTTACAGGATAAATCTGATAATGAAGCTTAGAATTTGCAGGCTACTTTTTCTTCAGGTTGTTAAAGAGGTTTAAATGATGAACACTTTTAGATTAAAATGAATATGTTATAGAAGGCTTCTATATGTAGGCATTTATACACTGATTGCTGTGATATGAAAATGTATTTTAGAGTACAAGGGCCCTCCGTCTGGAGCCAGTTCAGCTAAGCAGAGTCCAGCTCTTCAGCACAGAGCCGTGGGGCAAAGGTCAGCGCTACAGGATGAACGGTAAGAGTCTACTGTCACACAAAAGAAAAGAATAAAAAACAAAAACAAAGCGTTCAGTCACCAGGGGACACTGTCCAAAAAAATTTGTGCACACCAGTAGGTTTCAACTCCAACTATATTAACTACCCTGCCCAGTCCGTAGCTGTCCCAGGGTCAGAACGCTATAGGGGGGTAAGAAGGTCTTCTTGCAGGTCAGTTTTTGAACTCCCACCAATTGAACTTTAAAGGGACAGTTCACCCCAAAATGAGGAATACATATTTTGTCTCTCACCTGTAGTGCTATTTAATCTAGATTGTTTTAGTGTGAGTTGCAGAGTTTTGGAGATATTGGCTGTAGTGATGTCTGCCTTCTCTCTAATATAATGGAACTAAATGGTATTCATCTTACATTGAAGGAAGCATGCATCCACTGCTAGCTGAAAGTACAGTTTAGCTGAGGATGACGCGATTAATATTTACGTCTCACAATGTTGTGAGCCTCTCGTCCATGAGTAGATGCATGCTTCCTTCTGCAAAGTGATGCGGTTGGCGGGTGTAGTTCAGTAGAAAGAAATTTTTCTGGAACCAGAAGTGACCATATTTGGATGAGAGGGTGGAGCTGTGAAGGAGCAGTGAGGGGTGGATCTGACTCAAGCCCCTTTTACACTGCCAGATTTTCGGAGAATGTCAGGGCCGTTTTGCAGGCAAGCTGCGAGCGTTTAGACACACAGAGCCGAATTGGCGAGTTGATCCAAGGTGCCCAATTTTCTGCTGCATAGGGGTAAATATATTGCCAGAACCTTTTTGGTGTAAGAAGAAGAGGCGCCCTTTCGCCATGGAAGGGGCTGTTGATGACGCCACACGTGCGACACACTGACGGTGGACTTAAAAACAGAAAACAGCTGATAGCAGGAATGAGCAGCTAGTAGCAGGAGGGAGACGCAAACAACGTCAACACCAACCTGAAAGAAACTGTAAAGATGAGCAACTGGGGAGACAAGGAATTGCGCTCCCTCCTTGCCCTCGCAAATGAAGAGGCCATTAACCGTCAAATGACAGAAACAGCGAAGGACGTCACTGTTTACGTCACACGCTGAGCTACACGTTTTGTGACTTGCTCATGCCCCCCATTGCCCTGAAAAAGGCACATTCTGTATGAACAAAAGTAGGCAGGCAGCATTTTGCCGCACTCCCCGATTTTGTTTTTATACTACCAATGCTGAACGAAGACTGATTGGGCTTTCCTGCAAATTTGCACAATTCCTTTTTTAAAAGGGCTTCAGACTGTAGCAATGCCTTACAGACAGCCTGTCAATCAAGCAGGCCTGCCCTTAATTATGCGTAACTTTAAGTCTTAATAAGTGATAACAAATAATAATACATTTTATTTAAAGGTGCCTCTCAAAGTTCTCAAGGACACCTTACAAGACACAGTTAAAAAAACAAGTAGCGAAGTATCCATAGATCATAATGTCAAACAATTCCATAACATACAATAAAAGTTAATAGAAATGACTAGACAAAAATCATAATTAGAAATATTAGGTATAAAATCATCATCACTGTAAGTCTCAGTGTGTGTTACCATTAAATCAGACCGAATATGCCAGGACAGGGATTTGAAAGTGGAAAGGAAATTGTTAACGGGCAGGTTATATAAAACTTCACCTCCTACCTTCACACCCTGTACAGTTGTCATGAATGTTGAAATTATCCAGAGACCAAAACCTTTTTTTTGTACAAGGCTGTAAGCATGTTTATTTCTGCTGTAAATTTGGGTTTTTAACATGGGTGTCCATGGGGATTGACTCTGTTTTGGAGCCAGTCTCAACTGTCCATTCAAATTACTTCTTGGCAATTTCACAGTGGCTTTATTTCTCAGCCTCAGAGGTTTCCGTTTGGAGTAACCACATCATGATTTCTGGAAAAAGACATTACTGTTGAGTCTTTCAAATGTATTTTTTCGGCCCTTTGAGCACCACAAGCAGAGTGCCATCTAGTTCCATTATATTAGAGAGACGGCAGACATGTGTGCGGCAGGTATCTTCCACACTCTGCAACTCACACCAAAACAATCTAGACTGATAAACAGCACCTACAGGCAAGAGACAAAATGTGTATTTTTGATTTTGAGGTTGAACTGTCCCTTTAAAAGTACAAAATGTGCCCAATTGACCACAGTGTACCTCAACAAAACATCATCACATTCACATCAGGCAACACTGAGAACACCACTGTGTTGTCTTTATGGGAATTTTTCTCTTCTCCAAATTGGAGCGGCCAATTCCTCCCTCACTGTTGGTTTCTGACTTTGTGCTCCCACCCCCACTTTTGGCCTGAGGAAACAGAAGCAGACAAGAAATGCAGAAAGAACCTCCTCTAAAATTAAAAATAAACCACTTTATGGTTATGGTCATATTAATACAACAGTGTTGCTTCCTGACTTCACAAATCCTCATGAAACCACAAAAACGTCCTCTGTAATTAGACTCACATGAAATAAAATGTGTGGAAGAAGGAGGGCTGCCCTCAGAGCAAACAACTGGAGAAAATTTCTCTCAACAAAGACGCCGGTGTATTAACATACAAGTGTGTGAGATAATAATGTGTGCAGAATGGAACATACAGAACAATACAGCACACAAATTAAAAATATACAGCACTCTCCTATTTAATATCCAGCATTAAATTAGATTTTAAGTTTTGCATAATGGCTTCTTGTGTTTGTGGCCTGCAGCCTGCTGTTTACAGTGTGTGTTACTGGAGGAATACATCTGCTGTTTGTTTTAGCTATAACCTGGACCTGGAGGAGAAAAGGGAGGGAGTCAACTGGTCTGACCACAAGACTCTTCCACTTAGTGAGCAGGGAACGCTGTGCGTGACAGGACCCAACCAGGTACGAATAATCCTCTAATTCCTTCCTCAATATGTTGTCGTAGTAACTATCTGAATGTTTAAGCTGCTAAAGGCTCATGGTTTTATTACTGCATAAAAGAAACATTACAGTTTGTTGTTTGCTTACATTATCGCTGTTCTCATTACATAAAGCTCCTTTTCCATGCACTGCACAGGTGCACTGAGTTCATGCGCACTGCGTTCATTATAGTTTCAAATAATGTTACTTTCCGATCAATGTAGACAAAGAGTGGAGCCATTCAGAGAAGAGCAAGGATCATTAAAGACATCTCTAATCGATAGGAAATTCTCCAGAGTCTGATGAGACGACATTTATCTGGAGGCAACTTTGAGCTGAACAGATACAGATGATTAAAAACAGGCAATCGTTAAATAAGAGGGGGGGGTTCAATGACATCTTCAGTCCAAATAAAAACTGCTCCTTGAACCAAAATGTTTTATCGTAGGTATTATTCTTTAGGCATGAATGCTTGGTTTTATGTGTGTGTTTTGCACACGTTGCTGCATGTCTTTGTGTGTTTGTATGTGAGTGTTCTAATGACTGAGTTTTATCTTCATGCTGTGTAGGGTTGTCTGACAGTGGAGTTAGAGAGGGGTCCCAGGGGCTTTGGCTTCAGTCTGCGAGGAGGAACAGAGTACAACATGGGCCTGTATATCCTGAGACTGGCTGAGGATGGACCTGCTCAGCTGGATGGGAGGATCCATGTAAGTAATCAAAATCTATTTTTTCTACCTTTTAAAAAGTTCCTCACATCTCCTGTGACCTGGAGAACACTAGTTTTTGGTACTTACTGCTCGAACAAACTGAAAAAACCCTGAAGTAAGAGACACTGAGGGGCTTAAAAGTTCCATTTGTTGATTTTTTTTTAACATTTGTGACTGTTTTATTTTTTATCTGGATAGATAAAAATGTCTACTACTGCTACAGAGAGGCTGCAACATTTGTTACATCCCACAATACTCAAACCATACCTAATATAGTATTAGATGGAGAGCACAACGTATTGCTCATGTTGCTATTCTTAGAATCTGTACAGCGGTGTGGCTAAAAGTGTAAAGTCTGCCCTCAGGTTGGTGCCACAAGAAAGGTCATGGGGTCATTAAAGGGTAAATTATATATTGTTCAACCTGGCCCCTATTTTTCCATGTTTATGTGTCTCAGTGACTAATGGGAACAGCAGCTTTTGACACTGATCCAGTGTTGCATGAGAGGGCCACAGACAGCAGCAGCAAAACAGTTCGCAATGTAACCTTTTGGGGCAATTTCGCACTGTCAGTTTATGCCCTCTAAAATTGCCTGTTTTTGCCACTGACAGGCTCAGATTATTATTGTACGTGTCTGACAGTTTATGGAAATGATAGACTTTTTTAGTTGGAGAGTAAGATCCTTTTTGTTTAACCAGAAACAGTCCTGAAATCGCTATCGCAAGATCCACCAAACCCCATTTAAATTTACCATAATTTTATCATCGTAACACAATCTTCATTCAAAGTTGACGAACACAAACTAAAGCTCAAAAAACCATCTTTGTTCATCCTTCCACTGCTCTAACAATCACCAGCTCTTGTTTGGTTGAAATAAATCTGAAATTCACCCAGTTAGATGTGAAAATATGCCTTTTTTTATGCACACTAAAATTACTGTTTGTTTGAATGCAGTTTGGTGGGTTTAGCGATGGCGATTTCGGGGCTGTTTCTGACCCTCTAACAAAAGGCTTGACTGTCTGTAGGAATTCTTTCCATAATGTTTTCAGAAACTTAGAATAATAATTTGTGCCAGTTGGTGGCAAAAACAAGCAACTTAAATGGACATAAATTGATGGCGCACACATGCCCAGAGTGGTTACATTGCAGCCTGTTTCTCTGTTGCTGGCTGCAGCCCTCTCGCTCAATCCTACACTTTTCAAAAATTGTTGCCCCCAAAAGTCAGTTAGACATAAAAACATGGGAAAATAGAGTCCAGGTTGAAAAATGACAGTTACCCTTTAAAGACACCCTGAGGTGCTTAAAAGTTATAGTTGCTGATATTTTTTTATAATATTTGTGACTTTATTTTTTTTATCTACATAGAATTTTTACCAGTGTGCCCCTTGACCTGTGGAAAGTTTAAGTTGAGGCCAGTGGTGTAAGTTAGTTGTGACGAGCCCCAGTGTACGCTATGATTACAAGCCCATGCGAGTGCATGCTATTGTGCAAATATCATCTCGTCACATGATCAGAAACTTGACACTGGATAACATCAACATATATATTACCCAACAATCATCATTGCATATCTCTATATAACAAAAAATACCAAAGAAATTGAGACATTATCGCTTATCATGTTGGGGGTTGTGGGGGGGCTGGAGTCTATCCCAGCTGACACTGTCTGACCCTTGTCAGGTCGTCAGACTATCACAGGGCTGACACATAGAGACAGACAACCATTCACACTCACATTCACACCTACGGACAATTTAGAGTCACCTGTTAACCTGCATGTCTTTGGACTGTGGGAGGAAGCTGGAGTACCCAGAGAAAACCCACGTTGACATGGGGAGAACATGCAAACTCCGCACAGAAGGAGTTGTTTGTACAATCTGGCTACTGCACAAAAAAGAAAGAAAAAAAAATGAAGATGGGTTTGCCTTTTTCAAGGGCATATATAGCACGTGGCACTGTTTTTAATTTAATGAGAGTTCCTCTTTGAGCACAGGCATATTTCCAAATTGGCAATCACTCATAAGGGCCAATTCTCCACCAATATATTGTTGGAGGGCCCACTCTCTCTATGGGCCCCTTCACCTCACAGACCTTAGCGCAACCCTGCTTCCTGCACCGTCTATATTTATGCCCCTGGTTGCCCCTATGGCCAGACGATACTGATTCATTATGTCTACTATTGGCACAGAGAGGCTGCCATATTTTTTACAAACCCCACAACACTCACAACACATATTTCTATTTTAAGATTCTTAACAGTGGTGCGGCTAAAAGCATGTAAGGTTGCCCTGAGGGTGGTGCTACAAGAAAGGTCATGGGGTTGTTAATATCTAGGTTATTATCCCCAAGGGTTAATAATGTTCTTAGGGTATTTCATTGAAATTAGAATATCAGATATGAGATATCTTGAGCTCCAGGAAAGCACATGGAATTCCTACAACTTGAAATTGCGGTCAGGGGCTACAAGAAAGGTGAGGGGGTCACCAAAATCATTAAGATTCATTCTTTCATTCTCTCTGGACGATGAATATGTGCACCGAATGTCACGGGCATGTAGCCAGTCATGTTGAGATTACTCGCTCCGGACCAAAGTTTTGTCAGATGATTTGCCAAATGACCGACAGATAGACACCGCCGTCCACATGGCCTTCAGCTAACAAGGAATATGTAGAAAAAAAACATGATTAAATACAAGTCAATGCATTCAGCTCAGTTTGTTACACTCAATATTGTTAGATACAGTTTAGTGTGTTGTTATACAGCGCATTACACTGCTGAGATTTAATTTAGCACATTTACTAGTTTATGAAGGCGAGAGGTAAATCAGAAAATATCATTTCTGTTGCCGTGTGGTGAATACACCAGAGATTAAACTAATGAATTGTGTTTCAACAACTGCCAGTTACAGTGTTGAGGGTGTAATGCTGCTGCTTTCAACCACAATATGTCTCCAGTTTTTTGTTTATAAGTAATTTAAACTCCCTACACAGCAAAAAGAGAGCGTTGGGAGATGATCTTAAAGTGTCTGTTTCCAGCTTTGATTTAGTTTTGTTCCTGTTTATTATATTTGTATCATGTTTGTGTTTGTGTCTTACTGACTGTACAGCCTCTAATATCTATTCACCCATCCATCCATCCATCCATCCATCCATCCATCCATTTGTGACCATTTCCAGGAAGGTCACACTGTAACACCCTGTACGTTTTCTGTCTGTGGAAGAGTTAAATCAAAATTAGAATTTCCCCATAGGGATGATATTATCACACTATTATTATTAGGCTGAGAGGGGAGACGGTGCAGCGAGGGAACAGAAGCTCCTGGCGAGAATCAATCTTAGGCTTGCCAGACTGTGATCTCTGAGCTTAACTTTGCCTATCCAAGGGTGGAGAGGAATGTCAACACTGATTAGATCTTAACAGACTGACATGTTTACACGCTTTATCATGAGTTATTTTGTCATCTCCAATAATAGAAGATATCTTCAAGGTATTGCAATGCTGTGTGTGTGTGTGTGTTTGTGGTGTACAATTTACATTCTTTGAAGTGTGCGGGTGTGAAAGCGTGTTACTTCTGTATGCTTGAGTGAAAGTGTGAATGCATGCACAGTGGAGTATGCTAAGCTTTGATTTTATTTGTTTCTGTATAATAATTGCCTTTTCTGTGTTACTGACAGGTCGGAGATGAGATAGTGGAGATTAACGGGGAGCCGGCACGCGGCATTTCTCATACACGGGCTATTGAACTGATCCAGGCTGGAGGGAACAAAGTGGTACTGCTGCTGAGACCTGGGGCGGGCCTGGCTCAAGATGGCAGTAAGTACTGTATGCACACAATCTATTCAATGATAGGGTGAGACCGTTTCAGGTTCTCCCCTTAGCTTTAAGTTCACCATTTGATACAGGCTGCCTTTGTGTCTAGAAATGTAATGTTAGTGCTCAATTTAAAGCCTATTTTGGTAAGGTAGCCATCCCCCTGCTATATATATTTAGAGCGGTGGAAAGGAATGCTTCACACAATTACCTGCCCCAACTATGTTTTTCTCACATGCTGTTAACAAATAATCCAAAAACGGACAGAATACTTGATTAATTGAAGTCATAGGGGTCCATGTTTATCAGTGGCAAAACTATGTCAAAGCATCCATTCACAAACTCACACAATGTGTGCAGTATAACCCGAGTCTCATTTATCCACTTGTATGTTTAGTACTTCCCAAACAGACAGTCTTCCAACAGGGAACTGAAATAACAGTTAAACTTATCTATGCACTCGTCCATGCCAGACTCCATTGACAAAAATAGTAATTTTACCTCACTGGACATGAGAGGTGTTGGTCTATCACTGCCTTGATCAGTTAGTTTGTTTGTGTTACTTTGGAACTTTGGTGTTTTAAAGGGTTAGTTCAGATTCACCGAAGTCACACAATAACACAAACAAACTACAGATAGAGGCAGTGACAGTCCAGCAACTCCTGTGTTCAATGAGGTAAAATTAGTGTTTTTGTCAATGAAGTCTGGCTCTGAAGAGAGCATATGAAGTTTAACTTTAGCGCTGTCTGTTTGGAAAGTACTGAGCATATGACTGGATAAATGAGACTGTGGATTATAATGCACGAGTTGTGTGAGAGTTTGTTAACAGATGTGTTTTGATACAGTTTTGCTGACCCCTTTTATTTAAATTTTATTATTATTTTCTCAGTTTCTGGATTCACTGTTGAGGCATGCGAGAAAAACAAAGTTCACAAAGTCAACATAACACAGGGGGAGTAATTGATATACAGATGGTCATTTTGGGGTCAAAGTATTCCTTATAGTTAGCAACTTGATTGGATTTGTTTGTGTGTACAGGGAGGGGACTCTAACAGGAGTTAAATACTTGCTGAATCCATAGATCCACCAAACGTTTAGTCAATGATAATGACTCCAATCCGTTTGTTAATTGATGGAGGCCATTTTGGAATGCCGCCAGTATTGATTTGAATGTACTTTTCTTTTTTATTTATTCATTAAATCTCTAACCATCTGCTTCCTTTTGGCTCTTCTTCTCTTGCCCCTGATGCAGGTAGTACAGCTTCTTCTACTGTGTGCTACTACACTGAGCACCAACACTAACATCTTCACTGCTTTTACTGGCCTCTTCTCTCTAACCTTGGTAATTCCTCTCTTTCTCACATATCTTCCCTCTGTTAACCTCTCGGTATACTCAGTTTTTTCTTCCTTCTCTCTTTAAATTTCAGTATTTTGTGTGGACCTTTTAATAGTGGCGTGCTCACATGATGTCCCCATGTAAAATGTGTGTTTCTCTTACAGGTCAACATGATCAAAAACTCATTTCACCCGCAAGCTATTCCGGAGAGGTGTTTTTCTCTAACACATCACCCCTGTCCTCTCCATATCCCACTGGGGCTTCCATCTTTGTTTCCTCTCCCTTCTCCGGCAAACTGAAACATTCCCACAGCTGGAGCAGCATCTCCCCGCAAGGCCTCAAGCCCCGTGGCAGCAGGGGTTTAAGCTCAGTGGAGGAGATTAGTGAGTGGGCAGACAAAGAGGTAGAAAGGCTCTCTCCCGCCTCCCCTGAGCATATGAACTTCTACAAGAGGACCAGGCCCCCCAAGGACTCCAGAGAGCTAAGTAGCCCAAAGAAAACAGGGGAGACATTTCCTAAAGCCAAAGAGCAACATCACGGTCCCAAAAAGGCTGAGAGTCAGGCGAAGGAAGAAACATCGAGCAGGAACAGGACGTCTCACACACAGACAAAAACACGATCCTCAAGCCCTAGGAAGTCTCCTCAAGATGGACAGCGAGCGGCTCCGACCCTGCAGCGTGCAGAGCATCAACAAGGCCCTCAGAGGAGATTAAAAGACTCTTCCAGCAGAGAGAGCTTGGATCTTGAAAAGAAAAACGGAAAAGGAGGGAATCTCGAGATCAGAGGATACTCTCAAACACGGGAGATGGAAGGGAGAGGAGAAAGGACAAGGCCTGGCCGTGAGCAAGTAAGTTTCAAAAGGAGGGTGGCAGGAGACTCTCACCTCCACAGGACATCTCCTCAGATAGTCAGAGAGGGCGAGAAAGGTACAGGTAAAGACTCAGGGCAGAGAGATGCTAATGGAAAGTACAAATCCACAGAAGACAGGAATACAAGCAAAGGAACCATCAACAAGAGAGAGTCACTGCAGTCTTTCAAAGATATGTGGAGTAAAAAAGGTTCTGTGGTTTCACCGAGAGAGGCAAAAGGAAGAGAAGACACATTTTCTTACTCCAAAGAAGCCAGTAGTAAAGACTTTGTGGCCTCTATAAACAGTTCTCCAGGGACGCCGCAGAGCCCAAAGGGACCTATTAGCCCCGGCCCCTGGAAAGTGCCCAGCTCAGCCAAAATCCTCTCCCAGGCAGAGGTCCTTCGTGACCCATTGTGATAGAATATTGAATCACCCAGACTTGAGAATATTTAACAGTACCCTCAGCGGATTGTTTTTCTGAGTTCTTCCATAAAACAGAGAAGTGCAACATGGTGCCACTTTTATTACCTTTGGACCATGTCCAGATTTGTCTTTTGACTCGGTCTTTTTTGGGAGTCCTGTGACATCACGTGTTGGCATGTAGCAGCTCCCCCCTCCGCCTTGTCCGCTGCTTTAGCATCTTCGATGTGGGACTTAAGCATGTGCGGCATGCTCGGGGCCTCGCCAGACAAGACATTTTGAAATGTGAATATGTGCCAATCCTGGGAGCCTCCTGTGGAACAACGACTACCAACAGCGCTTCACCCATTACAATGCAATGACCCATATGCAAAGAAAGGAGATAGGCCCCCGCCTCTCGCCTGTAGTATACACCAAGTGTGACTGTCATCGAGGGTTTGATTTAGCTCTCGGCCTCATTGTGGGATATTTTGACTGTCTTTTTCTTAATCGTTTGCTCAACTGCATGCAGTCGGTCCTTCTGTTTGTTTTACTGCACGTGTTCTGCACATCACTGAGGATGATCCTGTTTCTTGTTTATAGTTCCCATTCTCAACACCAGGCAGATTTCTAACACAATCCAGCAAGCGTTCACTTTACCGGGGACTCTAGACTGTTCTATGATTATAGACATGGCTCTCCTTCATACAAACAGTACCATTCAAAAGACCAGAAACTTGTGGTTTGAGATCTTGTTTACCATGTGTACGATAACCAACCAGTGTGCAATTTATTGAGACGATAGATTATTACGTGTATATGTAGCTGTACCAAACCATTCCACATTTTGATATAGACTTCAAAGATTTGTCCCATGTCATTTGAGCTTTCACCGTCCCTCCAATGTACTTCAGTGGTAGGAATTACCATGGATCTTGTAGTTCATGAAATGTATAGGTAACGTGCAAACCGCTGTACCAAATGTTTGCAATCGCTCAAAACGTGTCTCATTGTGAAATATAATATAATATATATATTTGAATGTGTCATGTTTTGCAGATTCTAACTTTTAAATATCTATTGAATTCCATTGCACTGCATCTGCCCTTGTAGCATAACAGAATGACCATGAGTTGTATTTAATTCGTGATGTTGACTTGCTACCAATGCCATTTTATTATTATTGTTATTTTATAAAGCTGTTTCATTTTTTCTAAAAAAAATTATATATATATATATATATCACTGTCTAAGGCCAAAATGGCAATTTATATAATAATGTGGAAGTTCTGAGTCATGTCCCTGATGGTTTTACCTTTGCCTACTGAGAAAAGAAAAATGAGGGTTTTTAATGTGTTTGTCAGTCCTGCTGTATAATTATCTGCCAGGGTAGCGTGAAGGATGATGGATCTTAGAGAGGGATGAGGTAGTTTACTGAGATATTGAGCATGCTGCTGATGTGAGACAGGTATACAAATATCCCACCTTCCTTCATATTTTAAGGGTTGTTAAGCTGATGGCCATAAGATAAATAATTGGTTCCAACTTGTCAAATATCAACGCTTGGTGAGTGGCCCTCGGCATCAGATGATAGACGTATGATAGACACTGGGTGGTGGCATGTTTTGATGCTCCGAGCAACTGACATAGTGTAAGGAGTGAAAAAAGTCCACACAGGGCAGGTGGGAGGGGAGGTGGATGGGTCAAACAAACAGGTGTACCATGTGAAAACCAAAAGTGAATCAAGTTATTTTCAAAAGAAACTGAATCCCAGCATTTTGGTTGAAGTAGTTCTGCCCTTGAAATTCAAAAACTGTCTTTAGACCATGAAAAAAACTATCAACATGAGTAGCATGGGGCTAAGATACATCCAGTCACCCCTTTGTGATGCGCGGAGGAGTAGGAAGCAGTGGGTCAACCCGGTCTCACTCCGAAGTCAAATCCGGCGCTTGGGCAATGACTTGCAGTGTCAGACACTGACAAAAATAGCTGTCCTTTAATGTTGGCATGATACTTGGCCACTCGCTGTTATAGTTTAACGGCACTCAGTGGCGTCAGGGGGAAAGGCGGCGGGTTCAAGAACGAAAGTTAAGGCAACAAACACCGACTTTCACCCGGGGGATCGGTGTTCGTGATCTATAATATCATAAAGCCAAACCCTGTTCTTTTTTCCTAAACCCAACCACGTGCGTTAGTTGTTGGAGGAAAAAAAAAAACCCGAATTTGCAGTGTTGTGCTGACACAGTGTGTTTATTTTGAAAGATACTGTATGTAAACGTTAAATTTCATGTTAAAAAATAAGTGTATTTTGAAAGAAGACAATGCATGTAACAGGCAGAACTTGACACGGCGTCCCAGAGTGTCAACAACCAACACACCTAGGGTACCTTTCACATTGTATCTAGATGTAGAAGGTCCATGACCAAACGTCGATATGTGACGTGGCTGGAGAATGTGTTGGGGGGGGTTTATTGATGACAGAACCTGCCACCATATACGTCGCATGCCACCAGATTCGCCAATAGGAAGATTCCATGAGGGCAATATGTAGATTTCAAATACTCTGTGCTAAAATGTCAAGATTTGGACCTGAATCAATTAACAACACTAAGTGCTCATATATGTTGGTTTTTCAGCTGAAAAAAAAGTGGTTTGGGGGTTTAGCTACTTTTTAATAACAACGTAGCATGCTAGCATATAACGCTAGTGCCGTATGTCACTTGACAAATGTGCAAGTGGCAACATCTGGGGTTGAAAAATGAAGCCAATACAGAAGTGCCAAAAACTGCAAGTTCCTTGAACAGCCACTTGAGGCTGGCTCCAAAATGGAGTCAGTCCCGATAGACTCCCATGTTAAAATGGCCAACTTTACAGCAGAAATAAACATCTCTGTAGCTAATTTTCACCTTCATGACAACTGTACAGGGGTGAATTTTTATATAACCCACCTGTTTACATTTTATTAAGGATTAATGTTACGCATAATTAAGGGCTTACCAGTTTGAGTGACAGGGTGTCTGCTGATAGTGTCCTCAGCTTCTCAGTCAGATCCAGCCGTCGCTCTTCCATAACTCCAGCCTCTTGCCCACTTCTGGCTCCAAAAAATCAATATGGCGACAACCACGGTGCTGAACTCAAGGCTTCAAAACAAAAGCCCACAAACCAATGCGTGACATTACGTTAGTTCTAAACATACTTATTTTAAGCCAAACCTTGGGGTTGTTTTTCTAAACCTAGCTACGTGCTTTTGTTGCCTAAACCTAAAAACGAAGAGTTTATTTTACCCCTATTTTAAGTGTATTTTGGAAACACACTGCATGTTACAAGCGTGAATTGAAGCGCCATCCCTGAGCATCCAAAACTGATGCAGAAGGGCTACCTAGAGTCACATTTTGACGTGCAGGGCCACCTACCAAGCGTCAGTACTTGATGAGTTGGAAGTAAGAATGTGTTGCTGATTTCACTGTTGATGCTTCTGCTGTAAAATCCGAGAAAAGGAAGTATACTCAGCATACCTGCTAATACAACGTATGAGATTAAGACATATTCAGATGAGCTCAGGGAACACAGTATAGTAGCAAATGTGTGATAAAGCCAGTGTCAGTGATAGTGACAAATGGTTATGGTCTGTGGTTGACTGTGATAAGATCCTGTGATTGTATAAGGGGGTTTTCAGGTTAAAAAAAGTACTCGAGGATGTGCTATGAGCCAATCAGTGGTAGGTTTTGTGCAATAGTTTGGTTGGTTGAATGAGTAAATCCAACCCTGAGTGTCGGGTACAGGCAGTTCACTCTGATGAGACAGATAATGCCCTTTTTATTGTATGTCCCTCTGCACTGTTGTAATCCTTTATGCTTTTATTTTGACCTTTTTTATTTTGTTTTTTTAAATCTCATCTCTGTATCATACTGTGGCCTTGCATCGCTTCATTAGAAAACAATCCTTGTGGTATCTTCTACATTCTGTAGGAACAGTAGATGTAAATGTTTGTACATTGTACAGCACCTTTATAAATACTTGCTGAGTGCTCTTTCGGGGAGAAAAAAAATAGAGGTATATTAAATCGCTCCATTATTTTTTTATGTAAAAAAAAAAAGAAAATATTTAACAATGAATTGAAAAGGATAGACTATGACCTTGACATGGTGTTCCGTTCATGCACTGAAAATAAAGTTTTACTGAAAACACCTTCTGGACCTCCTGTGCTGAAAATAAAACACACATAAATTATACATTTTTAATTAAAAACCGTGCCTTTCTATTTATGCCAGAATTATTCACTGTATAATCACCTAGGTGTCATATTTAGATTAATTTGTTTCTCATTGCGGTCCAACAACGCTGCCCTTTCATATGACAAAGCAGCATAAGCCGCTGTTACTATGGCAGATTTCCAGTTGTCATGGTAGCCGACTGCTTTTCTCGGCAGAGCTTCATCGCACGAGGTAGATGCTTTTTCAATTACAGGAGAAAGCTCAGAGGCATCTTATGCCACATATGCATCACGTCCATATTTCCATATTTGAGAAGCAGGCATGAATCATGTGGCCGTGTATGAAATTAGAACACAAATGAAGTCTAAACACACGAACGAACGGCACAGACTGAATCAGAAATACCTCAAACAGGTGTTACTGCAGAACAGTAATTAAAAGCTGTTTGCCAAAGGCTCTACAGTACATATTTGTTCTTGTCAGTTTATCTTGTGCAGGATCTTTTAAGTTGTTGTAAATGAAAATTGAATTAGCTGCAGGGTCCCTGGCTGATACATCTTACTTATTTAGACAAAAGATTCATTTTTAATCTTAAGGTTGGTGCCTGTTACGTCTGAAAACCATCACAGTCTGCAGCAGTCTGAGAAATATATAATATGTTTCTTTGTGCAGCCATAATCTAAAAAGGTAAGAAGTAGTTGCTGATATCTATAGCTTAGCTTTATTGAATGTTAGAGATGTAAGTAGGCATACATTAATATTCTTCTCTTATTCAGATTTGCAGCATAATCAGCACTTCCTCACCTGGTGTTCGTCCACAACCCAACACACACACACAAAGCCTGTTTTTACTGTTTCAAACTAGTGGTGCAGTGCTTAAGTGCTTACTGTCAGTTTCTGTAAAGGCTTTAAGGAGAACTACACCCATTTTCAAAATTCATACGTTATTTCTTTGGTATGTGACCATCCAAAAACATTAATAAACATGATCAAGTTTGTCCCAAATCCCAAAAACTAGACTGCTAAAACTCAAATTTGTGATGTCATCAAATATAAAGTCATAATTTTAACGTGAGGGTTCAATGTGTGGTGTTTGGGTCACTTTTGTTGAGAGTACACAGCAGGATGGAGACCTATATTCTCTTATGCAGCACTTAACTATTCTTTAGCAGCTTCACAACATTTCCTGGTTTCACTTCCTTGTTATGGGTCACATGTCTCTTTACTAACCAATGAGAAGCTAGGAGGACTTCGACTCAGGTAAATGTGTGAGAATTACTGAGGCAGATCCAGCAGATTATCGAACTGCGTTAACAATGCTGCTGTGAATATTTTAACATGTTAATAACAATTGTGAACATAAATGAATAAATTGTTTACTATTTTTAGCAAAATATTAAAAAAAAAAAGAAACAACTTAACTTGTAAACTTTACATAATCCATGAACTGGGAAAGATGTTGTAGATAGATGTGTTTCATCCACCTGTTTTGATGTGCACGTTTTTAATTTTGTGCATAAAAAGCCTGAGTGGAAATGCCAAAACTTTGGAAAAAAATCTCAAAACATTACAAAAATCTTTTGGGGGAATGTGAAAAAGTTGGTTGATAAAAAGTAGTTGTGACTGAGTGCAAGGGAAACAGATTCAGCAAATAAATGATGACGTGACATTATTAAGGACACCGCCAGCTCTCTTTGTCGTGTCTGGATGGCTGTCAACATGCTTACGTATGCACCATAACTGTGTATAAAGATGGACAACATGTCTCCCTTCCACTGTACAAAAATGAAGCCAAAAAAATCCTGGATATGGCCGCTGCCATCTTTCCATCTGTCATCTGGTATTGAGTTCTTGCTGTCTGACCCAAGAGCAAACGGTCCCATTGATTGCGAGCACACTGGCTGGCACACACAGCTGTCGATCATGATATCAAACCCACTTTCTATAGGAGCAAATTACTAGTCATAACCAAACTTATCAGAGAAACAAACAATAAAAAAACATTAGCGTGATAAGCACTACTTAAAATGACAGAAACCATCTCTCTCTCTCTCAAATTTATTTCACATGTATTTTGATTCTTTAGTTTGTCTAGTTTAGTTAAGTTTTGTTTGTGTGGTTTGGCCCATGTCCCATTCACTTACCTAGAGGGGGCAGGCTTCATGGCCTGTACTGCAGCCAGCCACCAGAGGGCGGCAGAGAGGTTTTGGCTTCACTTTGGGAAGCTGTAATGTCATCTATCTTTACATACAGTGTATGGTATGCACGCAGGGCTGTTACCAGAACTCGTCCCAGAGCACAGAACTGTAATATGACTTGTTGAAAGCTCTATCGTCCAGTGTGCTCTCTGTTAATACACATTTGTTGTTCTCCTTTGTTTGAGGTCTTACTGGCGCTCTTTGAATAATGTCATCTCATTGCTTCCTCTTATTTTGCAGTGACATCATGGCACTTGGCTGGACAGTTAGAGCCACCCACAGCTTATCTTGATAATGCAGTTCCCAGTGTACATAGCAGTAGTGGGTAAAAACACATACATTTGCATTGTCTTCTGCCAATATTCTGAAATTTTGGTTAAAATTTTTGCCACATTTGGATGGAAACCTGACGACTGAGAGCATCCAGGGGAACATTATGAGTTTATGCGTACATTTTCTGTTTCAGAACTGAGAACACTTCAACAGAATAAAGTTTATTTGGGTTTTATATATATAAAAAAAATATTCTGTGTGTCCACATAATCAGGCTCCGATTCATAGTCTATGAAGCAGCACCAGACTTTATACTCGATGACATCGCAGGTTTGAGACTGGTTTCTGGCTCTGAGAGAGAGTAGCTCATGTTCACAAATATTGACTGAACTTCACTAGGCCATAGAAATAACATATTAAAATTATTAATTTCAGTTGGTGTTCCCCTCTAAGTTACCTTTGGGACTGTATTTAAGGAGGGAACCACTGCACTCAATCAAGTTTTACACAGAAAGAAAACAAGACTTGATTTTTGTGGTGTTACATCATGTTTATCCTGCTGCTCCTTCATCAGTCAGAGCTTTTGCATTTTAATGTAGTTCACCTTTAACACCACCAGATGTCACCAAGCTACAGTAAAGCATTCGGTGCACATGGTTGGAGAAGCGCAAACATCAGTTCAGATGTGAACAAGATGTCATAGTTAATCACAGGGCATTAGAAGCTGTTTTATGAAGAGATCGTTATCATATGAACAGAATAGGCACCATCTCTCTTATAATAACATTCTTTTTGGCAGCAGGGGCGGCATTATTTATGAGTCAGGTGAAACTGTTTTGTGAAATGTGAGTATAAGGAAAAAGTTTTCCCATGAAGCCCTTTGTAAGGTAATATCTGTCAAGCCATAGAGACAAAGTGTGTGTGAAGACATGAGGTATGAGTGGAGTACAAGGTTATAATCCTGCTACTCTCTATATCACATCTTTGGTATGTCTGAGCATGAGAAAATCAGGTAGCTATGCAGCAGTGGACAGATATTAACGTCTGGGTGGCAACTTCTTTTCTTCGTTATCAGACATGAGGAGAAGCAGATGCATTCTTCTAGGATGGCTGTTGAGAGGGGTGGTGTCTTGACCTTCCACTTGGACAGCGTGTTTGGAGAGATAAGAAAAGCAGGCAGTGTCGCAGCCCTTGAAGGCTTGGTGGACAACTAATGCTAGTTTTTTGAAAGCCTTAAAGGGTGTGAGGTGCACCACAGGCCACACTTTAGTAGCTTGACATCAGCTTGAGTATACAGACTAGTAAGGCCTCAAGCTTCTTAAAATACCTTACATTTTAGTGATGTAACATGCGTCATCAAAAATATCCCCTGTCCTGGTGTTTCCTCACTGCGTCAGAAAGCACTCACTAAAGACTACAGACACGCTTGCTGAACTTTATTAGCTCTTTGTTGCCAGGTTTCTGAGTAATCTGCATGTTTCTTAGGCAACTCTGGGTGGAGGAAGGAGACGGCCCCTGTCAACAAACTTATGTGGTTGAAAATGGGTGGTGGAGTGAAGTCCTTGGAATTCACCCAGTGTGTGAGGCAATGAGGCACAGCCCCCTTGTTGAAGAAAACTGTGGAATGTATCCATGACAATAACCCAAACCCCACAAAGTGCCTCAGACTCTTTAATGAGGATTACAAAAAACATCCAGATCCTCACTATCACAACCCCTGACTTAGTTCTTGTGTATTTGTTTAATGATGATGATTATTAGTGGCATTATTTATCAAAACCACATGTACTGGAATTTTATGTTTAACATGCTCTCTTGGTGAGGCTTCCCCTGTGGAGGACCCGGGGAGGGAATACCCCCTTTTTTCCAGGACACACCCATAATATTTCCCTTTTTGCTTTTGCAACACTTGGGGAGATGTCTCCTCTTCTTACAGGAGGTGGGACTACTGAGCCGCTCTAACTGGTGGACAAACTGGGGCTTTATGTGTATTAACTGGTCATTATAAGAACACTCATGTCTTTCAACTTAGTTGTTCAAATGTCATGTGTCTTATTAACAGGTCTTTGCCCACCCTGAGACCTCTGACATACAGTACGCTGAAATATATAAACGTCAAAGTACAGTCCTTTTAAACTGAGACTTCCTGTTGTACCTTTCACAATAAGACTTATTGATTTTTCCTGGACATAAAATCGCCTAACATAAGCACACAGACAGAGGTAGATAAGAAATAAAACAGTACTAAAACCTTAGCTAGTCAGAGAATCTATGAACAGGTACACAAGCTGAAGGCTATCATAAAGAAGCAGGCGATTTGAAGGGGAACTGGGAGGGCGCCATCCGCCATGTTAGATAAATAACCAAAAGCTGTGCCCCCAAACACTGATAAAATTGGAGAGTCTAACGTTTCTAACATTATAAATAGTAGCCAAAATACGTCACATTACATTATAAATGTCACTGAGTCGTGGCCTTGAGAAAGAAGGCCTTTTAAGTTTGCAGTACGGTGGCCGCAAAGGGACATGTAAGCGCTAATTGGCCTTCTATGCAGGGAGCGCTTGTTGTGCTGTTGGGGCTGTCCCGGACTGAAAAAAACACACAGAAAAGCTCGGTGAGACATTTTTTAAACCAACGAGTTAACAAAAAGAAGCATACCCAACAACATGGCGCCGGAAGAAGACAAATATATCGGAAGAACTGATTGTATGAGGAGTGGAGTTAGCTTACACAGTTAGCAATGGACTTCACACGTCAATACTTACTACATAGACTAATTTTCAATGAAATACCTTTTTGATTCTTTTGATTTGCGGACTCTCACAGACTAAAGAAATGTAAATAACCAAGGACTGGACACACATTTGGACCTGAGGACCGCTTTAAAGGTGACAGGTAAGGTTAGCAAGCCATTACTGTATCTGTCTCTGTTGCTTACACTGGGAAATGTGAGTAAATTATACTTTGGTGTTCATGGTTTCAGTTAACTAAACTTAAGGGTTGAATTGTGGGGAATCTAACCAAGCTTTTAACGTGTAGCAGGTCCATACTTACAAACATTTAAACATTTCACCATATATTTTGATGTGCAGTGCTAAGCCTTTTAGAACTAGCTCCAATGGCTTTTAAAAGGTTTGATATTCTGAAAGATAAGACTTTGTTTATTTTAAATAAGACAAAGAACAACTCTCCTGGACTCTGTCTTGTTATTATAATGTTAGGCCTTGCATTATAGTTTCAGAGAGACCAAGAGGGAAGGAGAGTTAGCTTGTCATCATGCCTTTACAAGAAGTGTTGGGAAGGTTATATTTGGAGTGTAATAGATTACAGATTACTAGCTAACCTGTTAAAAATTTGATAAATAATGTATTTTAACTACTTCATCAAAGGAATTTAACTGGTTGTGTTTGATCACTTTTTTTATTACTTTTCTTACAAATCTTTTAAACTGGGGAATAAAGCTGAAAAATGTTTGGAAGTAGGCTGTGCCAAGAAGGCAGCAGAGAGATGCCACCCCTTCTCTCATAAATAACAAACAATCCCTAACTGATTACAATTACATTTATTTTGTAATTGAACTACATGTAACTAGTTACTTCCCAACACTGTTTACAAGCTTCAGAATTGTGTTTGTCAAACCAAACACCAAAATGAACCAAAATCGACATGTTGCTAGAAAACACATCTAGATCAGCTACAGGTATGTCACACAAAGGTGTACTATAGACATCAATACTATGATTCATCACTGTGTTATGATGTTTTATAGCAGAACTTTCTTCAGTCTTCCTCAGACATTCACTAATTTTCCACAAGACACTCTAAGGACTTGTATTTTCCATATTGTCTGACCTCTCTTATAGATATTCATTGAAATACAGTTGACCATGTCTTTGGAACAACCTTCTTTCATCTCTACAATCATTGTCTACATTATCGTTATTCAAAAAACATCTGAAACAACAATAAAAACAAACAAAAATCACAATTTTGTATTACTTATTAGTCTGGAACTCTTTTTCAATCATGCAACCTTCGTTTTTAGTTTTTCTTTTTGTGTATGATTGTTTTTATTAAATAGTGGAGGTATATTTATGAGCTAGTTTTGGCATCTGACCTTTCCTGCACAATGTTTTAACTTTTAGTTTCTTTTTCTGTGTTTTCTATACACGCTAAATAGCTTGCCTGTAACTAAATTGTATGTTTAATGATTAATTGGTTGATTAAATAATACCGTTTCTTGGGGAGCATATGCTTTTATTGTGAAAGCACTTTCCCCCACTTCCTGCCAGTATGGCTCTTGACGTTAACTTGACCGCAGATAAAATGGATCGTAGTCGTGTGTTGAGGGGAGGATCACTGTTCACCGGCGGCGGAGCGACTCGCGTCTCTACACCGTCTCTGTGAAGACTGAAACAGACCGTACAGGATCAGGATCAGGATCTTTAGTCCCCCTCTGCAGCCCGGTATGGAAGTGTTCCTGGACACCTGTGGACGGCGGAGAGTCAGGTCCCTGCTGTTACTGTACCTCTTTGTGGTGAAGGCAGCAGGTCAGTGCAACACATCAGCCTCACAGTCTGCGTAATGAGATAATATTTATCAACGTTCAGAGTCACATGAGAGTTTCAGCCAGAACACACACGACTGTTTATTCTGTTCAAGCACATGAGGAAGAAATGTGGCTTCATTTAATGCAATATGGTGACTTTCAAACTGAAAACTGAAGTCTACAATAAGTTTACAATAAGTTTACTGTATACTCACTTGTTAGTGATATAACACACAATGTAAATATACACTCAGTATCCACTTTATTAGGTACACATGTACAATATGCAAACTTATAAGGTGCCATATAATATTCATTTTTTTGTCTACACTTTCATAGAGATGTTTTCATACATTTATATTTTGTAGCATTGTTTGTGTTAGTGTTATACTTGATAACCTGATGTATAACTTGTTAACCTTGATGTACATACAGCTGAATTCACACCATTTTCCAAGATAAATGTAATGGCTGTGTACCTAATAAAGTGGCCAGCCACTGACTGTGTAAGACTGTAAATTCAGCTTGGAATACTACTACATTCTCATCTCTGTAGGGGTATTTTAGCAGTACTTTTTGTAGGATAAACTGTCAAGACAAGAGATAAATCTTCCATAAAGTGCACTCCTCTGAATATTTTAGAAATGTTCGGTGGTTTTAGTAGAGATAAGACAGTTTCCATCAAGTGTGAAGGTGCCAATATAAACTGTAGACCATGCTAAAAGTTGGCAACCACAGACTCGCCATTTGCGTCTTTTTGGAAGAGAGGCTCTGTTCTTTTTTAATATCACTTCCAAATAAGCCCTTCTTTTTAGAGGCTGTAATAGTTGTAACTAATAGTGTTATTATTTGTTTATAAATGAGACTTTCTAGACCAGTTATTAAAAAGTTATTGAGAAAACCTATATTGGGAGGTTATAGAGAACTTCTAGGACCAAAGTCCATTCATTCAACTTAAGTTTTAACATTTATAACTGCAGACTTGATGAATTACAACCCTTTATTCATGACTAATGACTTTATTATAAATGCGGGCTAGATGACTTGTTAGAAATAAAGAAACTGAAGAATATTTATTAATGGTTAACCAACATTTTTAACTGGATTATTACACTTGTCAAGTCTGATATTAGCTTCAGGTCTACTGTTGTATTGACTGACACTGGATCATCATGCCTGATGTTTTTAAACATAAAGATGCTGACGTTTCATTTCCCTTGTCTCGTATTTCTCCAGCTGACTGTCCTAAACCTGTGAGAACGGAAAACTTCATCTTGACCCTCGAATCGCGCCTATTGAATAATTTTCCAGAGGGTTCTCAGGTCACCTGGGAGTGTGCTACTGGATATGTTACAGACAGTGGCTCTGGGAGTATGACCTGCGTTGATAATAACTGGACAGAACCGGATCTCCTCTGCAAAAGTGAGTCCTGCCTACTTTAAAGGTCCAGTGTGTGGGATTTAAGGGGAAATTTTGGCAGAAATATAATGTGATAAGTATGCTTTCTTTAGTGTAAAATCACCTGAAAGTAAGAATCATTGTGTTTTCGTTACCCCAGACTGAGCTGTTTGTATCTACATAGGGAGAGGGAGAGGGTCCTCGTCTACGGGGATCGCCATGTTGAACTGCCATGTTTCTACAGTAGCCCAGAACAGACAAATCAAATACTGTCTCTAGAGAGGGCCATTCTTTTTTTTTTGCGTCTGCCACTGTAGTTAGCAGCCCCTCTGCAATAAACATTGTCGGCAAAACACTGTTTTTTAAAAACGTGAAACGGCTTCATTCAGTGTCTGTACGGGTTAAAATTACAAGGCCCCTTTGTTTTGAAGAGGAAATGACCTCTGTAGATAACTCAGCTCCCGGTGAAAACCTCTCAAACGTCTAGATCTCAAGTTATCAGAGGAAAAAGGTGAGCAGACATTAGCAGGTGCTGGGTGAGCTCCTGTCTCTGAAGAGCCGAACGGCTTAGGAGACAGACTGATTTGTAATTGATTTGTGAAAGTGCTTTACTCAGTGTTTTTACTGGGTTTAATCACCTGGCCTGTTTGTTTTGGAGAGGGGGAGACCTCAGCGGATAATTCTGCTCTGGCTGAAAACTTCCTAAACAAGGAACACTAAAGGAATTTTAACCAGGAGAAGTTTCAGCTGGTTGCAGTTTCGCAATCCTCACTGCTAGAGGCTACAATATCCCCCTGAGTCTTACACACTGAACCTTTAGTTATAACCCTGCTGACATCAAACACAGTGTTCACGGTCTTCTATTGTTGACGACCATTCTGTTATTTTGGGGTTAATGTCGTGGCCTAAAAATCAGCAATGTTGTGTTGTTTGTGTTTGTATTACAGAAAAGGACTGTGGTCTCCCGAAACCCCAGCCGAATATGGTCTTTGATATCAGCAATGGTACCCTGTTTGGTGCTTCAGTAAAAGTAACATGTGAGAAAGGGTGAGTATAACTGTAGCAGTGTAGTGTGATAACTATTTGGTTGAATTACAACTGAAAAGAAATAGTTATATGTTTATGAATGTAGAGAAACAAGTGTGGGCATGCAGCAGCTCCAGTGACAACACAAAGGGTGCCCTCAGTAGATGTTATGGTCATTTACATACATACAAAGTATCTCTTTTAGTTGTACTGCCAACAGTTGCTAACCAGGGAGTGCTGCTGGCGAGTAGACCTAGATGACTGAAGTCAAGGTGGATTTGCTCATGGAAACAGTCTCTAAAGAAAACAAAATGGTCTTGAAAGGCAAATACAGCTGTTGCCAGAGAGTGTTTTGTTATAGTTTCACTGATCAGAAACTTGGCTCTCCTTTACCCAACACTGAGATAAAAATTGTTGATGCATAGTTCTTGACTAACCCAGGAGGAATTTAGTTTCTAAGCTAAGATTACCTTTTGAATTCAACACAAAATCAAGGCTCTGCAATATTAATTCCTCCTTAAATACGCAATCCTGCTGTTTTTACCTCCATCTTTCAACAGCTTCTGGCTCAGTGGAACAAGCTTCAGACGGTGCTATGCAACAGGGTGGAGCGGAAGAGCCAAATGTGAAAGTAAGTGTCTCTTTTGAAGCCACAACCTGAGGCAGTAAAACTATTGTTCGGTACGTTCCTGAAACAAGAGCTATTTTCAAAAAAAGAGTCGCTTTAATGTGGGGCAGCTTAGCAGATCTCCTTCCTCTGTTTCCAGACTTTTTTTTGTCTTTTTCTATGTTCTCTATGCGAATCAGCAATTATTTACCATAAAACTTTAATTAGTAGCCCGGGCTAGTATTTGCTTAAATCACCTAACTAAACAGGCTTCTTTAATCTAATTCTTTAATCCCTTTTAAGCAAAACTGTCCCTCAGTAAAGTTGGGAAATCTGTTCAAATTGTTTATTTGAACCAGTATTCATATTACTTGTGTAAAAATTATGCTTAGAATAACATATCAGTTCCAAATCATTCATTTGATTTAGCTCCGACACTCATAGTTTTAGTAAAATGTACAGAATGATTGAATTGTGGAGAATCTAACCGAGCTAACAATGTGTAGCATGTCCATACTGACAAAGTTTAAACATTTATATTTGAATACACAATCTAAATGGCTAACATTAGCTTAATTGGTTAGCCAACAACCCGATTTTATACATCCAAAGAACTTCTATAAATATAAACTGCTTGGCAACCAGACCAGGCATCTAATTGAGACAGGTGTTTATTTGTCGAAGCGTGTTGCTAAACCAGGCTAGTAAAAGGGACTGGGCGTTTAATTGGGACTAGGCTTTTAATTGAAGCTTGACAGTAAATTATCAGTCCTGAAAAATACAGCCTTTTGTATTTGTATAAAACACAACATGGCATAAAATTGCAGCATTGATACAGAGTAAAGAGAGAGAAAAAAAGACAAGAATTCTCCTCCTGTTTTATTAAATGCTAATCTATATAAATCAGAGTGTATTAACATCAATCTGTAAAAAATAGGCATGTTTCCAAGGTAGCAGTCTGAATTACTTGCAAGGGCCTGCTCTGTCTATGGGCCCCTCCACCCCAGGGGCCCCAGTGCAATCACACTGCCTGCGCTGTCTATATTTACGCCCCTGGTCCATATTTTTTTTTTTTTTAATTTTTTTAATAATCATCTCAATTGTAACTCTTACCTTTTCTCTTTCTGCATTGCCAATTGCCAAAGAATGTTCCTCTGTTTTCCTTGTGTTTTGTTCATGTGTCTGGTATGTTTTTCTTGTATTGATTTAATTCCCCCGGTGTCACATTTGTCTGCATTAATCATTTTTACTGTATTAACTTTAGGCATGTAGTCATAGACTTAGCATGAGCGTCAGCACAAGCTGCTCTCCAATCTTCATCAGAAATTTTGGGTTTTCTTTTCCAGCATTCAACTTACACTGTGAACTTTTCGAGGATTATTTGTTTTCATTTTAAACTATTTTGTGATGAGAATGTGTAAAAACACCTGTTTGTCTGCTTCCTCAGTTGTAACATGTGACAAACCTGCTGACGTGACCAACGGCAGAAACTCATGGGATTCTCAAGATGACCCAAAATATGGAGAAACCATATCGTACATCTGCAGCGAAGGCTTCACCCTCGTTGGGAAAGACAGTATCATGTGCAGCGAAACTGGCCAGTACGACTATCAGGCTCCTGCGTGTGAAGGTAAGCACACTCCAGCCATGTGTCTGACTTCCATCTGTTTACACTAATGAGAGGCAGGCTGAAGTGGATAAAGCTTCATGCATAACAAGTATTGTTTAAGTTGTTTCAGGACCACACAGGTAGTTTTGCATGCTTTAACCCATTCATTACATAAACTCTTCACATTAGTGCTGACCATTCTCAAACCATACACCAAGCTTGTAGATAGAAGACTGGAAGTCTTTTATGCAGCCATTGGTTCCCATCCATTTCAATGTGATGTGAAAATCAGCTTGCAGGCACTGAGTTGAGATGTAAACGATCAGAGTGAACATGTATTTCCTTATCTTTTGTTATGTTCACACTGTATGATGAAACATTTATGAGAAAACTGATCCCAGGTTGATGTGTTCAAGGACATTTAGATATATATATGTAACTTTAATGTTGCATTCATTAGCTAGAGTGTGTTGTCTGAAAATAAAACTAAGAACAACATGCTAATAATGAAAAAGACAATGTGAATTTAAACATTTCTGAGATTTCATATTGCTGCCACTGTCATGTCTCAGATGCCAGTGTTGTCGTCTCCCTGACGAGCCAAGTCTTAAAGGGCCAGATCACTCCAAATCAAGAATACATGCAAAGTTACGGCCATGCCTGTGGTTTCACATGTTTCAGCACATTAACTTCAAGTCATGCACGCATTCAACAACAACATATCAAAGCATAACAGAGGTTTTCCAGCTGATTTGTTACGTTACAGGCAGCAGTCGTTTTTAATGTGTTTCACTACCGTATGAAAATCATCCGGGAGAGCCTTGAAACTTGCTTAACTTGAAACTTGCACGTGTTGCGACAGTTTTATCTCTGTGAGCTGTGGGTGTGGCAGACAATTCTGTAGAAGTGGAGGCTTCTGTGGAAAATAATTACTGTTTTCAAATCTATATCTATAAAGCAGAGTCTTAAAGGGATGGTTCAACCCAAAATAAAAAATATATGTTTTTCCTGTTACCTGTAGTGCTGTTTATCAGTCTAGATTGTTTTGGTGTGAGTTGCTGAGTGTTGGAGATATCGGCCATAGAGATGTCTGCCTTCTCTTGAATATAATGAGACTAGATGGCACTCCTCTGGTGGTGCTCAAAGTACCAAAAAAGTGCATTTGAAAAACTCTACAGCAATGTCTCTTTCCAGGATCAGGATGCGGTTACTCTGGAACAACTTTATTTGTTCCAAACTACACCCTTTAACCATATCACTGCTACTCATCGACTAGAGACACGCGCTGGTGACGGCGCAAGATGTAAACTGTAATGGCATCCTTTTCGGCTGAGCTGATATGTTAGCTAGCTTAGGTGAGCTAGCAGTATGAAGTAGATGGATGCTTTTCTCTGCGCACAGTGATACAGTTGGCGGGTGTAGTTCAGTAAAAAGAAAATAGTTCCCACATGAATCTGCTCACAACAAGGTCTGTGGATTATCTTGAGTAACGAGGTCATGATTTCTGAGAAGAGACACTGCAGTTTGCAAATGTATTTTTTTGGCACTTTGAGCACCACAAGCTGAGTGCCATCTAGTGCCATTATATTCAAGAGAAGGCATCTTTATGTCCAATATCTCCAAACTCGGCAACTTACACCAAAACAATCTAGACTGATAAACAGCACTACAGATAACAGGAAAAATATGTATTGGGTTGGGTTTGGGTTGGGTTGAACTGTCCCTTTAAGCAAGTTTCAAAGCTCTCCCTGTTGATTTCATACTGTAGTTAATCACATTAAAATTGTGGCTGCCTGATGTAATAAATCAGTTAAGAAACTTCTGTCATGCTTTGACATGTTGTTGTGCTGTATGTGCATAACTTGTAGTTAACGGGCTAAAACATGCGAAACCACGGGCGTGGTCATAACTTTCCAGTCCTTAATGGGCATAAACAGAGGCTTGTGAGATCAGTAGCCAGCTGCAGTGCACTTTCAGCACCCAAATGAAGTGTTTATCTGTAATATACTGTATTCAATTAAATACAGCTCACATACTGTAAGTGTTGCCATGGTGTCACCGAGGACACTCGGCATTGAACACCCTGCTTTCAAGTTTAAACATCATCACTCAGACTCCCTCTCTGGACACTCTAATCCCAGCTCTCTTACAGTATGAAGCAGTATTCAAGCTTTACAACATGTTTCTATTCACCATTCATTTCTGTGCTCACTCCAAGATGTTTACTTCCTAAGTGCCACATTCATGCTGTCCTTAACTGCTTCAGTGTGTTGACTAAAAAGCAATCTTTCTTTAAAGAGTTGGTCATTGGTCAAGGTTGTTCTCCTTCTAACACAATATTGAGTGTTGGTTTCTACTACAAGACACATAGAATGCATCAAGATGCATGTTAGTGATGCATGACTGTAATTTGTAGGCACAGCACATTCTGCATGTAAAGCGAAATCTGTATGCATGCTCCACCACCAGTCTCATAAATGGCTGATGAATGATTTTAAACCCAGATAAATTTAGTAGTTTTCTTATTCAATAGGTGGGACAAAAGAAGCTAGTGTTACAACAAAAATGGCAACACCAACACCTACACCTCCAGCACAAGGTATATAAATATATAGAAAGATAATAACTGCTACATATTTATTCATTTTCACCCCACCTCCCTCTACACAGGGAATCCAGTATTTAAAGGAACAGTTCACCTCAAGATCGAAAATACATATGTTTCCTCTTACCTGTAGAGCCATTCATCAATCTAGATTGTTTTGGTTGAAGTTGCCAACACATTTTTACTCCGACCTCGTCACATATTGACATTTTAGGTCATGGACTTTCACGTCTATATACGACATGCAAGGTACTCTGGGTGCGTTGGTTGTTGATGTTGTGGGACACAATGTAAAGTTCTCTTCTTTCAAGACACTTTAATGTTTACATACAGTCTCTTTTAAAATAAACACACTACGTTGGTACAACACTGCGAATTGACTGTTTTTTTTTCATAGTTGGATTTAGGCAACAAAAGGAAGTGGTGAGGTTTCGGAAAAAAGAACAGGGTTTGGCTTTAGAATCTTACGGGACCCGAACATCGCTCTTTCAGGTGAAAGTCAGTGTTTTTTGGACCCATCCACCACCCCTTCCGCCTGCCCCACTCAGACTTTTGCCACTTTAACTTTTGTCCTTGTCCCGCCACGTTTCCCCCTGATGCCACCAGGCACCATTAAACTATAATAGGCAACCAGCCGTGTATTATGTCGACGTTAAAGGATGCCTTTTACTTTGGTTTCTGATGCCACAAGTCACTGCCCAGGCGTCGGATTTCGACAACTTCGGAATGAGACGTGCGATTGCAGAGTTGGAGGTATCGGCCGTAGAGATGTCTGCTTTCTCTCTAATACAATGGAACTAGATGGCACTCAGCTTGTGGTGCTCAAAGTGCCCAAAAAATACATTTGAAAACTCAACAGCAATGTCTCTTTGCAGAAATCATGACCTGAGCACCACAAGCTGAGTTCCATCTAGTTCCATTATATTCTAAAAAAAGGTAGACATCTCTTTGGTCGATATCTCTGACTGCAACTCACATCAAAACAATCTAGTTTGATCAACAGCACTACAGGTAAAGGGACAAATAGGTATACTTTATTTAGGGGTGAACTGTCCCTTTAAGACTTCCCTTTATGGGTGGATTTCTTTTTCTTTTTTGACAATTATTATTTTTCACAGAAGTGTCCACTTCCACAGACTCATCTGCTACACCCACAGCTCACAGAGATAAAACTGAAACTGTCGCAACCAGTGCAACACAGACTGTCTCACCTTCACTACAAGGTACAGAAAAATGTCTCCATCGGCATGTAATTAAGTTGAAATCCTTTTAGGCACAGCACTTGGCAGCATGAATGGATTATGTGCATGCTGCATGCCTCTCAGAAATTGCTTCTCAGCTTGACAAATCACTTTTATTCCGTCCAAGCTGGAAAAGAACTAAGAATCACTCTGATTGCTCTGTTCAAAGGTGGCAGAGACATTTTGACAGCCGAGGGTAAAGCTAGCACAGCCAGTGTAGCATCAATGACGTCGTCTCCATTTCAAGGTATTGAGCAATTTCATGAAAGAGCTGTCACGTTTGAATCTTGGATTTTTACTGTGCCTCCCAAGCAACCCTCAGAAGACTCCAGTTAGATTATAATGTACCTCTTAACTTGTAGACAACTGTAGACTTCTTGACTGTGTGTGTTTAGGTCGACTTGGTTTGTTATCTGTTATTTCAGCTTGTTACTCAGTTGTTTCAGTGGAGGGAAGAAGGATTTTTTGTCATCACTTTGGGATGAAAAAACAAGTGAAGTATAGTTTGAGCAAACTGAAAGCATTCTGTAAGTCAAACACAAGATTTAGTACTTTGAAACTGGGCATGATGGCTAAATGATGGATAGCAGTGGAAATTATAGGCAGTGCAGTCATAAAAATATAATGACGTCTGTGCTGCACTTAGATATACAGAAGCATTTACAGGGAATATGATCATTCTCATCAGTGTGGTCAGCTGAGTCTAAACCATCACACAGGTCTGCTGTGCTCAGAACTCACTGAAAGGGATTCTTAGTTATTTGGTTTTAGACATTTCCTGAACATTCTTAAACTAACAAATTTGATTTAATGGGGAACTCCACCTAAATTAAAAATACCAATAAGTTATTTCCATGGCCCTGGAAAGTCCAATCAATATTTGTGAACATGAGCTGCTCTCTCAAAGACAGAAACCAGAGAGGAAAGTCTCAAAGTTGTGATGTCATAGGGTATAAAGTCTGGAGCTGCTTCACAGAGATGAATGGGAGCCTGATTTTATGGACCTACAGAGTGTTTGTTTTCTTTTTTTAAACACAAATGAGCTCAATCATATTGAAGTGTTATCAGTTTGGCAAGAGAACCTGTACCCATATATACCGAATCACCATCACGTTGCGCTGACAACAACAACAACCACCTCCAGGTAAACAACTGGCAATTAATTTGAATTGCGGACATAAGTAAAATCTGCAAACTTTTTTATTTCTGTTGTCATTTTCAGCTGTAACTGTAAAGCCCAGTTCAGACTAATGATTCGCGACAAACAAGTTGAAACAGGCAGCTACTTGCAATGCGCCGTTCTGCAGCGTTCTAAAAACCTGCCGGTTCACACCAGTGCAACTAGATGAGATGGTGTAGCATGTCTATGCAACAACTCTCTGTACTTCTGTTCTGATTTGCTGCTTTTTTTAGACTTATTTTGTGTCTGAATATAATTTGTAGCTCCTTAAGATATGAATGAGGATAGTGATAGTGAGATACTGGCTACAGCTGCATTTGTAGTAGTGATGAAACGGCGTAAAATGGAAACAAAACAAGCATTGAATGGACTGTTTTCATAATAAATACGCCCCAATAAGATAAGTAAGCAGCACCAATTAGTAAGTCAGTGAGAATGTGTGTGTGTGTAAGGGGGCATAAGCACATACAGTGCAGCAGCAGAGACCCACCGTCCGACACCGGCACACTGTGAGGACTGAAACAGAGGGCTCGGCGGGGACGGAGCACCTGCTGCAGCAAGCGAACACATCGGTTGTGGTCATTTTGACTTGACCAGCGGACTTAACCACAAGCTGATTGGCTGTAGAAAGAGGCGATGTGTCTTACTTTCTGACACCTGCTGCCAGCGATTTGACCAGCTGAGTAGCAGGTGACACCATCAGCTGTCTTGAGTCAAGCTCAGACCAGCCAGCATCCCCCTGTGTGCTCTCATTCCCAGTTCACTGTCAGTGGAGTAGTTCCAGACTTTGTACCTGATGACATCACATGTCTGACTTTTAGCACTCAAGCTTTTGTATTTAGGAGGGAGTTGTTTATGTTAACTTACATTTTTGGACTGTCTTAGACTATATGAATAACATGGATAAATTTGGAAAATGGGCATCGTTCCCCTTTAATGAGTAATTTGACATTTTGGGATAAGCTTATTCACTTCTTGGCAGAGACTTAGTTGATGAACTGAAGTGTAAAAACAACAATTTGCCATTTTATTGGGGGGCAATGTGCTGGGCTGTTTCTTGGCTCTGAGCAGTTGCCAGGCAACCAGTTAAAATTCCAGGAAGCTACTGCTCACAGCCGAAGATATAATCCAGCACATAACCCCCATGAAGTAGGAAATTGTTTTTACACTTTGCACATATTAAACAAAGCAGATGTTAATTAGTGAGTTTCAGCGGTGCTGGTAGAGGGATACCAGGCTACCTGTTTCTCCCTGTTTCCAGTCCTTATGCTAAGCTAAGCTAAGCTAACCAGCTGCTGGTTATAGCTCCATATTTAACAGACACATATGAGAGTGATATCTGTCCTCTCATTTGAGTCTCCACTAGAAAGCTTGTGTACTTTTTTCTCCCTAAAAATGTCAAACTATTCCTTTAACACTGTAATCTACAGCTGTAAGTTTGCCTTGTAAACATTATTGTTTGCAACGCAGACAATAATGGTTTTATGTTACTGACCGAGAGGACCTGTCTCTTAATATTCGCAGACATGTTTCCCTCCCCCTCTCCCTGTGCAAGTTAATACATTAATGATTATGGTCTTTTTCCCCTTTACTGATCCAACTTGGAGACACTGAGATGAATGAGCTGAAGCAACACACAGGACTTTTTCCGCCAACAAAAACAGACACAGCAGAGCAATTTCAATCAGTAAATGAGATGCTCAGTTTGTAACAGACCTTTCTCTGTGTGTGTGTGTGTGTGTGTGTGTGTGTGTGTGTGTGTGTGTGTGTGTGTGTGTGTGTGTGATGTTTCTTTTTGCCTGAGTCACTCCTGTTGTCCTTTAAATAGTGTGCATACTAATGATACTGTTTTATACTTGCAGACAAGCATGATGGAGCAATAGATACCAACAAGGATGTTGGTAAGTTATTGAGCCCCAGTACTATTAAGATGTTAACATGGGTCATTATTTTGGGTCTGTGTTAAAATTTGCATGTGTCTTTCAGGATATACGCCTGTTATAGTCAGCGTGGTTTGCGTTTCATTAGGTAATGTACAATTTGTCGTTAATTTTTTTATACTTTTTGCAAACTTTGCTGTTGAAATATACAAAGTATGATAAATCTTTTTTGTCTTTACAGCTGTGTGTATACTCGCGGTCTTTTTACACAAGTTTCTTCTGAAGAGAAAAGGGTGAGATCCAGTATTTTACTCTGAACTCTTTAATGCATGACTCCTACCTGATTATGCCTTTATCCCTCTGTTACTTTTTCTCTTTGCACTGCCTGCTCCTTTTTACCTTTTGATGTTTACACAAAGGTAAAGTAACCTACAGGTCAACATAAGCACAGATTTCTGTGAAAAAATACAGCATGCAGTGAAGTAATACGCAGTAACTCGTACTAAGCTAACCCTGCAGCAGGTTCACAGTTGCTTTGTAGTTTCTGAACAGTTTAAGGAAATCTAGATGTCCGTGTTTCCGGAGTTGTGCTGAGGAATGAGGGAAGTCAACAGGAAATCCTTTAAGAAAAGCGGCCGTGACATAGAAATCGGAATCAGGACAAAAAAGCCCCTTGGGTTGGAATGAATCAGGATGTCTTTAATAATCAAGTTAAAAAACAAAACTGGACAGGAAACAGGCTATTTTGCAATTTTTTTGTTAGACATTCTTGTTACCTAAATTGGATTTTAAAAAATATAGCTAGAGACTTTAAAGCTTTTAACTGTGACACAACTTTATATTGATCTTGTGAAATTCACTTTTGATGAACCAAATATCTACAACTCAGACAGAGAAATTTTCCTTAAACATGAATCTCTCATATAATCATATGCACGCTTTAACATACTTCATTAAGCCAAAGTTAAAGCTTCTTTTACAAAAAAAATCATTGTCTCTAAGTTGCAATGACTAACACTAACACTTCAGAATACTAATGAAGTATGCGAAAAAAAACCACCATTTGGTGAACTAATAAAATTAACATTACATTAAAGTTAACATAAAAACTCAACAATTCTGACACAAATTCCTTATTTGATGACATCATAGCTCGTATGACACCAGAGAAGACCTGAAGCCGGAGTTATTACAGTTCCAAAATCTTTAGATTGCCTGCCTGACTAAGGTACCTATTCCTCTGTATTTACTGTTGTTAAGAGTCTAAAATACCTTCAAACTATATCTAAGAATTGTTTATTTGTTCACTTAACTCCCCAGGAAAAAGCTGCCATACAGTTTTTAAAGGAGCAGTGTGTAAGAATTAGGGGGATTTAGTGACACCTAGCAGTGAGGATTGCAGATTGCAACCATCTGAAACTTCTCCCGGTTAGAATTCCCTCAGTGTTTATTGTAGAGGAGGTTTTTACCGGGAGCCAAATTATCCGTAGAGGTCTCTTCCTCTACAAAAAAAACTGACCTGATGATTTAAAGCAGTAAAAACACTGAATAAAGCAGTTTCATGTTAAAAAAAAAATCTGCGTTTTCGCAGACAGAGACAGTGTTTGATTTGTCTGTTCTGGGCTACTGTAGAAACATGGCAGTCCAACTTGCAACAGACCAGGTGATTGAAAACAGTAAAAACACGGAGAAAAACAGTCTCATGTTACAAATCAGTGTTTCTCCAGCACTGTTTGGCACATCAGAGGCGGACGACTTGCCCAACACATGCTATGTGTCTTATCGTTTTTCTCTGATAACTTAATGTGTGCTGAATAATCCGCACGTCTCCTCCTCTACAAAACAAATGGACTTGGGTAAAAACACTGAATTAAGCTGTTTCATGTAAAAAAAAACAAAACATGTTTTTTCGGTGCCCTTGTTGCAGAGGGGCTGCTAACCACGGTGGCAGATGCAAAAACGTGAATGGCCCAGTCTAGAGCCAGTGTTTGGTTTGTCTGTTTGTTCTGGGCTACTGTAGAAACATGGCAGTCCAACTTGTAACGGACCAGGTGGTTAAGAAATAGTTAATAGATTCAATAAAGCAGTTTCACGTTACAAATCAATCTTTCTCCAGCGCTGTTTGGCACATCACAGACAGGCTGCTTGCCCAGCACCTGCTATGTGTCTTATCTTTTTTCTCTGATAACTTAATGCGTGCTACAGATGCTCAAGACGTTCAGGATGATTTTACCGTGAGCTCAATATTCCACAGAGGTCTCCTCCTATCCAAAACAAACAAACCTGGAATTTTATAGGGGTAAAAACACAGAATAAAACCTTGTCATGTTTAGACAGAAGAGACTTGTTCTGGGAGAAAAGAATATTTATTTACATGTGCACATAAGTATGAGAAATGTGAAGGGTCTTTGGTGATTAGACCCCATCATGATATCATCTATTCTAGGAGGGTGGCAAAGACGTAATAGATTAGGGATCCCCCCTATGGAGTCTAGACGCTGGTAATAATGGTGGTGACGAGATGAGATAAAGATGGAGCTGAGGATCTGGATGTGAAGAGCTTTTGATGAGCTCATCCTGGGCTCTGTATAAGGTGACTGGAGGTGAATGGGGTGCGAAAATGCCACCTAAAATGACAGCTGACAGCAGCAGGGAGGAGAGCAGATTTAAAGTTCAGCAGCAGCAGCAACATGAATGGGTGCAGGAGATCGTGGCAAAGTTTGCTTGGCTAACCGGGGGAGGGAACAGCCATAGTCAGCTGATCGGTGGAAGCGGCGGGAGTGGGATAGAGAGAGAATTGTGAATGGATATAGCATAAAGAAAGTCCTCCTTCTTTTTCCATCACTCTCGTCGTGGAGAGGCTGCTAACTACGGTGGCTGACGCAAAAACGTGAATGGTCCAAACTAGAGCTAGTGTTTGGTTTGTCCGTTCTGGCGTACTCTAGAAACATGGAGGTGCAACACGGCAATCTCTGTAGAGGAGGACGTGTTTTCTATGTATAAATGACTCAATTTGATGTAACAAAAACACGACATATCTTTAGGTGATTATACACTAAAGAAACTTATTATATTATGTTCCATATCTGCCAATAGACTCCCCTAAATCCTACACACTGGACCTTAAAGTGGGCACATGAAGTAGATACAACACATGAAGTCAACAAGATTTCTATTTCCTTTTTTGCATCACCGTATGAATGAATCTCAAACTAAACATCTCTTTATTTCTTGTCAACACCAGCTCTTCAAATGGAACCGCACCGATCTATTAAAGAGCATCTGTGACCCGGGAGGGACGGGCCATAAAACTGTAGCAGCGTCTCTCCGAGTCGACGGGGAAAACGATAACTCACGTTAATGCTATTGCACTTCAAATGGCAGATAATCAGATCTGTAAGAGTATCATAATTTAAATCAACGTCCACTGATGAAATGCACTTTTTTATTGCCACCCTATTTTAACAACTGTAAATATTTTTATATACTATAGTATTGCTGTTTTGTACATTATTTATGTTATAAACTGGAATAAACTCTTTAACATTACCTCCATGTGTTGCAGAAATTTTTGCATGTTTATTTTTTTTATCTTTTGCAAAATCGTTATAGTTTGGAGTGATGGGGAACTCTTTGGGCCAAAAGTTTGCATGTTATTGATGTGCTGTTTTGTTAGGACAGACTCATGAAAAGGTGATTCAAGAAGGCGCACAATGCGGTTAATTCAGTCTGCAGACAGAAATGGCGACTGATAAAGATACAATCAGCTGCATTCTTCGCCCCCTGACTTTCTTTTTGTCATTGTCTATTGTTCTGGGGCTCGTTTCGCTGTGCTAAATGATGGGGAAACCTTCTTTCATGGGAGAAGAATCCAACAGAGCACCTATGAACAATGTTACACTAACTGCCGTATTAAGTGTGAGGGGGAATTTTCAGGAAAGTGATCATATTGTTTTTGACCTGGAATGTGTAACTGAATGAATGGGCTCATTGTGCCAGTGGAGCAGAAACATGTAAAAGCTTGTTAATCGTTCATTTAATAAATATTAGAAGAGAATGCTGGTGTTACTAATGCAGCCATTGTTGAAAAAAAAAAATCATATCAAACTATAATTACCAGGTCTGAAAGATTTTACAAAGAAAATGTCAAATACAAGTTCTTTTTGTGCTGCATTTTGAGGCACGACAAATTATTTAAAAGATAAAAAGTCTCTATTAAAAAACAACCTTGAAGCTCACGTTGAAGAATTGTTCACGTTTCACAAAGTAGCAGTTTTCCATAGAAGCCGTTTTTGTGCCTTAAAGGAGAAACTCAATGGTTGCATTCACAGCCATGGCAGCAGTGAAGGACCAAGCTATTATCCTGGCAGGGGTGTGGACCAGCACAGAGAAAATCCCCATAATAAAATGTGGTTACACTGTTTCATTGTACCCTGGTCTGCTGTAGTGCCAGAGGCTTCAAGTGTCCCTTTTTGGGATCAAAAGACAGGATTTCTTGTTTCTACTTCAAAAGGACTAAATCATTCCTGGTGTGATTTTACAGTTTACTTCAGTGTGTGTGATGGAGCTGGAGCTGGAGCTGGAGCGAAGATGAACTTGTGAAACGCACGGTCATAAACAGGATATGCACTCATCATCAGAGTTATTCATCTTAGTTATGTGGACAGACAGTGTATTAACAGAGAGCAGGGGTTTGCCCTTTTTTTTAGAGAAACCTCGACAACAGTGGAGGTCTTTGTAAAAGTCTTCAACCATCCTATAAACCCAGCCCCCCCAGAAAGAAATAACCTCTATTGTGGTTCTTTATGTTGGAGCTGCATCCATATGTCTGCAGATTTTTAAAAAATATTTTGATTTAAACAATAAGTCTGGCAATATTCTATTTTTTTCCCCCTTGTCAAGTCAAGTCAACTTAATTTATATAGCACATTTTATATGAGGCATAAACTCAGTGTGCTTAAGATACATCATACATAACAAACATAAAATGTATAAGATAAAAAAGTATTGCAAATATAAAAACAAGTAGGACATAATAAAAAAATAAACAAAACAAGAAGGTATTATTATTATTATTATTATCATTAGTCTCAAAAAAGGGGAGATAATGACAATAATAATACTAATTCCTAAAACAAATAAAAATACACTTAAAATCAACACATTGATCCTGCGAAGAGGTATCTATATGGTGGCCCTGAAAGCTCAATGCTGCAAATTAAAAAAAACATGCAAATACACACAGCCCTATCAAATTAAGACCCATCTTTACCAGTTTGACGACACACGAAAACATAGGTGTGCTGCAAATACAGAAATGCGCTGCAAGAAACTCTCGACACAACGGAAACTGTTTTCAGAAGACACCAAAAAGTGATGCACGCGGCTTGGACACACTTGTTGGCTATCTGTCATTGTGATAGCAATATAAGCTACAGGCTAATGCTAGTTAACAACTGATATCTGCAATAATATCTGAGTCCTGCCGTCACAATGTTAAAATAAAAATTAGACCATTTTCCGACACAACTTGTGACAAGCTTTGAGCTCTTATGGCCACCAAATTTTTTTCTGTTTTTTTGTGAATTCATTGTCGCCTGAGAACTATTAAAGGCACATCCCTGATCCATACTCATTGGATGACATGTTCCTTCATTACAAAAACCATAGACATTTGGTTTCTTTTTTTGTTTTTGTGAAGCTCTACCATCTTGGTGTTGTAATGAATTAATATCGTGATGGATTCACTGCTGAAAGTAGTTCCCTACAAATCTAGATTGAGTAACATTTGTCCAAATCCACAGTGCCCAGCTCTTTTGAGAGACGATTTTGCCTTTTCTAAACATGAAAGTTCATATTCAGAAACTATTTCTGAGGATCTATGTCTTGGAATACTTCAGCTTGAAGCCGAGACCCACAGACAGCCAGCAGATGTTGAAAAGTATTGAGAGGAGACAACTAACACATTGAAACAAGACTGAGAGTCTACAGCCATGCTGGTGGCTGTGAGGCTGTATTTGGGTGCTTTGAGCTAAATGCCAGCACATCTTAGTTCAATGTGTGTAGCTTGCAAACATTTGCTAATTAGCAATAAACACAAACACATGATGTTTTAAAGATATTTTGTCAAAAACCAAAGTATTGGATAAATTTAAAATCTGACCTGATGATGGTGTTAGCATGTGAAACTGTTGTCTAAGTGCTTGTCATCCTAACGTAAGGTACTTACGACAGGCCCCAGGGCCCGCTAGTTACTGGTCATGAGTGCTCAATGGGAGTGCTCACTTGCGGTCCATTCAGAATTGACCCGTGACCTACTTTTGGACTGGGACCCATAAGTTGGGAACTACAACTCTATACGACCCCCCCATCCCATGGGTCCCAATGCAACCACACTACCTGCACCGTATATATTTACACCCCTGTTCATACACATCACTCTCTGGCCCAGTGATCCAGCTTTGCAATCATAGCAGTGTTGCACAAGTAAATAACAACGTATTATCAAATAAGTGCATTATTTTTATGTAAAAGTATTATGAATAACCAGCGTAACTAGTCCTGGTCTGTGGCTTCAGCAGTCCTTTGTCAGATGTGCCTTCGCCACAGGATGTGAAGAGATAAAACCCAGAGTGACAGGAAATACTCAGGGTGTCGTCCATGTCTCAGCAAGTTTTCCACCCATGAAATCAGACGCATTGATCCCTCCTCCTCCTCTTTCAAACCCTGTTTTTCCACTGAGCAAGTAGGCAACAGCACCACACCCATCCTGGCTCTTACTGTATCATCACTGCCAGAAAACCTTGTATCTCCCAAACATCAGATGGTCAGGAACTTGTTTTAAACGCCATCTGGGCATTTACAAAAGTCTCCAGTTGTCTTTAATGATCAGTTTGATAAACCTCAATATTCTGTACAACTTTCTTTTATATAATCCTTCAGTTTAAAATGAAAATATGAAAATTATGAGGTTTTTAAATGACAACAGCAAGGTTTCACTCAGCACCTGCTGTTTTATTTAATACAGATTCCATGAGGCCTCATCCTGTTTGCGAAGGTGATGACATATCTGTGCATCCTCTTTGTGGGGATTCCATTTACAGCAGCTCACTTTGTACTCAAATGATAAAGACAAGATGTTAAACTATTAAGACTTTATTGACTCCCTAAAGTAGTCAATAAAACACCATATAAAGCATTTATAAGACACATAGGAGTTTATGTTTTAGTGTGTTTAATAATGTAATGCACATGCAGGGATATGAATGTTTTATGTGGTTGTTCACACATTTCTAAAGAGTTGTGACCCCTCCCATTTAACATTTTACTTATAAATACACACATTAAAATGTTTATCATTAACAAATGCTTCATTAAGTGTGAAAATAATGTATTTTGACATGTATTTAAAGCTGGTGTTATGTCCCCTTATGAAATCAGGAGACCAAAGACGACAGTAACATGACAATCAAATACTTAGAGGAGTCAAAGTGGAAGTGTAAAAATGAAAAGTGATTTATTCACAAACTTAACACGAGGTCCCCCAAATGTGGGAGAGGAATAGGACAAAGTGGTTGTGCCAAGTAAAAGAAACCAATATAACAAAACCAGGCCTTAAATAACTTCTACCTCTTAAAACAAAACACAACCAAAAACCTAACTTTTTTATCAAAAAAAAAAAAAAAAAAAGAGAGCCTCACCATCTTCGCCGTCGTGCACCTCCCCAGAAATGTAACTACACATTGCAGCGACACAGACCACCTGAGCTGAAACCATTTCCCTCAGTGGAAACGAAGTTTTTATTTATTTTAATTTCACAGATAAGAAACAATAAATTGTGAAGACAATAAAGCCTCCACAAAAATAGTGTTTTAAGTCCTGCGTGTGATTTATCCTGTCTTCATATGAGCAGAGGAAATCTCCACTCATCACTAGGTTAATTTATACAATGTAAAATGCCATTAGCTTGTGCTAATGACATTAGCAAATTACATTTGTTTGGAAAACGTATTTAGTATGAGAAAGTTGTTTTGTCAGTGAACCTTGTGAGCCATAATGGAGCAAAATTTTGTAAAGTTACCTTTGTTAAATGTTGCTGTTGTCCCTGGTTTCATACGAATAGAGAAAAAAAGTCCGCTAGCTGCTAGGCTAATTTATACAATGTAAAACGCCATAAGCTTGTGCTAAAAACATTAGCATGTTGTATTTGAGGGAAAATGTGTCCAGATAAAGACAAGTGTTTGTCTGTGAATGCTGCGAGTTATAGTGAAGCTGATTTGTGTACTTGTGTTTGAAATTGTCGCTATTAAACCATATTTATTGTGTGTTTTGAATCAACTAAAGTTGACAGCACTTCGCAGACACCCCGTCACCGACTAGTGTTTTGGAGGTGTAACTGCAGAGTGACACAGACACACCACGCAAGTATAAATGCTCACAACGATGTAGTCCATGTGTTAGGGTCTGCTGCACAAGTACAAATTCTGGAGAGAAAACAGGGAGGGAGGAAGAAAACACAGCACAAAAATGCATTTTTCCCCCGCCTGGCATGTAACAGCTGGTATGAATTACTTAGTAAGGACATTGATACAAGAAGAGCAGATAACATTGGAGAGGAGCTGTAAGTTATCATGACAAAAATGAACAGTAAATCAGCACTCAGGCCTAATTCATCACAACACTACAAAGGAATACTTCAAACAAAAAAATCACCATGTGTATATCAAGTAGTCATGCTGTGTTACTTTGAATTTGTGAAGAATTTTTTGTTTTTCCTTGCATGCCTCAAACATGGCAAACACATGGATTTATTGATTGGTTTGGGCTGCGTTCAACAACAGCTGAATATATCAAAACATCCATTTACAAACTCTCACACAACTTGTGCAGTATAATCCAGTTCTCATTTATCCAGTGGTATGCTCAGCACTTCCTAAACACATGCATTTATTTATTACTATTTAAAACTTAACTGAAAGTGAAACATATCCATGGTCTCTTCAAAGCCAGACTCCAACACTAAGGTTTTTCAGTTTAGTTTATGACAAGCTCCCTATAAACTATGTCACTTTAAAAGGATGAATAATATGGACCTTATGTGTCATAAAACATTTACTAACAACTAAAATTCTTATAAATGTATTTATAATCAGATAAAATATAGAATTTAATGCGCTTATGACTACATGTAAGTGTTATTAAAAACATATATTGACGGTTTCTGCACATTTGTAATGATACTTATGGAGGGTTTACTTGACTGAGCCGGATACATTTGAGGTCATTTCAATGTCAGCATCAATCATTCTCTTTCAGGAAGTTTTAAATCAAATACAACGCATTGCAGCTGGACTTTAAACTGCCTCCCATGACATCAACCTTTCAAGATCATGATCCCATCATCAGTCTTCACAGTGCAGTGGGGGGTGAAGTATCTCAGAGCCACACTTGAGTAAAGGTACAGACATTTTATCAGAACATGGCAACCTGTTAGAGTATTACCTGGGTGAAAGTTGTAAAAGTGTCTGATTAAATGTACTTAAGTATTGAAAGTAAAAGTGAAAGTAAATGCTGTTAAAAAAAACAAGCAGTCAGAATTTTGAGAAATAATAACTTTATTTCGTCTTAACATGTACACCACCTTAAAAATGGAGCGTACATTACGCAAGGAAAAGAAAAACAAGGTCTTCTTCACAGCTTAAAAGATTCAAAGCAAACCTCTGACCTACAGGGCTGACACACTACAGTAGAGCAGTCTCCACAGTTACCTGAATCATATATTTATCTCCGTGAATCATAACTCGCCTTCTTTGCTGTGGGACTCCACTCCCCAGTCTTAAAATCACAGATAAGAATCAGTGCATCCAGGCTGAGCAAACAGCATCTGATGTGACATGCAGCCTTCGCTTCACTGGAAATCGAAACTTCCTTCTTCAAGAGCACTTGTTTGCACTTGCCCTTATGTGACAAACAGTTCTTTCAGTTGCAAGCTAGGAGCACTGATTCACCAAAGTAACGAAGATGCCTCGGGGAAATGTATTGGAATAAAAGTAGGGAAGTCCGGGGATAGTTTTTACATAGGATAGTTGTAACACTTTTACTCAAACCAAAAACAAGCTACAAATCACATAATTTTACTCTGCATGTGCTCAGTTTAGTCCTTTTTTTCATGTGAGAAATTAGCAAGCCCCCAGGAAAGGGGAAAGGCCTTACATTCGGCCTTACAGCCAATTTTTTTCCCCAGTGGCCACTCACGGTATTACAGCTAAAAAAATCCCCTGTGGCCCAAAAAGCATTTTCCCATAGACCTCCATTGTAAAAGAGACATCTGTAAAATTGTTGACAGGACACCTCGAACTGTAAACAACGTCAATTATGACTCCTTCTACGATGAATTATTGGATGATAGTGCTTTTATATTCGTAAAACTTTTCTTGAGCTAAGAAAAGCGATTTAAAAACTGACAAGGTCATCACAATGTAAAGTCTATGAGCTGAGCAGAAGCTCACAGGCGGGGCCAGCAGGTGGAACACTGTCACGCATATTCAGTAGGCTGCATACTGCGGAAGTAAACCCGGAAGCTAAAAACTTTTTTTGGCGTATGTGCCAGGCGAGTAACTCTGTTGCAATGAATAGGCGCCATCTTGGGATCCAGTATCTAATTAGTATTAAACTCTATGGGAATTATACCCTTTTTGCAGACACAGCCAAGTTTAGAAGGAAAAAAGACAAATTTTTAGTTAAGCAAGTTTTCTTTTTTACTTAATTTTTGTAGTAGCCGTCCCCACTGTGTAGTTAAAGTCATGTTTAAATCACATTTATTATACATCTATGTAAATATTGTCCAGACAAGTTGTTTGTGCTGCTGTTTTAGCTGTTAGCTGTAAAGTAAGCTAGTTAGTGGCTACAAGAGTCTGGGTAAGTTGTTACAACAACCTACCCCAAGCCAAATTTCATCATACTTGGCTCACACACACGCACACAAGTGCAGAACAGCAAAGCACAAACACACACACCAATTATGTTAAAAAATAATTTAAGTGTTGAATAAAAAGCTTTAAATAAATGAATGTGCATCAATAACCACAGTTAACCGAAACATTTAAGCAATACAGTTGCATAGAATGTCCATGTAGGTAGCTAGCGTGCTAACTGCTAGCATGCTAACCGCTAATGTCAGCATGCTAAGCGCACACTTAACAGCATCTCAATACTAAACAGCAACTAAATCAACTGTATTTTGTATACTGACTTCTCCTCATGGATGCACACAGCTCAGCAGACAACACACCACTGGTGACTCAGGCAAGGCAAGCTAACTCTTAACACAGCTAATCAATATTGAGGCCTGAGCTGAATGAGGTGATTGAGTCTGCACTCAGGTGATGGGAGGGGCTGTGATATCATCAGACAGAGGAGCCACACAAGTTTTTGTCGTAATACAGTTACATTTAACCCCAAGCTATGTTAAAACTGACCCCAAATGTGGGTTAAATTTAGACTAAAACATGCATTTTCTGTTTATGTTACAGAGATAATAGTGGCGCCATTTAATAGCGTGTAACTAGTTTGTGTTACATTTTGAACACACTGAGTTAAAAGAGCTCCAAGATACAGACAGAAATGTAAAGAATGTTACAACTTTCCCCGGTCTCCCCTATTCATATTATTTAGGAAATGTAATGAAAGTAAAGTACAGATTCTCTTGAAAACAGCAAAGTATTATTACTCTGTTACATTACACCATTGTTATAGTGTTAGGGCTCAAGGAGCAGGAAATCCGCCCCTTAGCCCAGCACGAGACCGTCCACTTTATCCCCTTCCAGCCACGTGATCGAGCATGTCTGGAGGGAGAGTCTCACCACTGAGGAAGTGATGCAGGTTTACACATGTGCAGGTTTACACATACAAAAAACAGGAACTTCACCTCACACACCCTCAGGACAACACATGTTGCCGTGGCAATGCAAAACAAACCTGGCAGCCTGACCAGAGCAAATACTGGCGAATACGTAGCCTTGTTTATGATTCACAGAACTTTAGTGAATCACTAATTTTGGTTCCACATAATGTGGTGAGAGTGTGGTGAGAGCGGTTATGTCGCAACAGACTTTGCTGTGGGTGATAAAAAAGAAGAATGAACGGATAAACACTTGTTGGTTATAAGACTTGAAGCTCCTCTTTAAAGTTGTTCTCATAAGTAGGGCGGATGGAGATCTTTAAAGTGAAGACAAACAAGACATAAATGGTTCCCACTGAAGCCTGGGCTTTAGACCAGAAACAGATGTTAAGCGTGGATACCCTGCCATCAGCGTGGCAGTGATCTCAAAGTAAATGTTTACATGCTTTTAATAGAGCAGCTCTTAGTGTAAGCACCTTCTACAGTATGGATTATTAGTCTTATTTGAGCAGCCTGCTTCCACTTCTACTTCAGTGAGAATGAAAAAACTTAGAGCTTAAAGCCATTAACATCAGCTGTATAGCACCGTTCTTTATAAGGGCCCTTATGTCACACAACTAATATACTGAAGCAAGGACCAATTCAGGTTTTGCTGAACAGCAGCCACTCAACTTATAAGGACCAATTAAATATAGATTAAATGTAACATAAAGGAGCAGGTACACTTGAACAGAAGTGCTTGTTGGTGGTTGAACAGCATCTGAAACCCTCTTCAGATATTACCACTCACCTCAAACAGTCTTCGACTATGTGTGTGGAGGGTTTGAATATCTCCACCAAGCTGCCATTTCTCTTTTTTCTTAGCCTACCTATTGCTGTCACTCTTTGCATGTAGGGGAGATGTAACAAAGGGATTGTTGTAACAGCTCCACTTTTACCAAGAGGGGTGGCCAAAAGGCCTGACACACCAAGACGATGGTCAGCTGACAGTCAGTGTCGGGCTGGTGGTGACTGTCACCCTAGTTTTTGTGGTGTGTGAATCGGTGTCAGAGACGGCAGAGGCCATTAGTGAATGAAATCAATCTGATTGGCAGTTCAGCTCAGCGCACACAAAGAGAAAGTCTAAAGTCAGGAGGGCGTGAAATCAAAACAAACTTGTTATATAAGGTACTTTTTTTTTAGCAGAAATGTTTCATGATTGGTTGTGTTATTGTTCACTGACACGGTAGCGTCACCACTAGCATCATGACGGTCTTCTAGTTTCCCTTTTTGAATGCCAAATACGGACTACCGCCATCTGCTCGCATGGAAAGTTACTTCCCGTCACACAGGTGCAGAATGTACGTGCTAGTTTGCTGTTGGCTGTGGTCTCTGAGGTGTGTTCTTGTGCAACTCTTTGGCCGAGACACAGGTAAGATGAGGTGATGCAACAGCCGACTTTTGTGGGCGCTAGTTGTTTCATTTTAGGTTCGGCTCGGTGTGTCAGTGCCGTGAGAGTCATGTAGCAAATTTTTGTTTGATGACTTCCTTCCTGACCCTGCATGTAGAATTTCACAGCTGTGTAAAGAAGTGTGCAGATTTTACAGCTAAAACACTGAATTTCAGGTTTGAAAGTAGTGTTTTTGGACCAAGTCAATATTTTGATAAGAACTGACAACTGCTTCAGTTAGAATTATGTAACCTTTATTATTAGATTACAGAGTAATCTATTGGGTAAATGTAAGGTATGTCATCTTTGCTCATTTTAACCACCATGCAGCTGCAGCTAAACAATAGCCCCTTTTACACTGCCAGTTCAAGGTGAAAATGTTGCTACGTTAATCCACCTCACCTTTCTGTATAAGAGTTGTCTTGCCTTTAAGCTAGCAGCGGAGCCATCTTACTCCTTTTTTTTCAGCATGCCATGAGAGTTGATGAGAAAAACTGATATGAGTGTCTAAAAAAATTCACGAAGCACCTTTGCAAATAATAATATGAGAAAAAAGCATGACAAAAAAAACAAAAATAATAAACTGGGCTGTAACTATGTGTTGTGTAACAGTAAGCTGATAGTGCTGAGATGACTTCTGACTTCTGTCCCCTTTTTTCTCAGGAAATATTCTTTTGCCTTCCCAACACACCCTGACTGCTTTGTGTTTAATTGTCTCTGGAGCTTCGATGGTTTTAGTGCCTCATTTGACAGGCTTCCACCACACTGACCACACAGCACCACTGCCCGCCATTATGAACCCAAATTTAAATCATTCAGGGTCATATTTTCTCACCGCAAGGTTGTCTCCCACGTCACTTTTTTGCTGAATTCTGTGTTGTTGGAGGGGTTGGAAACATTGTAATTTGTAGTGGACACATAAGGGTACTTTGTTCTAACACAAAAACCATACCTGGTCTCCCCTAAACATGTCCGTAACACTATACAGTGCCCCAGGAATGAGTCCTACAACCCAGAAATAAGTTAGGATTTTAGCACTCCCAGGTGCCTTGTCTCAGAGTCAGTGGGTTTTTGTTTAGACGCCTGAAATAAGGACTGTGGTTCACACAAGCATAAGAGACTTTCCTGTTTTTTTCTACAGCTTAAAATATGTCAGTAAACACCCCACTCAGGAACTTTGAAGCTATTATGTGTCTTTAAAAAGGTGGTTGCATACAAGTGGCTAAATGAGACTGTACAACATCATCACACCAAAATTAGCAAGAGCTTTACGGTCTTGTTGTGATGGTGGCCTTTTGTTGGGCGGCTGTAGTGCAGTTTGTTTGTAGCCTTACGTTAGCTTTTTACTCCTGTGTGATTGCATTTAGGCTTCAAAAATAATGAAAGTGGTATTCATTTACAAAGATTGTCTTGCTGAGCAAAATATGTAAGTAAGTAGGCCTACCTACTGGAACCTCTGCCGTTGCCAGTCGTGGTGACGCAAACCTCCTGTCTATTATTGTAAGCTGAAACCATTTCCCTCAGTGGAAGCTTTTATTTACTTTACATTCACAGATAAGAAACAATAAATTGTGAAGACAATAAAGCCTCCACAAAAATAGCATTTTAAGTCTTGTGTGTGATTTATCCTGGCTTCATTGAGTTGAGGAAATCTCTGCTCGTCCCCAGGCTAATTTATACAATGTAAAATGCCATAGGCTTGTGCTAATAATGTTAGCATGTAATATGTGTTTGAAAATCATGTTTGGTATGAGACAGTTGTTTTGTTGGTGAACCTTGTGAGTTGTAATGCTGAATTTGGTAATGTTACCTTTGTTAAATGTTGCTGTTGTCCCTGGCTTCATATGAGTAGAGGAAATGTCCACTAGCCACTAAGCTAATTTATACAATGTAAAATGCCATAGGCTTGTGCTAAAAACATTAGCATGTTGTATTTGTGGGGAAAATGTGTCCAGATAAAGACAAGTGCTTTGACTGTGAATGCTGCGAGTTATAGTGAAGCTGATTTGTGCACTTGTTATCGAAATTGTCGCTATTAAACCATGTTTAATGTGTGTTTAATGTGTGTTTTGGGTGAGTTTTGAATCAACTAAACTTCACAACTCCCCACAGAAACCCTGCCACTGACTAGTGTTTTCGGAGGTGTAACTGCAGAGTGACAGAGACGCACCACCACACAAGTATAAATGCTCACAGCGTAGGCCACGTATGTAGACTCTGCATAGAGCTGACGCACAAGTATTAATCCGCCTTAAGTAAGTAAACTTTTGTTTCCCACAGAGTTTAGTTTCTACATTAATCCAAAATCCAATGGAAAATCCCAAAGGCTTTTTGATGAGGGAATTAGAGGGACGCTAACTAACATCCAATAGAAGAACATAATCCCTAGAGCACTGTATGAATGCCTTTCAGGACAGACCATATTTAAACAGGTTATCGCATCTTACCGTCTCTATGACAACCAGCTATTTACATTGCCTTTAAGTGTGGCTGTTCGATCAGTTATAAACTATTCTGCCTTTTGACATGGTTGAACAATATGCCACACAAACTAGTTAGAATACATCCCAACCTTAACAACAGTTTACTCAGCAAACTAACATCTAAAGTTTGCTAACATGAGCCACCATAAGCCACTGGTCCTACCAGACTAACTGAGGCTGTAGCAGCACAATCTCTGAGAGTATTAAGTATAACAAGGGGTGTTTTAATGCTCATAAACTCAACTTTTCATTTGTAAGAGAATGAACTTGCTCTTTCTTCATTCAAAAGTCACAGAGTATCACTTTAAATCTTTAATCTTCATGTTACCAATCTGTCATTTTAATCGCCAGTCCTCCTCCCACATCTGCTGAGGTCAAGGGAAAATTATGAATGTAACTTTACGCAACCAAGGACACCACTCACACTCAACCACATCACAGTGAGGCAGACTGGGCAAGCTGTAGCAGAGCAGGGTGGAATCAAGCGCTGGTGATGCTGCTGATGATGTCATGTTTAATCTAGACACTCCTTATGACTCACATTTGCTCCAAAGTGAAAAGACGTTGAGTAAGGTTTACGAATGGACGTGTTCTTGTTTATTGTTGATATAGCAACACCCTCTGCTAAGAATATCCCCTTACTCATTCGCCAGGTTGGCTTCTTACAAACTCCAGAGATAAAAATAAGGTCATGCTAGCCATTCTGTATTTTAAGACTTTTCAATTTAGCTTTGACTTAGCTCCACAACACTTATCACTCTGTTTGAGAAGGTCAGTAGGTACGGGGGAGTCATTAGAGAGCTGCGGTGGGTGACTTCTTAGCAGTTAACAGTTGGGGCACTGTTACTGTCTAGAAAAAGAAATGTCAGAGGAATGAGAAGCTGTAAAGCCGATGGTTCAGAAGTGATAAATGATGCTAAAACTGACAGCAGATATATTCATCACAGAAGAGATGCAAAGTGCTCAAAGTAATAACTGAAATAGGATTTGGCTGACAGTGAAATCACTGCTGTGTTTGTGGTTTATGCACATGTTTACATTCAGTTACATACTGGGATGTTGTCTGCTATTTGACCTGCGCTCACTGATATAAATTGGGTGGACTAATAATAGAAACACCTGTCGGCATGACAACAGAACAACACACAAACTGCAGCCTCCAAAATGACCAACAGCTGACACAACACCTCTTTAAAACTACTTTAAACACAAACCTAAACACAACCTTCATGAAGATATATTTATTGTAGGACCGTTGTATTAGTTTTACCTGGTGTACCTAATAAACTGGCAACTGAAAGTAGCTTCATAATTGCTTTTTCTGTCATCCGCTGTTAGTCCTAACAGTGTAAGTTAAAGGCAGGCACGTGTTAAAAGATTTCAGGCTATAATTAAATTTAAAGTGAAAAAAAAATCAGAATAATTGCCTCTGTGATCTGGGGTCAGACAAGTGACAGATTATAATTAGAAATGGTTTAATGACAACCTACAGGAGCTGATGTCAAACCTCTGTCTCTCTACCTGACAATTAAAGAATCCAAAAACACTCTGAACTTGAACATTAATTAGGCTTTATTAAAAACAAGGAACTAATTTTTTCCCAGTTATAATAAAATAATAAAATGAAAGAATCAAGGTCAGGTTTAAACTGCTTCCTGTAATGAGACTTAACACAAAAAATACCATAACTTTTAATGAAACCAGTTTTGCTTTATTAATGGCAATAACAGTCTGTTCATTTAACAGAAAAAATGTTGACTATTTTTATATTTAAATGTAAGAAAAAACATAATTTAACAGCTGTGCAGTGGGTGGGTAAACAACCTCTGAACTACTGAAGCATTTCACCTGATAATCTCTGTGTTTATCATCTGTCCCTGGAGGAAGAGAACAGGACAAGACATCCGTAGCTGGAACTGGCACACGGCACGGCTGAGTGACAGCAACATGATTTACAGGAGAAACTGAACTCTGAAAAAGAGCAAACAGGCCAACAAAAAGGAACTCAGAGGAACAGGTCAGGTACCTGATCGGGGTCATCAAGTAAAACCTTCACTGCTTCAGTGGTTCTGAAAAAGAAAAGAAGACTCGATACTGTTGAACGATAGCACAGATGGCAGTGCAATGCTGCCATCTTCTGGCCTTTTTGAGGAACTCATCATGCTGCTGCTGAAGCAAGAGCTTCGTTGATAGTCCCTCCACATTGTAACCGATTTCAAATGGTGCTAGACATGATGGAAACTCTGAACACCAGACGAAAACGGTCAGCCTTGGTTAGGAGGGTGGCCACGCAGCTGGGTAGGAGACTGTAATTATCCACTGCCGTCTTTTCCTCTGGTCACTGGAGCATGAGCTGTATCGAGGGCTGATCCAGAAAACCAATAGACGCATGCATTAACTGATTCATTTCACTGAAATCTGAAATAGATGATTAAAAACTGGATGCAAACACTGCCTCCGAATTGAAATCCTAAATGAGTCCGTCACTGTCGTCATCCCTGAAGTCTGTTCCCGCTCAAGAACACCGATTTCAAATGGTGCTAGATGGGATTTTATACTCTAAGACACCATCTGAAACCAGTTCCCTGGGGAGGATGCCTTTTTATAAAAACCACATTCAGACGCCAAGCCCCCTTCTGCAATTAAAACAAAAAAACATTACTGTCATCACTTCTAAACATATTTTTAATAACTCATTTGCATTATGTGAGCTAAGACCCACAGTCAGACGTGGGACTCTGCCACGCTCACATTCACTATCAGATTATGACAATGAAATCAGTCGAGATGTTGCATTTTGCCAACTAAATTACTGTAATACCATTAATTAAAGTGGCTTATCTTATTACTGGGTATACAGTCGTACATCCACGTGTGAGGGAATATTATTAAATCTATCCTAATTTAATTCTCCATTAAACAGATGCTCCGTTCCCTGTTTAATATACTTACTGCTTGGACGTCTTTTAGGAGATACTGTCTTTATGGGTACGCCATCTGCAAGAACATTTTTTCAATAAAGATAAAGAAACATGGACAGGATATGGTAATAGCACACTCTGGACAAATGGACCAAGACAGAAAACAATGCTACGCAGGCAGTTAGTTAAATAACCCATTTGTTTTTGTTCTGGCTGCATTTACAGAGGTAATAAAATTCCAACTCCTTCGGGCACAGATTTGTTCTTCTCATGGTTATTTGATAGGCATGTCTGATTTCTTAGAAATGCACTAAAATATTTTTTTTGCCTTTGTATGAAATGCTGCCCTCAAGTTCTCAAGTTTAGGCCTGGGTTCAAAATGGAAAGAAATAATGTTTTATAACCATCATCTTGACTTACTTAATGGTAGCAGAATACCCACCTGTTTGGTCGCACACTGTGAGGTGAAATATTAGCACAAACTAGATTTTAGTGACTATAAACGCAGCATAATTTAGTCTATATGTTGATAAATATGAGATATTTCCATAGGCCTGTATTCGATCTGAATTATGGCTCTTTCCACAGAGAGCGACAGACAGAAGTGCAACCAGAAACTCAATAAGATGCAGAGGCTTTGCTGGCACCGTGACCAAAGAGAAGAACCACTGAGTCATGGCCAGTTCCTCTAAGAGTGACACTGCAGCTCAATTCCTAGCATTAGAAGTGCATCAGATGACCAAGATCTGAGTGTAAGAAAGGGCACGGCAGCAGGCTGGCACCAGAGATGAACCCCAACAAAAACTGTCTATGAATCATGCTGTGGAAAAATAGATCTGCGCAGCTCCCTGTAGACTTCTTTGTACCGCACAATAGGATACTGTGTCCTCTCCTGGGTCGGCCTCAGGCATCCAGTCCGGCTTCTGGTCCAAGTGGGGTAGACTGTGGTGCAAGATGGCAAAAACCGGGCCCTGAAATAGGTACGCATTCATTAGTATGAACCCCTGTTGGCCGTTGCTAAAAGGCATGCGGTGCAGTGTATCGATAGAGAGCTCATTTGAGACTTTTCCTGTCAGTGATGCTGTCCCCTTTTCCTTTTGAAATGACAGCACTATACCAGAGAAAATTAATGTGGAAAACTCACAGGGTTCTATTTGTAGGTCTGGCATTAAAAGACCGGCGTTATCTGCCTTGTCAGTGTCTCAGACGCTGTTGTCCTGTTGATGGGAAAAGGTGACGTAGCAACTAATCCAAAACCTTCATGTGTCTTTCGGGGACAATTTCCCTGTCTGTCACTCCCTAATCCTCTTCACTGCTACTTTAGTGTTTTGGCTTCTTAAAAAAAACAGCAGTTGTACTGATCGGTTACGTTTTCGATATTGATAATCGAATCAGTGCAGATATAATGGCCATCATTGTTTTACGGCCGTGTACTTTGACCCAGACAAAAGATTAAAATATCCTCGATTTCGACAAGCGCTCCCAGTGTTTACAAGAATACAGTGTCAGCTTCCAGAATAACTCAGGCAGACAGTGTAGTGCGAAGGCCACAACACTGCTTTCATCCGTCCTCTCCTTGTTTTTGCTATTCTGACCCCTCCCATGTAACGCAGCTATTTGTGAACTCTCTATCTACCTCTCCCTTGCTCTTTTTACTACAAGCCCTTTTCGCCGACTATTGTGTGAGCAGAGGCTGCTTTCTGCATCGAAGCTTTTTTATTTTTTTCATCCTGCCGAGTCACCTGACATCTACTGCTTGTTAAAGGCGCATCGGCCCCTTTTAAAACCAAAACACGAATGAATTAAGCAGCTGTTGTTTTCATTGAGAGCCATTATATCAGACTGTGTGCACTGTCCATCTAAAGCAGCACAGAGCCCGAACAGATGCAATCGAAAGTTGAGTAATCGGTTTCTGATTTAAGAGAATAATAAAACGAAACATCCGTTTGGTTTACAAAAGTGAGATAAGCACTGTGTCTGGGGCAGGGCAGACTGTCCGAGGCCAAACTGTGTCACAGGGAGAGCCGCTGGGGTGGGTCATGTTGGAGTGGGTGACGTAAAGTGAACACTGAATGACCGTATGCGTAAGACCGAGTGTGTGCGTAACAGTGGGGGGTGTGGTTGTGTGCATGTGTAAACAGGGTAGGTGGTTAATCCTCTTACAGATTAGAGGTCCTAATTTATCAGGAGTGAGAGGGGCAAACTCATCGGGGTAATATGTTTTAAACCACCTCTCGACATTTGCGCAATCAGGGGAAAAATGCAGCATATCTCAGCTTTAAATTCTCTGAATACTATAATTCTATACTGTTCTGATTGAAGGAATGTGTTTTAAAGTAGTTATTGATACTTGACTGGACCAATCAGAGCTCAGAGATGTCAGACTTCACTTCCTGCCTGCACAAACAATGTCCTAAATGTACCAGTTGTGTTTGGATCATGTAATAGCTCGAAAATCTCCTTCTCCATTGCATCATCTCCTCTTCCGAGCAACAAATTGCGAAATGTGTGGAGGCTCGAGAGCCCTAACACGTTCAGATGAGCCTGACACGTTGTTTGTTCTATCTGCTGCACGATGGGTGGAAATAGACGGGAAAGGCCACAGATGGAAGAGTTGATTTACACTTTGTCACCCTCTTCTGGCTCCCACTCAGCCTGTTGGGAAATATCAGATGTCTGGCTGATAACAAGAGTGGCTTTATGGGTTAAATAACTCGAGATAAAAGCGAACATAAAGATTTGAAATGCGCCTGCAGGTTGTCTGGTCGAAGCAGATCGGGTTTCCTGGAAGACAGAGAAAACCTGGCCGCTATTTCTTATTGATTAGCAGTCATTCTGGACAAAAACACTCCAGCTATCTCACTATTTCACCCGTCCAACGTACTGTATATCTTAAAGAAATATTTACAGAGCTCGCGCCGTACGTCTGCACAGAGAAAAATAAGGGCTATTAATAATAGCAGTAAGGAGAGTTGCCTCCTGGGTTTCAGCACAGTAGTTTTTTCCCCCTCATTTTGCAGCACGTTAGGTGTCTAGCTGCTAATGATACCTGCAAATGAATGCTGCCTCACACTTGTCTATTAATGCATCATCATCTAGCGAGGCCGGCAGTGCTCCGGGTTTAATTTTAGCACTGTCATCTCTTGGCTCCGTGCCAGCTCCTATTCTATAATCTGTGTGTGGGAGGGATTTGTTTTAAAAGGCAGTGGGTCGCTCGGCGTTTTCTCTGAAGTTTTATGTGGGCTACAGGTGACGCTGGCCCCCCTGCTGTAAACACATCCATCAGTAGATTCATACCGCCTCCCCTCGGGTCTAAAAGTGCCTGTTTGCTGCGTCTAGTTTTGGCCCCGCCGGCATCTGCTGAATTGCATTTGCCTGAGCTGAAAAAGCTCAATAACAGCGTTATTGTGAAATGTCTCCAAGAACTCTGAATAAAACTAGGCTGAACACATCGCATTTAGCCCACTTGTACTGGGCTCTTGTGTTTGTTTGACTTGAGAGGCAGCGCCCCTCCCTGAAAGAATGGCAAAATAACTATTGAGGTCACGTTTTCTTGTCTGTGAAAGTGGGTCACTTGTTCTACTGGTCAGCCTCAGAAGGCATGGTAAACATCACGACCGCACAGGACACGATATTCACAGCCAGTAACAAAAATATCCTGAGAAACATCTGATACAGGGTCAGTGTTTGCTTTTTCAGAATGATGCAAATAGGGGAAGTTATTGCTGCTGCTGCGGCTGACGCTCTCTCAGTGATCGGCTCGTACTTCCTCCTGTGACCTTTACCTGTTTGTTTCAAAACTACCATAGTGACATTCCCTCGGGAGTCAAGTTTCTATTCAGTACACATAATTAAAGTTCTAAAGCTCCCCTTTCCCTCCCCTCCCCTTCTCTTCTCTCTCTCTGTCGCTCTCTCTTTCCATTTCCTTGCCAGTGGTTTAGCAACTCATGAGGTCTGCTGCTGATTCACCCATTGACCGAACAAATCCACTTGGCAGGAAGGAGCTTGCTCCTCCTGTGTGTCTCATTTTCACCTCAGGAGCTGGGAGAGGCGAGGACGCACTTTATCTCCCGTCCCTCTGGCAGGTTAAGCAGCAGGAGGCCTTCCTTCGCTAGGATCATTAGGAAGGTACAAGAGGCCAGCGACCTTGGTGTCAACAGCAACAGTGTCATCACATCAGGCGTGGCGGCGTCCTATTGTGCTTTGGCAGGTGTGCATTACAGGGTCTAGTAAAGGGAGACAAATCTGCTAAATGGTTCTCTCACAGCAGCTTTTACAAAACAAGACAGCTCAAGGCTTTGTGTGACTTTTTAGTTACATAACCACACTGTATGTTGCCATGTAAGCAGGAAAATATGAGGTAAACAGGCCTCAGAGATTATAAAAGTAAAACAGCTGGTATTCAGGTTGGAGTTGAGGAATACCTGTATGTCAACATCCCTTCACAGCAGATGATACAGCCCAAGGATTGTGCTCAACAGCACCCCCTATGTCTGGGAAATAGAGCTTGTTTTCATCATATCAAGTGCGTACTGAAAGCCAGAGTTTACTATGAAGGACCTCCTGGGATATCTGTGACGCAGCAAATGTTGCCTGACATCTGAAAAATAAAACAAGCTGCGTCACCATTGTGTTCCTCACTTGAAGCGCGAAGTTTTTTCCTCCGAAATTACGCAAACAATAGAACAACCCGTCCGTGCGTCAATGCGCGACCATGTTTGGAAAGTATCTGCCTTGTGTTATTCAAGAAAAAAAAGTGCCAGTTCTCCCAGAGATAACACCAGAAAGCCCACGAGGGCCATGAGGTGTTAAATGATCGTGCCAATATGAACTGCGTAACATCGTCCTCTCTCCCACAACAGGATTACGCACTATCCATCTCTTGCGCAGCATCCTATTCCGAGCTCTTCCTTCCTTCACACGCCATCCTCGCCGATTCCACGCTTTGTTTACATCTTCGTTTTATAATTTAAAAAAAAATCACGCACAACTCAAGTTTCCCAGCGAGCACAACTATGCTGTCATGCCGTCGCAGCGTGCTTCCACCATCGCAGCGGAAATTCCCACTGGATTTCATGTGGCTTGTCGGTCCTTCTCGCTGACGCAGTTTAATTTACCTGTTGTCATGTCGATGATGAAACACTCGTGATTTAAAAAGTGTTTAGAAGCCCTTTTCGTGAACAAAACCCCGCGTCCCGTCTGCCTGCAAACACACGGCTTTCATTTTCTTTCTTTCATTATTCTGTGTACTTTTACGACGGAGCCTCCGGGCTTTTATTATCACCTCTTCACCCAGTACTCGAGAGGTAATGGATTACATAGTGGTATTCTCCACGCCACATACGCAGCATTTTGTTGCTCTCGCCCTATAATAACATAAATAACTTACGTGTTTATCCCAGGCATGTTTCCCTCCGGTGCCGAAGCAGTCTCTGACATTTCCCGACCGGCGTGACTCAGATCCGGTCCTCGGTGAATGGTCAGTACATCAAGTTCCCGTTTCAGCCTTTTTGTCGTTATTATCAATCTCGGAGCGCACGTTTATCACTGTGTATCCCCCTAATGATTTTCCATAGCGCAACACGGGAACCCCGCCCCTGACACTCCCCCGGCTGCTGGTTGGCCAGGCGGCTGGAGAGTCTTTCCTCATCGCCAGAATCACATGTGGCTGACGCATGTTTACAAACATCGGTGAAATCACATGGTAATGGGCGACGTTTTTACCGTAAACGACCTCCTTTTGACGCAGCTACCAGATGTCGTGCCGAGAGCGTTTTATTCCTTTTTTTTCAATGGCAGTGTGGAAAATTAAATACGACTATTTATTAGGTCAGTGGGAGGGTACACAGTGTACACAAGTGAGTAGACAGGATGCATAAGGGTTATTATGTAAGCTATAACATATTATAGGGATTTAAAGAGCAGGAGCCACATTATCACATGTTCCTGTAGGCCAGAGGGAGTCAGACAGAGACTGTATGGATGAATAAGAATTTAAAATATCTGATATGGAAAATGGATTTCTTGTGGCTACTATCACCTCAACAGACAATTACAAATCCTTCAAATAAGACAAATCCAGGGGAGAAAAAATCTAAGATAATAAATAATAATATATAAAATAAACGAATATTTGATAATACATAAAATAAATAAATAATACAAATATCCTAATATTTTTAAATTACATTTTAATGTATTACTTAATTTTATATACTTAATATAACTATATAAAATATATTAATATGTGGAAGGTCAAAGCTGACGTGGTCCCCGTGGTAGTAGGATCACTCTTGGCAGTGACCCCCCCAAACTGTGAGAGTGGCTGCAGCAGATTCCGGGAACAACATCTGAAGCCTCAGTCCAGAAGTGTGCAGTCCTAGGAACAGCTAAGATACTGCACCACACAACCCTCACACTCCCAGGCCTCTGGTAGAGGACCCGAGCTTGAAGATGACACAGCTACCACCCCAAGAGGGTGAGAGGGTGATTTTCAATATATATGTAAAATAAAATAAATAAAAATAAAAATAAAGACACAAAAAAAGAAGAAACACACACAACCACAAGTAACTGCCTCATTTGAAATGGGTCAGAGGCCAAAAGGGTTGGGAACCACTGCACTTTGTTCCACATCTACAAGGCTTTTGTTGTCGGTTCCTCTGACCATCCATAGCCATAGCCTCAGGTGAGTTAAGATAAGATAATCCTTTATTGTCCCACAGTGGGGACATTTGCATCACAGCAGCAAAGATAGTGCAAACAGCAAGAATCACTAGAAAAAATAAAATGCAAAGCAATATATAAATACGTAAAGTAAAACAAAGAGCACTACAATAAGCAAACAGTATAAAAACACAAAGCATCATAACAAGGAAGCATCAAAAAGAAGTAGAACATAATAAAGAGACAGACTGATTTTACATTTTACATTACATTTTTAGGTGTCACGATATCCCCCAAAATATCCCACAACAGGAGCCTGTATGTGTAGCATCTTCATTATGACCATAGGTCGACTTTTCTTTGTAAAATGTGTTTCGTAATCCAAAAATCCAGCAGCGATTTGTGAGGTGACGAGACAAAAAGAAAACATGGCCTAAACTGTAATGCCTTTTTTGTTGCAACAGATGGCAGTGCAACACTCAGGAATGGCCTGGAACAGTGAGTGTGTGGTGGCTTTGTGCTTTACGGATGCCCTTTGGCATCACCATGTTCTGGACAGGATGTAATTGACTGCGTTTTTCATGCTTTTATTATTAATATTTGTGCTTTTAACTGCCTACAGAAGAGGGCTTTTTTTGGCAAATGCTGGAATGTTTCAAGAAATGCTATTAATAAGCACTGTCTCTGCATCTGTGTCTGATTATGTTGACTTAACTTTACTTTATTTATTTATAAGGACAACACACATTAATCAGCATCTCTGTAAATGTGCCAGGATAAGGATAAAATCCACAGGACAATTCACAGGACAAAGACAGCATTAAGACGTTAAGACAGCAGTTAGAAACTGTCGAGTTAGAACAGAGGCCATGCAAATTAACACGCAACAGCAGAGCATCAGTACAACACAATAACACAACAACAACAAACAGCATGTTAGCACAAACAGACATGCAAGCAACACCAAGCACCAACACACAGATTAGCATTACATTCAGACATGAAGAGCAGCAATAGAAAGTAAACAAACGTAAAACACAATAGTCATTATGTACAGTCAAATACACTAACACACAAGCCACACAACAGACAGAGAGATACATCAAGTACAGAAAGTTTAGATACATGAAGTGCAGGCAAGATCTTCCAAATATATATTTCTTTTTATCTTCAAACATTCACTTGCATTTAATTAGACAAATATAGAGTTCTTTTCTTTTTTAAATTCTTGGCCTTATGTTGCTGTACAGGAAGGATGAAATACTGAAAGAAGAAAAACTGATTATGAACTGTGAGATACAGCAGGCAGAACCTTGAATATAAAATGCAATCAAAGATATTTTTCTATTGACAGGAAAATAACGATAGCATGCTTTAAAATTCAAACTAACTGTTGTTGCTCTCTGTTTCTACTTACCATTGTATATCAGTAGTCTGTTATTCTGATGTATCTCAGGGTGACACACCTATTCACATAATTTCTCACTTAAAAAAAGAAAGAAATGTACATGAAATTTGTAATAACAATAATAACAATACTACTACTACTACTACTACTACTACTACTAATAATAATAATAATAATAATAATGCATTTTATTTATAGGCGCCTTTCAAAGCACTCAGGGACACCTTACAAGACACATTTAAAAAAACAAGCAGCAATGTATACATAGATCATAAAATCAAACAATTCTGTTCTATTCAATAAAAGTTAATAAAATGAATACACAAAAATCATAATCACAAATATTAGGTATTAAATCATCATAATAAAATATTTGTCAATTGTAATGAGTAAGAAACTGATGACAAAAAGTATTTTAATATATATATATATATATATGTAAATAAATGTAAATAAATAGAGAGAGGTCCACAGTTATGGAATTCATTGAATATGTCTTTGTTATCTTGTAAGTCACATTTCAAGAAATTTCTCATGTCATCTTGAATTTTTTGGCATGTTTTTTTCTACTGGTTATTTATATGTTCTTATTTTAGGTTTGTTTTTTCTTTTGTTGTTGTCTTTTCTTTTGTTTCTCTTTGTTTTCTCTATACCTCTTGGTTTTCTGGTGTATATAGATGTTTTTTGTGTTATGTGTCCCTTGTTTGTTGCTTCTTTTTTATTATTTTGTTGAGTAATGTCACCTTTTTCTGTTATTTGAATAGTGGAGGACTGTGAATAAGCCATTTGGGCTTCTCTCCTCTCCAGCACCGAAATGACTTCTTCTGTATATAGCCTATCTTGTATTTTTACTATTGTGCAAATACATAAAACATAAATAAAACCTAAAACTCTGTCATATAAATAAATGAAGTAATGTGTCTGAACTGAGATTATACCTTCAGTACTACAGCCCAGCCTACTCAATGTTGAATTTACAGAGACTTTTAATAAGCTACTGTGTTGCTTTGAAGGGCCACAGGAGGCTGGAGGAGGCCACATTTTGTTAGTAATTTTCTGACTCTTGAAACAACTCAAATATGCACTTCTGAGAACAAACATACATCAAAGACAAGGCACAGAGAGTGTATTGAGGCTACATGGTGCTATTTTTGTTTCTCTAATTCCTTGACTCCATGCCCAACTTTCATTCTTCGCAGCCTATAGGCTACAAAAGCCATACATGGAGCTGTCTCACTTCACATTGCGTAAGTCACTGCCTCACCTAAGTGTAATTTACGGTAACTGATGTGACTCACTGCTCCACTTTACTATCCCTTACGGTAATAGGCACGTTACGTCACTTATGTTTTGGCGGGATATCAGTCCAGAACCCTTTAATAAAACCAGTGACCTCACTTAATACATCCGTTTGTCCTCCTTCCTGTACAAACACACTCTCAACTACCTTTCAAGTTGTGTGTTTACACTGTGGTGGCCTCGTGAAGTGATGGCCTGACCAGTTTTAAAACACACCTCTCAAAGTAGTTTGGTTGAAATAAAAATAAACAAACAGTTTTTTAACAAGGGAACAAGCTAACATCTGTGCCAGTGGTCACTTAGCAACAATGTTCTGGCTTAAACCCACGTAAACACATTAGGCCTACCGTAAACTCGACCTTCCGTGTCGAAAACAACACGTGAGCTCAGTTTTAAGGTTGTACTCGTCACACCGTGACTGGCTCTAATCAGGAAGTGTTTAACAGTGACCTGCTGTAACAGCTGAAGTGACAAAGAGCTGCCAGCAGGTGGAGGTATTTACATTTGGTTGTGCTTTGTTGGAAACACAATGAGGACGTGGATCAAGCTGTGGTTTGTCTCTCAACAGGTTGTTTTTCCATGAGGTCAGAGTAACTTAATTTGTCTATTGCATCTGTGCACATATGTATTAAGCTGTAGTTGCACTTGAGATAGGTTTACTAGATTGTGCTTCACTCTCTGACCAGACTGAAATGCAGCATTTACTTGGAGAAAATAGTGTCAGCGCCACAGATGCAGACAGATATGTCAGTGCATGTCACAGCCTAAGAGACAACCAGCACAGCAACAGATAGTTCATCTCCTCACAGATCACACTCTGCCTTTTTATTTACTCCTTCACTTCATTATTTTTTTTGTTATAATATTGTGGTGAATTGTTTTTGAATTTTCACTGTCTTAAATTGTAACTGTGCTTTGGCAACACATAGGACATCATGCAAATAAAGCTTATTGAATCAAGCAGATAGATAGATAGATAGACTGACAGACAGACAGACAGGTAGATAGACAGACAGACAGACAGACAGACAGACAGGTAGGTAGGTAGGTAGACAGACAGATAGATAGATAGACAGACAGACAGACAGACAGACAGACAGATAGACAGACAGACAGACAGGTAGATAGATAGACAGACAGACAGACAGGTAGGTAGGTAGGTAGGTAGGTAGACTGACAGACAGACAGATAGATACACAGACAGACAGACAGACAGGCAGGCAGATAGATAGACAGACAGATAGATAGATAGATAGATGCCAAAGCAACACCTGTCTCTGAGGACAGAGCTGACACAGCCCGTCTTCTCTAGGCAGTCAGTTCACCTGTCTGTCAGTCTCTGTGGCCAGGCTGTAACACTGAGTCTGTACATAGTATCTTTGTCAGTTTCTGTTTGCTCACAGCGGTCAGATAGTTTGTCATGGCAGACTTTTAAAATATGTTGTTAAATTAACCAATAAAAACATTAGACTTTGGTGAAATAAAAAAAAGTGAACTGTTGACACTTCAAATGAGAGATTAGACTTTCGTTTCAACCTAGATGTTCTCACTTAAATTGGGGCAGCACATATTACAAATGTCAAAAAATCAGATTTGGTGGACTGAATATGGACGTTTACCCAACATCTTCCACCACTGGTAATATATCAGGCTGCCAGACGCTCTCGCTTGACATTTTGCCTCGCTGTGTTTATGGTTTCTCTGACACTGCATCTCTTGGATGCCTGCTGCTTATGGTCTGGCACCTGGTCACTACCTTTTTATTGAGCAAGTACCTCACCTGAGTGCTGTGGAGATACAAGCCTATAAACGTCCTGAACACAGAAAATAAGAGGAAAATTTAATAATACGGGCAGAGGGCAGAGTCTCTGCAGAAAAACACACACACACTGCTAGTGGGTTGTAAGTGACGATTGAGAGGGATTACTTGTGTATGAGTCTGTACATTGGTTTTTTGAACAATGTATATCTCTAAGTATGCCAAAGTAATGAAAACTAGTTGTACAGTAAAACACAGAGACTACAAACTGTAGCTCTGACTGTAATAGATGAGAGATGTGATGATGTAAAAGCACTGACATCTCACATGCTGTAATATTTGTTGTTGTAGGAATAATCTTCAGCGATGGAGTGATATGGCCTTGTTCAGCGTCACCGCTGCGCCGCTATCAGCAAACACCACGCTGACCTTTGCACCCACTCAGCTTTACAGCAGCTGTACAGACAGTGGCAGCCTCTAGCCCAGTGGGCTCGGTAAGTGAACCGTTACAGCAGCCATGTATAGGCCCTCAGAGTGTAACAACAAGGGTTGAAAAAGGTCACCCCAGCGAGAATGACAGCAGTGGTTAATTTGTTGTGTCTACATCAGCTGTACACACACAAACAGAGTCAGGATTTTCACACACACATACTCACTCTCCAGAGTATCCACACCCAGAAGGACAGGTGACCTTGTGACTATGTGTTGTGTGACTGAATCTTTGCGGCCATCAGGAGCCCGTAGGTCAGTGCCTTTCTGTCCCAAAACACTGGCTGGCCATTACTGAGAGAAATGGCAACAACATTGTTGTTTTGTCTTTAAGATACCATTTTAACACCAACAGTTATACTTTAATATAACAGAGATCCAGATATTACCTGGGAATGCTAAAATGATAAACTCTGTGAAGGAGATTATCTTTCGTTTAACATGAATATTTAAATTGATAAAACTGAGTTTGTCTTTGGAAAGATATGTACATAACAAGACCGGTGGGCAGATAGTGACCCAGAGTTAAGTTATTTAACCCTTTGAACCCTGAGCAAATTGGCTTGGTTTATTTTAAAAACATGCAAAGCAATTGAGCAATGAAAAAAGAAATGACCCAAAAAATTAGCAAGAAATTAGTGAAAAAAGAGAAAATGAAAAACAAGAAATTAGTTAAACAAAAAACAAAGAGAGACAGAAAGTTAAAAACAAACAAACAATTCTGTAACATAATTTTAAAATGTAATTATAATAATTTTATAATTTTATGTATATATATATATATATATATATATATATATATATATATACATATATACACACACACACACACACACACACACACACACACACACACATATATATATATATATATATATAATATATATATATATTTATTTATTTATTTATTTATTTATTTATTTATTTATTTTATTTTATTTTATTTTATTTTATTTTTTAATCGCACTACTTTGCTCAAGGTTCAAAGCGGTACAAGAAAAGTGATGTTACTCCAGGTTTCAAAGGGATAAAGGCTTTTACTTTGGGGTGTTTTATACACCTGCGGACGCCTCATCGGTCTGGTTCTGAAAGTCACACAATAACAAAGAAACTGAATGATCGACTCGGCAGTAGACCAGCAACTCTCAGTGTGCTGTGAAGTAAAATGACTGTTTCTGTTATTGGAGTCTGGTGATTTGAAGAGAGCAGAGATAACGGCTTCAGTTCCCCGTCGAAAATGTTGCACTAATGCTAAAGCTAAAGCTAAAGTGGTAAAATAATCCTAATATAGGGTACACTTAAACTGATAATGATTCTTTAGACGGCCTTTTTTTAGGAGGCTAAATTACATTTTGCTGCTGCCCCCGTCTACAGCTGCCAGACTCCTTTGACAGAAACAGTAATTTTACTTTGCAGAACACAAGGAGTTATTAGTTATCACTGTTAGTTTGTGTTACTTTGCGACTTTTTGTAACTGAACAAGCGCTAACGTGCTTAGCTTCTGTGCCCTGCTACTCCTGTCTGCTTCTCCACACTGGGAGCGTGTTGACCATCGCCATCCACTGTATGAAATACGCTGACGGTGGATTGATTAATGTGCTAATACAGTATTATACTGAATCTCAATGCGTCCTCACCTGGGTAAATAAAGGTTTAATGGCACCATGTTCCACCACCAAGCTTTTCTTACTCCATGCTTACACTGTCAGTGAATGGCATGTGTGTGCTGTAACCTACGTCACCCCTCTCTGATAACATTTAAGTTTCCATTTGAAAAACATGAAAAACAACATAGATGAACTAGCCCTTTAATTATATGTATTCAATAACTCACCAGTAAACATGTATAACATGGGGTTACAGTTGAATTAAAATCACGTCACAGCATTTTTAGCTCTTTATGTGCTTCTCAGACATAGACATATACGATTAAGAGTTTAAGCATTAATTAATGTACACATAATTTTTGCTAATGCTTTAAAGAAATTATTAGTATACTATTGGTATCCTGTTTCATCCCACATTTACATTATGCTGCCTTTTTCTAAACAAGAGGCAAATACTAGCACAAGAACACTCTCTATTGTCTATCATGCAAATCAAAACATACTCCTGTCATAGCAGACAAAGTTGAGTTTGTCTGCACAGTCCCAGCTTTCCAAGTGCTTTCCCCTCAGTGACAGGGCCCCGCAGTGGTGAGTCCAGGTGGGGCATTGTGGCACATCCCAGTCGCTCCAAGCCTGGTACACTACACTGTCCTTGTTCACCCACAGCCAGCTGTCAGCCAGGTAGCGCAGGCCAGTCCACACATGGTCCGTCTGGGCTTCCCTACTAACATTAAGGGTTTCAACCAGATCAGACTCAGAGGACAGGCTGACCAGGTCAGTGTGCTGGCGGCGACACAGCTCCATCGCCTCCTCCCACGTCTTTTTTTCCTTCACCAAAACCAGGCCGCTGTGATAACAGTAAAAGGGGAATTTGTCCTCACAGTTCTTTTTGCGCCAGCCATATCTGAATTGCGCCACACATTTGTCTTCAGTTCTGTTACGACTCACTTTTGACCAGTTGAAGTACGATGCATTCTCCCCTCCTGACCACGTCCACACGCCATCGACATCTTTGTAGAGACCGATCCAGCCTCTGGTATAGTCACCTGGTTTCTTAATTGTTAAAAAGATTTCATTCTCTGCTTGGTTACTGATTGAAGCTAGCTCACTGTGATGCTTTCTGCAGTAATCTCTGGCCTCTGACCACGTCACTTTCTTGCCGACATAAGTAATCCATCCACAGAGGGCCACTGTGAAGAGCCATGTGAGAATAAGAAACCTGAGAGTACTATTCTTCATATTGAGTTGATGTTGCGGTTCCTTCTGCGGAATCATCTCATCCCGTGAGGGGTATTTACTACAAGAAGGAGCAGCAAGCACCCAATCACAGTGCATCCCAGGCTGTTATGAAAATACCTAGGAAGGATTACACAGGTGGACTGATTCAAAATGAGAACATTCAAATGTTCACAAATAAGGCTTCAAAGGAAGTATTGATTATCTTAAATTAGCATGCAAACATTCTGATGTTCATGCCGTTCACAAACATCTGCCCGACCCATTTAGAAAAAGATAATGTTAAAGACACCACATATTATTTATAAAATACTGTACTTCTCTGGATTTTGTATTTGGATATATTGTATGTACTGTCAAGTAATGCACAGATCCAATTGACTGGAGTGGTGTTGATATCCGCCTTATTAACCTGCCATGGGCAGTTTTATTTTGGCATCACAGGGCAAAAATCCCCCAATAATCTCTCAGCATATTGTAGTTTTATCTAGGCTGAGAGAACAGTAGACCAGTGGATCCCAACTGGTCCAGGCTTGGGGTCCAGATTTCTCCTTAGTCATTAGATCAAGGTCCGCACAGTGAAATACATCAGGCGTCATACCTGGGTTTGATATGTCAAGCTGTTAGTCACTCACTCTACAGCATGAAACAGCACTTCAAAATAAAAGCTCTGTGTCGAAAATTCAAAGTACTTAAAAATAAGGTTTGTTTTTTTACAAACTTGACACATTTACAAGTCACTTGTGGTCCTTTCAGAATGGACCTGCGACCCACCAGTTGGGAACTACCACACTAGGCTACTGCATCTCCTCTCGGGTCTCTTTTTAGGCTTTAGAATATCTAGCCCATGACGGGAGACAGTCCAATCTCAGGTCGTTTCAGAGAGAGAGCGTTCCTATTGGCTACAAATCTAGATGTGCATGCACACCCTGTCAGATGGTTAAAGCCTGATTTAATAGCGGAAAATACTGCAGAGAAAGTTGCTATTCCAGCATCTGCTACACTGCAAAGCAACCTAAAAAAACGGCAGACTGACTTATCAAAAAGACAATTTAAAAGAGTCTTACAACAAATGAAATAAAGCATGTGTCAGTATTAGCAAAGCATTTCAGAGATGGAGATAAAATGTTGCTAATACTATAGCCTTTAGCTAACCATAGCAAGGGCTTATGGCTGCAGCTAATTTAAGGTCATGTTTATGTAGTTAGCTAGAAACTCGGATCATAGTATGTCGTCCACTTCGCTCCCCGCCGCTAGAGGCCACCCCGCTGGGAGAAGAGTAGGCAAAAGCCCTGGAGAAGGCTCACTGCTGAAGCAGCTGGAGCTCAGCTAGCGCTGGAGGACCAGATAGCTCTGACTCCGTTGCTGCCATAGACACACCGCTGCCACTGACCTCCAGTCGACTGGCTAGCCCTCCAACCATGAAAGCAGTTCACAATGGCGGGGGGTGAGGCGGAGGGACTGTGGAGTGTGGTAGCGAGATAATTCTTGTCTCATTTGTGGTCTGATGAACAGAGAGAAATAAGATTAAATGAATATATGGGAAACACCGGGTTACTGTATGAAGCACGTGCATATACTCATGCTCATCTGGTGGGAGGGGCCAGAGAGGGTATACCTGCAGGTGGAGGGTGGATTTTACAATTCTGCTTTTTCCCCCCCTTTCCAGAAAACTACCTGCCCCAGCTTTAGATGTATCTGGTATTGATCAGACATGACCAATCAACATTAAATACTGTAGTTGTCACCAACGTTTTATGATCGTTTCAGACAATGTAGGTAAAGTTTTGCACATGCTTTAAAAGACATGTGTATGAACATTGAGCTTTTTAGATGGACAGCTGCTTAAAATTGTTTGTGTGTTTTACTGAGAGTGTCTCCTTACTCAAATGTAACTCACACGCAAAAGAGGAATCATCATTACTCCAATGACTTTACTGAAGCTCATCGCTAATGATGTGTTTTGAATATCAAATTTTTTTCATGATGAACATGCAAACTACATGCTTTAGTTTTTCCAGCTATAATCTGCTTTGTCTTTGGCAAAATTTGCATTTCATTTGAAACTATGACTGAAAACCTTGAATAACCTGACCTTGAAATCATTGTCGTCTCGTCTACTAGAGTTAAATGCTTTTAGTCCTCTAAAGCATCTTAGATGTTTGTGTCATAAAGCAATCATTTATACTCTTAATAATTTTGACGGTAACATTCAGGTTCAAGTGTCTGTTTTAAAACAAGCTCATATTTCATTAGTTTCTGTCTTTGGTTGAGATTAAATCAAGAATAGCTGCTTGCAATAAATCCTAATTTAGTTGACTAGATTTTCAAGGATCAAAAGCCTCCTGCTTTGCATGATAGTTGTATGAAGCAGCCAGAGACTTTTACTGCTTCACTGGTCGTTTAGGTTGATGACTACACATTTGTTTAGATGGTGGACAATAAATATTAAGTAACTGGATTACCCTGACGAGACCACAGATCTCAGATATATATAGTACCTCTGTATGCTCTGTGCTGCATATTCCGGAGTACATCTATGCATTTTACAGTGTGAAAGAAGTGTCTCACTGGATTTTTGATGTGTACGTATTTAAATTTTTCTGTTCTTGAATCAAATAAGCACAACAGAAGTAAGCTGAAGACAACCCACAAAGATATTGTCAACAATCACAGTTTATGAATCAGGCACAGGTACTACTAACAGAGAAAGCAGGCTTATTTACACATGCAGTACATTGTGAAAGCAGCCAGTTGTTCAAAAGACAAGCTAAAAAGTGTGTACCACTGATGTTAAGAAGAAAAAAGTTTCATATCAACAAGGAGAAAAAGGCGTTCTTGGGAATGCTGAACCTGCTTTATGTTGTGAAGGAATTTCACGGCAGTGATTTTTGTTTACAAGCTCGGCAACTTGAAAACTCCCCGTCTGTTTGGTGTTTTTTGTCTTTTTCCTTTTTCTCTGAATCTAAAAAACGCTGCTGCTCGTCACCGTTCCAAAAGACAGTGGTGAGAGTAGTAAGTTTGCATCTGTTAAAAAAAAAAACTAATACAAAAACTGTACACTAATGTCATCGTGAGAATCACGACTAATACAAAAACAGCAATGTACCTTGCAACCTGTCCCAATTCAACTTTGACCAGAGGTCAGCGGTTGTCAAGGTTTGGGTGTTCATCATGCTTATCAGTCTAAAGCATTGAGACAAATACTGACAGTTTTCAGCTGACATTTCCATGTTATGGACACCTTGTAAGGCTCTGTATCAGTACTCAACACATTTAAGATATCAACTGAAGTCATCCAGCACCAAGCAGTATCAAAACTTCTCCAGTCAAACGATACCTGCATTCAATCCTTTCATAGAGCGACAGACCATGAAGTTACTTGCAGTCAATCACCACAAGCAATTTAATACAACCTGTGATTGGCCCACTGCCACAGCAGGTACAACCCATACAGTCATGTTGCGTGGTGAAGTGGACCACGGTGTATTTGATAAAGTTTGCACCAAAACATTGGAAAGTATGGTTGTATACATGCCTTTGGGTGTCTGGTGGCTTTTTACACAATCAACATGATTTGCTTTGACGTCAGAAAACTTAATTAAGTTGAACCAATTTAATATTATCCAAAAGTTGTGGTGATATTTTGTGTTCAAACTATTCTGTTTAAGATATTCCAACTTATTTATTTTTATTTCATCCAACTTAAAAATGCTTTTGCTTTTGACCAACTTCTTAAAATAAGTTGTCAACTGACTCACATTCATGAAACAAATTTCAAACAAAAAAATCTTTATTTTAAGTGTTATCCACTGAATAATTGTTTAGAGTGTCAAAAAAATGTATCAAATTAGGTCCTCCACTGGTGTTGGCATGACTTAAAGAGTACTGGTGTTGGTACTGGTGTTGTATTATTATCTTTTTAATGATATCCAGCCCAGCTTGCCTGGTAGCATTATTATATTCCTCAGTGAACCCAAAGATTTGCTGCTTGCTATCTTATCTATCAATTTTGTTTTTGTTGCTAGTGCCATGTCAACTGGTCTTTGGTTTCTGTGAAGAATGGTAACAATGGTAACAAGCAATAATTAAGCAAAATGGCAGTTTTCTAATCACTGTTTGACCATCTGTGAGGAAAATGTAGCCAACTCTTATTAATTCAAAACAAATGGATCTCTTTCATTCATTTCTTTCTTTCCCATCTCACACTTCATAGGTCTTAACAAGGTTAAGGCAAAAAAAATGCTATGAAAACAAACATTTCCTAATGATTATCAAAAATCATCAGGAAAATCAAAAAATGGCAGTTTTTTAATTACTGTTTGACCATCTGTGAGGAAAATATAGCCAACTTTCAGTAAATTCAAAACTGATGGATCTCTCCCATTCCTGTCTTTCTCTCTCATGTTACAATTTGAAGGTAAAAAAAAAAAAAGCTACGAAAACAAACATTTCCTGAATCAAATAGAAAAAAAATCAAGCAGTGAGCATCAGTCCTTTTTAAAACAGTACAAAAGCTGGTCTCTATTCAACTGCCTGGCTTCATTGGTTTCATTGCACCACAATGGTGGATTGAAATAATAGAGCATTCGCTGCGTCTTCATCGGGAATCAACAGCACATATTTGGCATTATTTGGGGATTCGACAATGATTGTTACAAGTAGACTGAAGTCAGGGCGGCTAACAAATCCCAGCCAGTGCCCTGCTGAGCAGTCTCAGTCCCAAACACAGCGTATGCAGGCTCCTCTTGACACCAGCGAAGGCCAGTGATCCCAAACTTTTCACATTACAGGCATTGTCATTTTCATCATCATAATCATGAGCTTCATCATCGTTGTCATCATCATCATGAGAGGTGCAGCAGAGGAAGAAGGGGGGGGGTATTTGGTGGATTCATGTAGAATTTGTCTCAGTGTGTGGACAGTCTCTGAGGCAGCAGAGGGGCTTGTGGGTAGTGTGTCCCAGTGGGTGATGGGCGGAACAGGAGCTGAAGGGTGTAACGATTCACATCTCTGTGTCAGCCACTGGGGTCTGGGTGGCAGAGTGTCCGTTAGTGGTGGGGGCAGGGTTGGTCCCATTTTCTGGTGGAGACTCACCGTTGACGGTCGGCTTGTCGAGGGGCTCCTGGGGGAGAGGAGCCACAGACACCAGGGTGTTGGCCTGGTTCTCCTCGTCCACCTGGAAAGATTCAGCCTGAGAAAAACACACCAACAGTGACATCAGAGCTATTACAGGTTCAAGACACACATTTAACACCATCAAGTTTCATTCTGCTGTTCAAATATGACATGCAAACAAGCAAGAGCATGTGCAGTTGAAAACTGATTTGTTTTTGTGGGCGTTGTTCAAAAATAAATGCATTCTTTGTTAATGAGGTTTATGGGCTTCAGCTGTTGGTGCACTCAGAAGGGTTGCAGTAATTGTTTTCCTGTTGGGAGGCTGACAATATGCATGCATGCTTGTTGTTTTACTTTGCCTCCAGCTGAAAATATGAACCCTTTGTAGGTGCGTTGGTTTAAGTTTGGTGAGGTGCTTTGGCTGTCGGCAAGAACCTTGAGGATAATATTTGATGCCTGTGACAGACACTTATTCAGTAAATAAGACACCAAACAAAAGACAATTCAGCAATCTGTTCCATCCAAACCATCACATGGGTGTGTCCCCATGTGTAAATGTTTTAAGAAGTGATGTCATGAGCTTGAGAGAAAGAAAAAAAAAAGCAACTAAAACCATCTGTAGCTCCCTGGCAGGGGACTGACGTAGAAAAAGCAGAAAGCGCTCAATGCTGCTTTGAGTTAAGAGACATGTGAATCAAGCATGTCCTCCCCTGAGTGAGGAGTTGACCGGAGGATAACCACACGTTTGACCTCAAATCCATATGTACCTTTTTTCAAATAAACAGTCACCGTGTACAATTTCCTCAGTGAACTGGATCTTGTGGGGCCAAATCCTCTCAGCTCAGTTCAGTGAAGGCGGCTGCTTCATTGCCAGCCCATGATGCTTTTCTTTACTCGCAGTGTAAGCACTGATGTGGGGCAACACAGACTAGACAGATAATGTTGGTCTTTTAAAGGTAGCCAGAGTCTTTGTGTAATAGCTGATCTCATGATTGCATTTAAATGTGAGTTAAGCAAGATGATGATATCTCTGGTGTAAAATACAGCTTTAACGATCCCTGATGTACAAACAACTACAGACTTTTGGCTCAGTGGGCATTAACAGCAGTGTTGTGGGGAGTAATTTAAGTAGATAACATTTTGCAGTAGCTTGCTTGTGCTTCACTTTCATTCATACTTGCATGAAGATTTAAGTTGTTAAATTCCTTTCTTTTTTGACATTTTTGCATAGTTAACTACTGAAACTACAAATAATTTCGGGTCACAAAAGGAAAGGAATATTTTTTTGTTTACTTTCACTAATGCTTCTCTACATAACTAAGCCCCCATTGACCCGAATTACTCACAAGTATTGGTTATTGCTATTAATTAACAAATGTTCAGTGAAGTTGTTTAATGCTATGTTATAATTGACCTTGCAAAATGAGTCATCCTGGTTGGTGCAATACCCCACCTGGACTCTAGTTTCTGAAGGCCGGTGTCTGAGTCAGTACGTTTACATGCACCGTTAAGTCGAGCTCGACTTATTAGACTACTGTCCTTGTCCCCGTATACAAGCACAGGAAGGGAATCAATTTATTGACCTACGAATGTCTGACTCTGCTACGATAGGTTGCAGCATGCCCCCTTTCAGCTTGTTAGTATTGGACCTTTTTCCAGTTGACCTATCACATTATCGACCAGACAATTGACAAACAAGTTAACTACGGTTAGCTAGCAGCAAAATGGTATCATGGTGGACAACTTTACGGCTTTGTGCATTTTGTCCGTCTGAAAATGCACGGCTCTGGATGAAGATTTCATCATGTTGTTACCGGCCTCTTCTTCTGTTACGCATTTAATGCTTTCAACTTCCTGGTCAAAGCCCGGGGCGGAAACTGTGGAGCGTGCATGAAGCTCCAAGGCTAGTTTGAGTCTGATTGACTGTGTACATGCAGGAGTAATTTGACTCCTAGGCGCATTATCTGGGTGTGTAGGTCTGACTTTCATTCATATGATGGGTATCAAATCGAGCAGGAAAAAAGGTATCATATTCGGTCCTCTGTTGGAATTGACATAGCTTTAAGTGTACCGGTATTGGTACTGGTGTCGTATAACTTTCTTAAACGATACTTTGAGAAATTTAATTTAGTACGATTTCAGTCGGACTAACATGTTTACATGTATTTTGAAAGTTTAGTCATCATCCCATGAATAGTGTGGTATTTTTTTATATATATTTTTTTGTATGACCAGTGAACAAGTGGGCAGTTTTTGCAGTAAACTCAACTGAAAGCCCTTTTTTGTTGGCATGTCTCTTTTTTTAAACTCTCCCTTTACGTCAGAACAGGTTAATTTCCACCAAGTTCCAAAACGACACATAATACTGTCCTAACGGTTGCAGTTTGAACATATCCTTAACGTTATGAAATGGTCACAGTCATGCTGTAAAACTTCTTGGTGGTTAGGTTTAGGAAAAACATCATTGTTTGGCATGTCATAGGTACTTTTGTTACCAGCATAAAGTGTTGTATGTCATGACAGACATCACATACATCACATGCTAGTATGCTACACATACTAGCGTACTTTGCCATGTAGTTATTTGAGGAAGTCAGTGTTGACTTCGGCCATGACACCAACATCCTGGGTAAAAGTCCTGTGCTTGTTTGACCCATCCACCACACTTACCCCCACCTTAAAGGGACTTTTGTTAACTATACAGCATTACCCTGCCTCTGTCACTTTTTACACTACGTCACGTCTAACACATTCTCACTCCGACCTCGTCACATATCGACGTTTGGTCATGGACTTTCCATGTCCAGATGTGAAAGGTACCCTGGTTGCACTGGTTTTTGATGTTTTGCCTGATATATGCATTGTCTTCTTTCAGTACACTTCCGTCTTCACAACAAATGTACTGTTTACATACAGTCTCTTTCAAAATAAAAGCACTACAGTAAAATACTGCTTTACGGGATGCGAACACCACTCTCCCAGGTGAGAGTTGGTGTTTGCTGGACCCATCTATCACCCCTCCCACCCGCCCTTCTCAAATTTTGGTCGCCTTAACTTTCATTTGTGTCTGTTTTGTATTATATTTTGTTAGAGCTTTGTATTTGTACTATGTCAATTTAATCATCTTTTTACAAAGAAGTTTAAACTTCTTTTTCTAAGTAGCTTCAGTTAACTCGTCCTGAGGGTAGCTTTGCTGTAGTTCAACTCCTTCCAGTGTGAAGTAATTGGTAGCTTGCAAATCTATGCTTTTAAAGCAGCTTAACACACCTCCTCTAATCTACTCACCAGTCTGACTCCTTTGGAGTTCTTGCGGTGGGTCTTGAGGTAATAACCAGCTACCAGTAGTGCAGCCAGCAACAGGCCAGTCAGCAGCAAGGACACTAGTACCAACTTAGAGTTCTTCCCCCAGCGAGGAACAGCCTCCTCCACATCAGTCTGATATAAAAAAAAAAAGAGACAACAAAATAACATGAGTCAAGTGCTCATATTGTGTGTCTATACCAAGACAGAATTATATTGCCTCTAGCAAACCAAACAAATCATCAAACGCTCAGTACAGACTGAATCTGACGTGCATGAAAACAGGAGATACAATGCAGTTGTTAAATAGTGTACATTGTGTATAATTGTTATCCTGGCAGATGGAAATCTTAATTTTCTGGTTGCTGTCATCTTGTCTATTGTGACTGAAAGTTAGAGAAGAAATGACCCCACCCAAAGCCTTTGTTTATGGAGGTGTACCTACAGAATTGGTAGTATTTTCTCTGGCTTCAAGGCGGTGTTGAAACAAGAAGGTGCCAGTGAGCAGACAGTAGAGAGCATAATGAAGAGTGACTGTTTGGCTGAAACAGTGATAAATTACTAATACGATTATTCTGTATATGGTTGAGTGGAGAGGGCAATGTAGTGTATGTTGAATGCAAAGAGACAGAGGGGTGTGACGGGCACACCCATAACCCCAGATTGCTCCCTGGGTAGTAGAAAAAATGTTTTGCAGCTGACAAGTGGATTGTTTGTGGGCTTTTTGTTTGTCACACAAACTGACAGCCTGGCAGCTTGAAGCCTTTGGAAAAGTCTACACACTCAGGCAGTGTTTTTCTTCTCCCCAGTGTATTCTCCCGTCTAGTTTCATTATGAGTCAACCAGAAAATTTATGGTGGCTGAGTCTAGTGGATGTAACTTTTTGCTGTTGGGTGTGTATTTCACAGGCTCTTAATGGTGCATGGTGTGATGTTAGCTGGACATGTGACATTGAGCATCCGTGCCTGGGTCATGTCTATGGAACAGATAAGAACATAATGCATTTGGAGGAGAAACGCTGTCACACACTGAGTCATGACTCTGCAGTTCCCGATTGAACTGAATAATTTATGATATATATAATGTTATACCACTGTCTCTACCATTAGAGGGAATATATGTTTGTAAAGTAGTTCTATAATTCAGTATTTGTGACACTGTACCTTATCTTTGATGTTGTCGTTGTTGAACTTTTTGGCCATGCCTGCAACATCATCTGCAAATTTAAAAAAAAAGGTATTGTTAGTGTTTTTCCTGTTACATTGTTATTCGCAGAGAAGCACGGTGGTGCAGTGGTTGGCATTGTTGCCTCACAGCAAGAGGGTTCCTAGTTCGAACCCTGGACAGTCTGTTCTGTGTGGAGTTTGCATGTTCTCCCCGTGTCAGCGTGGGTTTTCTCTGGGTACTCCGGCTTCCTCCCACAGTCCAAAGACATGCAGGTTAATTGGTGACTCTAAATTGTCCGTAGGTGTGAATGTGAGTGTGAATGGTTGTCTGTCTCTATGTGTCAGCCCTGTGATAGTCTGGGGACCTGTCCAGGGTGTACCCTGCCTCTCACCCAATGTCAGCTCGGATAGGCCCCCCCACAACCCCTAGCAGGATAGGCGGTTATGGAAATGAATAGAATTTTTATTCATAGAAAAGTACTTCTTAATAAATGGTACCCGATAGCACTGGTTCCCAACCTGGGAGTCCTGGCCCCCACTAGGGATCGCCAAAGCTTCATGGAGGAGTTGTGAGGCCTTCTTGATTTTAAGGCATATAAGAAAAGTTTTCTTAAATGAGTAATGCAGTAGGCCTATATCTCAGCATGCCATTCATTTCTGTTACGAAAACCTAATGAAATGATTATTTTTAAAGTTCAGATTGTTGTTGAAGATGTAGCTTAAAGTGCTTCATGCAACTGTGGAGAAATATACTTCAATGTTGAGTCTCATTCCCAGGTCATCAAATACAGACACTTAAAGTAATCAGTTGGAGCAAACGACCAACTCAGAGCGTCAGTATTCGACTACCTGGGAAGGTGATTCAACAATCAGCTGTCTTTCTCCACATTTAAGGTGTTAAGATGTCCCACCTGATTCCACCTCCATGTTGGTTAATGGGAAAAGGGCTGAGCTAGAAAATCAAATCTCATAAGGCTAACTAATGTTCAAGAGTTTTTCTGATAAGTTTGTTTTTTTGGGGGTGTGACGTCATGATTGAAAGCTGTGTGTGTCAGTTGCTGTTCTTGTGATCAATGCTTGCAATTGGGTTGGACAGGTGTATAGGAGAGAACTTGATACCGTGGCTCCACCCCTGATAGCTACTGTGCACACTGCCTCCAAAAGTGCAAGTTGGCAGCCTTTGAATCTGGGATATTTTGCCTTCATCTTGTACATTGAGAAGAATAGGTGACGTGTCGTCCATGCAGTCTATGTGTTTAACAATATGCTTTGTCTGTCTTTTTTATGGTATTGATTACCACAGGAGCGTTACCGACCTTCAACATATTTTCCAGATACGATGATTTCGTCTGTGTTGTCCTCCTGGTAGATATCCAGCGTACAGTCTTCACCACACAGCTCCTGCAGAACACTTTCAATCTTCACTTTGGTGTCTTTCTGCAAGGAGACCAAAATGAAAGCTAATTAGAACTGAAACATTTTTTATTTTTACATGAAACGTTTAATTGATGGAATTCCAGATTGCACAATGTGACATTCAACACTAATCCCAAATGATTAGCTCCCTACAACATCACAGCACCTGCCTTCAATATTGCCTTGAATCTTCCACTCCACCTCTAATCCCTCCACCTTCTCTTTCTTGATCTTTCTTTGTCTTTAATCCAATAAGGGCTATCACAACCCAGTGCACAACCTTTTCCCTGATGTCATCTGATCCAAACATTAGAATCTGCCACACTGTAGGAGCCCTTGATCCCACTTCAGGTGTGCACAGATGGATAGATGTATAGCTATGAGCAAGACAAAGTGACCTCTATCTGGAAATATTTGTCTTAAAAAGCTCTTTATTTGATCTCTGTGTTTTTTTAATGCATTATGAAACTTAATCTCAACATTTTCTCTGCTATGGCACCAAAATTGTGCACACTGCAACACTAGATGAGCTTCTCCATTACAGGGCTGGATGTGAGATATCACCAAGACCTGCTATATTTACAGCTTCTTCATCCTTTCACTCAGTATCTCAGATCAGGAACACCATTGCTGAACTAAATCCAGTCTTACACAATAATGTATTTAAGAAATATTTAAATTGTTTACAATCTATTAGGATTATACATCATATCAATTTAGATTAAACCTTTGTAAAATGGTAATGCAGCAAGTGTGAAACCTGGTTTGAAACAGAGTTCACTTTAGACCACAGTTTAGTCCGAAAGGCGAAATACTGGATTGGATTGGGCCAAAATAAGCAAGGACAAGGTCAACTTTATTTATAAAGCACCTTTCATACAAGTATGTAGCATTAAGTGCTTTACAGAGCAAAATTAAAACAGCACAGACACAAAAAATTACAACAATAAACAAAAAAATGTTTAAACAAATAGAAGTTATTAGAATTGCTGGACATAATGGATAAAATATGTTAGAAAAGACCAAAGATACAACTTAAAAACTAATGCAACAAATGATGAGGCACCTTAAGAGCAAAACTAAAGAGACATGTCTTGATGTTTCCTTTAACCTCCTGAGACCCTGTGTCTTCATATGAGGACATCACATTTTGGGTTTACTTGACCTTATACTTCATTCTTCTTGACTGAGACCTGTTGTCCTCGTTCATGGACACATTTTGTGCCATCTAGTGGTAGTAAGAGCACAATACACAATCTGTTTAAAAACAAGATGGCGGCCATTTCTGCCAAGTCAGTCTGCAGCTGATCCGGACACAAAAGTGGTTGAAGCTTGTTTAGTTATGATTAATAATGTTTATAGTTTGATATGGCAACAAATTTGACCAATTTTAGCAACTGTGACAAGCTAAGACACTGTTAATTAGTAAGTACTTGTTTAAACACGTTTAGACTTAATTGTCGTCTCGTTTGAGGACAGTGGGACTTAATTATCATTTACAGTGTTTAGTTATTTATACTTATCAGGTCCTGCTGATCCTAAATAGCTAGGAGAAATTAAAAAAATGCATACCAAACAAAAGTTCAGTTCTCAGGAAGTTAAACGTGCACAGCGGTGGAGTCACTCAGACAGCTACAATATGGCAAAACAAACCCAGAATTACTAGAAAATATAGCTGGATTGTCAGAGTATGGTTGATGTCTTTGTCTGAGTACACAGGGCCCCCTCTGTTGTATAGTTTGCTGCTTACAGCGGTTTATGCATTGTGTAAATGTTAAATAATACATTGGCTGCTGAGGCTATATGAGAACCATAACTAGCTGAAATCACATCTCGTGGGTTCAGACCTCCACAAAGGCACTGCTGCGCTGTGATTCCTGTAGACCTCAAAGCTGTTATCTTGAGACCCTGAAGAATATGTGTTTCTAAACACAAATACACCCACGCTGCTGCTTCAGGCCTCTATACATTACACATTCTACAGCAGCGGGGAGCCCACCCATCGTGCTCCCCTCCCTCTGCCCTCACAGCATGCCCTGGCTTACAGGCAACAGGAATCTCATGGACTTTCCATAAGAAGAAGACTTTAAAAAGGACGGGCATAGTTTTTCTCAACCATCCCTGATTTATGGGCATCGCAGATGTAACAGTCACTGCCTCTTAAATCAGGAAGAATTCCCTGCTGAGCTGATGTTTAGCAAGCTGATAGCCAACTGGGAACAGCACCAAAAACCAAGCCAGAGAATATTTTCTTTTCTGGTGCAGTTTGCGGATTTGTGTGTAAATATGCATGTGTATGAATATTTTGCATCCCTACAGGTTCATGTGACCCATGTAAGACTGCTGCCCTCTCTGCTGTATCACCAATACCACTGCAATGTTGTCTTTAAAGTGGAACGTTTTCAAAAAAATATATTCAAAAAATGTCCTAAGGCAGTCCAATAATATTGGTAAACATGAGCAACTCTCTCCTAAATCCAAAAACCAGAGGGCTAAAACTTGTGATGTCATAGGGTATGAAGTCTTATAGATAGTACTAAGAGCACCCAGGGGAATGTTCTGAGAATATGTGTACATTTTCTGTTCCAGCACTGAGAACACTACATTAGAAAAAACCCAAACATTCTGTGGGTCCACAAAATCAATCTCCCATTTATTGTTTATGGAGCACTCCAGACTATACTTTATGACATCATAAGTTTGAGACTCCTTCTCTGGTTTCTGGCTTTGAGAGACCGTTGCTTATGTTCATAAATATTGACTGAAGTTTCTTTGGCCATGGGAATAACATATTGGAATTCATAATTTAGTCGATGTTCCCCTTTAAGCAAAAACTTTCTTTTTTCTCTCTGTTCCACCACACAGACAGATTTTCATTTCACAGCACACATGAGTAGATACATAAACAGACAGAAGGAGGTGTTTTCTGAACTTACACAGTTGGAGGAGGCCTTGAGTTTCAGTTTGACTGCGTTTTTGTCCTGGACCGCCTCTTTGCTGACACACACAACATCATCCTGAGGCACGGGCTGCAGAGAGAAACCAGAAGTCCTTCATTATCCCATGACTCACCGTTCTGCTCATGACAGGCTGTTTGTCATCGGCCAAGTTGTAAAGAATCATTCGGTTTGTGGCCTTTAACACGTTGCGGTATACAACAGGTGGGTGGACACTTAGAACTGAGTGCCTCTGATCTGCTCCCTCTATTATAAGATTATTTGTAATAGAGGAAGGAAATCAGTTGTTCCCATACTGGTATCGTAAATGCTTTGCTGACACTGCCTAATATGTTGGATAGGGCATCAGCGAGTAGTCTAAGCACTGATCCGATACTACATTACAAGTGTACAAACAACATTTAAGATTAAAAGAAAAAATAAGAAAAAGGAAAAAAAAGAAAAGGACGTGAACATTGTTCTCGGCAAATTCCATGTCATTTATTAATAAACTTAAAAGTAGCTTTACACACGTAAAAAAAAACCGTCAATTTTCCCGGAAATCTATTTTTCTTTGCTTCATTAAGACAGTAGCCTCCACAGCGCTGTGCCAACTACTTTTTTAGAGCCACAAAAAAAGAATTTATTGCAGTAAATAGTTTATCGTTAGCCGTTAGCAAAATGTCAGCAAGATTGGCAGTATTTGACACTGGAAAGTCTCACCAGTGAAAAGGCAATGTGTTAAGAATGAAAGGCAGCAGCTTCAGGGTTAGAAGTATACAGCTGTTATTTTCTGTTTATAGTTTTTAAAGATTTTTTGGGGTCTCTTTTGCCTTTGATAACAGGACAGTTTTGAAGTGTGAAAGGGGGAGAGGTGGGGGACGACATGCAGCAAAAAGGACAATCAGAACCCAAGGTTGCTTTGGCAAGAACGCTGCCTTTCAACAAGGGGTGCTCACCCTACCAACTGAGCCACTGGGTACCCGTATTTTTTTTTTTATACAATGGTATTGAAGCTATACTGCGAATCAGCTGAAAAGCATAACAGGAAGGGAAAAAATGGTATTGGAACAGCTCGAGTACTCACAGCACAACATATAACAACCTTGTTTGACCATTGCAGAAAGTGAGGCTATGTGACTGAGGTCAGTCATACATATGGTACACATTTGTATCCAGTTAGCTGGAAGGACAACATTTGCAAACAAGACCAAACAGATATGGCCCACTGAGATGAAAATACATCCTTATTTTCTTATGCAAAAACTACTTTACCACTCTTCCTTCTCAGCTTAGAGAAGAGCCATTTGCAAATAATGTCATGCCTCATTGCCATTAAAACCATTTGAAACTTTGATCCATAAGAAAAGCCGTCCCCAACATGCTGAAATACGACTAGCAATAAACAATACCAATGAAGTGTAAATGCCATGTTATAGCTGATATTGTGGGATCTGTATGTAAAATAACTGACTTTGAAGAGGATGGTAGTCAATCAGATATCATGTTTCTCTCAGTGTGAGCCTACAGGTACAACCAAACTGCAAATTCACAAACCTCCTACATTACTTTACGACAGACTGAGAGATCTTAAGGGTCTTCTTTTTCTTACCTGTGGTTTGTTGACGGGGCCGTCGCCTCTGGCAGGCATAGGTGCTTGAGTCTCTGGCTCCATAACTTTAGGTGCGTCAGTGTGTACCTCAACTGTGAACTCAGTGTTCTCACTTGCTGTGTCCTCTGGGGCTGCGGGGTCGCTGTCATTACTGTCTCCTGCCTGTTCTGTAGCTGTTGCTGTTGTCGGTGCTGCTGTCGTCTGTTCGGTCTGTTCTACGGGTCCAGGAGTAGGGAGAACCAAGATTTGGGGATCCTCTGGCTCTGCAGAGACAGGTCAACGTAAACTGTTAGTTTGCTGGATATCAAAACTGATCACATAGGCTTTCACACTCACACATGGTAGGTCAGAGGTTGCTCTGCGGTTTAATCTGAAAAGTGATGTCATTTTTCAGCTACAGTAAGCTGATAAGCACCAACTGCTCGTGCAACCCAGGGCTTTAATCACACTTTAAATGTTGATATATTCTGGACCACATGTTAATGAGATTGAATCAATCAGGCTTATGCAGAGCATTAGTGCTGCTTTTTTAAGATGTGTAGAATTTCTTCCTCATCTTCCTCTCTGTAATCAACGTACTGTTGCTCTGGCTTGTTTTGCTTTTGTCTCTACACTATAATGCAATCTTTCAAATGTTTATGTATTAAAATTTCTGGTGTTGTTGTATAGGTGCTTGTTTTTCCATCAGTGAGCCCTTTTGTTTGCCCTGATGCATCTGTGTATCTATAAAGTAAACCCGCAGAGCACGTCTATAAATGAGTGGTAGTGCCGGTCAGTGTTTCTCACCAGGAGCTTCAGTTGCCCTTGGAACCATGTCTCCTCGTACGTATGCATCCGCTTCCACAACTGGTATTGTCGCTGTGACAATTTCCTCTTCCTGTGCCGTGACTCCTGCTGTAAAATAAGAACAATTGGGCTTAATGTCACTTTGTTTTAAAACACAATAAACATTCTCATTGTCTCATTGTAGATGCAATCACATATTGCTCAGTGACAAACACAATTTATTTATTTTTTACAAATAATTTTAAGATATTGGTTCAAGGAATCTCCATCTCAAACCAAAACATCTACTCGTGTGCTGTAAGGCTTGGACTTGGCAGATAGTTACACATGTGCTGCATTTCAGAGCGAAGTTAACACTAAATAGACTAATATGAATCAGACAAAAGAGTTATTTTTATTTTTCAAATGCACTTCTGTGATCGTCTCTGCGACTCTGGTTTATTATTTCTGTCCTGAACCCTACTAAACCAACTAGCATTAAAAAACCTCTAAAATGAAAACGTAGTTGTGGAGGTAATTGCAACCACTGCTTGATACAGGTCAGCAGCACAAGCTGTTGGGCTGAATATCAATAAGTTAATGCTTATAAAGATTCACAGGGCAACTCTGCATTTAACTGGCTCTAAATGGTGGCAAGACACAAATTCATGCACCTTTTCAAATTTAGTATCCTGTCATCTTGTAATATCATTTTGATTTCAAATATGAGAGGGACACACACACACACACACACACACACACACACACACAGTTTCTACAGGTACAACTCTCCAAAAGGGCTTTGGTTTTTCAGAGAGCCTAACCTTAGAGGATGTAGAACAAAACATGGCCATGGTTTTTTTTATAAATGTTGATATGTTCCTTTCATTAAGTAGATTGTTGTAAAAATGTTTTACACAGCAAAATACAGCAAAAAGTGAAGGTGGCACAGTTCAGGCCATCGCATTGATTAAGAAACAGTAACGTTGGTGTGATTTGTAAAATGCTTAAAGTGAAGTTGCAACAGAGTATGCAAAATTAAACTGTTTTTATGAAGATATATCGAAAATCTAATTTTAACTCTATTAAAAACTATTGAGCTCAAGATGTCAAAATGTATCTCCTCTTACAATGTTTTACCGAGACACTCCAAGCTCCAATAGATAATGTTACCAGTTGTAAAGAGACTTAGACAGATTTAGTGGCCAAGGATTGCAGGTTGCAACCAGCTGAAACTAATCCAGGTTAGAATTCCTTCAGTGTTCAAGGCTCTGGAGGTTTTTACCAGGAGCTGAATGACCTGCAGAGGTCTCCTCCTCTCTAAAACAAACAGACCAGTTCAATAAAACTGGCAAAAACTCTGACTAAAGCAGTCTAAAGTAAGACATAATAAGATGAGTGTCTTCCCGATACTCTTGTCATGGACGGGCTGTGAACTATGTTGGCCTAAAATGAGAATCACCCTATCTAGAAGCAGCGTGTGGTTTGTCCATTCTGGGCTTCCGTAGAACATGGCAGTGCAATATGGAGATCTCTGTAGGAGAGGAGGATCTGCTCTCTATGTAGATATAAACAGCTCACTCAAAGGTAACAAAAAAAAAATCAATTTCTTATTTTCGGGTGATTGTACACAAAAGAAACATACTTATTATATTATATTCCATTTCTGCCAATATATCCTTCTAAATCCTACACACTGGACCTTTAATGCACCCTAGTGTGTGCAGTTTCTCCTGTTTTTAATGACGTTAAAAAGTGGACTGTAAAAAGTGAAGGAGTCCAATACTGCCGTCTAAAAAAGTGCAGTGGACATGTATCCCCCCATAAATTATGCCCTGGATGTTGGTAACGTGCACACAGCAAGCTCACATGTACCAAAGTGGACACTCTCTGTTCGCATTATCACAGGTGCATAACAGTCTCAGCCTCAAAATTAAGTCTAATGGTGAGCTCTACTTTCTGCGGATGGAGCGCTCACTTAAGCTACTTAAGTCCAGCTACTCAGAAGAATCTGAGCCATTATCCCACGTCAGTTCATTATAGTTCGGCCGTCATGATGTGATTAAGTTGTAACATGATGTATAGCTCATAGCTCAGACGGTCGGTAGTTCTCACCAGTGTGCCTGAACATCAAGTATCCTCCGAGTGCATGAGCTCATGCAATGTGTGAGAGCTCTCAGTGAGAGTTCTTTGTGTCCCCAGAGGCCTCTACAGTGATGGAAGATTAGGTAAAAGATCTCTTTGCAGCAGATAACTGATGTGCTCAGATCCATGGATCACGTCATGAAGTCATTTACTTTGAAATGCAATCTTCCTCACTCTGAGGTTTTTCTAAAGATCCTGTGGTCACAGTGACTTACTTCAGGTTCGGCTCGAATGGGACATACAAAAGACGTTGCTGAAGTGTATTAATGTGTGCCGAATGATTTTCCATCTACCCTGTTAAACAGTTGAATGCCCTGATTAAATGTGCTGCTGGAAGGTGCCAGGTAATGATGCCATTGAAAACATCACTTTTTCCAAATGTTTGAATTATGTAACAGGCCATTATACCATTTTCCACTTTCAGGGATCAGTATGACTTTGGGGTGAGAGTCCGTGATAAATTGCAACCCTGAATCAGAGTCTTGATAGGATATTTCTACTCGGGTTCTTTCAGGTGTAAATTACCTCACCTGCAAAGTTATAATAACCTGGATGACTTTCAGGGCACGTTTTTATTCTCTGTGCAAATTAGTGAAATATGCTGCCACACCCTGCAGTCACACAGCTAATGAGCTGAGGCCGTTATTGCTCAGGTCAGATTGCACGGGTAGGATCCAAGATTCAAACCAGAATACTCAGCATGCATTCTTTTCCCCCACATTTCCCTCTCTATGTCTAACAACAACAGCATTACCTCATTGTCAAAACATTCTCATAATGCCTTACCTCTGCTGCAGATCTCATTACTTCTCACTCTCTCACTGTATCATTCCTCGCGGGTCGCAACATTGACTTTGTGATTGATTTCAGATTTGTTATTCAAGTGTGCTGCCCCCTGCTGAACTAAGCTCACTGCCATTCGTGCCTTTGTTTACATTAAAACTCAATTTAATTGATGACTTTGTTTTTACTTTGCATATGTGTATGTGACTGTAAAACATTAGCTTAAATTATGTTCTTTTAACATGCACTGTAAATTACAGGTTCACTCAATCATTTTTTGATATTTGGATAGTTTGATATGTAGAAAAGACTAATGTGTTTTAAAGGTCTAGTGTGATATAGGTGGAAATGGAATATAATATAATAAGAATGTTTTCTTTAGTGTATAATCAGCTAAAAAAATAAGAATCGTGTTTTTGTTACCTTAGAATGAGCCGTTTGTATCTACAAAGGGAGCAGGTCCTCGTCAAAGGAGATCGCCATGTTGCAACGCCATGTTTCTACTGTAGCCCAGAATGGACAAACCGAACACTGACTCTAGATAGAGTGATTTGCATTTTTGCATTGGTGACCTCTGTGAATAATGCTACTTGCGGTAAAAACCTCCTGAACCAACACATTCTCACTCTCACATATTGACATTTTGGTCATGGACTTTCCACGCCCAGATACAACTTGCAAGGTACCCTGGGTGCATTGGTTGTTGATGTTCTGGACATCATGTCAAGTTCTGCCTGTTACATACATTGTCTTCTTTCCAGGTCTCTTTCAAAATAAACACACTACATCTGTATATCGCCAATTGCCCTTTTTTTACCTCAACAACTAACACACATGGTTAGGTTTGGGCAACAAAAACATGTGGTTAGGTTTAGGAAAAAAGAACAGGGTTTGTTGGGATTTCATGGGAAAGATTACAATCAGCATTTCCTGGTGGGACTAATGATTTTGAGGTAGTCAGGGGTAATTTTCAGCTCCAGCTCTAATCGGCTCAGATTTGCAGAGATGGAAATACTACACACTAATTTTTGCCACTTTTCTGGTGTGATACAATGATGCACACCCACAAAATACGATCTGTCTTTGTCAAGCAGTGCTCAAACATTCTTCCAAATTAATCAGTACCAAGTTTGAAAGACAGATATTAAAGAGAAGTAACCAACATAACATTTTCACAGGCCTCCATGCATTTTCTACTGTTTACTAACCCTGTTTTGCAGTGTGTCTGTGATGTTGAATGTGACACACCAGGGGAAAAAAACAAAAACTTAAAGGCATACTTCAGAACCTTGTACACAGCTCTGGTCTTCTGGCAATTGGAGAGGAGTCTGTTGTCTATTTTTAGCGGGTATTTCCACTTTGAAAAAATGTGTATAAAAAACTTTTAGTAGAAAAATGGTATTATTCTGTCTTTTCACATCCTTTTGCCATCCTAGTGCAGCAGGAGTTGTTTTCCACCTCTATCACACCCTATTGTCTCCTCATGGTCGTCTCTGGTCACTACTTGAGATTTTCACACATAGGATTCACACAGTGGTGGCACTGTGACAAATGTCCACGCACTTCCTCAGATAAATCATTGTGACAGACAGGTGCCATGAGTACAGAGTAAACACTGTGTGTGCCGGCCTGTGCTAGCAGGTGGGGCAGTCATCTCCAAGGAGGTCTTTAATTTTGGCATGCTTAGTGCCAGCAACTGTCCACTGCAGCTGTCCGTCATACTGTGCCTAAACGTCTACACTTTATAACTGGTTCAGATAAATTAGAAGACACAGCAGTTGCTGACCTCCAGGCAGTTTTGCACTTTCTATACCCACGTTAAACCTAAAATAAAGGGCTCAAGTTTCACAATGGAGCCAGAATGTTGCCTCTCACTACCCCCCCCATCTCTGGTTTACCATTAGGAGCATTAGCATGGGTGTGGAGCAGCAACAGGTCAAGGACTCCCTAACCTTGTTAAGTCTGTCTGTTAGGCTCCTGCTCTTCATCCTGTAGCCTACAGCTGCCATCCCTCAGACGTCTTTGTGTGGTCCGTCTGTTTATTTTACCGGAAAGGATGAGGTTCAAAATGGGTGAGATGTTTGGCCATAAATCAGGTTTCCTCATACAAACGTGACACACAGGAGTGTGAGTGTGCAGAGGCTGAAATGTGTTGTTTCAGCCCTGTGATGACTTTCTGTCATCAGGTGATTTGTAGCGGACTGGAGGGGTAAAACTGTGTCAGTGTTGTTGTAAAATGAAAAAGTCTAAAGAATGATGGTGTGGCTGATGGGTATGTTTAGTTTTCAGTTACAGTTAGGGGTTTGGGGCGTTCTCTGAAGGGATGTTGGGGAGATATTGTGGTGAGTGACTGGGAATTAATTCACATTTCTCTTTTTAAAATGGAGAAAACCACATTGGCTTTATTTTAACACAATCCCCCTGCTCATAGCCTACAGCATATGTTTGAGTTTTAAGGATTAGGGAGGATTTTAAATCCATACGGTAAAAAGCAAATGTGTTTTACTAGTCTGGTGCTAATGATGTCATGGCACCTAAAGCACACTTGTAAAACTTGGCTGCTACATTCTCATAAGGCAAAACATGATGTTTGCTTCAGACACAATAACACAGCCTGTTTTCTTTTTTATCTCAGACTGTCAATAAACTGTGTCCAGCTCTCTGACCAGTCATCACTCGTTACACGCAAACAAACATCCCTGACAGACCAGATGGAATGAAACCTCCGCGTATAATTGCTACTTATGACCAACATTTACAGAAACAGTACAGCGTGGTCTGGGTGACCGCCTTTTATTGTTTTGTTTTTATTGTAGATCTAAAAGCTTCAAGTCTGGTTATTATTAATTTCAAGCAAACTCTGTTTTTTTCAAGTCTTTTTACGCAACAATCATGAACTTTTGCTGCTTTTTTAATATTTATTTACAGTGTATAAAGAGGAGCTGCAAGTAGCTTCCTTGCTCCGTTTGAGATGAAACCGTAGCCTTGACCTGCACCTTTGTGCTGTAATTGATACAGCGGCGTCCCGGGTGTTGGCTGCGGCCGTGTTTCCTGCATGAGGTCCGCACACTTCCTGACAGTGTGACCTCTGAGCCCATCACCACCTCACTGTCCTCTGCCCTCCGCTCGCGCACTCAACAGGAGCCACAGCTAAAGGTGATCATTCACTGATGTAACTGAACCAATCCACACATACATGCTGTACATGAGAGACGCTCACAGCTCCCCTGAGCCTCACATCACCGCTGATACCCTCACAGACTTGTCTTTCATTCCTTCTCTTTGCGTAATGCTAAAAAGCGGGCCAAGATATCAGTCATCAGTCGTGTGTCTCGCTATCATTGCACAAACACGACAAACCTAATCAGCTCTGACTCCATATGTTCTACAGCCTGGGCCTTGACTTCATTCCTCTCTTGAAGATTTTCCCACCAGATTGCTCTGAGTGACGGCTGCGGTCTTGAAACGCTCCACCCCGCACCCCCCATCTCTTGGGACTGTGGATGGAGGAATGTAGCGAGCTCTGGAAGAAGACAAGGCTGCAGCTCAACGCCCTCGCCCCCCCCTCCAACCCTCCCTGTCTGCTCGCCCTCTCCTAGTCACGCACGCTAATCCCAGGCATCCATCGAGGTGAGATGTTCGCTTCAGCCCTCACACCTCCTAACATATAATGTAATGTAAAGCAGCATGCCAAGAGCCATATGGTAACAGCTACTTTCCTTACAATGGCCCTAGAAAACTATGCCTGCTCTGGGTCTCTTAACCCTGCTTCATGGTGTATGTAATGGCTAAACATGCACAAGTTCCACATGAAGGCAAATGTCTTCTCCGCACAACTTTACATTCATGCCTCTTGTGCCTCCTATAATGACTTCAAGCATTAAAACTCTGGAAGAAAACTTCACTGACCAGATTTGTTCTAGTTCCTCTAACAGACAGAAAGTTTTTCATGTTTAGTTTCACTGTTCGAAATTAAAGATTTTGTGCAACTTTGCACGCCCACTTCTGAATGCAGCCAACGCCCCCATTCATCTGCAACTACTGTACAGTACATCATTCACTGTACACCCTCTATTGTGCGTGTTGTATGTGAAACATGAACCAGCTGTTGGATATTTTAATGGGTAGACACTGCCATGACTTTGGCCTCCAGTCTCAGTCTGGCTTCCAGAGAAGTCCTGAGCTACATGTTCACAAGGGACAGACCCCAAACACATGGCCTTACACCCCTGGGCCCCTGGGCTCTCCCTGCTTCTGTTGGGGAAAATCCTGTGCAGGGTAATGGGGCATGGTGAGGTGATAATGGTCCGCACACGCTGATGGACCACCGTGTCAAAATCCTTGTTTCCACTGAGCAGCCCAGGTCAGTTCAGTTTGTTAAACATGAGAGTGGTTATTTTTGAGTTTCCTTTGTCCAAGTTTTGAATGGTACCAATAGAACACCTCCATAACGTCTTGTTTTTTGTTGAGTTACCCAGCGCACTGATCAGGTACTAAAAGGTGGAGCTAGAAACACTGTAGTCTGTTGATTGGTCAAGAGAGAATCGGCATTCTTGCTCAACAGGGAGTCAATGCACAAACCCACCTTTTTTAAATATTCCATTGCTTGCAACAGACACTCCAGTCTGTTCCTTTTTTGTTTGGAAAATTTCAGCGTGAAACCCTGTTCTGTGGACGATCAGCGAGGTGCAGGTGTTCCTTTTCCTCTTTAGTGAGGAGGAAATACAGCGAGGGTAACAACCATGTCGACATTTATGTTCTAAGAGGCATGTCCACCAAAGCATTTCTTCTTGAGGCTAGTGTATTTTTCAAATTCTTTGTGATGGAGGTGCTGCGTACATAGGCTACTCTACAATGGCAGCAGTGTGACAAGACATTGCGCGTCTCTTTTGTGCTAAACACCCCATTTAGCGTTTTTTTTTCTGAGCAACAAGAGTTGAAAAATGTTTAACTTTGGGTAAAACGCTGCACCTGTCACTGTCACATTTTAGCCAGCCGTCCAATCACATTGGAGGAGGGGCGGGACAAAAACCACAGAGACCTACCGTCACATCTTACATGTACAGGTGCTGAACAACAACAAAAATGGAGGAGGAATATGTTAATATACTGTGTATACATATGTTTTCTAGACTGGCAGATCTGTCCTCTCTCCCTACGTGCGTCAGCCTTCCCTTCATCCAGAGCAAGTGGTCTACCTCGTGCCAACATTTTTACCTCTGCGGATATTCCTCATCTTAGCAACTAGACGCAACCATTCCTGAGGAGCGCCTGGTATTTTCAACTGTTAGAAAAATGCTTTGGTGGACACAGGGACTGAGGATACTAAACCAAAGGTGTTTGGTAGAGACACAGTCATTGTCCCATTCATTGAGGTTCTACTTGCAATCTTGCTGCCACATGCAGTAGCTACCACATGACATTATCTTTAGAAATCTAGACAATCCAACTCTAAATGAAGCCATATAATTTATCGCAATCTTTCTATTCACAAATGAAGTTTGCATCGACCAGTGCCAAGAGCCATTTTCTGCTTTTGAAGCTGAATATAACTGTTGTGACTGAGTGTGTGAGAGTCTGTCAAGCCCAGACAGCTTCTATAAACACTCTGAAGACATTATGCCTCCTTCTTTCTCTCACTGTTACATGTCCTGGAGATATTCCTTATGTATCTGTCTACAGGATACTGTTTGTTTAAACTGCTGTATGTCTTGCATAGTGTAGATGAGTGGGGTCTGTGGGAAAGGTCTACATGGACAAGCCACCATATGAGGCTCTAACGCCCCTGCTCCGGGACTTGCATGGTGGATGATCATCAGGTTAACACCCACTAATATAAGCCAATTCCAAAATCATTTTGCTTTCCAAGTAGTATTCAAGTCGGATTTTGAAATGGTCATATAAGAGGAGTTGTGACTGTATGCCCTCTGTACAGTCTAACACATGATGTCCAATTATTTCAGTGTTTCTGAGCGATATAATACTGAAGAAAATTTTCAAAAACATCTAATTGAACTATCATCAAGTGTAATTTTCCTTCCTCTGCTGCCTCTGGACGTGCCTCAAATTTGTAATGTCAGAGTACCTCTTTAGAGTTTCTCTGACATCACTCTGGCATCTATTGGATAGAAATTTGATCCGAGAGCACACACCCCCTCCCAGCCCTCCTGCTCTCACCCCAACATGGATTTTCAAAGTAGAACTGAAGGTGGAGACAAAACAATGAGTGTAATTGCTCTGTAATAGCTTTTCATTTTAAGATAGTCAGTCTGGTCTCTCATAATTATGCCTTTTTTAAGTATGTATTTTCCTAAATGGCAGGGGCAGAGTAATAATTAAGTTGGGTTTAATTTCTTTCAGTTGTGTCTCCAATAAATGTGTGATGATATTTTTCCTCATCTCATTTAGCCCCATAAGTCTTTCCCTATTTTTGTTTTCTCTAGTTAATGAAAGCGTCGTTCATTCCGTGTTTTCATAATTTCATATCTTAAGTCATATCTTAAACAATCTGAATTTGAGAGTTAGGAGCGTGCTGAGGAATGTGACATTGGAGCCTCGTCCCTCAGGGTTAAACACGCACTGCAACTCTACCCTCTTTGAAACAACAGACTGCTGACCCGCTATCTTGACCCCCCCCACTCACACACACTGCGCTCCCCTCCCCTGTCGTTCCTGTCACAGCGATTAATAGCAGAACCCGGCTCATTCTTCTCCGTTGGCAGAAAAGCAACTGGATCTCATGGTTTCAATCAGGCCCGTGGAAGCAGCACTTACTTCACCCGACGCTGCCCAGCTGCAGCGCTCACCCAGCCCAGCCCCGAGGCCACTGCAGCGCCTTATCAAGAGCATGACGCCTGTTTCTGTGGAACCACAATCAGGAAACATGACATCTGCTTTCAATTGAGAGCATTATATCACCCCCCCTATGAACACACACACACACACACACACACACACGCTCACAATCGCCCACTACAGTTTCACTGCCTGGTGCATTACCTTGAATGAGCCTGTCTGGTTTGAGTGTACGCAGGTAGACTGTTAGGAGATCCTGTTGCAGAGTGAGGCAGATCTGAGCGTCAGTAGCTCAGAGGCTCAACATTGATTTTGTCCAGAAAGAATTTGAGGCACACTATATCTTTCAAAAAAATCTACCCGTGTAATTACTTGCACACACATCCAGGGATGGTCGTGAAAAACAACCATAATAGGCCATTAAGATGCAGAACTAGAGTGGATGTGCAAACACACTGTTCTCTGCTTTTGAACATCGGTTCCTTTCATTTTGAGTTGTTACAGTACGTGTTGCCATCTGATCTTCAGGCTTTGACTTCCGTTCCATGTATCAGATTTATAGATCAGGGCGCATACCGTTTGACAAAGCAGCTTGTTTGGCTATACCATGTCAACACATATTGTGTTTGAATAGAGTAAATAGAGCCTAAAAGTACAGAGGCTGGAACAAGTTCAAAGACGGAGCTGTCGAGAGAGCTGAGTGGAAAAGCAGCCTTTCTCCTATTAAGAGCGGATGAAAAACCCTATCCCATGTGAATGAGGATCTTGTGTACCAGCGCGTGTGTGTGTGTGCCCAGATGTCTACTTGCCACCGCTGGCTCACTTGACACTGCGATTTGACTTGGCTCACTCTGTGCTTCTCTCTTCATGAGAGGAAGGAACACTCTGTTGTTGACATTCTTTGGTGCATCCGTTACTTCAATGGGCACTGCGCAAACAATGATTTACATAATTACATGCTCTGAGGTTGGCAGTGAGATCGGGCAGGGTTTAACTGGAGAACCTCCCTAAAACCACTTCACAGTGCAGGCACAGCTTAAGCTATATCATGAAAATTGTTCATAAGTGTAGTTTTCTTATATTTGAACTGCAATCTTCCACGCAAGAGACATTCCAGTCATATCACTGCCAGCAAAGTCAATCGAAGCATCTTTCAGTCCCTCTGCGTTGCTTCATCTGACCATCTCGCTGCTTTCCCAAAAACATCCTCACCAGGGGTTTTCCCCTGGTGTTTCTGATCATCTCCTGTTTAGCCTCTGCTACCACGACCCCCCTCCAGGTTGTCTGGGCAACCGTTACGCTCACTAACATCTGTGAATCCGCTCTGACCTCATCACAGTAAAGTTGTACAGTAAGCCTATCTTTTCCCCTGCTTACATAACTGCCCTGCTCCCATCTCCCTGGTTTGACAAGACAATTCTGCAAGAGGGATTTTTGTCTGAGTCATGAGACAGGTGGTTCATCCTGCAGCTGAAATATTGTTAAACTTCAGTGGTCTTCTTTGTCTTTGCTCTGTTTCCCATCTGTGTTACATCTGATATCTGCTCCATCGCAATTCATCTGTTTTGACAGAAACATTTGGCCCAACTGCGGTTTATCACATGTTTTGAGTTGCTTTGTTTTAGCAACTTGTGATTTTGAGGAAGATAAACGTCACAGCGCACGTCAAGGGAGGATTATTTTTTCTTCTCAAAAGCAGAGTAAAAAGTTTCGCTGCCTCTGGTTCAGAATCTATAGGTTGAAATCATGTCAAGGCAGTTTAATTTTCCAAAGCAGATGCAGCGGCCTCTCGTTGCTGATGATCTCATTCCCATAAGCTTTATCCCATGAACAAGACAGAAGGTTTGAATTAAGCAATTCAGTGTGGGGTTCATTTCCAGCCACAACAGAGAGCTCTGCAGATGATAGTATGGCTATGGTTCATTCTCAGCTCCATTTTTTGTGACATCTCAGTCTTGCTTTGTGTTTGTTTTGATTTAAACTTGGCTCGGCCACTATTGAAGAATGAAGCGAGTCATCTATCTGAAAGGTTTCACAGATACTTTTCTCTCCACATGATCTGTCTCAATTATCTGCTTGCCACTGCAGACAATTAATGGGGTAAAACTGGAGTCATATGCAGTCACACGTCCAGATTGATCTCTATCTTAATGCTTAAGCAACTACTCGAGCAGAGTTTTTACACTTAGAAAAACAGACTTTCATTGTCTTGTTTGCTCTTTGTTTTATATGGGTCCTTATTTTCTCTCATCAGTTTTGAATTATACTTGACTTGAACTAAAGTGGAATTCAAAATTAACTTGCTTTGGGGGAAAAATGATTTGAAAAGTTAATCATATGTGATTGTAATCAAAAACACAACCTGAATCTATGTCGGCCGCACCCTATTGATGGGAAGATCTTTTGAATGCAGACAATAGATGAAGTTTTTCAATTCCAGTTAAACAATTCTTAAAATGTTTCACACTGTGTCTAGAGCTCTGCCATGTGAGCCACATGCCGCCTTTCGTTTAACAGCATCAGTCCTGCCTGATGCCTCAATAAAGCCCCTACTATATCGGCCACACAACCATGCTTGAAACGCACATTAACAACCAAACTCCACACCCTCTTCTCTTGCACGCACGCTTCAACTGGCCTCACATTACGAAGCTAAATATAAATACACACATTTCTCAAAGTCCTTGAAGATCGTGGGAATCGGGTCAGTGAAATAGCAAACATACCACCAGAGGAATGCTCACAAATGTTTAAAACTGCATAGTAAAAGGCAAGAAAGAAATTACTGAGATAATGTAGGAGGTTCTATTTTAGCAGTAAATTCATAAGTTCAACTACAAATCATCATTTTAACCTTTGCTGTGCCTCCAAGTTATTAAAACCCCTCTCTCTAAAATGATCCCTTTGTTTGCCATGGTATTCTCAAAAGTCAAAATGTTTCTCTGTCTGCATCCTGAAAACATCTTTATCAAACCTTCTTTAAAACATAGAAAGTCTCAAAGAGTCGTTTTGAGTGCAGAGATAGTGTGTTAGCATTCCAGAGAATAAAAAGGTTGTAGGGTTAAAACCTGGATTCAACTCAAAGACCATTCAAACAAACACTCCCTCCACCCCAACCCCACCCCTCTTGGTCCTCCCTCCCTCCCTGTGGATGGCCATACGATCTCTGAGAAGTTGACCTTCTTTGCATTGAGCATTTCTTTTTTACTACTCACCAGTTAAGACTGAGGCGACGAGGAGCAAAGCCAACATTTTGCAGGGCCCGTTAGTTCTCTGCGCAGATGATGCTGCCATTCTTGTCCTGAGCGTGCACACGTTCGACGGGCGTGAGTGAAAATGCAGGGAAAGAAAAGGAGGAAAAGGGTGAAGCTGGTTGAGCCAGAGCAGTTAAGGGTTTCCTCTTACCCAGAGCGGGACAGGGTGGATAAAGCACCACTTGTGTTCTGTCAGTTTTTATACAGCCCCCCCTCCTCCCTTACTGAGGCCCAGCCCTACACCCTGTCTTCCACTGGCTACTTTAACCCTTCCTCTGTGCCCCCACCCCTCCAAACGAAGCAAGGCAGACGGAGGGAAGGAGGAGAATGGGGTCTTGTTGGGATGTTGTGTATTTAAAAAAAATCTGTGCAGCATTCTTCAAATGCCAATCACTGTTTACATATACATTATATAGGCACCTTCAATGTTTGAATCCACTACCATTAGGCAGCAGTGTGTGTGATGTGTGTTCTTGCACTGCAGAATAAGTTTTAGTGGTCAATGCTCATTATTTCGTCCTCTGCTTGCTTGAGCTGTGAACCCTGTCTGGACGGCAGCAGTAATCCACTCCACAATGAAAGGTGATAGCTGACAATAGGGTGACACTCTGGTCCTTAATAGGCTTATGGAGATAGACCGTGGAGCAGAATATCATGCTCGAAACAAAAAGTGCGATCCACTGTTATGCAAATGGTATTAATCCATTTCAGTGGCCCTGAGCCCCCACCACTCAGCAAGGCCATCAATCAACAACAGCCGTCCCAGTGGTGAAGACACCACAGGATCCGTTTAAACCTTTCACACTTCCACAGAGTCCTGAAAGCACCCAGCCCCCCGCCCCTGCAATTTGGGCATCTTTGCTTTACTTTTGTTAGCTCTGTTGCTAGCTGTTCTCATGCTCTCTGTAAATCACACATCTGGAACCACTGGCGAAGGTATGCTAAGTGACTTGTCGAAAAAAAAAAACAAGCCCCACCCTCCAAGACAAAGAAAAAAGTCGCAACAACACCGAGTTGAGAGAAGTAAACCGGGCCACCACAGCTACATCTTACATACTTGAGAAATGCTCATGTAACTTGATACCAGTCCCAGTGCCCAGGGTCCCCCCTGTCCCTGTTTTGGCCCCATCCTTCCCCCACCATCACCCCATTTCCTCCCTGTTACCCCCCTCCTTCCTTCTTGCCAGACCCCTATCAAACATTCAGCTCAAACAGCAGGGCGTTGAGGTGGGCAATTGGCCCCTCACTGTGACTCAAGATGAGCTTTGCTGAAAACCCGAAGAGAATAATCAGTGCTGTGCCCATTACAGCAGCCACAGCTGGACAGCAGCAGTCATGTCACCCCAGTAAAACATTCATTAGACTGTTAGCTTGTTAAGTATTTCTGCTACTGGAGTCCTCATGAATCACTGCTTCCTGTCAGATGGCTGTTAGGCAGAATAGAGCGGCAATTTTTTTTCCTTTGTATATTCTTCCATGCACCTCTCTCTTTGCAAGGAGCTTAGTACCTTGATTTTTACCTGCATTTTGTGATTTAAAGGAATACTTCACACCCCAAAATTACAATTTGCATATGAATTACTCACCTTGAGAAACACTGAATTTGCGAGGGAAAACTTTTTTTCTAGTATGCTGCCAGTGAATGAAGGATCCAAAAGCAGAGAAAATCCTGGATACACTGAAGTAAAAGGGGTCTGCATTTAACAACAGCAAAATTATATCAAAACATCTGTTTACAAACTCTCACTTAGCTCATGCAGTGTAATCCAAGCCTCATTTATCCAGTCATATTCTCAGCACTTTCCAAACACATGCCTTATTGCCAAAATGTTACTAATTAACACTAAACTGAGAGTGAAACTTATGTATGGTCTCTTCCACACCAAACTCCATTAACAAAAACAGTAATTTTACCTGGTTGAACACAGGAGCTGCTGGTCTTCTGCTGTTGCCTTCAGTTAGTTAGTTTGTCTTATTGTGTAACTTTGGTGTTTTAAGGGTTAGTTTGGGTATACCAAGCCACACAATAACACAAACAAACTAACTGGTCAAGGCAGCGGTAGACCAGCAGCTCCTGTGTTTAGTGAGGTAAAAATTACTGTTTTTGTCTATGGAGTTTGGCTTTGCTGAGACCATAGATAAGTTTCACTATCAGTTCAGTTTTAGGGTGCTTTCACACCTGTCCTGTTTGGTGCGGTTCAATCAAACTCAAGTTTGTTTGCCCCTTAAGTGTGGTTGGTTTGGGCAGGTGTGAACACAGTAATCGGAATAAGGTGCGCAACAAAACAACTTGACTGAGACCTTGTTGAAGAGGTGGTGTTGGTCCAGTTACAAACAAACTCTGGTGCGGTTCGTTTGTGGTGAGAACGTGTTCCGACCTGGATCTGAACCAACTGCAGTCACATGACACATTGTTTGGGTTAAACATGAGCATGTTACAGTCTTGGAGGATTATTAATGTGCGCCTCCTCCTGTACTGCCTTAATATGAACAATGACAGCAATATAGTCCACGATGAGCAGCGCTAAAATCAACCTGCGTAGTTGTCCCTCCATTGTGACATTAGAAAGTGTCACATTTATCTTGCAAGTGTACTCTTCTTCAACGTTTTGTTTACTTCCTGGATTTTTCCTGCATGAAAATTCTGACCAATCAAGAGCAGCTTTCTCACGCAAGGCATTTGATCTGGTCTGCTTGTAAATGCTGCCGTGAAAACACGAACCAACTCTCGGCAATCATACAACTTTGTAACAAAATGAGTCCCTGAGTCAGACCAAAGCAAGACAACTCTAGGTCTGAAAGCACCCTAAAATAGTAAAGTTCAGTGAACGTGCATGTGTTTGGGAAGTACATGACTGGATAATTGAGACTTGGATTACACCACACGAGTGTTGTGAGTTTGTAAATAAATGTTTAGAAATAGTTTTGCTGTTGGTAAACATGGACCCCTATGACTTCAATTCAGTCAAGAATTTCTCAGTTTTTGGATTTTTCTTTCACCAGAGGCAAGTTAGAAAATCATTTTTCTTCTCAAATTCAACGTAACACGGGATGAGTAATTGATATACAAATGGTCATTTTTAGAGGTGAAGTATTCCTTTAAATATAAGGAGCGTTTTCATTCTTGCCTTTCTTGTCATTGCAAAATTAAAGATATTAATATCTCTGTGTGAAAGAACAGTCAGAGGTCTGCTGCCATCAGATACCCAACAGAAGACAATAGAGGTGAGGAAATCTGTCTTCCGTTGTGACAGCGTTCGGTTTAAAGTGTCACAGAGTAGCTCGTCATGGTCACAGAGCAGGAAACAAACACAGACAGCAAGTGCGCTCCTCCTACGACCTAACAAAAAGCAAATCCTGGTAAACATTTCTACCGCTGGCGTCCTGTGATTTAAAGCCTATAGGCCTGGCTTCATATGGCTTTATTTGTTTATAGTATATTGTCTGTTCTGCACATCTGTTGCAGCTTACGGAGTTTAAAAACACAGCCTCCATTTTCCTTTTAACTGCCGCACTGTTTCTTCAGTAACAGTACGTTGCAATCATCGTATATCTGCTGGTGTTGTAGATTATTCCTGACAGCAGTGTGTATTTTGGTTTAGCTTACAAGTGTGTCCTAGGCAGATTTGAGGGTTTGTGCTTTCTGGTTCCATGCATTGTGTATATACACCTCAGAGGAGCATGTGTGTGTAATCTTTTGTGAAATGTATGATGGAGCGTCTCAGGAGAATATAGGCAACCGGATTCAATATCAAAAGAGAAGCCTTGTGCTTTTGTGCTTGTACTTTCTCACGAGGAGTCCCCTTTAGATTTACCCTATACTTTAAAGACCACAAAAATGCTGAGCTGTTGCCAAACATTTTGTGAACATGTATTTTTTTTTTACTTGCATGCATGCTTTCTTTTTATTTTCTCTTCTTGTCTTTTTTTGTTACAGTCAAAGCATGTGAATTTACACATGCACATCTGTTTCTGATCTCAAACAGAAAACATAGCTTATTGTCATTAGTTTTGGAGGCAAACTGCTGAAAGAGACACCTTAATGTTACAACCTGTTTTCTGAAAGCATGAGCTGTTTGAGTTGTAGTTGGTAACTTTTATCAAAAACACCTTTTTATGCCACTGTGCAGGCGACTGCGATGGCTGGAGGCATTATGTTTCCAGGTTGTCTGTCTAATTCTCGTGATCACGATATGTTAAGAACGCCTTGTGTCTTCAAATTCGGCAAAAACATCCACTTGAACTCAACAATGAACTCAAGGGAATTTCTTCAAATTTGGCACAATTGTCCACTTGGACTCAATGCTGAACTGAAGCAATGTTGGTGGTCCAAAGCCAAGGTCACTGTGACCTTGCGTCCGTCTCATTCTTATGAAAGCAATATCTCAAGAATGCCTTGAGGGAATTTCGTCAAATTTGGCACAAACATCCACTTGGACTCAACAATTAATTGATTTTGGTGGTCCAAGGCCAAGGTCACTGTGACCATGCATCCATCTCATTCTAATGAAAGCAATATCTCAAGAATGCCTTGGGGGAATTTCGTCAAATTTGGCACAAACATCCACTTATATTTAGGAATAAACTAACTGGAATTTGGTGGTTGAAGGTCATGGTCAGTGTGACCTTACAAAACAAGTTTTTGGTCATAACTCAACAATTGATTCGCTAAGTATGACAAAATTTGGCACAAATGTCAAATAGGATAAAACAATGACATTTTCTATTCAAAAAGTCAGAGGTCAACTTCACTGTGACATCATCATGGTCTACAAAACTAGTTTTCTTGCCATTACACAACATCATATCTCAGGAACAGAAGGGGAGACATTTGGTTAGATTGCTGAATTGGTGACACTAATCTTGGGTTTCCATCTTGAACCTGTGCTGATTGTATAGATCTTCTGTGCAATCAGAGAAAAGATGTGTGTAAAGCATCCGTGTTTTCACAGACATGGGTATAAAGTGTCACTGCAACTTGACTGGTTCAGGGAGGCATTCAACAGAGAGGCAGTAAGTACATCCTGACAATAGTATATGAGACAGATTATATGAAAAAAAATCATGTTCTTCTGCCTCCTCACAGTGTTTCTATTGGCATTTGCAAGAGGCTACCATTTCAGTCACTGCTTGTGAATTGCAGTTAAACTGTCAAACTAGGCAGCACTGATCAAATATGAATCAAGATTATGTTACTTCATCACCTATGTCTTGCCCTAAATGTTTTCAGAATCTGTATTTTACTGTACTGTTTAGCTGTAAAATGAGAAAGTTTGTGACCCAGCTCGCAAGTTGAAAACAGTAGTTTAAGGCGGATTTATACTTGTGCGTCAGCTCTACACAGAGCCTATGCACGTGGCCTACGCTGTGGTGAACATTTTACTTGTGCAGTAGTGGGTCTGTGTCACTCTGCAATTACACCTCCACCTCCAAACACACCCAAAAACACACAATAAACATGGTTTAATAGCGACAATTTAAAGCCCAAGTACACAGATCAGCTTCACTATAACTTGCAGCATTCACAGACAAACACTGGTCTTTATCTGGACACATTTTCCCCACAAATACAACATGCTAATGTTTTTAGCACAAGCCTATGGCATTTTACATTGTATAAATTAGCCTAGGGACAAGCAGAGAATTCCTCTGCTCATATGAAGCCAGGATAAATCACACACATGTTATTTATGTGGAGGCTTTATTTTCTTTACTATTTATTGTTTCTTATCTGTGAAATAAAAGTAAATAAAAGCTTTCTTTCCACTGAGGGAAATATTTTCAGCTTACAAAAACAGCCTAGAGGTCTGCGTCGCTGCGACATGTAGTTTCATTTCAGGGGTAGTATAATGCGCTTTAAGAGGTATTCATACTTCTGTGTTGAAGTGACAGTGGATTCTTGCAAATGCCATCAGGAGCACTAGGAGGAGACAGAGGAATAGGATTTCTTCTCCACATATTATCTGTCTCGTGCTTCTTTCAGAGCGTACTGACAGTTTCAGAAAACTTCTCCAGGGCATCAGTTAACTTCTATGTTATGTACTGGTAAATTAGTTTGGTTTCTTAAAAACACAAATTTTTAAAACTGTAATGTTTCACTTCTTTGATGTGTTTTAGGCAGAAGGTCACTGGTGTTTTATCCAAGAAGTCTTATTTTGTGGTAATGGAAGTTTAAACTGCTAATTGGACACCCCTAGGATCACTGAGGCTTGCCTGACAAATCAGTGTGCTACTTTAAATGGCAGATCCCCCTTACTAACTAGAGAGCTAATTAACAGAATATGTCATGGATTATATCCTCAGAAGACATCTGTTCTTAGTTTCTAGAATTTACAAGATTTTAAAGCTTAAAAATTTAAAGCCTTACTGATAAGTTCAGTATCTCATGAGAGACGTTTGTTTATGGCTTTGTTTAAAACCTAAATCTTCCAAATGTTTTGCAGTACCAGCAACGTTGGTATTTATTCTGTCTGAGAGCAAGAGTTCACCAGCAATGGATTATTTGTGCGCCCAAGGCAGAGCGTTGAACAGGAAGTTGTAAAACAGAGACTCTCCTAATGTGACGATCTTTTGTGAGAAGAGAATTTCTCTGCCACACGTTCATAATTACCAGTGTAACTTCAGAGATTCATGGTTTTGTTTTGACTCAAGGAAAAAGCAATTGGCATGCCCTGCTAAATTAATGGTGAGGACATTTTTTGAAGTCCTTATTGAAAGGGTGTTCTTAATTCAACTTTGGTTAATATGTTTGTGCACATGCAGACACACAATTGCAGGAAAACACATACACACTTTTTATGGTGCTTTGAAAATGGGTGCCATAAATCCCACAAAGCTTACCGATTGGCTACATAGGAGGGGAGCCTGTCTTGAAGTGATTTCATGAGAGAGGAGCTGAGAGGGAGGGAAAGTGAGGGGAGGTTTGGGAGGAGGGGGAGTAGTGGGAGGGGATTTCATTTCAAACTGCAGCAAATGTTGACCGTTACCTCTCTGGGCTGAGTGACGCAGGTCTCTGCCCTCGAGCGAGCGGGAAGAAGACAAAAGAAATTCGGAGGAAAGGAAGTGCTGTGTTGATGAAGTCACTTCTTCCCAAAACAAAGTGTGCATCAAGGGCGTCTCCTGTGTGGGTTCTCCCCACAGTCTCAGGGTACAGTCTGGGTTCTGGGTATGTCTGTGTCATGACCTGCAGGACCACCACGAGGCTCTGCAGATGTTCCATACTCACCACATTCACACACACACACCCTCAGGCGGCTGTACTGAAACAGACACTCTCTGTTGCTACCACATGCTTACCCTTTGCCCTCTTCCTGCATCACATTTTCACAGCCTCTCACATGATCTTTCTCTCTTCGTCCCTGTTTGTGCTGGAAACAGTGAATGAATGAAGAAAGCTCATTCTGTCTCAGTCGGCCTGTTTCCAAGTCCAGCTTGTGATAATAACTTTGGCCAGAAGATGGCACCACTAGACTGGTGTGCTGTCCAGATCAGCCCACTGGACATTGGCGTCATCAGTGCATCAGTAAACCCATCAGTTATCGCTTCACACTGTAGATTTCTGTGGAACTGAGAGCACTCCCACCTGCATATATTAAAAGAATCCAGCTGTTGCTGTTAGTCAGTGAGTAATGAAGGCAGTTATGACCAAAGTCTGCAAGTGACTGTGTCGTTTCTAGTGGACAAAAGAGAAATTACCACAGCAAATTGGGGAAATAAAATGCCGTCATGGATTACCTCATCCCATAAATCCTAATACAAGTTGTTGCTGATAGAGGCTGAGCTGTGGTCATTTGAGATTTATTTCTATACAGTCATCAGGGGATTTTTTGTGTGTCCTGGTTTGGACAGCTGTCTTTTGTCCTTGGCAAGAACAAACATATCAGTGCCTGTTTGATTGTGTGCACTCTGATAATGCACTGTGCATTTAATTAAAGCAGCAGGAGACTGATGCTCGCAGACCTCAATAGCCTGGAGGCTGCGTTCCAGGGATCCTTCAGGGAATTTGAGGCTTGTAGTGGGAGTGTACATTATGGAGGGGAAAAACAAAAGTGTGACACATTTGTATCTGTATCCACTGATAGTGGCTGCTTGTTTTCTTCCTAGCTGAAAGGAACCACAACCCGAGAATAGCAGCTGTATAATGCGAATAAAAAGATGTATGAGTGTTCAGTTATCTGACAATCCTGCACAATAATACACTCTACAGCCTCAAACATTTTCACTGATCGTTATATACTGTATGTATCAGGCCCTCCAGGATTTTGCCGGCTTTTATGGGGGATTGTTATGGCCGAAAATGCCTGATTTCACAGCAGTTTATCTGAAGAATTGTGATGCATTTTGCAATGTTTATAGGCAGAAAATTGCTAAAATAGTTGCATTTTTTTAAATTAAAATTCAATAACAATCAAAAGCAACTTGTTCCAGTGAGAGTAAAACCGCACTGCTCTGAGTTTGTGATTTATACAACACTGACCACAGACCATGCATATTTAATCTGACTCACCTTGATTCTTTCAGCACGTGCATTAGATCTGGATGCAACCGCCTCTGTCATGGTGATATATCTTGTCTGTTGTCAGCACATTTCAGCCATTCTGAGTGTTTTTGCGGTACAGAAGTGTTTCTCAATCAGTGTCATTTGTGTTTCACCACAATGATGCACACATTGCAAAACAGTTTACCCCTGCTTTCATGCAGAACATCAAGTCTTTAGCAGTATTTTTGCCTGTAAATGTGAGATATTCGTGTTGTACGGCTCGGTGATGTTGTGAGGGGCGCTGCTATGATTGGCGAAATTGAATGGAAACTACGATAATTGGTCAAATTTGCGAGAAAGTTGCAGTACTTGGAAAAAGTTTTAACCTTAAGTGCTATATCCTAGGCAACTGGACTTGCTTGAGTTTCTTGAAGATGTTTCCTCTCTCATCCAAGAGGCTTATTCAGTTCTAAAGCCTCTTGGATGAAAGGCGAAACGATATGATATAGCACTTAAAGGAGAAGGCTGGTATTTTGCACTTTGAGCCCCATTCCTGGTTGTTTATGATGAAATAGAGTGGTTCAGACCAAAATCTTGATGATTGCTCCTTCTCTGAGAATTTGAGAGAATTTGGCTTTCCCCTGTCTGGCTTAACAATGCTGTCTATGGCCATGTGTAAATCTGTCCTAAAACCACCTTAAACGTTGGTTTTCAAAGCCATGAAACTCACCGAGTGGTCAGTGGTGTTTGTTGATGTTCCCACATAAAAATCGTAGCAAACTGTGGTTTCTGTGATGATTTATTTGACATTTTGTCTATGCATTGATTTCCTATAGGAAGCCTCATTGTCTGTTGGTAGTAATCCGCCACTGGAAACGGAAAGGGGGTTGTTTACGACAAGGTTGTAGTCATTGTTGTCTTTAAGCTCAGCGAAAATGCCGGCTCGACAGTCGCTGACTCCCGCAGTCGCTGGCCTCACAAAACTTACTTCCATTATTACTCGCTTGTAAACAACCTTTGCAGTACGATGCCTTTGAACACAACGCCAGCCTTCTTCTACTGCTTCTTTCTGTGTCCCATTACATTGCAATGGTTTCCTGCCGGTTGGCGACACTCATGTAAAGGAGCATTATCGCCATCAAGTGGGCTGGAGTGTATAACGCTTCAGGGTCAAATGAACGATCAAGCGGAAGTTTACACACGGGTGTGAGGCAGCTGAAAAAATAGTTCCACAATCCAGATGAATAGTGAAAACACGGATGGAAACCACAGTTTGCTACGATTTTTATGTGGGAACATCAACGAACACCACTGACCACTCGGTGAGCTTCATGGCTTTGAAAACCAACGTTTAAGGTGGTTTTAGGACAGATTTACACATGGCCATAGACAGCATTGTTAAGCCAGGCAGGGGAAAGACAAATTCTCTCAAATTCTCAGAGAAGGAGCAATCGTCAAGATTTTGGTCTTAACCACTCTATTTCATCATAAACAACCAGGAATGGGGCTCAAAGTGCAAAATACTGGACTTCTCCTTTAAAATTACCATGACCTAGATGACTGAGAATCTTCACCAACATTGGCCAAAATTGCAAGTTTGCACAGAATTCACATTGGTTTAATTGGGTAATATTTAATGTAGGGTTATTTTACTGTCTTTAAGGGCTGCAACGAATCATTATTTTTTACTGTCTATGAATCTGATGATTATTTTTTCAATCACAGTTACAGTCAGATTGCTTGTTTTATTTATTTTATTTAACCAACGGTCTTAAACCCATAGACATGCAATTTACAAACAGATATACACAAAGGGAGGCATGAAATCCCAACATTTAAGAGGATGAAACCAGTGAATATTTGGCATTTTTGCTTAAAATGATAACTAAAATGATTAATCGGTGATGTCTTTGATTAATTGTTTGTCCATAAATTAACATATTCAACTTACAATCATATGTTGTAGCTGGTGGTGAATTTTGGAAATGTTAGACCCTTAATTTTCTATCAACAGTTTGATTGACTACCTGTTGCAGCAAGAGTGTATTATACCAGTTGTCCTGTTATTGTGTCCACAAGAGGCCGACATTTTTGGGAATCCTGTGGAATTCCTGTGGGTTTAATGTGGGATGGGAGTCTGTTTCACAATTCATCACATGACTGGGACGGGGCAGGAAAAAAGTCAACGGGAGCTGGTGTGATGGGAATCATAATAACAATAGGTCCGTTTTTTTTTTAAATTTAAGTATGCGGGTTTAAATGAACAGAATCAGAATCAGAAATACTTTATTGATCCCCGAGGGGAAATTGTGGTTCATTACAGTCGCTCCGATGTAAAGAACAAAGAATTATAAGGAGTAAAAATAGAAGTATGTGAATATATAGCAGTACAATAAAAATATAAAATGAAATAGAATAGAAATGACAATGTAGAGTAAATAAAAATAAAAAATATAATGTGCATTATGCTGCAGTGTTTAACACCAGCACTGAAGATATAAAAATATTAAAAATAAAATAAAATAAAAATAAAAATAAATAAATAAATAGAAATAAAAAACATGCGCAACATGCTATTTTCTTTATTATTTTTTATGGGAACGAGTTGTGAAAAGAGTCATTCTTCCAGGTTTGGGCTTTTTGGAGAGGACAGATGTTTTGTTGTGGGAGTGGGATGGGTCAGGAGTCAGGATTGAAAACCCACTCCTGTGTCACCCTCTAGTGTCCACCCCTGCTTCTGTGTACATAGATGTTTTATGACCTCGGCCAAGGAGGTCATGTTTTGGTTTGGGTTTTTGGTTTGTTTGTCTGATTGTCAGCAGGATTACGGAAAAACAGTTTTATAAGGGTGTAGCATGGGCCAAGGAAGAACCCATTAAATTTTGGAGAGGATCCAAATCAGAGGACGGATACACAAATTATTTTTCACTTTGGCTAACATTGCGAGATGGGGCTTTTGGCGTAAACAGAGGTGTGTGCTCTCTGAGTGACCTTCTTGTTTAGTGCATGTAATGATATGATAACACCGGCTAGTGCCATTCACCACTCTGGGCTAAAGGACGTTGAAGCACAGCCTTGTCCATTGACTATTAACAAAACTCTGCTGGGTTGTTCAAGGTGCATAGAAAGTCCAAGGCCTTTTTTCCATTCAGCATTCATTCCACAGTTAGAGCCACAGCGTGAATTATTCTCCAAGATCTGCAGTCTGTGCGGAACGTCCATTTTCCCCTGAATCAAATATTCTGGGCAGCAGGAGAAGCCGAGGATCTGTTCTACCAGTGATTTCACAGAAACTGAGTGTTGCACTGTTATTTCACTGTACGTCACAATATGGTGTCATCAATCACAGGCCAAAACATGATTGAGATATTATGACAACTGTCAGGGGTTGATAGAAGAATAATGGCTTTCTAATGGCTGTAGTCGCTCCATAAACCTGTTTGCTTCCATCCAGCCACACAGTCTATCAAGAAGATATCCTGCGGCTCTCTCAGCTGTCAGTAGAGGAGGTTTGAGTCCTAATGATCCTCCTCCTCGTGTGTGTGTGTGTGTGTGTGTGTGTGTGAGGAGTAAGTGAGTGGGAATCGCTGGCTGCTGAGTGTACGCTCTCTGACAAGCACAGAGAAGAGAGGAAAGACGAGGGGTTAGAGCCTGGCAGGTGTACAGAGGACCCTTCGATATGCTGATGACACCCCCACCTGGATCTGACAGGTATAGGTTGGGAGGCCGGGATGTTCATGCAGCCATCCTCCTCCCTCCTCCCTCCTCTGTCTCTGCTTGCCCAGAGCCCCGAGGGTTAAACATGAATAATAAATTCTGGCTCCTTATGGCAAGTGCTCAGGAGCCCCTATATGCTGCTCACATGCCATACCCAATACCGTCACAGTATGACGGCAGTGCAAACTATTCTTCATTCCGAGAGGCTGTTCATCACATGGTGTTGTGTTTTGTTTTTTTTCTTATGAAATTCAAAGAGAAGCTAATTTTCTCCAGGATATTTCTTTGTTGTTTTGCAAGCTCAACTCCTCTTTGATATGAAAAGTGCTTCTCTCGTCAGACAAGGTGTGTTTAAATGGTGCCTGTTTGCTGCATTTGTAAACATCAGATTTCCTTTGTATAGGTCGCAATAAAAACCCTGTCTCCCAGAGAAAATTCCGTTTTTACAATAATGTATATTACTGAATTGCTTTTGTAATTACGTTGTGGCGACAACATCGTCACTGACTGTTCGGAGACAACATTACTTTGAGGTAATGAAACACTACGTTCATGTGGATTCACAGGGACGTGGTCAGCGGGAGGTGGACACACAAAGTGCAGGACAGCGACATCAGAACTTCAGGTTCATGTCTGTCCTAAGTTTAGGCAACAAAAGCACTTGGTAAAGGTCAGGAAAAGATCGATAAATATTAATGCAAAAGGTCATAATAAAAAAATAATGCTGTAGCCACTTAGAGTGGATAGTGCAGGGCAAGACTGCCTGTTTTGGCGGAAAACAAATGAAATGCGTTGTCACTGAACTTTCTGCTAATACGTTTAGTATCAGCATTTTTGTGACTTGGCAGGTACCTTAATAGCAATACTTCCTTGTTATGTCAGTAGTAGGGGATGAGCGAGCACACTGCTGTCTCTATCTGTATCTGTTCAGCCAACTTAATCTCTGTATTTGCAGTGGGCGGAGTTTAAACTGGAAGTGGGAGCTGACCAGAAGTTGTTATTTTAAGCCTGAAATTGATATCGGTTGATCAGAAGTTGCTGTACTTATTATTTATAAGAAAAAATATCAACAGAGCAATGTCAGGATTGAGCTTCAGATCATTTTTGATCAAAAGAGTGAGAGATTGAACAAAGCAAACCAACTGAGGATTTGCCTCATCACGAGTACAGATATTAGCACATTTTACTCGGCTGATGCTTGTACTCGTAAAACGTACATTATATGTGCCAGATACTTTTTTCATCCGAGTATTCAGCTCAACCCTAGTTCAGTCTGGAATACTCTCGTCATAGATTTAACCATTTATTGCAACAAATGGAAATACACTTATACTTGGCGCTGCACTCTTAAGATGCTCCTAGGATCAGACACGCAGCATGCTAAACCAATACCAGGAGCGCAATGCAGAAACCCCCCCAGGGTGAACAAGAGTGCGCCCAAAGCAAGATATAAAATACCCTTTTAACCCTTTTAACCCTCAAGACATGTTAGGACTCTGAATTAGAGAGGTGGAGGCTGGGGTGGAGGAGGCAATGCTTTGCCAGCAGCAGCAGCAGTGTGTGGCAGCATTAGTGTAGCAGGGATCAGTGAGTAGGAGTCCATATTTGTTGTGAGAATGGGCTCTGATTGGTGTGTGACTGATAGGAAGCAATGATCCAATCAGCTGGCTGTCAGCTGGTTACAGCTGGGGCGGATTACTTCTGTGTCCTGCATGAACGAATGCAAAGCTTCATTTCATAGAAAACATAGTTCGTTTAGGATTTAGTTTCCAACAAAATCTTATTGGCTGTTTCAAATTGAGGAGACAAGGTTATGCAATAAATAGTTGATATCATATCATATCAAGATTAAAAACTACATTTCCCACGACCCCTGATACATTCTGATATACAGTGAAGAGAACATTGATCACATTCTTTACCGTGCCACTGTCTATAGATTTTTCCTTTTTATTTTTTGTTTTTCCTGTTGTTGAAGAAGATAAATAAGCTTGAAGTGGTTGTTCCATTGGTGCTTCTTTTGCTGACTCCTGACTATAAAAAGCTTCAGCTGTTTGTTTTGGAAATACAACGCCCTCTTGTGCAGCACTAAAACAATCCAACAGATGAAAAATGTAAACCCAAACTGGCAACACATTGCTACAATTCTGCCAAATGTAAATTGTGTTTAATATTCTCAAAAAAGATCTTCTTATTTACAGCAATTATACTTATATACTTTAGTGTACTTAATTCAGTTTAAAATATTACATTCTAGCAACTTTTCAAGGAGGCATTCTGACAGTTATTTTACTCCGAAAACATATAAAAACAATAAAAAATAATGCCAGAAGTCTCTCATTTACACCTGTAACTAACATAAGGATCAACAATAATGTTAAACCCCAGAAGAATTTTCAGAATTTTGAGAGTATCTATCTTCAGTATCGTGACGTATTTCTGAGTGAAACAGGATAGGCAGGTGGCATATGACAATGGGAGGACTCTGATTTGATTGTTTAAAAGTGGGTGTGTCCTAACAGTGAGGTCCTCACAGTGAAACACCAACAACATAGTAGCATCCTTCAGGAAGCGAGAGACAAAACACATCCTAGGCTATGCTCCCTATAAGGTTAGTTGCTGAAACACTCCACTTTCCCTTTTCTGCCAATCAGTGACTTCATTCACCACTGGGCTCTGCAGTTGGTGATTAAACATGCTGAATTGGGCTAAAAAAAAAGCAGACAAGGGGCAACAGTGCAGGACACACTGCACTGACTGCTGCAACAGATGCTCACTGATGGCCCAACATTGACCGACAGCCGAGCGATGGCTTAGTGTGTCAGCGCCTTGTGCATGATCCTGAGCTGTCACAGAAACCACTCTTCTCAAAGTGAATCAAATTTTTCCAGCGGGCCAGTAACTGTATAATTTTGGGTAAACAAAGACACACCAATGTAGCGTGCTGTTGCTTGCTGCAGCAAACAGTTTCATACTGATTGATGGGTTGATGTCACATTATTGGTTGAAACTGGTTGGTTCTAGCTTACGTGAGCACAGGTCGTACTTCGTTTTATAGGAAGAAAACATGATTAGATTGTGACATAAGAATACAAAGACATGGGCAGGCATGTGATCCAAAAGGATTAAATAGGCATTTTTCATTTCATCTCGATTTAAAAAGCTTATGATAATAACATTTTTCATAATACAGACTACTAATGTTGTAGCATCAGGATTGTTGTAAGTGTATGTGGCTACTATTTAGTTAAATAATTAAGTCACACAAAGCAGGAACACAGCTTGTGCGTGGACCGCTAATGTCATTTGTGAATGTGTCCAACAATTATGTAAATTTCTAAGTACAAAGCTGAATGATAGATGCACCCCTGGGACTCTGGGTGATCTCTGACATCACCGTCTCGCCTTTAGAGCTCTTTCATGAAAACCCAATAATAGTTTGACTGCTGAATTATTCTAGTGCTCCACTAACACAATAAGAATCGATTATCCAGTTATGTGTGGCTGAGTCCAGGTTGGCTTGGAAATGATGTAATCTTTAACAGCAGCAGGCGTTTTATCTGGAAAACACAAACGCAGGAGCTCAGCGTTCACGAACTGTGGCTCATAGAAGGATTCTTCACAATCAGCTGCCTTGTTTTATATATTGTGGCATTATCAGTCAAAGCTGTACAGTCTGAAATATAAATTAACTTTCTATATAAATGAAGCATTTTTAGAAGTATGTTTTTTTTTCATTGAGCAGTGCTTTTTTTTAGGATTTAAACATCTATAAATAATGAGAAATTATGACCAGCATGATTTTCAAAATGTAGCATCAGCACAAAAGAAGGCAGGCGAAAATCATTTTCATCAGCTGCGCATTTAATGTATAACAACAGTACAAAGTGAATCTTTTGCTTGCAAAATAGGAGTGTTTCTTTATATACAGTATTTATACAATAATATATAGTTTAAAAAACGTTACAGTTCAAACGTCTGACAGTTTATTGCACAACACATTTATAAATTATCGTCATCAAACCACACATGAAACAGATGAGTTCTCTGTCATATTTCAACACTTAACAGGAAATGTATTTATTATTTATATTATCTTATCTTGCTCTTCTAGATTAGCATGAATAAAGGTCCTGTGGGGAGTACATTAACCCCACTGATACTGACATGGCAAAAAGAGCAGCGCTCCAGAATGACACTGATAGACAGTCGCGGCGGAGCGATGAAACAGCCTCAAGCACAGAAAGAAGTTCATCTTTCAGCATAGCAATGGGTGAGATGCAAACAAAACTAAAACCCTGAATCAACGCGATGCCTCAGACTGAATTTTTCATTATGATAATCGTTTGAAAGTTTAGATATGGCACTCTATAAATACAGCAGCAAGGAGACAACAAGCAGTCAGGATAAATGTACACATGGACGCAAAATTAAAATGTGTGGATTATATGCTGGAAGATGAGAACAGTCAGGATGTAAAGCAAAGATAGCGCTTAGTAGCAACAGACAGACGCTTAAATACAGAAGCAAAAATGAGAGATAAATGTATGAATTTTAACAGCCGCTATATACTTAATATTGGAATGGAACATATATATTCAATTTAGTCAGAGGTACCTTAAGTTTCTTTTTTTTATCCTGCTTTGGTTGCTAAGGTCTTTTGTGCATCTGTCCCAGGATTCCTTAAGTATAAGACCAAGACAAGGAGAAATATATAAATACTGAAGTGAACTTTTTAAGGAAACCTTAAGGAGAAAACTTAAGGGTGCTGTGTGCAACAGATTTTATTTTGAGGAAACCTTAACAAGGACTCAAAGGAAAATCTTAACTTAAGGTGTTTTGTGCAAACGGGCCCCTGACTTGGACCAATCAAAGAGCCATCTGAATTTAATTTTTCTATAATTCTAAAACTTGAATTTTTGGATCTGAAAAAAAAAAATTGGCTTTTGAAACTAAAAATTTTATATTTTAATTTCACAGCATTACATTCAGAACAAATAAATTCAGACAGGCTGAATGGTTTTAAAAGTAAAATGTTTCAATGCTGTGAATTCAGTGGTCTTTAAATGTCTACATTAATTATTCAGTGGCTGTTAAAATACAAATACTTATGTCTCTTATTTGCTTCCATATTTAATGAATTAACTTTACAAGGACCAACTGCTGGTCCCAAACACATGTATCATTAATCATATATCCACTCTGTGGACAAAATATTAGGAACACTGACTTTCTTCTTGAGCTGCAGACTCTCTCGCAGCACCCACAGCTCAAATGTCTCCAGAGTGAGAAATCCTTCCCGCTCGTTTCCTGCGTTTAATTTCCAGGTTATGTTGAAAGTGGATTTATTGGGAAAATCAATGAGGCATCAGAGCCTTCATCTAACTTAATCCAACCAGATCACTTCACAGGAGCAGCAGGTGTTCTTAATATCTCGTACACTCGGTGCATTTCAAGTATCACGCTGAATGTAAACAATGACTGATGAGACGGGGGGCAGGGTGGGGGAAGCGGCGCCGTTGGCCAGGGGTTTGGCTAATCTGATCCTCGATCAGACTTATAGCATCATTAATCATGCTTTCTGTTACAGTTCAATTTGGTCTCCACTTATCTTTGAATGGCTGAATTGGTGGTCTATAGATCATCACTGTACAAAATTCCCTATCTCAAATGGGATCTTTTCCGTACAATGACATGTATGATAAATAGCTTCTACAGGAGCATTTAACATGAATGAAACATGAGACTAATTATATTTGGCACAAAAAGCCAGGGATTGTTTCTGGAAATATCTCCACATATATTTCAAACTTGAAGCTGATGCCTTTGCAGTGTTTTATTATTAAAGAGCTGGACCCGCACCTTGCCGGCTCCAAATTCTGTGTCTGCTGTTCAATCCCTGGCAGGGTTGTAATTCAGAAAATCTTCATTAAAAAAAAATACTTCAAGATAGGAAGCTTCAAGTGGGGGAATGAAAAGTAATGATGCCAGAGTCTTTAGTGTTCTCTTTTTTTAAGCCTTTAAAAGGCAATAGGAAAAAGGCTTAACACCACAAAGTTACACGTCTCCGCTCCGAATGGCGATGTCACTCCAAGCCCGTGATATGTAGTGCGAATAAGCGTCCTTCGTCTTTGACATATAAAAAGTACTTTGAGTCTTGTCTCACCACATGTGCCGTCCCATTAAATTGTCTCCTGTCTTTGTTGAGCAACTCCAGTGACTTTTCAAGTTGAGTCATTCTTAATAAGTGCTGCTCTCTTCAGAGCTCCAGCCATGCCACACACACACACACCCACCCACACACACACACACTCACACACACATTTAGTATAAGCACCCACTACAAAGACAAACCATTACCCAGCGGAAAAGAATTGGCTGCAAATTCAGCAACCGTGATGGCCCAAATCCTCTCTGTGTCTCTCTCGCTATAGGAGCGTTTTAGAAGTTGGGTGTTTGCCTGTTGGAGTTTCTTCAGAAAAAACGATGACATTGGATTCAAAAGTCGTTGCTTTGGGACGATCTGTGTGCTGCGGTGTGTGTATGTACATTTGGATGTGTGTATTTATGCATTTGTATGAATCTCTTTGTGTATGTATTATCAGTTTGTTTATACAGTAGGTCCATTAAGTCTGCAGCGTCTCTGTGGACGTCTGTGTGTGTGTGTGTGTGTAGAATGTGTGATTGTACATGTGCATACATTATGTGTGTGTTCACGTGCACATCTGAGTGCCGCGCATGTTGCAGATGGGTTTGTAAGTCCTCTGATGTAGCATGTTTCAGTGTGTGTGGTGCATGTTTGTATATGTATGTAGGTGCTGGGTGTATGTGTGTGTGTGTGTGTGTGTCTCAGCTCTCCATAGACATGGCTGAGATGATCTGCTCCACTTTATACGCCAACTTCTGCTTCTGGGCCTGTTCATCCTGCTCCAGCGCCTCGATGATCTAAAACAGACAAACACACACATGGGCACAAACTGTGAGACCGAGGGCTTGTCGCTGGTCAGCTGTAGGAATCATACACATAAGCACATACATGTTACGAATCAAAAACACCAACAGTGTTTGTTGTAGTGTAGTTATTCTTCTTTGATTATTTATCATATTGTATTTGTTAACTGCACTTGACTAAAGTAACGTTTCTGAATTCACTGAATATCACTGATTTGATAAGAATTCATTTTTTTATGTATAAACATGAGCAAAAACATCTGTTATGTAACTCAGTTATAATAAAACTTATCAAGCAAAACATTTTACAGATTCCAGCCTCTCAGATTCAACAATTTGCTTCCCTTTTTAAGGTTTATATCTTTGTAAATGAAATATCTACATGTCTCGATGCAACCTTGGGCTCTGGAAAATTGTTATTTTCACTTTTTTTGGTACATTTCGTAGACCAAAATCATAAATTGATTAATTGAAAATCAATCAACACATTAGTCACCAATGAAAATCAGCCTTAGAAGGATATACTATGCAGGATTGTCAGTTACTGTTTCTAAACATGCTCACCAGTCAAAGTGAAGGTAAAAGTTAACCCCAGATTCACTCTTGTTTGTCATTTTGGCGTACTATATTTTCATTTTTTTGGCCCTTTGTCTTTTGGATGCCTGCTGTTTACAGTCTGGCACCTGGTCGCTACCTTTTTATACCTTTTTATAAAGCCCAAACCTCACTCGAGCGTTGGAGGGGTACACATCCATAAACGTCCCAAACACAGGTAATATAAAGAAAATAAAGAAATGCAGACGGAGAGCAGAAAGTCTGCAGAAAAATACCCACTAACGTCCATCGGGTCACAAGTGATGATTCAGAGGGATTACTCATGTATGAATCTATCTATTCTCAGTCATTCAGGTCGTGCTAATACTAAGTTCTATATCATAGGTAACTGGGTACAACTCAAGCAGGTCCAGTTGCCTACGATACAGCACTGAGAAAAATCCTGCATTGCATATCTTTAAAAAGCAATTCAACAGTCCCTGTAAATCTTGTTTGAGCTGACATCCAGACATTTAACTTCTCACCTTGCTGCAGTGATGGGCAGGTGTACTTTGAGACCCACTGTGGGGTGTGGTTACAGGTGCATCAAAGCACACGTCTGATTACACCCAACATCAGAGTCAAAGCAGACCTGAATATTGCAACCAGAGAGGGCAGCAAGACACTGCTTGTTGAGCTAGTGTTAGCGAAACTTGATTTAATTAAGAGTTTGGGCCACTTGGGGGTTGCAGTGGTAGCTGTACGAAAGCCATAAACACAATGTTGACACATGATAACCTTATAAAAAGGTTATGGCGGACTCATCAGCAAACAGCTGTCTATCTACACACCCAGCAGATGCAGAGCAACATTGGCCATCGTTAAACGTTGTGATACTTCTGCTCGAATCGATGCTGTACCTATGGGCCTATGCCATAGCCCAACGTGCACCTCCCCAGAAATGCAACCACACATCATGGTGACGCAGACCTCTTGTCTATTATTGTAAGCTGAAATCATTTCCCTCAGTGGAAACAATGCTTTTACTTACTTTAATTTCACAGATAAGAAACAATACATTGTGAAGACAATAAAGCTTTCACAAAAATAGCATTTTAAGTCTTGTGTGTGTGATTAGCCTTAGGGAATTTATACATGGGGATTAATCCAAGGTAAATCTCTGCTCGTTGCTAGGCTACTTTAGAAAATGTAAAATGCCATAGGCGTATGCTAATAATGTTAGCATTTTATATTTGTTTGGAAAACATGTTTAGTATAAGACAGTGAACTCTGAGTTGTAGTGGAACCAAATTTTATAATGTTACCTTTGTTCAATGCTGCTGTTGTCCCTGGTTTTATATGAAGAGCAAAAGTCCGCTAGCTACTAGGCTATTTTAAACAATGTAAAATGCCATAGGCTTGTGCTAAAAATGTTAGTATGTTGTATTTGTGGGGAAAATGTGTCCAGCAAAAGACAAATGCTTTGTCTGTGGATCCTGTGAGTTATAGTGAAGCTGCTTTTTTGTATTTGGGTCGCTATTAAGCCATGTTTAATGTGTGTTTAATGTGTGTTTAATGTGTGTTTTGAATGAACTAAACTTGACAGCACTTCACAGAAACCCCATCGCCACCGAGTGTTTTGGAGATGTAACTGCAGAGTGACACAGACACACACACACACAGGTATAAATGCTCATAACGGCACAGGCAATGTTTGTAGGCTACGGCATAGGCTTTGCATATATATAAAGACAAATATAAATCCTTCTTTAGAACATTACTACAGCAGCAAACCACCATATGTAAAGATATAGTGGAGTAATCAGTGTGTGTTGCAACCTGAGCTTCTCTGTTCTTCATTGTAGTAGATGGTCCCGCTGTGCGTGCATGTTAGTGCACGTGAGCACCTGTGTGTGTATCCCACTGGCTAGCTAATTGCTGCCACTCTGCACTGCGCTCATACAGCGGTTATAGTTGTTAGCTGTGACGACGTCATTGCAAAAGTGTAATGCCGACCCCCCCAGGTTACCATCTTTAGCTCATTGTCACTAGGACTGTTCACGCTGTTAGCACTGTTAGCTGCTAGCTGCCAGCTCAGCCACTTCGATATTAAGAACAGCTCCTTTAAGAGTTCCACATTTAAGTCCAATATTCGCTCTCCTTTTAACTCCGTCAGCTCCTGAGAGAATTATCTGGTTCTTTAGTGGCTAAATACTTCACTATGATCACCAGCTATTCCCTAACATTGTCTGTCTGCTGTTTGGTGCTTGACATGTAGTACAGAGGGTTTATCATCAGAGCTGCAGTTGGCTGATAAGTCTTTGTGGATTCACCACTATGAGCGAAACCTTTTACAGAACACACAGTCATTTTATCCTTTGTTAATATAAAAATGGCTGCTTTGATATAAAAAAAGCTAACTTCAGTCGGATAACTGGGCCAGCAGGACCTCTACAGCACATTTCTATGTCGCAGTGTGTCGACTGGGCCTCACCTCTTGGCTGTACTTGCTGACGTAAGCGTAGATCTCATGGAGGGCGCTGAGCATGTTGAACTCACTGGAGTGAAGGCGGGCCTGTTCAGCCAGATAGGCATTCATATCCTGATCACTGATGGCAGGCAGGCGGTTGATGTCAGCGTAGTACCTGAGAGGAGACACACACACACACACACACACACACACTGTCAGAGTCAAGGGCACGGTCATGCATACCAGAGTTTTTCTCCCCACCTGCAGTCAGACTGTTGTTGTGAAAAGTCAAAGAATGTCCAGTGTTAAAGCCGTCAGTAAATCAGAGGTGTTCGGTCAGGAAAAAACTGAAACGTGTCACTCATAGGTTCAGTTGTTTAGACACAGCAACTTCAAACTGCAGCAGCACACAAACACTCAGCTTTATATTGCTATACTTGTGAAAACCTTCACTTGATTACACATTCATTTTATCACTCCCAGCCCTATCAGAGCTGCATTAATTGTGCCACAATTAGCATTCATAACTCCATGCAATCCTATTTATACATGAGGATTCTGCCATAATTGCAATAGCAGGAGGATCCATTGCACCAAACCAAGTCTCAACCAGAATAAGACTCCATTGCACCATAAGAAAAAATGTGTGATAGGAAAAGTAATGTCGTAAAAGATTAAACTTGAGATGAATAAAATTGAGGGTGCTTTCACACTTTCCCTGTTTGGTTCGGTTCAGTCGAACTCAAGTCCTCCTCCTGTACTGCCTTAATATGCACATTCAGCACATCCAATGCATCAAAACATTGTTTTCTAGTTGGAGCCGCGCCTCGTTTTCAAACTGTATGCTTTGACTCAAATGAACAATGACAGCAATATAGTCCACGATGAGCAGCGCTAAAATCAACCTGCGTAGTTGTCCCTCCATTGTGACATTAGAAAGTGTCACATTTATCTTGCAAGTGTACTCTTCTTCAACGTTTTGTTTACTTCCTGGATTTTTCCCACATGGAAATTCTGACCAATCAAGAGCAGCTTTCTCATGTTGGCATTTGATCTGGTCTGCTTGCAAATGCTGCCGTAAGAACACAATCCAACTCCAGGCAATCATGCAACTTTGTAACAAACATTTGTCCCTGACTCAGACCGAAGCAAGTGATCTCTAGGTCTGAAAGCACCCTAAGAAAACCTCTGATGATGGTAAATAAGAGTAAATACATTCATCTCTCAGTTCTGACAAAGCCTGTTGTGGCTGGTCTTAAAAAAAGTACAGAAACAGCAACCAGTGTTCCCATGTAGTTTCTGAACTGTAAAGTAACACCACAAATACTGTAGGTACTACCACAAAACACAATATGAGGAGGCTATGAAGGCAGTATTACACTATCCACAGGGCATCATAACACCTGTCAACCTCTCACGGTGACGAGGTGATGACAGAGACAATTCTGAGATAGAAGACCATTATATCCACAATCATTTTGACCAACGCTGTGAAGATATGATGACAACCGAAGAGTCCTCAGTCGGGAATTTCATTCATCTTTCTATCCTTGTGAATGACATTGTGTTTGTCTGCGTACACATACACACCTTTCTACCCAGCTTTTGTAGTGCGGTATGTCCTTGGCATAGAGTAGTTTGGTGGAGGGTGAGTCTTTGCCCAGGCGGTGTTCGGAAGTTGAGCACGAGTCCATAAAGGTTTGGGCCACCACAGACAGACAGGCGTCTGTGATGCTGCTTTTATGGATGTCAAACACAAACTGGGGGTTCTTGATCACATTTACCCAGAAACGCAGGGGCAGGCTGCGAAAAACGAGCAAGAGAAATGGAAATATTTACACATTTTAGACTTGCGTGCAAAATAACACAACAACTTAAAGTGTACAAAATATTCCTTTTTCTTCAGACCAATGAAAACAAGATTTAGGAAGACTATAAGATGTCTTTTTGAGCTTTAGATACTGAAGTAGCAGGTTGTGCAAGAGAAGACGATTTTCAAAGAGCAGCATAAAACTGAACAGAACAGGAGAGAATAAGATGTATTATATAAGGATGCACCCTGGCATTAAGGGTGTCATAATTCAGAAATGTTCACTGGAGCCTGAGCTTTGACTGTAAGTAAGTAATGAGTAAAAACTCTGTAAGAAGCATTGCAGGCAGGCTTGTTAAAGGAAGTGAGATGTCTCTGCAGTCACAGTAAAGTAACGAGTCAGGCGCCCTCTCTGTCTCACCAGTTGCTCTTCCAGGTGTGACGAACGTCCATGTCATGGATGCCGTGCCTGTCGGCCTGCTCGTCCAGGAAGTCAAACATGTATTTGATTGCTAGAGGCAGGGCGGTGCCCCGACACACAGTGCTGAACAGGGTCTCAAACAGGTCGTCCACAAACTTCTGCAGTGTGCCCTACAGAAAACCGTGAATAGAGTTAAGACTAGGTTAAAAGTAAACACTTAATCCAACTAAATATAAAGGAGACTTTGTCTGTCCTTCAATTTTCTCGACAACCATTCATCCAAACAGCTCCACACTTGACAGGTGTATTGCTGAGGACCCAAGAAAGTGCAGTGTCGAGTGTGAGCTCTTAAGATCCATGGGACATGTTTATTAGTAGCGTGTTATGTACAAACTGTGTGTTTATTTTAAAAATTCCCATGGTACGTCTGTGTCACCATTTTCATCCAAGCACACCTCCTTTCTAAACATTTAAACAGTGCTCTTGGCTTAGCATCAGGCAAACAACGACAAGCAGCCAAGGAAAGACAATGAGGATATTTACTGATATCACCTCATATTGATTACAGGCCCTTGAATTTAATTTATCAGGGCCCGAGCATCGACCGCAGACAGTCGCAAAGGCCCTCTTGAAACTGAAGGTATTACTGTTAATTTTCTCTGAAAAGAATCACATTTTAAGGGGGTTTAAGGTGCTTGAATACTCGTGAAATTTTGCGCACACTTCAGAACAAGTGGAAATGTACATCTGATATGGGTCTGGTTTACCAATGTCACAAAATGGCTCAGTAGCACCCCTTACTGAATTTCTACAAAGCAGCCCCCGAAACTGGTTTCACTTACATGTACGAAACTTGGTAGACACATGTAACATCCCAAGACGCACAAAAAAGTCTCTTGGAGCCATACTCTAAACCCAACAGGAAGTCAGCCATTTTGAATTTTATGTGGAATTATTGTGCTTTTTTTTTTTTTTGCCATTTCCAGGGTCATACTTTAACAAACTCCTCCTACACATTTGATCTGATTGACTTCAAATTTTGTTTGTACCATCTCAAGACCTTCAACATCAAAAGTTGCTCAAAGCTTGAGATTTCATCAAACCCTTTGACCGTGGCGAGGTGTCAAATCTCAATGTTTTGCCACCAAACAGGAAGTGGTTTGTAACTCCAGCATACATGGTCCAATCTGCCCCAAACTTCACATGTTCTTCACATGGCTCCAGGCCCGAAGCCAACTACCCAACTACATGCACATTAGGTGTCATGGTGATTGCGCCACCTACTGGCAACAGGAAGTAAGACTTGTAAAACAATTATCTTTTGATTTACGTGAAATTTGCGTGGTGGGGTCTACAATTGATTCACAGCAATGTGACGTATAATCAGTGTGTTCTGTGAAAAAGGTGTGCAGAGTCTGACTTAACAGAAAAGACGACCACGTCAGACAGCGTCCTGCCAGCACCCCCTGGTTGCGCAGATGTGTGGGGGCCCTTTAATATTTAAAATGAAATCATATTATGACAGATTGTTTGATATCAGCAAATATTGTATTGTTGTCCAAAGAATATTTATTGTATCGTCTCATAATGAAACTTGTGATTTACACACCATTACAAACAGCTGTCATGCAACATTAAGAACTCTTCAGATCCTGGAAACAGCCGGGCTTTCACTTTATTGAAGCCACAAAAAGTTTGTATGAGCGTTTGCACCCAAATGACATGTAGACTCTAGCATTGCTAGGGGATGCAACTATGTCATGGCGGGTGTATTGCTCAGGACCCAGGGAAGCTCAGTGTCAAGTGTGAAGTTGTTTGGCTGAGCGCTTCTCCAGAAAGCTGCAATACCACAGGCCAAGCAATCTGTTGGTTCCCAACAGGCACGTTGTGAGCAGGCGCTGCGCTGGTAAATAAATGAATCTTAGACCAACACATTGTCACTACAGTATCTCTGATATATTGCACCTTTGTTGCTAGTAGCCTCGTCAGGTAGATCTCAGACACCATCTTGCTGCCGCGCTCGCCCTCTTTTTGGTCCCCGTGGTCATGGTTCTTGACTAAGTGCCAAACTTTGACGCCGCTCTCCAGGTCAGGGGTCAGCATGGGCACACGGGAGTGGGGGCTGTCCGGGCTGGTGGGTGTGGAACGGAAGGGAACGTCCACACCTAGACAGACAAAAATCAGATATATAGAAAATATATATTCCAAAAGATGCAGTTTGTGAGTCTCATGTGATAACTAGTTTATCAGACAACAGAGGGGAAGTCACATCTGTTTCTCAGATCTGAATTTAAGGCAGACTGTCCTCTTTGTAATCTACCAGAGAGCGGGTTGAATGTATGTGTTAAGACTGTATAATTATTTGCTGCCATTTTTTCATTGGTTGTCACAGTAATGATACAGACGTGCAGTCATTCACTAAAGACATGTTTTCTCTGGTCCTCACTTTCTGTCACTTAGTGTTTTCTGCTCTTCTTGTCATCATGCTCGATGTGTCATGTTTAGGAAAAAAAAACACTTGAAAACTAATATAACAGATCAGTGTGAGCTGTCGTTTCACAGATGTGATTTAAATCACCTTTTAGATCAGCACTTTATTTAAAGTGAGAAGACTGCATGAATATTTTTCAAACTGCATCTCGTTGTTTAATGTGCTGTTTAACAGTATCTGCTTAATGTGCTCTACAACAGACTGATGAGTGACAGCAACAGATGGTACAACACTGCTGTGACTTGGATGAATATTAAGTGTTTGTATTTCTTAAACAGCACTGACCGTATCTGCTGATACTGCGTGGGAAGCTGGCTGAGGAAGGAATATTGAAAGAGGACATCTGTTTGGGCACCAAGGCCACCACGCAGCGCTCAGACACCTGGAAGACAAAGGTAAAGCCTGTTTGTTAGTTTTATGAATTGGAGGCTTGCAGCTGTAGGTCAAAAATAATAATGGCTGGAATTCAGAAAGTTGTATGTGAGTACAAACCAAGGACCAAGGATTTGAATAGTCTCCCATGGGCAGCTGAGTCACAAGACATACAATAAACGTGTCAAGGACTGGCCTTCAGTTCAAGTAAAATGTTCTGTAAAAATCAGCAGTTGTAAATGTCTTTCATCATCATCAGCTAGATAGAGATACAGATAGCAGAGCAATGATCACAACAGCTTATACTAGGGCCAAAATAATATATGCAACAAGTATCTACTTTACAGTGTATCGATGCACTTGCTCGAACTTAAAGAGTACACTAAACTAAATGTCAACTTTCAAACTTTACTTAAACTGGAATCAACTAATGCTGGCCTTACATCAAACAACCTTTCAAGTGATTCCACCATCACGAAAAAATTCGGAATAACATCACGAGAGTTTTGCTCCAGTTGTCCCCATGATCCTGATCAATTGGTGTGAGGTGGTCATTAAGTTCAGTCCGAGCTGTCTCAAGTCTTTTTCTCGTTCTGACTTTCCAATGAAATCAAAAATGCAATATCATTGTAAGTTTTTAGCCTTGGCTCATGCACGTTAACGTTGTCAACGACCAATAGGACCAAACAGGAAGCAGCAAAGCAGCTAGACATTAAACATGGAGGGGACTCTGGGGAGGCGCAAGAACGTGAACAAGTCTTAGTTCTCTTGTACTGAGGGAAAGAAGGAGAAACTGGTGGAGTTCTGGAGTTAATTTGGTGTGTATCTGATGCACCAAATGGCACCTAAGTAGCATCTAACTGTTTGACATTGTTTGCCCCTCATTCCCACAGTCTCCTCCCACTAAAATAGCCCAGCTAACCAACGGAGGCTGGTAGAGAGTCGAGGCAACAAAATCCAAAATGCAAAGTTTGTGTGCAGATACAGGTTATCTTTATAGATTATATTGATGCTGAATTGACAAGAATACTGTTGACATATAATGCCTTCTATCTCTTGTTTCTAGAGTTTTGTTTCTGTGTGCAAGGAATTGTTTTATGTCATATTTCTTAAGTGAGTTTGGCTTCATATTTTCCACCAGGAGTAGGATGGGAAATGTTTTTATTTTTATATCTAGTTGTGGTCTTGCAAATAGTGACCCTACAAGATCCTCAGCCTTTGTAAAATCTTGTAGTCAGTGACCTTAAACTCCGGTGTGTGTGGGTGTCAGATTTTAGTCTTTTAAAGTCTTTTCAAAGTTGTCCTGTGTGGTAGGCAGAGGAAGCTTTCATTGATGAGAAAAGAAGAAATCTTCCTCACAGCAGTACAATTCTCGTGGGTGAAAGTCAAATACAGTGAAGGTGAAGGAATTAAAACTGGGTTTACAACACACTGAAAGTCAGCTCAAAATGATTTTAATTTATTTATATTTGGTGTGTGAGAACCCCTTGTTTTTCATTTTAAAAGAAGAAGGTGCAGTTGTCTTGATTTTGTCTGACTTTGTTTGTTTTGACTTTTGTCAGACTTTGAAAACCTCTGCTCTGATGGATGAAGCATTTTTGCGACCTGAAACCACTCTAATGCATTCACAAGTAGTTAAAAGGCTGAATATGTGTGTGTTTGTTTGATTAGAGTGTACTGGCTGCTGGGTGTTTTGAAGTTAGAATGGCTAAGCAGAGGCTTATTGTAAGGGTTGGTCGTACATTTCGTCCTTGAAGTAGTTTTAGGTAAATTTTCTATACTGTAGCTGTGCTTGGCAGACGTGGCGAGGTCGTCTGCAGCGTGAACAAAATTCATGCTGCTGTTCTGCATGAGCTACAAATGTGGCTAATACAAATCCAGCTTAGCAACAGAACAAACATTTCCACACCTGGCTGAGAGATTTAGAATGAAAGAGCAAAAATTGTTTATCTCCTTGACAGATGAGAGGGAGTATGTGTGTCCTTTGTCAAAACACACGTTTAGTGCAGAAAATGCAGATTTCTTTTGTCTTCATTTCCTCCCTTTGTTTAAACCACACTGTGCTGCAGGAAATACTGGCTGGATGTGAGTGGTACAGTTTGGCCCCAAAGCTGGTAGTCAAGACAAACGTTTGACTGACAAAGGAACAGGATGACTCATCTGAGGTTGGTGACCTGTGTAGTCGTATTTATAAGCTGAAAAAAAAGGATGTTGTAAAAGACACAGGCACACAAGTGCATGTTCGGTTGACTAAGCGTGCTTGTGACCGGCGGGGTTGAGAAAATGTTGGCAGGGGTGAGGTGAGTGATATGAATATGAATGAGTAATGCTCTGTCCTTCATCAACAATATCTGCTGCACGCCCTTGAGCAACTGGATAATCGCTGTTTTTAAAAATGCTGGAAAAGATTCAGGGTTTTTTCAAGCTAACACGTCAAACATTTGGTAGTGCAGCTTCTTAAGCTTCTCTGCGTTATATAACATTATAATAATATTTATAGCTTTAGATTTTGGACCATTGTTTGGACAAAACAAGCAATGTGGCACTCAAAAACTTTGATGGGCATTTATCACTATTTTCTAACATTTTATCGAAAAGAAAAACAATTCATCTGTTATCAAGAAGAAACACAGAAGATTTTATGACAAAGTGAGCAAAGTGTTAGTTCAGGCAGGACATGATGTCAAGCTCAGCTCACATCCCAGCTACATCAGCTGATCCAGTCCAATCACCTGATGGAGCAGCTGATTGATGGAAGGGAGTCAGCTGATAGATCACATGATTCCTTTCTATGCAATCAACTGGCGAATCTCATAAAGGGTGCTCTATTCAAACTGCTTTAACCTCCCTACTGTTGCTGCTTCCTCTGCAAGCTGCTTTGCAACCTACCTCCACCCCAGCTCCTCCTTTTCATGCTGTGTCTGACTTATCAGTGTCATTTCTGTTGTCATTGATGCTGCTCTGTTCTGTCTCCCTGCCTCAGGCTTTCCATGTATGCGCATGGAAGGGCATGGAGGTTTGTTCTCTATGCCTTAAGGCTTTCCTCTTTGCACATGGAAGGGCAGAGAGGTGTGGTCTCTCTGCCTTAAGGCTTTCCATGTAAGCACATGGAAGGGCAGAGAGGTGTGCTCTTTCCGCCTTAGGCTTTCCAAGTAGGTGCGTGGAAGAGGCTTTCTGTGTAGGCCCGAGGAAAGGCAGAGAGGCCCCAGAACAGAGCCATACCATCAAATGTAATACTGAAAATGGAAAGAAACTTTTCTTTGACTAAAGTGTTCCTGACTGAAATAGGGGAATTGTTAGTTGCAGCTAGACTTGAGGGGGTGTCACGGTATTTCCATATACCAGGGTATTTAGAAATCCGAACAATATGACTTTTATTACTGTCAAAAAAATACTGATGCTGCACTTTCTGTTGAACTCATATGGAGAGGCTGTATTGAGCATGTATTGTATGTAGTACACAGCAAGTGCCACTAGAGGTCAGTCTCTGCTTTTGAAACAGGCAGCTGAGCTGGCAAACATGGCGACTGTGAGCGGTGGGGATAATGTTACAGGACTGTAACCAACTAACTAGCAACAGCAGAGAGACATAAGGGAAAACAGCATATTTTAATATCAAACTCTGTGAATTTAGGGTTTATTTTGTCCAAACCAGAGCTGGTGATCGCTGGAATGCCTAAAAGGACTAACTAAGAGGGTTTTGGTGAGTTTTTTTGTGTTTTTGTTGATTTGTGGAGCTAACAAGGCTCTGACTCTCAACATCGCCTTCATGTTGAGTTTTAGATGCTTCCATCAGGGCGGAGGTTTGGCTTCCCTCAATGTAACACTAAGATTTACAGACTGTCCTTTGTCCTGTCTACTATCGCACATCTAAACCAGCAGTGACCACGAACTGTCCATGATTTACTCCTTAAAGTGTGTGATACTGGATTCTGTGTGTTTGTATTGTATTGTCTGTTTTGTTGTAGTCATGATGACTATCTGTATTTCAAATTGTCCCTCGGGGACATTAAAGTTTTACCTTACCTTACCTTACTCTACCTTGTATAACATCAGTCTTAGACGGTGAAAGAGAGAAACTTACATTCAGAAGGCATACGGTTGTATTTCTCTGTTTAATGAGGAAAAGAAGTGTGAGACTATTACCTTTCTAGACATTCTGTGCTTAGTTTTTTGTTTTTTTGATTATACTGAGGGAGTTTACAGAATGTAGCAAACTTGCTGGTTGTTCGGCAGGTGGAGGTTAGATAGGGCCACACACAAATACCATCATATACCATTTACCCTGATGAAATTTCAGAAGGTATGAAAAAACAGATACCGCCCAAGCCCAGTCACAGCCCGAGTATTAATGTTATTAATTAACAGACCTGGTAGTGCATCAGTGTGTTGAGCCTCTTCCAGTCACTCTCTATCTTGGTGGTGATATCCTCATCCTGCAGGACCACGCGAGCTGTTCTGCCCTGCCGCCACTCTGAGGGAAAATACCATCAACAGTGAATGTGTGACATATGGCATTTTGGGGAATGTTTGTATCCCCAAGTGCCTGACAGTTACATATTGTCTAATACCCATCGTTTGTCTGGCGCTGTCCCTTTGCGCTGCAGGTGAGGTCATGTTACCCTTGTGCACTGTGATAGTTTGTTCCTTGAAACTCTGTAAGCTGTCAAGCGTAGCAGCCAAAATGTCTCCGAGACAACCAGGGCGACTACAGGTATCAGACACTTATTTAAATGCTTTTTAAGACTGTTATCAGATTTTTGTTTTACCAGATATAATACTGATTTTTAGACAAATCATCTGTTTGTTAGTGAAGCATTGTAGGTGAGTATAAAGTATGTTTTTAGTGTGGGAATGTATGTAGAGTGAGTTAAGTTAATCTACATATTGCCAACAGGTCAGTGCAAGCATACAGTAAAATGACAGTATTCGGTTCAGTGGTACATAGTATCAGCAATGTGGACTGTCACGCAGAGTAGCTTGCCTAATTTTGATGAAAACATTTCAACATTTTGTAACATTTCAATCTATAAAAATGATGTGCAATAAAGTGTAAGGACACAGGAAGAAAGTATTGAACACACTAAATGAAATTTATTTAATATTTGGAGAAGCATTTGCTTGCAATTCAAGCTTCCTGTATAAAGAAACTAATCACAGTGTTCAGATGGGATTTTGGACCATTCTTTCTAACAGACAGTCTTTAAATCCTGAAGAAACTGTGGGGCCCTTTTTGTGAATTTTAAGAAGGAAATTCTACTTTCAAAACTTAACCAATTAAGGTCCTCAGTTTCCAAACGCTTACTGAGTGTTGCTAAGAGAAACGGTTTGGTCTGGAATGTGTTGCTGGCTTCAAATTTATTTCAAATGCATATTTATAAAAGACAAAGTTTATCAGTTTGAATTTTAAATATCCTGTCTTTGTACTGTATTCAATTGAGTATATGTTAAAAAGGATTTGCAAATCATTGTATTTTGTTTTTATTTACATTTTACACAGCATCCCAACTTCTCTGGAATCAGGGTTACAACACTGAATTTAAGACATAGTTAGACTTTTTAAGGACCTGCAGACACCCCGTTCAACTTCCTGCACATTTCCTCTTGACAATTAAAATGATTGTGATTCTGCAAACAAAACACAAACGACAGAGTGTCTTCACAGGGATTTAAGATGCCCAAAGCAACAAGGAGAAACTGATCCTCTCCAAATCCCCAACCTGTAAAAGCCCCTTAAGGTGTAAAACTACAAACCGAAAACATTATCAGCCACTACCTACAAGGTATCTTATTTACTCCCTTTGAAGGTGCGTGTCAGCTGGATTTGTGCCAAGTCATTCAGTTTTGGATGACATGTTGTGGGCGTAAGCCGGAGTGTAGGTGAGCTGTCAGTAAGGTTTAACGTCAGCGTTGGTGAGTGTTGTTCTGGTTAGGGCGGTAAACAGTTTTGGGGAGGAGGTTGTCTTCCAGAAACTGATTTTGAGCCCTTTGTTGATGTCATATGTCTTTAGTGAAACATCTGTGATAACTCCCCTGACATGCCCACTCGAAGCTGTATTCTTCCCTCCTGTCATTACTCGCACATATCATGTGCCATGGCAAATTTTCTGTCTGTGTTTTATCTCTGAATATATACGACAATTAGCATTATGAAATGAGTCTTTCACAGCGGGATTACACTCAAAGAAGCCTCACCGAGATCCATGTCTGCAGCCCGTGGTCGCTGTGAGTAGGGCATGTTCTTGTACACTGCATCCAGGATCTTCTCCTTTACCTGGGTAATGGTGTCACAGTTGAGCACCTTGACAGGGATTTCTGGACTGTTCTCATTGTCTGGGTTCACACAGCTCAGCGTCTGGGGATCGAGGATAGAAAGAGGATAGGAGGGGGTAGAGGGGGGAAGTAAGAGAAAGAGGCAGAAAGAGAGGTGTTGCTTGCTAGGAAAGTCCTTTCATTACGTACTCCTCACCAAACTGTCCTGGTGGAGAGGATCTTGGCCAGAAATGTAATTTCACACCTCCAGGATGTGGCTGTGCAGCTCCAGCAGGGGCATTAAACAAGTAATGAGACACAGCCTCTCAGACTCACCGCCATGGATATCAGAGAGGTGTCATCCTGTCGCTGGCTGGCTCTGCTTTGGAGCTAAAGCCGGTGGGGGAACTTATTTTGACGGGCTGGTGGAGGAATCCAGCCGGCTTGATTTTAATGGAAAGCTAAAAGAAAGAGGCTTGTTGTGTATACAGGTGGCGCTACCACATGACTCCCTACTAATTACTACACACCAGTCAGAACTTTGTAGACTCAGTTCGGCATGGGATGATATGAAAATTTCATGTCATGATTGTCCCGGCCAAATAATTGTGATTCTCAGCATTATTGCACCGAAATCATCAAAATGGGCTTAAAACTCCTAATATGGCTCTCAAATATACTGGAATCATTTTACCTTATATTTTGTTAAGAAACATCACAGATAGGACATACACCTTTTTTAATGAACGTCCTTTTTTAGTGAAAAGCAATCAAAAAATCTCAAGGCTTTTCATCTATTTGAAATGGTATTATACTGTATATATGCCAGTGCTTGATTAGGATCTTTTGTGTGTGTGTGTGTTTTTTTTTAAGTTGGTGTGAATGCTGGCTGTTTTTGCAGAGTCTCTTTTATTGTTGGTTGCCCAGCAGTCTCTTTAGATGCTGCTGGACACATTATTCCCAAATGCCTGTTAACGAAAATTCACTATTACCAACACACTTTTTTTTATTGCGATCCCGCAATGAAATTGTATATCATCCAATCCTTGGACATATTCCTGAATATATTTACAAGTTAAAACGTATGTATCTTCATTCTGTTTCATGACTTTTTCACTAATTTGGGAATCTAGACTTGTCAACATTTAGCACAAAAGTTTGTTAAATAAGGGCCAAGATGGAGCTGTTAGATTACAGTTACATTACAGTATTGGTGGTAGGGGATAAGATGCCTGACTACCACAGAAACTCCAGTTCAGAAGCTGCTGTAGCTCAGGTCGTAGAGCGGGCCATTAATGGTTAGGTCAGTGGTTTGATCTCTGGCTCCTCGTGTCCACATGCTGAGGTGTTCTTGAGCAAGACCCTGGACCCTCAAGTTGCTGTTATATAAATATAAATGCCCTTGGACCAAAGCATCTGCCAAATGAATGTAAAGTACTATACTGGGAAGCCAGTGAGGGATCAAATCCTTGTTTTTTAACTAGAGATTGTTTCAGATTGGTGCGGATATTTGTACGAAAGGAGACTGGATCTTAAGGCGATAGCATGAACTTCTTTGCATATTACGCCCTCTTAGTTAAGCAAGTAGAGGAAATATAGCCGTCTACTTCCTCTACAAAAAAACAGTGGGAGTTAGCTGTGAGGACGAGGGCTGGGTATTGTCATTTGAGTGGAGTGGCAGGTAGTGTCGCCATACTTTTAAATGCCTGGCAGCATCTCGGCACGCTGAACTGCCAACTCTGTCAAGTACACCCCGCTCAACTTCACCACACCACACCACAAATTTAATAGGTTGTAGCCATGGATGTATTAATAGAACTGGATACAGCATTGAATGTGAAGCTCTATTCATTCCTATGAAAGTTGCTCAGTGGGGCATGAAACCAAAATGGTTCAATTAAGGCGCATAAAAATACCTTGATGAGCCAGGCTCCTTCCACACTGTGCAGCCAAATGTGGCCAGGCAGCTAACTTCAACCATCCAAGCCAACTATTTCCGTGTAGCTCTCCGCTAACTTGAATGGAGGTAAATTAAATCTCGCTGCTCTTCTAGACTTTCCAAATGTTATCAGACCAAAAGGATGAAATCTTGATAGTGACATGAATCGTTTCTCAGGGGTTGTGACTCTAAGAAAAATGTATCTACTGATGTCTCTTTTTCAATGTAAATCATTGGGGAAAAGTCATGACAGATCCTGGATATTACAGTACCACTGTTTGGCCACTATGAAATTTGGCTTCAAAGCCCAGCGCACTTCCCAGGGGCCTGGTTGTACCTGCTGCGGTCGTGGGCCAATCACACCTCACATTAATTTGAAAAACACTAGTGGTATTTGGCTGAGAGCAAATACAGGGAACAAAGTGGATTGAAGCAGGTATCGTTTGACTGGAGAAGTTTTTATACCGCTTAGTACTGGGTTATTTCAGTCAACATCTTAAAGGTATTAAATACCGATACCCAGCTATCATGAGTACTGCAGTAAACAGGGACTTCAGTATTTTGCAGAAAGCCAAAATGATGTTATTGCAAATAATAAAATGAAGTTGAGATTAAACTCACAGCTAACTGAATGGGCCTGTCAATGTTCTGAGGTCTTATTTTCCCAATTTGTTTTGAAGAAACTTTGTCTAGATCTCCTTAAGCTTGACGAGATGGACATCTGGCTGTGCAAGATTATTTATCCTCTGCCACTATGTTATTGAAACTACCCAAATATTCAAAGCATTCATAAAATTACTACCACAGCACATGCCATATTTCTGTGGATCTGTCAAGGCTCTTTGCCAAGAGATGTACAAAAATGAATACAGACAAAATTTTGGACTTTTTTTCCCCCCCTTTTTTATTAATGTCTTTATGACTCACCAGCGTCTTGTATTCAATCTGCTGTCGGATGAGCTTGTCCTCACTGAGGGAATAGCGTGCCTCTCCAGTGATGGAGTCTATGGGTCCCTTCTCCATTTGCTGTTTGATGGCACAGAACAGCATGAAGAGAGGCTCGCCAGCACACTCCTTTGTTTTGGAAGGGAACCCAGGGATTAGAGTGAAAGGTGGGAGAAAGGAAAATAAGACGTAGGAAAGAAGTGAAGGGAAGGAAAGAGATCTGTATTCATCAGCACAGATGATGAGATTCAGTAACTAGAGCATGACACATCAAACATAATAAAATGGAGCTTTCTCTCCTTTTGTATTGCAAAGCGGGAGATAGGTTTGACCCCACAGGTAACCATTACCCCTTCATATGTCCAATCACCAATATCAAACTGTTAAAATGACAGCTACGACAAAAGCGCACAGCAGCCTGTTTCAAAATCAGTTCTAATCATTTTAAGAAGCATTGTCATAGTGTATCACACCGACACCTGTAGCGATAAGGTGTGAGAGAGAGATTTCATTTTACCTTGAGAAACTTGTGTAGCAAGAAGGCAAACCAATTTGTCAGCATCTTCTCCGCCACCGACTCTGTTCTGCGAGACGAGAAGAAAGCACACTCATTTGTTAGCAAGCGACGTCCCACAGAGAGCCGGAGTGCTCTGATTATTCTTTTATAATTTAAGACGCAGAAGAGCCCGACATTGTTGGAACCAAAAAACATGACATGGAGAGTTTACAGAGAAATACCATCCTCGCTCAGCCGCTCGGTCTCAAAGGACACATACTCCGATATACTGTAACTTAAGTGCTGCTAGTGCAGAACATATTTGGGTCATGACATAATTGTGCAGACACAAGTAATGTGTCCACTTCAAGACCTTTCACTCTGTCTCTTCCTTGCTGCGTCTGCACTTTACATGACTCCAGATGGGAAAGATTTTATGGTTTACTGTAGTAAATCCTTTAAATCATGTAACAGTACCTTTAAAATGGCTTATAAGCTCTTTCTAATCTGAATCTGATCCAAAGCCTGTCATTTTATAGCCACCAGTCTCTTTCCCTCCCGAACCTGCTGTCTCTCTGTCACTCTTTTTCGGTCCTTACCTGCCTTTCAACCCTAACCTGTATTGACTCGGCTGTTGACGGCATCCCATTAAATTGTAGAGTGCTTCCGCAAGAGCAGCATGTTTGGGCTAACAAGTTCTTGTTGTACCGGCTCCCATGTGAACTCATCCTTATATTTAATGAGTGTGCTTCAGATTGAGAGGGCCCTCTTTCTCAAAAAAAAAAAAAAAAGAAAAAAAAACCCCTCATGAAACATTCAGTAGGCCAGTCTCGGCGCTGGGAAAACAATCGGCTGATAACCAGAGGTGGAGGAAAGAGGGAGAGAGGCGAGAGAAGGGAGGATGGGAGAGGTGACGGAGGAAAGAAACGTGAGCTACAGCTGAATGTTTCATGAGTGGCACACAGAAGATAAGTCAGACTGACAACGACTCTGCCGCCGCCGCTGCACTCGCTCTTCCCCATTAGGTTCTCTTCCTCTGCCAGTCCCTCCCACTCTCTATCACTTTTACCTCTCCTGTCTTTCACCTGTCTGCTCAGGCGCCCTGTTTCTCAGACTCGTAACGGCTGTTTCACGCCGCTGCGCAAAACAAAGCTGAACAGAGGTGGGCTTTCCGTTGCTGGCCTAGTTACTCATCCATCAGAAGTGCCGTAACTGGGCTGGAAAGAACAATGCACAAAGGAATTATCTATGCCAAAAGATAAGCAGCGCTGATCAGAGTTGGTCAGGTTTGTGACAGAGAAGGTCTCAAGTTTAAATCGTCTGACCACAGTGGAAAATATGGACAGAGAAAGTTGGGAAGAAATTGTCAGGTTGTTTTTCAAGTCCAACTTTGGGTCCTGGAAGGAATATTGTATGACATACAAGACTTGTCAAACTTCATACCAATAATGGGCCTCATTCACCAATGTCTTCCTAAGTTTGTTCTTAACAAAGGACCTAAGAAAAGTCTACATGAGATTCATGAAGTGTTTTTAATCTGCTGAATTCTTCAGATCTTATACTGATGAATCCCCTTCAAATTTACACAGGTTAACTTCCCACCTATCATCATAAAAGGGCATGAAACTGCAGGGCCATGTGCACAGAAACTGAAAAGCTAAGAGAACTGAGTCAAGAACGCCCAAACTAAAGTCTAAAGAGGGGGGAGCACTAGACTCCAAATGTAAAACAAAAACTAGATAGTTTTGAAGTAGACGTACTTCTGCAGGAAGTAAACGCCAAGCAAGCTGTCATATACTATAGCATCAATGGTGGATAAAAAATAACACAAATAAGAATTACTGCCTTGTGGTTGTATGCCTCAGTGAACCAGTCAAGTTGCAGTTACAGTTTACATCCCTGTCTGTATTTGCTTCACACATATCTTCGCCCTAGCAGTACAGCAGATCTATACAATCAGCACAGTTTCAAGGTGGACACTCAAGATTAGTGTCACCAGTTCAGTATCTGACCATATGTCTCCCCTTCTGTCTCTGAGATATGATGCTGAGCAAGCGTTTTTGCAGAACATTATGATGTCAGATTGAAGTTGACCTTTGACTAAAATGTCATCACTTTATCCTATCGGACATTTCTGTGAAATGTTGTCATAATTAGCATCTGGATTCCTGAGTTATGGCCAAAAACTTGGTATGTGAGGTCACTTTGACCATTTAATTCAAATCAGTTCATTCTTGAGCCCAAGTGGACATTAGCGCTAAATTTTAAGAAATTCAGTCCCTCTAAGCCTTCTTGAGATATCACCAAGGTCACAGTGACCTTGACCTTTGACCACCAAAGTCTAATAACTTCATTTTGAGCCTAAGTAATGTTTGTGCCAATTTGAAGAAATAACCTTAAGGTGTTCTTGTGGTACTGTGATCAGAAGAATGTGACAGACGAAGTCACAGAGACCTTTGACCACCAAAACTGATCAGTTCATTGCTAAGTCCAAGTAGACATTTGTGCCAAATTTGAAGAAATCTCCAGGGGGTATTCTTGAGAAATCCCGTTCACAAGAATGGGACTGACGGACGGACAACCAGAAATCATATTGCCTCTGGCCACATCTATCACAAGCGTGGAGGCATAAAAACAATGAATAGGCTGCCATCACTAGTTCAGTAAACATTGTATTTAGAGAAAGGCGCACAACTGATTAAGTAAAACATAAAAAGGTTCAACATAAAAGAACACAGAAGAGAGACGCTGACCACTGGAAGGTGACAGGCTTGCCTCGTCATTCTCTGCAAATAGGTCTACATGCTCCTAGAAGATTTGTTTACTCCTCCAGGCATGATCTGCAACATCATACAGCAGTAGTAAATATGCCATTGTGGAAAAAGAGGTGCAGAAATAGGCCTACATTGGGCCTATAAATAGTGTGAGCAATCACTAATTATTGGAGGCACGGTTCCCATTTAACATTATTCATGTGAATTGAAGTGTTTGTTCATTTAAAGACAATAATGCTTTGTAAAATAATGAAAATGATTATTAAAAAGTATTACAAATGATAAAATACCTTAGTCTAATTTACATGCAAAAATATTATGCAACTGTAGATGAAGAAAACACAACCAATTAATTTGCACAAATGTGTCAGCACTCAAATGTGCATTAGTGTGCATAGATTCTGTTTTTACCTAAGAACAAATCCCAAATAAGAAAACACTGGTGAATGTCAGAGCCTATGGGAAAACTATGTCAGTGGGTTTTCAAAAGACATTTCTCATTGACAACGGTTGGTGAATGAGGCCCAACCTGCTTAACATTCAAGTGAGTGTCATTATTAAAAAAAGTGATATCTCCATTTTCTTAGCAACTGCAACTGAGATGCCCAGATGCCTAAACCTGAGCTGCCTAAGTGACACAATTTCAATCCTCTGTCGATGAATACAACAAAAAGACATATTTCCAAACTGTACTGTAGAAACTGCTTTCTGTGATACAGATTAAAGCAACAGCGTAATCCTTCTTGTTTACCTGCGGAGGAGTAGTTTGGGGTGGTTCTTGCTCTCCAGGTTGCGTTCTATAAGATCTGAGAGCAGGTGTTTGAGGATGTCTGTGGCGTACTCCAGCCGCCCCTGCAGAGCGGTCATGATGAGCGAGGCAACGTAGCCGCGGTCACGCATGGAGAAGGAGCGCTGCAGCTCCAGTGTGCGGATGAATGTCAGCAGGAAAACCTTGTTATTCACCAGCTGAGCAAACTGCTTCAAGGCTTTCTCCACATTCGCCTGTCCGCTCCCCGGCACCTACACGCATCATGCACACACAAAGATGCACACGCTCATTAGATAATACTTACTCGGGGATGAGAAAAGTCATAACATAGATGGAGGAACATGAAGACAGGATGAAAAATATACAGAAATGCTCAAGGCTTAAGTGCAAAACAGCACCACTGGTGTGTCTACAGGCTTATCCCTGACACCCTCCATCCCTGCAGAAAAACTTTTGATATACAGGCTAATCGAGAAGTTTATGGAAAATACATAAACTATGCTTCATTTTTTCTCCTACAAATAAAGGACCTGCTATTTTGATGGAAAAAGTCAGGATGTTTAAAGTGCAATCAGAGAGGCTCTTTAGAGAACAGATCTTTTGTAATCATTGTGTCCATAATAACGGCTTGATTAAACCAACTCTAATTTGAAACACCAGCCCAATTTTGACCTTGAGTACCTGAGAAGTTGTTCTACAAATAATGAAAAGGTAAATGGTCCGTCATCAGAGTTTCTTTGAAATTAGTTACAGAGTGCTTCAGAATTAAACCCTTGAGAGCGGGACAATAATGAAATCAATCTCAGCCGTGTCAAGAACATTTTAAAACCAGGACCTCTTGAGTCTGAGACAAGATGAGATTCATTGGGATTTAGAGAGTCAGAGTCAAGAGTGTTGTGTGCGTGATGTGTGTTCTCATTGCCTCGTCACTTTCTGGAAAAGAAAGCAAATCAGTAACCTAAAAAGTTGTTTATTAACCCATTCTTGGCTGTTACCTCAAAATTAAACCTACAGAAGACCTCACGCCTCACTGTAACTTCAAACAGAGATTATTTTTTGTTTTTTGTGATCACCAATTTATGGAGATAGACTTAAGCTGAAAACACGCTGGCACTGCCACAGCATGTCATGTGACACGCATCAAGTGTTGTCCCTAGCACACACTGGACACGACAACCACGCAAAGTTATGACTACTTCTATCAAAAGATCTGTACTTCTTCCATCTTTGCATTAGCTTAAAATCATGTATGGAGAGCCCCTCATCAAATTCGTTTTCTCTCCTCTTCAGCCAATCTACAGAGCTATGACTTGTCTGTCATTATCTTTTTGGCCATTGTCTTAATAATGACGGGAGGTCGTTTGGCTCGGGATATTTCTAGACCTCAACAATGAATCTCTCCTCATCCAGTCTTTGTCACACACGAGACACAATCACAGCTACAGAGTTCTCTTTATACATCAACGGCGAGGGGAGGAGTCGAGCTGCCATAGGAGCAGAGAAAAAGAGCTGCTACGACAGCGGGTATGTACAAGCAGAGAGCAAGTGGAGGAAAAGTGCATTTAGTTCCAAGTGCGGCATGGCTGGAAATAGGACAGTGGCATAAAGTGCTGCGGTGCGCGTCCAGGAGTGCTGACATGTGTCTAGCTGCCACTGGTGTGAGGTTGTACATTGAAAATAATAGGGGCATATTTTGTTGATGCATTGTGTTTGCCGCTGGTGTGTTTTGGCCTTCAGATTTTTGCTTATTGTAACGTTACTGCTGGCCTACCTGCAACCATGACTAGACTTCCCTGCAGATTTCGATTCTGAGATTCTGATAAAGTCTCATGTTGACCATCATAACGTTATACTGGAACATATGTACAACTAAATAGTGCCAATATATACTGACATTTAGATGGACTCCATTATGTCCAACAACAAAAATCTACAGCAGTTACAAGGCAGACTATCATAGGTGTGAAACCAAATATACAAATATAGAAAACCGTGATTAAAATTCTGCTCGTCTTCATACACATGCATCAAATAAACTACAAATGTGTATTGTTCAGTCCAGTTTAGAAATAAACCTAGCTCTTACTTTGGCACTCAGTCCAACTTCATTTTCATCAAAACCAAAATCTGAATTTTTGTTCTGCATTCTTACAACAGTGCACACAGAACATCATATAACATATGAACATGCACTGGCAATCAAGGAGCTCCTTGAAGCTTTCACTGCTGTATCAGCAAAACCACGCCCATCCAAGTGAAATGCCAAGTTTTTAGGGAGTCTCACCGCAGACCAGCACACAAAAGACAAGGAACACTACAACAAAAATGTAAAAGTAATGTTTAGGGTATTTTTTGTTTGCCTGAAATGTAAATATAGTTGCATTCTTAAACATCCAGCTTATTGATTTGACATGTGACAACATTTGACATGTGACACTTGATACCATCCGGTAGGAAAGTTTCTTGTAAAGACAATAAACTGTGTACGATAAGGTGTAGAGAAAATTATTTGTTATAAATCCTTCAATGTAAAAAGTTGAGATTTTGAGAAGAAGAAATGTTGAACTCCAAATCGGTGCATGACTGCGACTAAGCGGGGCAGCAAACTCCAAACACAATCTGCCCACAAGCTCTTCCAGCTGGTGTGGACACCATTAAACAAACAGACCTCATACGGCAGTGAGTAGGCTGACATTTGCTCTCACACTGCTCTGTTCGACAGCAGTTTGACAGCACTTGCCAACAAGCCAGAATCAATCTAGTTTGGAGTATACTGGAGCCTTAAGGTCAAGATGTCAGAAAAATGGTTGAAACTGGATTCAAGTACCGCAGCCCCACTTCAGAGGTTCCTTACCTCCAGCTCTCTGAGCACGGGATGATCGTCGATGCCGGGGAAGAGAACCCTCATGGCGTATGTGCGATAGTCCAGGTAGGGGATGCCAGCTCTGTCCAGATCACTCGTTAACTCGTTGATGTCTGTCTGGAGCTCTGCAAAGGCTGCGGGTGAGAGAGGAGCGTGTTCAACATTTTGCCAGACATTTTGTAACATCGATCTTTTCAGTTGTTTATCACAGTAAACCAAAGAAAGTATTTTTCTTTTTCAGCAGGATCTGATTGAGGTGCTCTAAAAGTTGAAAACTATAAATTTGGGCTGTACTAAATGTTTTTCTTCGAAACATTTGAAGCACCTATTGAGGGTTTGAAATGAGGCTTCGAATATTGTATGATGTCATCACCCTGGAAAAAAAATCCTCAATGTCCTCTGTTTGAATGAAGTGATTAATAAGATTAAATCAGTTAGTGTTTTGTTTAAAAATCCACTTTTTAAATGAAAAAAAGTAATTTATTTTGTTAGATTAAATGTGAACTTTGGAACTGATTACATCTAACTTTTTTCAATAAAATTATGTTATTGGAAATGTTGGAAACATTTGGATCAAATGGGTTGGAAACAATCCTATGCAGCCAACACTGAAATTAAATTCTACAAATAATTTAATACTATAATATTAGTGTGACCTAATCAATTCCTAATCCTTATCTGCAGCTGTGCAGGAATAACGGGTTTAAACAAAATTTATAGACATGAAAAAAAAAAAAAACAGCATCTGAATGTTGATTTGGAATTCAAATGTCAATTATATGAATAAAGCTTTAAAGCTTCAAACTATCAAGTACCGCCAAATTGCCAGAATAAACGTTCGCACTGCACATTTCTGCAAACCAAAGCAATGTAACATTTGTATTGAAACCTATTTCATTCATCTTAGGTGGGTCATGTAGCTTTTTTGATGATTAGCTAAATGGCAGCTGATTTCAACACATACCAATCCAGTCGCCTTTATACATGCTGGCTTTGTACATTTCTGCAAACCATGGATATGTTACATTTGTACATTATTATATAGCAGATACGTTGAAACTTTACTTTCTACAGCGCTGTGGTTAACGTGTGGTTATGTTTAGGCACAAAATAACTTGGTTATGAATATGGAAAAGATCATGTTTTGGCTTAAAATATTTAGTTTTGGTGGCACAATCGCCGCTGGAAACACAGTGGTGCTTTTGTTTATTGGCCTCTAACAGTAGTCTGCAGCTTAACAGGCATCTTGCCCAGGTGTCATGCCATCCACCATTCCCTCCACCTCTAAATGACAAAGTTAGCTGATATGCATGTAATCAGAACTACATCACTTTAGAAACATTGATATGATGCATATGATACGTACAAATGGAACGTATTCGTGGTGTGCAGAAATGTACAAAGAAAAAACATTTTCCTGGTTTGAATGTAGAGTTTTACAAAATTAAAAAGTTATTTGTTGAGGGAGTGTCCAGACATTTTAGATCCACGTCTCTAGTAATTTTACAGTTTATAATGTATCTCACAGCAGTGGTTCCCAACTGGTCCAGCCACAGGGTCAAGATTTCTCCTTAGTCATTAGATCAAGGTCCACACAGTTCAATCCATTCAGCGTCATACTTGTGTTTGGCCATGTCATTGAGCTAGTTTACTGTCTGTGTTAAGCAGCTGTCCGTTATTCACTCACTCTACAATAAAGCAGGTTTTTTACAAACGTGACTCATTGGCGATCAATTCAGAATGGACCCGCGACCCACTTTTGGACCACGACCCACCAGTTGGGAAAGACTACCTTACAGTATATATTACATTTTTGGTTTGTTATCTTTGTTGCCTTGTCACGTCAGTCAAAACATCAGTTCTCAACAGATGGCGCTAAAACGCAACTTCAGATGATAGGAATCAGAAATACTTTATCGATCCACGGGGAAACTGGGAATTAGACATTCATTTGGAAGTGTAACTTGTTCTGACCAGAATTCATGATGGTTTAATCTCTCAGGTCAGCCTCACTCACCCTCCTTGCACTCCAGAGCCACTCTGGACTCCAAATTGTCCATCTGCATCTGCAGGCGCTTCAGAGTGAGGTCGTTCTCATGCGACTTCCGTCTGTAGGCCAGCAGGACTATAATGACGATGATGAGGAGCAGCCCTCCTCCAGCTGTGATGCTGAAGATAGCAGGGAGGGTGAGCAGGCTGTCAGACCGGATGTGAACTTCTCCTGGAGAGATGTGGAGTCCTCCTACTTGGACCTGAATAATAATAATAATAATAATAAAAATACAAGTGTAAGCCCAGTATTTCAAAACAGTGTTGAAAACACTTGAATAACAAAGAAAGAAGAATCCCTCATAAAAAGGCTGGCCATGAATTCAAAACATTGTTGCTAAAGCATTAAATTGGCAAACACAATGGAGAAATAGACCATTTTCCTGAACAATCGCCTTTGAAGAAAACAATTTTTAAAGTTCCAGGCACACCAGATTTCTTTTTACAGCTTTTTTCTCATTATTTGCAAGAGTGCCTGTCAATATTTCTGGAGGGCAATGTGCTGTAATTGGGAACTTAACAGACCATGAGTGACAGACAATGACAGAAAGCCAGCGACTAACTGAAAGCCCGTCCATGACCCACAAACACAGTGACGTACAGACAAGCACTGACCTACACACAGTGACCCACATCCACGCAGACAAGCAATCAGATGCACAGATGGACAGAAAACCGCCAGATAGGCAGAAACACTTTTCGACTAACCAGGACTTTGTGCTGCCCGGTGAGGTTCGGCGGCTCGCAGAGTAACTGAGTGTCGGACACAGTGAGAGAGCAGGGCGTATCTCCAATCAGCACCGTGTAATTCAGCCGGGCTCCACCAGACGCTGATGGCACCAGGTTACGTCCCTGCAGCACAGTTAGAGAGGCAATTTACACATCTGCAGAAAATAACAATATATCAAACAAAAAGCAGTTCTTACACAACAAAACAAGGTCATTGATGTGAATGACAGTAAAAGTCTCGTCTAAGGCATCGGATTACTGTGCAGTAACTATGCGGTGTACTTGCGTGTGATGTCATCTGATGATAAAATGCAATTCACTGCGAAATTGCGGGACTTTAACCTCTTGGTATTTACTCTATTGTTCCCACAAAGTTTCTGTTTTGTAGCGTCATTTCGTGCTGATCATATGTATGGAATTTTAATCTCGATAAATTGTTACCTTGCAATTTCGGGGCATTAGCGTAATTACTGTAATCAACCATCTTGGAGAAGACTGGCAGACAGTTTCTACACTGGGAGCCACTGAGTCATATTTTGCAGGAAATCAGCTAAATTATTTCACCTAACAAAGGCAGATTGCTTCAAGATGCAAAGCAATCCGCCATGCTGTTCCTCCACGGCAAACAGAGCTGAAGTTGTGCAGTTGCACATGGTGTAAAAGTGAAAGGCAGATGGAAAAAAAAAAACCCATTTCCAGAAGCTACGAGAAGTAGCCACGTTGTCCTTGAGAGTGGAAGTACAGAAGTTCACAAAGAGCGTCACTGGAAAAGTAGTTTTCCAGAAAAAGAGATAAATTCCACTTTTGTTTTTGTTCTTTACAGCGTTTGCAGTAAAGCATTTCTATGTGTAGCACATTATGAGATCAGATTCATGTATAATAAAAGGGACAGCAGTGAGGGCTGGGTACAGATGGTATTTGACCAGTTAGTGTGTATTTAAAGGGATAGTTCAGGTTTTTTTGAAGCTGGGTTGTATGAGGTTCTTGTCCATAGTTGGTGTATTACATAAGGTAAATGTCACTTAGCACCTCCCAAGTTTGGAGAACCAGCCTTGTCTGACAGCAAAGCTAAGCAATGTTCTGCTGTGGAGGCTCAGTAACAAAACATTTTTAAGTGTGCTTTCAATCAAACTCAAGTTTGTTTGCCCCCCAAGTGAGGTTTGTTTGGGCAGATGTGAACACAGCAATCGCACTCAGATGCACACCAAAACAACTAGACTGAGACCTTCTTGAAGAGGTGGTCTCAGTCTGGTTACAAATGAACTCTGGTGCGGTTATTCATGATGAGTACATTTTCCGACCTTGGTCCAAAACAACTGCAGTCACATGACACATTGTTTGGGTTAAACATGAGCATGTTACAGTCCTGGAGGATTATTAATGTGCGCCTCCTCCTGTACTGCCTTAATATGCACATTCAGCACATCCAATGCATCAAAACATTGTTTTCTAGTTGGAGCCGCGCCTCGTTTTCAAACAGTATGCTTTGACTCAAATAAACAATGACAGCAATATAGTCCACGATGAGCAGCGCTAAAATCAACCTGCGTAGTTGTCCCTCCATTGTGACATTAGAAAGTGTCACATTTATCTTGCAAGTGTACTCTTCTTCAATGTTTTGTTTACTTCCTGGATTTTTCCCACATGGAAATTGTGACCAATCAAGAGCAGCTTTCTCACACAAGGCATTTGATCTGGTCCGCTTGTAAATGCTGCCGTGAGAACACGAACCAACTCTAGGCAAATATGCAGCTTCGTAACAAAATTAGTCCCTGATTCAGACCAAAGCAAGACAACTCTAGGTCTGAAAGCACTTTAAGTCACTGAAAAAAAACATACTTACTTACTATTACTTCTAAATGTAGCTATATAGCTATATCCTAAAAGCCAGACCCCATTGAGAAAAACAGTGATTTAACATCACCAGACACAGGAGCTGCTGATCACCACCGCCTCAACCAGTTAGTTAGTTTGTGTTATTGTGTGACTGTTGTGTTTAAAGGGGTTAGTTCTGATAATCCAAAGTCACACAATAACACAAATTAACTTATTGATCTTGGCAGCGGTAGACCAGCAGCTCCTGTGCTCAGCAGGCCAAAATCACTGTTTTTGTCACTGGAGTCTGGTGGCTTTGACGAGAGCATAGATGAGCAACTGTCGAACAGACTGCCCTGTCCACAGCAGTACATTGACAGCTTCTGTGTTGGCGCTCCTGCTGCTTCTGCAAACGGGGGACGCACCAACAGACCAATCTACTATAAATTAAACACTGACTTTGGATAAGTACCCCATACAACCCCAATCGAAAAAATCAAAACTATCCCTTTAACATTCTTACATGTCACAGTCAGTTCGAAATCGAAAAAGAAATCACAGTAGCAGCAGCAGGTCTGACGTACTTTGAGTATGATTGGAGCTCCAGGTTTCTGCTCCAGAACGCCTGACAGACTGAGGGGCTCCAGGTAAGGGTTGGGGTAGTAGACGAAGCTTGTGTTGTTGTAAGTGAGCAGAGCTTGGACATTGTTAAAGACAAAGCCAAACTCGTCCACGTGTTTGATCGTCTCCTGGTCTGCAGTGTACTCCGCCTTCAGAGAGGGGGCGAAGCAGCTGATGGTGGTTGTGTTCAGCACTTTGCACACCTGGAGAGGACACAACAACTCACAATCAGACATAATAGAGAAACCAGACTACAGATATCATCACTCACATATTTACTGGTGTAATGGCTCACAGTGTTGTCTACCTCATGATTAATAATTGCATACATTATTCAAAGACATAAATAATTAATCTGCTGCACGTTAATCATAAGAATTGTCGATTTTGAAGCCGGCAGCAGAAATTCATGAGTCAATATTTTAACCTCAGAAAGTAATGAAAAGTTTTAAATCTTCTAATAATTGTTAACTTCACCTTTTGTGAATACTTTAGTTTTATAATACAGTGATGAACTTCTATTTTTTGAAGTCTAAAAACAACTTTTTCTGAGCAGATTTGAGCAGATGTCTCATTTCATGCCCACATGTTGTAGAATTACTATTCTCAGTCAGTTTTAACATCCAGATGTCATGAATTTCATGGAGCCTTTTAATCATATTCAACTTGTGTGTTAAAATAAATATACTGATGGTCTCCATGGTGCTAACCTACATAACCTGAGATTATGGATTTCTATATGTCTTACTGTTATTCATTAGCTGTTAACATATTTATATCCTCCCATCCATATGTTCACCTGCCTGCGTTCGAGTTCTTACCTTCTGCCTGTAAATATTTAACAGCTGCTTTGCCATGACAATTGCTACAGTACTGACACAAAAAGCATCCCATAGAGCTGTGTCATATGTTAATAGACCCTTTTCATTGCTGTTCTATTGCTAAGGCAACAGCTTTGGTCCCTCTTTACTTCCTGTTAGCTGCTGCATTAACAAACATTTCAACAGGAGATAAAACGTTGTGTCCAAAACTGCATACTATGACGTACACACCCAACAAGTGTACTATCATTCGCGTTACATAAACAGTAGTATGTATCTTTTCGGGCACACTGAGCTGTAATTATCATCCTACTTCCTGAAAGCCTCCTTGCCAGTTGGACATATAACCATGGTAACTTGTGTCACCCTCAACTCTACCAGCATCTGCAAGCATGATGACTCTCTGGAGTTTGTCCCGTTTGCTGTCGCTTATCTTAACCATCAATGACCTATTAAAGCCCATGATTTACCCCTGACAGTGTGCGATACTGGATTCTGTGTGTTGTGTATTGTATTATCTATTTTGTTGTATTCGTGACTCTGGGGCGACTGCTCTGAGACATAAAGGGAGGCTGGACATCCACGAAAATTTCATAGAAGAAATGGTCAAATATGCACTATTGAATTTACATTAAAATAAGAATTTACATTGCATTAAACATGCACTAGGATGCGTTTTTTTCATGTAGCAAAGCGAGACGGTCATTGGATAAATGCGACAAAATCATTACTTCCAGGGAGGCTCAGCTTCCGTGGGACCTAATGGAGCGGTAGGCGGGAGAGGACGCTCGGTGTATGCATGATGATTGGAGGAATTGTCTGAGAGGCTGAACCCCTTTGTGATTCACAGCGCTTTTGAAATACACTGGCATTGTTGCATTTCGAGCTCAGTCCCATGCGGATATTTTCGAGTGGAGTCCTCTGACAGAGTGCCGTTCAGGTGTTTAAACCCATCTGAAAATCTTTGAGGTGTGTTTCACTGTGGTTCTATGGCATGAGTGTGGTTGAAAAACGGCTTCAATTAAATGTTCCTTTTATAAGTTACTGCCTCGCTACAGTATGACAAATTTTATGATGTAATCTTAAAGTGAGCTTCCCCTGTTTAAAGACCAGCAGCCGCCACTGTCGTGACTATGGTCTATATCTCAAATTGCCCCTTGAGGACATTTAAGTTCGTGAAAGCCTGGTCACCTTTAGTTACCAGCCTTCATCTAAGGACGACTAGTGAGGGTAGGCTTGAGGACCTCAGGTCACGACTTGGAGCATAGGTAGTCAGAAGCTCAGCTAACATGTTAAACCATGTTGAGTTTTAAAAGTCTCCCAAAAACTGCATTTCTTACGAAGGCAATCACTCGTTCCCTTGATCAGGTTAATACCAAAGTTCTAAAACAGCTCTTTGTCACAACTATCATAAGTTATTGATACTTTATCAATAACAAATACCTCTCTGAAAATGGTTTGCGCCTTTTGTTGTCTTTCTTTCGTCTGCAGTTCTTAAAAATCCTTCTCAAAATCAAACAGATTCGGTGAATTCCCCCGTGCTTCAGGCCAATTTCTAAGCTTCAGTTTTTATCTAAGGTTTCACAGAAAGTTCTTTCAAGTCAATTAACTGCTTTTCTGGTTCAAAACATTTTTTTGAGCAATTCCAGTGATGTTTTCGAGATATGTGCGATAAAGAGACTGCCCTCGTTAAATTTACCAGTGACCCTCTTTTAGCAGCTGATGCGGGTTAAAGTTCAGCTTTAATCCCTTTAGATCTCGGTGCTGCCAGTGACACTGTAAAACATGCAGTTTTAATTGACTGGCTCAAATTCTGCGCTGGCATCATTAACGCACCATTTGATTAGCTCAGGGCATACCTCTCACACACACACGCAACATTGTCTACATTAAAAACATTCTTCTTCAAACGCATTACATGTGAAGTTTCTTAATTTTCAGTGGCCTCATTTTGGTTTTCTTTCATATACTTGTACCTGAGCTTTATTATCTTTAGACTGTGTTTCTTTCCTCTGCTGTGCCACTTTATTAGTCTGGAAAAAGGCATTATTGCTTTCATGTCTTGTTTACCTCATCCTTTGTCTTTTCTTTGGCATCAATAAAATGTATCTTTAAATATCTATCTAATTCTGGTACAAGCCAGCAATCATTTCATTTCATTTCTGGCATCTCTTCACTACCTAGAAATTTAGAACTGATTTTTAAGAATATATTGATCAATTTCAAGGTCAAGCCAAAAGTTCCATTCAGAAGTTTTGACCCTCCTTCAGCCAGTGTGCAGTCGCAGATCCTGAGGCAATTCCCTAACTGGTCCAAAGTGGAAAAAATAGAGGCTAAAGGTGACTTGCCTTCTGCCACCAGGGCCTTAACACTTTGGAACAATCAATCACTTTGAGGTGACCTGCCTGAGGAGCTCTGGCAAACAGAATCAGCACCATAAATCACTTCCCCAAACTGAGTTGTACTTTCATGTTATTTTTTTTTTAAAATCTCATTTTGGAATGAACCTTTCTTTATGCAACCTCTTTCTAACTTCTTTGTTTATGAATGGCTCCAGTTTTATATCCGCAGCAGTGATGACATTTTACAAACTACAGCCTGTTAGACTGTGCTGCAGTGTTCCACACTCTGCTTGGTTAATTTGCTCTCCATCCTGCAGGCTGTTTGGTACGGAAACTGGTTGTTTTTCTGACTCTGACTCACACTTTGGTAGTTCTGTCGGAAGAAAATATTTTGTACTCAAAGCAAAATCAGCTCTGAACATCCTGTCACCCTATCACGGGAAAAGACGAACACGTTTTCTGACTAAAACTGCATAAGTGCATTTTAAAGATGTCACAACTACGGTGGCCTACAGGGCAAAGGCTATTCATCATTCCAAAACATTTTCATTGGGAGAAACATTCGGCAGCTTCAGAAATGATTCCAGTTCAAAAACATAAGATAATCCAAAACAAATAAAACAACGGAAATGTGCTGCAAATTTAAAAAACGTGCTGCAGAAAGTCAAATCAAATATATGTGTGTTTGCTGTTAATGTATTTGTTTTGGCCTTCTGCAGCACTTTTTTTTTTTTCCTTTGTTGTATTTCTTTTGGATTTTCATGTGCGTATTTGAAAAGACCGAAACACAATATTTGCTTACAATAACGTGCGGGTAGATAATCCCTGCTTCACGCACATACAATGAAACAGCACTGAGCAAACGCTGCCTCAACTGGATATTTTTCTTAGCTTCCCTAAAAAAAAATCACCATCAGTTTAAGTGTAAGCTATATTTAGAATATTTCCAGCTCTTTACCTTGCTGTCAGACAGCCCTTTCCAACAGGGGACTGAAACCATTATCTAAAAGATAATAGACTCTGTTGACAGAAACTGTCATTTTACTTTGCAAAACATTGCAGTTGCTGGTCTACTGCTGCCTTGATTGGTAGAAGGTGTAACATTATGCAGAGAAAATATTCCCAATATAGCGTACACTTTAACTGATATAGATTTTTTTTAGGTTGGTCTTTAGACTTTCAAGACACTAGCAAGGTAACACGGCACATAGAGTAAATACAGGGTATCTACAGGTCCTTAAAACTCTTACTATAAGGCCTAACATTCAGATTTGAGGGGTCCTTTAATATTTTCGGTCACATTACTGTGACAGTTTGTCCAGTTTCTCTGACAGACCCTATAAGTGTTCACAATCACTGGACAGAACGAAGACAAGAATAGAATTCTTGCAGTATTTCTCTGGATATTGCAACAATACATAGCATTTATGACAGTGATAAGGTTTTGTTTTCTTTTTTCTTTTTTTACAGTAAACACATAAAACCTAAACTCACCCAACTGAAAATTACAACAGAAATAGAAAAGCAATAATTGTAGTTAGCGGGGAGTCATGGAGATTCAGTCTACAGGCATCATTTCTGAAGCTGCAGCACGTTTCTCCCACTAGAAATAATTTAAGCTGTTGTTAACCACTGTACACTTCACTTGTTATGTAAAAACAAAGAGTAGCAAAATGAGCACAGCCCTAAATCTCCATTTTTACAGATGCAGCAGACTGTTTGTAAAGAACAACTTCACTGTGACATTTCCATCAGCTTGAGTGAACAACATCAATGAATCTGAGTGGAGTACATCAGCAGTTGTCACACTCACGTTGACAGATTCATGGCCGGCATATTTGACTCTGACGCGCGGCTCCTGAACTACGTCCAGGTTGGTTCCAGTCACTGTCAGGGTGGTGTGTCCACTGTTTGCAAGAAAGGAACAAGACGATTCATTAGCAACAAGAATTATAAGTCACACAGACATAAACATGCACACACAGGCACACAACGTCAGCTCCAGGTAGCCTATATATGAACGCAAACCACGACCCACCCTGATTTAATTAGTGATTGCTGCAGAGAGAGCAAACCCCACATTTTGCAGAGAAACTGCATTAATGTGAGTTTGAGGAGGTATACTGTAGCTGGCAAGGTAGCCCGCTCTTTGTTATTGGGCAGAAGAGCCAGATCAAACGGCAAACCAGCTGGCTGCTATTTTATATTCATCCATGACTGTGAGGCTGGCATAGCATGAATACAGGTGCTGCTTGTTTACATATCTGTGCTAGATGTGATTAAAATAAACAACACTCTCTAATCTTTGTCTAACCTGTGCTGCTGCAGTGTGATCTTAGAAAACTGGAGTATGAAAAGTATAGAAAAGGAGACAAAGAGGGGGGAAATATAAGAGAAAATGTAAGAGGGAAAAAAATGGCTTCCAAAAAAAAAAAAAAAAAAACTGGCCAGTCTAGTCAGCCTGACAGAGTGCCAATCCTTCTCTTCTCACACTTCAAAGGGTACCTAAGCTTGTAGGGCCACATAGTGGGACTGCACATTCATGATGAGGGCTCTTGATTGCAGCTCCACAAAGCTCCTCCTGTCACTAGGCTGAGGGCCAGGGTGTCTCTCTGAAGTCTAATCTGCAGGGACGTAGTGCTGGGTAATCCCACCCGAAACCAAATTAAGTGCCATCTTTTATTTAGTGGAATACAGGTAACACAACTTTCAGCTGCGACGGAAATTTTCACAGCAAATCCACCTCTGTTGTAATATTAGCAGCATCACACTCAAACGTATAACGTCTTAGTTCATTTTTCAATGACATGTAGCGTAACTGAAAGCACATATTATAGCAGAATCTCATTTGTATACATCATTCATCTTCACTGATTTGACAATGTAGAACAGCCTTGGTATATCAGAGCACCACAACACCTCACGTCTTTGCATCACTCTCCCTGTTAACCTGAATCAATGCCTAACTCACAGATTGCCTGGCACCGTGATAATCTGTGCTGGGCATGCTACCATATGTAAGCAGGACAGGTTTTTCATATCATTTATTTTTACTGGAAAACTACCATATAAAAAATGCTATACAATAAATGTGATGTCAAGGAAAAGGTAAGATAGATAAACAGACAGATAGTGTCCTTGTCTATGTTTTGCTCAACACACATTTACTTATGCTTACGTGCGTCATCCCGTCTTTGTTTGCCACACAGACCCGCTGACGTTTGACTGCCCAGAAATAGATTCGCAACTTGTGCGCAGTGTTTGTTTTACAACCCTGGATGGGTTGGGATTTGATGGCATTAAGAGTGTACCGATTAGGAAAACAGAAAACAGTGCAACATGGAGAGCAGCTCAAACTCCCATTCACACCTACTCCAATCAGCCAGGGGCCTGGTTCATCAAATGTGCAACATGCACGCTGCAATTTGCAAAATGAGATCACTTTGTCTTGCATTAATTATTACACGTTCCTCTAATCAAGACTAACACCATACTTGCGACGCATAAGCATGTGAGAGCCCTGTAGGACTGCCAGGTGTATTTGAAATTTGCAGGCAGGATTATTTGTTGATTGTGACGCTGCAGCCATTTCTGAGTGAGCAGTACTCAGCAGAGGTGGAGCCAAGTCATTGTTTGGCAAGTCACAGTTAAGTCTCAAGTCTGATGTGTGTCACAATGTGCGTTTTATCAACTGTAATGCCATTTTAACAACAGTTATATTAAATGTACAAAATCATGAATGCTTTTTAAAATTTGTATTTTTTTGGTGAGAACAAGTTTGTTAAGACAGTTTGCTGACACCCTGTCTTGTTGTACTTAACTCATCTCAAACTAGGATCGATGTCTATAACTTCCTCTTCCCACATTTCTAACATATTCTCTGTGAGACTATTTTTCCTTTATAGGGGACTTATTATGCTCACTTTCAGCTTCATACTTGTTCATACTTGAATTTTGGATTTCAACTAGAACATGTTTACATGCTTTAATGACCAACAAACACTCCCCCCACCCATACTGTCTGTGCTGTAACACCTGTTGTCACCCTCTATATGAGAAGGCTCCGTTTAGCACCTGTGTCTTTAGGCCCCTCCCTCCTGAAAGGTCAGCGTTTCCTCAGTGTCTCAGCGTCTCTGGGCTGTCATTGCAGCCGAGGAATGACTGCAACAAAGAGTAGTGGCACTTTCTACTGCAAAAAATCACCAATAAAAGCATCTAAGCACAACTGGACATGTTCCAGCAGGAGTATGATATGAAAAGTGGTAGAAATTAACAAAATGGGCAGCCAAGTTTACATGTTTTCCAGACTTTAGCATGTAGCTACATTTAGCAGCGTAGGCTTAGCGTGATGTAAACACTTGCAGGCAGTGTTCCTGGAGTAGAAGACCATATAAAGGAAATCCCACACACTATGATATCATACTGTAGCCAGAGTAGAGTTAAGGTGTTGCATGTTTTATATTTCACACCTAAATTACACACCTAAATCTTTGGGCTTTGGGGAAGCTATTAAGTATTCTCATGTCAAAAGGCTCAAGTCCAGGTGAAGTCACGGGTCATTGGTGAAAAAGTCCATCTGAAGTTGCCTTTGTCAGCTAGATTTTAATGTCATTTACTTGAGTCTGACTCGAGCCCAAGTCATGTGACTCGAGTCCACACCCCTGTTACTCACAAATGGCTTTTGTGAAACAGGCCCAAACTTTGCTGTGGTCTGTGTGCCATAACAAGATTACAAAAAGCCACATAAACACAGAAAGGTCCAGGGAATGAGCCACCATTCTTGTGAGGTATCAGTGCACACATGTGGCTGGTATCTGTGAACACACAGTGCTGTGTTCCTTAGTGTTACCTGGTGATGCTCCACAGGGGTTCAATGCGCTGGACTGTGGGGTCCTCTATGTACTCAAAGGCCAGACTCCCAGGAACTCTGGCCCGGTCGACACTCAAACTGACTTGCACCGGTCCAGCTTTCGTCACAGACGGCGCAGAGAAGCACACAATCTCCGACATGGTCCTCCTGGTGGGAGCACCAAAAGAGCGATTTATTCATGCCTTTGATTGTGACTCTGCCCACTCGTTACAGCAGCAGCAAATCCCTGACTCCACGCAGCTATGAGCCATGCACATTACCATGAGGGGAGAGGATTCATTATAGTCTGTCCCATCTCTTCCTCGTTACAGACACATTAGGGATGGAACACTGTAATTAGAGGGTGCTCTAGCTAATGGCTTCTTCGCCTCACCCTCCTGACTCCTACCATGTGAGGCATTTTGAACTTTAAATAGATATCTATAAATACGCAGAGAACAATACCTACCGCTGTGGATCATCACCTCCTCACAAATCATTATAAAGACTTTTCATGTAACGCACGAACACTTAATTGTATCTTAAGTGTGCTTCTTTAAATAGAGTGATCTCTTACTGTGTTTCATGGAGATAAGAGGACGCTAAATCTTTGATATTGTGCAGAGGCAGTTTCACTTAACTGTCCGGGTATCTGGAGTCTTAGGGAATGTAAGACGTAGTGTTAACATCATCAGACTCACCTGTACAGCTCACAGGTCTGATTACCAAAGTACACATTAACAGTGCTGCCAGCGCCGAGGTTCTCCCCGACAATGGTGACCTTGGTGCCCCCGGATTCAGGCCCTCTGCCCGGGGTCAACGCCAGCATAGAAGGAATCTGTGGAGAACCAAAATTCATGAATGTTTCATTCAACTTGGATCAAACACAGAATACAGGGTGTCTTATTAATCATCTACCAGCCTTGGCTGTCTAAATCACCGTGGCACTAAAAAGTAAAAAAAAACTTTGAAAAAGGTTGATGAAAGAGTTTCTTTAGAAAAAAAAGTAGTTTAAGGACGTATGACCCCGTAAAAAAGATTGAATAAACACTAATAATACAGTACACCTTCAAAAGCAAAAATCGCTCTTGGCTTGAGCACACGACTCTTTTCATCAGCTGTAAAATGAAAAATAATGCGCACAGTGAACAAACCATCAGAAACACCTTCATAATGATGATTAATTCTCTTATGTATAATCTCTTGATGCTGTACTTAGAAAACATCAGTTGTCTTCCTCTCCAGTTAATGATTGCAGTGGCTTGAATAGATCAGATTGGTTTTTGGCTTTCACCTGCAATCACATGCTCAGAGTAATTTGTTGCAGATACTTCATGTTTTTCAGAACAAATGGACAAAGTCAGGGTGTCACAATTCAGCCCAGTCGCCAGAAAAAAAAAAAAAAAGTTGGCATTGGACGTCTCTGCAAACCACAAAAATGTAACATTAGCACATTTCATACGTATAAGTGATGTAGTTTATGTTGGATGGTGTGTCACCTCGGGGAGATGCCTGCCAAGCTGCAGACCATAGACTGTATAAGATAATGGATGTAGCTACCGTGACATGACCCATTGGTTTGTGGACTGCCAAGTTCGGCATTGTGGCCGTCACCATCTTGTTTTTTTGGAGCCAGAAGTGACCATATTTGGACAAGACATTGGAGCTATGGACGAGCAAGGGGTGGATCTGACTCATACACTGTAGTGTCGCCTCGCAGATAGTGCCAGCCAAATATGTGCAAATGTTGGTGTGCCTACATGCTCTGCCATTGTATAAAATCTTATGTACTGATATATGTGCAGGCTGTCTGTTTCAGAAAATGGTATTATCCAGGCCTTGGCCAACTCTGAGCTGCGCTCAGTTAGGTTTTCATCGAGGCTGTGGCGCCACAGGCCCTCCAGTTTGATGTGGGTGCAGTTTCCTGATTTCTGTCTTTTTATATGAAGTTGCATATTGTTGTGTGTTGGTGTGTGTGTTTCCTGTTTTATTGTATTTATTGTATCTGTTGTATTTTTGTGACTTGACTATTGTCTGTTTTCTGTAAGACCTTTGTCTTTATTCATATATTATTTATATATATCTACAGCTAGATAGATAGACAGACAGACATTTGCAGGCTAGATAATATAGATACATATTTTTATTTATGTATTTAAAAGTAACCTTAAGCTTTAATAAAATGATAAAATGTAGACAGGTGAGTTATATATTTGTTTCGGCTGTAAAATTGGGCATTTTAACATTGATGTATGTGGCGATTTACTTGCTTCAGGAGTCATCCTCAAGTGGTCATTTGAGGAACTACTGTTTTTGGCACTTGAGCAATGGCTTCATTTTTCAGCCCCCAGGAGTTGTTGCTTGTTCGAAACCAACAAACAATAAGCCAGTTATGATTTAGCGAGTCATTGCTGTGTTTTTAGCACCTCTATAGCCATCAAATGTGGTGTTTTTAGTGACCCAAGGCTATTTTCCCAGCGAGGATAGTAGCACAAAAACTGTTGTTTTTTACCCAGACATAGCTGCTTATCCAGTGGAGAGTGTGCCCCCAGCACCAGGTATTTTAAGATGCAGATCTTTCACTAACCATAACCAAGCGGTTTTAGTATCTAAAATTAACTACTAAAACTACTAAACTGAACCACAGTGTTAAGACAGTGTTAAGACATTAAGTTTCAACGTATCCGCCAGGTGGTAATGTGCAAATGAATTCGTGGTTGGCACAAACGCACAATGACAACATTTTTTCTGGCCATTAGCTTGCAGACTTACCACAAAGGAGTAGAGCTGGGAGGACTGTGCGCGCAGTTCTGGTCTGCATTCGCCAACACACAGCTTAACTGGACCTGGAGCACTTCCTTTAGGAGCCGCCGCCATCTCACACACAATCCTATCAAAACAAAAGACACAAATACACAAATGTTGGTGCAAAAACAAACAACAGGCATTTAACAGATTATAATGCATACAAATAATAAGAAAAGTTAGTCAGACACACACACACTCAGACAGCAGAATCACTGCAGTGTATCACATTTGTTATGAGTTGCACAGGGGGAAGATGGCCTCTGCTGGCCGCTGTGATTGAGGCAGACTTTCATAGAAGTTGTGGGTCAATACAGAGGGCCATCTTTCTTCCTAATGGGAAACCTATAACAGCAATATAACTCAAATGATAAACTACACCCCTCCCCATCTTCAGCACGATTGCCACCCACCATTACCTCCGGTTGCCATGACAACATAGGGGTTTCTTCAATAAATCAGTATTGCCTGTCAGGTCAATAAGATAAAGTGTGCCATGAATAAGTCATTATAGCAACTGACCCCATGCTGAAATTAATGGTTGTAACAGTTGTAATGCCATGTTTTAAAGCACTGTGTGTGCCAAATGAATAGCCCTGCCGAATGCACTGCTCTGCGTAACACACTCCGCGTTCCCCTTTACAATAAGAGCACCCAATGAATCGTCCCTGCCCATCCCTTCTATTCATACATCACGAGAGTTTTCCAATTTTCTGCTGGCATGTTCTTTTCTTTTCCTTTTTTTTTCTTTTTTACAAGGATATAAATAAAGTCCCTGCAGCCTGAGCCCAATCGCATTACATGGCTGTGAGAGAAACACATGGCTAACAGATTGTCCCTCCAGTCAGCGACATGCAGCGCATTTCAATTACAGCTGTGCCGACAGCCTCATAACGACAACGACACAAAGACTGTCTCTTCCTTTGGCTCTGACTGCACCAGAGCAATGCAAAGCCCCCCACACAATCCTACAACCTGATGAGGCATCACTGGGCTCCAGCTTATTCACAGATTCGGTTGGTGACTGTGAGAAAAATGGTGTGAGAGAGAAAAAGAGATTGCATGTGTGTATTTTCTCCTGTGTGTGTGTGTGTGTTTGCATCTGTACAGTATGTCTATGTACAGTACAGTATGAATCCATGCATGTCTGGGCAGGGGAGGGGAGCAGTCTCTCTTACTGTTCTGCAGTGATGTAGCCCTCCTCCTGTGGGGTGCACTGCACTCCCGCCACCTCCACGTTGCCCTCCAGCTCAGAGAAGGACAGACCCAGGTTCAGGCCCTGGATGGTGACCAATGTGCCCCCCTCCACAGGTCCAGCCACTGGACTCACCTGCATATAAAGAAGAGAAGGGATTTGACGTACAGTGACAGGTTCTCAGTCATCAGCTCATCATATAACTGAGCGGCTCTCTGTAAAACCTGCAGGTACAAATTCTGTACAATAAAAAAAAGATTCTTCAGTTACAGGCAAAAGTATAAACATACCAGAGATCCCTGTACTTGATAAATGGAGTTGCACTTGTACAGCGCTTTCTAGTCTTCCAACCACTTAAAGCACTTTAGCACTACATGTTTCTTTCACCCATTCACACACCGGTGACTGAGGCTACCATACAAGGTGCCACCTGCTACTCAGTTTAAACATTTACACACACTCACACAGCCATCTGGAGCAATTTGGAGTTCAGTATCTTGTCCAAGGATACTTGCATGCAGACTGGAGGAGGCGGAGGTCGAAACACCGATTTTCAAATCCACAGCCACGCCTTCATGATTTCAGAATATTGTGCCATAAAGAGTTTAACTCCAGAATAATAAATAAATATATTTACTTACAGTTTAGAGTCACATGGTCAACCCCATCAGGATGTTGCAATAAAGCAATCGCGATAATTAATGCAAATTCAATCAATTCCTGTGAATTATGCTTGCTATTTTGTCTAATCACCACAAGTTTTCTGCAAATCCAACCAATTGCCATAGATGAGTTTCACCACCAAACTCACTCTCCTGTTTCTGGTTGTGAAGATGCAGACATGTCTCACATTTACTAACAGAAATTACTGCTAAAGACTGTGCAAGGTAATTTCCTGATGTTCTGCGTGAAAGCGTTGTGGTAGGAATCTAACAACATTGACTGAAAATCAATTTTTTGACCATAAAACACGCCCAGAGCATGGCTAAAATGCTCGGACAACAAGACAAATCACCACGACAGAGGCTCCAGATCTATTGCAGGTTAAATTAAATTAAATTTAATTCAATTTAATTCAATAGAACTTTATTTATTCTGAAGGACATTCTCGTGCCAGAGAATGATTCAAATTACAGTAACATGAAGCACAGTAACCACAATTTTAATGAGTCACAATCAGTGGGTTCCCCGGGTCAGGTCACTAACTGGGACCAGTTTTAGAACAAGAGAGTATCAAATATCTGGCAAAATATACAAATATACAAGACAGACATGTTTTCAAGGAGCAGAAGCAAAACCCCTGCGTATTAGAGTAACAATAGGAGTATGATCAGTTCAAAAGTTACTGAAAATAAACTAAAATAGTGGGGAGGGAAACAGACTGCTTCTGATAATCAATGTTTTATTGAATATGATATGACAATGAGAAGTAGTATTGCACCTGACTGAGAAAATGATATTGCACTACATTGACAAGTGAGCATGATATTACACATGCATGGTTAGTGGTAACATTAGTGTAGTACAACTACAGCAAGTCATCTCCACCATTTTTCAGTGGACATAACAGTGCCGCAGCTGGAAATTCAGAGTTGAATTTAATAAACTCAGTATGTTCTGTCCAGTTAAAGACAAAAAAATAGGGGCCACAAGTTTTTAGCCAAGCATCGAGATCGAGTTTCCTTTTTTCGAGCATGAATTCCTACACTTATTGTAAGTACCTCCAATATTTTCAAGATTTAAAACTGTTGCACAGAAAAGTGTTTTGTGATAAAGCAGCTGACCTAAGTTGTAACGTTACTGTAGTACAACTCACACACAGTGAGGTTCCATTCTCATTGGAACAAAGTGCTTTTGATTTTTAAGAATTTATAGACAAAATAAATGGCTACTACTTTTGCGATTTCAAGTTCCCCTTGCAATTTCAATGCAAAAAAAAATGTCTAACAACATTGCAACATGCATCACATTTTTTTTTTAGAAAAGCTGTTGAAAATTCAGGTATTTCAGGCAGCAACAACCCCAAAAAAGTCCACAAAATCTCAGAGGGACTGCATTTAAATGGCTTTCCACTCTAACTAACATCTCTGTATGAGCCCTGGTCAGAAATATGACTCTAAAGATTTGGAGTACTCTCTTAAAATGTAAACTGTTGGCTAAAAAAATACTGGCCCTAAAAATGTATATTATTTAAAGGACACCTAAACCCTCAGCAAAATCTGCTAATGCTAAGCAAAAGGTAACTGGGCTTCCTTTAGGTTCTTACAGGAATCTGAGTCCAGTTTTCTTTTGACTTCTACATGCCCTGAATAACTGAGAATCTCCACAAAAACACTTCCCACAGTTTCTGTGTAATCTCTATGTAAACATTAAGTAGATTTACCTGAAGCCCCATTCTGACAGGGTTTATTCAAAAAGCCTTGAAATCCAATATAATTCAAAACAAACTTTAATGAATAATGCAGTGAGTAACAAAACCTCGGGAAACCTATTCACAGTCCCTTCCAGTGTAAAGTTAACCATCCCAGCAGGAAACCTTTGGACCTGCAGAGCAGAACAGGAGCAACGACGGAGCAACACTCCCTCCACTCCCGAGCAGCACTCGGTAGTTGATTCATTCTGCTGCAGCTCCTTCAGAAACACTAATAATGTGACGGGGACATCAAAGGCTCGCGGCTCTTTGAAGTGGAAGAGCCTTGCATCTCTGTGCCTGACCCACTGTGCCTCATTCAAAAGAATGAACAGGAGTTTGTGACATAAAAGATCCATCACTACTCTCTAAACAGACTGAATTCGTTTAGCTGTCAAGCACTCGAGGTATTCAGGCGGCGTGGGATAAAATGTGAGATAGTCTCAGGTAAACAGGCACTCAGATGGAAAATTGGAAGGTGGCCACAGATAGAATTATGGTGTTGTTGATATTTACAGGCTACCAGGAATATCCAGCAAGATGTTCTGGCATACTGTTTTCTGATCCAAAGAGGCACAGGTAGACGAATGGTTGGAAAAACAGGCATGTGACTGGACATTTATGGGCAGTGGGCTTTTGTTCCAAGCCTTAAGGCTGATTTATGGCTGTGTGTAGGCTCTACACAGAGTCTGCACTGTAGCCTACGTCATTGTGAGTATTGGTGCTTGTGTGTTAGTGTGTCTTTGTCTTTGTCTGCAGTTACACCTCCAAAACACTAGTTGTCGGTGGATTTTCTTTGCTAATGTGACCTAAACCTGAAGTACACGTCAAATATGGCTGAATAGTAACAACAGTAAACACAAAAGTATAATATTTGGCTCTATAATATCTCACAACGTCACAAACAAAACACTTATCTTTTACAAGATATGTTTTCCCTGCAAATACAACATGCTAACACTCTTAGCACAAGCCTATGATATTTTACATTACATATTTAGCCTAGCAGCTAGCACACTTTCCTCTACTCATGTGAAGCCAAGAACGAGAGCAACCTCAAACAAGGGTAACGTCACAAAATTCGGCTCAGTTGTAATGCTGTTTTTACACTACAAGCAACACAGCAACAGGCGACACGTCATTGTAGGTGGAAGATGGTGACATGAAGCAACAAATTGACACCTGACACGTGTCGCTGTAGACAGGTGTGACATGCTATGAATCAAAGATGAGTCTGCCTCAACTGTTTTTCAGTGCTCAAATGACGCGGTGAAGCGTCAGCCAATGATATGTTTTTGTTTCTACCTGTGGTACTGTTTTATTTAGCTGAGTTAGGTGAGCCTATGCTAGCTTTGTGTGCATTGCAGGGCACACTGGTATGCAATCAGTGGGGCGGCGAATGTTATGTCTGTGATGTTAGAATGGTGCTCACAGACTGTAAAAATACTGGACATGGCTGCCGTGAGGTTACCAATTGGTTTGTGGACTCCCATTCTGAAAGCTCGAGTTCGGCATTACGGCAGTTGCTGTCTTGGTTTTTAGAGCCAGAGGTGACCATGTTTGGACAAGAGGCTGGAGTTGTGGAGGAGCGAGGGGTGGATCTGACTGAGAAGCTGAGGGCACTTTTCGGCAAGCAGCCTGTCACTCAAAGTGGCCCACCTATAATTATCCGCAACTGTAAGCCTTGATAAAACATGAATAGGTGAGTTATATAAAAATCCACCCCTCGTACAGTTGTCATAAACGGGGGGAAATTAGCTAAAGAGACCAAAAGTGTTTTTTGTACCAGGCTGTATAGTTGGGTATTTTAACATGGGGGTCTAATGAGGATTGACTGGGCCCTGGAGCCAGCCTCAAGTGGCCGTTCAAAGAACTGCAGTTTTTGGCACTTCATTTTTTTAGCCCTGGAGCTTGCCACTTGGCTCAGACAGTGATCAAAAGCATATACATTTTTTGACGAAATGCAAACGTTAGATGAGATTTAGTCCCCTGTAGCAGGCACACACAAGCCTGTAACAACATGACAACGTAACTATGTTAACGAGCGTTTGAGTAAAACAGCAATTTGGCGATAACGTAGCAGATCACTCTGTTGAACGCAACATAACACACACAGTTTAAAGACAAAACAACTGTCTTGTACTACACATGTTTTTCCAACCTATACAACAAGCTAACATTATGTTATGAGCATAAGGTTATGATGTTTCCCATTGCATAAATTAGCCTAGCAGCTTGCAGAACAAATCACACTTAAGACTTAACTGCTGGCTATAAATTGTGGGGGTTTTATTGTCCTCACAATTTATTGTTCATCTGTGAAATGGCGGTAAATAAAAGCTTGGTTTTTGGCGCCCACTAGCTCACCTGGTAGAGCAGGTGCCCCAACCACAAAGGCTGCAGGGTCAATTCCAACCCACAGCCCCTTGCTGCATGTGATTTCCCTTCTCTCTCCCCCGTTCACACTATATCTGTCCTATCAAATAAAAAGTGAAAGCCACAAAAAGCTTAGTTTTCACTGAAGAAAATGTTTTTCAGCCTAGTCTGTAACAGTGCATAAGAATAAACCCAGCATTAAGCCACCAAACTCTTTCAGTAAAGACCAACAGAAGTCAAATGGCAGTTTCCGGCTGGTTATGCTCAGGAGACAAATAACATAGGAACAAAGCTATGGTATGTGATCCTGTAGAAGTCAACTTCATTTTGAAGAAATTACATTTATTTCCACAGATCTGTTGAAGCACAAAACTATCTAACAACCTAAACAGATGTCTTCTGTCAGATATCACATCGACACAGTGATGATACCATGGTAACACTTATCTACTCAGTTGGCAGGCAGAGCGAAGTGAAATAAAGTAGTTTCAGCTACTGTAACAACCTGTTTCACCTTTCTTCTTCAAACACACCTCGCACCTCGGCCAGTTATTACTGCTAACAAGAACCCACGAAACAAGACTTTGCCTTCCACCTTTAACTTCAGAGTTTCTGAACAAATGACTACAATGTCAGGATAGATTTCAGCTGGTTTTCCAAGTTCAAGACTTAAAATTTTTATTACTCAAAATTTCTGAGATATTGTAGAGAAACACTCGAACATTTAGTTCGAAGAAATCCAAGCTTCTAAAAGAAAAAAAGAACAGATTGTAGCTCTGTTGTTTTATTTGGCATGACCACTGAGACTGAGGAATGTGTCTAACACTCTCTAACCCAGAAACTGCTTATACTAAATGAAGCGACACTCTTAATTAATTACTTGGCCAAAAAAACTCACATCTCACAATTCAAATACACTATATGTTGCACTATATTTGACTGACTGACTGGCTGACTGACCGGGCAACAGGCCAAACAAACAACAACTGACCTCAGTGATGCGTGGGTTGGTGCACTTGACATTCCTGGCAGAAAGGTCCAACCAGCGGCTAGCGTAGGGGGAGATGGGAGGACAGTGCTGCTTCATGGTGCATCGGCCCTCGCCGCTACACCAGCCACACTGGAACTTCCTCTCAGCCCGCAGACACATGCCACAGCTGTCCCGCTGGGCGCTGCACTTGTAGAGGTGCACTGTGGGAACACATAGAGGATATCTAGTCAGTGAAATATCAAATAATGCCATGTGTCAGTATCAGTGTTTTTGAATAATACCACTGCCCCAAATAGGTTACAAAAACTGATGTCAACCATAGAGTATTCTGTAAAAACACCAACAGGGTGTAGGGTTCCTGCAGATAGAGCCACCCAGGCACATATTAATAATTAGTAAGAATATCTGTGTTGATATGATACATCATATAGGTTACTATGGTGTTTAAGTTTACACAACTGTTTCTGTATATTTGAATAGTGTATGGTAGCTGACTGCTAAGATTATGTTTCTATTTACATTATTTATGTGTTAGAATACAGGTACAAGTTATTTGAAGTAAAACAACGGGCAATACGTGAGGACATTTAGAAACAGGACAGTAGTCAGTAGTGGACCGTACGAGATTTAATTTTGGAATGATTTGGCCTGTTGTTTTCTTTTTAGATTTTCAGTAAACCTCGCTGGGTAATGTGGATCTCCAGAGGAGGAACAGAAACACGAGTCAAAACCGAGACACCTCACAAACTAAATGGCCAAGGAACATCAGTTTGTTGAAACTATATGCACGCACAAAAACCATGCATCTGCCTTTTCCCACATTCAAACTAATTTTGTATATAAATGAAGATTATGAGGTGAGAATGTGTGCGCCTCATACAAAAGAACAAGCGAACACACAGTTTTAGCTGAGATAGCAGCAGGTGAAACGATAAGGACAACATCAAATGTAAATTGAGGGACAGATAACATTGTTTCTGGGTGTTTGCCCGTACCACTGATTGTATTATTTCTGCAGGCTGCACAGTATTCTGTAAAATGTAAATCAAAGGCGCATTTATAGTTAATTTTAAATGAATTAAGACTGATGAATTTCATCATTCTTTCTATTTACTCTTGAGCCATTGTCTGCCTGTTAATGATTGTTTAATTTGAACCTGAACTGTGAAGCACTTTTCAAAATCAGTCTCAACATGAGCGCCATAAATGAATTATTCTGACATTTAATAATAATAACGATGATTAAGATTTGGACTGTAATGATGGTTCACAGAAACATGATGAATTAGTGGTACGGGCTCTACAAATATCCACAGCCATGCGTAATGACAGCTGCTCTGCTGGAGAACCTCGCTGATGCAACAGGGTCAGTGAAACTGCACTTTTTCTTTGCTTGTTCCCCTCATTGACAGGTTTAGTGAATGATGGTGCAAACGGATGTTTAAGGCCATTTCTGCATCCATTTATGGAGGGATGCACGATATATATCAGGCCAATAACTTACCGTCCGATAATAGGACATTTTTGTAATTTGCATTTTTCCGATAGTTGTAATTATAGCCGATAAATAGCGCTGAAAGTACGAAGCCACACTGCTTTCATTGACTTAACAAAGGCAGCGTCTACACACCCTGATACAGTGTGTAGCAGTACACGTAACGTTAAACTTGGTTTGCGAGCCACCCATAAACACAGAGAAGAAGAAAAACAACAACTGCAGTATGCTGTCTAGAGGGCAAAACATGTTGCGGTGTGGACGTCTTTCACAGTTCCAGAGGAAGACAACAGGATTGCGCTAAGGTTCTGATCTCCGACTGCTCAACACAGGTTAGACACAGCGCTGAAGGACCATCTCCAGACTGTTAGCACAAGCTAACTAGCAGCAGCGGCTAACATCCAACAATAAACTTTTAAAAGGCTTGACTCTGTTGGTAATCTTATTGATAACTGCTAGCCATGTGTTGCTACATTTAGTGATTATCTACAGGTCATGCCCTCCTTCTGAAATAAAAAAAAAAATGTGAATTATGGTTTATCGTATCGGTTATTGGCCATGAGAAGCAGGTAATTATCGGTTATCGGTATCGGTAGAAAAAATCCATATCGGTGCATCCGTAAATTATAGTGAACTGTGGGTGTGAAAATTAGGTTTGTGTATGTGCAACCAGCTCCACAGTGATTGAGAAGCAAGCGTACACATGACTTTGTTAATCTAACGAAAATAGTGCACATTTCTGTCACTGTGCATACACACAGTTTTATGCAACTGCCCCCTGGTATTACAATCAACTCCAAAATTAACTGGCTACAACCATGAGCATTCCACTTGGTAATTCCATAAAATTAATAAAAAGCATGTTTGTTTAATTTCCTTTTTCCTGTATTAAGAAAAAAAAGCCAGAGTAATCCAATAAAGCTTCTTCTTTGAAGTCTGTCTCTTATGTCTCTTGTAAGTAGCCTATATTTATGCCCATATAAAGTAAGTTACCTACCTAATGACAGGGCCTGTTAAACTTCATGGCCATCAGTGTATATCCTTGACTACAGGGAAGTATTTAATGTACAACCCACAATGACACTTGACAAACACCCTTTCTTACACGATGATGGAGAGGAAACCGAGAGCAGCCGTGAGAGCCAAACTGAGCAAATATGAAGATTCACCCCTCACCCCTCCAGGGCACACAAGTGATTGGGGGCTTTTTGATAACACTCCCTGCTATTGTGAACTTTCTCTCAAGGCCCTTTGGGAGCCTTGAAGCAGTCTCTATGACCCATCTATCCCCTGTGGATTGAGTGCTTTACACTTCTCTGGCCTGGCAGTGATGGATGGCAGAGGCACCTTTAATCTTCTCGGGATTGTCGATGATGAAATTGCCGTTCCATACGATGGAGAGGTCCACTGCCAGGTCACTGATCTTCACACCCTCGTACATGTACTGAAAAGCAGAAACAGAGAGTGAGAGAATGTTGCAGTAAGTGGATCCAGAGAGAGAGAAAGTCAAAGTGAGACAGAGGATAGAGTATAAAAAAAGATATAGAGAAAGACAGAGTGGAGGAAAATGAGAGGATGAAAGGGCAGCAGAGAGACGAGGCTTTTAACCATCTGTCATTTCTGCCATGGTTGTCTGCTCCTCTCCTCTTTGACATGTGGGGACGCAAACCCTGGCTGGGGTGGCTGATCATCCACATCTGAAGAAAATGGCCTTTTCATTCATTGTCACAGAGTAGCAAGGTATGCTGTGCATCGAAATTTAGCCTGCGATTTGCATTGTGCGACAAAAATCTCCTATATTTATCGCAAACCTGTGTCTTTCTGCCTCTAACATCATATTTACGCTCCGTGAACACCTAGATGTTAGTCTGACAATATGCAGCTTTTCCTTCGCTCCCCTCCCTGTCATTCTCCTCCTTTCTTTCACATGCTCTGCACCTTACCTCATCACTCACACTTTCCCTTTCCTCTACTTTCTCCTCAGTATGCTCAACACCTCGGGCGGTATTCACTGATGTACCCTATGTACCTTGCCTACACAGCATCCAAGCTGTCTGCCTCACTTGACAGCTGTGAGACTCCCACTGGGAGTGTTTGAGGTCATACCGAGCTGTTCTGGCACTGCACGCTGGTGCTGTTGAAGCGCAGCGCCGTGACACGGTGGCTGACACCCTGCACGTGCACCACGCACTCGTAGCCTCGCTGGCCCGACTGCGGCTGGGGAAGGTTTCGGGCCCTCAGGGTAATGGGTCGGACCTCGCCGGCTGGAAGGAGAATTTCCCCAGAGTGAAGGAGCTGAGGGCAGTCCTGTGAAAATGGCATGCAAACTCACATCAGTGTACTTGTCAGAAAACATGTTTTTTCATGTTGTCCCTGCTGCTAATCCTCAATATTACCCATGCATTATACATAAGTAGGATTTTAGTACCTGAAGTTTTCCCTTCAGAAATTATTTATCTATCCACTCTAAGTAAACATCTATCCATAGTATCTATGTTTCTTTTTGTCTGTGTCAGTTTGTTTGTCCATCTATGTGTGTAATCTGTATTAATACATATGAATGTGTTATATAAACATGAGGGACTTATGTAGCACAGGGATTAATGGGGCAAACAAATCGCTAATCCAAATGTAATTTTTATTCATATACACATGTTACACTTTCCACTAGTGTAAACTGTATAAATTGTGATTTATATACAGTCGTAGTAATGCTGTTTTCTATTTGCAGCATTTTGTAAGCAGTCAGTTATTTTTAGCCAGCCTAGCTCAAGGGATGCTAATGACAGTTGGTCTCTCCACCAAGGTTCAGACCAAAATCTTCCAACAACTGCTCAATGGATTGCCGTGAAATTTTGCTTCAAATGTCGATGGTACCCACAGAATGAATCCTAGTGACTTTGGTGATGCTCTGACCTTTCATCTGGCGCCACCATGAGATCGAAATTTGTGTTTTTTAATGAAATGTCTCACCAACTATTAAACAGATTGCGATGACATTTGGTGCAGACATTCAAGATCCCTAGAGGATGAATTGTACTAACTTTATTCCTTGACTTTTTAGAACATTTTAGTTGACCTTTCGCTAAGCCCCGCCCCTTTGTGATGATCCGACAAGCTGTCGGAGTAAGCATGGAGCCCACACTGTAACTGACTGCACTCCCTGAAGAAGTGTGATCATATTTTTGGGAGAATTAACCAGTGATTCCAGAGAGAAGCAGACAGAGGGGTCTACAGTCTGTGTTTGAAGGATATATCCAGGATGTCAAACTGACTCAGCAGCAACAACAGGTTAAAAAGACAAAGATAGTTAGAAGCTAAAGCCCAACTATAGGCTACAGATCACAGTGTCAAAGTGAACCACCACATCACTGCTGATCCACACAGAAGACAATGAATATAAAGGGAAACTTTGCTGATATTGAACCAGCTGTGTGTCATCACAGTGTGCAGATGAACAGTCTTCCGCTGTTGGACAGGCAGGGATCTCCAGGGGAAAGCCAAACAGTGTTCATCTGCACACACTGTGATGCCACACAGCTGGTTCAATATCAGCAAAGTCTCCCTGCTTCCCTTCACTGGTTCCTGTACAGCAGGGTTGGTCTTTGTTTCACTGTTATAATCATTACAAAGCAAAAGCAGCATGTGTATACATTCAGTAGGCTATATCTTCAGTAGCTAGCTAGCTAACCCTACACTTTTCAGGGTTAGATTTTGGTTTTGGAACAGGGAAGAAACGTATATCTTTTTCCAACCTCTCCAGGTAACGAGTGTCATTAATACACGACGTGCCCCAGGCACAACATTTAGCTCCAAATCCACAACACCAGCCTGAAAATGAAGGAAATCTGAAACGACTGCATTAGAGTCAATGGAGCTCAGCTGTGTTGTTGTTGGACCCTGATCTGAGCCGGCCAGTGCTACATTATGATTGGCCAGTCTGCATCTGGAGGCGGGACTTAGTGAAGGATAAATTTGTCCAGTACTTTGGTTTAATGTTGTTGTAGTTGTGGGCTTGTTAGCATGCTGGTGTTAGCATTTAGCTCAACACATCATTGTGCTTAAAAACAACCTTACAGAGGCCCTAGTATGGCTGTGAATTTTTAGGCTGCGTTCCAAATCCCATGCTGTTTCCCTTTACTTTCAGATTGTATAGAGTGCATTTATTTGTAGGCCAGCATGCAAGTTAGAATCTCCCTGGTTTCCTCGTCAAAAAGCCAAAGGGATTTTTTCCATTGGATTTTGGATTATTGCCAAAAATAAGCTCTATGGCAAACAAACATTTATGATACTTACACGTCTTGTTTAGCAAGATAATCTTCACAAATGAACACTTTCATGATTTTTGAAGCCTAAATTCAATCGCCAGAAATAAAAAGCTAACCTTAGGCTATAAATGAACTACACCACAGTTGCATAACTTCAGCATTGCCACCACAACAAGGCTCTGAGGCTGTCTTCAGTGTGATGATGTCCTGAAGTCTCAGTTGTTAGAAACCATCTTTTTAAGATGCATAAAGCCTTCAAAATTTATGAGGTTTTTACTGACGTACTTTATGACGTGGTACAAAATGTGAAAGTCTCTTAAGCTTGTGTTAATATCAGACCTTATTTAACGCATCTAACCAAAAACCTGATGACTTTAAAACAAGGGGAACAGGGAGGACTTATTCCTGCACCTCTTTATTGCAGCTGCAAAGTACATACTGTTGCATGAACTATGCATGCATGCAACTGGGACATACTTCTTCGCCATATCATTGTGCCTTGAACTTTTAACCCTCTGGCTCATGAATCTGTCGCAGTCCATAGCACAAAATTTGAATTAAAAGGAAAAGATATGTGATTTGGAACACAGCAGATCTCACAAATTATCACTCAGCATTACCTTGGAGATACAACAAAACACCATTCGCCAAGCCTGCCAGAGACGGAGGTCAACCCAGAGAGCTCTGCTTTTGATTTTTGGCAATGTATGAAGTTTTAGCTTTTAAGTTTTATTTGCATTCATTGTAGATTGTTTGTGACTGATTGACAAAAGTCATTGCGGCCTCTGTCAGCTGTCAATGAGCTGTCATCTGTCTGCAATTCAGCTGATGTGTGGTATCTTGTTTGCTGGTTTGCATAATGCAAAATGTGACCAGATGCAGCAGGACATCCTGATCTTTGACACACTGCCTTTGACATACGATGTATAAGAACATACTAAATCTTCCTTTGGCATACTAAACTAGTCTGCTTGATTGTTTGGTGGGGCTCTATTCTGACATTTAAATCATGGATTGTTGCCTTTAAGGTAAAAATGTCACACGGGAACAGATAAATGGTGCTCCTGAAAGCTGCACTTTAATCAGCTAATGAAACTGTAACTCTCTTTACGTTAATGGGGATGTAAAGTACCTCTGAGGCGTTGACTCTGCCCTCCTGGAATGAACAGCTGCTGGGGTCATGGGTGCACAGGTTGCGGTATTTACACCAGTGGCAGCGAAAGGTGCTGTTTACACAAGATAGACACCTGCAGGACAAAATGAACACATTACTACACGGCCTGCAAAATTTTTAATAATGCGTCCCTGTATATTGAGTTGCTCTGCATTTAGAAAGTATGTTAAAAAAAGGGATTAATCCCTCTTTATTTCTAACCCATCATCTACATCTTCCTCTCCTGGGTGAAGAAGATTAAAAAGGGGAGACTGATGAAGGATTATGGCTTTCTGCTGAATTTATCATGTCAGTGTGTTTCACTGAAAGATCAGATGTCCCCATTTTCTATGCAGACAGCAATGAATGGTAGTCCTTTTGTCATAGATGACAATAAATGACCTTAGGCATGAAGTCTTGGCAGGAGAGTAACTATCCAAGTGTCCCTGTCGCTTAAAATGCTCTTGAGCAGTTAAATAGTGCTATATAAAAGATGCACAGAGCATATACTGTAGCGTCCTTGTTAGATATACAGAAACCAGAGCTTTTCATTTCATAATTCAATGAGTTTTTTTTACAGACCTTTGCTTTATGTTTCTGATTTTTGACAGCAATCAAAACAGTACATTTAACCCGCCCAACTCTGGATTATATACAACATCTGGAATGAGAGAGACAACTGAATATTTGATGGGTAAAATTGCACAACATATCTGGCTCCGATTCAGTGAACCACAGCCAATGGTCAGTGGATTAAAGTTGTGCTGAAACAACCCCGTTGGACCGGATTTAATCACATTTCGTTCAGGCAAACAGGGAGCTGATTGTGATACAACTTTGGGTGGAGAACTGAGAGGTGAAGAGATGAGAGAACAGACATGGGCGATGCACAGCTGTTGATATACCAAACAGAGCAATTGGAGAGCTGAAAATTGAACATGTCCTATTTTCCTGTGGGGGGCCAATGCAGGCTTTTTTGTGTATAATAGAGGTGTACCACTGTGCAGAAAACAGATCTATGCACCGTCAGAGTCTGTTCTCCTGGATTTGGCCGTGCAATAAGATGAAACCATGAGGAAACTATAAAACCCACTAGCAGCACTCCAATACTGCGGCTCATAGCAAAGTACAAATGCCAATAAATGTAGTGCAGCACCATTAAATTTTGATATTAATTAGCTGCCCAGGGCCAGTGTGGACATAAAAACGTGTGCCTGTGTGTGTGTGTGAGAAAGAAATTTGGGGGGTTGGGTATTAATAGAACCGGACTGGCAGGGAGCTGCAAACACTGGATAATTAATTATGGAGGGTGATGTGATGCTGAGGTGATGGTGGTGGTGGGGGAGGTGGAGGGAAGAGGTGCTGGGTTAGGAGGGTGTTTGGTTTGAAATATTAATCACAGAAGTTCACAGGGTCACTCTGCAGCTAATGGAGGCCGTATTGGTGTGGGGCGCATGTGATGAGCTTCCGACTGTTTCTCTCTAATGGCTTAATATGGTTATATTAGGGCATTCATGTCGCAGTCAAAGAGCATTTGGAATAGGTGGCATGTGTATCCACTGTGGGCTAATTTCCAGGGTTCAGTTGTGAATACACCATCAATCAAATGTTCCCTCCTGGAGTGAACTTATTGTATATCCCTGAATCCAGCTTTTATGTGCTCATGGTTGAGTATAATTAATGGTACAGTTAAAGGTTAGTGAAGTGTGCATGAGAGGCTATCAGTTCAAATCTTTCTGAAACCTCAAAAAACAAAAGAAATATTACTTTTCCCTCTCAACCAGGGGCAGCTCATGAGAAAACGAGACCCTGGGCACAGATACGCAAAAGGCCCCACCACTTCCTCTACATCAGAGCAGGACACGCAGACTTTATAGCTGTTTAGCCTTTTTTTGTTGTTGTTGTTTTGCATCTCTTTGTAGTCATTATACATCTTTTTGTGGTCCTTTTTTTGTCTCCATGTGGTTGCTTTGTGTCTCTATGGCCCCTTTTACACTGCTTCTTTAAGGCATATATGCCACACCATTATGCCTCCTCACTGTTTTGTACAAAATGTACAATCGCAGAACGGGGGGACAGAGTCGTCTTGCCTTTAAGCCGCTATGGGAGGTAGTAACAGCCCTGCAATGACATCTGTATCGAAGGGACAGCTGGCAGGATGGGATCATGGGCAGCCCAGGTGTGACATTTTGATGACATGTTATGTGCGCGACCCACCACAGGAGAATTTATAAGTAGCTAATAGCAGTTAGCAGCTAACTCAATGAAGAAGAACAGCAGCTGAAAATGTCCAAAATTTAGGAAAACAATGAGATCTGGTAGCTCTTTACCCTCTGAACAGATCCGCTGCCATATAAAAGTGATGGTAAATTATTATTTTAGCCATGTTATGCCTCTGTTATTGTTCATAATGAGCTGCTGGTGGCTGTGGCTCAGGAGATAAAGCAGGTTGTCCGTTATTCGGAATATCCCAGTCCGCATGGTGAAGTATCCTTGTTCAGTATCCAAGATACTTAACCCCAAATTGCTCCCGATCGCTGTTCCATTGGTGTGTAAATGGGTGTATGTGACTCGTAGTGTAATGCAGGCTTGCTGTCTAAATCTTTATCTACACACTGGAGAGTCATGATGCTGCAGTTGTTTGGTTTTGTGTAAAAATGCAAAGGTGGCATGAAGAAGGGACTTCGTAGCGGCCCTATATCGCGGCTTTGGTGTAAAAAAAAAAAAAAGGGCTTCTGTCAGGGGAAAAAGTGGGAAGGGGTTCCTCGAAAAGCCTGGAATGAAAAGTTTAGTTTTGCTGGCAGTTTTTTTTTTTTATTTCTAAATAGCTAGAGCCATACTACATCAAAAATGACTGGATAAATTGGTTAAAGCACTGAGCTTTGTATTAAAGTTTAGTCCATTGCTGCACTTGGATTGGACTGCTGATGCTGCTGGAGCACCAGCGTACACCGTCATGTTTTTTCTCAAAAAAGGGAAATTGGGATTTCAACAAAGAAATGAAAGGAAAGTAAACTGACTTTGTATAAATAAATAAATAAATCTTAAAGGTGTATGACAAGGACAATGGATCAAGAGAGGAACACAGGGGACCCAAAGAGACTTCTTATGCATGGGGCCCAGAATTTGGTGCTATGTCCTTGCTCTTTGTACTCATTTTGTATCTCATTTAAGTAGTTTTGTGTCCTTTTTGGCTGTTTTGAGTCTTTGTTGTTTTCTCTTTGCAGTTCCTTTTCATCTCCTTGTAACACTGAGCCTCATCCTGGTTGGTAGCTATTAATCTGAGTGACATTGTGCAGGTAATGGCCTTGGAAGGGCCTGACAATCTGGGCCCTTTAGCCTGTGCCTGCTAGACCTGTTTAGCAATCCATTCATGTAAAAAAGTTTTCCAACAAAATTCATTATAAAGGTCTTTGAAGTAACTATTTCAACATTGTGCAATTTGGCCTTGTTGGAGTTTTGTCGAACTGTCTGAAAACTCACTGAGTCACTGATTTGCAGACATTTTTTAAAGCCGACAAATGCTGCTAATTGGCTTTCATCCTTATAAGATCCACCTTTAGCAGAGTTTGTAATTGCTATTCAGAGAGAAACGCTCCTGTCATAGTTTACCATTACGATAAATACAGTTGACATTAGCATAATGGCTCAAAGTCAAAGTAGCTTCCCTGCCCATTCAGGAGGCTTATACTGGCAACACAAAACAGATGAGCATTTAAATAAAGTCCTCTTTAATTTACTTTATTTTATCTGCCCTCAAGGCACCGGAGCAAGGCTAAAAATCTAAAATGTCTCATAATACAATACAAACAATTCTCTGGTGGGGCCGTAGGGACAAAGTCAAGTCAAAAAGGGTGCGTGAGTCTACTGCTTATCTATTCAGGGTCCTTGGGGACTGCTGGCCTACAGCGAAGAACGCTCAGTTCTACCAGTAAAGATGCTTAGTTATTAACACAGTCTCCAGGTATGAATATGCATATGGTGTTGCCTTAAAGGAGCATATATGCTTGGGTATAAAATAAATGAAGATTATTGGTTTTTTTTAGAGTAACTGACAGAGAAAACTGTAGTTACGTGTATTCAAAGCCGTAGGCAATGAGCCCACAAACTGCCAGTTTAAGCAAAGTCGAAACAAACAGGCCATGGCAAATGCATCATGTTGATTTAAATGAAACCTGACAGATAAATTGAACTCAGAGGTTATCTAACAGCCCGATCTTAAGTGGAGTTGTGAGCATCAGTACATCATTGCCCTAAATTAAGTCGTGCTCTTCCATCTATTGAACAAATCAAAGTGTGTGTGGGTGGGGGGAGGGATGGGGCGGCGGTGGCGGTGGCAGCAGCTGGACTCACGTTTGATGGGTGCTGCAGTTGTAGAACTTCACCTCGGTGCTGGCGACCATTTGACCTGTCTCCTTTGAGTTCAGACGAAGCTCCACGCCGGCCCAGTCTGAGGAGAGAGACAGAGAGAGCATAATGAGTGAAAGGACGGAGAGAGGGAATTAAATATGTAAGGGAGCGTCGATGAGAGAGAAAGAGACGAAAAGGATGGGTGCGAGAAAACAATGAGCAAAAAGAGGAGGTCAAAATGAGAAAAAAAACGTTAATACTTTTATCACGCTCCTGTAAAGAGCCACCTGGTGTCTGCGTCTCTGCAAGGGCATATTGCTGTTGTCGTGAGGAAACCTTCAGTCGGAAACTTCAGTCGAAGGATTACTGTATATGCTCTGAGAAAATTCTACTGCTCCTTGGTACTTATCAAACTCCTGGGATAAACAAAAAATGCCAGGTGGTCCATCTGAAAAGAAAGCTGTTTTTGTGTGTCTGGAATATTGATATTTTCCATCTGACATTGGCATCATCATCAATCGGCACACTCTGGATTCATTTACTGTAGTGTTTGTTTTTTATTTGTTGTGACACATGGTGTCAGAGCTCACCTTGTCCTTCTGGTATCTGTGGGACCTCCTTCCCAGCCGGGGACAGACACATCACCCTGTTCCCATTGACGTGACCCTCCACCTCGGCCTGCTGGCCAAATGAACAGGTGATTCCAGCTGAAAGGTCTGGAACATTGTGCACCTCCAGTAGAAGCTAGAAGAAAATAAGAGATGGAAAAAATTTAATGTACTGAACTGGTTCACTGGCATATGTGCCCTGGCGAATACTGTGATATTGCTTTGACAATAAAATATAATTAAAGGTGCTGTATATAACTCTCAAGAAAGATAGTTGATTGTTCAGTCTCATTTCTACATCATCAAATGCAGTGCTGCAGGAATGAGTCCTAAAACCTGGAGAGGAGTTAGCTTTTTACCACTCATGGCTCCCTTGTCTCAAAGTCAATGGGCTTTTTTCAGATGCCTGAAGTAAAGTCTGTGGTTGATACAAGCTTTAGAGACTTTCATGTTTTATTGTGTGACATTAAATACCTGAATTTTGAAGCTTCTACGTGTCTTTAAAAAGTTGCTAACAAGCGGTTAACTGAGATTACAGAGCGTCGTCATGCCGAGGCACGCCAAACACAGCGTTACAGTCTTGTTGTGGTGGTAACGTTAAGTCATGTGATAGTTTTGTAGTTTGTTTGTAGCCTAACTTTAGCTTTTTACTTCCGGCGATTGGCTTCAGTAATCATGAAAATTATGTTCATCTGTTTGTCTTGCTGAACAAAGCATGTCAGTACCATCAATGTTTGTTTGCTCCAAAGCTTATTTTGGCAATTATCCAAAATCCAATGAAAAAAATCCTTTTAGCTTTTTAACAAGGGAACCAGTTGGCAATTATCCAAAATCCAATGAAAAAAATCCTTTTAGCTTTTTAACAAGGGAACCAGTGCGATGCTAACTTTCGCATCAGCCTACAGAAAAACATCATTGTCATCCCTGGGGCACTGTATACCAATGCTTCATGTGGGTGGTTTGATCCAACTACTAGCATCGGTACTTGGCGACCTGGGAATGAAACTCAACAATCAAGCATTTTTTTCCAGCGTTGCAAACACTTTTAATCACAGAGTTCAAGAAAGAGTCCCACATCCTGGGAAATATTCTTATTTGTTTTCTTGCCATTTTTTAATACGTCTGAACTGAAACTGAAAATTGCTGCCAGGAGTGTATTTTTTCAGAGAAAGAAGACTTATGAGCAGTGGCCGTTTGTGTTTAACAGGCTGTTGGAGAAATGGGCTTTCGGTCGTATGGGACATTTTTTAGACTAACGGGGCTTCGGAATTCTTGGCCGTCAGAACAATGGCATGGTTTGATGGCACGGTTTAGATGGTTAACCACACCTGCCATCATAGAGCTTGTCAGCCTGCTAGTGTGCATATTGTCTCCACACATTTTTCCTTATTGATATTTATCCATAGGCACCCCAGAAGTGGACGTTATTAACTAACATTTATATTTAAAGCAAAAAAAAGTCATGGTTTCTGCTTTTCAAAGATTTTAATCTGATGAAAATCAAAGTAGGATCAAAATGTTCTTTCTAAAACTTTTGTGGAGTAAACATGCAGGCATTACTTTTCCTTTCTTCTGCGCCCCTTCCTAAAGTAGATACGGTGTGATGTCGCCTTTGGCTCTGTCCGAAGTTAACAAAATCTGCCTGTCAGCACCTTTTAAGCTCACTAATTAACACGTTAAATAATCCATACAAAGGCCGAACTGTAAAAACCACAAGGTACTCCAGGAAGTTACTGCTCCTGGCCAAGAAATAGTCCTGCACATAACCCCCCCTTTAAAACCATAATCTGTTGTTTTTACACTCCTGGTTTTATACGGATTAAACAAACGAGATATAAGATGTTAATTAATGATTTTAAGAGGTGCTGGTAGGCAGGGTTTGTTATGTTTAGACAGAGCTAGGCTAGCTGCTCCCCCTGTTTCTCTGTGCGGAGCAAAGCTAACCAGCTGCTGGCTCCAGCAGCATATTTAAGAAACAGATACGAGAGTGGTATTAATCATCTAACTCGCGGCAAGAAAGGGAGTAAGTGTATTTTCCAAAATGTTGAACTATTCCCTTTAGATAATCCTCAGCTCCTACTGTACTCCCCTCCTCTGTGCTCTTGGCTACTGTGCAAAAACAGTTGAATTAAGCTTTTAGGAAATGTAATCAACCTTTTGGCAGATGCATCACAGATGCAGACTCAGTATCTCACTGACTCAAAAACAACTCCCACCTAATTTTTTGCACATTTGTCTCCCATCCCACAGTGCGTGTGTTTAAACCAAAATAAATAGAGTGGGTGTCCTACAGAGAGAATCACCCTTCTCTCTCTCTCTCTGTCTCTCTCCCTTCACCTCTCACAAAACTAATCTTCTCTGCCAGGCTTATACGTACTGTACACATGGCCGTACAAGGCTACTCTCAGTGATTGCTCATAAACATTGTGAGTGGAGTGACAGAGCAGTGATTGGTGGAATGATAAGCAGACTCACAGGGACACTATGTGCTGATACAGCAATGCTGTCTGGGTGAGCGATAACCTTCACGCAGCGCTCAATGTCAGTTGCGAAACGGAAGGTCTCCTCCGCCCTCAGACACCGATCCCTCCTTGAGCACCTGTGGAGCAAAAAGGACTCATATTTTAAAATGTATAAAGCAGTGCATTAAGTTTAGTGATGAATTTTGGCCATGCTTGGTCCATCAGACCACCACTTTGGTTCATGGTGAAAAATCACTACAACTACTTGTTGTATTACCATGAAGTCTGTTCAGACATTCATGGTGCCCAGAGGATGAACCCAACTGACCAGTGATCTCCTGATTTTCCTTTAGTGTCACCATGTGGTTTAAATTAGTGGTTTTGAATAAAATGTCTATACAACTGAGACTCCCTTAAACTGGGTATTTCACCTGAAGGTGGTGCTTTACATCCTGCGTCACACAGAGTGATGGGTGAAGAAGATTTTTGCTTCTTGTACTGCTGTCTCGTCTACAACTGCAACTAGACTGTCCTGCAGATTTTCAAAGGACTTCAGTTTGACTGCTGATAAATTCTGAAATTGACCGTCATAACATTATACAAGACAATACATTCAACTAAATAGTGCTAAAATATATTGACATTTAAATGGATTAATTTATGTCCAACAACGTGGGGGATGGGGGAGGTCTATGTTCTGATATTAAAGTAGCATCTGGCATCATGCCCAGCCAGAACAGGCTCACAAGACAGGTGTGAGACCAAATAAAAAATGGATAGTATATTCTTTATACCTGTGTGTATAATTCAGTCTTGTTTGCCTAATTTTCTGAGCTTTTGAAATAAAACTAGCCCTTATTCTGCCACTCAGTCCAACTTCTCATTTTGATTAAGCCAAAAATACTTAAGGATTTTTTTTTCTGCCCAAGCAGCAGCCTCCAGGGCTGAAAAAGGAAGCCAACACTGAAGTGCCAAAACTGCAGTTCTCGAATGGCCACTTGAGGCTGGCTCCATAAGCCAGTCGATCTTCATAAACCCTCATGTTAAAATGCCAAACTCTACAGCAGAAATACTCATGTTTACAGCCTGGTACAAAACTGGTTCAGGTCTCTACAGCTAATTTCCCCCTTTATGACAACTATGTAGGGGTGCATTTTTAAGGAAATGTTAAGGCTTAAAGTTAGGTATAATTAAGGGCGTGGCCACATTGAGTGACAAGCTTTCTGCAAGGCATCACGACAGTCTGTGAGTCAGATCCACCCCTCGTTCCTCCACAGCTCCACCTTCTCTCTCAGTTAATGTCACTTCTGGCTCTAAAAATACAAGAAGGTAACAACCCAAATGCCACACTCAAGGCTTCAAAACAGAAGTCCACAGACCAATGAGTCTCATGATAAAATTATATAACTGGTGATTTTTTATCTAGCGCTATCATCCATCCATTTTCATAACCACTTATCCTCTAGAGGGTTGCGGGGGTGCTGGAGCCTATCCCAGCTGACATTAAGCGAGAGGCAGGGTACACCCTGGACAGGTCACCAGACTATCACAGGGCTGACACATAGAGACAGACAACCATTCACACTCACATTCACAACCACTGGCAATTTAGAGTCACCAGCAAACCTGCATGTCTTTGGACTGTGGGAGGAAGCTGGAGTACCCAGAGAAAACCCATGCTGACACAGGGAGAACATGCAAACTCTGCACAGAAGGGCTCCCTCATCCGGGGGTTCGAACCAGGAACTCTCTCACTGTGACGCTACGATGCTAACTACTGCACCACTGTGCCACCCTATTTGACACATAATCATCAGTAATGATGCTGATATAATGATTAAGTGGGTAAAAAGGCAAATCACAGAACAGCTAGAAAAGTCTCACTTTACTGTAATGCAGCCTTTAAAACCAGAAAAAGAAAACACTTACGATATTAAAATACCAACATGTAAGATTTATTTAGTCTCATATCACATTATCAATATAATATTGATAGTAGATTTTAGTTTTTAAACATGGTCATCTCTTGCTCATAGCTTTCAGTCAGAGGCTTCCCTCCACATTTTAACTGTGCTTTTCTGCAGGGCGCATTACACTGAGCTCAACAGTAGCATAAGCTTCAGCTCCCAGATCCCAACAGGCAATTAAAAGTAAGAAGTGAAAGGGTCTGCACCGTAGTGTGACCTCAGAATAATCTTGTAAGAGAGAAGTGCAAAGTAAAAGTACATTTAAAGTTGTGGCGAGGGGAGAGGATGTTTAAAACTGAGCAATTTGTCTAGTTTTAGAGATGGGGATTTGTTATTGAGATAGTTTTCAATGTGGTTGTATTGATACAGACTTCTTTGAAAGCGGCATTATAGGAGTTCGGTCTCTGCAGGCTTGGATAGCAACAGGCATTAAAAAGAACAAGAGTCTCTCAGCTGCAGAGTTAAATCGCAGTGGCAAACTCAGAGAGTATTTTGGCTGAACACCATCATCTCTTTCTTTTAAATGAGTAATGCGCACAGCGAGGGGAGATAGTGCTTAATACACTCTCAGATGCTGCTGAGGGGGTGGCACCTCCTGAGAGAGCTCAAAGAGCACCGAGGCCTCTGCTGTAATTACAACACAATATAAAGGCGGAATGGAAACGCGGTGACAGCTGTTGCTGGCTCGGCTCCTTGAGGCGGACCAGAGCCACAGGAGTATAGACAGTCACCTTGTGACCGCTCATCAACTGAAGTGCCTCCGAAAAAAAAGGACACCTTTCATCTCCGACTGTCTTTCATTGCCTTTTATTTTGGCTCTTTTATTCACCGCGTTTTGTCTGATGGAGCCATTTGTTCGCTTTTCCGTCAGGCTTTGTGCATGTTCAGCTACGCCCCCCCACACACTCTGTCGGATAGGTGCTTTGGTGCACAGTGCCAGGGGTGGGAAAGTGAGATCCTGAAAGAGGTCTACATGACACTCTGTGAGAGTCATTCAGAGGCCAGAAAAAAAGACCCCAATCAGGATTTAATAGACAGAAAAATAAAGTAGCCTCATTCTGCAGTGTGAGGGATCATGATTCACTTTGGGTTACTTGAGGGAACAGCAGCGTATCTATTCACAGATAAGTGTAAGGCATTAATTTAAATAAACAGAGTAATGGGACTTGCAGACAAAGTCAGCACTCGGGGAAAAAAAGGAAAAACAACTGTTTAATGAGGTAATTTGGATTAAGACAAAACATTTTCCTCTCACTTCAGCGCCAATTTGATAACACTGAGAGCTGCAATTTAAATAATGCTGATCATCATCAAGATACTGGCTGCTGAAATGCAGACGTCATACGATGAGACAGGGGTAAATCCCCGGCTGAGGTCAGCTTCAAACACAGCGGCTGGTTCAGAAACACAGCGTTTTTAATCTCCCGAATCCCCTTTGCTCCATATCGAGGTATTATGCAAGCTAACCTGGGGGTCAGATAATTAAGATGGAGGAGATAAGCTCGCTCCGTCAGGTCTAAAATGTTCCCCGGATATGTAGAGGTGGAGTTTGTACACCCGCTGCGACTGACAGGCTAATCCCTCTCTCCACCATTAACACCAGTCGTCCTCCCGCATGACAGACAATAAAAATCTGGTGGCCATGCAGTTTCTGCTGTCCTCAATAGCGCTAGTTAAGAGGGATCACACTGTCCAACAACCACTTCCTGGGTTTCCGTTTTGGCCCGCCAGCTGTTGATAATGGTAAACTCCAGGGAGCACAATATCTCTGTTATATTAAAACTGGACAGACCACATGACTGCGTGCTTGGCCTTATTTATAGCCTTCCACGAGCTGTTTGGTAAACAGTAACGTTGTGGTTTTAATCCCTCGGCTATGATGTGTGTATGTCAGAAGATGAGGGGAAACAGACTCACATGTTGTAGAGGACACACCAGCCACAGTGGGGGTCACCAGAGCTCAGACACTCAGCGCATGTACTGTACTGCTCACAGGCCTCCACGGGGACCTGAGCCACCTAAACCGGAGAAATGACAGGGAGAGTTCACATGTAGAGCAGCGTGCAGTGAGCAAAGATACACAGAACATTATTAAAAACAGGCAGTGCAGACAGTTGAAAAGGTTTTCAAAAAGAGAATAAAAACCCTGCACTGTTCTCTCTTTGCAGATCATTTCAACATGTTTTGCATAGGCGTACATTTTCATCAATAATTAGAACAAGTGCATTTGTCTCCCCCAATAAAAACACGAAAGGAGCAGAGGTCTTTCATTTTGACAGAATTAAACACATTAACAGGATAATTTGATGCAGAAAATGCACAAATTGGTGCATAAAAAACACCAGCATGCAGGAAATTAAGTGTTTGATGCTTCATTTTTTTTTTACCAGAGGAGCCTCAAACCACACATTTCATTTCATATTTGTTCCCCCCACTGTTGAAATGAAACCTGCGCCCTTTATATTTTGTCTGTTTGGCATCTATAAACGTATGGACATGATTCCAGCGGCAGACAAATTGAGTTTACTGCACACTGAGGGAGGGAAACCGGCTGAGAAAATGAAGCCCAATTGGGTCCTTTTGTTGTGTACATTGATTCCTGTCATACAGCATTTATTTTCAAGGTAATGTTTTTGCATTTTCACCCTCGCTGTGTAGCCTACAGTGAAGATGCAAACAGGAAACACAGGAAGAGAGAGACAGTATATGACATGGAACAACGGTCTCTGGTTGCAATTGAATGAGGGACGATGCAACTATATGTTTAGTGTCCCAAACCACACGGACACTGGGATGTGCAAACATTTGGCTTTTCACAAATTCTCCACTAATACACACACGTAATAAATATATCAGAGGAAGCAAGATTAGTGGGTTACTGAGGTATGGCTCCTTTTTAACCTGGCTGTATCTCCGTGGTAACTTCTGCTGCAGACCTCACCTGGTTGGGATCAGTGCAGAGATTCTGATTGAAATTCAGATTCTCAGCTGTTCTCAGTCATAAACGCAAACTTGTTGAGGTGTAACGTTACATTAGTAACGCCACTGAACAAAGCCTTGCAATTACAGATGATGCACTAACAGTGTGCACTGTGCAGCAGCTTTTCTTCTTTTTTTGCCACGGGAACCTACAGTGTATCAGTGATGCAGAAAATCAGAGCAAGAAATTATTTGTACTTTATATGCAAGGTTGTTCTGGCTCATACTGATCTACTGAATGTGTTTCTAGTCTAGATCTGATCAATTTACCCACGCTGGCTCTAAGAAGAAAGAAGAATCCCCCTATAAAACCACAGGGAGCACACATCTATAGTTCACTCTATTATCAATCAGCATGACATTTACTTCCTGTTTAATTCCTTCAAACAATAATGTTAGCACTTTGAATTATGTTTTTATGCTTAGCCCTGATTTTCTTCAGTCTGTTTTACTGTTGTTTATTTACTCTGTGAAGCGGTTCTCTTTAATAAGTATTCTGTTAGGTTACCTGTTAATGTTAATGTTAATGTTAATGTTAATGTTAATGTTAATGTTGTGCCATGTATGCTTATGTGAGCATAAAATACAGCTGGCACAATGACTTCTGCTTTATTCTGTGCATTGAATGTCATTGTATGCATTTACAGTGACAAGAAAAGGAATTTAATTTCATTTAATTGAAGTAGGCAGCATGCAATCGGTCCATTTTGTGCAGTAGAAGAGTGATGCGCCAAACACCCCTGTTTATGGTAAGGCACACAGAGCCTGAGGAAGAAAGCAAGTTGATAACCACCTTGATGGTACCTGTTATCTCTGACTGGTTCTTTAGACTCTGTTGAAGCAGCTAACGCAAAGAAAGTCTGGCTCGGTTGAACGTGCTTTATAGTACGACTCTCTGGTTAATAGATCTGAATCCAGACTTCGGGTTATTGTTGCTGACTGACAGCTAACATTGTTAAATCTGTACAACCAACTAAGAACTTTGTGTCATGTTCAAGCTGTCATTGTATTGGCTTTTCCCAGAAACAACACCCTTATTTATAATATACATGAAGTGGGACTGAACACACTTTGCTTCTAAACTAACTCCAGTTTTAGGAATAAAAAAGAGGCTCAGCTCTGGACCAACTCAAAGCTAAATAACTGGCAACTATTTTGATATTTTTTCATGGAAACTATTAAATATTATCTGATTCTAGCTGTTGCAGTTTGAGGTTTTGCTGCTACTGGTTTGCATAAATGTAACTTAAATATATTTGGGTTTAGACTGTTGTTCTGATTTTTTAAAAAGGCGCTAGGAGAACAAATCTCAGGTGAGATATAGAGAACAGTCTAAAGTGCCATGGATAAACATACCTTGTTATGCTGCATACAGTACTTAGCTATTAGAATAATAATTATCAGTAGATTCATATACATCATGTTTTAATGCTAAATCATCAATGTTGTGTCATGTAATTTTGTAATTTTGTTTTCTATGAGTAGGCCAGTTTATCTTTGCTAATAATATTTTGGGTTCATGTTAATGTATATATATTTTCAGATACATTTTAATCTTTGGAAGCAAAAAAACCTAAATTAAAACCTAAATTCAATGAAACAATTACTTAGCAGCCCCCATGCAATAACTATGAGGACCCCCAAGGGGTGTAGAGACACAGAATTTTCTGTCTGCCATCTTAAAAGTTGCAATAAATAAGGTTAAAACCTGAAGACAGATCAAATGTGCATGTAATGAAAGAAACAGCTAGGAATGCTAAATATTCTGAATGTGTATGTGCAATTTAATCCAAAATCGACCCAGTCACACACAAAATCCAAAGAGAACTAGACGAAGTAAAACTCACTTTTACTTTGTTTGACTCGCACATGTTCAAATTATACAGTGCGGAGGACTTCTGATTTTAAACACTGGTTTTATGTAAATGTCATTCCTCTGATTAAAATTTCCAACTCTTGGTGTGACAACAGAAGGAAAAAAAATGCTGCCACGGACTGGAAATAAGGTCAACGAAGGCGTGCAACCAAAACAGTCTGATGAAATAATAAGCAGTTCTGATGAGGAGAGACCAAAGCCCATTTCATCATGTTGTCTATTTTGCAATATATGGAAGCCTCATCACGGCTCACACTGTTGATTCTCCCAGAGGAAAGCAACTCCTTTTTTTTCTTCTTCTTGGTGCTGACACAAATTTGCAACATGCAGCATTGTGGTTCTGCCCACATGAGGAATTTTATATATTTTATTTTTTTCGTCAAATGTCAGAAATGACACCACAACTATTTGAGAGGCATTTTTGCAGCTCTATTCTTATTTAACTTTTCTCTTGAACATTTGATAAAGGATGTTCTCGCACGACTAAAGCGTGACGACTTGTAGACGCCTGCAATAGTAATTACACTGTGGGCAAACAGTGTAGGTTTATGCTGCTATTTCTCACACACTCACACGCAAAAAGACATAGCCAAAGTGACAGACAGCCATACACTCTACTCCTGCTGCCCCTTCCATGCGTGAATGTCTGGCAAAGCATAAGCTCTCCATTAGCTGCAGTGAGAGCTGCTGCTGTCGCACGGCCAGCACCACCCCTGCATACAAAACCAGGTTGGAGCTGCAGCCTGAGCCCGGTTATTTTATACTTTGTTATTATTCAAGGTCTGGACGTATGATGCAAGCAATTTCCTGATGTAAGCAATCACAAATGAAGAGTGGATTATGGATTAGAGTGTCTCCGGTGCTCCTGATAGCATAAGTGGGTGCTCTCTCAGGTCTGTGTTGGCAAAATGGATTATCTGCTGCTCCCTATGAAATAACTTTCTCCCTTTTTTCCAGCAGTTCAGAACCCATTCGGTGCATTCCATTAGCAAAATGATTTTGTAGCGCGGGTGGGGCTGAGGTTCTAAGTCCATATCTGACGCAGTGGGAATAATCCATGAATTGTTGTGGACTGGAGCTCGTCTAAACTAACAAAGTTGGTCTGTGGCCGTTAGGCAGCGTGACCTTTACAAGGGGAGAGCTATGGATCTTCTGCTTTCTGTTGCCCGGCCAAGAATTAAATGTGAAGCTCTCGCAGCACATCAGAGTTGATTTGTTTAGTGGAACTGACCTGAGCAGGAATGCACTGTGTTGAATCCAAATCAGATCAAAAGGCATGACCTTAGGTCTAAAAAGCATCGCAGCTCAGCACGTGAATTACAATCAGTCATTCAGTTACATTGTGTATCCATCTTGTTGTCTTTAATCAAATTACAGAAAAATCCAGCCTTTGTATTTCACCATACTCAGTGACGCTGAGACAGATCCACCAGGCCTTCAAGTTCAAGACTCTTGTTGACAGAGCTTTTGTTGTCCTGTCTCCCAGACTAAGTTTCTTCGGCCCTGTCGCCAGAATGAAATTTTAACATTGTACATTTCTGTAAACCACGAATATGTTACATTAGGTTTCATATGAGTTTCTCATCAGAAGGAGGAGGGGAGGGTCGATGGGGTGACACCTAGGTGAGACGGCTGCCAAAGAGGCAAACTTTGTGTGTCAGCTCTATGCAGAGCCTACGCTGTAGCCTAGACATGTGTATTTATACTTGTGCAGTGGTGTGTCTGTGTCCCTCTGCGGTTACACCTCCAAAACTAGTCAGTGGTGAAGTGCTGTAAAGTTTAACATGACTTAGTGGCGACAATTTCAAACACAAGTACACAAATCAGCTTCAGACAAAACACGTTTTCCCCACAAATACAACATGCTAACATTATTAGCACAAGCCTATGGTATTTTACATTGTATAAATTAGCCTAGCGACCAGCGGAAATTTCCTCTACTCATACACAAGACTTAAAGTGTTATTTTTGTGGAGGCTTTATTGTCTTAAAAATGTATTGTTTCTTATCTGTGAAATAAAAGTAAGTAAAACCTTAGTTTCCACTGAGGGAAATGGTTTCAGCTTACAATAACAGACAGGAGGTCTGCATTGCCGCGATGTGTTGTTACATTTCTGTGGAGGTGCACGTCAGGTTTACAGCATAGGATACGGCGCCGATTTAACGAGGCAACCTTTCCCTTACCAACCTCACCTGTGCTCTGTTCGCAGGAAGTCAACAACACAGCTAAATGAGAAAATACAGGCAGAGTCTCTGCTGACGAATACACCGCTACACACTTCTAGTGGGTCATAGGTGATGATTGCGAGGGATTACTTCTGGATTTGTCTATACATTGTTTTTTTGAGGAAAATCCTGTATAGTAAATGAAGACAATTTACCACAAGCCCTGGACCATTGCAGGTTAAGTGTCTCTGTTTGGGTCCATGTTTTTATTGTAGTCATTTAGATCCAGATACACAATGTTTATAAATGAGACTCCAAGTCCCTCTCCTCTTAGACATGCACCAAGTGAGGTCTGTAATATCTAAAATGGGTAGATGACACATGAGTTGATCTGGTAACTTTTATGTACAGTCAAAGACACTGTTTTTCATTAAAAGTTCATATTGTGAAGATGAGTTTAACTTCACAGTTTAATGAAGACACTGTGTGCTTTTCTATCATCTGTCTACAGTCGTGAATCTCTGAATTAAGCCCTCATCCTCACTTTATGTTCAATGTACTGTAGTTTCCTCATGAATCATTCATGATCAGTCGTATTTCTCATCAAGCTTTTGTTTGTCTTGTCTTCTCTGAGATAATTTCTTTCAGGAGAAACTGATCATTTAAAGCAAACACAGAAAACCAATGAAAACGCTCCGTTCCCGTGAGGCGAAAACTCAGTCTGGCTGCTTTTTAATGTTTTCCAGCGTTGTATTACGGCACAGTCGGATGATCACGTCCACTTTTCCAGCTTTGGGAATTACAAAATCCTTATCTTTTCACAACATCTGGGATGCCCTCACACTAATGCTCGATCTTATCATCTTATCAGTTCACTATCACTCTAACACTTTCATCCGGATTTACTGGAACTTTACGAATGCTGTCAGATGCACATGCAGGCTTTTAGACCCCTGCACTACTGTCATCCTATATCCTCAGTCTGGCCCCTGGAAAATCCACAGCCATCACATAATACTGACGGTCAACGGGTTATCTGGTCATAACTAGGATTTTGTATTGTGACGACTCAGCAAGAATAGAGAGAAAAGACTTTATTCCAAATTTTTAAAACCAGATTTTACTGTACAGCTTTAGAAAAACCAACAAGTAATTTCCCCTTAAATTGGAAAAAAAAAATCACTATTTGAAATTGAAATTCATGAATAAAAGAAAGTCAGACCTAAGGCTAATTGTCATACTCACAATAACAAATGACATTTTAACAGACTGGATCACATTTAACACAGATTGCTGTTTAATTTAAATTCCTCATCATGTGGACTTTTGTTCTGCTTTGATTTCCTGCAAAGCAGAAGTCATAAAAAACACATCAGTGACTCTATCATTGTGCACTTACTGTTTATAGACAGCAGTTTCACTACATTACATTTCCTCTTTTACTTTCTCAGAGCCTGTTAAGCGCACATGCTGCACAGCAGTGATTCCCAACCAGGGAAATCTTCTGGAGTTGCCAAGGGGTATTTGGACATTTTTTAAAGTAGCTAATTGCCAAGAATTAATTAAAAAATAATGATTTTGTATTTGAATAATCTCTATATTTCTCAGAACTGGGCAAAGTAGTGGCTTTTGAGAAATATACTATAGCTTAATAAATGAGGCAGAAAACATGATTATAAATGGGGAGTGTTTCTGTGATTTCACTCACTACAGGGGAACCAGTGAACACACCTTTCTGAGCATTAGGTTGAGTGATTTTATTAAGTGCAGGGCTCATAAAATACCCGGGGTGTGCTTCTGTTAATAACTGTTTGGTACAACATGCTGTTTTTTGACACAGAGTCATTTTGACTGTAGTGTATGCAGCTCTGTAGACTAGGGGTGTGCCATATCATCTCATCACGATAATACCAGTATATTTTATAATATGATATAAAATATGCATATTGTGATACTTGTGATATTTCGACCTGTTGACATATTGACGTCATAGTGTCACCACAGCAACAACAACCCTAGGTGAAGCGAAACTATTACAGACTCCGTGGTTGTTCCAGAAAGAGAAGCATCATTAGGCCTGGGATTTCCCAGACTCTTTTAGCGAATCACTGCTCAGAGGGAACTCATTCAGTGGCTCCTCCGGCAGCAGCACAGCGTCTGTGATGCTCACGGCTTGACATAAAACTACATTAATGTGAATGTGTGATAGTTGTGGTATCATAACAGCCTGTCACAGGTTACAGCGTGATGATTAGAGGAGAAATGGCAGAGCATAAAGGCGCAGGTGATAAAAAAAACAACTCAATCATTTAGGATTTTGCTAAAAGAAGGAAATCGCCTGATCCCAGGGGACATTTTTTGTATTCGGGAGCTGTTAAAATACGTAATATGTGGTAGATTTTATTTTGTTGAACTGTTCATATTGTATACAGAATCTGAATCTCCCTCTGAGTTACTGTTGTTGTTCACAAACTAAAGAAATGAAAATTAATTTTTCTTTAGTTTTTACTGAATATTTAAAGCCAAACTGTAAAACTATATCACTGATTTTGTTGCAATTCTTCTTTCTTAAAATAATACTAATTTTTTTACTCATTTGTCATATCGTCAAGAATATCGTTATCGCAAAAATACCCTAAAATCATGATATTATTTTAGGGCCATATTGCCCACCCCTACCGCAGACTGTCATACAGGCAGGAGGGTGGATGTGGCGATGGCACAGTGTAAGGAAACACACTGTTAAAACATGTTATCATCATCATATTAAGACCTTTATCTTGATTTGCTTTAATTTATTGTTTATTTTGCTTTGTCTGTTGCTTCTACTTATTTTTTTAGTATCAGTCAATCTTTGCCTTCTTTATTTTGTGATAATTTTTCTCTCTTCTGTCTGGTGTTGTTGGGTTTTCTATGATGTGCTTTTGTGTTGTTGAAAATTTGAAATTTATAACTTTAAGTTGTAAAATATCTGGCTATTTAAGGAACAAACAGGATCACAAATTGATGAGAAGTTAATCTTCAGTATATTTATTGTCACAATAACCAGCTACAGAAGGCCGACCGCACAGGGTACACCACCCACCAACCCGGGTCAAATAACACCTGAACACCATCTGCTGGGATTCAGAGTTCATCAAAACCAGTCAGCAGGCGAGCAGAGAAGTTGAAGTTGTTAATTAAAAGTGCTGAAAAACAGTTGTAATGTCCGTTGTCTGCAGTGCAATGTAAGCCTGGCTGAACCTAATTAACAGTGTTGAATAAGAGCCTGTTTACACCTTGTACTACCATGTGTCATGGGTGATTCAATCACAGTTGGACAGCTCTAAGTCTGTGTTCACACCTGGCACTAGCATGTGTCTCCACATGCATCTCGTGTGATCATTCATGATCAAATCTTACTCCCCTGACCTATCTCTGTGAAAAAAACCCAGCATCATTTCCGTTTGTGAAGTCCAAATGCATTGTTGTTTTCAACTAGTGGGGGGTTTTCATGCTATAAGCACATCTAAAGGGGTATTTCACCGCTGGAAAGATGGCCTTTTAATAAAACTAGGATGTCCTTGCAGTAGACACATGCAACTGCTTTTGAAATTGGTGCTACAGAACCAGAGAAAACAGAGAAAAAGTATGCTTTTGCTCAAGAGGGAGAAAACCTACGACTACTAGAATGCAAAGTGTCGCACTTGACCAGTAAACGCTCCTTCTGGTGGGTCACGTAATACGAACACATACGTTTGAAACAATGGCAGCCGGCTAGCAAGAAATGACCTTGTATTACAGTTAAACAGCGTGCTAAAACATGTTTCTGAAAACATTTGGGGAGAGACACAGCCAACTCAGTAACAGGCTCTTGGTTTATATTTGATCAGCGCTGCCTAGTTTTACCATTTGAGCTCAGTTTTTTCTGCCTTTGTTTTCATTGTGCAGGAAACAGTATGGCGCCCACTTCCTGTTCGCTAACTCTCGCTATTACAGCCAAACAGGGCATTACAATATGTTTCTAAAAACACTAAAGGCGAGAAATAGGCAATGCAGTAACATAATCTTGATGTATATTCAATGAGCACTGCCTACTTTTACCATTTGATTGGATTTCGGTTTGAGTTTGAGAGAGTGAGGGAGAGGGTGGGGTCTGTCCCTTGCTCTGTTTCTATACTGTTTGTGTCCACAATGGCGGCATGGGTGGTGGGCAATACAAAACTGCAATATGAAAATGCAGTAGCACAGCCTGTAGTTTGAGCAACAGTCCGAGAGCCGGTTGAATTGCGTCATCCGGCTGAGGTGCGATATCTAGGTACTGGTTAAATGGAGGGAAGTTTTCAAGGGACAAAGGTAGGACCATCCTGATGACGTCAGCTCAACTGTATCAGTCTGAACTCAGTGACGCTCCAAACACTTCCAGTGGGTGAGAGTACTCGCCTTGACAGACAAACTCCTTCAGCCAATCAGTGTAGCAAAACACCAGGGAACATCATCATCACCAACAGAGCCAGTTGATAAATCAAGCTTTTGCTAAATTCAGCCGAAAATGTCTTTTCCTCTGAGAAACTCCACAAGTGCATACTCTTGTTCTTGTTTAGTTTGTTGTTATTGACTCCATTTCTGCAATAGCTTCACTCATTGCTGTGTTTACTCTATTAATGTTAGAGTTGTTGTTGCTCCTGAGGCCTCCATTACCGTTCTGCAAGCTGCGGCCCGCAATTGACGTCATCAATCACAACACAGTCCCTAACTCGCTGCTTACGTTGTCAGCTACAGTGTGGATCCCTGGTTGGCCGCAAGTGGATTTTAATTTCTGGAAAGTGTTTGGAGCGGCATCGAGTCCAGACTGATACAGACAGTGAAACAGCATGTTGAGCCGACATCATCAGGCTGAAAGAATTTGGCCATATGTGGCTCATACCTCTGAGTGTAGTTTGAGGATAAGATCTCAAGATGCTTTTGGTGAACTCACACCTGTGCTTAGAGCTGTCCACAAGGGATTTGTTTCCCCAGGATGTATGTTAATACCAGGTGTAAACAGGGACTAACATCCAATTTAAAATCCATTCAAATTAGCACGGTTTTACCAGAGGGGCGCATGAGCTCATCTGAAACAAAGGCTGGGGACCACTGCTGTACTGTACACTCACACACAGGTGAGAGAGGGAAGACAGACAGACAGAGGTAGAGGGAAACAAAGAAGTGGGTGGGTGGGATTTCAAGCAAAGATTTTACATTTTACAGAGTGGCACTTTGAGAGATTGCCCTGGAAAAACCCTGCAGCAGTTTCCCCCCTTCTCCAAGGTTTAAAGCCTCAACCATCATTTCACAGACAGACGAGTGACATTCGGTGAGGTGATTGTGTGTTTGGATACTGAGCATTTCTATTCTTAGAAATGATCAAACTAAAGGCACACAGTGAGGAAAAAAAGATTAACTGCTGTGAAGATTTTTTTTTCTCTTCATATCAATAATGGTTCCCAAATGATGTTTTGGTGCGGACACAGACACAACACATATATCCACACAGACACACATACACACACACCGATTCCCTCTTTTCTCTCCTCACTCTTCATCATCATGCTAACCCTGCGTGTTTCACTCGGCAGGAGACAGAGAAGCTCATTGTTATTCCACAAGGGTCGGCTGATCTCAGCCAAATCTGTCTGTGCCTCGCTCCTCATTCCACATCATTCCTGTATTGTTTGGCTCCCAGGAATCAGAAAATCTCTCATCTCTGGGATCTACCAGAAATGTGGGAAATCTGCGAGTGAAGCCCTCTCCCCGGGGGATTCCTTACCCGAGCTGCGGGAAAAGTCTGAAGGGAAAGCTGAGCAAAGATGGAGAAGGAGACAGAAAGAGGAAGGCTTTACTCTGCTCCGAGCTCCTGAGGGCTACAAAGCCAAAGCTGTTCTAATATTGAGAGAAAATGCCCCGGCCGAGCTGCGTTTGGTTTATGCTCGGTTATTATGTGTCACTGGAGGCGGAGTGAACAGAGTAGCTGGCTATCTCCTTGAAGGAAGCATGTGTCTCTCCTTGAACGACCAGAGCTCATCAATAAGTGATGTTCTGTCTCTTCCAGTCTATCACACAGAAGGAAGAGCTGCCTTGATTTGTTTCAGAAGACAGTACTCAACACAATACTGTCTCTATTCTCCCTCGCTCTTCACATGACATCTCTTGTTTTGTTAAACTTGACGCTTTTATCGGTTTTTCGGACTGTTTTTCAAGCTCCCAGAAAAGAGTTTTGGAGCTGCTCGGAAATAACTGACACAACTGCAATTGTCCCGATGCCCTTTGCCTGTCTGTCCTGTGACTCTGGCTCCATACATTCCAGCAGTCAGAAGACAACTGAGAGCAGTGATAGGGGCTTTTTTTTGGCCGCACTGACACCTAATCCCATTTCACAGTGCCACGCAGCTGCGCCAAAATAATCACTTGATGGGAGTTGAAAGTGATTACCACTGTTCACTCTTATCTCCAATGAGTGCAGAGAATATCGTCCAACAACAACAACAACTGCTCGCCTCTGTGATGCCGGGCCAAGTGAGGAGCAGACGAGGGGGTGGGGGGGGCACAGCCACACAGAAAAAGAAAGCCGCTAATGGTTTTCTATGGGATATATATGTGTGTGTGTGTGTCATGTACAAAAGATGCATGCACTGTAAGTCGATTCGCATGGATAAGTAATTAGAACAGTGGTCCATCCCCTTACACACAGCCTGCATATTTAACAATCCCTACTGTAGACACACAGCGCGTGAGTGTTTGGGAGTTGCCACATTGGATTTTAGGGATAAGTCGTAATCATCTGGTAGGATTCCAAATAAATAGCATTAATTTAGCATTCAACATGAATTAATGTTTTTGATTTAAAACTGTTTTACTGCTAATTCCTAAACTTTGCATGATAATAAGGCAAACTGAAATGCTGGTTTCACAAAAAAAGGCAATATCCAGATAATCTGGATCCCATCAAATCCTCAGAAAATAGGGATTACTTACAGGGTTCATATGGTCAAATCTGGAAAAGTAATGGAATTTGAAAATAGCAATTCCCAGGCCTGGAAAAGTTTTGGAGAAAAATAAACCCGGGAAGTTTTGAAAAATTTGCTTCACAAATTACTGTATAATGGAGTGTATGTACAGAATATATGGTGTTAATTTGGGGCACATCAATCATGACTCCAAACTGGGTTGCAGCTTCTACTTAGTCAAGATGTAAATTTGTGTAATGACAGTAAAATGAGGAATTTTTTTGTCAACTGAACTTGGACAAGTATAAAGCATGGCTTGAAAAAGACGATGACCTGGGACATGCAAAATGATGATAGTGTAGTTAAACTGTCAGTGTTTCAAACATGGAGGAGGCAGAGCTAGCTAGCCATGCTAAAGGAGCTAACATTAAGCGCCCGGGTGCTGCTGCGCAAATCAATTCCCATTACTGCTGTTTAAACCCTGGTGACCTGGTGACACCCACTGCCAGCTATGGCTGCCCCCAACTAAGAATTTTCCTAGTTGACCAATAGTCGTCATTTAGGACCATTAGTCGACTAGTCGCCTGCATGTTTACAATATCAATTTAATTATAAATTTATCTATTTTGGGCGGGGCAACACAATGGTTTGAGTGAAGGTGTGAGAAAGAATAGTCTCAGTAACATTGTTAACACTGTGCTACATTACAGAGAAATACAAAACCGTACTAATGAACCCTCATTAATATAGGCCTTAGAGAGTGCAGCAGCAGGTTTCTATGCAACCTTAACAAGCATCGTATAGTGCAGAGCTGATCTTCTTCCAGGTGCTGGTTATAGGTTTGTAGGCCTATCGTCCGTGGGACAGATGTAAAGCTCTGGGTAGCCCTGCACTAACATGATCAACTTTTCCGTATTTATCAGACCGAATATTTACAGAAGAAGGGAAAGATATCTGTCGGCTGTGATTGGTTTGTAACCTGACTCCTGTCTGACTGCTGAGCGTGGCCACTTCCTTTGTCTGTCCTTTCAAAATAAATTCCCACATGGTCCAGTCATATAGATTTTGATTTACTTTGACAAGGCACGGCTTCTAACAGAGTTTTCCTGCGACTGAGCGACCAATGAAATCTTGCCGCAAATTACCTTTCTAGTCGACAATTAGGGGGCAGCCCTACTGCCAGCTGCAGAGCTTTCCTCTTGTCAGCCATCAAACAAAGGACCATTTCAGGTTCTGTGTCCAGAAATTAAGCTCTATCTGCAGAGGTACTACGGGCACTCCACGTGGCTTATTCTCACTATCGTTATTCCTACAAGTCATGAAGCCAGGTTTTGTAGGTAATGGTTTTCCCAGCTGCCTCAAAGCTTCCACATTTGCATGCATTGAACCCAAGTACTCATATTCAGTATATGTATATGTACACTGTATATGTACCTTCTTATTTTTTGTGTTAGATGTTGCACAGATGTTTCAGTGTATGTATTATTCATGAAAATTTCCCTTAAAGGCATTGAAGAGTTATGGAAATTCATTGGTAATGTGTATGAACCCTGTACTTGAGTTTTGTACCTAAATACACACGCATATTTCATTGACCCGATGGCAAAAATATTCCCATGCTGTACCTTTTTCATGTCAAGTAAAACCACTAAACCCACATATACTGTATCTCGCTCAAGGACGTGTCAGCATGGCAAGCGCTCCCTGTCACAGGGGCAGGAACTCGCGGGCCTCCAGCTGAAGGATGGTCTCGCTCCTCTCTACATCAACCCCCCCCCCGCTTAGCGTTTCTCCTGACAGCAGCAGCAACACGAGGGCGTTTCCTCACCTGATTGTCAGACATGACATAGAGAGAGTTCCTGTCCAGGGAGAAGGCCATGTCCCGGAGGATGGGGCTGCTATCCTTCATCACGGTCACTGTCTCGTACAGCACTCCTCCCTCCAGAAGGACCGTCCACTCTGATCTGCAGGGACACAGACAAACACAAAGGCAGGGAGACAGTGAATGTCTAGCTGCAGGACACAGTGACTAAATGGTTACTGCACTTTTGTAGAGTGACATGTGTCGTCTGCTGTATATCAATTTGTATGCTCTGCGTGCTTCTTTTTGCATCTGTATGCTCCCAGTGTCGCTCCTGAAACACTGGTGTTATGAGAAAATATTCTTTAAATGTCAGCTTTATAAGAGATAAACAGTGGTGTTCTCAGTTGGATGACCACCTAATTTAACTTTTTATCTTACAGAGTTTGGTACATTTTCTTGCTTCACATGGTTTTAAAACTCATAAGAAACCATGAGTTTCTTCACTTTGGGGGATTGCTGGAATGCCAAACATTTCAGATAATTTCAGTACAATGTGATAGCGATGAGCAAAACTGAATGAATGGACAAATCTTTCTAAAAGACTGGGTCAGAAAATCCGAGTGCTCATGAATACCAGACTATTCCCACCCGCCAATTGGCTGCACGTAGGGTACTGCTCACGCTGCCTGTGACAGCGAGTGAAAAAGAAGTAATTGAATCGGATCCAAGGCTAAACGTGCATTCATATACTCCTCGGATGATCATTCTGCTGCTCATTGCATTAGCAGAGAAACGGAAGTGAGGAAAGTAAACAAACAGCTGGAGTCATGAGGGGGTGAAACCAAAACAAACTTGTTACATAAGGTTTATATTAGATTATTTGTCTTTTGCCATTGAGCTCTTTAGCATAAATGGGTCATGATGGTTTGTGTTACTGTTCACTGGCGCACAATAAGTATGCTGCGCTCTATGAACACTGGATTGTGTTGTTAATGTGCTAACTAGCTTCAAGTTGGTCTTCTGGTTTCCTCAGACTACTGCCCGTCTGCTGATGTGGAAAGTTATTTCCTCACACAGGCGCAGAACATACATGCTGGTTGGCTGCTGGCTGTAGTCTTTGCGGTGTGTTCATGTGCAACCTTTTGGCTAAGACACAGGCGACTTGAGGCGACGCAAAGTTGGCTTTCGTTGCTGCTAGTTCTCTGAAGTCAGTTTGGCTGTGTCTGGGCCTTTATGTTGTCATGTGTACACAACATGGACCCCACAAGGAATATGTCTGTATGTTATTGCTCAAAGCGTTTAAACAACTCACTGATAAAGTGCAACAAAATAGATCCAGATGAGGGATTTAATACGATCAGGAACTCATTTTTCAGATTATTCTGACACCACTTCAATGTAGCATGAGTCTGCTGAGGTAACCAGTTCAGTTCAGTTTAGGGCTTGATGTTACAATTCCTTTATGCTCATACTTAAGGGCATGAGTGGGAATAATAGTGTTGTCTGGGGGTTTCTGAGTGGGAGCCAAAGGGTTAAGGTTAGATGGATAGAAAAGTAAGAAGGAGCATTGGGGAGGCAGAGCCAAAGAGAGAGAGAGAGAGCCCCTCGAAGAATGACAGCTGGTCAGTGACCTTCCTGTAAAATTGTACTGAGCTTACATAGCCTGCTTACATACAAGTGGGAGGCTGAATCTATGCATTAAAATTAATATTATATCTTTTTTGTGTAAACTTGATGACTGGTAATGTATGAAGAGAAGGTTTGAGGGACGGCAGCACTAGCTTTAGGAAGTGCAGAGAACGGACCGTCACGAAGTTTGAAACGTTTGACAGATTCAAAGCATTTTCATGTATCAACTCAAAGGAACGGATACTGTAAAAGAATCAGTCCACCCATCACTACATTGTGTAAAAAGTCTGCTAAGTCACCAACTATAGGAAATGTCCTCTTGTCGAAGCTATTTACATTTTTATGATGACAAATAGACTTATCTGATAATCAGTTGTGAATAAACTCTCCTCAAGTGTAGCAATCAATTAAAACATTAGCTCATTAACAGAGAAGCTGCTTATGTGAAATGACACACCAAACAGCTGGTTCATTTGTATAGGAGGAGTAAGAAGTAAATCACTGAAAATATACCAATAAATTCTCACTGGAGGCAGGTTCACAGGGTACGTTTACATCCACAATAATATTCCACTATTATTCAATTTGATACGGGTCATATAAACAGCATATTCCATTTGGATATTTTGAATTAGGCTGATTAAGACATAGGATATGTCGCTATTACTCTGGTTTTTGGAGCATTCTTTGGACATGAATACAGCCAATTTGGAATATGCATTTTAACTGTGGTTTCTACCGCAGTTTGCAACACATGGCCTCCTACCTGTTTATGATCAGCTCTGTGCATTGTCATGGATACATTGTACACACACCAATAAACAAACAGTTTGCAGGGCTGTGGGGTAGAGATACATGCCCAAAAGAAAAGCCCAGCATTACTGGTTAGAGGGAGAAACACACTTACTTTCAAACATTATGAAAGACTTGGATATCAGCAGCTTCAAATATCCTAATGCTGACCTTTTTAACTAGGTGGTTGAGGCAATGAAAGGGGGAGGCTGTGGTCACAAAGTCAAACAAGTCCGCCACTGATGGGAAAAATTCTAGCGCACGCAACACTGTACCACTTTTCCATATTTTTTAAATGATAAACATGTTAGGGGACGTTAATTGGAATATGCATTGTTGCATGTAAAGCCCAGTTCAGACCAAAGATTTGCGACAAGACGAAACCGTTGTAGAACATTGCAGAGAAAAGTTGCAGTGTCGTGAGACAGCCGGTCCGAGCTCGACTCAAGCCGGCTGATGGTGTCACCTGCAACTCAGCTGGTCGTATCACTGATGGCTGGTTTTAGAACATACAGCACGTTGTGTGTTTTGTACAGCCACTCAGCTTGTCGTGAAGTCCGCTTGTCAAGTCGGACCTGCTGCTGCAGGTGCTCCGTCCCTGCCAAGCCCTCCGTTTCCATCCTCACAGTGATGCTCGTTTTGTTTCTGTTTTTCGCCGTTCATCACCACTACAAATGCAACTGTAGCCAGTATCTATCCTCATTCATATTTTAGGAAACTACAAATTATATTCAGCCACAAAATCTGCCTGAAAAGCTGGAAATCAGAACAGAAGTATAGAGAGTTGTTGCATAGAGATGATACACGGTCTCATCTAGTTGCATTGGTGTGAACCGGCAGGTTTGCAGAACGTTGCGCATTGCAAGTAGTCACCTGTTTCAACTCATCTTGCTGAGAGTCTTTGGTCTGAACTTGGCTTAAAGGGGAGTGTTGGCAGAATATTCGGTTTCATCAGCCATGTGAGCAGCTTAGTAGGAATATTGTGGTTTTCAGGATAAAGGAAAAAAAACGTAATATTTTGTGCATGTAAACGTAGTCACAGGCTGAGCAGCAGTAGTTAGATCTCTTCATTATTCATTCATGTCACCAAGAAAAGGTTCATTGTAAAGTTGAGACTGAAGAGAGAACACAGAAAACAGCAGCAGCTACTCATTCAGTTGTCCGACGCAACTCTGACCTAAATCCACCCCTGAGGTTTCAGCCGTGACGCAGTTGAGTTCTGAAACTTGTTCGGCGAGCTCGGCCTTAATTTGACTTTGGAACGACTTTCAGGCAGCAATCTTTTGGGGGCTTATTAAATGCAAGCATGGAGAACAGATGCCCACTGGTGAAGGGTTTTCGATTTCTCTTCTCCCACCTCTGCCTACAAACAAGATGTGCTGTTGCAGTGAAGCAAACAAATAAGCAGGGCTGTCTTTGTAATAAGTGGCTTACTGATGTTGGAGCTGTCGAGAGGCAGCCTTGTGAGGATGTGAAACTGTTTGTAAAGATGGTGAGTAAGCTGAAAAACCCTTTATTATTGCTGGTATAAACTACCCGTTAGTAGTAGTCCCTACATAATGAAAGTGTTTAAAGTTTTCTTCAGCTAACCGCAAAGACAAACCTCCTTGTCTGCCTGTTTTATGTTGCATAACTATTGCCCAACGTGTTTTGAACCACAAAAAGACGAAGCAGTGCTTCTTCAATTTTTTATTTCACAAAAATACCTTCATTTGCACTCATAAATCCCATCTTTCACCATTGGTGCAGGAATGATGTGAATTGCATCACACAGTAATGATAACTTGACACTTGAAATATAAGTCAGAAATGTGAAATGAGGGAGAAAAGTCTGAGTAAAGCAGGGTAGCTAGGGGGAAAAAAAAATCCCTCATTAGCTATGCAAACCCAGGTTGAAGACCTATTTAAATTCCAGGGAGATTGGATCATTAACCATGTGATGCAATTACAGTAAAGCTGAATTAATTTCTCAATCATAATAATTGAAATAAATGCAAGATAATGAGGAATTGGAGCAGAGAATTGTGGGAGTGTTGCGAAACGTCTGCAGTGCGATTATGCCAGTCTTCCCTGCATGCATCCTGACGCGTGGACTTAAGCGACCTCGCCACCCAAATCAAATCTGACTGCAGAAGATTTTGAACGCGTGCCAGGTCTAGCTCACGCATATGGTGGCAGAGCCTCAGCAGTCTCTCAATGGGGACAGTCAATCAATACAAACTGATTACATGATTGGATCCCCTGGGCACCAAAACTTCATCAATCAATCACGCCTCCACCTTCCAGGCAGCTGTGCCTCTCCAGACTCCAACCGTCAGCTCCGCCAGCCAAGACTGAAGAAGGGAGGGAGAAAATATGTGCAAACGTGTGTGTGTGTGTGTGTGTGTGTTTATGTGGGTGGGTGGGTACATATTGGGGGGTACAGGGAGGGTGGGTCGTCATCTTCCACGTACAAAAACACCAAAGTAATGAGCACAATAGTGACATGATACCGTCTGTTGATTCTAGATCATCAGAGGACGCTGTGCCTCTCACTGCTTATTACCTCGACACCGTGCACAATCCTTTCCTTTAAATAGTTATTTCATAGACAGATTTATCTCGGAGCTAAGCTTCTTTCTCTCGCGCTCATTGTCTGGTTTCTTTCTCTTGCCCTGTCTTCTCTTCCTCCTCCTCCTCCTCCTCCTTTTCCTCCTCTCCAGCACTACTATCCCACGCAGTAATGGAGGCAGTTTACAGTATTGTTTCCCACACTCTTCATTTCATAAATAGCATAGATTGAAACCAGGGCATGTAAATGTTTTTGTGGTGAAACCATGTAAAAAAAACAACTACCAAAAAAACAATCGTCCAAGGACAGATACTGAGCCATATGTGATCTTAGTTTGGGATGATGAGGTAGACTGAAGGCCAGGGGCGCAGGGATGAGCTCAGACAAATTCTGACCCGTCGTGACCGAGCCGTGGTGTTTGATTTCAGCGGATTTAAAAGTGTTTTTTATCATTTAAAACAGGGCTGACCAGGCGGAGGCCCTCTGGGAGTACAACAGGTCCTCAATCTCTCCTTAAGCCTCACAGCTCAATAATGAGAGTAAGGCGGGTTTAATTGGTTTTATAATGAGCCTGCTTGTAAGAAATGACACACAAAGTTACACACACACATGCTCACCTACGCGCACAGGCAGGCAAACAAAGACATGCATACACTTGCATACAAACATAGTTACGCACTCGCTCTTTGGTGGGTTGCTCTCATTAAATCTGGAGTTGTAAATTCTGTGAATGATCACACGTTTGATCAATGCGCTGTTATAGATTATGGCACATCAGGGATACAAACCCAATATGCAACAAGCCTTATAGTGCAATATTAGGCTCCATTCTCACTTGCCATTTCAAGTATTAATAAAAGCCATCAATAATACGGCATGGATAAATCCTATTTCAGATCCACAGTGACAGCCTGTCACTCACAGCACTCCACACAGATCATTCAGGGACTGGACCGATCTGGGATCAGATACACTCTACAAAGGCTCAGTGCGCCTTCAGTATGATCGTATTAACAGCCAAGTCACCAAAAGAAAATGTTGACATTGTTTCTGTAAACAACATTCATACATATATCAACATTTTTAAAGTGACAGTATATAAACTGGTTCTGTCATCTGGAGGTTAAGAGTGTGGCGTCACGCCTAGACGAGACACCTGCCGAACTGCAAACCTCTGTTCAAGGCCAACCAACAACAAAACCGGTCGTTTTTTAGCAAGACATTGCGGCATCTTTCAGCGGCTTTTTAGCCACCAAAACAAGCAGTGTTTCCATCAGGGGTGGGGCCATGACAAGTGGTTGTTTTTTCCCAAGAAATCATCGTGTTTCCTGACAGGAAAGGGCCACCATAAGCGATTGGTCTTTCACAAAATCATAGCTGCATTTTCTGCTAGGATAGTGCCACAAAAAGCATTTGTCTTTTACCAAGACATCACTGGTTTACCAACTGAGATAGTGCCACAAAAATTTCTTTCCCACCCAAACGTAGCTACATTTTCAGACGGAACAGCGCCACAAAAAACAGTTGTTTTCCACCAAAACATCACTGCGTTTCCTGCCAAGATAGTGCCACAAAACACCCCCCCTTTTTTTTCCAAGACATCACTGTGGTTGTTATTTACCAAGACATTGCTGCGTTTCCAGCTGATATAGAAAAGACTGTTGGTCAGTCTTCATTTTGGTGAATAAATAACCTCAATGAGCCACAGCTGATCTTATCTGTTGATCTAACATATGTTTTTTGCCAAAAAATTGTGTTTCCTGAAAGGAGAGTGCCACAAAAAGCAGTCGTTTTTTACCGAGATGTCACTTAGTTCCTGCCAAGATAGTGCCTCGAAAGTAGTTGTCTTTTACTGAGACATCACTGCCTTCCCAGCTGGTGTCGATAAAACCTGTACTCTTGGTCAGTCTTCACTTTGATGAATAATGGAATAAACTCTTACTTTAATATGTGTTCAATACAAACTGATCAGAGGACCTTTTGACACAGCCCACATGCCTGGACAAAAACATCCCATAAACTTAAAGCAACAAGGACTCAGCCATATATAGCACTGTATCTCACACCTCACACAGACGTGTCTAACTCTGGAGTCTTAACACCTACAAGGTCTTCATCTGACAGTGTCTTAACCTTCAGACACTCTGCAGCCTCCTCACACACCTGCCTGCAGACAGTGAAGGACTCTGAGGCTTAAACCATGACCCTGGATGCATTATACATTCATACAGTTGCTAATATTATACATGATGACATTCAAGCACTTTCATATTGTAGAATCGACACTAGCCGGGATAGTGCTATAAAAAACAGTTGTTTTTCACCAAAACATCGCTGCAGTACCAGCCTGGAATAGTGCCACGAAAAGCGAGTATTTTAGGACAAAACATGACCTTTTTCTAACCATAACCAAGTGGTTATTGTGGCCAACCCAAGCACTTGTTCAGGACAGTGTATCTGCTACATGATAACTTATGACTGTAAATTACTGATGGTTTGCAGACACGTACAAAGCCAACATTTGTCTACTTTTTACAATGTTGTTCTTTGTGTTCATTGAGCCCAAGACAAATGTCCACCCATGGTTGGCGATAAAGATGTATTCTGTTCTATCGTGGCAATTGCGTCAGTATGTGTTTAAATCAGCTGCCATTGATCCTGTGAGTGTGAATCTTTGCTCGGCTTACATATTTACTCTTCAGCATCTACCTAGAATGCGGCAATTGGATTTCAATCCACTCAGCTATTGTGTATCAAAAAAGCCTTCAGATCCACCTGAGATGCATGAAATGACTCACTGTTAATGGGGTCTTATTATAGTTAGGACATTACTTAAGGTCACTATCAAGGACTACATATTTTTCCAAACACTCAGAAAACCTTTTAAAATCCAAGCAGATCCCCGTTGTGTGGTCTATGTCATGTAACAGAAGAACTGAACTGATTTGCCTTAAATACCACATGTTCATATGACCTCAGTGAGCTCCTCACTTCATTCTCTCTTCCCAGCGTCTCACAGCTGACGAGGATGTATATTTAACCCATGAATAATATTTAAGCCAATAACAGTAATATCCTTCCTCCTGCTGAAATTCCCTCGCAGAACCTGCGATGGATATAAACAACCCGACTTAGCATGGCTTCCACAAACAGATATGCAACCTGAGCCCATGTGCTCTTAACGAAAACAGCCTCCCTTTCTCGTGGATGGGTTTGCATCTTAAATGCTCGGCTGCACTCTCATCCTGTGAGAGCCAAAGAAAACAAAAAAAGCCCCGACTTCTTAGATGTCACTTGGCTTGAGTCGGGCTGGCTCCGTTGTAAAGCTGCCAGACCTTGCATGAGCAATCCACTCGCCCAAATGTCTCTCCTGTGAGTATTTACATATGGACGTGATTGTGAGATTCATTTCAGGCGATGATTTTATTCATGCTGAGAGGAAGTATACATGTACATGTCCCTGAACCCCCGCTTTTCCGCTGCAGATTGGGAAACCTTGTAAAGCAGATGATTGCTATGTTTATGTGGTAACGGCTGTCCAATCTTAAAAAAGTGTGTCCATATGTGGCCAGCCGGTCTGTGCCCTCTACATTCACCCAGCTAACCTAAACATATGGATGATGACCCAGGAGGCACGGAGCACTCTGTTAAACCAATCATTCCCAATCTGCCGCTCTGACAAGGTTTCATCTGTCCTTGAAGAGCAGGCCTGTCGGACTCAACCCAAACACAAAGAGGCTGGTTCATTTATTCTACAACAAACTTGTCTTCTTCTTGACATTTTGCTGGAAATCAGTGAGTCATCCGGCATGCAAGCGTCTTACAGCAAAGTATTGTTTTTCATATAAAACCACCAAAAGTAAATAAGTCACAAATTGGCAGGAAACCACATATAAATCTTCCATTACACCGGGAAAGGGGCACAGAATGAAAATACACGCAAGACTAGCTATAAAGTAGATGTACACAGACTGTGAGCGAGACAGATTCTGGCACCGGCCTGACTCAATATTGTGACACGGGGCATGCAGCGACATAAGGGCCAGACAACTGGCCACCTTTTAAGGTTGAGTGGCTGTGCATATGGTCCGATCGAGGATGACAGCCGAGGAGAGCGGGCATTGATTAGCCCATATAACCATCACGGCTCTGTGAATGCTAATGAGACGAAGCTCAGGGGTAGAGCTGAGCGACAGCGGCTAATGAAAACGAAGAGCGTTCAGGAGGGAGGAGGGGTCACCGAGGCGGAGATGTGTATTACAGGACGGGACTAATCATTCAGCCATCACATTAACTACAGTCACAAAGAGAGGCGTATTGATCGCAGCCACTAGATACGCTGTATGTTGGCAAGTGCCCATACCTAAACGCGATTACCAACTGGGTCGGAAGAGAGGTCATGGCGTGTGAGTGTATGCGAGTGTGTTTTTGAGGGCTATTGTTAAAAGCCTTCCAGTTGCAGCAGCCAAAATTCTCAGTTCCCTCTAACCTTCAGCTGCATGGCCAGCTTCCAAGTCTTCATACCACAATTTCTACAACTTAACCACAGTCTCCTCTCAGTCTCTGCATGTTCACTTCTTTTCTCTTCTCCTTGAGGACATGGTTTCCTATTCTCTGTTTCCTGTCCTCCTCCGTACACCCCACCCCCCCCTCCCCTCATCCCTCCAATCATTCCCATTGTTTGTCGGGTTCCCATGGCCCATCAACAAAAGCGGTGGGAGGGGGACAGTGGAACAATTCATGGCACCCGTATGGTCTTCATTTTGCTGACCGCAATGCAGTCACTCTTGTGTGTTTTCCCATTTGTGTGACTGAGCAGGAGGAAGAAAAAAAGAGAGGACAAAGAGAGTTGGAGAGAGGAGAGAGAGAGATGGAGCTGTGAAATCAAACTGCAGTCAGGAAAAGCAGGGAGATGGACACCTTTCCGTGTTATCACAAAATTGCCTCTCTTAATACCATTTACTATTTCAGCAGACATCTAATGGTGATCCGCTCTGGTGACTTTCACCCCCAGGTCCCTCTCCCTTCATGCAGTTATGAAAATCCTTTCAATTTAGCCTCAAACACACCTATTCAGCTTGTGCACCCCTCCCCTTCTCTGAAACTCCATTCTAATGATTTCAATCACTAAATCTCCACTTCCTGCCCCCCTCCCCCACCCCTTTTAGAAAACGTGACTTTGAAAAGTCCAAGTCATTTAGCCATGCACTGGAGAATTTCCCCACCCGGTCAACTCTCAATAAGCCATAATGAATCCACTATTTGCACATGAGAGTATTTGACTAAAGCTTTATTTGCCGTGAGCTTAACATTTTCAACCATTTCTAGGGAAATACTGCTGCTGAGTAGCTGAAGCCACTGAGGTAATGCGCTGGTCGGTTTTTATTTCACTCTACACCGCGCCCCCCTTCATATTGCAGCGTGTGCATCCTTCAAATTACATATAGCAGCGCTGAGCTAATTCTCGTACAATGATTGAACAGTGAAGGCATCAGTGGCTCGCTCAAGAGCAGTGTTGCAGCTGCAGGGATCACATTTGTGATGCATCAGTTAAAGGACAGTTTCTCCACTAGACCCCCTGTCTCCCTCCCCAGCCTGAGGTAAAATCTTTAAACATTAAAGGGTTTGCTCACGTATTAAAATATTACTGCAGCTCCTCTGGCAGGTATGACATCATTGATTTCCTTCTGAAACGGTATACACACCAAATATTAGTGGGAACTAGCAACAGCTTGATATTGAGTTGCACAATCCACGTCTTAATACGCTCAATATGTCAGGGAGGCATCCGGTTGCACTCTGTATGCCATTGTAGTCCTTCTGAGTATTACTGTGCTCTGCAGAAACATTTCCTCAGAAAATCAATTCCACTCAACACCTGTTATGTGTTTGAGGCTGCCACAGGGTAAGCAAAGGTATAATGTCATTCTACAGTGTGTTTGCTGCCTACTTACTGGCTGGGATACAGTAGCAGGGAGACTAAAATCTGCTGTCATTGCTATAAAAAGTGGAATAGAGTCTCAGACCTGAGGAAATGTGTTTGTAGCCTTGAAGGTTTTGGGAGCTGAATAATACTAATCATTGATTTACAAATCCAAGCCATATATAAAACTAATACATTTGTCCGGGGCTACATTATTGGAGCCTCACAGTAGCTGAGGCAAGAATGGAAATTGTTTTGGCAAATGCTATTTGAACTCAGGTGTCCAAAGCCAACGATGCTATTTACACCCGGGTGTAAATATTCCTGGGTATCCTAGCAATGTCGAAATATGACATTAACACAAACAAGTCTATTCAGCTATTCTGCGGAAGTTAATGTACACAGTGTGTATTCAGCAGCGTATCCATTCCAATCATTTTCATCCGCTTATCCGGGGCTGGGTCGTGGGGGCAGCAGGCCGAGCAAAGCACTCCAGACATCCCTCTCCTCAGCAACGCTTTCCAGCTCTTCCTGGGGGACCCCAAGGTGTTCCCAGGCCAAATGAGATATGTAATCCCTCCAGTGTGTTCTGGGTCTGCCCCGGGGCCTCCTACCAGTGACGTGCCCAAAACACCTCCAACAGGAGGCGCCCAGGAGGCATCCCAATAAGATGCCCGAACCACCAACTGACACCTTTCGATGCGAAGGAGCAGCGGCTCTACTCTGAGCTCCTCAACCTATCTCTAAGGCTGAGCCCAGCCACCCCACGGACGAAACTCATTTCAGCCGCTTGTGTCCGCGACCTCATTCTTTCGGTCACTACCCAGAGCTCATGACCATAGGTGAGGGGTGGGACTTGATGGACCAGTATATTGAAAGCTTCGCCTTCCAGCTCAGCTCCCTCTTCACCCTGACGGACCGGCGCAGTGCCTACATTACTGTAGTAGCTGCACCAAGCCGCCGATCCATCTCACTCTCCATTCAGCTCATATTCAGCAGCTTTATACGTCCTAAAAACTGAAAATAATAAGACAGCTTAGGTAAGCTATTGTTGACTTACACAGGACTTGAATGCTAGTCTCCTGTATGATGGTCCTGTATTTGACCCATTCATCTACCACATCCCACATCCTCCTTTTAACTGTGTCACTCTTTATACGTTTTAACTTCCTGGCAGCACATTTGTGAGTTTTTCACATAAATTTAGTCTCAGAGAATTTCTAAGTTTGGCTAGTACTAGTGCTAATCATTTCCTTTTTGCATTAATGCTAACGGTCTCCGACCTCGATGCGTCAACATCACAAGTAACCAATTACAACGCACAGTCATAGGGGATGGGCGTAAATAGTCGAATACCCGCAGTGTGACTATTCTCACCCAGGTGCAAAGAGACACTTCGCATTGTTTTGGTCACATGCTCCATATACTGTCCAATCATATATTATGGGAGTCATTAATATGCATACAGAAAAGGGGAATTTATAGTTGCATGATAAGGAGTTACAGCAGGGGTGTCAAACTCGTTTTAGTTCATGGGCTACATACAGCCTAATGTGATCTCAAGTGGACCGGACCAGTAAAACGACTGCATAATAAACTGTAATTAACAAAGCCTTCAAATGTTTCCCTCTCTTTTGGTGTAAAGAAGTAACATTACAGGAAGCAAACATTCTGAAAATGTTCATAATTAATGGACAATCCATTTTTTAAACAAATGATGAACGGTCTGGGATGAAGGCTGAAGGATGAAAGAAAATTAAGCACAATTTATGAAAAAAATAGTATGTCTGTTTTTCAGTAAACTCACCCTCAGAGTATAGCTTTGATGCTGATGCTATTTCATCAGCAATAAGGTAGCTAGCTGTAACAGGTGCAATGCTGATCTCTTGGCTAAAACTAAAACCAGACTTATGCTTCCTCAAACCTGTCAACAGGTAATTTATCTTCTCTGTTCTCCTCGCAAGTTCTTTTATTTTTCACCATGATGAGTTTGATGGTGGTGCTAAATATAATATTCCTTGAGCACTGAGAGGTGCTGTGAGCATACCAAGTTCATTAGCCTCCCATTTACCTCTGTGAAGAAATCAGAACTAGTTCATTTGGACAAATAGGTATAGCAGCGCATTTAATTGAAGAAGTGGAGTTAATGACTTCTCTGCAATTTTTACACTTTGCAAATTCATTGAGTGGGCCAGATTGGATGCTTTGGCAGGCAGGTTCTGGCCCGTTAGCCGTATGTTTGACACCTCTGGGTTACAGTGTAGCAACATAGCCTGCACATATCATGACCTCGGCCAGGACGCGCCTCCTCAGAAATGTAAATACACATAAGGACTACTTGGCTGTAGAAATACAATTTGTAGACTCCAAGAACTGTGACTGATCAACATGGGCTGCTTGTTCTCCTATAATTTTGTGATGCTGGTAGAGATTTTTGAGAGTGCAGACAACATGAGGCAAGTTGAAGTAATTCTCAGTAGTCTGCTGCTTCTCAGTCAACCACATCTAGCAAAACCTTTCCCGCAGCAAACCATCTGCTTACTGTGATCACTGCTCCCTCTGTCACAGCGGATGAAAGAATTTAAACACAGCGATTGAATGGCAGTAGTCTCCTATTCAGTAATTAGACAAGGTGAACCTTCCTATAGTTGCTCTAATGTATAAATTGGATGAAAGACTCCGAACAGTTACTGTTGGGAACATAATCAAAGCATTATACAGCCTGAGCACGTACACCTGTGTTGTAGTAATGCCATCAAAACCTTCAGTAGGTATCTACAGCAGGCCTGCAGTTGAGCCCCATCAGGTATAAATCCAGTGGGTTACGTCCAGACCTTGGAGTCCACCCACTCACAGAGTTTGAGTTGAATGACTCCGCTGAGATCGTGGCATGAAACAGCGTTTTCTCAGTTAAAATGAAAAACAAACATTTAGAGTCACAGGCTGGACTAATGCTGTCGTCAAGCTGTTGCCAAGCAGTGCGCCAGAACCAGTGGTGTAGTAGTAGCTGATGAGGTGGGTGTGCTACCAGGTAGAAACTTCAGGGTAAGAAACTGAGGATGAAGTGTGTATACTCTCCTATATGTTCCAATGGCTTTTGGGCTGATAGGTGGCTAGACTGTAAACAGCCAGAAAAAGAGGTGTGTATACCCTGTATACCTGCATATACCCTCCACTGCACCGCTGGACAGAGCCAATGAGAAGTACTAACAGCAATGTTTAGCACAACACAACATAGACATAATAGACGCTGTCATTGAGGCTGTTCTCAGTCGACAGGTCTTCTCAATATCGCCAGACATCGTAGTTTGTTAAACTGGCAACTGGCAAAACATGCATGTTGGCATGGCTACACATCAGTGTGGACTTTAAATGACATTAGATTCAGGATACATTGGTCTAGGTGTAGCAATTGGTTTAATAAAATAGAAGAAGTAAATACCCTTACACATGGAAATCTGTTAGAGTGACACAATGTCAGACTGAGGATGGAAATGGAGTGAAACGAGTTGACAGTTCTGTCTGATATCAGGAAATAAATCCAGCATAACACTCAGCACTGCTACTCAAACAAAGTTATGAATATCTTTACTGATTTGAATTATTTTGTTCAGCTCAGTTCAGTCAGTAGTCAATGATGATTCACTGATGTTTTCCCAAAGATAACTGATCACTTCATCACTCGAATGTGAATCAGTTCACACATCAGTAAGCCATCATGTCACTGTTCATAATGCTACAACCTTATGGCACCTCTTCTGACTGTCTGCAGTTCAGTAGTAATAGCAGTCTCTTTCTGCTTCAAGGTTCTTTCACATTACTGATTTTGTTCTGTATTTGCATACACTTGCCACATCATCTAGTCGACGTTTGTTTAAGCTGTCGCAAGAGCTTTAGAAAAGAGCAGAAGACGCAAGGACCCAAGCCCATACAATGGAGTCGAGCTTCACACATTGCCTGCTATTGTTTATAGTAGGCAACAGTTTACAATATAAGGTCTTCACATGCAGATTTTAGAGATTTCATATATATGACGTTACATTTGAAATAGCAGTCCACTTCTGTGTTTGGTACAGATACACCCTGTTTTGACAGTCATGTGCTTGCTTGGGGGCTGTCAGGGGTTGGCTACGGTTGGCGAGATGTCACCACTGCGTGCTTGAGGGCGAAAGGCCTGGCTTTTGGACCTACTCCTGAGAAGGTCCATTTCCGGTGTGGCTGACGATGGAAATCCAAATCGGCGCAGCATGACTTTATTCAGCATGGACAAGAGTGACAATGGAAAGAGGGTATTAGTTTTCACACTTTTCAACATTGCTCAAGGCTATCATTTTTAAGCATGGATTGCCGAACCGTGCCCGGGTACAGTACACAACGTCACACTGGTCAAACAAACTGAACTTTGGGATGAAGTTCACTTGGATCTGGACCCTATTGTGAAAGCCTTCTTAGTGAACCAGAAGGCAACATTAGCTGAACTGTTACATACATGACCTTGCCTATGCTGACAATGGTGATGTCAGTCACCATTAGAGGAGAAGATTTCCATGTACCCGTTTCACCTTTATTCCCTCCACCTAACCAAGCTTCTTTCAACATGTCGATTTGAATGTTGTGTACCTCTGGTTTGTGAGCTCAGGCACAGTCTTTGTCACACTTGCTCAGATTTGTTTCGGATCATCACCCATCACCCAGAGCCACACCACCAAACTCATTACTGTTGGAACGAACGGTTAAAACCTGGATGTGAGTGTGCTGACTGAAATACTAATCCTGCACTCACTGGGTCCCACCAGCATTTTGTTAACGAGTGGAAACTGTGCCATCATTGCCACTGAAAGTTGCATCAACCCAACGCCTCCTGCCTTGAGACTGGAATAGATTTAAATAAGGATCAGTGAGAGATAATGGCTTTTACCTGGATTCACCTCATTAGTGTACGTCACGCAAAGTGTAAAAGCCCCTTCTGTATTCAGCCCAGAGCTACCCACAGGGTCATATTACTCAGCTAAAATCAATCACCTAAGGCAACAAAACTGTGGCAGGTGATGATAGAAATGTCCTGTTATATGTCTGGACTGGGAGTAGCCTAATCGAGAGACGCTGACGGACTCATCCATATGCTGCATGGAGCCTGGATGGTGAGACCGCTGGTTATCCCTGTGACCTTTCACCCTGGCTACACCCTTCCTGTGGCAGGCTTGACCTTTGCAATGGCCCTGCTGCCGGACTGATCCGCTGATGGCATTTATTGTCATGCCCCATTTCCACTCAGCCTGTCCATTTGGGGGTGATGGAATAGGATTCGAGAGGCGACCCTGTGCTCCACGGAGGCTCCTGGGAGTCTGAATCGTGGCTGCTCGTTCTGTCAGTGTAATGACACACTCTGGCCTTTAGACACTCTGCACTTAAAGCAGTAATGATGGATTTCTCCCACTCCTAACCCAAACTTACTGCTCACTTCCTGAACACATGCAAAGCATACTTTTTCTTCCTATTTCGGTCCCTCTTTCTTTTTCTCACTTGATATCTCAGTCTTTTTGCCTCTGTCTTTGTTGTTTCTCTCTTTCTTCCCTTTGCCATTCGTCTCTCTGTCTCACACTGGCTGTCTCACTTTCTCTTTTTCTCTCTTTCTGTCAGGCTATCTTGTCTTTTTCCCCGATGGCTCATCCAATGAAAGAGCTGCAGTGATGCTATCTTCGCTCCCAGTCTGGACTTGTGTGTGTGTGTGTGTGTGTGTTGTGTGTGTCAGACAGATTGCTCCTCATAAGACTGAGGCCCCCAGGCTAATGTCACAACAGTCCTCTCACACATTTCCTCAGTCAGCTGCATGCCTGCACGACTGTGCAGTAAGCAGAGCCCGCGGTGCTACCAAGTCAATCCAGTTAGATCAAAGGGTGAGCCTTATAGGAACTTGGTTAAAATATATCATTACGGTATGCATTTGAATTGATACATGATGGACAATGAGCTAAATCAACTTCATGAACCTCTAAGAAAGAGGTCGTCTGATGTCTGTGGGCCTGGAGGTGAAGAAGTACTATGGTGGAAGATACATCCCTACGAACGCCTTTGTCTGTACATCAGTGCGATGAGGGTCGACCATTTATCGGCCACAATATTTAGCATTCTTTCAATTATTGTAATCTTTCTCTTTCTTTGTTTAATCCAGTAGTGGGTAGAATAAATTAATTAAAACTGCAGTTACTACAAATTTTAAAACATAGGTGCTTCACAAACATTTTCAGATCTATACAGTCAACACAGTTTGAAGATGGACACCCAAGATTAGTGTCACCAATTCAGTATCTGACCAAATGTCTCCCCTTCTGTTCCTGAATTATGGTGTTGGATAATCGCCAGGAAACATTATGATGTCACAGTGAAGTTGACCTCTGACCTTTGGGATATAAAATGTCATCATTTTGTCTTTCTATTCTAGACATTAGCGTATAAATTCTTGAGTTATGGCCAAAAACATGTCTTGTGAGGTCACTTTGACCTTGACCTCACAAAAATCTATCCATTCATTCATTTTCTGTAACTGCCTATCCTGTTAGGAGTCATGGCGGGCTGGAGCCTATCCCAACTGACATTGGGCGAGAGACAGGGTCCACCCTGGACAGGTCACCAGACTGTCACAGGGCTGACCCGTTCCTATTCAGTTCATTGTTGAGTCAAAGTGGATGTTTGTGCCAAATATGAAGAAAGTCCTTCAAGGTATTTTGAGATATATCGTTCATGAGAATGAGATGGAGGCAAGGTCACTGTGACTTTGACCTTTGACCACCAAAATCTAATCAGTTCATTCTTGAGTCCAAGTGGACATTTGTGCCAAATTTGAGAGATTTCCTTTAACATTCTTGAGAAATGGCGTTCAAGAGAAAGAGACAGAAAGATGGATGGACTACCTGAAAACACAATGCTTTCAGCCACAGCTATCACCAGCGGGTAGACATAAAAATGTACTAGTTTAGTTCTCATGCAGCCGCATTAATGCATCGCCCATAACATAATCTAATAGTTACACATCACGCCTATCGATACTGAAGGCTGCTGTGCCACAGACGGGCAACAACAAACAGACTGGAGCTGCTCTGGTAAGCGAGTGGCGCTGTGTGTCTAACATAAGACATTATACTAAATTTTGACACTAAGATTTTCATTTTTATTGTAAGTGATCGGTCTCTTTGATTACCGTACTTATAATCGTCATCAGCCCTGAACAAAACAAATCAGTAGATCCATTCAGTGTAGTGACAAACGTGTGTGCTTGCTTTGCTTTGCTTTGCTTTGCTCGCCTATTATGTTAAAGTTGTTCAGTGAGTTTCAAATGTGTTGTGATGCATCGTAGTCAGGCATGCCACAGACCATGAAGGGGTCAGTATGCTTCAAACAAAGTGCTTATCAGATTGTTGAACAGCGTGTGAAACCCCCTCATACCTCTCTAATGACGGAACTGGGGGACTATGTCCAACGGTTTTTGTAATTTTGTGAAACTGATAATCTGAGAAGCATGTCCACGTCAGTTAGCTATTGGCTAAGTGTGAGGACTTTTTGGGAGGTATTTGGACAGCTAATCAGATAAAACAAGCATTTTGGGGTGCATTTTTTTCACAATTTTTTGACATACTATCAGATTGATAAGTCATGATAATAATCTTTAGGTGCAGATCTAAAATGGTTGGGATCTGAGCTTCTCTCTCAAGCTCTCTCTTCAATCTTCACTCAACTACTTTGTTCAACACTATGAATGCATCTAATGTGAGACTGCCTGTGCATCATTACCCACATCTGAATATTTATCGTTCCTCTATGACCGCTCTGATCATTCAGACCAGCTATAAACACTTTTGCCTTCAGACGCAGTCAAGTGACACGTTTGAACTAGTTCCCTTCAATCATACACTTGTCAGTACTCTGTATTAATCTCAATCCCTTCACCTGATGATGCAAGCACGGCAGAGCAGCAGAAACCTCATACTAAAGGAATACTTAAGTTAGACTTTAAAGGATAAGGCTGGCGATAGACTTTTCAATGAAAAGACCAAAACTAACAATGCGATAGTCAATCTCTTAACGCTTCCAGAATAAGCGAGCCTGTCTGTGGCACTCAGCCTCTTTGTTCCTGCTGACTTTAAAAAAAACAGGTCTCCAGTGTATGTTTTCATTTTTTTAAAGGCTAAGGCAAAGTAATTCCCCAAAACAGCTGGACACTGTCGTTTTTAGCAAACGGGACTTAAACAGGAGTAAATGGTGCATTTGTGGCAGTCTATTTTAAGCTACAGATTTGGTGCGTTAGTGAGTATTTACGGCAGCAGAACGGTGCATGTGGGGTGACTCAAAATAAACTACAGTGCCCATCTTCATCATAATGAAGAAATATGTCACCCAGTGCAACAGTGTGGCTCACTAATGCGTTTTTAATAGCCTTTGGGCAACAATGGAGGTCTGTGGCACCGAGGGATCTGCTGTATCAGAGTTTGGCTACACACGCAGCGTTAACAGTATAAATTCATCACTGGTTTTAGTCTTTTTATTGGATTTGTTGACAATTAAAAATGTAAAGTTTCATCAGACATCCCTTAAACAAAGGAAAACTGAAGTTTTAAACCTTGAAACCACGAAAAATAAACTCACAAAGCAACACAGAAATTCAAAAACAAGAAGAGGAAGACTATTAAACAAGGAAAACAAATTAGACTTGCTGTATATTTTCTTGTGCTTCATCAGGTGAATGATTAAAGGGAGAGATTTGATCCTGCCGACAAGATACAAAGAACACGTACAGGCCTAATGGTGTTTCATTAACATGTAAAATACCATGTCAAGTACACAGAGATAATGTTCAAAATCAGTAGAGTGGTTCTTTAAGTACTTTGTAATGCTAAATGCTTTTCAAAACCAAAATCCACCAGGACAGTGTTAAACAAGAGGCACTAGAGCTGCATAATTTCTTGATACTAATTCAACTTTACAAAAGGGACTGGAGGAACAGGCATGTGCTTCAGTTGTGGCTCAAGCTGTCACAGGAGGACGATTTGTCCTCGTCTGAGAGCACCTGTCCACAGGCTGAAGCACAAGATGTAGTGCCGCATGATTACTGCACCTTTGTTCAGCTGCATAATGTCCCACATAATCACCATGAAATATTAAACGTAACCAGTTATTCTAATTAGGCCATTAATTGATCATATAATTGCATTAATTAGTGTTAATGGATTAAATATCATTATTACATTTACATAAATGTGCCACGGCGGCGAGACGAGAAAACAGCTGTGGGTGATGAATCTCAGCTGTGTGTTTCTCAGGGACGAAATGATGTAATATGGAGTTTGGTCGCAGAAAGAAAGTGATGTAAGACATTAAAGGGATATTCCACCAATTTTACTCATCAGTAAATTTGTCCCAGTGAGTGCAACACAGCCTGTTAAAACAGGAGGAGCTTCGTTAAAGGGACAGTTCACCCCAAAATCCAAAATACATATTTTTCCTCTTACCTGTAGAGCTATTTATCAGTCTAGATTGTTTTGGTGTGGGCTGCCAAGTGTTGGACAAATCAGAGGTAGCGATGTCTGCCTTCTCTCCAATATAATGGAACTAAATGGCACTCAGCTTGTGGTGCTCAAAGCACCAAAAGTACATTTCAAAAACTCAACAGCAATGTCTTTCTTCAGAAATCATGACCCAGTCACTCAAGATAATCCACAGACCTTGTTGTGAGCAGTTTAATGTAGGAACTATTTTCTGTCTACCAAACTACACCTGATTACCGAATCACCACGCAAAATCAAAGTGTGCATCTACTCATGGACGAGAGGCTCGCACTCATGACAGCACAAGATGTAAACATTAATGGCATCCTCCTCGGCTGAGCTGTACCATTAGCTAGCTCAGTGGTGCTAGGTGAGCTAGCAGTTGATGCGTCCTTTTGCATGGTGATAAAATTGGAGGGTGTAGTTCAGTAGAAAGAAAATAGTTCCTAAATGAAAACTGCTCACAACAAGGTCTGTGGATTATCTTGAGTATCCAGGTCATGATTTCTGGAAAATTACGTTGCTGTTAATTTTTTTTAAGTTAATTTTTTGGCGCCTTACGCATCACAAGCAGAGTGCCATCTGGTTCCATTATATTCAAGAGAAGGCAGACATCTCTACGGCTGATATCTCCAACACTCGGCAACTCAACCCAAAACAATCTGGACTGATAAACAGCACTACAGGTAAGAGGAAAAATATGTATTTTTGATTGTTGGAGTGAACCTGTCCCTTTAAGTCTGAGAAAAAAAAACCCCTGGTGATGTCACAATGATCTATCACCACGGGTTGTCTTGGCTTTGGCATGGGCCCTTTAAATTCTTAACAGAAAGCCTGTGTTACAGACTATGGAGTTTAATCCCCATTGACATTTACAAGACAAGTAGGGATCTAATTACATTATAGGAAATGTAGGTTTCAGCGTTTTGTACTCTCTATACAAGGAACCAAAAAGTCAGGGCTGCATTCAGCCCAGACAAAAGGTAGCAAAACGTTAATTTAAACAGAGATGGAGGTGCATTGAGCATCCTGTTGTATTACGCAGGTGCACTGCCTTTTGTTACAGGTGGGGTTAAATTTAATTCCATTCAGAGGGAATTTATTGGCATGGGAAACATTTGTTTTCATTGCCAAAGAAGATGTGAAGTAAAAACAAAAATTGTATGTACAATAACTTGGGATCTACCTGGTTTATATACAGGTTGCTGCTGATTGCGTAACGCCTTCGACATACCCACCAAATGAAAGAAAACATACCTCAAAGCCTGTTGGATACCGTTTCACGCTGTTTCTAGGTAACATGTCATTCAACCTGTAACCCGTAGCAAAATGGTGTAAAACATTTTGTGATTGAACATGTCCCAAAATATCTCTGCTTCTGCTGCATCGATTTTGACTGCTCTTTTTGTAGTCTGTCTCTTGCATGTTCCCCAAACTTTATAAAGTCCGACACTAAACTGCTGGAATACAAATTTGATTTTCAAGTTTTTGCTGCCAGTCCCTCAGAATCATCATTTTGCTTATGCCTCATCAGGTCAAAGATTTAGGCGGAGTGACTTGAACCTTCATACAGGATATAAAGGACACTTCAAATCATGTTTCTAAGCATGTAAAACCTGTGCATACAAAAGATATCACCATTTTGCAATCTGATAATCAGGTTTCATTCATTCAGCCTGACGTTGTGTTAAAGGGAGGTTTGGTTGTTTGATTTTGCCCAAATCAACCAGTACTGAGTGACACATCCATCCCACTGGCATCACTTGTAGCTGGCATGGAGCATTTTTCACATTTATCAAAGAGATGTGTCAGTGTTGTTATTTCTGTGCTTGGACTTGATGATTGATGTTGATAAAACTTGTACAGCTGCATCAATCGCATCTACTCATTTTAGCTATTTATCTGTTGTTAATTTCCATTAACGCCACTAGCTAGCTTTGTAGGAAGTTTTCTGTCCCCTTCTTGTTTGGCCAATCGGTAGTAGCACAAACCTGAGATGCAGGCAGCAACTGTGAGGTCTGGGATCAGACTACATTTTGCATTTGTGTTTAAAAACTAAAACAGGAAGATGCCGGTCAGAGGAGACAGAGATAATGGTCCATCAATACCAGCCTCGAGAAATCATTGCTGTGTTTTGAGTAGATAAGTGGTGTTGTTGCCATCAAGAGGATGTGGTTGCTCCTTGAGAATTATCAGTTCACTGTAAACAACCACACAATCACTGAGTATCTGAGTTCGGTGTGTAAAAAAGGCAGATTAAGCCTGTCTTACTCGACAGTGTCTGCTTTACTGCTCTCACCTTTTTCAGCCGTCCACTTCTGGTCCCCAGGAAGATCACACTGTGTCCATTGTAGACGTAGGAGGTGACAGAGGTCAGCCTGTCCCTGCTCTCAGTGTACAGAGTCCGACCCGACACCAGCTGGGAGCCCCCCAGGGGCTGGTTTATATCCAGGCCACAGAAGTGATCATCAATGGGAACAGGCTGCACAGAGAGAGGAAGGGATGGAGAGTTGGGTGTTGGGGGTAAAGATTAAGAAGGCATTGAGAGTACATAGGTGTTGTTTTTTTTGTGAAGGTTAGGTGAAGAAAATAGAGGAGGGATTCAGAGAAAGGGAAGATAGACGAAGGAGGAGTGAGGATGACAGATGTGAGGAGGGGAGGTGGAGGTAACGAGAAAGAGGGAAGAGCGTAAGTGGGTGTCAGAGAAATGACTGAAATCAGTGTAGACACATGTGAATACAAGAGTAGAACTCAAACTGACCTGTGGCAAGCCTAACATGCATTAAGTGCTCAATCATCAGGGTTAAAAATGGTTACTTCAAAAGAGTTCGGGCTGCTGCGTTTATCAACAAGCCTCGGAGCGAGCAAATTTTGCGGAGCAGACTAATTGCTGATGGCAAACACGAGAAGCGCTGTGTATTTTTGCGCCTATTTCTGTGATTTTTAGATCACTTGATCTGACATCACACAAACACACAGCACAAGAGATGTCAGGTTTTGATTAAGCATCAAAGAGAGGCGCATGCTTTGCAGTCCTGTTACATCTACTAACACGCACCTCAAACATTTGCTAATTGCCTGTCACTCAGACTATAAATCTACCTTTTTAGGGCAGCTAATTTCTTATTTCACATCCTCCACTTCTTATGTATATTAGTCCATACTGTGGTTTTTCTTTCATCAAGCAATGCGCCTCAGCTTTACTGAATGTGATCACTGAAGTGAAATGGGCGTAAACAAACTTTGTATTTCACACCAAATAAGCCATTTTCTTTTTGACAAGAGCACTCATCTTTTTCCTTTTGAAAGTATTGTATGCATACGTGAATATTTATCATCTGAGTATTTGTTTTAACAGCTGTATTTCTTACAAATGGCTGCTAAATCTCCAGTCTGATATTCTTGCTGAATTTCTGTTGCATACTATTGTATGCCTATTATAACCCCTTGGAAATGAGCAGCAGACATTCAAGGTCTCCTGAGGGTGAATTCTGCTTACTGATCCTGACGACATGGACTGAAATAACGCAGTACCAGGTATCAAAATGTCAATTGATACCCACATTTGATCCTTTTTGAGCCAGGGGTCTGATTCTGAACCATCCTGACTGCCAACCAGATCAGCAAACTTTCTGTTGCTGCCGTCACCATAGCCACTACTCTCCTGGCAAAAGTCAGTTGAACGTCTGCCCGGTTAGCGTGAGTCAACACAGCAGCAACGACAAACATCTGAGCTGTTAAATGGCTCCAACACACTCGCACTAAAACATGCTACATGTAACTACATGCTAACATCAGGGAAATTTGTTGTCTTTTTTTCAAATTTTGGATCAGTTTCCTGCTGGAACATGTCCATGTGTGTTAAGAAGCATGTCTTTGTTAATTTATAGTTGAGAAAGTGCTGCCATACACAGGAAGTGTCCGGCAACAGGCACACTGCTACAAGTAGCTACATGCTAATGTCAAGGAAACACGTAAACTTGGCCGCTGTTGTTGTTAAGTTCTCCCTATTTTCTGATCAGATTCCTGCTGGAACATGTCTGCTTGTGTTAAGAATCATTATTTCTTATTTTTAGCCAGAGAAAGTGCTGCTACACGCAGTAATTCCTAGGGCTGGAGGTACACTGCTACATGTAGCTACATGCTAACATCGGAGAAATGTGAGATCTTGGTTGCTGATGTTGTTAATTTCTCCCTGATTTCAGATCGTATTCCTGTTGTAATGTTTCTGGTTGTGATTAGAAGCTTTGAAGAGATGCAAAGACACTTTTTCATATGAAGCCCTCTCTGACAGAGAATGAATACAGTGCTCAGCACAGACAGTATGAGGAAAAGAAAGCATTTTTTGACCTTTATCGCATGTGAACATATTCTAGTAGTATGTTGGTGTCATCCAGGTCAAGTTATCTTAAGTGCTACATCGTAAGCAACTGGACTTGCTGTTGAACTGAATGAACTTGAAGAAGCCTCTTGGATGAGAGGTCAAATATCTTCAAGAAACTCAAACACAAGTCCAGTTGCTTATGATTTATCACTTAAGATCTTCTAGTAGAAACCCATAATACAATACGAACTTGACAATGAGCATAATAGATCCTGTTCACAATAGACACGTCTAACAATCTTCACACAGGAAGGAAAATAATTATCAGTATTTGCCTCAAAAAGCTGTATCAGTGCCTCTCTAGACACACTTAGCTGTTGATCTTTCACTGAGTAAATTATGATGTAACCAAGCACAGTATCTAATGAAATCTAAACAAAGCAGAACCATTGCATTTCATTTACAGTCCATTTTAGATATAAAGTCCTTTGGTTAACTGCGCAGTGAAGTTAATTATTGCATTATTATGTGTCTCTGTCCTCCCTCAGTTGCTTTTATGAATAGCATTACATCTTCCTTGTTTGATGGCATGGTGGAATCAAAGCACGTGTTGTGAACCACCAGAGCAATGGATGCGATGAATATCATTGTTTTCATGGTTCGCTTTCAACTTGTTTCCATGAAAGCCGCTCATTATGTAGAATTATAGCTTTCACAAAGGAACAGACTTGGACATTTACAAGAAAGCCCTTTTCTCAAGATCAAGAACAGGTCTCAGAGGGTTCAGATACTGCTGACAGCGACAAGAGTAGATAGAAGGGGATGGGGGAGAGAAGGGGGAGGAAGGGGAGGGGGAGAAGGCGGGAGTCAGTGCCCAAACCCCTGAATGAAATCAAAGCTCCATACAAAACTCCTCTGATTAGCATTGTGGAATTAATCTCCTTCAGCTCCTCTGCTCTCGCAGGATCCTGAAAACCTGAATTATGTCTTCAGCCCGGCTCTGGCTGCCTATTAGCTATTTGGGCTTCAGTCGTGGCCGTGGATAATCAAAGACCCAACTTTCAGACAATCTATATTAATGCTGCTCACCACCATGTGGGTTTCATAGTTGGTCTAAATGTGAGTGTGTCAGAGGAGGCTAAATCTCTGTACAGTCCACCTACCGCCTTGGTGCACTGCACATCCTTTCCCAGCAGCCAGTGCAGCTCCAGGTTTCCCTCTCCCTGGTAGCAGGACTGCAGCCGCTCCTTGATGCGCGTGTTGATGTCTTGGATGGTGAAGACGCAGAGAGCGGAGTGATCTGGAGGGTCGTGGCACTGCTTCTGTCCCTTGGAGAACACGGCAAAGAGCACGTCCTCTTGAGCGCTGATGTTGAGCGACTTTGCCAGAACCCTGCCGGCCTTGGACAGGTAAGCTGCCTGCAGCAGGCGGTACTCCTCGCCTTTGTGTACGCACCCCACAGGAAGTGACACATATGAGTGGAACTTCTTGTCACCCTTGCAGAGGCGGATGATGCGAGAGGTGTAAAACAGGTCGCCAGGGGGAGCCGCCAGCAGGCATCCCGTTTTCTGGCGTCTCCGGCTGCACGGTCATGAAGTAGACGAAGCTGCCGCTGGCAAAGCCGTAGATGTAGTAGATGTCAAAGTGTGGGACAAGAGCCAGTGTGTCTGAGGGGATTTTAATAAGAGAGGAGACAAAGTCAGTGTGGAGCTCGTAGTCCAGCATGGCAGAGGATTCTGGGTCTCGAGGCAGCTTGCGGCTGGAGATAGTTGGGAAGTAGTCCTGTTTGCCACCTACAGCAGTGCCGATGTACAGCGTGGCATCCTGACCCTGCGAGGGCACAACGACCCCGTACATCGTCCCTGTCTGGTTGTCACTGGACAGGTAGTGTTCTTTTTTGTGCGTGGGCTCCACAAGGATGAACAGGTCATCCAGCCTCATCAGCTTGCAGACGCCCTGGTAGAGACTGCCGCAGGCCAGCAGCCGGTTGTGAGAGTAGTCGATGAGCAACAGTTTGTTAACGTTGTCGGTAGAGGCAAGAGGCTCAGAGCAGGGCTGGACAATCAGCGGAGGATAACATGCTTTGTTGTCGTACTCTGGCCCCGTATCATGGGACACCAGGAGGGTGAGGTTAGCCGACAACTTGTAGATTCGGTTGACGGCTCCGACGTACAGAGCCCCAGTGGACTGATGCACAGTCAGGTGGTTCAGTGACCATTCCCTCCTCTCTGATTGGAAGGTGTTCACAGTCTGTCCGACAATCATCTTTTGATTCACAGAGATTAGAGTCAATAGCCACAGTGCCAGAGGCCATGACATGACCTTTAGAGGGCGGTGACCTTTAGTGAGGCCGCAGTAAGTCCATCCTTTATCCAAGCACGTTCCCATCCCCGCGGGGCTCCAAAAAAATTCTCAGACAAAACACCTGGGATCACCAAGGAGCAGGATCGCACTGAGAGAGATGAGCTGAAGAGCAGTCTCGTCCTTCTTCAGTGATCTTCACATCATTCTGAAAGAGAAAACAAAGTCATTTGTTTAAACACAAAAGTTCCTTGATTCTTTTGAAAGCAAAAAAATGCTTTGAGGGTATCATTAGACACTTCATCTAAAAACCTAGAAATACATGTGCTTGTTTTCCCCTCTGTCTCTGCTTAGTCAGACACATGAGACATCAAAGAAACAAGTAATCATTTGTTCAAACTGTCTCCCCATATTTACTAGCCCGAGAGATGGTCCAATATTCCCCCTATCAACAGGGGGGCTCATTATATTCGCCTCTCTGTAAGAGAGAACTAACTGTGGCCTATTACTTGAACAAAGCAGTGACACACTGTAGCTGAGCCTTCCCTCTGTTTGGGCGGCTAATTAAATGATCCAAATGTATTAATTATGCGTCCATATTTTGGGCTCCCTGTTTTCCTTTCTCCCCTCTGCCTTGTTCGCTTAAATGGTTGAATCCAGGAGGAATTAATCACTCTCCACTGCGGCCGACATTCCTAAATTAATCAGGCTTTTTCTAGGGATGGCAGGGAGTCATTAGAGATTCAGAGCCAGGCAGCATCAACCCTCACACTTCCCTGTTTAATTTCATTAGCATATTTTATGTAGATATTTCCAGGGGACAAACAATGTCCCTCAAACACATGACGGGCTGGAGGATGGATGAGTTAGACACACGGCAAAGGATGTTTGGTGTATTTATGTTTTTTTTCCCGCTGTCATAACTCCTGTGTGATGTATGTTTCAGTTTGATGCAAGGTGTTACTCATATAGATGAGCTCATTTGGAACAAAAAGGAGGGTTTTTATCCCAAAATAAAGACAGATGTTTAGTGAAGGCAACACAAGCAGCGTAGATAAAGTGGCTTCACATACACCGTTACTTCATCGTAGTCCATTAATGGAGTCATAAAACTGCCTGCATAGGAGGACGGACCATAAATTAAGACACCTACATCACCCTAAATCCTGCCTGTGTGCCACCAGAAGCTTCTTCAATCTGGCTCCTAAAGGCTTTTTCCATCTTCTTGTCTGTCCTCACCAGCAGCTCCTTCACGCTCCTTTAATAATACTTTTTTTTTTAATTCATTGAAGCATTGGCGCCCCCAGTGTGGGGGGGCAGGAGGGGTCATCACTAGCTCCTCTGGGGAAAATAATTGGAGGGCAATATAATAGTGACCCTAAAAGACAGTGATATTATATTACTGTCTCTCAGGGTCTTTGGTGCACTCATTTTTTTAAGTAGCACAAAGGTATCTTGTTACACTAGACCAGTGATTCCCAACTTTTTTCTTTTTTTTAAGAGACCCTCTTTCCAATCTGACGACCCCTGACTAAATGACATATTTTATGGATTTTTCATGTTACATTCAATGGATATTAATAGCAGTACAGAACAGTTGTACAATTAAATCAAATAGTCAATGCAATAACTGGACGAATTTTGATCACTTCATTTCCTGTGAATATTGTCTCAGATATGAGCTTTCCTGATATTTTTAGAATTTTTTTATGCAATCCTCTAATGTATTTTCTATTTTATTAATATTATATACTTGATTGAACTTTACTTTTTCACCAATTCTGTCTTTACTCTTTAGCTCTTTAGTTGTTTTAACTGTGTACTTTTCTAATGCAGGACGAGGCTTGTGTTCAGGTCTTCACTTTGCCCTTATCCTGTGAGATTTTTCGTAAAATTTAAATCTTAAATACTCTAAACTTTAAAAACAGCAATTTCATTTAGTTTATTTTACAGAAATGTCTGGAATACAGAGATACAGGCCTGGTGTATATGTTTTTAAAAACATTTTCTTACACCTTAAAACCAGAAAGGCCTCATGACGCTCTGTGAAGCTTAGGTGACCCCCAGTGGGGGTTGGGACCCCAGATTGGGAACCAGTGACCTAGACAATCTTAGGCAGAGATAGACAGCACGCGGCTCTATGGCCCTTCTCCAGTGGCTCCCTGTGGCTTTGACAAAAATTACATGGAAATCAATGACAGTTATTTTTTAACATTATAATTTTCATTTATCATTGTTGTAGCACTAAAGTGATTTTTAGTTTTCCATTTGTATAAATGTGTAGCCTTTACACTGAAATTTATTTATTTTCTAACATCTCATCAACTGCATGCGTCATATAGTACGTCTACAGCCTGGCGCCTTGTCCTAAAATTTGCTGAATCTCAATAACAATGGCTACTCTTGAGTCTCCTTAGTGAGGCTGACTATTGATACCAAATTCCAAAAGAAAACAGAGAATTTCATAGTGAGTAAACAGATTTGTTTGCTTTTACCACCAACACTGCAAAGTTTAGGTACCAAATAATCATAATTAGCCAACTGCAGAGTCGCTACTTTATTGTTAAACATATTAATTAACACTTATTTAGACCTTTTAGGAGTGTTTATAGGTTCATTTAGTTTAAATAGGCTGTGTTGCCTTCGCTATAAGGCACAAATATGTATTGTGGCTCCAGGCATATTTTTTAAAATGTTTTTTGGGGAAAAATGGCTCATAAGTAGCAAAGGTTGCTGACCCCTGACCTTAGGTGATTATTGGTATCAATCATGTTGACATAACTTGTCCAGAAGGGTCTAAACAACAATGACAAACTCAACTCAAAATGTTACTGGTATTAGTCTGTTCATGTCAGAAAATTAGTAACATTGAATGTAAAGTAAGAAACCAAGTTTGCAGTGTATGTGTATCACTGCAGTTCCTCAACTGTCATATTGCCATAGTTTTCATCTTGCCCACTTCAACACCATAAAAAAATTCCTGAAATTCAGTTATGGCTTTTGGTTTTAGTGTACCACCCCAAAATGTTCAATGGCCCCATCTGGCCACCCCTCTGAAAAATTTCTGGGGGCACCACTGCTTTCAAACCCTTTCACTGAGATGCCTCTTAATTTCCTCTAGAGATACTCTGCCAAAAACTAGAGCCTTTCAACTGTCCTTTTTTGGCTGGGGCTAAAGCAAACAGGGCGTTTTCTCAGTGAGACTTCCCGGTATAAGTAAAGGTTAAATGAAGACAGCCGTGTCAGATCCTAATACGGGGGTCATGATGCGGTGGGTGCTCTCCATTGGCTGACCAACAGGACGTCCGGCTGAGTTGAGCGGGAGCCAGGGTTGGAGCGGATGGACTGACACTGAGCCGGCTGGGCCGACTCCAGCTCCACTCCAGCATCTCCTGTCCATCTGTCCCCGCCACGCTCACACCGGGGGAGAAGTCACTCGAGTGTCTCGACCTACCCTGCTCAATTTGGCAGGCTCAGTGTGAGCAACTCTACCCATAATTGGCCACCAAAGAGTAACATCTGACACGCGCGGAACTGCTGAATTTGAAGTCCAATGTTTACTTTTCTTCAAATATAATAACATGGCATTTCCACAGACCTGTGTGAATCATCTTAGTCACACTCTGCGTATCTCTGTCCTTATCTGTCTCTGCTTTAAATGTTAGATGACAGAAGCTTCTTTTCTTTTCTTGACCGCTTTTTTTTCCCCGACTGTACACAAAAACTGTGCCTGCTTTTATTAGTTCTCAGAAAGCTGAGATTTGGCAGGACATGTTGGCTCTAATATTTTACAGCTTCTTTATTTTGTGCTAAACGGTGTCCAGCAAATTCCTCCTTGAAAATCCCTCAAATCGTCTGCTTTGCAAGCTGATGAGTCCCTGAACCAGTTTCTGCGTTGATGTAACCATGATTTTCTATCATTTGTCCTTTTTATGCGAAACCCCGTATGAAAAGGGTATTCAGGCATTTTAAAATATTTCAGGGGAAGCAGCGGCAGTCCTTTATTTTCTACGGCTTCTGGGTAAACTGAAATATAAACTCTTTGAAGCATTCATGTGTTTGTTTTTCGGTAAACCAAATTGCTTAAACTGGTGGTCACCGGAAACCTTTACTCCCCGGAGTGCAAGCCTGTCTGTAAATCTTTCTTCTTCTTTTTGATGTAAGCTTTTAGTGTGAAAGGGGTTGCTGGGACGGGATGTAATGCATTAAAGAGCTGTCTGAAAGTGGGCGGCTTATATCACAAAAATCTGACTCAATCCTTTGTGTATATTCTTGAGCTGCCACAAAAAGGCGCCGAAAAGTGATTTGTGTTTACCAGTGCAACTAAGGTTGTCTTTACGTTGCAGCGTCTAACAGAATCCCATTACTTTACTTTTTTCTCTTCAACTCACACTGCAAACTTCCTGGTGAAGACCTCTAGTGTACTTTGCATAGGCGTCTTATCAGAGCCTCAAGCGCTGTCCTTTTCTCAACTAGAAATAATTAAGAAGACAGCGCTCTTGATGTCCGACAGCAAATATCAGACCATATGATATTTGCAAAGCCAGGTTTGAATCTGGCATGACCTTAAACAACAGACACCAGCAGTGCCACCCAGAGGTTAATTCGGTGTTGAGAATCTCCACTCAAGCCCCCAAGAGGAATTACAAAACGTGGAGGAAAAACAAGAAGAGAAAATAGGAAGCGCTGGTGGCAAACGAAGCCAGGCAGGCAAGCAGGCGAGCAGCAGCCTCATCGTTTCATCCATTTCTGTTCTCCCGGCTTTGGTCACGTCTAAGGCGTGCAGTCATGCTGCTCAGTGTTTACCCTGGATTATAGAGACAACTCTTTGCCCTGCGCAGTCCTCCCTGCTGAATTCTCCGCCTCGCCACTCAGACACGCTCCAGCCCAGACGTGACTCATTCACACTCACACACAGGAACGTGCTTTTTTTTTTTTGTGCAGAGGCCTCTGGGGACGCGAGCTCTCAGCGGGCACCAATTGCAGCGCAGATGAGGGAGAAGACAGCCTCTTGTGCTCCACAAACACGACCCCGTGACCTGGATGGAGATCAGTGAAACCAGATCCATCCTTTGGGTTCAGCTTTTATTGGGGTGAAATGCTGTCATAGCTTCTGTAGCGCCGTGTTCCGCGTAATTCATGGGACAGAAGGGATGGTTAGCTTTTTTTATCTCTTGTTTGTTTGACCCATCTGCCATCAGAGATGAACTAAAATGTTCATGGGGGATATTTCTTTGTATGGCTGTCCGTGTGCATCATTTTCACATTTTTCTTGGGGTAAATACACAAACTGTAGTAAGTTTTGTGAAAATTCAAATGAGCTGACTTGAGTTTTTTCGTGATTTTTTTTCTTTGCAGTGAAGATTACACCTTTGTGGGCAGAGACATAATGGGCTTAAAGTAGTACTTCACCGCTATAAACATAGTCTCTTCATAAAACTGGGCTGTCTGTGCAGTAGAAAGATGCAAATACTCCTGAAGTTAAGAAAGAAAAAAGGCTGTGGAATTTCCTTTTGCTCAAAAGGTAGAGAGCCTACCAGAATGCACTGCGCCACACTGGAATAAACGCCCCTGCTGGTGGGTGATGTAGTATGAGCTTGGCCATTTTTCCACAGGAAACAACATGGCAGCTGACTGACAACAAACAATCTCGAAATGACCCTTCACTAAGTCCCTCCCCTTTGTGTTGGTCCAACAAGCTGTTGAACCATATAAAAAGGGAAACTTTGCTGATATTGAACCAGCTGTGTGTCATCACAGTGTGTGCAGATGAACAGTGTTTGGCTTTACTCCCCTGCCACTGCCCGCACCCAGATCTCTGCCGCCCGACGGGCAGTGATCTCCGGGGGAAGTCAAAAGTCAAAGTCTCCCTGCTTCCCTTCACTGGTTCCTGTACAGCAGGGTCGGTCTTTGTTTCACTGTTATAATCATTACAAAGCAAAGCAAAAGAAACGTATATCTTTCTCCAACCTCTCCAGGTAACGAGTATCATTAATACACGACGTGCCCCAGGCACAACATTTAGCTCCAAATCCACAAAACCAGCCTGAAAATGAAGGAAATCTGAAACGACTGCATTAGAGTCAATGGAGCACAGCTGTGTTGTTGTTGGACCCTGGTCTGAGTAGGCACGATGCTGCGTTATGATTGGCCAGTCTGCATGTGGGGGTGGGACTTAGCGAAGGGTCAAATGTAGTTAGCTACAATATGTTTCTGTAAACATTTGAGGCAAGAAATAGGCAATTCAGTAACAGAATGTTGGTTTGTATTTTCAGTTTCAGCCTCCATTTTTACCTCTCTTGTTTACAAATTCTTGTATAACAGCTAAACAGTGCACTAAAACATGTTTCTGAAAACATTTTAATTGAGAAATAGGTAATACAGAAACATAATCTTGAGTTGAATTTGACCAACACTGCCTAGTTTTACAGTTTCATCTGAGTTTGAGACAGAGAGTGTGAGAGCGGTGGCTCTTTCTCTTGATCTGCATCTATACACTTTGTGTCCTTGGTGGGGGGGCACACGAAAATCCTGAAGTGCAATTTGTAGTTAGAGCAACAGCCCTAGAGCCAGTGAAAATCCACCAGATGACGAGGAATGCTTCATCTGGCGGATTTGAGCTGTGAGATCTGGGTGCCGGTCAGATGGAGGAAAGTTTACCACAGTTCATTTACACATAGTACCCACATACTTATGTTAGCTGAAAATCAGCAAAGTGTCCCTTTAAAAACTCTGATAAACCCCGGTGAAAATGTCAAAAAGCATAACTATCTGTATTCTTGAAGCGTTCACATTTTGAAGATAAGATGCAATAAGATGGCACAACATGATCTTTTCACTTAAAAGGCAGTCAGATTTAGCAACAACAGCACAGAGTTCAATTTTATGTTGTTTACATTTTGGATTATAGATTTGTGTGAGATCAGGAACGCTGTCAACAGACCGTGCCATGATCCGTCTAAAGGTCAGGAGAAACATCTCTGTTCTCACACTTAGTCAACAAAGGGAGTCATTGTCACTGACATCAGAGGTGATAAAAGATATTTTTTTTGTTGCTGTTGTTTTTTGTGGCCTAGATTTATACGGCTGCACAAAGCAATAACAGTGTAAGACCACGGGGGCGGAAAAGTGTCTGAGCTACAATAGTCATAACAGCTTCTGTCCTCATGATTTCAAGCCGGCTGGGCAGAAACGCACAGGGCTTTTTTGTGTCAGTGGGTTTTCCAGGACGGAGCGGCTGATGGAAGTTGAAAGTCAGTTTATAAAGTTCATTCTTAGAGATCATTTCAGATTTGGGAGGAAAATTCTTGGCTGCAGCTCTTCCTGGTAATGTACTGTACAATATTTGCACTTATAGTGTGTGACCTCACATGCCCTGATGGGATACTTTTGTCCGGGGTTTCCTGCAAATACACACGGACGAGTCATCGCGGGGGGAGGGACAGCGTTGTACACATTACACATGAATGAGCTGGGAGGGCGCCAGCCGCAACAGAACTTGACTTCCAAATGAATAAATGAAGGCAATTAGTAGATCTGTTTACAATGTTGTGGAGACAGAAGTAGGTCAAACGTGGCGGAGACAGGAGGGAGGAGGGAGCCAGCAAGCCAGAGCCAGGGGCTGTCGCTGGTACCTACAGTGATGAGTCGGGGAATTAGGACATGAAAATGCCGTCTTTATTAAGGATGACTTATAAATGAATGTCATACTGAATCACAAGGGACCGGTGGGGTTTATGAGGAAAAAGCAATGTTTTGTGATCAGTCCACCGTGTTTTATCTGAGGCTGCGTTGTGGAGGGGGCAGCCCAGGGCGATTGGCCCCTCCTCGCAAGGCCCCTCCTCAGAAAGGCAGACTCGGGCCTCGGAGGGCATTATGTGTAGCGTGGATGCTCATACCCACAGGATATCTCCGCTTTGATGCCGCACAGTGAAATTTTGTGACAGTTGGCCTGTGGTTAATTTTCATCATTATGTTCTGCAATGTAAATTCAAACAGCAGTGTTTCCCCCAGACATTTCTCTCAATCAGGGGGGTGAAAAAAAAATCTTACAACCAGTGTTTAGATGAATGATAGTAACGCTTTGTGATGCTCTCTGGAAACGTGTAAATTTTAGTTTTGTTGGCAGCTTTTCTGGCAAGTCTGTGCGTCCCGGCATGATTTTATATGAACACAAACGAAACCGTAATTGCCTTTTTTCCATACTTGTTGTTTAGTTTATTGGTCAGCGCAGATATTGCACGCTTTAGGACTCTCCAGCCGGCCACTAATCTTGATGGTAGCGTAGTGGAGGGTGTCTGCGGGGAACAGTAAAACGGCACTATGTCATGGCAACACGCTCTGCTCCTAATAACTGCAGGATGCTGGCGAGGGACCTGGGCAGAGGCAAATGTGACATAGGGGACCAATTCCAACACATCACCACAACACAGTCAGCAGCCTCCTCTGCAATGCATGCCATTATCTTAGGGCGCATGCATTATACATGCAGATACAGTACTATATCTGAAATTGCTGTTAAGAGCAGGGACCAGATGAAGGGCGCTGCTGCCACAGTCAGATTTACCCATGCATGCCTTTCTCCTCCCTTCCCTCTTCTCAGTTCTGTCTCCCCTTCCATAAATCTCATTGTCGGTCTTCCCTGGTTAATGGTGACCTCAAGCAGGCTCCTCTCAACTGCTGAAGCCCTCGCGTTGCATGTATGATGAGCATGAGGGGAAAGTCAAAGTGACCTCCAGCACTGTGATGAAAACCCATGCAGCTCGAGTGCAATAGAGGGGTCTTCTATAATTCAGCGACCGCATGAAGAAGACAGAGCGAGCAGCGTTGTCTTTGGAACTGCACAGCATGTGCGCGTGAGCCGTGCTGCAGCGGCTGCCCAGCACCCCTCATCCTTAACGTCGCTTAAGTGCAAGAAGAAGAACAAGGGGTAAACAGAGGAGTCCGACCAGGGCTCTGAGTGATCTGTGGACGGTGCAGCTGAGGGGAATAGAGAATGAGGGTGGTGAAATGTGAGCTGTACTCTCTTGCCCAGAGACAAGTACAGAATGGCTCTCCAGTTGTGTTTTTTTTGTTCTGTAAGAGCACTCTAGCCATTTTTCTTCGGCTCAAGCCTGGTATTCAACCTCTAGCATGGCTGTAATTTTACTGTCTGCTCCCATCTTCAGAGTTTCTGTCTTTTTTGTCTGAGTTGACATTGCTCTTTCTCTAGAACAAAGCTATATTTCAGCTCAGACTGATACAGATGTGCAGGGCTATATTGCTTTTGCATGCATAAATCATGGAGGCCTGACAGGGAACATGCATTACATTTGGCAGAGGCCAGACCCCAGCAAGTGTATGAATGAGAGAGAAATAATCAAACACAGTGATGCGGAGCATCCATGTGAAGCTGCGAAGCACATATGTCCATAATTCCCACACCACTGCACACAGAAATCAAAGAACTTATTCCAAAGAAGCCTGTATGTTTCCTCGGCTTCCTCCCTCTTTGCCCATATGGCTTTGTGGGGCGGAGGATGCCAAGGTTGGAGGTAGCTGGCACGAATAATTACGATCAAAGAAATTACAATGCAAAAGGAACAGCTGCTACCTCCACTGCTGACAAATCACTGCGAGCAAGAGGAGACGGCAATAGACAGCAAGCGGGGGAGAGAGAAACAGCAAAGAGGAGGAGAGACGGCGCATGTTCTACTATTCGACAACTTTCCCTCTAAGTATCTGCTGCTCCAAAACCCATTTAACATTTAATCCGCAGTGCAAATAAGGCCTTTGGTGGCCATTCACCCAAAAGCTGTACAAATACAAGCATCTGCCCAGATTATCTCAGCCTGTCTCCATGGTCGGCCCGGCCCTGGCTTGTCCCTAATTCCAACCAACTCTGAAACTCTATCCAGTCTCCAAAGTCTCTGAATGTGATTTTGGGCAAATCCGTAGAAATTTCCTCAATGTTCAGAAATAGACATCGCCTGGTTAAAAGTACAGCACCCTAGTGGGCCAGAGGTCTACCAGGACTACAAACACAGGTGAATTTCACTTAAATAGAAACTCACTGGAAGGCAAAAGGGGCGCAGGTTTAAATCTTTTTAACAAATGCTCCTAAAGCGATAACGTATACTGGGGGAAACAGCGAAGACTTCACACCGCTAAGAACATTTCCCATCGCTACAACCTGTCCTTCTTGATAAGTCTTGATCCTCAAGTTAATATTGAATTCTCCAAGTCTATTAAGTCTGTCCAGTCCCACCTGGTTTGTGGCTGCCAAAGGCTGAACGTGGCTCGTCTCAGATGTAGTCCAGGTGCACTGGGCTTCTGGGACATGTTGTAGGTAACTGATTACTGACTTTCTTTCTAAGATCAGCCCTAGATCTCATCCAGTGTTGTGACTCTAATATTCCCCACCCACTTCAAATGTTATCACCCGTGTTAAGTGGGCATTATTAGAGGTTATCAGCACTATAGATGTGACGGGGCCCGCCCTGGCCTTTACCTGCGAGACATCACTCAAATGAACACATACTGAAGAGGAGGAGACACAAAGTGAACTCAAACAGGTGCAAATGAACAGCAAAGAGACAGAAAATAACTTAAAAAAAAGGGGCAAAACAACCATAAAGACACAAAATTGCATAAAGGCTACAAAGAGATGCAAAACAACAACAACAAAAAGTCTGCAACAAAGTCTGTGTCTCTTGCTGCTCCGTAGGAGAGGTGGTGGGGCTTTTTGCGTATCTGTGCCCAGGGACCCACTGGCTTCATAATCTGTCCATGGTTAGATGGGCTACACTGGCTTGTATGTTCAAAATGCCGTTATCAATGTATTATATTGTGGTGTTTATTGTTATGCAGCGACACAGGACTTCAAAAGGACGTATCCTTTGTATAAAGAGTGGGAAAGTCCACATAGGGAGGTTGGTTAGAGGTGGGTCAACACAGGACTTTAACCCAGGAGACTGTTGTTTGTGTCCCGTGTGAAACCAAACGGCAACATTGACTTATTGAGGTATGTTACTTACTTACAGTATTTTAAGCTGGACCATTATGAGTTTTTTTTCTAAGCCTTTGATGTAGTAGACTAAAGTTGGATTTATACTTGTGCGTCAGCTCTATGCAGAGCCTACGCTGTAGCCTTCACACATGGCCTATGTCATTGTGAGCATTTATACTTGTGCAGTGGTGTGTCTGTGTCACTCTGCAGGTACACCTCCAAAACACTAGTTGGCGGTGTAGTTTTTGTAAAGCGCTGTAAAGCTTAGTTGATTCAAGACACCGCAAAGCACATGTCTTATTAGCGACAATTTCAAACACAACTACACAAATCAGCTTCACTATAACTCGCAGCATTCACAGACCAACACTTGTCTTTATCTGGACACATTTCCCCACAAATACAACATGCTAATGTTTTTAGCACAAGCCTATGGCATTTTACATTGTAAGCATTAGCCTAGCAGCTAGCAGACTTTTCCTCTACTCACATGAAACTAGGGACAACAGCAACATTTAACAAAGGTAACGTTACAAAATTCGGCTTTATTACGACTCACAAGGTTCACTGACAAAACAACTGTCTTATACTTAACACATTATCCAAACAAATGCAACATGCTAATGTTATTAGCACAAGCCAGTGGCCATTTATATTGTATAAATTAGCCTAGCGACTATTTCTTCTGCTCATATGAAGCCAGGATAAATCACACACACACAAGGCTTTATTGTCTTCATAATTTATTGTTTTTTATCTGTGAAATTAAAGTAAATAAAAGCTTTGTTTTTGCATGTCAGGCTACAGCATAGGGTATGGTATAGGGTACGGCGTAGGCTCTACATCGACGCAGAGCCTTTACCAAGGTACAGCATTGATTTGATGCAGAAGATTTGAAGGTAGGAAACAAGTGTTGCACTCTGGGAACATGTGCATTTCTCTTTTATTCAGGTAACATTTCGGCTTCAGGCCTTTTTCAAGATCCAGATCCTTTTTTTTTCTCAGCCTAACCACATAGTCTTTGCACCTGACAGAAGTTGACAGCCTTCCAACACTGCTCCCGATGCCAACAGGTATTATTGCACTGATAACAGCATTCTGAATGCACTAGTCGGTGTAGCCAGCCCCCTCTAACCCATATCTATGTTGCTGATATCCACTAATAACGCCCACTTAATTGAGTTATAACTTTTGAAATGGGTGCACCACATTCCCCCAAAGACTGTCAACAAAATTCACAAGGGAGAGGCAATTTCGTAGCGTCCTCCTTCTGTAATTGAATTCAGTTGGTTTGCACCAAAGATCTTTTATCTGTAACCTTGAAGTTTTGCAAAATCTACATTCTTTAAAACCATTAATTTCCAGTAACTGCAAACATGCAGACCGTGTTCTAGAAAACCATTTTAATGGGTGAATATCCCAAACTGCACGTCATGTTCTTTGAAACCTGGAAGTTGCAGGTTTCCTTTGAAAGGACTGGTGAATGTACAGATTGTTCTAAAGTCACTGATGATATTATTTATAGGGAATATTAACTACTTCTACTAACTGCTGTGAGGAAAGTGCTAGAAAAGCTTTCTCTGTCTTAGAAAAGGAAAATTGTTTGAATTGTAGGCCTTTGCTGGAATAGAGGGAAGTAAAAGGTTATAAGCGGGAGACACAGATATGCCACGGCTCTTCCACATTAGGACCAATTTCCATACATTATCCATGTCATATAACACATTTTTCATGACTGGTGTTTGCATTTGTATTTCTATATTAAATTCTCACATTTTAATTTATAACTCATTTGAGTTTCCCAAGATTATTTTTCAGTTCTGTAACCATGAAATGTTTGAAATTATGTTTTTTAAAGGTTGGCCTAACACGAAGGACTAGTTAACAGATGCTCCAGTCTTAAAGCATCAGGCTTCCATAAAGTTCAGGGTCTTGCGAGAGTAAATATCGTGCAGATAGTCAGACTTAATCTCCCTAATATGAGTCAACACTGGAGTCTACATTTCTCATAATGCAACTTGATAGCATCTTCTGTGAGACGCTCTTTGCCAGCCAAACGTCCATGTCTTTCAAGCTCCACAACCTGAGTTTATAACTGCTAAAATTAGAAAACCATGATGAGATCACCTATTTTCTCAGACTTTACAAAGCCTCTGCAGAGCCACGGAAAACATTATACACCTGTTTAAATAAGCGGAGTAGTACTTCTCATGTTGAGTAAACTGATCCTCGTGCGTAAAATCACCGCAGTGCCCCTTCAAGAAAAAAGAGCTCACAAACTCTTCAAACCAAAAAGTCATGTGTCAGTTCTTTCCCAAGGATAAAAAGACACGTGACTTCCCTCAACTTTGTCAGTTGTTTTTTTTATATATAACCATATGCTGTCTGCTTACACCAGTGCCAGAGAAAATCATGCAAAACACACACATCAGCAAAGTTATTGCACTGTTTGTATCAACAACGGTGTGACAATCTGGAGGCGGTGCACCATATTGCAAGACCGCCATCACTGCATGCTGAGCGCTGCCAAAGCTGCCATCTGGCAGGTGAGCTGCACGCTTTCCACTTGTACCTCTCCTCCCTTTCACTCCTCTCCTCCACTGTTTGCTACCACCTCCCTCTTCCTCTGTCTCTCTCTTTCTGTCTTTAATAGTCTTTCTCACTCCCGCTACCAATCTTTTTCCACCTCTTCCTCTCTCCTCTACCTCTGTTTCATCCCTATTCTCCACCTTTATCTACCTGTATATCCACCTCCCTCCAGGCCTGGATCACACACTGAAACAAGAGGAAGCGTGAAGATTGAAAGGGGGATGAAGGAGAGAAAAGAGTAAGGACAACAGCGTATCGGTCGTGCTTGATGATCTGCAGTATTTTGTTCTCTCTTCCGTCACTGTCGGTTTCATATTCGCGTCTCCTCTCTTCCCCTTTTCGTCGCTTTCTCTCCTGCTCTCTAACGTTCACCCTCCTATGCAGAGTCACAACGCACATGTGTACAGACGCACACACGTACAGTACGTACACACACATGCAATCACTAACACACACACAGTACACACACACTAGGGGCTCTCCTTCTTCTTCTTCCTCGGGGTGTAGCATCTGAACAGTCGTGTTTAATCAGTGTCTCCGTTGGCAACGGGGGTAGCAGTGGGGGGAAGGGTTGGAGGTGGGGGGTCTCCAGCTATGGGTAGTAGTAGTGCTGAGCTGCTGTGCACTCACACACCGTGTAATTGTGTTACATACACTAATTCTCCTGATGTACTATTGCAGCGACTGTGCGTCGCCTTTGCCCCTGACCCACATCGTGCTCCCTGATGTTCAAATTACTCTAAAATCAATGTCACGCTTTGAACTGGTGGTCATTTAAATCAAAAGCTGTTTTTACGCAGCTGCAGCAGAGGTGCGTTCCTTATTTTATTCCCCTTTTTTTGCTGTCTTCTCAAACATGGGCTACACTACAGCTCATTAATCTCTGTAGAAGCCTGAGATAACACTTAACTCCTGGCTTGTGGGTGAATTTGACAGAGACAGATGTTCTAAATTACTTCACCTACACTGGTCCCGCGTTGTCTCCAGGGTCAAAAGACTCCAAAATAATGCAGTTTCCCCTCTGCGTTCAATACAACTACTGCAAAAACTGATTTAAAAAAATACACCAGTCGGCAAATAATTGACAATCCATGCTTCATTGTGTTGGACCTGTCCGCGTACAGCGGATCAGTCTGACTCTACGTTGTGGAAACAGTGTGAACATAAGATCTTAAAAGGTGATTTAACTCTTAGACCCAGTGTGTAGCCATCAGAGCTGCAATGATAAATCAACTAATTGATTAGTTGTCAACTATTGATTCAATTGCTGACTAATCTAATAATTGATTGATCCATTTGAGTAATTTTTTAAGAGAAAAACAGTCAAATTTCTCTGATTCTAACTCATTAAATGTGAATATTTCCAGGTTTCTTTACTCCTCTATGACGGTAAACTAAATATCTTTGGGTTGTGAACAAAACAAGACATTTGTGGGCGTGATCTATGACTTTGTGAAACACAGATGGACATTTTCACCATTTTTTGGCATTTTATAGACCTAACAACTAAAGATTAATGGAGAAAATGACTGACAGATGAATAGACTAATTGATTAGTTGTCAGCTGTTCAATAAATTGCCAACAAATTTGATAATTGATCGATCGCTTTGAGTATTATCCAAGAGAAAAAAAGTCAAATTTCTCAGATTCCAGCTTCTTAAAATGCAATATTTTCTGGCTTTCCTACGGCAGTAAACTAAATATCTTTGGGTTGTGGACAAAACAAGACATTTGAGGACGTCTTCTTGGACTTTATGAAACACTGATCTACATTTTTCCACATATTTTGGAATTTTATAGACAAAACAACTTAAGATTAATTGACAAATTAATCGATTAGTTGTCAACTATTGAAGAAATTGCCAACTAATTTTATAACTGATTAATCACTTTGAGTATTTTTGTCAAAGACAAAAGTCAAGTTTCTTTTATTCCAGCATCTGCAAGTGTAAATATTTTCTGGTTTTTATCCTCCTTTATGACAGTAAACTAAATATCTTTGGGTTGTGGACACTACAAGACATTTAAGGGCTTCATCTATGACTTTGTGAAACACTAATAGACATTTTATAAACAAAACAACTAAAGATTAATTGAGACAATGATTGACAGATTAATTCACTATCAAAAGAATCCATAGTTGCAGCTCTATCTGCCTCTTCAATTTCAGTCGCTGCCCAAAAACAATGAGTGGAATTTGTTTGGGCCTCTAAAAGCAGTGAAAAATTGACTTTTGAAGACCTCAACACTACTCCTCTTTTCAGAAACTATATATCCAGGTTACACTAGACGATCCACAGACCTCAGAGTTTGTAAAAAAAATACTTATTTAAAAGTAGAAAAATGGAAATTGAAACTCTTTTTTGTTACTTAAAAGACATAATTTTAATTTTTCAAATGTTATTTAACCTAAAATTGTCTTTCAAACATACTATGCTGGTGTGGCAGCACAAATATCAGAGACACATATTTTAAAACCACAGCACGAAAGACCAAAAATAACTGCACAGCCGGAAAACACCCGGGGTAATGTAGAAAAATATGTCTTTTTGTATTTTGGATAAACTGACCCTTTAAAAAATAAGTCCACCTATGAGTTTGGATTGGTTCACCCTCAGCTGCATGTACCAGATGAACACCAATCACCACGAGCCAAACCTCAGTTTCATTTATTGCTGTCAAACAGCTGCAAACGAGTGAGAGACTGAACTAATGTGGAGATTCATTTAAATTCTAAAATTAGCAGGCAACTGATAAAGTGGCGGAGTGCATGACTGGCATGAACACACCAAGGGAGAAGCCAATATCTCTCTCTCTCTCTCTCTGTCTCTGTCCATGAGCGGCTTTACCCACTCTGGAGGGGCCAGGAGAATAAAAGCTAGTCCAACTGGCTGTCCAGATAAGCCGGACCAGAAAGAGCATACAGAGGGAAGAGGGCTTCATCTGGTTTGAATGAGGCGTGAGAGTCAAAGAGCCGTGAATCCAACAACCAGCCCTCCACCACCCCTCCTCTACTAGCCCCCAAACACACACACACATACACACAGGGAGAGACGGGGGGCTCGAACAAAGATGCACTTGGTCAACAGCATTGTTGAGGTTGGCACCGCTACAGCCGCGTGTGCATTAGTTCTTTCAGGCTCCGGCTCCATCTCAGCTCCTGCCCAGCCTTATCAGCATCCCAGTGGCTTCTGCTCTGCCCTGGCTGCCAAGGCTGCACGAGCTCCGGCTGCAGGAGGCAGGAGGCAGGGCAGCACTGGAGGACTGACAATCTCCAGACTAAATACTTCACTCTATTCCTCTGATGACAAACTGATCTGATGCGCTGCCCGGAATAATCCACAAGTGTACAGAGTTCTGGGAGGAAAAAAAATCTGCACAAGCAAGCTGCCACAGCAGGCTTTGTCTAAAGTAGAGTGAAATACATCCCTCTGATAATGCAATCATTTGCGCCAAACCTACACTGTGCTGCTCTGCCTCCTGTCTGTGATGGGTGCTGAAGCTGAGGCATTTACAGTCGCTCTGTCTGCAGAGCATCACACCACATCTGTCGGTTGTTCCAGGTGGCCAGGAGAAATCATTTCATCATTTGCAACATGCATCTTTGTATTAAACACCCTCGATTCAGAGTGCACACTGCTGGGTGTCTTTCAATGCGTCCGAGGGCGCGTAAAGTCTTCCCAACTTTACCCTCCTGCACACTGCCGGGCTGCACTACAGGCTGCTGCTCAGCTACACACACAGAAGGAGCGACTACTCACCTTGAAATAAGAGGAGACTCATTCATGAATAGCGCAGATCCGGTTATTTCGCTGGGATTTTTCTGAGGGAAACGTCCCGCGGCTCAGTCAGTCAGTCAGTCAGTCAGTCAGTGGATGTGTGCGGACATCAGACACACAGCCAGATAAACTGCCGGTTAATTTATTCTACGCGCTGCACGCGACGCACAGCCTGTAAAGTCATCGGGACAGCGGCGAGCATCTCTCCGTCCGTCAGGCGCTGAGAAGGAGACGCTATCAAGTGACCCTCCTGCTGCCTAGTTCAGGGACTGATCATTTTCTGTAACAGTCTCTCTCCTCTCTCCCTCCCTCTCTCGGTGTGGATGCCGGTGCTACATGAAGTCACCCATCAGTTCACTTGCACCTCACGTACAGTGTGCGCTTTTAGACCCAGCCTCCGTCGCGTCATCCTTTTGGCACAACTTGTGCGCACTGCAATACATTTTATGTCTTTGAGGGCTTTAAGTGGACTCCTGGAAGTGTTTGGAGATTTATACATCAAGGTACATGAAAATTATCCTTTTTATTATGGATAAATTATCAATGAATGTAATAAAGATTCAACAGAAATATGTGTGTGTGTGTGTTAAAACAAATTGGACCGTGCCTTCCTGTTATCAGCAGCACACAGAATGAAGATACTGTCAGGGTCTAAAATAGACCTATCTATCAACTGATTGATATCTTCATGCATTTGTGAAATGACTGCTTTCCACATGTACAGATGGGCTGTATTTTTGGTTTATTGTATAGTCTGAGACATGCACATCCTCAGAGGTCAATCTAAAATGTGGATTGGACGGATATGAAAGGAAATTATGTTACAGCAGCTCAAATGCAGGTTAGACCCACTCCCTCAACCAGACAGGAGACAGACAGACAGTCAGAGCCTGTTTTTATAAAGAAAGCAACATAATCTGTCACAGTGATGTCCTAAGTGTTTTATTTGAAGTCCAGATAAATGCATAGATGGATTACTGAACAGCGCCCAAAGTGTCAGGGGGTCCCTGGCCTTCACCTGCAAAATGTCACCCCATCCCATGTAACAACAAGGAAGAGAATCAAAATGACCACAAAGAGACAAAAAAGACCACAAAAAAAAAAATACAAAATTGTTCCTAAAATGGGCAAAACAACTACAAAGAGACACAAAATAAACCAAAAAAGACACAAAATAACATCAAAGAGACACAAAAATACCAAAATAAGAAATAAAAATAACTGCAAATGGACCCAGGTGACTTCAAAGAGACACTAACAACTACAAAAAGACACAAAACAACCAAAAACGACACAAAACTAAGTCAAAGAGACAAAAAATACCGAAATATGAAACAAAAATAACCTCTAATAGACCCAGACGACTTTAAAAAGACACAAAACTACCAAAAGGAGACACAAAATGACCACAAAAGACACAATATTACATCAAAGAGACATAAAATTAGATGAAAGACACACAAAATTACCGCAATAAGAAACAAAATAGCCTCAAAAAGATCCAGATGACAGCATAAAGACATAAACAACTGCTAGAACACACAATACAACCAAAAGATGACAAAAAACAAAGACACAAAATGACATCAAAGAGATACATTATTACCACAGTAAGAAACAAAATAAGCTCACGTAGAGCCCAACGGCTACAAAAAGACTCAAAACAACCAAAAGGAGACACAAAATGACATCGTAGAGCAACACAATTACCAAAATATGACACAAAAATAACCTCTAATTGACCCAAACAACTTCAAAAAGACACGAAATGACTACAAGGAGACACAAAACAACCAAAAAAGACACAAAATTACATCAAAGAGTGACAAAATTACCAAAATATGAAACAAAATAACCTCTAAAAGACCCAGACAATTGCAAAAAGACACAAAACAACCAAAAAAAGACACAAAATTACTAAAATATGAACAAGAATAACGTCAAATAGATCCAGATGACTGAAAAAAGACACAAATAACTACAAGGAGACTCAAAACAACCAAAACAGAGACACAAAATGACTACAAAGCAACATGGAACAACCATAAAAGGCACGAACATGACATCAAAGAGACACAAATTAGCACAATAAGAAACAAAATCACCTCAAATATATCCAGGTGACTACAAAAAGGCACAAAACAACCATAAGGAGACACAAAATGACTACAAAGGCACACAAATGACCAAAAAAGATACCAAATTACATCAAGGAGACACAAAACTACTGCAACAACAAACAAACATAACCTCTAATTGACCCAGATGACTTCAAAAAGACACAAACAATTACAAAGCAGCACAAAACGACCAGAAAAGACTCAAAATTACCTTGAACAGACACAATGTGCACACATCAGAATACACTGTGAGTTTCCTTTGAAACACTGCCATCTGTAGGCTGAGTGATGCACCTACACACCCCTCTCTCTACAGAACCTTTGTTTTACAAAGAAGAAGCCTCATTATAAAGTTGTGTTCTGCTTCAGGTAAAACATCACAGTGACTGGGACGGTTAGGCAGGAGGGTGTATTCGTATGAGTCATGGATGTCCCTGACTTTGAAGAGAAGCTGTGCGCACACACACACACACACACACACACACACACACACACACACACACACACACACAGCCAGGCAGCAACGTGTCCAGATGAAACTATCACAGAACTGCTTACGCTGCTGAAAAGCTCAGTCGGCAGTTTTCCTGGTGTTGGTGGGAGACGAGGGGGGGGTGTACGGGGTCCACCGGCCAGCTGTCTGCCCCCTCATTATCTGCCGTTTGGTGGGTTGGAGATGAGTTGGAGATGTCAGACGGGCTACCTGTTAGGGGCGAGCAGCTCTGGGTGGCCGGCGGACTCCCTCAGGGCTGAGCAGATGGCAGCTTTACTCCTCACTGGCCTCGCGTCAGGTGCTGCGGTTCATGAGGCCACGTTACACACAAACACTCATACTGTAACCCCCAAAAACACACAAGCCTGCAGATATACAAACACATATGCAAACATACACCTGAGGCAGGCAAGTGCACGTTCACAGCACTGGAAATAGGTATGCAGATGCACACATGGCCTGGGGGGAATTACAGTTTTAGGTGAGAGGAACAATAGAAAGAGCTCAGAGGAAAAAGCTTTTTCATACGTATGTGTTGAATTGGCTTTTATAAACCTGTGATGATGTGAGTTTGCTTGTTACAAGTCAAGCATTATTGTTAGAATACCTCTCTGTATGGATTTTAATACCACCTTCCTACAAATTGTGGTCTTATTTTTATCAGGTCCGTCGGTGAAGGAGCTATCAGTCGTGCTGGAAAGTACATTACATATGAGCTGTTGTGAAGCCGAGCACGATGATTCATGCCTGTATGAATGGCATACAGTAGTTGTGCTATCTTTCAGTGTCGGTCAGGGCAGCGATGAAGACTGTGAGTGGAAGTGGGCTGTAGAAGACTGTTATTTTGAATTACTCACCGCTGTCTAATTCAAGGGCAATCGCGGTTGTTAATTAGTTTTCAAGTTGCTGTGCAAACTGGTGTTATCGTTCCTTCAAGAGCAGCACTCGCACAGTGTGTTCAAGACTCTGGAGAAAACTCAGCGAGCGGAGAAGCCACAGGTTAGCTGCTCAAATGGAGAGCATCTGAATGAGACTGCTGCAGATGCAGGAAACAGGATTCACTTTGAAAATACCTCATTATATCATGGAAATTGAAAAGTGCTGTTTGGATTACCCATAAAATCAGTTACTTTTAGCAAAGGAGATTGTTGCTACCTGTCTTTTTTTTCTTCTAAAGTAGTGACAGCAAATGTAGAAGTTTCAACTTCATCATGATAAAAGTTAGAGAAAGGTTGTGATTACAGAAAATAAATCATGACTGAGGTATGGTCAGGGTTAGGAAACAAAAGCACATGGATACGGTTAATAAACGAGCCAACAGTTATTGCAAGTCTCTGACTGAACACGGACTCTGGTCTCATACACCCTTGACGCTCTTAATTTCCGCCTCACTGTAAAGAACACACCATTTCCTGTCTTGGCACTGAGGGTTGGCACTGGACCAAAATCGGGAGGTGAAGAAATGTTCTGCTCAGTACAAATGTTGGTCACAATTCTTTTAGAAAAAGGATGTATTTCTGCAATAAAGAATGAACGTGGCTGATCAGCTTATCTGATTTTTTAATACTCTGATATCGATATCAGTGTCAGCCTCAATGATCAAGTATCCGTCAGAGTAAGTTTGTTATGTGAGTACTTCTAAGAGAAGTCAATTGTTTTCGGTTTTGTGGTGTAACACATTTTTTTCTTTATGTACAGCCATCCAGCAGATCCCCAACTGACCTTTTGCTACGTCCCGTCCATGGCCGCAGCCTGGCCAATCATAACGTAGCATCAGGCCGGCTCAGACCAGGGTCCAACAGCAACACAGCTGTGCTCCATTGACTCTAATGCAGTGGTTTCAGGCTGGTTTTGTGGATTTGGAGCTAAATGTTGTGCCTGGGGCACGTCGTGTATTAATGATACTCGTTACCTGGAGAGGCTGGAAAAAGATATACGTTTCTTCCCTGTTCCAAAACCAAAATCAAACCCTGAAAAGTGCAGGGTTAGCTAGCTAGCTACTGAAGATATAGCCTACTGAATGTATACACATGCTGCTTTTGCTTTGTAATGATTATAACAGTGAAACAAAGACCGACCCTGCTGTACAGGAACCAGTGAAGGGAAGCAGGGAAACTCTGCTGATATTCAGCCAGCTGTGTGTCATCGCAGTGTGTGCAGATGAATGATGTTTGACTTCCTCCGCCAAACACCGTTCATCTGCACACACTGTGATGCCACACAGCTGGTTCAATATCAGCAAAGTTTCCCTTTATATTCATTGTCTTCTGTGTTGATCAGCAGTGATGTGGTGGTTCACTTTTACACTGTGATCTGTAGCCTATAGTTGGGCTTTAGCTTCTAACTATCTTTGTCTTTTTAACCTGTTGTTGCTGCTGAGTCAGTTTGACATCCTGGATATATCCTTCAAACACAGACTGTAGACCCCTCTGTCTGCTTCTCTCTGGAATCACTGCTTCATTTTTCCAGAAATATGATCACATTTCTTCAGGGAGTGCAGTCAGTTACAGTGTGGGCTTGTGTTGAAAAATTATATACGTTTTTGGCCTTGTCTACAAAAACATGGCCTTTTTTTGAAAAAGGTTTTTTTTTCCTCCTTTGTTCTTCAAAAAAAAAAAAAAAATCCCGTCAAGATAAAACCTGTGTTTAAAAAGAAATCAGTCCAAAGGTGCCCATTAGCTCGCCTGGTAGAGCAGGCACCCTATGTACTGTACACAGGCTTTTTCCTTACTGCAGCAGCCCCAGGTTTGATTCAAACCAACAGCTCTTTGCTGCATGTTATCCCCTCTCTCTGTCCCCCTTTCATGCTATATCTGTCCTAAAAAGCCCTCAAAATATGTTTTAAAAAATCAATCCACATTGAAGTGCACAAACACAATGGCTGTCAAGAGCATGTCAAACCAACAGGCAGTAATGTAACCCTAATCTTAAAGCTGCTCAAAAAATAAGAGGTTGTTTGCCAATCAGAGGCCTGAAAAAAGCCACTACTGGAAGGCTAACTGAAGTGACCTCTGTAGCTCATTCTGAAGCCTCTGTTCCTCAATTTGTTGGAAGAGTTAAGCCCCGATCACACATAGAGTATTTTAGCAGCTGGAGGTGCCCTTTTGTTTTTTGTTTTTGATGAGAATGAAGCTTTTTGCTCGCTGTTTTTGCATTTCTACGTGCCTCACATTTCTGCACTTAAAGCACCTGGCATTTTTGCTGGAGCACTCTGAACTTCTTGAGCTAAAAAAACATCAACTCAGAGGAGAAAAACACCCCATGTCATCTCTTTTTTCATCATCTTTTTTCCCCATTGTCCAATCAGATGATTTGAGAGGCGGGCCTTCTGTGGTGGTCATGACAACAAGTTTACAGTTGGTAATCAATGGAGGAGAAACTGGTGGTAGTGGTTGCTGGATACCCAGAGCAATATGGCCCGACGTTAGACAGCAGGTTGTCAAACTGTTTCCAAGTCATCCTAAAATATACCTGGAAATGGCCATCATGGAGGCGAAGCTCCTGGACCAACTGGTTGTGCTCTCCATGATCCACCCTCTTTTTTAGGGTCTCATGTACCCACACAGATCTCTGTCTCCCTGTGAGCAACAAACCATTTGCTGACAGCCTCTCACCCTCAACCAGAGATACAGCAAGTACCCTCTGCCTCAACATTTTAGTAAGTAGCTACCAACTGCTGTTAAAAAAACTATAATAAGTAAACTAAAGCTTGATTACATGGAAAGTTAGAATAAGAAGGTGAGTTTATGGTTGCCTGGCAACAATAAAAAGGAGCAGTAGGCTTTTTTTTTTTTCCACTAGTGGCATTTAATTTAAAAAAAAAAACAGCAGTGCAGCGCACCTCGCATTTTGCACCTTGCAAAACACTTTCTGTGTGATCGGGCCCAGCTCCACATCTATGTGTAATCATGTAAAAAGACCTTTTAGCGAGATTAGAACCAGCACTTTTCTGGCCATGGTCACCATTGCACAAAATGTCGCCTCATCACAAGCCAAAAACTTTGTTTTCCCGGTCTTTTTTCTGAATTTCTGAAAATCTTCACCCTAAAAATTTATGTCCATTTTCAGCAACCCAAAAAGCAGTTTGCATGTAGATGAAAAGCCAAAACATAGAAAAGGAGACGTCAAATAAACTAGTGTATGTATGCATGTGGCCTTTATTGCCACCTTCTGGCCTAGCGAGCATTTGGAGTCATTTTTGTGTTCTAGTGTGGACGCAGATATTTTGTAAAACAAAGGTTTGAAAAAACATGTGTTGTCAAAATATCTGTACACATGTAGACAGAACCTTAAAGGTGCACTATGCAGGATTTTCCCAATAAAAGCAATTCATAGACTTACACAAAAGTAATCCCTTTCAGTCATCGCTTATGACCCACGAGCAGTGTGTGGTGGTGTCTGTATCTGAGACGCTGTCCTCTGCTTGTATTTTCTTATTTTCCTGTTATTTTGGTTTGCTCAGGTTGATTCTGGGTGTCAACCTTTGGGTGGTGGTGTGTAGCCCCCAGTCAATAGCAGCATGAGGTCAGGGGACTCAATAAAACGTAGTGACCAGCTGTCTCTCACCCCTGCTCTGTGGAGGCGAGCTGCAGGTCTGTGCGTCTCTTTTAAAAAAAAAAAACCTTAACAGAAGGAACCAGAAAGAAATTTTAAGAAAAAAAAAGAGGATCGGATCCCTCTTCCAGGACAGATAGACATGCAGTAGATGTCAAGTGCACAAAGTAGAGAGAAGTAATAATCATGAACTTAGGTTATGGATAGTAAAATCACACTAAGCATTAAAATTGCACACTTTATTCTTGCCTTAATGTCGCACCAGGGGTGCACTTCGTTGCCTGATCGGCTGAAATGCCTCGGTTGTTAACTCGAGTGCTGCTCTGAAATGAACTCTAACACTAAATGAAACCCTAACTGTAACCTTGCACACAGTAGAGATGTGTTCATTATGATTATTATGCTGTTGCTCCGGGCTTCTCCCACAGACAGGACCCAAGTGGAGCAGCCAGCTAGATGCAATCTACTTCATGAAAATTACCATAACAACACAAAGCTGTGGAAGGCGGCAAAGGGAGGTGCATGCAAATGGAACAGCAATGAAATAAGACCGCAGGCCCAATCAAGCTGTCATAACACACAGAATAATAACAACTGAAAGCCATTAAAACCTTTCACTCCGAACCGTTACACCTCACTGTGCAAAGAATAGGACTGAGAGGCCCTCATATCCCTCATTTTGCCTAAATAGTCACATATACGCACCAGGCTTTATCCAACTCACATCCATCATCTGCAGATTATAATGAGACATTCATCAAAAGGAGTCCTGTGCTGGAAAACAATTATCTATCCCCTTGTCACTTGTTCCTGTTTAGGCTTTTCATTTAAATTCCTCTTCTCTGTTGTCCATACAAACATTCTCAGACATGTTTTCCAGCCAAAAGAAAAGTCAAGCCCGGTGCATTTTTCAGGTTAGACGGGTAGTTCATGTTTCAAACCACTAGTCCCTGATATAGTTTATTCCTCTGTGCCATAGACCTCTATTGGTTTCCAAAAACTATTAAAGAAATACTTCACCCACAAAATGATCATTTGTATACCAGTTACTCAGCCCGCGTTATTTTGAATTTGTCAAAAAAACTTTGTTTTTTTTACATGCCTTAATGGTGAACGAAGAATCCAAAATTTCTTGATGGACTAAATTAGAAGGGGTCCACGTTTAACAGCAGCTAAACTACATCAAAACATCTGTTTACAAACTCTAACACAACTCATGCAGTATAATACAAGTCTAATTTATCCAGTTGTATGCTCAGTGCATCCCAAACACGACTTTTTGCTAAAACCTTACAATTTAAAACACTTCTGCATAAACAGTTTTGGTGAACAGATGTGGAGCGAGCCTGGGAAACTCAATGAAATCACAAACACACACACTTGCCCATGCACACTTCTTGTATGTGGAAGTGTTTTAAATAGCAGGCTAAGGTTTTAGCGTAAATTTAAAATTTCCATTTGTAAAAAACCTACTCAAGGCTGTCATCGAGTTGAGTCATCAGCCGTTTTTCAGCTGGTTCACAATCAACCAGTTGCACAGTGACACACCTTCTCTGTCAGCCTATCATCATATGGTTCTGTCTCTATGCTTTCTTGCTGCAGTTGTGCACGCCCTCCACCTCCCCATCACCACCCAGTCTTTACAAATTCATCAGCCTCATCCACCTCAGCAGTCAGCAGCCTGCAGAGTCATCAGCCACCACCACCAGTGTCTGGACTCCATGGGGGGATTTATCTTGCTGCTGCACAGATGTCCCTCGATCACAAAATATGTCTTCTCTGGCGCCAGAGATGTCTGGTAAATCTTAATCAGCACAAATCATCTGTTAATCTGAACGCTCACACTCCGTATTAACTGTTATCTTTAGTTCATTTTTCTGTCTCTGCTGATTGAAATAAGGGCAGCCTATACAGCTGAGATATGAACAATCATCTACTCTCTCTTCATCTTTTCCACGCTTCCCCTCTATTCCTTATCATAACATAAAAGATTAACCTTTTACATTTAGATTAAATTTACAAAGCTAACGTCAGCTAGCTTACTACTTTTTTACCAACACACTGTGCAATTTACTTCAAGGTGCTGCAAAGGTTAGAGGAGTTTTTAAAAGCAGATATCTCAGTGTTTTTCATGAGACACAGCAGTAACCTCATCGTGTAACTGTTGTTTTTATTAAATTTTGGTTTAAAAAGTGTAACCAGACGTGGTCAAGGATTGTCACTGGAGGCTGCCTCTTGTTCGGGGTTTTGCTCCGTCATTATCGCATCATAGTCAAATGAGAGGTAGCGCTTCTTTTTCTTTCAGGCATCTACAGTAGAGGTGCTCTACAGTTGTAACGTAGGTGTAAATGGAAAATGTAGTGTAGTAAATAGTAGATTACTAGCTCAAAATATACTGGAGTAAAGAGTTGAACTACAGTTTTAAAAATGGAACATGAAAAGTACTCGTTCCCTACGGAAAGTTTTTTTTTTTAAACTCATGTGTTACTACCCTTTAGCCCTATGATAGTCTGGCAACGTGTCCATGGTGTACCCCACCTCTTGCCCAAAGTCAGTTGGGATAGGCTCGAGCCCTCTAGCGACCCCTAATAAGATGAGCAGTTACAGAAAATGACTGAATGAATGCGTTACTACCCACCCCTGATAACAGGATAAATGGGAGGTGGATCTCACTGCAGGAGTTGTCTCAGATTTTGTAAACAGATGTTCTGACATAGTTTATCTGTTGTTAAATGCGGACCCCTATGACTTCAATTGATCAAAAATATTCCCCGTTATGGTTTGTCTGTTTACCGTCGAGGCATACGGTAAAAACAAAGGTTCCCACACAAATTCAATGCTAACACAGGGTGAGTAATTGATTTACAAATGGTCATTTTGAGTGTGTAGTATTCCTTTAAAAACACTTCACTGAACCACAGCTCTGCACTGGGTGACATTCGCCTTCATTACCATAAACATGGGCACTGTAGTTTATTTTGAGTGGATCCCGCATACGCCGCCCTGCTGCCATAAATACTTACTAGAGCATCAAATGAGTATTAATCCACAGCTGAAAATAGTCCCCAGCAAAAGCACTATGCACTCCTGTTTTGATAACAGTTGCTAAAAACAAGCAGCTGAAAGTTTTAGGAAGTTATTTGGATCTGTGTTTCATTAACTTTGTGATCTGTTTTTAAAGACTTCTGTCTTCAGTAACAAATGGGCTCGGGGCGGAGTGCAACAGACAGGCTGGGGAAGTCAAAGTATTGAGAAACAGGAACACGCTGTTGGTTTTGGTCTTTTCGAGGGATTTGTTGACGATAACAGAAATATAGAATTTTTCCAGCCTTATCCTTTAAGTAAGAAAACATTGTCTGGATTAGATAAATGTTTAAAAGACGTCTGGGGAAAAGTATCATTCTGTGGTCAGTTTACTGTAGAAGCAAAACAGAAATACAGATAAAGCTTTTTTTACTTCTGACTCATACATAAAGTCAAAATGTGTTATACAATCTGAAAACACAGACAGAACAACAGTGTGTCTGAGAAGTAAAACAGAATATGGTCCACATCCTCTTTAAAAATACAGTGTTTAAAATATGCAAACATGAATAATGACAGCAATGCCACTAACCTCATTATGCGACTGGATACAATTAACACTCGGATGAGACGAAACTGTTGCTACCTCTATACTGTGAGTTTTCGAATCACTATGAGACATCTAGCATGATAAATATAGCTGTTACCCTGAGCTGCAGATGTATCAACCACAAAACCTGCTGTGTGGTGTGATGCAACATGGGAAACTGTCATGATATCTGCCAGACACACTGTGCTGCAAACAAGACCAGCAGTCAAAATCCAACCACAGCCACAGAAAGACTCAAAATCACCAACAGCCAAAAAAAAAGACTCACATATCTGCTAAAGACCCCAAAGGTACATGTTCAAATCCTCACACTTCTATTTAACACTTCCATTAGAGAGCTTCGTCAGAAAACGCTTTAGAAAGCTGCTGTTGTAGCAGGGGTGGTAAATGGTGTAAAGGGATCAAAACCTTAACTGTGAACAATTAACCATTTATTAATAAACCCCTCCTCTTGATCAGGAATTGTCCTATCATAGCTTAGCAACCATAATTAGGCCTGTCAGGTCCGTCAAGCTTTAGATTCCTCAACATGCTCAGACTGCAGGTGTGTTTAAAGAACCGAAAATGGTGCTCACATTCAGCCTTGCTGCGAAGAAGTCCCACCGGCCGCTCTCAGTACTGCAGTGAAGCAGCCCAAAAGACGTTTTTCCAATAGAACACCATTATAAAAGAGATACCAGCAAAACAGCTAGAACACCAAGGTCAGTAACTCTTTGTAATGTGAATTTTTCAAACCATGAAGGTTTTATGTTTGTAAAACTTTCTCAGAGCCATGAAAAGTGATTTTAAAGAGTGTGAGGTCATCCCAACAATAACACTGTGGGTTTAGCTGAAAGATGTGCGTGGGGCCTTTTTTAAAGACTTTACAAAACCAATTACATAAGAGCAGAAGTGTAATGAATGGATTATATGGAAATAAAGTAGAGTCAGAAGTATTGTAGCTGTGTTGCCATGTCAGAATGTGTGAAAACATTTTGTATGAATACATTCAAATGTGTAAATGTGTAAAAACCAAGCAGCTACCTCCATGGCTGTAAAATGAAGCCAACATCAGACTGCCAAATACTGCAGGTCCTTGAACGGCCACTTGAGGCTGGCTCCAGGTTCCAGTCTTTCCCCATAGACACCATAGACTCTACATAAAGATGGTCAACGCCTCTCCATTCACCCCAACTTTACAGAAGTGAAGCTAAAATATCCCAAATACAGCAGCTGCCATCTTGCTCTGGTGATGTCATTTGGAGCCAGAGTTTCCTGCCCATATATCCGTCCGACCAGTCACGAGCAGTGCAGAGCAGTTATAGTATTAAATAACTAATTAAAATCAAACTTATCTGAAAAATGAACACTTGAACATACAGCAGCATGATAAAAGCTAGCTTAAATGACAGGAACCTTCTTTGAAAAAAAAATTATTTGACGTGTACTTTGAGGTTTTAGTTTGGCCCATGTTCCAGCCACAAACGTGGAAGGGGGCGGGATTTATGACCCATACTGCAGCCAGCCACCAGGGGGCGATTGAGATGTTTCAGCTTCACTTTTGGGGCGCTGTCATGTCGTCCATCTTTGTATACAGTCTGTGATAGACCCCCATGTTAAAATGTTTAACTTCACATTCAAGATAAACATGTTTACAGCCTGGTACCAAAAAACGGTTTTGGTCTCTGTAGCTAATTTCCCCCGTCATGACAACTGTGCTAGGGGGTGAATTTTTATATAACTTACCTGTTTACATTTTATTAAGGCTTCAAGTTACACATAGTTAAGGGCAGGCTGCTTTGAGTGACAGTCTGGCTGCAGATAGTGTCCTCAGCTTCTCAGTCAGATCCACCCCTCACTCCTCTACAGCTGTTGTCTTGCCTTCTACCGTTATGTTCAATAGCTATGTCAATTATTTTTACAGTCTATGGTAAAAGTGTTTTGATCAAATTAATTCAAATGTTTAAATTAGCAAAAAAAAAAAAATCTGAGTAGATAGATTTAAATAAAGAATTTTCTGCAAGGGTTTACAGCTACAGCAAAAGGTTTGCAGTTACACATCAGGGGCCAGATGCATTAAACTCTGTGTAGATTCATGACTTTGTCAGATTAATAAAGTCATCCGTACGCCTGATTCTTTTTTATGAAACTCTATTATTGTGGCGCAGGGCGCATGTGTACGAGCCTCATTTCCATTCCTATAGTTTGCCTTTAAACATTTGTTTTCATATTGATACCTGTGCCCCTCCACCACTCATTAGACTAGTCAATAAGAAATATGGCAAAGAAAGTGTAGCTCCACCAACTGTGTCGCATCTGCCAGGTTTTTCAACGGTGCCAGGGCAGCTGTAATTATGTACGGCTGTGGCTATTTGCAGTGTCTGTGCGACTAATTTATCACATTTCTGCAAACCAACGTTGTGGTAAAATCTCAATCATTATGATCATTAGGTATCAGAAGGGACAATCAAGGATTCATTCATAGCACTCATGGTCAGACAGATTTTACAAAGTGTTCTACAGGATGACAAATGATCACTGATAATGATGAAATGTACTACTATTTTTATCACTTTATTTAATCTGCTCTTTGCTATCACAGCTAAAACGGTGTGTATGCTTGATCTGGAGAATGCGTGAGGTGCGCGCATTCTTCCGTCATAAATACCAGTTGACATGTAGGAAAATGCATATGCATGTTTTTTGTGCAAACACATAATTATGCATCTGGCCTCAGGTTTGCAGGAACTCATCGATCTGTTTGTAGATGAATTAAATACATGCATGTCTGAATCAACCCCCCGGAACAGCGCTGGGGTTTGAAGCCTATTTTACATATATAAGTGGCCAAAGGGGAATTACACCATCTGGCTCCGTCATGTGAGGCCATGGGGCTCAAAAAGCACTTGCTCTGTGGCCCCACACCGTGGAAGATAAGCTAATGTTATAACTATGAAGTTGAACTTTTTTGGCTTTATACATCCATAGTTAACACCTACAGTGAAGTAACAGTAACTAAGGGGAGAGGGGGAAGGTTTCTTAGCAAATGATCAGCTGGACAAAGTAAAATGGATGCTGAGTTTTTCTTAACTAGTTTTGTATTTCCAGAAGGCCAAGAGACACAAAGTCTGTTTAACACCTAAAACCTTGGATCTGTGGTGAGCCTGGCAGCCATGTGGTGGAGGTCACTGGGCCAGATGATCGTGTTGTAGCAGTTAATAAAGATTAAAACATTTTGCAGGACCAGATGCACCCAGAGCTGCCAACACAGTTCTCTCATGATGTTCCCATGTTCCAAGATCATAAAGGCCTGATTTACATAAACCTGTTAAAGAGAGGTGAGAGGAAAACCAAAGGAAGCTCCTTAGTCTTTGTTATTTTATCCACCGTCTGGACGTCGCAGTCATTATCTGTGAAACTGGAACACACAACAAATGACCTTTTTGACTTTCACTCACAACTGACATCCAGCACATGAAAAACATGACACATACTCAACATGCAGGAGTAATGAAGTGATTAATTTAAATAACATGATGTGTAATCACCTATATATTGTATTATATTGGTTCTGATTTTTCAAATTCAGATCTTTAACTTTGATTCATTTGTCCTGTGGGAAATTTGTCTACAAGAATACAAGCACTGATGCGTCCACTCCAACTCATTAAATCAATCAGTTTCCTTGTTCAACAACACTGGTTTGATACATTTAGATGAACAACTAATTATTTTATTCATAAACAATCCTCGAAATTCACACTCCAGCAATATGCAAACACACAAGCATCAACTCATTTACACACAAAGGAGGTTTTTACACATTCATCACAGTAACACAGGGTTTTGTTTGTTTTATTTTTTTTGGACAAACCTTAAATGTATTGTTTTGTTTGTCTCTGTGGTCTTTATTAAACTTTTTAAAAATCACTGGGTGATCAAACAACTGATGCTTTATCATCTTTTTACCTGGGTTCTTCTCATTAAGTTTTAATATCTGGAGATGACACACCTTTCTGTCATGAGACAAGCTAATGGGGATCCAAATAAAGAATATACTTAATAATGACACTGTATTTTTAGCCCATTCTCATTCCTAGATACTTAAGCCCTGTTTCCACCAAGCAGTATGGTACTGTTCAGTTCACTTTCCACTGTGAAAAGTTGTGGATGGTACCAATGGAACTGTTCTGTACCGTCCCCATTTTTGGTCCCCCCTCTGTTGGGGTACCTAGCACACAGATCTGGTACTAAAAGGTGGAGCTGTGAACACTGCAGTCTTATTGGTCAGTAGAGGATGGTCACTCTGCTCAGGGCTGAGTTGTGTCTGGTTTTGAGGCTCATGTAACCACTGTTCATACTGTGGATATATATAAAATAAAGGCTTTTTTGCTGCCTCTTGCTGCAGCTGTAGCCTGAGAAAAAATAATTTAATTCACTGGGCCAACTGCCTGCAACTTTTTAGGTGAAACGTTTACTTGTAATGTTGCTCAACGCATGAGGACGTGAATCCATCAGCACACCTTAAATTTCAATGTGACACTTTGACCATTCCGTTAGTGTTAATTGTGTCTCTTGGATGACTTACAATTTTAGTAATGAGTGGAGCGTTTAAAAATATTTATTAAACGCTACCAGGTTATGTGAACTGCATATATTCTAATCCTCACTCAGAGAAAAAAAAGTGTCGTGGAGTGTTGTTCCTGTGGGCTACAGCAACACTAAACCCCTGAGCTTGCCTGAGAAGGACTAAATGCACAAACCTGCTATTTTTAAATATCCCATGGAGAGAGACTCTCACTGCAGCCTGTTTTATTTTGCTCTAAAAACGTCTGCATGCCACCACGTTCTGTGAACGATAGATGAAGTGCAGACTTCCATCTGTGTCACCGGTGATGAGGAAATACAGTGAGTGCTGGACACAGCAGTAACAGCAACCCTGCCAACATTTGAGGGTACTGTTTGCAGTGGAAACGCTAGGGTCTAGGTACCATGTCTGAAGGGTTACTTTAGGCTCCAAATGTACCAAAGACACCCTTTGGCATCCCTATAAGATGCACCAGGCTTTCCAATGCAAACCCATCTATGGCAATATTTGATACTCAGAGTTTCAGACACAGAATAAACAGACAAAGACAACGTAGGACAGGAGGGAGGGGAGGTGGATGGGTCAAACAAACACAGACTTTAACTCAGGACACTTAAGTTTGTGTCCTTTGTGAAACCAAAAATTGCTGTCATTCAGTGGATGGATGATTTGACAGGATGGCCGGCTTTGTGGTTGATTACTATGCCAATGTTACAAAGGAGGACGACACTTTAACGGTTTCCTCCAGTTTGTTTTGCTATCATAGCTAACGTTAGCTAACACACTAAAAAGTTAGCATCACAGAGAAATCCAATATTCCTCTCAGTACCTCCCCAATTTTCTGATGAGGTGGACATGATAACCCTTAATACACATAACGTTATTCATCCCTACAACAGAAAATACTTTTTCCCTAACCTGATATGAAGTGTGTGCTGCACATGTGAGCATCTTTGATGATGGCCTCCTTCAAGTCCTTTTGTCTTATCACATTTAACAATAGTTGTCTCTGTCTATGTTGACAGACAGTGGCAGCTTGTATGCGATACGATTTAAGCTCTGAGCCATGACTCCTTCTATTCTGGCTCCCAATAAGACAACAAGACGACATTTTAAGACTCCTCTATAGTCTACAGCCCTGTGGTGGAGAGTCATGTTTTGCCTCCAGCTAACAAACTGACGTCATCGTGACATCGGTCCTGAGAGGGTCTACAAGCTTCATTAATCTATCACACAATAAAATAATAATACAAAGAGAACAACCATGATAACGACATCAGAATATAAGAATAGTAAAATAAAGTATTAACCTTCCAGATCATATCCGTATGATCAATGGGTACAGTTGCGGATGCTGTTTATAAAAAGGGCTTTATATTAGTGCTGTTAGATTTGGGAACCTTTTCACTGTGTTTGTGGATTTTCCTCTTTGAAAGATATGCCAAGGACTTTATAACCGTTGATGTTAAAGCTCTCGTACAGTGAATAAGAACTGAGTCATCATGTCATTGAAGGTGTAACAAAGTAGTAAAATTAAGAGCCTTTGCGAGTGCGGATGTGTCGAGCTTTAGTCCAAACACAGCTCAGTTTTATACACCCACAGCCTTGTTTTCTGTTCACATTCAGCTCACTAACTTCACAAATTAGATGAAACTGCACATAATAAACTGACGACAGGCACTTCATTCACAAGTTCTTGACAGACAAGAAGAAATAGGGCAAAAGATTTATGAACTTCGTAAACAATCCACCTCCTCGGCTGATTGAATTCAGAGTAAATTGACCCCTTCTTCAGTTACAACAGTGTGTCAATGAAGTTCTCTGATCTGTTTATGTGAGCACAGTGTTTATTGTCAGTTTATTACCCTCATTGACTCAAGGTATTTTGCAGGATGCCGCATTCCATAACTAAGGAGCTGGGAGGCAGACAGCGAGAGCCAATTGTGTGTGAATGTGAAATGAAAACACACAGTCCGCCCATCAGTCATGCATTTTCATCAGCTGACATTTGCTGACATTTTGTGGCTCCCTATTTATTCGAGCGCTTATAATGAGATAAATCAATACTGTAAATATTGAGAAAACTAAGCAGAAGTGGAAGACCGGAATAATTTTGTGATGATGTTGAGTAGAAACTAAACTTTTAGGTCATTAATGTGGAATATAAATGCCTCCAGCCTCATTCCGTCATTTTAAGTAAGCGCTCGTGTTTTCTGACCTCTTGAACATGTGAACCATTTTCGTCCTGCTTCGATTTATCTTCCTCTCAGAGGCTCTTATTAGCCTCAGATATGGATTTATTGCACATTTTCTTTTTTGGTAAATAACCAGGACTGTTTGAAAGTGATGTATTCGACAAATCTAATATAATTTTTGAGTTACTCTTTATTATGCATGATTCAGTTCTGTCCAGAATACCAGATGGTACCTGCTATTTCCCAGTCGCCAGAGGAAAACGTTTGCATTATATGTTTCTACAAACAACAAACACATTACATTTGCACATTTTATACACATCAGTGACATAATATATAAGCTGACCTCTGTCACTGAAAGTTGGAGGGGCTGGTGGATGGCGTGTCACCAAGGCAAGACGCCTGCCAAGCGGCGACATTTCCACCAGTGTTTGTGGCACCGAGCTTGGATGTTTTTACCAAACTCGGTGTTTTTCACCAACACATCACAGCGTTTCCCAGTGGCATTTGTGCAACAAACCAGGTTGCTTTTGGCAGCACATTGTTGCATTTCCCAGCAGTGTCTGAGCCACCAAACCAGGGCGTTTTTTGCCAAACCTGGGTGTTTTTACTGGACCTGGCTGTTTTTAGTACATCAGAGTGTATTCCAGCTGCATTTGTGGCCCTGAACCTGAATGTTTTGTACCAAACCTCTGTGTTTTTTAGCGGCACATTGTTACATTTCCCATCAGCATTTGAGCCACCAAACCTAGATGTTTTTCACAGACACATTGCTGTGTTTCCCAGTGGCGTTTGTGTTACCAAAAATTGGTGTTTTTACCAAACCTGAGTATTATTAACTGACACATTACAGCATTGCCTAGCAGCACTTGTGGAACCAAACCTGGTTGTTTTAAGCAGCACATTGCAGAATTTCCCAGCTGTATTTGAGCCATCAAACCAGGGTGTTTTTGGTGGCACATCGTTGTGTTTTCCAGTGGCATTTGTAGCACCAAACCTGGGTGTTTTTCACTAACACGTTGCTGTGTTTCCCAGTGGTGTTTGTGGCACCAAATCTGGGTTTCTTAGCAGCACATTGCAGTGGTTTCCAGCGGCATTTGAGCCACCAAACCAGGGTGTTTTTCACTGAGCCTGAGTGTTTTTACTGAACCTTAGTGTTTTTAGTACATCAGAGTGTATTTCAGCTGCATTTGTGGCCCTGAAGCTGGATGTTTTTTTACCAAACCTCTGTGTTTTTAGCAGTACATTGTGGCATTTCCTAGCAGCATTGTAGCCACCTAATCTGGGTGATTTCCCCTAAAATATCGCTTTGTTTCCCAGTGGCGCTTGTGGCACCAAACCTGGATGTTTTTACTGAACCAGGGTATTTTTTGTGGCACATTGAGGCAGTAGCATTTGTGGCAATGAACCTGAACGTTTTTGCCAAACCTGGATTTTTTTTCCTTTCATTTCATTTTTCATTGCAGCGTTTCCCAGCAGCATTCTTGAAACCAAACCTAGATGTCTTTAACACACATTGTGGCATTTCCCAGTGGCGCTTGAGTCACCAAATCAGAGTGAATCTGGGTGTTTTTAGTACATCAGAGTGTATTCCAGCTGCATTTGTGGCCCTGAACCTGAATGTTTTTTACCAAACCTCTGTGTTTTTGGTGGCACATCATGGCATTTCCCAGCAGCATTTGTGGCACCAAACCTGGGTGTTTTTTTGCCACAATATGATCAAAACCTAATCTTTTCCTGATTATAACCAAGTGTTTTTTGTGCCTAAACGTAACCACACCTTCACCACAGCATTGTTGAGAAACATTACGTTTCATTATGTCTGCTACTAAATAATGTACAAACATGCCAAGTCCATAGTTTGCAGAGACGTTCACTACAGACTAATTTATCTGTGATCAGGTTGTGTTTTGTCAAGATTTTGGCAAACTTTCTATCCGTCTGACATGTCTTTGCCTCTTATTCAAATTTTGGGTTTTGAGTGTAGCTCCTCTTCTCCACATTGAGTTCATGGCTTCATCACTTGACTGTGCATGCTTGGCTTGAGCATGAACTTCCCCTGCTGGGATGTCTACCTGTTCCTGGAGGTCATTCCCTCTGCGAACAGGTGGAAAGAACTTGATCAGCCCACTCAGCATTTCCCCCAGATCCTGTGGAGCAGGATGCACTCTTCAAGCCAAATTGCTCTGGTAACCTGCCCACTGCACACATTTGAGTCCTGTGTATGCATGAGTTCTTCAGAAAACTGTCAAGCCCACAGATGAATCAGATTGTTATCAATTTAAAGTGAATCTAGGAGATACCATATTTTGTTATCAAGCAGGCAAATCAAAGTCTATTAGGAACAAGCCAGCACACAGGGCAGTGTGCATCGTATTTTAATAGTGCTTCCATATTTAGACCAACATCAGACACTTTTTATTAAAGAGGGCTGAGAAAATCTTGAATATGTTTGACCTTCTTTACTGGAATTAATTTGCATCTGGCTTATTGGATGAAAGCAATTTTGTGTGCCACGTAAATTGGCATTTTCTTGTCAGACGAAGATACTGCAAGTGTAAATATTCAGCAGGAATAGACTGAAGCCTTCCCTGGGGCTGCAAATTAATGTGGTGAAATGTAAAATTGGGTTCTTAAGTGTGGGATGGAGTCAGTCGGTGTGGTCAAAAAGGGGCAAAGGACTGCACTGTGACAGAGTTGAAAGAAGAAATGAAGAATTGAAGAAAATGCCTATCACTGCCATTTAACCACCAGCTCAGCGAGATTTCATAACTGCCCCTCTGCAGATGTTCTGGGGGTCGCCTATTGAAACCTCAGCACAAATGTCAGAGCAGATTTTGGTTTAATTTGCACTGCAAGAAATGTACGACAGACCATGAGTGATAATAATTCTTAAATTGGCTTCTGAAAATGGCTGCTGATGAGCCCGGCTCGGGCATACGTCGGACACTGGCTCAGTACAATGTGTGGCGCTGATTAGATCTCTGCAGGGTTTCTCTCACTTTCAGCCTTATTATTGGATTCTTTCACAATACACAGGGAGGATGAAGCCTGTGCTCAGAATAGAGTTTAATGTGTGGTGCCTCTACCTTGGCACAGGAAATCATTGCACACAGTGGTTGAGCAAATAAAAGGAAGCGAGGCAGAGGAGAGAGTGTGCTTCAGCATCCATCCCTGGTTTTTGTAAAGGATTTGAGGGAGCATGTTAGTTTCATCGTTAGATTTATTATCATAATAAAGCAGAGCAAAGGTTTCAGCTTCAAAGTACCTTGTGTTTTTTTCACAGAGCTCTACTGCAGATTTTTATATGGTTTTTCATGGTCAAACTGCTTTGAGATTGGAGTCAGCATCTGTGTCTGTATTTATCAGTGCATAACCTTTTCTTTAATATCTGTTCTTACATATAAAAGTGCTAATAGTGGGCTTTTCATTAAAAACAAACTGTCACTGTAGACTGCAGGTATTCATACAGGAAATACTGTAGTTGGAAATCAACAAGACCAGTGGCATTTCTAAAGTATTTTAGCTGCGTTTTTACATTAGAAGATCAGAAATTCTGTGCAGGTATTGCACCCATTTTGAATGTCATCACTCTAATTAAAAGGGGTCAGTAGTTGTTACCAGCGTTAACAGGTAAGAAGGCTCCTGCTACACCAACCAGTTTGCTCAGAATACTTTAAATGTGTTTCAGCAGCACTCTGGCGAATGTGTGGTTAAGTTTAGGCTCAAAAACCAATTAGTTATGTTTGGAAAAAGATCATGTCTTGACTTCAAATAGTCACTTTTGGTGGCTAAATCACAGCTGAAAATGCAGTAACAGGTCACCATAAACAGCTGGAAACACCTCGATGCGTCGCTAATGAACAACCAGTGTTGTTTGTTGGTTGTTGTTGTTGTTGGTTTCTTCACACCTCTTATAAAATCAACCCATACATTCTCCCTCTCCATCGACGGCTCCAAGATGCTCACCCCCCCCATATCTGTAACCTTGATCTTTGATCGAACCCTCCCCTTTGACCAACATATGAAACATCACTAAAACAGCCTTCCTCCATCTCTGAAATATCACCCACCTCCGTCTATCCCTCTCCTTTTCAGCTGCTGCTCTAATTCACACATTCATCACTTCCAGACTAGACTACTGCAACAGTCTCCTCTGTGGCTCATCATCTAAAACACTCAAGAAACAACAATATATCCAGAATTCAGCTGTTTGTCTTCTCACACACTCCCGCACCTGTGACCACATTACCCCCGTCTTTCATAACCTCCACTAGCTCCCCATCCCCCAGCCGATCCACTTCAAACTCCAGGAAAGCAGAGGTGAAACTGATAACATTAACGATGGCTCAGTCCATTCAGTGTGCCATGAAGCTACTACAGTGAGCCAGCATGCACAACACCAGTGCCTCACCTGAATGGAATGCAGCCATCTTTAATGTCATTTAACACACCTGTGCTTACTACTACTACAATGACATGTCAGAATGTATGCCATGAGAAAGGTCTATCTTGCCTAGATGTCACATCCACCATCCTCGCCATCTTCCACTGACAGTCATTTCATATACATGTCACCACATAACAACAAACACAACCTTTTAGTACCTTTTTTTTTTTAAACTCATTTTTTATTTTGTAATGAGTGATCTTCTCCGGGGCTGCATGGAGGTGTAGCAAGAGGGTTCCTGGTTCTATCCCAGGAGCGAGCCCTTCTGTGCGTGTCCCCTGTGTCAGGTTCAGCGTGGGTTTTCTCCGGGTACTCCGGCTTCCTCCCACAGTCCAAAGACATGCAGGTTGGGATAGGTTAAATGGTGACTCTAAACTGTTAGCGTGAATGGTTGTCTGTCTTTATGTGTTAGCCCTGCAGTAGTCCAGCAACCTGTCCAAGGTGTACCCTGCCTCTCGCCCAATGTCAGCCGGGATAGGCTCAGTACCAAAAACATCCCTTAGCGTTACATATATTTTGTCCCAATCAGTCTTATTTGTTCAAGACTTCCTAAAGCCTGTGTCCATGTGAGAGGGGATAAAGTCCCTCATGGATCCGATGGGAGTAAGGGCTGAAATATGGAGAGGTAAATCATAAGTCTTTTGCACTTCTTTCCAAATTTGTAATGTGAATTTAGTCCATTTATTCATAATGCAATCTCTCTGAGACTTTTAATAGCTTTTAAAAACATTCTTCATGTTAGTCTGTGCAGTAGGAGCCTTCTAACCTGTATCAATCATGCTGATAACCACCACAAACACTATTAAATAGAGTGATAAAATTCGAACCGGGTGGATATTTATGGTTTCCAGATTATGTATCCTACTGGCTTTTAATGACAGAATGAACAACAACTACATACACTATCCATTTGTCCAGTTCTCAATAAATGTATCCCTCTGGGTTCTCCATTTGAAAGTCACTCTCCATTACAGAAATATTATATTACAAGTCAATCCATTCTTAAACACTAGGTTTTTTTTTCAGCCAATTCTTGGTGAGGGATTTTTGCAGCATGTTTGTCCTTCTTTAGTTTCCTCCGGTCTAATCAGGTGACATTTGTGGTTTTGAGTGAAATTCCTCGACAACTGTTGGAAATGAATTGCCATTAAATTTAGATAAACATTTGTGTTCCCCTCAGGCTGGACTCCATTAACTCTGGTGATCCTTAAATTGTTATCTGCCATTTTAGTGTGTGGGTTATTCTGTACACAAGACATCTCCTGCATGTCTGTCTGTCCAGAGATAGAGATCCCTCCTCAGCTGCTTCTCCTGAGGTTTCTGTCATTTTTTCCCTGTCAGAGGATTTTTTTCAGTCAGAGTTATTCCTTATCCAAAGTGAGGATCAAAGGACAGATTGTAAAGCCCCCTGAGGCAATTTTGTGATTTGTGATACTGCTATATAAATAAAATTGACTTTACCTGAACACCACATTTATCCAATACTTAAAAGGACAGTTCACTTTAAAATCAAAAATACATATTTTTCCTCTTACCTGTGGTGCTATTTTTCAGTCTAGATTGTTTTGGTGTGAGCTGCAGAGTGTTGGAGATATCAGCTGTAGAGATGTCTGCTTTCTCTTAAATATAATGAAACAAGATGGCACTCAGCTTGTGGTGCTCAAGGCGCCCCCCTCAAAAAAATTTAGAAACTCAACAGCAGTGTCTCTTTCCAGAAATCATGACCTGGTTACTCAAGATAATCCACACACCTTGTTGTGAGCAGTTTCAGGTAGGAACTATTTTCTTTCTGCCAGACTATAACTGCAAACTGTATCAATGCGCAAAAGGAAGCGTGCATCTACCCATAGATGAGAGGCTCGTGCTCGTGATGGTGTAAGATGCAAATATTAATGTTGTCTTCCTCGGCTGAGCTGTAACGTTAGCTAGCGCAGTGGTTCTAGGTGAGCTAGCAGTAGATGCATGCTTCCTTCGGCGCAGTGATACAGTTGGCAGATGTAGTTTGGTAGAATGAAAGTAGTTCCTACATGAAACTGCTCACAAGATTATCTTGAGTAACCAGATCATGATTTCTGAAAAGAGACATTGCTGCTTGAGCACCACAAGTCAAATACCCTCTAAATCCATTAGCCTGTTGTCGCAGAGAAGGCAGACATTTCTACGGCCGATATCTCCAACACTCAGCGACTCAACCCAAAACAATCTAGACTGATAAATAACACTACAGGTAGGAGGAAAAATATGTAGCTTTGATTTTGGGGTGAACTGTCCCTTTAGGTTTATGACCAAATACCTGCAAGTTCAATGACATTCCCATCAGCCTCAACATCTCTCCATTTGATGCATGTATAGGACCTGTTTGTGCATGTGTGTGTATTTCAGGCTGTGTGAATGACAACAGAGTGAAAAAAATGTAATTTCCTTTCAGGGATTTGTAAAGTATATCTTCTTCTTCTTCTTCTTTTTGAGCATGTCGCCCTGCTAGTATTAGCCAGTCCCTCCAGTACCTCTTGGCAAAAAAACCTTGAATTTGAGGCAAATTTTGTCAAAAATTGCGATAAAAATTGCGTCATTTTTAATGTAATTTTTGCAGGAAATGACGGCAAATGACAAAAATTGCAAGTCAGGAGAAAAAAATGTGTTTTTTCTTTTAAACTACTGCCTCCAAAAAATAAGCCCCGTAATCACGTGCTATAATAATCATAGTATAATATTGTAGCTCTCAAAGCAGACAATGTGACTGTAAAACAACATGTAAGCTACATCTTCTGTAAACATAACATTTGAATCAATTCAACACATACTGTATGCATTTAAACAAAGTGACAATTCTGATGTCAATACAGAGCGTTTCTCCACACTGCAGTGCCTTTAGCGCGACTTGATGATGCGTCTCATGACGTTTCAAATGACATCACATGCATGATGACTTCTGGTCAGCCGGAAAATGCAGACAAATGTGGAAAAATCGCAGTACTTTTAAAAAATGTCAAGCCCCTGCATATATTGTGGACTTTCATTGAATTTGCGTTAATTATTGCGATTGCAAGGTCGCAGTTTTCTGGAGGGACTGATTAGCCTTTAGCTCGAATCATATCTTCGCCTGTAGGCTCTAGTTACTTTGCAGATTAACATAAAATACAGTTAAACTACCCCAACCCTAAATGAAACTACCCAGCCAGTGTTTATATGTGGGGCCAGTGTGGGTAGTAAATGGCTAAATTGGGCTCTATATGGGCTTGTCAGTGGGCTCCATAATGGCCCAATGCCCATTGTCCACATTGGTGAGTTAGCCTGTAAACCCCAGATTAGATGCCCATTTTAGGCTCATACCCACCTGGTACCCAGGTAGCGGTAGCATAACCCACGGTTAAACCCACCCATGTGGGCATGTGGCATGGAGCCAGCATGGAACCCGTGGACAGTCCCATACAGAGCCCATTTTTTCAGCCCATTAATGACCCACATGGGCCTCACAGACAAATGTTGGCTGGATAGTAGTAGTTAAACAAGCTGTTCACATATTGATGCGTCAGTGACAATAATCCAGTGATATAATATATAATAATATACCGTTATGAAAGGGGTCAGTCTGTCTGAATAGTGAGTGCTTTTACTTCTTGTACTCTAAGTACATTTTGCAGAATATACTTTCATACTTACTTCGATACAATTTTGGATGAAGGAAATTATTTGTATTTTCAATGTGTGGTGTTACTACTTTAAGTGTGTAAGCACCGTACATGTTCAGTCTTAAATTAAAAGCAGTTTTGACTCACAAGCTTGAGATTAAATGACGTCTAATGAACATGATTCGCCTAATCATAGCAACAATTAGAAGCTCTGATGTTACGAAGGCATCAAGTTAGAAAAATGGTACTTTAATTAGCACAAAAAGTGCATCACTAGATATGAGCAAACGCACCCAAATAACCTTTAATCTTATCCTGTCCTCTGCAGGTGGAGCAGGAATTAGAGGAAACAATGGGTGGAAAAATGTCTCATCCTGTGTCATCGTCACATTCAGAGGTATCTCTGGGTTCTGATGAATCTCAAATTAAAAATGGTGTTATAATAAAAGTAGTAAAAATACATCAAAAACATGATCGCAGGTGTTTTTTTTTCATCTGCCTTCAGCTATGCTTTTAAAAAAGCATTTCGCTAATCTGTTTATTGGGCACTGTGCCATGAATGCACTTCAAGATAAAACCCATCTGATGGACACTGTATTTTACTATTCAAAGCACTCTGCTGTAATTATTTTATTTAATGTAATGTAATGTCTGTCAAACATATAGGCTTGAAAAGCAAACACACACCAGTCTTTGTGTGTCAATTTCAGCACCACGGACAGCTGCACTCAGTCATCTTCCTCCGCGCCGCGTCTTGAAATTGCCGGTCCAAAGCAATCACAAAAGTTTTGATGAGTATATATCTGCCTCCGCAAAGTTGTGATGTGACACATTTACCCACAGAATGCCCTCAGAAACAAGAAAACACACACCTGAGGCCAAATCCATATCTCCTCTTGGTGTAAAATAATTACCGCTCTGACAGGCCTGTCCGGCCCTCATATCACGCTATCATCCCCGCAGTTCCTTATCTGGTTTGACGTTTGAATTAGGTGGTGCGATGTGCACACACATTCAGAGGTGAGGCTAGCTTGTGTTCGCTGTCACACAGAGTCACTACGGGAGAGATGATGACCCCCGCACCATGCTTCGCTGAAAGCTCTAATAAGCGTAGCCCGACACCCGCCCCGAGGAAGCTCTGCAATATCAGCAGGTCAGCTGGGATTTGGATCCTGGGCCTCGTCTGATGAATGAATCATTTCCTCTCATCTGTCTCTCAAAACACACTGTGTCCAAAGGCTGGATTGTGGAGGACATCAAATACAGACAGGGATGTGAAGAGAGGAGAAAACATAAACGCAGCGCTGTCATGAATATATGAAAACCCTCCTCAGGGAGAAACATGTTGAGGGAAAGAAAAAGTGATTTATGTTGGATGTCTTCAGAGATATTTTTCCTCGGGATTGATGCACGTCTAAAGATATTATTTCAAGAAAAATGACAATTTAACTTTTATAACAGTGTTCCCTCTTTGTCTCTTCCCCTGTGTCTCTATCTCTGTCTCACTTTGCGCTTAATTTATTTTAATTAGGACCTTGAAGTAATTGCACCTCGTTCCTTGCAAGCTGAGTGATTTTATTTTTGCTTGTGACGGTGGCTTCCTGTGAACATGTTGGCTGCAGTTCAAGCTGCTTTTTTGACGCTCAGTGGGACATATTATTAGATGAGCCCCCCCTCCTCTTCTCTACTCATCCTGGCTCTCCATTGCTTCAAAATAGTCATTGAGTCCAAATTTGTTGTTGTTGTTGTGAGCATAAGACTACAAAAACATTATATTTGCTATACACATGCAACAACATATTATATATCTTTAAAGCAATACTTCAACATTTTGGAAACCATTCTCGTTCATTTTCTTGCCAAGAAAAGATTGTTCCCTTAGTCCTTTTCTCTCTCAGCAAGAAAGCAAATAATCTTATTGTACAGACGAATCCGGGGAAGTACCGGAGGTAAACAAGTTACCATGTCTGTGGTGGCGTCTGCCTACAACATGATTGACATTTCAATGCAAGCTGTCGTAAGAGTTGTACAGAAGAGTTTCTACTTTTACCTTTACTTTCTGTATAATGTTACAACATCAGTAAGCATTTATCAGCTGCTCCAACAGTAGCAGCAAATTTTGAATTTGGTAAAAAAAAAAGAAAGATGCTGATGTCACTGTCTAGGGGCTGCGGCGGTCCTGGAATAAATTAAGTCAATCCACTAACTGTGGCATTATTAGCCCTTTTTACACGGAGATCACGCTACACTGACGCTACGAAGTACCTTCTGTATGTGGCCTTTGCATTTTCACACAGAACCAAACAACTTTGGCATCATGCTGCTCCAGTGTGTGATTTTAGATAGCATGCCAGCATCACGGAATCAAAAGAGGCGTGACAGGTGTGACATGTACACACAACTGTGTTGGCCTCTAGTGTGACATTACAATCATTTACTGTCCCTGGTGTATGGCAGCTGATCTTGTTGTCCACTTGGAGGTTAAGGAGCTCCCGAATGTCACTGTTTTCCCAATTTGTGGCTCTTCTTTGAGTTAGCAGCTAACTGCTAACAGCTACATTTTAAGTCTCCCGTTAGTGGGTTGCTTGCATAACACGTTGTCAAAACGTCACACCCATGCCATCCATGGTCCCGTCCTGCCGGCTGTCCTGTTTATACAGACATACAAGCTGACAAGGTTTTTGGTGTAATGGTTAGCACTGTCGCCTCACAGCAAGAGGGTTCCTGGTTCAATTGGAGTTTGCATGTTCTCCCTGTGTCAGCGTGGGTTTTCTCCAGGTACTCCAGCTTCCTCCCACAGTCCAAAGACATGCAGGTTAACTGGTGACTCTAAATTGTCCGTAGGTGTGAATGTGAGTGTGAATGGTTGTCTGTCTCTATGTGTCAGCCCTGTGATAGTCTGGTGACCTGTCCAGGGTGTACCCTGCCTCTCACCCAGTGTCAGCTGGGATAGGCACAATGTGATCTCCCCGCTTGTCTCCCAGCCAGCTGCCATTTTGTTTTTCAAATTAAGAAGTGGCATTATGTCATCCACCAGCAGGAGCTTTGACTGCTCCAGTGCTCTGCAGTGCATTCTGGTAGTTGTAGGATTTCTACCTCTTGAACAAACGTGAATGTTACAGTTTTTTCCTCTGTTTCCTCTGGTCATGTAGCACCAATTTCAAAAGTATTTGCATCTTTCTGCTGCATAGACAGCCCAGTTTTATGTAAAGCCCATCCTTTCAGCGGTAAAATACTTCTTTAAATGCACATATTAGAGCCACACTGTTGCACTAGGTGACATTTTGCGTCATTTCAGTGATCATAGGCACTGTTTATTTTGTCCTGCTGCCGTGAATACTCACTACAGCACTAAAATAGGATTAATCCACAACTGAAAGTCATCCCCCAACATTCACCGTTTACTTATGTTTGAGTAGCATTTGCTAAAAACTAGAATGCCCCGCTGTTTTAGGAAATTATTGAGCCTTTTTTAAAACTCTAACCACATATGTGAGCTGTTCTTCAGATACTCTCTCAATAGGAACCAATAGGCTCGGGGCTGAGTGCCTGAAACACAGTAGGGATGTTAGAAAATATTAAAAGATGGACACATTGTTGGTTTTGGTCTTTTCATGGGATTTGTTGATGAAAATAAAAATTTTAAATATCACCAGACTTATCCTTTAGAGCAGACTTGATATGCCTGGTACGTGTGTTCCGGTGAGAGATCATCATATGAACATGTATGCTGCAATCCCACAATTAACATAGGATTACATGCCTTAATCGCAGGATTTTAAGCTTCGACTGCCTGTATCTTGGGCGGATCCACATTCATATTCCCCCACCTAAACGACGATCAACTTCTGATGCTGCTTTTCTCCCACAATAGCTTCCACGAGTCGACTAATCCTGGGTTTTTCTGCTAAGACGTGCCGACATATTATCAAAGGTTAAGCTACCTCGTAGACACGGAGGGGAGCCCGTGGAATTCAAATTTCTGTTCAAGTTGTGTGAGGGAGCTAATGAGAACGGAGGGATTATCAGAGTTATTGGCCGTGATCAGGTCAATTGGAAGGTAGTCGGGCATCAGGAGGCTGCGTTGGGCCACGTCGTCTGCCAGAGGAGGGATGTGGGGGCAAACGGCAGCAGAAGCCCCAGACTGTCTCAGTGACAAGCAGACATGCTCTGGGTCATGCACAGTGGTAATTCCCAGAAAGGTCACACAAAATGACACCTACCAGCATTAAGCCTGGCCCCGCTCTCTGTCCTCTCCCTCTTCTGAGCTATAATCTGTCTGATTCGTCTTCCTAGCACTGCTTGTGTCATCTCTCACACTGCTTTCAGCCCCACTAATGCCACCTCTGAGAACGAGAGGGCAAAAAGGGCAATCTCTGTCACATTCCTCAGATGTAATGTTTCTCCAGCTGCATCGTATCCGACTTAAAGGCACAATCTCTGGCTGTGTGTAACGCCGGGAAAATCAATAAAAATGGATTACTCTGTGAAGGTGTATAAATTTCTATTATTTTTTTTTTACTACCTGAGAAGGAGCAGTATGTCAAGGATTTATTATGGTGTTAGCATCACAATGCTAAAGCAATTTGGTCAACTCCAGCAGTAAATTGGCTTGTCACATGAGATAGCACTGCCGAGATGAACGGAAAATGCCAGGGAGCACATTAAATTATGAATGATGGGAATTATATTAACATTTAAATGAGACAGTCATGGTCCAGTGGGATTACAAGTTTCCAGTGTTTATAGTGTGGAATGATGTATCGAGAGGAAATAGCAAATGAATCTTAGCGTGTTATTACAAACCCGTGGTTGTTCTTTACACAACAGCAGTTTACTTCTAAATAGCATTGTAATGAAACTGATGTGATCACTAATCATCATGTTAGGCTCATTAACAACTGGCCTATCACTGGTGTGGTAAATTAACAAGAGGAAGAAGTGGAGCATCAGCAGCAGAGAGCCTCCATAAGTTTACATTTTTGTTTACTCCATGCATCTGCTTCTGCTATGAGGAATGTTGTCATTGCGTGAGTATTTCTCTGAAATCACAGCTCCTGATTCCCACTGCTGCAGCTCCGGCAATCACAGAAAAACATGTCCAGGGGGGACGGGGAAGGAAAATGAAAGCAGCAAGTACAGGCAATGACCTTTGCAGACTCCTAGCATGATAAATGTCAAAGGTTTTCTGTTTTTAATTTGTCAGAGTTTCCAGGGAAGCCTGACCTATGCCTACTTTCAGCCACAGCGTTCCCATCACAGCAGTCGCTGAAGCGGCACCTCAAAACCTATTACTACCCGCCTTTGCTGAGGCTGGTGCTGTCAAAGCTGCAAATTAGCCCATTTGCAACCTTTCATAATGCACTGTAGCAAGGAACAGCATGTTTTTCTCAGGGAGGGCTGACGCTGAAGTATGTAATGTATTGCAAATGTGACATATTGCAGACAAACCAGAGAATATACATTCAAATTTGGCAGGTGTCACTTTTGTGCTGTTCTGCAATCCATTATGCTTTCTTAGCAGATTTTGACCTTTTGCGTGTTGTAGTGGGAGATGTCGCTACAGAAAAGCAGCAGTAGTAAGAAATTTTGGTGAAAGGACACACATTTATTCATACTCTTCCTTTAATATGATTTAAATGACATTTTGCCTGAAATCTCCTCAAACCTGTGTAAATATCAGTGAGAATGCACCATTGTCTGTATCCACTAAAATGTGTTTCTCCTGGTGTGTGATTATGTTGATGTTATTGGAAGAAAAATAACTGAATTATTGCAATTTAGCAGGTTATTTTCCTCTGCAACATTATTTTAAGATTTGAAAAAGAGACAACTGGAGGCATTACAGCGAGCTGTGCACACAACACTGACACACAATCAATCTGATTTTATATCATGTTAGGCTGATCAGGAGAATGTGTGAGCAGGAAGCTGCTTATTTTTTCTTCCAGCAGACTCAGAGCAACATTATCATTAATTTAGAGTTTCCCTGCCATCTGAGAAGTGTGAGTCCAGTATTCCCTGTTTCAGCTCCAATGTTGGTCTCCACCTGCTCCTGAGGGGAATATCCATCTCTTTCGCTTTAGCTTTAGATGCTAACTTTGTCTGTTGACTGTTTGTGTTGGACAGGAGGCACAGAGTCGGTTTATGAAGTGCTGCTGCAGGCTGGAAACGAGGCTGATGAGAACCATAATATTAAATTTGCAGGCTGTGAAACCAAAACAACAAGCCAAAAAATTCAAAAGAAAGGGGAACTGCAGAGTTTGCTGAGAATCCTGTGTAGTTTTGTCACCATGAATGTCACTTGTCTCATTACACAGTCTATTTACTGTTAACTTAAACAGTTTGATGAGAGCAGAGAGACATAAATTTAGATTAATTAAAAAAAAAATGTAAAAAAAAAATCATTTTATTTTGATATATTTATCATTCAACACCCCACTCTGACCTTCATGTTCTTTGTTAGAGCCAGAACAGAACCCTGAAATATAATCAAGACATATACCACCCGCTTGTTCGTCTATGTTTGTCTCGATTTCTTTTCATTTCTGTTTTTACAGTTTCTGGCAGATAAATGGTGAAATTTTTGTGACTTTAGCCCTGCTCCATTCTTAGCACATGGCTTAGCCATTTCAAGCATCTGTGTGTGATTTCTTTAGTGATGTTCTGGCTGCCTGTTTTCTTGTACAGTTGAAGGTTGGAGATTTTGTTTGGCCAGAGGATCTGGCATATTCGTTTGAAGCATTTTCAGGCCCAGCATAACAAAAATAAATACTAGCAACAGGGAGTCCACTGGTCCTGTCGAGCAGCTGAGCACCACCAGTTCCTCCTCCATTGTTTACCAACTGTAAATTTGCTGTTGTGACCAACACAGAGGGCCCACCTCACAAATCATCCGATTGGACAATGGGTAAAGACATGGAGACGACGTTGAGCGCTTTTCCGCTCTGAGTCGAAGGTTTTTCAAGAGCTTTTGAGCAATCCAGCAAAAACGTCAAGCACCTGGAGCACAGAAACGCGAGGTGTGTCGCAACACAAAAACAGCTAGCAAAAAGCTTCACTCTCATTGTTAACAGCTCCAAAAAGCCGCCTCCAGCTGCTAAAATGCTTTCCATGTGATCAGGCTCTTAGAATGCTTTGCATTACATTTGCAGGTATTTGGTCATGAACTACACCACTCGACAAATTTTGGCCTCATGATGGCGCTAAAAAGGGAAAGTCAGGGGATCGGTAAAGCTAGTAGGAGTCATCCTCTGAGGACCATGACTGTATGTACCAAATCTGATGACAATCAATCTGATAGTAACTGAGATATATCAGTCTGGACCTCAGGAGGGCGACCACAGTTGCAGTCCTTAGACACCTGTTCATCCCTTACACTGCTAGCATCACTGAAAACAATTAAAATAGAATAAATAAAACAATAAATGGCTTTGCCGGTGCAATATATAAATAATGAAATGCTTAAATTTGATTATGTATCCAATATTTGCTAGGGGATTATCTTATTTAAAATTCAGTTTCATAACGGAAATAATATTATCGGCCAAAGATTCATATAGCAGGATTGATGAGATCTTTATTTTTTTCTCTTTAAACAGATATCTGAGTCAGAGGCTTGATTACTGATTTCTGAAGTAGAAGCAGAAGCAGAGGGTTCGTCCCCCTCAAAGCATTCTTTGTTCCTGTCTTGGGTGCTTGATCAATGAACGGCTAGTAATCATTAGAAGACCCTCTGGTCGATTCCACATCCGACTCCATCTTCACTATTAATGGACTTTTCTTTTTCCACTATAGCCTACTCTGTGTTACAAGAAAGCAGAGTTGGTGTTCTTGCTTTAGGATGTGAATATGGGAGGGAGAGGTCTGCTTTAGCTGCCGAACAGAGTTTCATACTGTAGGTACAGTCAGCTACAAGTGTTTTCATGCTTCAGAGAGTCTCCAAGGAAACACAACGGCACTCAGTGTCACATTACATTCATGATGATATCTCATAAACAGGCCATTAATTATGAGCTTGAGCTGAATCCCGTGCATGAAGCTTTGAATACAAAATGTGTGACTTGTAAGTGCCAGAGGGATGGATCCTCAGAGGTCAGAGACTTAAAGAGAAAGGAGAAAAAAAAATCTACTCCTGTCTCAAAAGCAGCAGAGCTCTTCAGCATTCAGAGAGGCTGCAGCACGCTGACCTTCATCCTGTAACCTGAACCTCTCTCCCCTCCTGAGGCCCGATGTGCTGCTGGTTTGGACGTTTGCCAAGGTCAGGTGGAGGGCCTCGGTCCTGTGGGGAGGTGATGAGGTGATGTGTCCAATGCCCTCTACTGTTAATGAGTGTAACGTGAAGGACCATGGGGGGGTAGAACGTGAAGCTTGAGGTGAAATGGTCCCACACCATCCAGCTAAGTGGGCCAGATGTGTGTGTTTGTGTTGAAGGCTGAGGAGAGGCTGGTGGAGGAGGGGGCGTACAGTAGAAGAGTGGTAATATTTGATCCTACTGCAGCTGCTAGAAACGTCAGTTTAAAGGAGCAGTGTGTAAGAGATGGGGACATTTAGTGGCATCTTGCGGGGAGGATTGCAGATTGCAACCAGCTGAAACCTCCCCTGGTTAGTATTCCTTTAGTGTTCACTGTTCAGGAGGTTTTTAGCAGGCGCCAAATCAACACATTCTCACTCCAACCTTGTCCCATATTGACGTTTGGTCGTGAACTTTTCACGCCCAGGTACGACGTGAAAGGTACCCTTGGTGCGTTGGTTGTTGATGGTCTGGGACGCCATGTCAAGTTATGCTTGATACATACATTGTCATCTTTCTGTTTTTACAGGAAATTCTCGTTTAAGTAGTCTCTTTCAAAATAAAAGCACTACGTCAGTACAAGCACGTGGTTAGGTTTAGGAAAAGAGAACAGGGTTTGGCTTTATAATCGTACGGGACGCGAACACCGCTCTCCTGGCTGAAGATCGGTGTTTGCCAGTTAAACTATAATGGTAACGCTATAATGCCAACGTTAAAGGATGCCTTTTTTTGTCAGTGTCTCACGCTGCACATCACTGCTCAAGCGCCTGATTTCAGTGACTTTGGAGTGAGAGCAGGTTGGTGAAATTATCTGCCAAGGTCTCTTCCTCTCCAAAACAAACAGAGCTGGTGAATAAAACCCATAATAACAATGAATAAAGCAGTTTCACATATAAATCAGTGTTTTTCTAATGTTGTTCGGCATGTTGGAGATGGGCTGCTAGCACAGCACCTGCTAATAGAGTGCCCCCAGTAATGAGTTAGCATTGTTGCACTACCAGTTCCCTCGTCTTGAAGTCATTGGGTTAGATGCCTGACATAAGGTCTGTGGTCAAAACAAGATCAAGAGACTTTAATGTTTTGTTTTACAAAATAATGTATGTCAGTAAATACACCACTCATGAAGATTAACACACTCATGAAGCTTATATGTGTCTTAAAAAGGGTGTATGCTAGTAAGTGGTTAAATGAGACTACAGAGCGTCACCATGCCAAACACAGCTTTTCATTCTTGCTATGGTGGTGATGCTAGGTCATGCAACCATGGTGTTGTTTGTTTATAGCCTAATGTTAGCTTTTTACTTCTGGCTTTTGCATTCAGGCTTCAGTAATCATAAAAGTGGTGTTCATTTGTGAAGATTATCTTGCTGACAAAATGCATAAATATCACAAACATTTGTTAAAAGCGAACCAGGGTGACGCTAACTTCCACGTCATCCTCGGGGGCACTCTGTGTGTGCTCACCTTTTTTCTCTAATAACGCAAACACGGTCTTTCGGGTGAAAGTCAGTGTTTGTTGCCTGCCCCAGTCAGACTTTCTCCACCTTAACTTTCGTCCTTGTCCCACCGCGTTTCCCCCTGACGCCACTAGGTGCCGTTAAACTGCAGTGGCAATCAGCCATGTATCAAGCCGACATCAAAGGATGCCTTTTATTCGTAGGTTTCTGACGCCACAAGTCATTACTCAAGCGTCAGATTTTAACGACTTTGGAGTGAGACCATGCTCGTATTTCCCATCTTTGCTGAGTTTCATGTAAAAGGAATTAAAGGCCTATTGAGTTCAGTGATTTAAGCAAATAATAGCCCGGGCTATTATTTCACATAAACAAAGTCAGTGTTTTTCCCAATGCTGCCTGTTGCAGAGGGGCTGCTAACTACAGTAGCTGACGCAAAAATGCCAAAAAAGTGATTAGTTCTATCTAGAGCCAGTGTTTGGTTTGTTCAGTCTGTGCTACTTTAGAAACATGGTGGTGCAACATTGTGGATTACGTGGACGATGACCCGCTCTGTATGTAGATACAAACGGCACTTTCTAAGAAAACAAAAACACAATTCTTATTTTCAGGTGATTATACACTAAAGAAAACATACTTATTATATTCCATATCTGCCAGTATATCCCCCTGAACCCTACACACCGGACCTTTAAAGGAAAATTACAGACAAAGATCACTGCTGTGTAATTATCCGTGACAGGCAGCAAACCTATAACCAATTATTTCTGGGTTTATTGATTTAAATGAAATGAGATGGAGACATTCTCTTCTTTTCTCTTTCTTTGACGCCAGGCAACTTTGATTGATGCTCGTGTGTTTCAAGTAGATAAAGTTTAGTTTGGAGTTTAGTTAGTTTGAGGACTTAGTGACAGAATCTCAAGCATGTTGCTGTCATCCTGTTAGACATAAGACATCATTTCTAACCAGCGCCTGCCCATCCATCAACTACCAGGACATGAATTCAGAAATTATCATCAGAATAATGCGTCGACAGACAAGCTGTGCAGATAAAAAAAAAAAAAAAAACAACCTGGCAGTTCTATAAAAGCTAATCTGGCACCACTGCTGTGCCATTGATCGCCTGGCTCACTGTGGCGCTCCTCCACACAAATGAGTCAATACATTATTCAGTGCATTGAGACTTCTACAAAACCTGTGACACCACAGAGAACTAGTGGCCTCCTCTGCCTGCTTACCTAAAAATATCTTTATTACCATGAATGGAAGCACAGATTTGCCCTTCAGCTCTCCTTTTATTTGTGTTGACTGCCTTATTTTTTTAAATGGCTTTGGCTTTGTAGCTGTGTTAGGGATGCGGACTGGTCTTTGAACATCTATTAACTGTAAACAGGTGCATGTGTTGTGCAGTGTTGGTTAGGAAACAGTCATTTAATGGTGACAGCAACACATATAATGACATAAACATGTGAGAATCATTAGCTGACCCGTTCATCAGTTGTTCAGCTTTGTAGTGAAAATGCTCGCACAGCTCCTCCAGTCTTATTAATATAAGCTTCTTATGTGTTCCCTCGGATCATGTTTTTTGCCTTGACAACGTTGTTACTCAATCGTTACTGAAGTGTGGCGGGGACAAGCCTGAAAAAATGCTTGATTGGAAGTATTTCAGCATTCGTTTGGTGAGGGAGACCAATTAGGACCAGCGGTAAGTCCAGTCGTGACCAGAATTAGTCTGAAACTGCCTGTTGAAGTGTGTGGATTTTTGACAGTGCAACAACTCGGATTCTTACAAATGCTTAAACAGCTTTGAAGATATACTTCTGTAAATATAAAGGAGAGGAAAAGTTCTGTAAGTAAGACTGACTTAAACCAGCCTGTCAAACTTTTGAAACAGTTTCAGGCTTTTCAAAATGACACAAATGAATCTATTACGTGGATTTAAAGCTGCTTCGTGCTGCTAACCATCATTATGCCTTTTGTGTCCATGCAAGTTTGCCTGGGTCCAGAAGTTTGTATCCGCCCACTCCACTTAGTTCGAGCTGACTGATCGTGACATGAAACAGCGGTCTCTCAGTTGAAGTAAAAAACAACCAACGAGCGCCGCAGGGGGACTAGCACCCTTGTCAAGCAGTTTTCAAGCATTGTCAGTGCACTGCAACCAGTGGGCTGATCCACACACAGCTAAAGGTCCGCCGTTATTATGCAGTGAGTGGTTTTCCCCAGTCAGCAGGGCAGATAAAAGAAGTCTAGCTGTTGGAGGTGAGCTGTTTGCAGAGGTGCCGTAAGAGCTTGTTGTCTGAAGCTCTCCATCTAACATCTCCCTGTGGCTGTTCCTGCTTTTACCTGGGGTATTTGTAGACTTGTTTTTATGAAGACCCGCTAACAAAGTTCTACTAATTTTTTCATTTCCTTGAAATTCTTCACAATAATTGTTATGTAAAAGCTTTTATTTTGAAGCAGCATAATACGGAAAGCTTAGGTTTTCATCAGCAGTAACTTAACACAACTCTCAAACAGCTGAAAACAAACATAAAACAGTAAAATAAAGCAAATATTTTAATGTACAAACAGGACACATGAGAGAAACTAAACTCCAAACCACAGAGATTCAGTTAGAAGCTACAAAAGTACAGAGAGCAGAAGACACAGAGACTTATAAAAACGCCTCTCTGTCCGGTCTCCTGCACAGACATTAGCTGGAAGAAGGAAGACATGTCCTCTCAATATTGCCTATAATTGTAATTCTTCACTCCGTTCCACTTTTAAAACCCTGAAAAATCTGTTATGTAATGGCTACGCACCAGTCTGGACATAAAATTACGTTAAATTTAGGCAGAAATGTGGGTTACTAGTGTTAAGTTAGGGAAAATCAAACCCCCTCCCTCATGGGAATCAGGTAGAGTGGACACAGTGTCAGTTCTGATATCAGACAAGGCGCAAGTACAAATGTTCAATCCCAAAATCAACCCAAACTCAATACTTAAATGTGCCACGTGTAAGAATTTTAGTTTAAAACATTCAGAAAATGATAATCAACAGAATGTGAAGGAAAAACACTTTTGACTTTTTGTCAAAGACATTTATTGTGTTGTGGAGATATCTGCTGAAATGAGCATGCTAACCAGCTAGCCCAAGCCCATCCTGTCTCATAATGCCACTTGTACCTCTAGAAGCGATAGTAAGTCACCATAGCATCAGTCTGCCCTCAGTCTAATGCTGGATTTATACTTCTGTAACTACACGTCATGGCGACACAGACCTCCTGTCTATTATTGTAAGCTGAAACCATTTCCCTCAGTGGAAACAAAGCTTTTATTTACTTTAATTTCACAGATAAGAAACAATTAATTGTGAGGACAATAAAGCCTCCACAAAAATAGCATTTTTAAGTCTTGTGTGTGATTTATCCTGGCTGCATATGAGCAGAGGAAAATCTTCGCTATAAGCTGGGCTAATTTCTACTGTGTAAAATGCCATAGACTTGTGCTAATAATGTTAGCATGTTATATTTGTTTGGAAAATATGTTTATTATAAGACCGCTGTTTTGTCGGTGAACCTTGTGAGCTGTAATGGCTTCATATGAGTAGAGGAAAAGTCCACTAGCCACTAGGCTAATTTATACAATGTAAAATGCCATAGGCTTGTGCTAAAAACATTAGCATGTTGTATTTGTGGGGAAAATGTGTCCAGATAAAGACAAGTGTTTGTCTGTGAATGCTGTGAGTTATAATGAAGCCAAATTGTGTACTTGTGTTTGAAATTTTCGCAATTAAGCCACATTTAATGAATGTTTAATGTGTGTTTTGGGTGTGTTTTGAATCAACTAAGCTTTACAGCACCTCACAGAAACCCCACCACCGACTAGTGTTTTGGAGGTGTAACTGCAGAGTGACACAGACACACCACCGCACAAGTATAAATGCTCACAACGGTGAAGGCCATGTGCATAGGCTACGGCGTAGGCTCTGCATAGAGCTGACGCACAAGTATAAATCCTGCTTAACACGAGAGGACTAAGAAGTGAAGCTGCACTGGCGGCTTGTCAATTGCGTTCAAAGTGACTACAGCCCTCAGAGTACTGGCACAGTAAGCACAAGTAACAATGTTCGGCAGCCTAGAAAAGAAGGAAAAACGAGTAAACATTGGCGTGACTTTCCACAGCTGGAGACAGCTCTTGGCAAGTAAAGAGATGAGGTTTGATGCTGAACTTGCAGCATTTATTTAGACCAGTGAGTAACATGTAACATTAGCTACTTAGCTTGACTTATCTTTAGTGTAACTTATGACAACTTAAATCATTCTGAAAAACATCACAAGTGGTGTTGACGTATGGTTTTGATGTGGCTGTTTTCTTGTAACTATGGTGTTGCTAATACTAGCAAGTTCTACCTTAAACTATAGGGCAACACCAAATGTAAAGATTTAAGATAGCAGTGATATTTTGTCCAGCTTTCAGAGTTTTAGCAGTTTCGTTGAATTTTGTATATTCTTGCCCTGCTGTAAGTTGGTAGCTGGCTTGGAGATGAAATGCTGCCCCCAGTTAGTTTGGAGCATGTGGCCAGGTGTTACAAATTGCACTTTTAAAGGTCCAGTGTGTAGGGTTTAGTCAGACCTACTGGCAGAAATTGTATACAATATTTAGAACGTATGTTATCATTAGTTTATAATCACCTGAAACTAAGAATCGCAATTTCTTTACCTTACAATGAGCTGTGCATATCTATACACGAAGCCGGTCCACTGTCATGGAGTTTGCGGTGTTGTTTCTACAATAGCCCAGAACAGACAAATCAAACACTGGCTGTAGTTAGGGCCATTTGCATTTTTGCATTTTCACATCAGCTACCATAGTTCTCCTACGCCCTTGGCACACTGCAGTTTCATTTGATTGCAATCTCCAACTTCACCACTAGATGTCACTTAATCCTATACACTAGACTTTTAAGGTTTCACTTGTTTAGGAATGAAGCTAAGCAGTAATAATTTAATATAATTAGAGCAGACAATTATATTAATTAATGTTATCATTTATTTAAAGTCTGCTGTTATAATTTCTACAAAGCTCACCGCAAAGTCTTACAGACAGGTGTGTGGGATCAAAAACTCAAAGTAGTCTGCACACTGTCAATCACTTTTACTCTCTACCTTTGTTTGTTCAATAGACATAGTATGTCTGTGATTTATATTCTGTAAATTAAGTGATTAAAAAGACAAAAAAAAGTGAATAAATAAATAAATCTGCTTTTTAAATTAGTGTTTCCAAACAACTTTCAGATTTTCTTTCACTTAAGTCATTTTCTTTTTTCTTTTAATAGATATTTATCAAACTCGCCTGAGGCCAAAGAGTTTTTTTGACTCCTTCACTGTAATTGCTTCGCACATGATAAGAATAAAGAACTGAAACTTGCTGTAATTAAAAACTTGATATGTTTTTTGACATTTTTGTTTTAAATATGTGAAGAGTTTTGAAATACAGTTGAATGCATTGACGGTTTACTGCATGCATTTATTATATTGTTAAATATATTCATATTAGATTTTTTTTTTTTTTTAAATAATACTGGTTCCAGCTTATATTGCCTTTCCACACTGCACTGGCATCATTCAAGTTGCCCCTTTATTGCAGTACGATAAAGAATCAACAGGTGGCACTCTCTCCTGCCCCATTGCCATATACTTTGAGGTGCACTGACTGACCTTGTCGTACAGCAGCCCAAACTCCTACAGTGTCCTCCTTGCTCACAGATATTGTTTTCAAAGGTCCAGAGTGAGCTGACTAAAATCTCAGCTTCCAACTCCAGTGTGATACTGTGATACACTCAGCTGGTACAAACTCTGTGTGAGTGCTCCACTCATGCTTTTTGTAATTACTCTGACAGCAGCTGTACGACGCACAGAGGATCCATCAGATCTATTATTCAGCTTTAAGTGGGTGGAGTGACACCACTTATTCTGAAAAAGCACAAGGAGACTCAATTTTTCAAAGAATATTGGAGTAACACTCTTCATCATTACATGCCAACAACTCCCCACTCCGGGCAATTTGTCATCTTATATACATCCCATTAATAGTGTAGGACTGCGTGATGCATTTAAGTGCTCTGTAAATGTATATACAGTATGTGCTCCAGGACTGTACACTGTCACAGACAGCAACTTTGGCTCTGAAGTGCACAATGTTCTTGGCATTTTCTCCGCACATTATTCTGCACTTCCTTCACCTGTGTGAAGGGTGGTACTAAGCGAGATGAGATATATGCGGCTGTTATGTCAGCACATGCCCACGTTGTATAACTTTACAAGGTCTGTTGCTCCGAGGCGCAGATAGCAATCTACGTCTGTTTAATAGGGCAGTCGTAAATGTCTCCAACAGCTTTGAATTTAGAGTTGTGTTAAAACATCCTGCTGCGTTTAGGACTTTGTGTGAGTTAGTTAGATAAAACAAACATATTGAGCGATGCACTGAAATTACTTAATGCGTCAAACTGCTTAAGCAAAATAAATGATAACATTCAGACCACACGATTTGGTTACTGGACAAGATCAGAGACAGCTGAGATCCTAAACAGGCCATCTGCAGGATCCTCGTGATAATCAACAGCAACAGTGGCAACTAGCAACACTACAGGGCAGAGCTCCACTCTGAGTAATAGCTTAACAAACCCCCTGAAGGGAGAATTAAGGAGGTGGACATGATGTGCACAAGCTGAGCGCCTCATCATACTGTTACTGCTGAGATGCCGCACTCTGCAGGCTTGCTCCATCTTGTCTGCATTCCACAGCGAACTCAGGGAAGTGGCTCGTGGAAAATTCCACCTCTGTGGCATTTAGGGGGGATGATGGTAAGATAAAGGGCGGGATCCTTGTTACTGCTACAGTGTGAATTTGACATAAAGAAGGTTATGTTACGTTTGGATTAAAGGTCTTTGTTGGATCTGCTGGCCAATTTAACATCAAGAAAATACTTGTGAATATTCAGTGTTTTAAAAACGAACGCTTAAGATTTTTTCCATTAAAGGAATAGTTCAACAATTTGGGAAATGTGCTTATACACTTTCTTACAGAGTTATATGAAACATCGTGGTTCAGGTGTAAGATAGTCAGTCTGTTCTCTTCACCTGCAGAATTAATAACCTTGGGAGGATAATATGACAATGGGCCCCTAGGCACAGTTATTCAAAAGGCCCCACCACCTCTCCTACACAGGAGCATGACACACACAGACTGTGTGGTGATTTTGTGTCTCTTTGTCGTCATTCAATGTCTTCTTGTGGATGTTTTGTGTCTTTTGTAGTAATGTAGGTCTCTTTGTAGTCATTTAATGTCTCTTTGTGGATGTTTTGTGTTTCTTTGTAGTCATTTAATGTCTCTTAGTGGATGTTTTGTGTCTCTTTGTAGTCATTTAATGTCTCCTTGTGGATGTTTTGTGTCTCATTTTAGTCATTTAATGTCTCCTTGTAGATGTTTTGTGTCTTTTGTAGTAGTGTAGGTCTCTTTGTAGTCATTTATTGTCTCCTTGTGGATGTTTTGTGTTTCTTTGTAGTCATTTAATGTCTCCTTGTGGATGTTTTGTGTCTCATTTTAGTCATTTAATGTCTCCTAGTGGATGTTTTGTGTCTCTTTGTAGTCATTTAATGTCTCCATGTGGATGTTTTGTGTCTTTTGTAATAGTGTAGGTCTCTTTGTAGTCATTTAATTTCTCCTAATGGATGTTTTGTGTCTCTTTGTAGTCATTTAATGTCTCCTAATGGATGTTTTGTGTCTCTTTGTAGTCATTTAATGTCTCCTTGTGCATGTTTTGTGTCTTTTGTAGTAGTGTAGGTCTCTTTGTAGTCATTTAATGTCTCTTTGTGGATGTTTTGTGACTCTTTGTAGTCATTTAACGTCTCCTTGTGGATGTTTTGTGTCTCTTTCTAGTCATTTAACGTCTCCTTGTGGATGTTTTGTGTCTCTTTCTAGTCATTTAACGTCTCCTTGTGGATGTTTTGTGTCTCTTTGTAGTCATTTAACGTCTCCTTGTGGATGTTTTGTGTCTCTTTGTAATCATTTAATGTCTCTTAGTGGATGTTTTGTGTCTCTTTGTAGTCATTTAATGTCTCTTAGTGGATGTTTTGTGTCTCTTTGTAGTCATTTAATGTCTCCTTGTGCATATTTTGTGTCTTTTGTAGTAGTGTAGGTCTCTTTGAAGTAATTTAATGTCTCCTTGTGGATGTTTTGTGTCTCTTTGTAGTCATTTAATTTCTCCTAATGGATGTTTTGTGTCTCTTTGTAGTCATTTAATGTCTCCTTGTGAATGTTTTGTGGCTCTTTGTAGTCATTCAATGTCTCGCAGTGGATGTTTTGTGGCTCTTTGTAATCATATAATGTCTCCTTGTGGATGTTTTGTGTCTCTTTCTAGTCATTTAATGTCTCCTTGTGGATGTTTTGTGTCTCTTTGTAATCATTTACTGTCTCTTAGTGGATGTTTTGTGTGTCTTTGTAGTCATTTAATGTCTCCTTGTGGATCTTTTATGTCTTTAATAGTCATTTAATGTCTCCTAGTGGATGTTTTGTGTCTTTTCGTAGTCATTTAATGTCTCCTTGTTAATGTTTTGTGTCTCTTTGTAGTCATTTAATGTCTCCTTGTGGATGTTTTGTGTCTTTTGTAGTAGTGTAGGTCTCTTTGTAGTCATTTAATGTCTCCTTGTGGATGTTTTATGTCTTTTCGAAGTTGTGTAGGTCTGTTTTGGTAATTTTGTGTCACTCTGTTGTCATTTAATGTCTCCTTTGGTTGTTTTGTGCCTCTTAATAGTTGTTTTTGCGTGTATTTGTAGTTATTTTGTGAATCTCGGTGCCTTTGCACCTCTTAATGGTCATTTTGAGTCTCTGCCTGGTTGATATATGTTACTCTTTGCAACTGAAGGCCAGTGTGTTCCCTGACACTTTGGGCGGATGGGCCTGCACCCAGTAGGCCCATTCAGCAATCCTTCTATGCTAGTAACACATACAGTATTCAACTAACAGCCTCCACAAATATCAAATGCAAAAGTCTCATATATACATATGTACAGGTCAAGTTAAAATCAACATTGTACATTAATTTATATATAGAAAGTAAATAGCCCTTATCTGAGCTTCTTGGGGTAACTTCTTTATGAGGAGACCTGGACTGATGTCAGTGTTGCGTGATATGTGAGAAAGTCACTGGAGTTCAAGTGAAGTAGGAGTGCTGAATTTTGCATTTATTTCGGTTTTCAGGCATTTTATTCAAAATAAAGAAATAATGCACTGAGCTGGCAGTTGCAGCGACAGCTTCACTATTATTCCTGGAGTTTAATTCAACTTTAAAAAACCCCAGTTCAAGCCCCGCCGCGCTAGCTGCCTTTTAACCACAATCATTTAAAGAGATTAAAATCTGGGCGCTGGGTTTATGCATTCACACATCATTCAGCATGAATCAGCGTCCCTGAGGGACACTGGATTGGCTCATCAAAGGATAAATCTCTGCATACTGACATGTCAGTGAAGCCCTGATATACATTTATTTCTCTCTTTAAAATCTATCTTTCTCTTTAAACAGAGATCTTGATCTCAGTGAAACTACCTGAGTAGAGATAAAACAAAAACTAATTCACCCCTGAGGAATAAATTATAAGCCACATATTGAGAGAACACTGACGTAGCACATGCTGATACTTGGTTCACGTCAGGGCAGGTTTCAGCTTTCAGTTCAGCCAATTCAAACAGTAACTCTCGTCTTTCTAGTGAAAGATTATTAATATTCAGTTTTTTCTCTGAAGTTCATGACAACATTTCAATGCCTGTTTATGGAGTTTTTTCTCCAACTCAGCAACCCAACCCTTTCTTTCCCACTCCTTCCTCCCTTTTTATTTTCCTTATATTGTGATACACTGCTGGATAGGGTGCAGTGCATCTTGAATGTCTTTCAAGTCTCAGCACAGCAGTGCATATCTTACCTGAGAGTGGTGGAGTTGCAGCAAGCAGCTGCCCTGAGGCCTCAGAGCCTTCCACCCCAACCCCCACCCTCCTTCAGTGTGGTCTGTGTCCTCACTGGTGCACTGGAAATGGGTGTAATCTGCTATACAGCCTCCCTGTCAGGGATTATGCTGACATTGTAAAAGTAGAGTATGTATTTGGCCAACAGTGTTTGTCTGTCATGAAAAACTTTTGCTCTTTTCACCACCTGTATTTAAAATTTTCTGTTCTAAATGCATTTGCCTGAATTAAAAGAAGCTCTCCCCTGTAACATTTCTGTAAACTTCAGATAGATTACATTTGTTGTAATAGTTTTTTGTAATATTTTTTGCTCTCTTGCCAAGAGATAAATGAGAAGATCAATAACACTTGTGTCTATACAGTAAATACTAGGCTACAGCCAGTAGTCAGTTAGCTTTGAACCTGGAAACAGTCGGAAACAGCCTGTCTCATGTTATTTTCCCATTTTAGTTTCTGTATCGATCAAACTAAAAAAAAACCCAACTTTTTATTTGTGAGCTTCAGAGGTTTTGTTACTGTTTTGACAGAGCCAGGCTTTTTCCCCATCTGGCTGTAGAATATTCAGAATGATAGTGGTATCATGTTCTTATCCAACTTTTATGAACAAATAAGAATTATTTACCAAAAATGTCAAACTATTCCTTTACAACCCAAATGGCCAGAAAAATTGCTGACACTGTCTGTTTCTGCAAACCAAAGCTATGTTACATTTGTACTTTATTATGTAGTGAATACATTTACCATGCGTTAACACTGTGGTTACCACACATGGGTCACTACATAACATCAACATTTGGAGCCCCAAAAGCTGTCCGAAAAACAGCTACAGGTCCCTCCAAAATACTAATATTTGAAGCCTACAAAGACGTTGGAAAAAACACCAACAAGATGCTAAAAAACACCAATGTTAGGAGGTTGCTATTAAAAAGCAACAGGTAGAATGTAAAAAGCCGATGAGTTGCTACAGAACACCAACGTCTAGAGCCTAAAATATCAATGAAACGCACCAACAGGTTGCTACAAAACACCTATGTTTGGACCCTTAAAAGCTGTCTGTTAAACAGCAACTGGTTGCTACAGAACACCAGCATTTGATGCATAAAAAGATGCTAGAAATACAGTGACGGTTCCTACAAAACACCAGCGTTTGGAGCCTAAAAAGACACTGGAAGCACACTGACAGGTCGCTACAAAACACCACTATTTAAAACTTAAAAATCCATTGTAAATACACTGACACAACGCTACAGAACGCAACCATTTTTAGCCTAAAGATGCTGATGGGTTGCTACACAACACCAGCGTTAAACACACCAACAGGTCACTACAAAACACCAACATTTGGAGCTTAAAAAGCAGTTGGAAACACACTGGTGGATCGCTACAAAACACCACCTTTTGCTGCCTAAAGACGCTAAAGGGTTGCTACACAACACTAGCGTCTGGAGCCTAGAACGATACTGGAAACACACCAACAGGTTGCTACAAAACACCAGCATTTGATGCATAAAAAGATGCTAGAAATACAGTGACGGTTCTCTACAAAACACCAGCGTTTGGAGCCTAAAAAGCAGTTGGAAACACACCGACAGTTTGCTACAAAACACCACTATTTAAAACTTAAAAAGCCACTGTAGATACACTGACATGACACTACAAAACACAACCATTTTTAGCCTAAAGATGCCGATGGGTTGCTACACAACACCAGCGTTAAACACACCAACAGGTCACTACAAAACACCACTGTTTGCAGCCTAAAAAACAGTTGGAAACACACTGACAGTCCACTACAAAACACCAGCTGTTTGAAGCTTGAAAAGCCACTGTAAATACACTGACACAACGCTACAAAACACAACCATTTTTAACCTAAAGATGCTGATGGGTTGCTACACAACACCAGCGTTAAACACACTTATATGTCTCTACAAAACACCAACATTTGGAGCTTAAAAAGCAGTTGGAAACACGCTGATGGGTCGCTACAAAACACCACCTTTTGCTGCCTAAAGACGCTAACGGGTTGCTACACAACACTAGCGTCTGGAGCCTAGAACAATGCTGGAAACACACCAACAGGTTGCTACAAAACACCAATGCTCTACAAAGAGCTGGGGAAACAAAAATTGGTGGCTGCAAAATATCCAAGTTTGGAGCCCAAGTTTGTCAAGGTGACTTACCATCTGACATCCCCTCCACCATCCCGATGAAAAATTCAGCTCAGACGCAGTATTAGTCACTTCAAAAATGTTGATGATATATATAAAATGTGCTAACATAACATTTACCAACATTTTCTTCCGGTGACTGGGCTGTCCTTTAATATGTTGCCACTAGACTGTCTAGTAAAATCAGGCTGTCACAACCATAAATTCAACCAATAAACCCCAGAGTCTGGAACACTTAAATGGATATTAAACCGCCATTTCAGCCTTTTCTACAAAATAGATGTTAATCAAGATAAATCAAGAAATACCGTGGTGTTCATCATGACAGAACAGGCCAAAACTTTCACATTAACTTTATAAGACTTCCTCTAACCATCTTGAATACAGAGCTCTTTCCTTACGTGCAGTGCAACATTCCAGGCAAGCTGAAACACGACCGAGTGTGTTCCTTGTCTGAGGGAATCAGTTAAACTGGGCGGATGCGAGGAAATGGGTCACACACATACAACTCTGTAACTTTAGAGTGCAAAAAAATAAAATAAAAATTGTGTTAAACTCATGTCACCTCCTGGCAGGTAGAATTTCAAACATTTCGCTTTCACATAATTAAACCAGTTTTTTTTATTTGTGCCCAGTTGAAAACCAAATGGGCACTGCTCTGAATTAAAACCACCTCTCTGATGTGATTTTTTTTTTACAATCAGTCCTGCACTTAAAAAAAAACTAAATGAATTGATTTACATAAAAGTGCAGTATTTTTATGGCATTCTCCATCAGTAGCTTCACTCAAACAGGGAATAAATCCTCTAAACAACACGCCTAAAGAAACATCCCTTTGAAGGAAAAGCAAAGACGGTATCAGCAAACGTAAAAAGGGCTTATTACGTCTGTCATTTCCATAAAATGTGGGTTTTGAAAGTACCCCAGGATGTGTTTATTACTGATACATTTCCACCACAGTAATAAGCCTCAAAGTTTCCAGTTGCTGTAGTCAGACTGAACTTTTCTTAACTGGAAAAAAAAAAACATCAGAGAGAAGGTTTTAATGGGATTAATAACGAGAATAACTGTCAAGGTTACTGGATTCAATTGATAATGTAAACAGGTTGATGCTGCTTTCAAAATGCTTTCATGTCAATATCAGATTATTTAGAGTTGATTTCAGGAGGTTAAGGTGTTGTTGAATAGTGCTTGTTTGCATGTATTACCATATTAGTCGTCATTTTTTCCTCCTGTGTCAAAATAACCAGCACAAATTTCTGCATGTTGCACGCAGTGATTGTGGTGATTCAGATCATGATGTTTGTGTAATCCGAAAAGGTCTTTTTGTGGGGGAGGAGAGGGTTTGGTACAGAGGGCTATATTAGGGTGTGGAATGGCTTCAAGGCAGAAAAGGGGGCGAGGTTTAACCCTGCTGCTGCGTCGCTATTGGTGGACACGGGGGACAAAAATGCCCGTACCTGGCGCAGGTAAACAGACTGACATCAGACGCAGCAGGAGTGGATCGGCTGGCGGGATTTACTGCAACCCTTCGACTTCATTTATCCAACAATCTGGACAGTTTGACAGCTTTTTGTGTGTGTGTGTGGCTTTTGCACAGGTTTGTGTTGTACACTAACGAGACTAAAAAACTGAAAAGTTAGAATTTGTAAGTTTACTTCTTTGGTAAATGATGCCTTGTTTTGTTGTTTTTCCCTGTGCATTTCACACATCTTGCCTCATCATGCAGGTGAGTTGGAGTTAAGAGCTTGAACAGATGACGACAATGTATTTATCTGCTGTTGCAAGTTCTGTTTTAGCTGCCGAATTTAGTCTTGGAGGGGAAACGTTTGAGCTGAAGGTGATTTGAGAGTGAGGCAGTAATAGAGGGTTACATTTGTGTGGGTTTGGTCTGTACATGTTTAACAGCACCCTGCATTTATTGAAGCTCAAAGGACTCCAGAAGGATGGAAAACACTCAAAACAGGTCCAGTCATGTGCAGGGAGAGGCCGGCCTGGCACACCCTTCACACACACACACACACACACACGCACACATAGAGGAAGACATGAACATACACACAACCTGTTTTTCATGTATTCGTTTCTTTTAACTAATCCGCCGCTTCTTTCCCAGCAGAAAAAAGAAAGAGTGACATCACTGAGAGTGTTGTGTCAGCTGTGACACTCCCAGCGATTCCTCAGCGGAGGTGCCTGCACGCTCGCTGCTCTAATGAAACCATCCATGTATTCTATCCTTCATTCCACCGGAGTCTGTGTAAAGTGCCAATCAGATTTCAGTGGTTTGAAGAGTAAAACACATGGAATTTGTCATCTGGAGGGAGCTGTCCTGGAGAATAAAGAGGGTTTTAATGGTTTCAACTTTGACAATAAAGGTGACTGTTACACTGTGACAAAAGATCAGCCTCATTGTATGGCCTGTTATGTCTTTTGATGTCAACCTGGCGTTGAATGCAACAGTTCTGCACAAGCACAGAAAGAGGACTTCTCCTCCTCCTCCTCCTCCTCCTCCCCATCCTCCTCCTCCTCCTCCTCCTCACCTGCATTGCGACAGCAGCAGTTGAATAGCGCCGCACTGATTGCACTTTAGAGTTATTGCAGGATCACAGAGTGCTGGCAGCCCCACTTTATGTCTTTTGGACTGTCACTCACGGGGGGTTGTTATGTCCTCACCCCGTCTCTCTGCCCTTGCTTCTCCAAGACATGGCAATTACATAATGACTCCTAAATTCCCACATTACCACATCTACAGAAAACTCTTCAGGGCTTGTGCCAAGTCGTAGCTTCGTGTCCCCTCTTGTTAGAACTGCACCCAAAGAGCGCAGATATACATTGTCAGCACTGTATTGAGTGAGTCAGTATTGAGTAATGAACGTGTTTTTCATCTTTTTTTTTTCCCTCTAAAGAATATACTTTCCCATCAGGTTTTTAACCGACGCTCTGTTGGACAATTAACCTGCCTCATTAGAATTAGCAGGTTCCATTCAAAGCCTTAATTATAGCTAAATGGGCAGCTGGAAGTCATTTGACAGCCACATTGAGCCTTGAGTCACCCGGCTATAATTCTTCCACCCAATTAAGATAGAGAGAACATAACATATAAACAAACACAGCCACGTTGCGCCAGATCAGCAGAGATTCATACAGGTCTGTATTGAGTAACAGTGTTGCTATGGCAGGTTCTCCTTAATTATAGACAGTGAGACAATAGTTTGTTCCTTCCCACAGGTTCACCTTCTCATTCATCAGTTATTTCACAACATATCTCATAAACAAGATGTTAAAAAAGCAGCGCTGTTATTAATTCACAACCAAAGAGGAAAGATGAGTCTCTCCTGCGATGCTTATTACAAAACATAATGCGCGCAGACAATATGACCCAATTATGACCCACAAACATTTGCAACCATCCATCCATTCATCCGCTTATCCAGGGCCGGGTCACGGGGCCCAGACGTCCCTCTCCTCAGCAATGCTTTTCAGCTCCTCCTGGAGGACCCCAAGGTGTTCCCAGGCCAGATGAGAAAGGTAGTTCATCCATTGTGTCCTGGGTCTACCCCAGGGCCTCCTACCAATGGGGCGTGCCCAGAGCACCTCTAACAGGAGGTGTTAGGCAGCCATAGTGTTTAAATGCAGCTACTTTAATTCCATAACATGTCTTCTTTCAGACAAGAAGACAGAAAACATCCAAAATACACATTTAAGTGTTGATTTTAGTTCAGATTTCTGCTCTGGAACTTTATGCAAAATGTGCATATTTAGTTTGGACAATGCCTCATTTGCGCCTTTAAACATAAAGTTTCAGAAAACTTGCAATAGAAAAATTATTTGTCTTAAAAGGGAACACCAAACAGCACCTAAATTAAGAATACCCATGTGTTATTTCCATGGCCTAGAAAAGTTCAGTCAGTGTTTGTGAACATGAGCTGCTCTCTCTCAAAGCCAGACACCAGAGAAGTAAGTCTCAAACTAGTGATGTCACTCATGTTACCTGTACACTCAGAACATTCCCCTGGGTGCTCTCAGTGTCATCTACAACAGTGGTTCCCAAGTGGTCCAGCCTCGGGGTCTAGATTTCTCCTCAGTCATTAGTTCAAGGTCCACACAGTTTAATATATTCAGCGTCATACTTGTTGTCGAGCTAGTTTGCTGTCTCTGTCAAGGAGCTGTCTGCTAGTCAGTCACTCTACAGCAGGAAACAGCACTTTAAAATAAAAGCTCTGGGCTGGTAATTCACTGTACTTCAAAATAAAGTGTGTTTTTTTACAAATATGACACATTTCAGAGTCACTTGCCGTCCAGTCAGAATGGACCAAGGGACTGACCAGTTGGGAACAATTGATCAATAACTTCTTTCACCATTCATTTTCTATGGAGCAGCTCCAGACATTATACCCAATGACATCACAGGTTTGAGTTTAGCACTCTAGTTTCTGGATTTGGGAGAGAGGTGTTCATGTGTCCGAACATTTTTGGACTTTCTTAGACCATAGAAAGAAAATGTATGAATTTTGATAATGGCAGAGTGTCTTCAGGTCCTTAAAAAGTCTTTAAATGCCTTAAGTAAAGTTTTCTTAATATAAGGCCTTAAAAAGTCTTAAATTGTCTGAAATTCAGATGGATATTAAATATTTTCAGCCACATCACCATGATTAGATTTTGTTTTATTTTTACATTGAACACATTAAACTTAAACTCACCCAATTGTTGTCATTTTACTTCCTGTTCGTTTTGAACTGACAATTCTTCGGTCTGTCCAAAACACGACATCTATTGCACGTCTGTCTGTCTTCAGTTGCTCTTCCTGAGGTGTCTACCATTTTTTCCCCCATTAAAGGGGTTTTTTTGGGAGCTGTGAGGGACCAAGGACAGAGGGATGTCATATGCTGTAAAGCCCAACATCACAAATCAAATTGTGATTTGTGATATTGGGCTTTATAAATAAAACTGAATTGAATTAGTGCGTTGGAAAGAGTAAACTTGGAAAGAGTATATATAATATATGTGTGTGTATTGTGATGTGTATTTACATTGCAGATTTGGTCTTAAATTTCAAATAAGGTGGTATTAAAAAGTCTGGGGAGGTTTCATGTTGATATCTTCTAGTTAAAAAAACTGTCTACCCTTTTCACCTGTGGCATCTTTTTTTTGCGCTACATATTTTCTCAAAATGAGTTTTTCTCTGAGCTGAAAATCTCTACTTTAGTAGCACTCACATACACCAACCTTTCTTTCTTTCTTTCTTACTCCTATCTATATTCTGAGGGTTTTTGCAGAGGAGTTTGTTTGTTTTGTTTGTTGGTGTATCAATCAAAGCCTGATTTGTGTAATATTTTATTTCTAAAAGCAGGGCGAAAATGGATTTTACATGGCTGTTGACAGTATTATAATTAAAGGAGTAATTAAAATTCCTTCAAGTGAAAAAATCTTTTACTCTAATGTGTCAACAAAAGGAAACAAGAATTTTGAACCTGGCTTTATCCTCTGTTTGCAAATAAGCAACTTTCTAATAAGACAATGCCTCATTTGTACATTTTGACATGATATTTCTTAAAACTTAACATAACACAGAAATGAATCGTCTTAATGTAAGTGATCAACTTTTATGGTGATATCTATATGTTAAAATTTGTAACCTGTTCACCTATTGTGTCTCCCCTTTAGTCCTCGTCATCCTCCCCTGCTGCCCACTGCTCACACAGTGGACACACTCGTTGCTCTCTCCTGCACAGCCTTCTCCTGCCCTACACACCTCAACCTGCTGTTCACCTTCCTGTTAGATGCAATGATGACCACGGGGCTTAGCGCTGCGTAGAGCGAGGAGAAGAATATACGCAGGTCAGAGATCAGCGAGGAAGCCATGGTCTTCCTCACAGTGAGAGTGTACACCCAAAGTCCGTTGTCTACCCCATAAAGAACCACATACAAGGTCACAAGCGCTACCACGGCTTTGGCAGCGCGTTGCTCGGCGCCACCGCTTCCCCCACCACTGCCGCCACCGCTGCTGCTGCGGAGTCCCTTCACCTGCTGGCTGTGCTTGTAGAGGAACACCAGGATGATCAGACTGGCGAGGGTCATGAGGGCCATGGGCACCACATCTCTGCCCACCTGGGCTGCCCCGTTTGCCTGTTTGGACAACTTTGACGGGAAGTTAACGTAGCAGAATTGTACGTTGATGCCATAGTTTGTTTGGCTCGAGTTGTTTTTGGTGCCGAAGGAGAAGAGGATAGCTGCAGAGCTCATGCAGGTGTTGAGGAGCCAGAGGAAGAGGAACACAAAGCCCAAATGCTGGGCTACGGAGGCGCGGACGGAGGCCCAGCGTGATCCGGGAGGGGCGATGCTCAGGCACTGATAGGCACTGAGGACGAAGGTGAGCCAGATCGAGAGGGAACGAGATGTTCTGTAGACAAAGATCACAGCCTTACAGCCGATGTCTCCAAAGATGTCGGCCTGGTGGAAGGATGCCAGGGTCTCTAGCAGACAGCGAACACCCACCACCAGCAGGTTGACGCAGGCCAGGTGCAGGACGATGGCATCAGCTGGGAGGAGGCGGTTCTCCTGGTACAGCAGGAGGAGGAATGCTAGGATGACGGTGGTGTTACCAGGGACTCCCACAACGGTGAGGGACAGGTAGAGCATCCCACGGACAAACTCCTCTGATGGCATTCCTGCAGGAATAGAAAAGAAGCAGCGTTACCAGTGAAATAAACAAGGTGCATTCAAAATGATATCAGAGAAAACAACACAGCAGAAGTTTAAAGTCTTACCTGAGAACAGTCAATGAGGTCTGAGTGGACCTTGTCCCTGATCCCCCTCTGCTGAAGCAGCTGGCTTGTTTGTGCTCTTATACTTGCAAACAGGTAAGAGTTGGCTCTGTTTTTCATGGTCCATTGACTTCTCTTCCCTCAGCCTCCAATTACTTGAGATCAATTCAGATGACTGATTCTGTCCCCTCTCGGGTTTCAGACAGACGGGATAACACAGAGAAAGCTGTTTGGATTCGCTTACAGAGATCACACCAACGAACAGAGAGAATGGTGTTAATGAGCGGATAATATCTATTAGCCTGGTGTTTATACTCAAAAAGGAGATTAAAACAGTTTCTCAGTGTCACTGTTTCACTGAGCGGAGACTATTTGATTATTTTTTTTCCTAATTATTAGTCCTTTATTTGGATTGTCTTACAAGACCCTCATATTGCTTTTGTATTTTTAATTTCTGTAATCAATTTTAAAAGCCACTACCTATTAAAGAGACCTTTCCTGTATTGTTTGGTTGGTCTAATACCAACACCACAGTGTCCTCCAGTGGAGAAAGTTGAAACAAAGTAGAAGCCAGAGGACGTTCCACTCAGTCTGCATGATGGATCGCCCACAATTTCATTTGTAGAGCGTGACATAGCATCCAATTTACGACTGCGTAATTCATCCCGAGCAATAAAAGTTCTAAAAATGGAATTAAATCTAAACTATGAGGATGTTGTAAGGGCAAATAAGTGTGGGTGGGCTGCATGATTTAACCGCAACATGTCCCACAGCAGGTAATTGGTAATGAATATTAACACCATTTCTCACAAGTGCACCATGGGACGTGTCCTCCACTGAAATTAAAAGAGAAAATACTTCACTATGAACATTAATGAGATTATTTACATGTACAATAACCTCAGTAAATTTATATTTTGGACACAATATGAGAAGATTTTAGGCACTGATAGTGTTGAGTGGGTTTAAAGTAGCTGTGGAAGGGTTAGGGTTAGGTTAAGTACATTTACTCATTGTGAAAATTTGAGGTACTTTATTCTTCTTCTTTTCAATATTTCAGATGTAGATATTGAAGCTTTTATTCCACTGGTACTAGTTACATACAAATTAAGATTTTACCTGCAAAACATGATCATTAAAACATGATGTTTTGTACCCATTAGTATCATGGACGGACTATGAGACACTGGGCCCCTGGGAACAGATATGCAAAGGGCCCCATCACCTTTGGAACCAGCAGTAACCCTTCAGACATGGTACCTAGACCCTAGTGTTTCCACTGCAAACAGTACTCTTAAATGTGGGCGGGGTTGTTGTCACTCACTGCTCCGTCCAGCACTCACTGTATGTCGTCATTACTGGTGACACAGATGGAAGTCTGCACCTGATTTATCGTCCACAGAACGAGGCTACATGCCAACATTTTTGCAACAAAATAAAACAGGCTGCAGTGAGAGTCTCTCTCCATGGGATATTTAGAAATAGCAGGTTTGTGCATTTAGTCCTTCTCAGGCAAGCTCAGGGGTTTAGTGTTGCTGTAGCCCACAGGAACAACGCTCCACGATGCTTTTTTTCCCCTCTCCAAGTGAGGATTAGAATATATGCTGTTTACATAATCTGGTCGAAATTAATATTTATAAACGCTTGAAGATCCACTCATTACTGAAAGTGTATGTCATATAAAAACTAAAGTAATGGTCAAAGTTGTCACAGTGAAATAAGGTGTGCCGATGGATTCATGTCATCACCTCTGCACTGAGTAACATTACAAGTAAACATTCCACCTTAAAAGTCGCCGGCAGTCGGCTCAGTGAATTAAGTTATTTTTTTCTCAGACTCCAGCTGCTGTGAGAGGCAGCAAAACATCCTTTATTTTATAGTTACAGTTTACTAATAAAACTCTCCACAGTATGAACAGTGGTTACATGAGCCTCAAAACCAGACACAACTCAGCCCTGAGCAGAGTGACCGTCCTCTACTGACCAATCAGACTGCAGTGTTCACAGCTCCACCTTTTAGTACCAGATCTGTGTGCTAGGTACCCCAACAGAGGGGGGACCAAACATGGGGACGGTACAGAACGGCTCCATTGGTACCATCCACAACTTTTCACAGTGGAAACAGAAAACAAGTGTGCTGAACTGAACTGTACCGTACTGCTCTGTGGAAACGGGGCTTAAGTAACATTTTGCAGGTGAGGGCTTGGTGCCACCTGACACTTTGGGCCCCAGGTCCTGTGTCCAGTTGGCCTGTTCAGCAATCCATCCGTGAATATAAACAGTAAAATGTTGCTTCAAATTTTAACCAACTGTAAAAGTAAAATGATACTTCTGCATAATAACAACAGTTCAGTGATATAATATGTACAGTAATAGTGTTGCACCACCACTTTTCCCCATTTAGCATATTTTAAGTATACTTTTACTTAAATTGCATATTTAATACAGGGGCTTTTATTTACGACAACATATTTTTTGCAGTGTAATATTGCTGCTTTTACAAGAGGCTCCAGTTTCTCTTTCCACTGTTGTACTTCAGCAACACTTCGGATTTAACTTTGTTGTCCTTGAAGGGAAATTTGTCTTGCAGCCAGGTGGAACATAGATCGCACACAGACAGGTACCTAAACTGATGAATGGTCTCTGTAGATTTTACTTGATTATGGGAAGGATACTAGAAAAGATATAGAGAAATAAAATCTAAGGTCATGGGAGGTCCATTTTTCTCTCCTCCCCTTCGATGCAAATAAAGCGTCTGAGGCCCATCAGTACCAGACGGGAGACTGCTAAGCCAAAAGCCTCTTAAACCACAGTTTTGCTGTGGGACAGATTAAGTGGCACAGTGAGGGGTGCACTGAATATTCCCTCTTCACCAACCAAAGCTGTGGCTCTCAACAGCGTACTTAAAGGTGCAAAAGGTTAAAAAGTCTGCACATCTCTGAACTAATCTGTAAACTTACATACTTGAGAAGGGACTTGATTTAAGACAATACAGCACATAATGATGCATGAGAATGCATCTTTGAACACTAGACAGTCTGTAAATAAATGATGTATTAAACAGTGTGTTAGGTATCTTAAGCGGTGAAATCAGCAGTATGAAATTGCTAAATTCTCATTAGAGTATAAAGCCCTGTATTATATCTGCAAAATCATTATCTGATATTATCCTAATTATAAAGGCATCCCTTAATCAGAAATGCAGTGTGATGTTTTACATATATTATATATATTATTGCATGTACAGGGAAAATAAGATATTAGGCACATATAGGTTTTGACATGACCTTCATTAAACTATAGATGTAGACTTTGCCTCTAAGGATATTATTGTAATGGAATTAGCATATGTAAAATTAAAACCAAATTAGTGCAGTGGGGAAACCTGTTTTACATCCGCCACAAACAATGAAATCAAATCTCATGTCAGCGGTAAGAAGAAAAAAAAAAGAACCCTGGATTTTAAAACTTGCAACGCGGCGTACTGTACATGATGCAATCCCCTGAGAAGGACATGCTTGAACTTGCCATTTTAATTAGCTCTCTGAACATGTAAACATGTAAAAAACACACAGGAAAATAACACGTCTTATGATGCTTTATTCCAAAGCTCACTCCCAGGAGAAAACACGCCTCTCAAACAAGACAGTTTCACCACACTGAGGCGGTCTGAATCCAAAGAAAACAGAGATATAGCATTGACCGCTAGGTTAGAGCGCTTTTAATGTTTCTGGAGAACGTGCTGGAATACCTTGACACGAACTGCAAACTTGTTTTGTAGCATATGTCGGTGATGAGAGTTAAGAACATAAATGAATAATGGCTGCTTGTCCCTGTGCCCCCAATTAGTACAGACATGCATTGTTATATGGCTAATTGTCTTGCTCCTCTGTGTCTTTTAACACGCTCCCAGGACATGAAGGAGGAAAGGAGCGCAAACTGAAGCACCAGCTGTGCATGTAAAAGCCTCTTGATGGCTCATTCAAGGCATCATCAGGCTGCTTTTGCATCAACAATAACCGCTCACTGTTGTCTCAGCGGGGGTTGTTTAACTCTATTTTTTAACTCCACGGGGAAATAGCATTATAATATTTGACTGACGTGCAGGCTTTCTGTCTATAGAGGCTGAAAACTGACATGTGGGAATAAAGTACAGGAAAATACCACTGAAGTTTAGAAATCACATATGTTGTTCATATGACCCGAGGCAGCTCCATCACTTTGTGTGCTGATGAACAGTTTCCAAACGCTAAAGCCTAAAAACAATGCAGACTGCTTTGTTGATGTGCAGCCTGGAGAAGTTTCATAGCACGCTTGTGCAACTTTGCTTAGATCTCCAGCTGCTCTCCACTGGTTATTGCAACTTTACTTTTATTAGTGTTTTCTGGTCGAAGGGGGTGAAAAGGGCGGGGGGACAGGGGTTGGTAAGAGCCATACAATGATACAGAACAGGACTTTTCAAGTAACCAGTCAATAGGTTACATCCCTTTGTGTTTACGGTCCATTTTTTCGCACTCTTCAAGAAAAGGTGATTTTCTCCATACAGTGAGTTTCATTTAGAATTGCAATCCAGTCATCCTTTGAAGGAGGGCTCGCCTGGAGCCAACTCCGTCTGATGGCTTTCTTGCTTGCAGCCAAAATTACTTTGTAAAGGTATTTGTCCTGGATCATAAGATTGTCTGGGGTTTTGCTCAAGTGCAATATGACAAAAAAACAATCAACCTCTATTCCAAAGATGTTCCTTATTTCTATACCCTAAGAGCTACCTTGCTCCATTGGTTTGGTCGCACTCCTAGTTGTGATTAGACTGTCATGTTAAAACTTAAAGTTAAAAGATCTGTTCCTTGAATGATTGTGTTGCTCAAAAATATATTCAAGAGTTAATCTGAATTTAATATGATGCTTCAGCAGTCTGAGTCCTTTTCTTAGAATGAATTGTTTCTGTCTACACATGGAGTGGGTCCTATTCCACAGAGTGCGCTATGTTGTTTCTACAGTAGCCCAAAACGGACAAACCAAACACTGGCCATGCCCAGTTTCATGTCAGAGACCTTAGTTCTCGTTCATGCTTGAGAGGTTTCAGTTGGTTGCAATCTGCAACCTTATCACTAGATGCCACCAAATCCTTCACACTGGACCTTTAATCTGATTGAAAATACAATAAAACCCAATGATATAATAACTTAAACAAGAATGTAATAAAATGTTCTGGCTGATGTTGTAATAACATTTTATGTGATACTTTTCAGATGGGTCATTCTTATAGAATGATGATGTAAGAATTTTGACAGATAATGTAAAAGAAAAAGTATGCAGTTTTTCTAAGAAATATAAAATGTGCAGGTACACAAATGTGTAATACTGTTAGTGTCATGTTAGCCTACTGAAACCATTACCGCTGGACACTGATGTCATGTTTGGAAATGTAAACTGTAGGCTTTAGTAAGTACATTGTTATCAGGCAAAAATGCATAATACTAAACTCCCAGTCAATGGGAAATTAATCAGCTGTGCTGACTGGTCATTGTGCGAGGATCATTCAGGCAAAACTGCAAAGATGGGTTGAATAAAGGGCCCCATATGGGATTGTCCATGGGTTCCATATCAGCCCCATGCCATTTGCCCGCATGCGTGGATTTACACAAGATAAGATGCCCATTTTGGGCCCATATCCACTTGGTATCCAGGTAGCCCTAGCATAACCATGTGGGGCCCACTTGGGTAAAGCCATTGATGTGGCCAACTGGCATGGGGCCGATATGGAACCGATGGACAATCCCATATAGGGCCCATTTTTCAACCCATCTACTTCCCACATGGGCCCCACATACAAATGTTGGCTGGGTTATTGTTCAGGAGGTTTTTACTGGGAGCCAAATATTTGCAGAAGTCTCTTCCTCCCCAAAATAAACTGATGAGGTGATTTAAAGCACTGCATGAAGCAGTTTCGTGTTTAAAAATCTGTGTTTTTATTTTTTCATTTATTAATTTATTTAAACCTTTATTAAGGAAATTAATTGAGGGAGACCCTAATTTTCAATGATGCCGAGCATGAACAAAGACATTATGACGAATCACTAAGCAAACAAAGACCCATCATGCAGATCACTTAAAACGAATGTCCATATCTAGAGCCAATGTTTGGTTTGTCCATTCTGGGTCACTGTAGAAACATGACGATGCAACATGGCGATTTCAGTAGATGAGAACCCACTCCCTAGATATAAACAGCTCATTCTAAGGCAACGAAAACACAAAGAGTCTTATTTTCACATGAATATAAACTAAAGAAAACAAGTCTCCTATTTACCTCAGATACACTGTGAATTTTGTCCCTCCATCTCCTCCGTAGGAGTCATGTTAAGTATGACCAGGAGGGATAATTACAGCAAGCAACAACAGTTTGAACGTCCATATGGGCACCTGATTATTATTTAAATTTAGGCTTTAAAAAAACTGTGTGTATCCTTCAGTGTTACTTTATTCCCTTTGCAGTGCTTTGCCCTCTGAGATCACCTGAGTCAGATTCAGTTTGTTGTTTTAATTTGCCAAACTGTGGGCTGCACACTGAATGTTGGCCAAAGATCTCCAGGGACATCAAAGACTATAAGTTGCAATTACACGGGCTATTAAACCTTTAATGCACAACAGGCTTTACTTTTTATCGGCAACTCCAGGTGAGCATGATTTCCACTGAAACACATCGGAGAGATTGTATGATTATATTCAGGCTGGTTGCATTAGTGTGGTGACTTGGAGGATGTTTCTTGTGTGCAGTTTGTTCATAACAGGTTTGATTCTCTGCTTTTCAAATCTAAACGGCTGCAGGCCTTGGTGTCATGGATCTGTGTGTGACCATCAAAGGGGTCTCCTTCCTCTTGCAAACAGGTATGGGCATCTTGGGGAACACTGTGGTGCTGCTGGCGTACGCCCACATCATTTTCACCGAGCCCAAGCTTCTTCCCGTGGACATGATCCTGTGCCACCTGGCCTTCGCCAACCTGTTGCTGCTGCTGACCCGCTGCGTCCCTCAGACTATGACTGTGTTCGGGTTGAGGGACCTGCTGAACGATCCCGGCTGCAAGGTGGTGATCTACGCCTACCGCATCGGCCGGGCTTTGTCGGTCTGCATCACCTGTATGCTCAGTGTGTTCCAGGCGGTGACCATCGCCCCCGCTGGACCCCGTTTGTCCAGGTTGAAGCTTGCACTTCCTGCCCTGGTCCTCCCCACCTTCGCAGGACTGTGGTTCCTCAACATGGCCATATGCATCGCAGCCCCTTTCTTCTCCATGGCGCCACGTAATGGCACCGTCCCCGCCTTCACCCTGAACCTTGGCTTCTGTCATGTGGACTTCAGAGACAACCTGTCCTATGTGATTAATGGGGTGGCTGTCTCTGGGAGGGATTTCGCCTTTGTCGCCCTGATGCTGGGCTCAAGTGGTTACATCCTGCTGCTTCTCCACCGCCACAGCCGCCAGGTGAGAGGGATCCGTCGCTCTCAGGGCGGCGGGGCAGAAACCAGGGCGGCCAAAACAGTGGTGACCTTGGTGGTTCTCTACGTGGTCTTCTTTGGGATTGATAACGTGATCTGGATCTACATGCTGACGGTGGCGAAGGTGTCGCCCGTGGTGGCTGATATGAGGGTGTTCTTCTCGTCCTGCTACGCCTCTCTCAGCCCCTACTTCATCATTTCCTCCAACAAGAAGGTCAAGGCGAAGATCGTGTGTGCAGCCGAGCAAGACCAGCCGTCAGTGGACAATCAGGAGTCGAGTGACAAATGACTCCGTCTCTGTCTTGACAGGCTGTTGACTAACAAGACAGCAGAGTCGGACTCTCAGACCTTATCATTTTCAACACTGCTGCACACACAACTGTCATTTTGTGAAACAGGGGACTCTTTAGGAAGTCGTACGAGACAGGAGTGGAGTAGTGTTACAGGGTTCTGTCTTATATGTGTGTTTTAAATCAAAATGATAAATGGGTGTCTGTACCTGCCATGTGCTTTGTGTTTGTTTTGTTTGAAGGCAAAAAAACACATCATTGTTCTTAGAGCTGAAACAGTTAGTCAGTTAGTCAATCAGTAAATTAATCTTAATCAGGGCAAATATGCCACACGTCCCCTCGATCCACGTTCTTGAGATGATATGTTGCTTTTCTTAGTCTTTTGGGATCTTACACTGATTGTCTTTAGGTTTGCGATTGTACAACAGCAATCTGACACCAAGGTCATGTCTTCAAAATTGTTTCAGGGAATTTCTGTGTTTTGTTTACATTGTGCAGTTTCACATACATTTCATATGGTGGGTCTTTTTAAGCTTGGTTCAGATATATTTTCAAAATCCTCTTATCTTATATATTTAAGTGGCTCAGATGTGTAGTACAGAGAATTAAAAGAAAGTAGAAATTAGTAGGCTATGTATATATATTTATATATAAGTAAGTATGAAAATAAGAAATATTTTAAAAATCTGACTTTGTGATATTTTGTGACAAAAATAAAAAATGTTCATAGACAACATCGAAATAACTCCTCACATTAAATTTCTAGAGGCCATAGCAGATGAAAAACTAACTTGGAAATATCATAATGAACTTGGCTGTAAAAAGAATGACCTCAATCGGTATCTTCAGTAGAGTTCATTCACCGGTCGATCATTCCTGTATCTGTAACTTTTTACTGTAGCTGAATTTACCCTCATATTATGTACTGTAATACTGCTTGGGCTGCCACACGTCCAAAACTATCTCAATAAGATTTTTCTAATTCAAAAGAATGTTTTGAGAGTGACTAGCTTTGTTAAAAAAAAAATCATCTGCTTCTCTCTTTAGAAAATATCAACTTTTATCAATTTTTAATAGGAACATATACCAGACTTGTGTATTCATGTATAAATATGTACATCTCACTCATGACTTGCCGAGTGTTTTTCAGAACTCTTAAAAGTTTTCCTGAGACATCTACTCATATTCCACAAGACACTCTAAGGACCTTTATCTTCAATGTCAGACTTCTCTTAATCAATATTAATTGAAATACAGAGGACCATCTCTTTGGAACAACCTTCTTCCATCTCTACAATCATCATCTACATTATTGTTTTCAAAAATATCTGAAAAAGAACTACTACTACTTACAAAGACTCTTAACACTTTGTTGTTTAATTTGTGTTTTGTTTGTGGGTTTTTTGTGTGAATTGTGCATCTTTAACAATTTTGTAATACTTCTTAGACTGGATCTCTTCACACTTCATTTTTATCTTTTTGTTTTTATGTATGATTGCTGTTATTTAACTCTTCATGAGACATTTTTTTAACCTCCCCTGCACAGTGTTTTAACTTTTAATTTCTTTTTCCTGCATTTTCTATACATGTAGGCTATGTGCAAAATAAAGCAAGCTAAGGTAAGCTAAACTAAAGTAAATGTAAATATAAAGAAAATACAGGCATTATCCTGCCTTGTTAACACTAGTTTGTAAAATATTTAGGTATGTTAAGTATTTAAAAATGTAAACTAAGGATAGATTAAGGTTAGACACATTCTTTGAAATAATAAGATTTGGAATGTATCAGCCAGAATTTTATTGCTGGCATTATGGGAAGGGTTTTTAAATTGGAAATGTGGATAGAAACAATTTTACAGACTTCTGATGGTGATTAATCAAATATTTTATGGGGCGGTTGCAGTGTTTCCAACATTTTGGTCCAGATTTTGAAGCATCCTCTGAGCTTTAGGAAATATTACAGAACAAAAGATTAATTGGGAAATTAATTGTCAGAATAATCAATTATAAAATAATTTGTTCTTTTTGTTTGTTTTTTTAAATAATGTAATTTATGTGAAACTGTAATTATCGTTATCATCATGTCTCATCTGAATTGACTGTGTCACTCTTGCTGCGCTCTGATTGGCTGGACTGTCAGGAATAACTTTAGGAATACGTGTATATTTCGCCCGGATAGTTGCGTCTCAGGCAACACATTACCTGTAGCAGTGAACAAAAAGCCTCATCAGTTAAACGTTAATGTCAAATGTTGAGATAAAATATTGATTTAATGTTCACTATAATAGCAGCGACTTATATCTGACAGTCTTACCAACCGGAAAAGGATTGTGGATGCAGCCTGAGCGAGCGCAATCTCCGCCTGAAAGACCTTACTCAGGGATCACAAATCTCCGCATAAGCACAACAAACCCCGGAAAAGGGAAGCGGAAGACTGCGCCAAATGTTAAACAAAAAGTGAAGTTAGTAAAGTACAGCGTACCTTAAATTAATGTATCGGTAACCAGACGTGTGCATACGAAGACAACAGTTTAGAAATGCGACATTTACGAGTCATTTATCGCGTCGAGAAGCGGCAGCTGAGGCGAAGCGCGTAGCTAGTAGTTAGCTTAGTGAGACAACAAGACGCTGCAGCGCTCCTGAAACTGATGACAAGAAAGTATTTAACGACCAGTTTGTGATGGTTGTCAAAGGTGTCCTCCAGTTTGTGGCCAATAAACCCGTAGTGTTTCATTTCAGGTAAGTTGCTTTAGCCTCTTGCTAACGGGCAGCTATTGTTAGCTTGCAAAGGTTTTGTTTACCGTAAACAGATGCTTGTCTCAGAGCTGAACTAACGGTTACTACGTCACAGTGTATCCACAGCTGACTTTACATTCATCGTTTGTGTCCTCTGTTTACCATTGTCTTTTTATTGTGTCGCCTTTATGCAGTAGTGAAAGAAATACTAGAGCTTTTACTCAAGTAAGAGTCTCAATACCTAAAAATACTTAGCTACAAGTAAAAGTCCTGCTTTCAAAACACCTAACGTTACTTAAGTTACTTATAAAGTACGCGAGTATTTGCGTTAAAATACAGCCTACCCAAAAGTACTAATAGTAACAGTACCCACGATGCAGAATAGCCTATTTAAGAATATCATTAATAACGCATTCACGTCTAAGCATCACTAATGTTGCTGCAGGTATAGGTGAGTCAAAGTCCAACTAGCCTACTTCATATACTGCCTTGTTGTTTAATCAATAATAATCCATATTTATTTGTTGATTAAATTCTGTATGAATAACTGAATATGTAAAGTAACTAGTAACTGATGCTGTCAAATAAATATAATGAAGTAAAAAGTATATGTAAGACGATTTACTGCTGGCTAGTGTGATACATAATAATATATAAATTGATTAATGTTTTATATTGATAATATAAATCTTAAAAGTAACTAGCTGTCAGACAAGTGTAGTGGAGAAAAAGAATAATATTTCCATCATAGATGCAGTGAACTAGAAGTATGAAATGGCATAAAATGTAAACACTTAAGTACAAGTACCTTTACATTGTTCTTATGTACAGTATTTGGGTAAATGTACTCAGTTACATTACACCAGTGCTTTTATGTCAGGTTCAATGTGTTTGTGGCCCTTTTTTGTTCAGTGAACAAATCTGGATTTCTGCCCAGCGCTCTCTGTTTCCTGCGCTCTTTGTGAAATGACCTGACTGCGACTTCACTGGTTCCAGCATCAGATCACAATGGCCAGAATAGCCTGGTATCAAGAGAAGGTAAGACAAATGCTTTGCTGTTAAAGACCTGCTTTAAAAGCCTTAATTTGATTTGTATAGTCAAGACTTCTTTTTTAATCTTGTGGATTTTGACACAGAAACAGCTATAGATTTATGTTATAAATGTATACGTGTTAAATCCAGAGGGATTGATGTAGAACATGTACTCCAAAGATGTGCACAACTTAAATTAATTTACTGAAAACACTCTCATACAGACACAAATGCTAATTCATCCACTTATTATTATTAGTTTTCTTGTTTTTGTCTCTACTGCCTGCTCTTTTGTTTGTTTCTATTATTACTGCTCCCACAAATATCATTAATGAGTCAAATTCTTAATTACCCAAACTAACTACACACAGCTGCTTCCCCTCAACAATTATTCACCATGAATCTTCTCCATGCACATCTACAGTTAGTGTCTCTCTATTTATATATTCTATCTGTTGTTTACCTGTACCCACCCCTACCTTTCTATCTGTTTCTCATTTCTATGCGTTTGTTGTTAATATATAGATATAGATATATATAAAAAGATACTGACAGAGGCCATGTTTTTATTTTAAATGGCAAACTTTTTTATCATAAATGCAAATGGTCTCAGAGAAAACCAGCACACACCAGCACACATTGCTGAACAACAAAAAAACAACGCTTTTCTCTGTTTACGTTTCCTGGTGGTTTTGTCTGACTGCGTACAACGCGAATAAAGTTGGAAAAAACAGGTGTGACCTCTTCAACAGGTTAACATATGTTTAAACATGCAGGGGGATGTTTACTGAGCCTGTCAGTACTCAAAGCCGCCAGCGGCACAAAATTGTGCTTCCCTGTAATTTTTTTTTAAAACTCTTCTTAAGAGCTCAGCTGCGTTTCATCTGATTTGCATAAAGTGTCAATAAGATCTGACGCCAGGCTTCAGGCATGTGGTGACATGTCTGAAAAGCAGGGGAGCGCAGAAGAAAGTGTTTTCTGCCGATGAACTTGGAGTAATGTACTATCAAAAGAGTCGCATCCTTCATCTGTTTAAATGTGATTTACAATAGTTTATGTAGATTTATTTTGAAATGTTTGTGCCATTTTAATCATTTTGATGTGTTAAAAAAACAGATGAAAATTTCTTTGGTTAATATTCATTTTTAAATCCATTTATTGTAATTACGCACTTTAGTTGAAGCAGTTTTTAAAGCCTCATATCTCAGTATGTTTATTAAAACACTCAAATTAGCTCTGTTCCCTCAGTCAGAAACATGTAAGAGAACATTGTGTTTTATGGCTTGATTGGAATAACTCACCAGGAGCGACTTCAGAGATTTGGTTCAAAGTACACTGGAGCATAAGGACTAAAGGCAACACATAATGTACCGTAAGCCCAAATATGCGATTTTAAACAGTGACTTTGAACCGGGCGGCAGTAGCTCAGTCTACAGGGACTTGGGTTGGGAACCAGAGGGTCGCTGGTCCAAGTCCCTGTCCAGACCAAATATGGAGTGTCAACCGGTTGCTGGAGAGTAGCCACTCTGCCTCCTGGGCACCGCCGAGCTGCCCCAGAGCGAGGCAACTGCTCAGTGGGCCTGTCCAAGGCAGCCCCCTCACTCTGACATCTCTCAATTTAATGCATGTATAGGTCCTGTTTGTGCATGTGAGTGTATATCAATCCTGTGTGTATGTGACAACAGAGTGAAAAATTTGAATTTAATAATAAAGTATATCTTTGAAGACTTTTTTTTCCATTGGTAAAACATTGGTGCAGTAAATATGGGTGTAAATAACCTCCTTAGTGTTTAATTTTGAGGAAATCATGCTAAAACTTCTGTTGTTGCTGCAGATCGGGGCCTACGATCAACAAGTCTGGGAGAAATCTCTGGAGCAGGCTGATCTAAATGTAAGACACCTACAAGTCTGTGTAAAGAAATAAATATCTATGTGTTTATTTTGTGCTTTTCCACTAAATCAAAAAATACCACCTGCCATTCATTTAGGGTTTGGACAGCAAACCGAGGAAGACGTGTCAAATCAAACCGGACCTCATCGATGTGGACTTAGTAAGAGGTGAAGATCAATAAAGAGTAGTTCTCCATCTGTTAGTTTGTTTGATAACGGATACATTTACAACATCTAGCATACACACAGGTATGCACACCAACTGTCTCCTCTGTGGACACATACCACACCATCTGGTTTGTTTTTTCTTGCTTTAGCCTTTATAAAAATAGTTCAACAATAAGCAGCAGAAAAACCAACAGGAGTTTGTATAGTCGAGAGATATAGTCACATATATAATTATATAATGGTTTCAGTGAAGCTGTGTAAGAGACTTCCTCATCTCTCCGTTCAGGATCAACATTCAGCAAAGCCAAACCAGAGAGTCCCTGGACAGCTCTGACTCGGAAAGGCCTGGTCAGAGTGCTGCTGTTCCCATTCTTCTTCCAGTGGTGGATCCAGGTGACCTCCAAGTCCATCTCCTCATGCATCCTCGTGCTGTACTTCATGCAAGGTTAGCTCACCATTTCTAATCTGATTGTATTCATACAAGGGCTGTGAGTGTCTTAGGAAAATTCCCTAAATTAGAAGATTAATTCAGAAATTTACACGATAAAAAGAACCAGGATTCAAGTAACATATATGAGGTCATTTTTGTATCAAAGCTAATTTTAAATGTGTGCAGAGAGTGGTGTAACTCTATTCCAATTCATGTCCGTAATCCGATTTGTAAATATGTAAAATAATCTTGAAATGTGTACATCATCTGCAGACATGTATTCAGAATGTGTGTGTGTGTGTGTGTGTGTGTGTGTGTGTGTGTGTGTGTGTGTGTGTGTGTGTGAGATCAGATTTGTAAATGTGTAACAAAAATCCCCAGTGCTGTCAGGCGGGACATTGCTGGGCTGAGTACTGGTTATGGCCACAGATGTATACTCAGACTCTGCACTGAGTGCCTCTCCCTGTTTCCCTCACTATCCTCTGTCTCACTGGCCTCCACGCTGCTGCCATCACTCTCTCCCCGCCTCCTGTCATCCTCCGACATTCAAACCTCACTCCACTCCTATCAGCTGACCTGACGTCACCTCAGCTGAGACAATCAGTGCAGCCTACAGTACATGTATATATATGCCTCTGGCCATAACCAATACCCCACCCATAAATGTCACACTTAAAATCACCGGGTGCTACTGCCGACTGGTGGTATGAGGGCTGTATAGCTACTGAGGCACAGTGCATGCAGAGGAGCAGAATCAAATCACTTGCAGATCTCGGGCCATGGCAGCAATGTAGCAAAAGTTATGTGTAAAAAGACGGCCGAGAGAGTCCTGCCTGAGTTGTAACTGATGACTTGTCTGTAATTCCAGCCCTTGGAGCAAAATAAATTTTTAGCCAAAAGGAGTTTTGTAAACACATAAAAATTAAATTACACACACGCACAGATTCTGAATACTTAACTACGCATTCATAACTCTCAGTATGCTTTTAGAAATTCTTTTACACATTTACAAATCTGGTTACACACACGTCACAGATTGAGACACAGTTACACAACTCGCCACACACATTTGCATATAGTTTTGCTACAGTAATGGCACCATAAACATGCTACACACTGTAAACTGACTCATACTGTGTTGTCTTGACAGTTTCTATATTCACAAAATATTTCAGTTCTGCTCATTCTTGTCTTTCACTTTAGATATCATACACGCAAACTCGAAGAAGAGGTTTGTAAGAACTGTAAAATCCCTTCATGAGCCTTTTCTGTAAAACCATTACCAATCATAGAGTGTGAAAGAGAATATATGGGGCCAAGCTTGAATGAGTTAACAAACAAGGCTGAGCAATGTTTTTAAGGCTAACTGAACTAAGTAGAAAGAGGCTCTGTGCACTTTATACGCTGGGTGCATTTTCATGGACAAGAAGAACCTGTTTATGATTGTGTTTCTGCAGCGTCTTGTTTATATGTTTGAGCATGTAAACACACCACATCCTCTGTATGATTATAACTGAGATAAGCCTCACAGAACAGGTTGTTCGTGTCCATGTAAATGAACTCACTGCGCCTCATGTTTAAAATACATTTATGGCAACAGTGACATTTTGAGTGTGTGTTGTTTTTAGGTTAAAACATTACTGCGGCTACAGTGAAAACACTAAAGACAGGTTTATGGGTTTTGGTTTTTGCTAAACCTTAGAAAAGACACTTTCTATCATTAAAGGAAATAGATACAATTCCTGCTTTTCTTTAATGTATGTACTCAGTTCAGTATCTCCATTTGTCACAGTTTACGTTCAGTTGTGTGCAACAATAAGCGTGTTACCCATCACACCTGAGCAGCACAGAAAGACCTCATTAGCAAGCATGAATTCAGTTATAATGGCTCCCCTAAGAGACCGTTTTGTTTGCTGTTGCCAAATGTTTTGCTCCCCTCAGTGGCAGCAGTGGTGCTGTACTTGGAGGTCCCTGGGGCGAGTGCCAGCGAGGTGTTTGGGCCCATGTGTCTGATGCTGCTGCTGGGTACCGTGCACTGCCAGATTGTGTCGACCGAGTCCAGCCGGTGGCCCTCGGGCAGTCCAGCTGCCAGCTGCACCACCAGCCCTGCTCGCAGACGGAGGTGGTTTTTCTCATTGTTAGGCACTGCACACTCATTTGCCTTTACAAACACACTCTCACCTCTTGGCACATGAATACACTCCCGCATTACGCACACGAATAGACCCAAAGACTTCTAATCAACCTAAAGTTATTCCAGTCACCAAAGCCTTTCTCATTCTCTCGATAATTCTGTCACTCCTCTGTGGGTTGAGCTCATTTTTGTGATGCGTGCTGTATCTTCAATCTCTTGTCTTTGACTGTTATTGTTACTGTGTCTCCTTCAGGCCGAGGAAGGGCAGAGGGCTGAAAAAATCAGAAGAAAAGAATGACAGCGGGGACACAGAGCAGCAGGGGCCCTGGCAGTTTGAAGAAAGCCAGCGATTATACAGGAACGAAGAGAGGAGGGTACAGTCACTCATCTCACTAGTCAATCTCATTGCTGCAGTATGAAGGGACCAATTTACAGTCTGTCAGCTGTAAAAAAACAGACAATAAATACAGGTGGGCGTTACTGGAAAAGCAGTCAGAATAAAAACTCTGGGTCTGCAGCTGGGATTCAGCATCATGTAGCCTCTGGCTGATGTTTAACTGATCTGTAATATCCTCAATATTTTTTGTTTTGTTTGTTGTCTCAGCATCCGTAGAAAGGCAGAAAGATTCTAACCTATATCGGTAAAGACAAAGATGAACACCTGTGTCTTAAATTCAATCAATGACCCTCCTCAACTTTGACTATATCTTATAAGAAGTAATACTTTAGGGTTATTGTACTTCATTAGATTGTCAGATGGTCTTGTTATTTTGTTAATTTCCTGTCATGCAAGATTGTGTTCAAAGACGTGCTCACCTTGAGGTCTTTAATTCCACCCTAAACTGCGGGTTTGACTGACTTTTTGATTTACTTACAAATACATTCAAGTGTTACTAAAGCCGTATTTGCACAGGACTATTTCCAGGAGACCTCGTGTCATTTCTAATCATTGTGGAGGTTGTCTGTGTTCTCAGTTTTGTGTGAATCTGCCATGTCCCTAATTTGTCAAATGAAATTTCCACCGCAAATTACCTGCTATATTTCGCCAAACAAAGAGGTCATGTGTTGATATTAGGCCCGTGCAAATCGGCATCTCTGTGATTATGGGGTCATATTTAGGCTTTTTGTTTTCTCCACGCCTGTTTCTTAGACAAAAATGACAGAGGCTGCATCGGCAATTGTAAATAAAAGTTTTGACATCATCGTCTTTGCAGGAGGCTCATCTTGCTGCAGAGCACAGAGAACCATTTGCAGAAGAAGCAAACTCAAAGTTATAAAAAGAGCAACATTTCGAAAGATGATGAGATGGGTGACGTGTCAGTGTGTGGCAGATTTGGTTCTGTTTGTTAAACCCGCATATAAAGAAAAAACGAGGTTAACACTGCATCTCTGCGAGTAGTGTTTCTGTGTTGTGTAGAGTGAAGTAACAAATGACTGTGTGCATCATATCAGGGGAATAATGTCAGTAAATTCAAGTAAAATTCAGACTTTGCTCATCCCATGTGAATGTGCTGCATGAAACACAGGTCCCCAGGTAACACTAGTCCTGTGCGATCAGCCTATAAGTCTTGCTTCACTGGCCTAAGCCCTATTCGCACGGGGACTAGTATAACCAGGGGAACTTGTGATTTAGAAATCCCCCCCGTCTGTGTTTTGTGCAGCACTTTGATGAGCAAATTTTGTTTTTTACTCAAATTTACTGATATTATCCACCAGATATGATGCACACAGTCATTTTGTAACGCCACTCTACACAACACAGAAACAATACAAAACACCACTCGCAGTGATGTAGAGTGTTAAACACCTTTTTTTTTTTTCTTATATGCAAACAAAACCGGTTCTGCCACATGTTGTCATATTTCATTAGCTTGATCTCTCTGTGAATGGATCTCAATGCTGTCTGGCAAGATGAGCCTCCTGCGCCCAAAATGCTGTCAAAATTCAACGCAGCCTTCGTAACTCTCGATTGGGAAAGAGGCAGAATAGAGGTGCAGAGAAAACAAAAAACCTAAATATGACCCCAAATCACCATGATGCTGATTCGCATGGGAGAAATATTATTACACAACCTCTTTGTTTGTAATTTGCAGTGGGATTTTTACTTGATAGTTTCCAGACAAGGCAGATTCACACAAGATTAAGATCACAGATGACCTCCACGATTACCAGTACTAGTCCCATGCGACTACGCACTGGTGTGTTATGTATGTTTGTATGAATTTTATTTCATTACCACTAAACATAATATGTTGGTCAGTTTTTAAAAAACACATTTTGTTATAATATGATATTTATTATTTTCCTAAACTACACCATTTAAAATCAGTAATTTGAAATATTCATCAAACATGAGTAGGCTTAAATGCAAATGTCATTTCAGGGTTGCTATATAATACACTACGGTAGTATAGTATATGACATTTGTCAAATTAATGCAGGTTTTGGTTACATTTTTAAGATCTGTGTGTGTCTGGATATTCTCCCACAGACCAAAAGAAAGTCAGGATTTGGAGCATCTGATGAGCTCTCCAGTGAGGAAGAAGAGGGGGTACAACCAGTTGAAGTAACCCTGCCAGTACTTCATCAAGAGAGACACCCTTCACCAACCTGGCCAACATCTGCACCGGTGTTGTCTGTTAGGAAGAGAAATTTAAAGTCTAACCCCAAACCCGCATTAAGACCTCAGGTAAACCTCGTTGTTAAACTTAGCAGAGTTAGCGGTTTATTTTAATTAGTGTTCTTAATGTAGAATAACAATTTAACATTGAGCACAGTTAAGCATGATTTGAAACAGCTGTTTATATACTGAAAACAGGAAGTGAGTGGGGCCTCCATCAAAGTGAAGCCTCGAGAGGTGGAGCGCCTCAGGCCGAGCGTGGGCTCTCGCCCAGCCTCTGACACTGATGACACGCTGTGGGAGGAGCTTCTCCAAGGCCCTGACTCCGGCTCCACGGGGAGCAGCGACAGTGAGGCGAACGGGAGGTACAACGCCAGCATGGCACTCCCACAAACCACTACTCTGAGCAGTGACGATGAGAGCCTTCAGCAGGGAATCACCGGAGTAAGATCACCAAAAATCTAAAATGCTCTTACCTGGTTTATTCCTAAAACATTTCCTGAGTTAACATGTTAAAGGTTAAGTTCTGTATTTTCAACCTGGACCCTTTTTTTCCCAAGTTTTTGTGACTAAGTGAACAATGGGAACAACAACTTATGAAATTGGTCAAGTATTTAGTGAGACTGCTGCAGCAAAATAGGTTGCAATTTAACATTAATGGACAGTGTGCACTGTCAGTTTACGTCCCCTAAAAGTTGTTTTTACCATCGACAGGCTCAGATTATCATTCTAAATGTCTGACAACATTATGGAAAGGATCCCTGCATAGTTTGTTGAATAGTAAGATCCTTTTTTACCCAGAAACAGCCCAGAAATCACCATCGCCAAACCCACCAGACTCCATTTAAATAAAGACAAATTTAATCATCATTAAACACACCTCATTCAAAGTCAACAGACATAAAATGAAACAACTAGAAGCTGTCTTGGTTCATCTTTCCACTCTCCCAACACTCACCAACTCTGGTTTGGTTGATATAAACCTTTAATTCACCCAGTAAGATGTGAAAATATGCTGGCTCTATGCACACTAAAATGATGTTTATTTAAATGGAGTCTGGTGCTATTGGCGATGGCGATTTCTAGGCTGTTTCTGGTTACACAAAAAGGATCTTATTCTTTAACAACAGGTCTGTTTCGATAGGGCTCCTTTCCATAATGTTGTCAGACACGTTGTAACAGCAGACATGAATTGTATTTACCATGGGTACACACTGGGTGGCGCTGTATTGATGTTTGGGCAGTAGGTGTAAAGGTAGGAACGACATTGTTGCCGACAGGTGTTTCAGCCCGTATGAGCAAAAGGCTTTTGACCTCAGTGTGCAAGGTGCTTTGTGTTAGGTTTGGATAAAAGATAAAGAAATGGACATTTATTCAACCTGTGTTTGGTGGTATGAATAAATATGGTTATTGTTCTGCAGCTAGAACCGGCAGTTCATTGTTTGAACTCAGCACAACCAAGGAAGCATCAACTGTGCAAAGCACGTCAGCCAGGTCAGGTCACGTGAAACATCCATGTAGCTGCAAGTATTGGCTTAGTTTCTCCCACATAGAATAACAATCTGAGCCTGTCAGTGACAAAAACAAGCACTTTTAGTTGACGTTAAGTGACAATGCACAAATGCCCCAAGTGGTTAGTTTGCAGTATGTTTAGCTGCTGCCGGCTGCAGTGGTCTTGCTCAATACTGGACCAGTTTCAAAGATTGTGTATTCATTTGTCACTTGGACACAAAAAAACATGTGAAAGTGAAAGTCCAGGTTGAAAACCACTAGAGTAAACCTTTAAATGTTAAATACAGAATAATTAACTGTCCCAGTAGACTGTGATTGGTCCATAACCATCTTCTGTAATCTGAATTTAGCTTAAGCCCATAGCAGTACTCCACACTGCACTGGAAACCAGCATTAAACTGGATCTTAATTTGCTGTGTTTGATTTCAGAGCCAGCTGTCTTGGCTGCAGGCGTGTCACCCATCCAAGGACCGTGTCAGTGCCATTATATGGGAGCAGGGCGAGTGTAAGAAAATAGACATGTCAGTATTGGAGATCAGTGGGATCATCCTCACACGGGTACGCACTATCCTCCTTATGTTGGTATTAATTCAATGATTGCTTTGAGTTACATACCCAGAAACAGCGTGTGAAGCATAATGCAAGTGTTTAAAGTCAAACAGCTGGACTGTGTCCCTTGAAGTTCAGTATTTACAAACTATTTTCCAGTTTATCTGCCACACAGTCATGTACTGTAAGTATAGCTTCTTCAGCAGTAAAATAAAGAGGCAGATAAAGATTTCCATGTTCATTAAGATCCTAAAATGTGATATTCTCACTTGGTTGCACATTAAGCTGTCTCTCATGTATAATCACTTGTAGACATTAGCGAAATCATACAAGGCTTTGATCATTAACACGATGAAGTCTGAATCACTGTAGCTTTTATCAGCATAAACATGTCGCAGCAAAACAAGATGTCTCATGACTCTCTCCCTGTATCTCATGTTTCCTCTCAGGTGAAGTTGGTGGAGCAGGGTATGGGTTACCTTGTGCTTGGCGGGCTGATGACCGCCACCCTGGCGCTGCTTCCCTTTGCCTTCCGCTTGGCTCAGTGTCTGGACAAGTCGAGCCTCGGCTCCCAGTCCCTAAAGGAGCTGGGAAAAATGGCAGTTGGGCAGCATGATGCCAAGGCCTACGCTTTTTTCTTTATCACAACGGTGCAGAGAGTCTGCCTCACGGGACTGTTCTTCTTCATGATGTGTGTGGCGGAGAGAACGTACAAACAGGTGAGAGCTGACTTTGTTTTGTTTGAAGCTTTCTCTTGCTCTTTATTTCAAATAATGTCTTTCCATTTTAGGATGGTTAGTAAAGTAGTAACAACAATAAACAGTGAGTTTATAATTTTCTATCATTATACTGCTGTACATTTAAACTGCTTCCATTTTAATGTGTTGAACTTGATTTTTACAATTTTCTGTCAAGACGTCACACTCCTTCATCTCTGTATTATAGCCCAGTGAAAGCTGAATACACAGACATGATATATACTGGTAGATTCAGCTGGATTTATATCCTCTGGAGCTATCAATATTACATATAAACGTTCATGAGTCTTCCTATAAATCATAAATAAACAATATGCCTGTCTGTACATCCATTGTTACAGTACAAATAGGCTAATAGCTAATTTGGCAAGACTTTGCATCAGTTCAAATTAGCAAAATGTTAGGAAATATTGATGAAAACAAGGAGCTAAAGTGTAGCCTACAGCTAACTCACTAACAACACGGTAATGTTATACTTCCTACTTACACTCCCCAAAGCATCATGGGAACAGTTCCAGATCTTTACATTATTATCTCAAATTAAAGTAGGAAACAGCAGTAGTAGTGACAAAATCCAATAATGTTGTCTCTTATCGGTTTTGCACTAGTGATGTATTTTTTTTTTACATTCTTATGACCAAGAATGTCCACATGGCTCTTATATCCCAGGAACATGGACACTGTTTTCTCTCTGTTCCTGTACAGACATTTGCCAGTCTGGAAAATCTTTGAACACACTGTTAAAAAACCTCAAACAGCTTATTCTAAAAATAACAATATGCAGTATGGCATGCCTGGCTGGCCATTTAGTGGCTTCTAAATGTAAACTGAGGGAGAGAAACCCAAGGAAATATTATTACAGCAGATTCTAGGTTGTTAACTCAGCCACACACATCAGTCCATTTATTCAGTAATGTTTGCTGGTATTCCCTCTAGTGGCAGATCAGAAACACTGAAACAGAATCACCCACTTGACTCTCTGCAGGCCTCTCTGTTTCATTAGTCGTTCAACATGTCCTTGTTGACTTGCCCTTGAGGGAGTCCCAGCTGCCATCATAACTGTCGCTCCATTTGTCTGAAAAACTGAAGTGAACTTGGTGAGATTGACCCCTCAGAGGGCCGAGGGAGCAAGTCACTAACGATGGTTACTAATAGTTATTAGGTGGCAGTAATACGTAAAACACTTGTTGCACCACAGAGGAAGGAGAAGATGAGTAAACTGGTAAATAAATGAGATAACAGATAAAAATGATAGACCTTTTTTTGCCCTGTGTTCGCACCCTCAGTTCCTCAGATGCATCTTCTCTTTTTCTGAGGTCTAGATTAATTTACAAAGGTGACAGAGCCTTTGCAGTCAGAGCTCCTCGATTTTTGGAATGACCTGCCTGAGGAGATCAGGGCTGCAAACTCTGTCTCACCTTTTAAATTACTTCTGAAAACCTGCTTGTTTAAAACTGGCTTTCAGTGATTTTAACTGCTTTATTACTGCGTGTTTTACTTTGTTATGAGTATTCTGTTTTTATTGCTTTTATCTTGTTTATCATGTATTTGCTTTGCCTTTTATTCGTTTTTTTAAAGCACTTTGAAACTGTGTTTTAAAAGGTGCTATATAAATAAAGTTTATTATTATTATTATTGTTATTATATGTCTTAAAGGTCTGTATAGGCAGGCTTACATGTGTATATGTTTACTCACCTATTAGCAGATCATTTCCTAAGTAAATTCATTGATGGTTTAATATTTAACTGAAAAAATGCCACATAACTAACTGCAGTTAATATTTACTTACACTGTTGTACTGTTCAGCCTGTGTGATCTCTTTATTCACAACATTCTCTGTAGACACAAGGTTTTTGCAAGATATCATAAACCTGTAGCAATAATAGTAAAGATTATCATGATACAGATCACAAACAGAAATTTCTGAATCAGGAACAGATGTAGCTAATTAATAAGTGCCGTAAAATGTATTTTAATTAGACACAGAAAAGTCTCCATCTCATTGAAAGGAGTCTGCAGGTATTTCCGATGACCTGTACAAAGCAGTGTAGTGCTAGGTCTACAACGGGTGGTTGTGCCATCATAGTTTGGGCTGAAAGAGTAAAAGGGCCGGTGCATTCCATTTCAGTCGCCTGCTCCTCCCCCGCCCTCTCTCCGTCTGCTCTCCAAGTGACCTCGGTGCGATGTATGCTGTTATGTAATGCCAAGGGCTGAGGGTGACTAAATTAGGGAAGTGGAACTACTGATGAAATGTAGTGATGTTTGGTGTTTTGCATCTCTTTTCCCAACAGAGACTTTTATTTGCCAAGTTCTTCAGCCACCTCACCTCAGCTCGCAAGGCCAAGAAATCAGAGATCCCTCATTTCAGGCTGAAGAAGGTCCAGAATATAAAGATGTGGTTGTCACTTCGCTCTTTTCTCAGGGTTAGTATCAATATTTGTGTCATTGTTTTACCACAGAGGGTTGCCATGGACTTGTTTTTGTCACAGTGTGTCACTAAGTTGCTCCTTCATTGCAGAGACGAGGGCCACAGCGTTCCGTTGACGTCATCGTCTCCACTATCTTCCTTTTGGCGCTCTCCATTTCATTCATCATTTGTGCCCAGGTCAGTCATATATCCGCTGGAGCAGATCTGATCTGTTTAGAGAACACAAATTTAATAACCTTGTTCAAATAGTGTGAGTCTTACATAGAGGTGAAATAACAGGAAGACAAAACATGCAGCCATCTAATCTTATTACCTGAGTGAAGATAAAGCTTTATAAGCTCTGCTTGATACAGAGAAGTCCTAATTTTCACAACAGCAAAGTGCTGGGTGCTGCGAGGATGAATAGTGTTGTCTCTGTTGCTCTTCCTCAGCTTCTGCACAGCCACCAGACATTCCTAGAGTCTCTGACAAACTGGGAGCTGATGGTGTGGGCCTCCTCCCTCGTCCTCTTTCTGTTACGGCTGGCCACACTGGGCTCAGAGACCAACTGCAAATACAGCAACTCCTCAGTGCTGCTCACCGAGCAGGTAAGAGCCTGGTCTGCAAAACACACAGGGTCACAGGTTTATTTCTCAGTGGCGTCAGCACTATAGGCAACACCAGCAGCTGATTCAGTGTTAGCTTTGAACATATTACCTTGCTTTTATTGTACAATTTATAGAATGTAAAACTTTTTCGTTGCAGATCAATTTGTATCTTAAGATGGAGAAAAAGCCCAACAAGAAAGAGGAACTCAATATAGTGAACAATGTTTTGAAACTAGCAACAAAACTGATGAAGGTAAGCAAAGTGTAGCTTTTTTTTTTAAATAAGAAGTCTTATTTATCATAGTGAGTGGCTTTGTCTGAATTATTGTAGTTATTTTTGCTTTGGAATACAGTATTCCACCAGCAGACCTAAAACATCTCACTCTTTTTTGTTTTTCAATATTGTAAATACTTGTATTTCAATTCCGTCAAACTAATAGTTTTCCTCCAGATCCTGAACCTAGTCTTCTCATAATTGAAATTCTGTTTTAAACCGCTGTTTATACTTGACCAGTGGTTCCCAACTGGTGGGTTCCAGTCCAAAAGTGGGTCATGGGTCCATTCTGAGTGGACCGCAAGTGACTCGTGAACATGTCAATTTTGTAAAAAACATGATTTATTTTGAAGTACAGTGAATTTCAGACACACAGCTATTATTTTGAAGTGCTATTCCTTGCTGTAGAGTGATAGACTAACAGACAGCTACTTGACAGAGACAGCAAACTAGCTCGACCACGTGGCCAAAGCAAGTGTGACGCTGAAAATATTAAACTTAGTGGACCTTGAACTAATGGCTGAGGAGAAATCTGGACCCTGTGGCTGGACCAGTTGGGAACCACAGTTCTTGACTCTGTACTGTAGCTGCACACAGGATTTAATGAGCACATTTAAAGTGACAGTTCACCCCCAAATCAAAGATACAAATTTTTCTTGTTACTTGTATTGCTGTTTAGCAATCTAGATTGTTTTGGTGTGAGTTGCTGAGTGTTGGAGGTATCGACTGTAGAGATGTCTGCCTTCTCGCAAACATAATAGAACTAGAACTAGGACTACACCCGCCAACCGAATCACCGCACAGGCGGAAGCGCGCATCTACTCATGGATGAGAGGCTCCTGCTCAGGACAGCATTAAGGCCTTTGCACACTGAGTTGGTTTTTCTTTTTTTTTTTTCGTCTAAAAATAAATACGACCTCACGTTGTGTTGATCACATTTGCACAGCGAGTCAGAAACTTTGTCTGTCACTAAAAATTTTGGAACAAGTTCAATTTTCTGCAACCGTCTGAGCCTTTGAGACATTTGACTAAGAAAAATGTGGCGTCGGAACACAGTCAGGACAAGACAGAAAAACAGGGCGCACAGAATCATTTCATAACTCAGATAGCTACTTTCAGCAGCTCAGATATTAATATTCAGGTGGATGATGATGAAGAGGAGGAGGAAGTGTACCACACACACAATGCAGAGACAGAGGGAGGACAGCTCCGCCTGTTTATGCAGCTGTGGTGCCAAATGAAAGACAGGGAGGGAGTAGTGACAGCCAGATAGGTAACTTCAGCGGGGCGAGGCAGGAAGGAGGAAATGTTTCTTTTCTTTTTGTCACATATTGCAAATTTTGACAATGACAAGAAAAATAAAACAAATCGCAATCAGCATGCAAGGTTTCTGACTCAGTGTGCAAAGGCCTTTAGATGTAAACATTAACAGCGTCCTCATTGGCTGATCTGTATGTTCGCTAGCTCAATAGTGCTATGTGAGCTAGCAATAGATGAACGCTTGGTTCTGCCCAGTGATTCGGTTGGTGGATTTAGTTCAGTAGAGAGAAAATAGTTCCTACATCAAACCGCTGGAGAGAGGGCAGACATCTCTACAGCCAAAACACTCAGCAACTCACACCAAAACAATCTAGACTGATAAAAATCACTACAGGTCAGAGAAAAAATTTCATCACTCTACAGGCACTATCTAGTGTTCAACAACCTAATCACTTTCTGTACTTAATTTAGGACTGACATCTCAAATAACATCCATAATAACCTCTGACTTTGACCCATATTATCAAGTTCAAATGACACTGTGTTCCCTCTTCCCTCCCCCAGGAGCTGGATACTCCATTCAGACTGCTGGGTCTGACCGTGAACCCTCTGATCTACAACATCACCAGAGTGGTCATCCTGTCCGCTGTGTCTGCTGTGGTCAGCGACCTGCTCGGCTTCAACATTAGAGTGAGAGGCTTTCTGCTAAATGTGAAAACAGACAAAACAAAATAGATCGAAGGAGAGCTCGACTCAGTTTTACACATCAAGTTCAGTTTACCTGTTACATGAAGGACTATTAAGCCTGTAAAAACAGGCTGTAAAATGAGAGCAGAGCTTTTTGGAGTTTGTCTCGGAGACGACAAACGTAGTTATTTACTAGTCAGTTGCATCATGGGAAATGTAGGATCCAATGATTTTAGTAGATATCTTAGTAATATCTCAGAAACCTTCTTGCTTTGGTCATGGCCATCTGGCAGATAAATGTCAAGCCACTGTTAGTATGCATACCGACGCGTAAAAAAAATCAAGATGTGGCTGATGAAGATGACTTTGAATTTGAATGCTTCCTTGCAGAGTCAGGCCATGAGAAAGCTCACACAGAAAGCGTTTTAGCAGCTGATGGCGCCTTTTGTCACTGTTTTTAACAAGAACGAAGCTTTTTGCTCACGTTTTTTTGCGCTGTGATGCACCTTGTGTTTCTGAGCTCTTGGCACCTGGCATTTTTGCCTCCTCAAGTTGAAGAAACTTCTATTCAGAGTGGAAATGCACTCCACATCATGTCTGTTTTTGTCATGGTCACAACAACAAGTTTACAGTGGTAACTGGTGGTAGCGGTTGCTGGATAACCAGAGTTATACAGCCCGACGACAGACAGTAGACAGGCACTTCACACTTTTGATGAGGGTCACTCGAAAGAAAATACTTATTTTTTTACAGATTAAAAACAATGTCATTTGACAGTTTCCTTTCATGTCACACACCTGGAGGACTTTAAATGTTGCGCACATCATCATATTTTGTCACTGAATATGTTTGGGTAGTTGTACTAACGTCGCCATGGAAATAATAGTCTTTAATCCACATCAACTCTAACCTGCATTCAGCGTCTCTGTCTAGAGTAACAACCGTCTGTTAGCAGCAGCTTCCGGCGAACTGAGAGGCCAGCAGCTGGTCAAACTTTCTTCACCAGACATTTACTGAACCAAAATAGTTCTTCGTGTTAGATTCATGGGAATAAATCTGCCTTTCTGTGCAGAATTAGCATGTTCTCCCCTGTGTCAGCGTGGGTTTTCTCCGGGTACTCCAGCTTCCTCCCACAGTTCAAAGACATGCAGGTTACCTGGTGACAAATTGTCCGTAGGTGTGAATGTGAGTGTGAATGGTTGTCTGTCTCTATGTGTCAGCCCTGTGATAGTCTGACAACCCATCCTGGATGTACCCTGCCTCTCACCCAGTGTCAGCTGGGATAGGATCCAGCTTCCCTGTGACCTCTAACAGAAAAAGCAGTTACAGAAAATGAATCATTATTATCTCCCAGCCCATCATAGCAGGTGAGGTGAATCTGCTGCACACAGACAGACAGACTGGGAGCTCATCAGTCAATAAAGATACAGCTCAGCTAAAACATAAACACAAGGATACTTGTGTGATTTAAGCAAATGCCTGTGCAGATAACACTTAAATAAATGTGACTCAAAGCATAGGGGATCTCTGGTTACCATGGAGATGACTTAAAACCTTTCACTGAGGCATAACTTGAGGATGGTGCGCAGCTGTTTGTTTTCTGTTGAGCGACACTTATCAAAAGTGTTGAACACTCAACCATAAATCAGGCTTTAGATGACAACATGTACTATGTACCACATTTGTGTCTGTGCGAGATGGAGCTAGATTCAGCAATCAGTTAGCCTAGCTTAGCATAGTGTCACCTCTAATGCTCAATTATTAACCACAACTTGTAGTTTTTACATTTCTGTTTGTGTACAGATGAAACAATAGAGATGCATCGTGTTAATCAGTGATCTTAAGGTGTAAATTTGAACTTTGAACAGGTGTTATGCTAAGATAAGCTGAGCTAATAGCCTCCTGGCTCTAGCTCCATATTTATTACACAGACATGAGACTTGTATCGATCAAAACTCTATTCATGAAGTGTACTTTCCGACATGTTTAACTGTACCTGTAGATGATGCTGCACTCTGACCTGTGATTATGCGTTTGTGTTGTTTTCTGTTTTTCTCTAACGAAAGCTCCGTCTCTTCTGCTTCATTTCCAGCTGTGGAAAATCAAGCCTTAATGTGAAAACAGCAAACCACTAACAGTCGGACACTGGAGACCAGAAACTCCCCTCGTCTGCGGCACACAGCGTCTCATCTACAAAAAAAAAGTGCAAACCTACTGACTGTGTATTCATTGTCTGTGCCTTCCAGCTGAAACTTCTGTCTTAAAAGAGTTTTATCAGGCATCCACAAGCCTGAGACGCTCTGACAATCGCTCACACACACACAAACCATAACTGGCGGCTCAGCTGGCATCCATACGCCACGTCACTAACCCAGTGCCTAACCTCTGACCCTTGAATGTCCCTCAGTGTGTGGTTAAATATAGCAGTGAGTTCGAGGTCTGTGATCATTTCAGGCTTCTGTGGCATCCAGATTTCCAAAATGTGACCTGTGCAGGTGTGTGGACACAATGTGAAGTGTAAACGCAGACGATAACGTAGATAGTTTTAGTCTTTCTCCCTGATGTTTCTCATCAGTGTATCAGTACAACTAACTGTAAAACAAGCTACGTGCTATCTGAAGCCGGTGAATCAAAAATGGGCTGCCAGCTTAATGAAATGGATTTTCATAGGACTGAACTTTGATTTCAACCTTTTGTACTATTTAAAGAGGAAACATTGTGATTGTAAGTGGGCTTTATTTATTTGGGGATTCTGTTTTAGCACAAACTTGTAAAGGTACCTGTAAAGTCATGATGAGTCTCTGACCACTCTCTGTCTTTTGTGTCGAGGACCATTATTGAATGAAATAACTATGCAACGTTTGTATAGTTATGCTTAAAAGAAACTGTTTGATAAAGGTGAATAAATGTTTTTCATGCACGGATCAGTTTTGTGGAGCCTCTCCTGCAGCTCATCCCTCACTGTATCCTTTTCTCAGCACTTTTAAATTAGTGATACTGATGCAGTGCATTGACGTATCATCTATTATCAGCGTTACGGTAGGAACATCAAATGTGACGTAGAGGCACACCTCCAGCTTGGAAGGACACCAGCCGGCCGAGGAGGCACCTCAGCAGCCAAGGACAGGCCGAGCACACTGGCTCCTCCGGCCGCAGCTGCGGGCTCACACTCGGTCCGGTGGATCCCCGAGCCGACGGTGCTTTTACCGGCGTCTGCAGAGGCTCTCTACCCGGCGGGACTCCTCTCCATACCAATCAGGTAATGATTAAATAACCGCATAGACATGATGCTGTTAGACAGGCGACCTGTGTGTGTGTCCGAGGGGGATTATCTCATAGCTGCATTTTCATGTCTGATGTGCTGCATGAACTCAGTCACCCTGGTCAGAGAGAAAATCATCGCCTGCTCATATGCGGCTTTGTAAATACAGTCTTTAACCAGGCTGGGAGATGATGTGGCAGCGCATTCATCCGCTGCGCCTCTGGTTCATGTTAGCAGGGATACACAGAGACATACCACAACATGAATATGTTAGAGAAGCCATAGCTGTGCGTGCAAGGGTTGTTTTAGCAGTGATGCATGCAAGTAAGGACAGTCCTCAGAGCCTGTACTCTGGTAAAAGCAGAAATATCACAGTTTAAAAATACTCCATTACACTGAGTGCAGTAACGAGAGGTGGGAGAAGTCCTCAGATCCTCTGTTCAGGTAAAAGTATAAATACCACAAGCTAAAAATACTCAATTACGAGTAGAAGTCCTGAATTTGTAAGTAAAAGTAACCCTACAGAGGTATTGCCAGCAAAATGCACTGAAAGTATTAACAGTAAAAATACTTCTGATACAGGATGGCTCTTTTTAAATACCATATCATCAGTGTTGGAATGTTACCTTGTGTTTTTACTCAAGTACAGATTCAGATTTCTTTATTGTCATTGTACAAACACACAAAGAAATGCAGCTGCACTGGAGGACTGAGCTCATAGAAAAATAAGGAATAATTAGTAATTAAAATAAATAAATGTCTCCATTCCACTCATATTCTACCCAAATGTAAATTCACTTTATACAATCATTGCCAATATATGCAGTTAAAATAGGCTGAAAAAACAGTTTCAGTGGGTTCACTTCAGTTCAGAGTTCACTCTGATAATGGCTTTGGGGTAGACACTGTTAATACGTACTGTTTTATGATGTGTGTTTTTTTTTGGAGGGCAACAGTTCAAACAGGTGATGAGCAGGATGGGATAGTCTTTTGGGATGTTATGTGTCCTGGGCAGGTAGCTGCAGGTGTATGATGCTCTGCAGATTTTATAATTCTCTGCAGAGACCTTTTATCTGCTACAGAGCAGCTACCATATTGTGCTTCAATAAAATTTTGAGGTACTTGTACTTTACTTGAGTGTTGCCATTTTGTGCTACTCAATACTTGGACGTCACTACATCTGAGAGGGAAATATTGTTCTTTTTCTCCACTACACTTTTTGAGCTTTAGTCACTTTTCAGATTTATACTAGTAATAGAAAATATGAATCGATTTATAAATTATAATATATTATATTATTACAATACCAGGCAGTAAATAGTAATTAAAATGAAGCCCACCTTTACCAGCTGTAACGTTAAAGTGATGAACACATTAATGCCTCCATGATTATAATCCAATAATATGAAATATGTTATTCTGAAATGGGACATTTTGCACGGCGACTGCTTTTATTTTTGGTACTTGATGTACTGTAAAACTATTACTACCATTATTATTATTATTTGCTTGATTCACTGAACTTAACAGAGATATATTGGGAACAGCAGCAATACTGCATCACATCATATGTAAAAAAAAAAAAAAGTAGCAGTGGAAAGAGTACTAGAATGTGGTACAGTAAATGTACTCAATGTACTCTGCGGAAATGTTATGCCTTTAAGGGGTGATGGGAGCCACAGAGAGCTTCCACCATTTTTTAAATACACAGTCTTTTAACCAGATTATTCAGCCAATTTAATTTAGATAAGGTACCTATTCCTTAGAAAAAAAAAAAAACAAAACACACCAAGCCAAACACTCAGTCCAGGCTTTTCAAGGGCCCCTCTCCCACTGGGGCCCTGGGTATTCAGTCCCATGTTTTCCCACCACTATGACGCCCCAGATAATGATATATGATATTACTGTTAAACTAAAAAACATGTTGCAGATACAAAAAATTGCATTTAATGTCAGCTTATACACAAGTTAAACAGCATCAGCGATCACAGGAAAATAAATTCCATTTCTATCGCCTGTTATAGCCGCAGACAACCTGCAGTTTTGTCTCTGCTGTCGTCTTCTGTTCCACTCTCACACTGATCATCAGGTCTTTTTTGTTTTTGTCAAGAATTTTTATATATAATATCTTAATAGTAGCAAAATGAATGATTTTAAAAGAAAAAAAAGAAAGAAAGAAGAGTAACAAGAGTAAATGTAATCCGTTACTTCCACCCCTGGTAATAAAGTAATTTAGTGTCAAATATTTCACTCTAAACTGAAGCATAAAATAAAAATATTCAAGTGAAGTATGTCAAAATTGTACTTATTTGCAGTACTTGAGTAAAAGTACACAGTTACACCACTGGACGTAACTGAAACATGACATGTATCTGACCCGTGTGTTTCAGAGCAGCTTGGACGATGCCCTTCTGAGAACGACAGCTGATTTCTGAACACAAACTGGACTTCAACATGTCGAGCACTCACATAGACAACGGCTCTGCAAACTCAGCAGAAGCCAAGAAAACAGACCTGAGAATGAACGAGAAGAAATGCTGTAAGTAAAGTTTCCCACAATAATTAAATGTGAACGAGCTGTTCTGCATGACTGCTTCAAGATTAGTCTACAGGTGCACTTCAGTGCAACATAACACCTTGTGTTGTTCTGTTCACTCTGGACTTAAGTCACCTATAGTCTTTAAATCACCTCTGTGGGACACTACGGCTCCTTCATGTAGACTCCAACCTGCAAAGACAGAATTAAACAGTGAATCTCTGCAGGCGAAAAAGAAAAGTATGTGACACCTTCTGTGGTTTCCACTGTGCTTAGAGTAAATTGCTTTTCTCTCCCAGGTCATTTCTTTGTCTAATTTCCTCAGACCTTATCTTTGATCCCGGCCCACTGACGATATTTGTGTCCAAAGAGACATTTATTTTTGTCCAGTACACAAATGGCCTTGTTATTAAATTATCTCAGTCCTGCGAGGGAGGCAACAAACTGCTTTTGACGCAGTGTTTTCATTGGTTATGTTGAGATACAGCCCAGCTTACATCTATTTTAGCAGCGTTTTTATCTTTTCTCGTGCAGGTGGTTAACGTTGGAGGGTCGGACAGTATTTCCATAAAACCAGGGCTGCTCAAAGTTTTGATGACTGACTGCAAACTTAGGGAGCCAGCGCATATTTGAGGGGCAGCACAGAAAAACTGCAGTGGAGAGTTGTCCACCGAAATCGCTAACTTAGCCAAAAGAGCTAGCACTGATGACGGGACATAATTCCCATGATACTTGTGAGGTGCCACTCGTTGTCATGCACCTTTTTACAGGTTGTCTTCCCTAACTGGACAAGACGCTTGTTACAGGACACAGTTTGATGCAGTCTCCTCATAGTGTATTAATGTAAGCTATTGAAAGTGGAAGTACTGAAATGGGCTGCAAAAGATTTCAATTGATACATATATTTCTGGGAGCCATACAAAATGTTTCTGAGGGCTGCCACTGGCCCACTGTGTATGGTTTCTATCAACATGTTGCGTCTCCTGTGTAGCGTGGGCCTCCTACATGACAAACTCTCCAACGATGATCGTGATGATCGGCCTGCCTGCAAGAGGGAAGACCTACATGTCAAAGAAACTCACACGTTACCTCAACTGGATCGGAGTCCCAACTAAAGGTAGCACATGACATGTGACAACAAGCTGTTTCAGTGTCTTTAAAGTCATCACAACTGTAAATTGTTTTACAGGCTTACACATGCACATATTTTTAATTATACTTGATATGGCCAACTTGTCTTGAACTTTTCTTTTTCAAGTAGATGCCATGTTTAATTCAGAAGGACAGTATGTTGTGGTGGATAAACTGTAGCGCTGTTCTTAGCGGGATTTAATCAATATTCTAAATCAGATTTTACATAAAGGACTTTCAAACAACCTCATCGACATCTGGAGGAGAATTTGTTAGTTGTTTGGCAATTGTGCTGGCTTTAAAGGGACAGTTCACCCCCAAAATCGTCTTCCCTGTAGTGCTGTTTATCAGTCTAGATTGTTTTGGTGTGAGTTGCAGAGTGTTGGAGATATCAGCCGTAGAGATGTCTGCCTTCTCTCATATATAATGGAACTAGATGGCACTCAGCTTGTGGTGCTCAGAGCAAGTGACTCACAAATGTCTGTTTGTAAAAAAAAAACACACTTTATTGTAAAGTACAGTGCATTTTCCGTACAGGGCTTTTATTTTGGAGTGCCAATTTCTTCTTTAGAGTAAGTGACTAATAGATAACTACTTGACAGAGACAGCAAACTAGCTCAACAACATGGTCAAACACAAGTATGATGCTGAATATACTAAACTGTGTTGACCTTGAACTAATGACTGAGGAGAAATTTGGATCCCATGCTGGACCAGTTGGGAACCACTGCCTTGTAGGAACTGTTTTCTTTCTACACTTGCCAACTGTATCATCATGCAGAAGAAAGCCTGCATCTACTGCTAGCTCCCCCAGCACCACTGAGCTAGCTAACGTTACAGCTCAGCCAAGGAAGACACCATTAATGTTCATATCTCAAGCTGTCACAAGCACGAGCCTCCTGTCCATGAGTAGATGCACACTTCCTTTTGTGTGGTGATGCAGTTGGCAAGTGTAGTGTGGTAGACAGAAAATAGTTCCTACATGAAACTGCTCACAACAAGGTCTGTGGATTATCTTGAGTAGCCTGATCATGATTTCTAGAAAGAGACATTACTGTTGAGTTTTTCAAATGCATTTTTTTGGCACTTTGAGCACCACAAGCTGAGTGCCATCTGGTTCCATTATACATGAGAGAAGGCAGACATCTCTACAGCTGATATCTCCAACACTCGGCAGCTCACACCAAAACAATCTAGACTGATGAACAGCACTACAGGTAAGAGGAAAAATATGTAATTTTGATTTGGGGGTGAACTGTCCCTTTAACCTGACAGCACAAGAGGGTTATGAAATCAGGATGTAAACTTGATCTTAAAATACTTAACAGTAAAGGTCTGAACATTCTCTGTATTGTTATGAGCCGCACTCCCCCCTTCACCCCGCATGACACGACATGTTCATTCAAATGTATGTACTGTATGTCAGAGCATCCCAGAATAGGAGACTAAATTTAACATCAGTTAGGTTGTAATAATTGTAGGTGCTCATAAAAAACCACCTCAGCGGTGACTTCACTGAGGTGACACATTGAGGACAGATTGTTATAATGTCCATGTGTTTATTTTGCAGTGTTTAACTTGGGCGTGTACCGCAGAGAGGCCGTCAGATCTTATAAGTCCTATGATTTCTTTCGCCACGACAATGAGGAGGCCATGAAAATAAGGAAGTAAGTTCCACTTTGACAGATGTGCTCCCATGTGCGCTGACAGAGGACATTCACTTATATATGTATCAGTAAGGGAGGCTACAGCATCTTTAGAGTCTGAGTGTAACATTTCCTCCCAGTCAACATGAGTCTGTTTGGTATTCTGCAGCCTCCACTGCTGCATCAGTGACTAAGCTGTTTCTGGACCAGCAGTCGATATTCAGTCGGGGTCAGCGCTGTTTTTTTTTTTTTTAAACTACCTTAAACTGACATTGATCTATAGTTAATGTGCACACACACACACACACACACACACACACACACACCACATGACAAAGTATCACCACCACATGCTTGTTATTCGTTTGTATTTAGATCAGCTGTGAATCACTGCTGATTTCTCCAGACATTTATAAAATAAGGATATAACTGTCTCTCTCCTTCATGGTCTGATCCAGCAGTGGTAACTGAAATAGAGTTTGCTGTTCATGGCTATCATGAAAATGCGACAGGCTCTTTGACAGCATCCCAGTGCTGAATCGTGACCTAGATATTAAACAAGCTGCCGCTGTCAGTCTGAAGCTGACACAAGCCCGCCAGAATCCAGGCTGTTGCTTTGGTATCCGACCTGAGTCAAACAGTAACTGTGAATAATTCTGCCGTTTTGCTATTGGACGTATCAGCAGGGTGGGGTTAAAGGAGTAGTCCCACATTTTATGACATACACCTTTTTGCTTTCTTGCTGAGGTGAGCAGATAGATGAGATTTTATACTCAAGAAGTTAAACTTTTGTTTTGCTTCACGCGTTACTGAGCAACATTATTGAGAGGAACGAGGCCCCGCCTCCAACACTGTATCCAGTTCTCTTTATACATCCATGATCAGCACCTCTAGAGCTTGGTCAGTCTACCTGTTTCCCAGACTTTATGCTAAAATAAGCTAATTCACTTCTGTCTGTAGCTTCATATACATCCTACAGAAATGAGAATGGTGTTAATCTTCTCACACCAAGAAAACAAATAAGCGTAAGTGTCAAACTGTTTCTTTAACCCTTCGTAATGTGGAGCAACATCACTTTTGTTGTGCTGCTTTCAGACACCTTTCACAAGTATTTAAACCTTTGAACTCTGAACAAATTGGTGCAATTTCTTTCCAAAACATGGGGGAAAAGGCAATGAGCAACTTGTAAGAAATGTTACACAAATTGTCAATAAATACATAAATAAAAATAGATTTAGAAAATTATTTTAAAATAACAGGAAAAAAGAAAAAAGCTGGGGAAAAACTATATTTGAAATTATTATTATTATTAAATTTTAAAATCATGTTACAGAATTATTGATAGGAAATAAAAAAAAAATAATAATTTAATTATTATTTTTAAGCACTATTTGTTTTTAACTTTATTTCTTTCTTTTTTCTTTTTCTCTCTTTTTTTCAATTGGATAATTAGGTATTGTTCTTTTTAGTAACTGTCACCCATCTGCCCTCCAGGTGGACCAAACCAAGGCCCAAAAAATATTACTTTACAGCCAAAAGAATAGTCCCATTGAAAACCATGCACAGTAAGATTATCAAGTGTGTTACCAAGTCATTGTTTGTGGAAAACTATAATGCAGAATGTAAATAATTTTACGCTCCTCGGTTCGGCAGCAGAAATCTCACCTCAGCACATAACATCTAAACTGTCTCTGTGGTTAGACGCCACTAGAGGGAGACTAGAAGATGTTTTTTTTTGTGAATTGAGATAATTAATCTTTTAATGCAGATACCTTGGATATCCCTTATGCAAAAATGCTACAAATAAGATGTTGATCTTGTTTAGACGACCAGTCTACTTGATGAGCAAAAGCCAAAAAACAAAGAATAATCAAATACTAGAATAGCACTGAGAATCAAGGTCTACGTGGTACCTACAATATAAAGCTGGTAATCATTTCTGATTTGTGACATTTCTGATGTCATTTAGGAAACAACACCCATGCAATGTAAATTTCAAAGACTGTATTTTAGTGAATGAGAGCCAGAGAGCATGTTGAGTTTCCATGTTGTCTCTGTCTCTCCTCCAGGCAGTGTGCTCTGGTAGCTCTGCAGGATGTGAAGGCGTACCTGTCACAAGAGGGAGGTCAGATTGCGGTGAGCCTTCTCACTGTCTGTCTATCTATCTATCTATCTATCTATCTATCTATCTATCTATCTATCTATCTATCTGTCCCTCTATCCATCTATCTGTGTTGACTCATTTCCAAAAGCTTAAAATATATCTGGAACAGAAACACATCTGGCATTAGGACAGCCTTAATCCTGAACTGTCCTCCAAACATGTTACCAGATAACGCCCACATTACACATGAGAAATATTTTTCCTCCTTTGTGTTTCTTTTTTTAGGTCTTTGATGCAACAAACACAACAAGAGAGCGGCGAGACCTCATTCTAGCTTTTGTAAAGGAGAATGCATTCAAGGTAAGATCAGAAATTGGTATTTTATGTTTAAATTGAGCAGGTATTTCATCTTTTTCCTCTTGGTCTTTGATATTTAAACACTGTGCAGTTTTCTTTACTTAAATTGAGAGTATGTAGCTTCTGCTGAATAGATGCCACTGTGGCAAGATAATGGCATATGAAATAATTGTCCTTCATCTCCCAAGATTATTTACAGTCAGCTGCTTTTAAGACATCATCATGTGTATCTCTGTCACCCTGAAGTATGGTAAAACAGAAGCACAAGAAGAAAAGAAGTAATAAAGACACCAAAAAGCACTTAATAATATACAGTTAAGCATTCATCAGATTAGTTTAGAAATGCTCTCAAAGTCCAGATGAAATGGCATTTTGAGAATATCTAGCTTCAGTATCATGATGTGTTTCCAAGTGACACAGGATAGGCAGGTGAGATATACTGTTGGAAGGAATTAGATTTGATTGTTGAAAAGTAGGTGTTCATTTGTGAAGATTTTGCTGAACAAAACTTGTAAGTATCATAAACGTTTGTTTGCCACAGCAATAATCAAAAATCCAGTGGAAAAATCCTGTAGGCTTTTTGTCGAGGGAACCAGGGCGATGCTAACTGACATGTTGGCCTACAGAAAAACATCACTCCTGCACCTCTTTTTATATTGTTACACAGGTGAACAGTATAACCAGGGATGTGATCTAGAAGGGTTTAAAAGGCATTTCGTGATCTCGTATCTTTGAAGGCACCCATGATTGGGTCCAGTTTTGATTGTATCTCCTCATCACGTGGGAGGAAGCACATGCAGGCAGCTGTGTGCATGTCAGCTTTGCAAATGTTTGATGAGGAAAGACGTTCACTCAACAATAAGTATCAAGAATTCACACAATTAAAGTTGGTAATAGACAGTGAACGTAAACACAACTCCACAGAGTGCCTTTAACCCATGACGAGGAAACAGCTGATAGCATGTCGTGAACAGTCACAGGAAGCTTTTGCAAATGTTGACCCTGTTTGCTGCCTCTTTCCAACAGGTGTTCTTCGTGGAGTCGGTGTGTGACGACCCAGAGGTCATTGCTGCTAATATTCTGGTATGATCTCATGTCACCAACAAGTCTTCCAAGGTTTGACGGTGACTTGTTGTCTGGGTCAAACCCATAATCTATTAATATTCACACCTTCTATGGTGTTACGTAAGAAGTGGCGTGCTCGCTCACATTGTTTAAATGTGCTGAATACCTGTAACAGGAAGTGAAAGTGTCCAGTCCAGACTACCCCGAGAGACACAGAGAGAGGGTAATGGATGACTTCCTCAAACGAATCGAGTGCTACAAGGTCACCTACCAACCATTAGATCCTGACGATTACGACAAGTAAGAACTGAACAGATCCTTCTATTAATGGAGAAACAGGACGTTATTTGATACTGTTTACATTAAAAACACATGGTCAGATTATTCATATAAAGCTTACCTTTGAATGCTTTTCACAAAGCAGTAAAATTATTTTCATTTTGTAGCATCACAGTTGCAGTACAGAAATAAAACACTAGATGGTGTCAGTAAACATCCATGTGACTCACCTGTATGATTCATTTGCTCCTGCAGGGACCTTTCCTTCATCAAGGTGATGAACGTGGGCCGGCGCTTCCTGGTGAACCGGGTGCAGGACTACATCCAGAGTAAGATTGTCTACTACCTCATGAACATCCATGTTCACTCTCACTCCATCTACCTGTGTCGACACGGAGAGAGCAACCACAACGTTGAAGGCCGCATCGGAGGAGACTCCGAACTTTCTCCCAGAGGGAAACAGGTTCTCTTTCATAATCCTCGTTTTATGAAGTGCAAAGCCAGCGTCTTCTGAAAACCCAATTACAAGCCTCTCTCAGGGAGGTAGCTCGGTGGGATAAGGAAGGTGTACTTAACTGCAATGTTATGAACACCAGAGTTATGACCTTTATCACGTTTAATCCTCTGCATTTCACATTTTTCTGTCTCAATCTACTGAACCTGAGTCTAATGAAGCAGAGATACCTTTAGGAATATTAAAGAATTAATGATGGAAAGATGATGAACAGGCAGATTAATAGGAACCTCTCTGTGTCTCTCTCACATCCCAGTTCGCCCATGCCCTGCGAGATTTCATTGAGGAGCACAAGCTGTCAGATCTGAAGGTGTGGACGAGCCAGCTGAGAAGAACCATCCAGACAGCGGAGGAGCTGGGCGTCCCATATGAACAGTGGAAGATACTCAACGAGATCGATGCTGTCAGTACCGTCAACATCTAACCATCACTATCAAAGAATCATTACATACCATTACTCACCATAGAGCTCTGGTTTAGCTAGAGAGAAACTGTATTTTGAGTGCTTATCTGAGACATTTCAGTCGGGGGAAAAGGGGCGTCCTGACAGTAACACTCTTCCAGTGGAGGAGGAAGTATTCAGATCATTTAGGTACTAAACCCACACTGTAAAAGTACTGCGTAACACTGCACCTGCACCTGCACTGAAAATCTTACTTGATGTAATATTCAGAATTATGTTTTCATATAGAATAATTGTCTGAAACTGAGAATCAATTTGTTTTTGTTAGCTTAGAATGAGTGGCTTATATCTAAATAAGGAGCAGGCTGGTTGCACAAAGCATATTGATTAAAATGCCAGTTGGTTTGGACCTTACAGGGTCTTCATCTGGATGGAAAAAAAACAGATTGATTAAACCCAGTACTTTATAAGTATAACAATTATAATAAACTTTATTTTTATAGCACCTTTCATGACATGCAATGCAGCTCAAAGTGCTTTACAAGAGAAACAAATCAATAACACTGGTGTTAAAACAGCAGGCACAAGGAGCGAAAAACAATAAAATCCTAAAGGGAAAAAAAAGGATAATACAAGTAATAAAAACAATCGTAAAACAATATTAAGATATAAAAATAATAAAACAAGTTTAGTATAAAACAAGAAAAATGTGAATTAAATAAAGGCAAGATCATATAATAGGTTTAAAGTCATTTCTTATAGCTGTCCACAGAGGCTGCTTTTTGTTGTGGGGGTTTGTTCCAATCCTTTGGTGCATAACAACAGAAAGCTGCTTCATCATCCATCCATCCATTTTCATCCGCTTATCCAGGCCAGGTCGCCAGTGCAGCAGGCTGAGCAGAGTACTCCAGACGTCCCTCTCCCTGCAAAGCTTTCTAGCTCCTCCTGGGGGATCCAATGTGTTCCCATGCCAGATGAGATAAATAATCCCTCCAGTGTGTTTTGGGTCTGTCTCCGAGCCTCTTACCAGGGCTGTATCATACTTTTTGTAAATTGTTGCCTCATAGCAAGAGGATTCCTGGTCAGAACCCAGGGTGGGGGAGTTTGCATGTTCTCCCTGTGTCAGCGTGGGTTTTCTCAGGGTACTCCGGCTTCCTCCCACAGTCCAAAGACATGCAGGTTAATTGGTGACTCTAAATTGTCCGTAGGTGTGAATGTGAGTGTGAATGGTTGTCTGTCTCTATGCGTCAGCCCTGTGATAGTCTGGTGACCTGTCCAGGGTGTACCCTGCCTCTCACTCAATGTCAGCTGGGATAGGCTCCAGCCCCCCTGCGACTCTTAACAGGATAAGCGGTTACAGAAAATGAATGAATGAATAAATGCACCACATGTGTTGTAGTCTTTTTGCTGCTCTTACTAAATGTGAAACCGAGTGTTTGGCCTCTGCATTCTTCTTCCAACTGCTACTGTTTTTCTGTAAATATTCTTCAGCCTATGTGTCGCCTATTTAAATCCTGTTTTCTTGGCGACAAAGTTAAAACAATTTAGTGGAAGCTTTTATTTGGTGCAGTAAAAGGGCTTCCATTTGGCCTTTTTACCTGTGCTTTTGACATTGACAAACATCTCGTCCAGGGTGTGTGTGAGGAGATGACCTACGAGATGATTGAGACCACATTCCCAGAGGAGTTTGCTTTGAGGGACCAGGACAAGTATCACTACCGCTACCCAGGAGGAGAGGTGACCTGACACTTACCATACTTTTGTCTCAGTAACCTTCTGTTCATCTCATTTAAACATCTGCAGGGTAATTAAAATAGTCTCTCCTCTTTCTCTTTCAGTCCTACCAAGACCTCGTCCAGCGTTTGGAGCCGGTTATCATGGAGCTGGAGCGTCAGGGCAACGTGTTGGTCATCTGCCATCAGGCTGTGATGCGCTGTCTGCTGGCTTACTTCCTGGATAAGAGTGCAGGTCAGAAAAACACAACTGGACACATACAGGATACTATATCACAGCAGCAGGTGATAACATTTTGTGTACTGTCCTATTCATCCCGTAGAAGATCTACCATACATGAAATGTCCGCTGCACACAGTACTCAAGCTAACTCCTGTTGCATACGGTAGGTCTTTACTTTAGCTCTCAATATCACACCATAAAACTGTTTTTTTTTCTCCTAATATGTATGTTCTTTTATCTTCTAGGTTGTAAAGTGGAAATGTTTTATCTTAATGTGGAGGCAGTAAACACACATCGAGACCGGCCTCTTGTAAGTCGCTCTGAATGGAGCTGGAAAATCACATTGTTTAGTGTGGTTTATATTAAAGGTTAACTTAGTTGTTTTTCAACCTGGACTTTATTTTCCCCTGTTTTTGTGTCAAATGGGAACAAAAGTTTTGACATTGGTGCCAGCAGCAACAAAACAGGCTTCAGTCTAACCACCTTGGGCATTTGGCAACGTCAGTTTACGTCCACTGAAAGTGCTTGTGTGTGATTTATCCTGGCTTCATACGAGCAGAGGAAATCTCCGCTAGTTGCTAGGCTAATTTATACAATGTAAAATGCCATAGGCTTGTGCTAATAACATTAGCATGTTGTATTTGTTTGGAAAACGTGTTTAGTATAAGACAGCTGTTTTGTCGGTGAACCTTGTGAGCTGTAATGGAACCGAATTTTGTAACGGTGTCTTTGTTAAATGTTGCCGTTGTCCCTGACTTCATTCATATAATTAGAGGAAAAGTCTGCTAGCTGCTTAGCTAATTTATACAATGTAAAATGCCATAGAGTTGTGCTAATAACGTTAGCATGTTGTATTTGTGGGGAAAATGTGTCCAGCAAAAGTGTTTTGTCTGTGAATGCTGCGAGTTATAGTGAAGCTGATTTGTGTACTTGTCTTTAAAATTGTCGCTATTAAGCCATGTTTAATGTGTGTTTAATGTGTGTTTTAGGTGTGTTTTCAATCAACTAAACTTAACAGCACTTCACAGAAACCTCCGCCGCCAGCAAGTGTTTTTGAGGTGTAACTGCAGAGTGACACAGACACACCACCACACAAGTATAAATGCTCACAACAGTGTAGGCCATGTGCGTAGGCTAAGGCTAGGCTCTGCGTAGAGCTGACACACAAGTATAAATCCCGCTTAACTGGGTGAATCAAAAATTTATTTTCAACCAAACCAGAGTTGTGATTGTTGGAATGTTTAACCAAATTTTCCTTTCCATACTGTTGTGAGACACTTAGAATTAAAATCTTAGTCTGCCAGTGGCAAAAAACAAACACTTACAGTGGACATAAAGTGGAAACATGTCCTAAGTGATTGCACTGCAGCCTGTTTCACGGTCACCAGCTACAGCACTTTCACTCAGTACTGAACCACTTTCAAAAGCTTTTGGTACCATTAGTCACTTAGACACAAAAACATGGGAAAATAGGGTAATAAACGTACCCTGCGAAGCTTCAAACACAATCACATATGCATTACTTACACAGTAATAAATCAAAACTTATCAACAAATCTCAACATCTAATCCTAAATTTAAAAGGCTCATTGTTTGTTGTGTCTGCTTGTTCAGTGCACTTTATCCCCTGTTTGAGGCCTTGCTTCCTTGACTCCCTTTATCCCTGTTTTGTTATGCTCTGTTATCTTTAACCCTGATGAAACAGTCTGGCTTGAGCTGCGAGCAAATGAATGTTAAGTCAGTCGTTAATTTGGTGTTATTCCACCTTGATGGAGGCAATGGCTGATCCTGCAACCTTGCTTGGCTGAACTAATCATTACCGTCGCTCTGGTTGCATCCTGATATTAAGATTATGTGCACTCTGTGAAAGACTGCTGTGTATTTAAATATCTCAGTGTATCTCCTGTGTAATCAGAGCTGTGTTACAGTTCATTAATGTTTTGTGTTGTGTGGCGGACTAATGTGGTTTAAAAGCAGCTTCAGTTGTCTTACCTGTTGCTGTGGATCCATGTGGAGAGGACGGCTAGTTTGCTTGGCTTTGTCTGGTCAGGTGTCCCCCGGGTGCTTGAATGTTCCCTGATCCTTTTCCTTAACACTTGCGGTGTTTCATCTCCTACCAGGATAAAATCCCGAGGGACTCAGCTCTCATACACCGGCGGAATAGTTACACTCCCTTGTCCAGTCACGACCAGGTCAAGCGTCCCAGGCTCTACAGCGCGGGCAACCAGCCCTGGCTCCCGCTCGCTCCCACCCCTTCAGCTCTGATGCCAGAGGGACGGCAAAGCCAAGTTAGTGCCAGAGTTACAGGCTCCCCCACTAAATCAGTCACCGTCAACTGTAATCAGTCACCCCCCCACCACAGTTGTAACCCTGTGTTTGGCATCCCCTCGCCTCAGTGTTGGATCCTCTCGGTGATTTAGTGTCTGTGTTGAAAATGAGCACATGGAGTCCATCTCTCTTTCTCTCTCTGTCTATCAGGGCATGTTTTTGGATCTTGAATGGATTGCTCTTGTTATGTGGCGCCTGTTTGTTTCCAAAGTTTGCATGACCTCTGCTTCACCACGGGGCTGTCTCCAGCTTGAATATGCAGAACAGCATGTCTACCTTTTCAAGTTAGAATTTATGGGATACAAAAGACACACAAACATTAAAGAAGTCTCCTACATTTAGTTACAAGGCCTGTCACAATAATTACGTTATCAACTTATGGAGGTCAGCAAAAAGGTCATGTCCATTCATCGTACGATATTGCCTTTGTGTGATATGCGTGTTTGTTTTCATAAGAAGGTCAACAACATGTAGCCAACATGACACCAGAATAAACAGTGGGGTTTCCTGACCATTATAAGACTAGAGCCTAGCTTGTTAGTGGTTTTTCACAGCGTGTGAGATGAATGAACAGAAATAAAACAAACTATGCTGAGACAAGTCATTTCTGGTGGCAATGCTTCTGTGGTCTCATACGTTCAAGTATGTTGCTCTTTGAAAAGGTTTACTTGCATTATTATGCTACTATATTATCCTTATGTCAGTGGCATAAAATGGTCTTTTACGCCTTGTTTCCACTTACGTATGTGTACGGAGATGAGTAACTGGGAAGTCCATTCATTACTATGGGAATCTCTGTGATATCCGATATTATTTCGGTCCAGAATTTGCCTGAAGTACGTTCAAAAAATGTAACTTTTGTGGTGGATATAGCATAAATAGTATAGTAGATATCACAGTATACCTTGAAACCGCTATGTTGTTGAGTAGTCCTGCACTAAAACGATCAGCTCTTCCTCCATATTTATCATAGATTGATGTTTATGGAAGAAAAGAAAGATGCCTGCTGCTGTTAATGGTTGTTCTTCGTCACGGTGCGTGGTGCTGCGCTCTGAAAGTTGAATTTTGTGAAACCTCAGGGTACAGCCGTCGCACCCAGAAAAAAAGATGCTTGGGAACACTTGGGAACGTCTGCGTGCTGTGATAACGTTGCCGTCGTTTTTGAGTGTGGCTTCTATGTGTCTACATTTAAAACAATAGATTTGAGGCCTCAAAAAGTGCTGCGTGTGTGGGACCTTAAAATTTCAATAATATTGTTTATCATGATTATTTCTGGGACGATATATCGTTCATCAAAAGAAGTTGTAGGAGCTAAGCCTATTACTTGCAGCTTCCTTCCTGGTTGATGCCACAGCTTCCTTGGTTGTGTTGACTTCAGACAATAAACAGGAGGTTCCAGTTGTAGAACAATCAGCGTATTTATTCATTAAACCAAAACACAGGTTGAATGAACGTCCATTTCTTCATCTTCTATCCAAACCAAACACACAGCTTTCACTAGGTTGCACAGTGGTCAAAACCTTTTGTCCTTCTGGGATGAAACACCTGTCAGCAACAATGTTGTTCCTACCTTTATACACTAATGTTCAACATATCAGTACAGCGCCACCCAGTGTACATACATAGTAAATACAATTAATGTCTGCTGAGTGGAATGACATTTGGCTCTTACAGTAGTTATTGTGACAGGCCTGCTTACAACTGATAATGTACACAATATTAACTATATACTATAACCTTCATAAATCTACAGTGATGATTCCATCAAATAAAAACTCAAAAATTTGAGAGCAATTTAAGAAAGTTAACACAATACACGAATGACAGATGTTAAAATTTAAAAATGCATATTCATATTTGTATGTGTTGTGTATTTGTTGGCCGTGCCCTGTTGGTAAAGTGCTTCAGTCCCTTCTCCACATTTCTATCTCTCTCTGTTTTTCTCTCTCTCCACTTCCTCTAAACCTGTCTTACAGCCTCGGATAGGAAGCGGTTGTCTGTGAGTATTCTGGAGACCTCGTACATGTAGCCGAACCCTTCATTTTCTCTCCCACAATTCAACTCATGTCATTGTAACTCATGTCAATATGTTGTCACAGTGTTGTGTTTTTATGGTTCTCAGTCTTTGGGTTTCTCTAACCTTCCATCACCTTTGCACTTTAGTTTGAACGACGGCTGCTGTCGGCTTCGTTTTATCTCAGCGGCCTTATCGAGAACACTATCAGACGCTGATTCTTTGGTAGTTCAGTAAATGTAATCAGCTTTAGGGAAACTCTTTGATGATAGTATTTGTTAGACACCTAGATATTTTTTAAAATGGTAAAATAATGTAGGAAATATAAGTGTATTTGAGTTCCATATAATGAAGTTTATTTAATTCAGATAGACACCAGTCACACACAGGGTTCAATTCAGGCTAAAGAACAGTCTCCACTAATGTGGCTGTTTCACATAATGACCCAATTTTTCAAATAGGAACCTTCTGAGCCCCCTGAGAAGCTCTTAGCTGCCACGATTAGACTTTGCTGCTGTGAGGTGTTAACTTGTGACTGTCAGTGACATTTTCTTTTTCTTGAAGGAATCCCTGTGCGAAGGAGGCGACTTTGACAGCCCCGAAGAAACTAGTGACTGTGTCCGCTTCTGAGTGAAGATGAAAGCCTCTTTCTTCACGCCACAATGTGGGCAAACACTCCGGCTTCACTCATGAATCAAAACTTTTTTTTTTTCCTTGGAGACGATGGTCAGACTTTAAGGTCTTTTTTTTTTTTTTTTTTGCTCCTATCTCTCTCAACCTCTCTGTTTAACCGTACTCTGCATGTTGAGGCTATTAACTGGAAGCCTTTTCATTAGTATCATAAACACTTCCTGCATGTGGGACGAATCAATCAATCAACCAAAATAAAAACAGGCAACTAATCCTTGTTGTAAATACGACAATGCCTTACTGAACTCTAAATATACTGATAGTATTAGCTCCTCTGTATGAATGTAACCAAAACAAGTTATGCATCATGATGAAACCAGTTTTCTTTATTGCAAATATAACATGTTATGAAGTAGATGCTGTAAAAATATTTTTATAATATATAAACTCTCATCCACCGTGCGAACAATCTGTGCTCCTTCTGAAACGTATTCCTAGCATCCTCTGGTATGTCTTATGTTGATTTGGTTTAGATTTCAGAGAAAATACTGTACTTTCTTTCTTTAATTCTGGAAGTCATGTATGCTTCTCGTGTTGTTAGATAAAAACACCACATTGCTGGACAAACTTTTTACCAGCAGCAGAGAGGGAAACTTCCACTTACATATCTGATGTATTAAGCTGGTGTTATCTGTCACAGTGTAACCCTAACTGTTGATCCCTTCTTCTTCTTGCCTGCATATTCTATTAAGGGATTTTGAGCAACAACAGCATCACTAGTTAACTGAATGTTCCCTATGTGTTCCTCTTATCGTTTATTGTAACTGCTTTATGCAAATATACACTGATCTGCCAAAACATTAAAACCACTGACAGATGTAGCGGACAATACCGACCATCTCGTTACAACGCCATGCTCTGCTGGGAAACCTTTGGTCCTGGCATTCATGTGGATACCACTCGAAGTACTTCACTCATCCAAACACCGCTGCGGACACAGTCTCCCCCCTCTGTGGCAGTAACACTCCTCGATGGCAGTAGCTCCCCCTCCAGCAGAACATGCACCATGCCTCATCACAAGCAATGCTCAGAAACTGCCTGAAGAACATGACAAAGGGTGCAAGGCATCACCCTGGCCTTCAAATTCCCCAGATCCCATTCTGATCGAGCATCCGTGGGACGTGCCAGTACCCCACCTCACAACCAACAGGTCTCAAAGGATCCACCAACGCCCAAAAGCACACCCCCAGAGGTGACGTGTCCATGCCTTGACATGTCAAAGCCAAGTCCAATCCAAAGAGGCCCCACTGTGGATCGGGGATACCTCTGGGGTACTGGCATGTCCCACAAATACTCAATCAGATTGGGATCTGGGGCTCTCTGGAGCTCTCTGTCACGTTCTTCTGGCCACTCCTGACCAGTTTTTGCAGTGAGGCATGCCGCACTGTCTGCTTGGGGGGCCGCTGCCATCAGTACTAGGTCCACAGCAGTGTTTGGGTGGGTGCTGCGTGTCAAGTGGTGTCCACATGAATGCCAGGATCCAAGGTTTCCCAGCAGAACATTTCATTGTAACAAGATAATCAATGTTATTCACTTCACCTGCCGGTGGTTTTAATGTTTTGGCTGATCGCTGTATCTTTACTCCTTAAACTCCCTTTACATCACCCATTTTGAAACCAAAATCCTCCTTTTATCTTACTTTATATCAGACAGCGGCACAAGTTTCCTTCTGACTGTAATTTTTGACTGTTGCTAAGTTTTTGCTCGAAGCAGCCTACTGGTGCCTTTTAAGCAGGGGATTTTGAAGTGACATTATTTTTTTTACCCCCTGTAGGGGGAATGTAGGAGACACTCATGAATCTTTGCAGCACATGATATCTTCCAAATGCAGTAATCCAGATGTGTTAGATGTTGTTTTATCATCTGTGGCCTTCATTTAAGTGATTTTTGTTGAATGCAAAATTGTCTCAAATTTCTCAAAAGAACTTGGATTGTCTATAGTGTAATTTATTATGTTGGTCTGCTCTGTACACATGATATCTACATATTGCACGCCTGTCTGTCCTGTGAGAGGGATCCCTCCTCAGTTAGCCTGTCTGAGGTTCCCTCAATATTTTATCCCAGTTAAAGGGTTTTCCTCATCCGCTGTGAGGGTCCAAGGACAGAGGGTGTTGTATGTTGTAAAGCCCCCTGAGGCAAAATTTTGATTTGAGACTGAATTAGCCAAACGCAGAGAAACTAAAGGCCCAAAGTAGCCCAATACTGGAGAGGAGCTAAAGTCTCCTCCTTTATATGTCACCATAACTGGAGTGAAAAACTTGACACAAAATTGTTCAGTCAACTGTAAGCAGAAAGAAGTGTAATTAGGCTGCTTGTTTGAAAGAACTGGAAGCTAACGTGTAGCTAATTGCGCCCTTAACCAAATAAATGTGTTTTATTCCCTTCAGGTGTGTTCTTGGATTTACTGTCCATATTCTTACATAAATTTTCGTCCGCCACAACACGGGAAATTTAGACCTCTGATTTTAACCAAGGAAACGACAAATAAAATCATCTACAATTACCTTGATTTTAATAAGTTTAAAGAGCATATATTTAGTGAGCACAGAAAAAACTACAAGCACAACAGGGTGGGTACTTAACGACATCATAACTTGGTTTCGACCATATTCACAAAACTCTGTTATCACAAACATATCTGAGAGAGCCGCAACCCCTCAACTCTCACATGGATTCATCTCGCTGTGACATTTAGCACGCAAGGATTACGGGAATTGGTGTTCGTCAAAGGCAGTTAAAAACATAAATAGCCTACTAAATAAAGAATGACGTTAGGAACTGTACGTTATTTATCAGAGTTATTTCTCTTGACCCTCCCTTAAGCTACAAATAATTTTCCTTGAGCCTTCCTGAATGACTAAGGAAAAATGCATGATGCTCCATCCACCATAGATAACTTTTTTTTAAAAAAATATTCATTCTACAAGTAGGTTATGGAGCCAGAACAAGAAGAAAATGGCACGGGAGTTATCATCAAAACAAACTGCTAATTTCTTAAGCAAAATGCAAATCCTCCTTACACTGACATAAATACTGTGTGTGATCCACTTAAGCAACGTTTTGCATTGTTATGTAGATCAAGCAAGACTTGTCTTTCTATAAATTACTGAACTGTTTGAGCATAAATAATTTTTACAAGTAAAGTTAACTAAATTTGGCAAATTAAGTAAACTTAATTTAGCAAATATATCAACTTAACACAATTAAATTAAATTACTTGCAAACTGAAGTCGACTTCACCTGCAAAATTTATTTTTTACATACAAAAAATTAGGTAGTTTGAACAAGGACTAGCCTTGCTTGATCTACATAATAATCTGATGCAAAAAGTTGCCTTAATTTTTTTAAGTAGATCAGTAGATTGCACCTGAAATCACATCATCACACAAGCTGTGTGTGCACCTGGGTCTGTGACGGCCACATGTCCTACCACACTAACAAAATTAAAGGAGCCTACACACATCACAGGGCGCACAGAACCAACATGTGCATAATGACTGTTTTCCACATAAACCGTTCACAACAGTGGCAGCTGCAGCTGGCCAGAATAATATCAGTAACTTGGCATGAGGGATGTGTTTAGATTTTGAAAACTTTCTTCTTTGATGTTTGAAAGTTAAAAGCTTTAAGTTGAAGATGAAACCCTGGAGTTGAAAACAGCCTCGTTTTTTCACTATTGTCATGCAGGGCAGAATTTAATGTTTTTTTACAGGATCTGGTGCAAACTGTTCATTAAATGAGACGTAGAATAAAGGGGCTTTTCAGTGAACTTTCAGTTTTTCAACCTTAGATTTGGTTATGTTTCCCGACAGAAGCGTTAATCACGCACGATGCGTTTAAGGGACATCATGATTTGAAAATACAATAATTTCTGTTTCTGACTGTAATAAATGGTGTTATTTTGCTGATTATCAACAAAAAAACATGCCTCTGAAACCTGCCGGCTGGGTTTTGAGGCTCAGATTGTATTTAAAATAAACACAAAATACAACCACTTAAAGTTTTGTGTCCTTCTGCTAAGCCAAAATAAAAAACACAACCCCTCCCCAGTGCTTATTTATTTAGTTATTTAACCCATGTTTAACCAGGTACGTCCCACTGATACCAACTATCTCTTTTACAATGGAGTCCTGGCTAAAACAGCAGCATACAAAAAAGTTACAGCCAAACAACCACACAATAAAAAACACAAAAGATACTCAGTAACATAAAGAAACATTAGAATACCTCAACACAATGACAAGAACCAAGCAATTAATTCATGCTTGTACTCATGAGAGCTTTAAAACCAGGCAGAAAGATCAGTTCACATAGTTTCAAATCTTTAAGAAATTAAAAAAAATACCGCTATGCCTGTCCTGTTTGCACCAGCCCCGCCCCTCTTATAAATAACGAACAGTCCCTTAGGTTGCCTTTTTTTTGTTTTGTCTTGTTTTTCAATCTATAGTTGTCATGAGGTCAGCATAGTGACATGGTACCCAGAAAGACTGTGTGTGTTTCAAGGCTTGATGTTTAGTCATTAGCGTGGGTACAAATACCATTTTCCTTCCTCTGGAGCAGAACCCAAAAGTTTTAGTGTCGCTTCGGCTCTATTAGGACATTTACGGTAGAAGCCGTGGTTATGTTAGAGAGCGTCATGACGTCACGGCAACGTAGGCAGACGTCCTCCACATCAGTCGTCTCACTGGATGTTTATTGTCTGAGGCAGGGCTGCAGTCAGCACCAGGTAGGAAAACAAAATGACTTAGCTCGTCGTCTTGTCACTTCATATACCCTGTCGTGTATTCATATATGGCAAAGGGAAGGTATCGTTAACAGATTTTAGTAAAGTTTACCCGGAAGCGAACCGCTCGGAAAAACGGTCCACTTAACGCCAAGTTAAAGGGACGGTTAGCATGCTAACGTTAGCATATGATACATGATAACGTTATGTTTGCGAGTCCGAGCAAGTATCTTTCTGTAATATGTTTTCAGAATACATGTCACTAATATGTTGACTATTTTGTGAAGTCACATGACCCGTGTCTTCACCTAATTCTGCCTGTTTCTCGCTCGGCAGGGAGCTGCTAGCTTAGCTCACTGTGTGTTTGTCCCGCGGTTGAGTCAACTGTCGTTAACGTTAAGTGACAGAACAAAGAAAATAAAACAAAGCGATGTCGCTGTCATGTGTTTCTATACACTGCTGCTGCTCATCAGCACTTTGATTGTTTGGCCGGGTCCATTTCGACAGCAGTATTATCACTCAGAGACTAGCATAATGTAGGGTATCCTGAATGTTGCTGTGTTGCATAAGTTAAGCTAACAAACACAACTAGCAAGCTAATACTACTAGCTCATTGCTACGCGACAAGGCAGTAAGTTCTGAGCCAACTAGAGTGACGTTAAATAATCACATTTCATCACCATTTCCAGAGCATTTAAGGTTACATGCATATTTTCTGTAGTTAAAACCATCTATAAAATATTCAAAGGCGTTAAACCCCCTCAGTGATGTACTACTTTGAGTTACAGATAAGGGGGAAGTTGGCTTTTTACGGTTATGAGTCACTTCTTGGTTAATTTATATACAGTGGCATACAATAGTTTGGGCACCACTGGTCAAAATTGTTTTATCTGTAAAAAGGTAAGAAAAATATGACCTGATTTTATAAAAGTAAAAAGTTAAAGATGACACATTTCTTCAGTAGTTTATACAAGATTTTTTTTTTTATTTCACACTTCTACAGTTTCAAAAAACAAAAAAGGAAAAGGGCTTGAAGCAAAAGTTTGGGCACCTCTCATGATCAGTACTTAGTAGCTTCTAAATCAGGGGTGTTAAACATACAGCCTGCCCGTTAAAGGGTCGAATCCAGCCCACTAGATTACTAGATGAAGGCCGAATTAATACTTCTGCGTCGAATCTACAGCGTACCTACGCTGTAGGCTCTGCTGCGACACAGAGCCTACAGCGTAGCCTGACGTGAACCTCCCCAGAAACGTAGCCATGCATTGCAGCAATGCAGACCTCCTGTCTATTTTTAGCCCCGTTTCCACCCAAACAATTTTGGCATGGTACCTGTGGAACCAGCAGTAACCCTTCAGACATGGTACCTAGACCCTAGCATTTCCACCACAAACAGTACCCTTAAATGTGGGCTGGGTTGTTGTCACTCACTGCTTCGTCCAGCACTCACTGTATTTCCTCATTATTGGTAACACAGAGGAAAGTCTGCAACCCGTTAATCGTCCACAGAACGAGGCTGCACGCCGACATTTTAAGAACAAAATAAAACAGGCTGCAGTGAGAGTCTCTCTCCATGGGATATTTAGAAATAGCAGGTTTGTGCATTTAGTCCTCTCAGGCAAGCTCAGGGGTTTAGTGTTGCCGTAGCCTTGACGCTACTCAACACTTTTCTCTCCGAGTGAGGACTAGAATATATGCAGTTCACGTAATATGGCCGAAATTAATATTTTTAAACGCTTGAAGATCCACTCATTACTAAAAGTGTATGTCACATTAAAACTAAAGTAACAGTCAAAGTTGTAATAAAGAATATTTTAAGTGTGTTGATTGAGTCACTTCGCCAGCTCGTGCATTGAGTAACATTACAAGTTAACTTTCCACCTTAAAAGTTGCCGGCAGTCGGCCCAGTGAATGAAGTTATTTTTTCTCAGACTCCAGCTGCTGTGAGAGGCAGCAAAACATCCTTTGTTTTATGTAAGTCCACAGTATGAACAGTGGTTACATGAGCCTCAAAACCAGACACAACTCAGCCCTGAGCAGAGTGACCGTCCTCTACTGACCAATCAGACTGCAGTGTTCACAGCTCCACCTTTTACTTTTAGTACCAGATGTGTGTGCTAGGTACCCCAACAGAGGGGGGGACCAAAAATGGGGACAGTACAGTTTCATTGGTACCATCCACAACTTTTCACAGTAGAAACAGAAAACAAGCGTACTGAACTGAACCGTAGTGTACTGCTCGGTGGAAACAGGGCTTTTGTTAGCTGAAACCATTTCCCTCAGTAGAAATGAAGCTTTGATTTACTTTATTTTCACACTTAAAAAATAATACATTTAAAGGAACACTTCAATCACAAAATGATCATTTGTATGACAATAACCCAGCTCATGTCACTTTGAATTTGTGAAGAAAACATTGTTTTTCTCGAATGCTTCCATGGTGAACGAAGAATCCAAACAAGGCAAACAATCTTTAGGAATTCAAGTAAACAGGATCCACATTTAACAACAGCAAAACTGTACCAAATCACCCTTTTACAAACCCTCACACAACTTGTGTAGGATAATCCAAGTCTCATTTATCCAGTCATATGTTCAAACACTTTGTATTTTTTTCTAACGCAGAATAAAACAATTTCACCTACGAGTACTGCGCCCTCAGCGTGCCTGGGCACACTCATTAAATTGTAACGTTTTAGTGAAAATGCATGTGTATAAATGGGTAAATGAGACTTGGATTGTATTGCACAAGTTGTTTAAGAGTTCATTACAAATATTTTGATATAATTTTGCTGTTGTTAAATTTGGGCATCTTTTACTTAAGTTCAGTGGATTCTTCATACACCATGGAGGCATTTGAGGAGAACCAAGTTTTCTTCACAATTTCAAGGTAACACGGTGAGTAATTCATATTGTTGGTATACAGCTGTCTTTTTGTGCGTGAAGTATTTTTTTAATAAGAAACAGACGTAGAAAATATTGGACATATTTACTGTCAAGCATTAGAATGATGACAGCTTAAACAAGATTGTGCCTGGATATGAATAAGATTCGCCTTTACAGTCATCAACAAAAACAAAACCATAATTGCGAAGTTGATTTAATATTCTTTATTAGTTTGGATGTTCAGAAAGTGTCCTCTTGGTAGCGATAACAAAGTCTTGACAACAGATGCTTTGGTGGGTGAGCCAAGTTCATACCAAGTACCTTCAGTGTCACTGATATGTTGTCACATGTTTTTGTACGTAGGATGTTGCGGCTTCGCTGTAAGACCAAAAATGGGAGCCACATAATGCAGGGCTTGACTCATCAGTCCTGTGTGCAAGAGCTGAAGACTAAGGTGGAGGAGCTGACTGGTATCCCCTGTGACGTGCAGAAAATTATGGTCGGCTATCCACCCTCCAGCCTTGATCTTCGAAACGGAGATGCTCACCTAAAGGACTACCCCATCAAATCAGGTATGTTGTCAAGCATCCAAAACATGCAGATGAATTCACACCAATCATTGTTTGTATGAATATTTTATTATTTAATGACATGCTTTCAAGACGTAAGTGTAACAACTGGGTAAGTTTTAGAAGAAATACTTATAAAAACTTCTGACAGTGTTCTGCGAATTATCCAGAGCAACTGTCACAGAGAAGTTGCTGTGGAATACTTTGAACTTAATGCTTTAAAGGTATACTATGCAGGAGTTGTCCATTACTATTCGTAAACACAACATTCAGACTTGGCATTGAATAAAATCAGTCTGATAGCAGTAGAGCTCAGTACACAAGATGCGAAACAGAAGTGAGGAAAGTAAACAACCGGCTGAAGTCAAAAGGGTGTGATTATTTTTTAGCCATTGAGCGCTTTAACAGAAATATTTCGTGATATTTTGTGCACATTAAATATTCTTTGTTCTTTTAACATTGGATTACGTTGGGTTTTTTTTATTATTATATTGTCTACGTGCTAACTGGCTAACTAGCGTCATGTTGGTCTTCCGGTTTCCCTTTTTGAATGACGATTACAGATCTGCTGTCTGCTGGTATGGAGAGTTATTTCCTCTCATGCAGGTGCAGAATGGTCATACTGACTGGCCTGTTTGTTGCAGTCTTTGCGATGTGTTTATGTGCAACTTTCTGGCTGAGACACAGGCGACACAACAGTTGGGTTTTCGTCACTGCTAGTTCTTTGATGTCAGTTTGGTGTGGCTGCAGTCACAACGAGTCAGGCGTTGCTGAAAAACTACAAGTCCTCCTAATAATTTAAATGTGAGTCGTGCATCTAGGCTGCAGCAATGGGGGCCACAGGTGATGCCGACAAATAAAAATACAGTGGCCTGAGGCGATGAGTTGAAACAGAATCAACGTTTGGAGAAACCCGACGTTAAGCTGCATTGGCCAGTCAAATCGAGTTGGCTCCCTCCGAAAGTTGATTCTCTTTCAACTTATCACCATAGGCCACTGTGTTTTTTTTTTTTGTTTTTTTTTTTATCATCCCCTTTGGCCCCCACTGCCGCAGCAATCAGACAAGACAGTCAGTATGTTTACATGCACACAGTAGTCGAGCTAAGCTCATGGGTCAGCTAATCAGTCAGGTCGGACTTCTCGTCTTGTGTGAGTATACATGCAGAAGAGAAAATCGAATTTCTGACCAAGTACGCCTGACTGTCCTTTTTAATAGAGTGGGTATTGAACTAGTTCCGGTTGACCCGAAGAGGAATAATAAATTAAATAAATCCATGTTTCGCGTTTTCCTACCATCCATAAACTTCAAAATGTTTAGCTCCTTTAGCTGTCGGAGCATGAATGTCCGTCTAGAAGTTCGTCCTCTGCTTCTCCGTCGCCATGGTGTTTGTTTGTTTGTTTTTCCGGGAGTGAACTGCTGCTACGTCATCTCCTTCTTCTTCCGGGTGAAAGCCCACTACTCAAAAGTAGTGCATGCGCAGAATGCCGAGTCTGACTTCGGTCGGACTAAGGTGTTACATGCAGCAATAGTCCGATTTTCAGTCGAATTATGTAGGTGTTAGTCGAGCTACGGATAATCCAATTTCAGTCAGACTAAGCTGTTCACATGCATTTAAAAGTCCGGTTTCAGTCGGACTAAGCCAATAATTCGATTTTCTCAAGCTGCATGTAAATGTACTGATTGAAAGACACCCGCAGTCCACTGCAACAAGTAATATAGTCTCCATCTGATGAAGTTTGTATTAACAGCTTGTGTATCCTAAAAAAGAAAGGCACTTGCTTTGTTTGCGTGCGTGTACGTGCTTGTCTTTTGTAGCAATAAAGATTCTACAGTAATAATTATTAAAAGGAAATTATACAGATCTTTCAAGCCAACTTAAACAAACTTACTGAAGACAAATATTCAGTCGCATAAATGGGAAGAATGTCTTTTTATAGCTGGAACAAGCTTTGTCCACTTGGTGTTTTGCCTCTCTCAGTTTATATTTTTTCCGGCACTGTGTCTGCAATTTTCATAGCTTTCTCTCAGCTACATACTGGTCGCAACCTTTTCATAAAGTCCCTCCTGACCTCAACTGCATGATGTTATTGGCTGGGGTGCACACACACACACCAAGAAACGTCCCAAACACAGCAAAATACAGGCGAAGGGAGAGTCTCTGCAGATGTATACATTGCTCACACTTCTAGTGGGTCTAGAGATTACTTGTGTATGAGTCAGTACATTGTTTTTAGCAAAATCCTGCACAGTATACCTTTAATGATGTGAGGAACCCTGATGAAAGTCAGCTCACCCCATTGGATTGGATTGGCAGCAGAAATCTCAAAACATGTCAAACCTCTTTGTTTTGTAATCTAGGTAAACATGACATTTAGTTAAAAACTGGAAAGCTGTAAACATGAGATTTTTTTCCTCCTAACGTCCTCTTACCAAAGTGTGACCTGGCTGAACTGTGTTGCGTCATCCTCTGCAGGAGACACACTCATTGTTGAGGAAGAAAAGAACAAGCCAAAGCCTCCTCAGGATCATCCCACTGTGACTAAAGCACCACGCCTGGAAGCCTCACCTATGCTGGCACGTCGAGTGGTCCCCGCTGACAACTCCTGCCTCTTCACCAGTGTGTATTATGTGGTGGAAGGTGGTGTATACGACCCCGCGTGTGCCCCTGAGATGCGAGGCCTCATCGCTCAGATTGTGTCCAGTGACCCCGCAGCTTACTCTGAAGCGGTGCTGGGAAAGACCAACGAGGAGTACTGCACCTGGATAAGACGTGACGACACCTGGGGGGGAGCCATCGAGGTGTCCATCCTCTCCAAGTTTTACCAGTGTGAGATCTGCGTGGTGGACACTCAGACAGTCCGAGTGGATCGATTCGGGGAGGACGCTGGCTACCACAAACGCGTGCTGCTCATCTACGACGGTATCCACTACGACCCGCTGCAGAAAGAAACGCCCGGCTCCGACGCCCCGCCCCAGACTATCTTCTCCACTACAGACGACGTAATCCTGGCTCAGGCCCTGGAGCTGGCAGACGAGGCTCGCCGCAAGCGGCAGTTCACGGACGTTAACCGCTTTGCGTTGCGCTGCATGGTGTGCCAGACAGGCCTGGTGGGACAAAAGGAAGCTCGTGAGCACGCCAAGGAGACAGGCCACACCAATTTTGGTGAAGTGTGAATACTGTTTTGTCTTTTCTTCCTCTCACAAATACAACCACCACCAACCCTGTGCCCCACGTCTGGCAACTCTGTTGGTTTGTCTGTCAATCTGCTTGTGTGATCCTCTACCTCACATTGTCCAGCGACATCTATGGAGAATCTGCAGACACTGTGTTCAGCCTCTAACCTGTTCAGTATTACTTTTTAACTGCTGTCAGTTCTCATAGTCAGAAACGCTACTGCAGTACTCCGATGTCTCTAAAACCATCATTTTAGTCTGTTAGGGATGGTTTCAAACTGTTCAAATGGGTCAAGGAAAATATGCAAACTATTCTTAGGATTTGTTTTAACCTCTTTCGGTTACTGGATGGCTGGGTTGTTTTGGAAAACAGATAGCAGCTGATTTGTTTCAGTTGATGCGCCAACCTGTTACCTGTGACTGATTGAACTTGTATGTGATAAAACTCGCTGTCTGGTTCTAGAAAGAGTTTAAAACAAACACTAAGAATGATTTGCACTATGATGTGATCTTATTCACTGTTGTCTTAAGCGCAGCACACAAAGTATGACTGTTATTCATCATGTCGATTACGTTGTTTGTTTTTTTTCATTTCTCTCATTGCAGATATATGTCAAACTCTTCAATACTAAAATCTAATAATTTAGCTAACGTTAGATGTCCGAATCATTCAGCACAGTTGGGTTTTGTTGAAGTCCCCCTCCTGACACACTTTAAAGTGTGTAAAATTTACTCTGCTATGGTTAATATTTTTTTGCTTAACATGGTTTTTCCCCCTTTTAAAAGCTCTGAAAAGGGGCTGGAATGGATCTACTCTGTCTCCCTCACTGAGAAATTTTGGAACTGGCCTCCACCCTGCTTAACCTCCGCTGCTTGGGCTAGGTTAGGCCCTGATTTCACGGAGAGTGTTCTAGCAGCTGAAGGCGCCTTTTTGTAATTGTTTTTATGAGAGCTAAGCTGTTTGCTCGCGTTTTTACGTTGCGACGTGCCTCGAGTTTCTGCACTCTAAACACTGGCGTTTTTGCCAGAGTGCTCTCAACTCCTCGCGTTAAAAAAAATTCAATTCAGAGCAGAAAATGCCCCACGTCACCTGTTTTTCGTCATGGTCACGCAACAAGTTTACAATTGGTAATCAGTGGAGAAGAGACTGGTGGTAGCGGTTGCCGGATATACGGCCTGACAATAGACATTAGGTTGTCAAACTGCCCCAGAGTCATCCTAAAATACGCCTGGACATGGCCACCAGGGAGGCGAAGCTCCTGGACCAATTGGTGGTACTCTCCATGACCTCCCCTTTTTTTAGGGTCTCATGTACCCACACAGATCTCTGTTTCCCTGTGAACAAAAAACTATTTGCTGACAGCCTCTCACCCTCAACCAGAGCTACAGCAGAAGGCGAACTGGCAGTAGCTGACACAGTGTTAATGGTTGCGAAACAGACAATAATATGCACCACGATGGGGTTTTTGGTAGATAATGGAAGGAAACTCCAGGGTCCAGTTTACATCTAAAAACTGCACACTCTACCATGTTTGCTGTCAAACTTTAACTATGCTAATGCTAACTGTTGCTCAAGCCCACTATACGCTAGAGGTTTGGGATTTCTTTGCTGGTGTTGTGTTGAGGTCTGTTTCCCGCCGAGCGAGCTAGATTAGGTATGTCACTAATTAGTGTTGTATGTCTGAATCACAGATTGTCAGGAAATTGTTGGGAGACATCACCCCCTTCAGTAGAGGCATGTAAAAACACCTTCTCCTGACAAGCTTTGTAGAGATAGTCAAGGTCAAACATTATAGGGGACATAAGCAGAAGAAACACATTTCTGAGTGGAGGGGGGCTTACAATAATGATAATAACGATAGGCTGGATTCATCTTTATAAAAATGTGACATTTTTTAAAATTGCTGAGTGAGTAGTGGCCATTGAGACTGAGGTTATGCATTTTGAAATACATTACAGTGTTGCAAATTGTGATCAAAAATTAGACTAAATACTTACATTGGACTTTTTCTCTTTTCTCTTTGTTCTTTTTTTTGTTTTTTATATTGCAATATGGTTTATCAGTGATTATATTTTAGATTAGACAAAAAATAATGGTGCTGAAAACAAAACATTTCACAAAATCTGTAGCTCTTTGTTATTCTTCATCGGTACGACAGTTTTTCAGGAGTGTAATTTTTAATTCAAGTGTGTAATTTTCAAATGTTGTCATGCTGTAATCTTTTAAAAATGTTTTTTTGTTTTTGTTTTATATTGCTGCATATTTTTGAGAAACACTTTAAGCATGACGAGGTGTTTGAGTGTTGTTTTTCAGATCACCAGACAAGGTGAGAGGGGATTGTACTTACTAGAAATCTGAAACAAGTGAGTGCAAGACACGCTGTATGAGATGAATCCTGCTCACTTGCATTTACTGTTCAGGTACAGTCCGTACATTATGTGTTCAGATGATCAGCATTAACCTTTTATCTTTGCAATTTTGATTTTTCAGCTTACATTTGCAGTCCATTTTATGTAGTGCATGTTGTCAAAACTTGGCCATTCTGTTCCACTGTATGTTTTGCACACTGGAGCATGTTCTCACGTTTTTGCTAATTCCTTTATTACTCACTGCCTCGAAGGATGAAGCATGCACTTGTTTATTTTAAACCACAGCTCAAAATGTTAAATTGGAGGAGGCCATGAAGCTATTTGTGGGATTAGTTTCTTTCCTCGAAGCCCAGATTATTGTTGCTTCATGTTGTGCAGAACTAGTATTACTACTTCACATATCTGTGATGGCATTGTTGGTACTAAGTTGTTGCCAAAAAAAAAAATCTCACAGTGGAGGACTTGATTGGGGCTTTCTTTTAGGTCTTTCAGGCTCAGATGGTGTTGGGAATTAAGCTAAAAATCTCAAATTATTTCTTTGTGTTAATGTGAATTACTATTTCTTTCCTCATCTGTTACTTTTAGGTAGTTTATTTTAACAGTGATAATGGATTAGTCCGCTTGCATAAAAGTGAAACTATGAAATGGCTTTGTTGTATTTTGTATTTACCAAGTTCTCCTAACTCTTAAAGGACAATAACAATGAATGTTGCACACAGAGCACTACAGAATAACTGGATTTACTTGATTTTTTTCAGTGTTGTGTCACAATTAAAAGTTATAGCCGAAAACATTGTGTACGAGTCATTTTCTATCAAGTATGTCTTTTTAGTTCACTATTTTAGACATTTTTATGTTTCATGTTGTGGTGATAGCTACAGTTCTGTTCAGCTTATTTTCTAATCATTCTTGTAATCGTAACTGTCCTCACATCACCCATCTATTTAGAGCTCCCGATTACAATCCATGGCCACTGGAAATAAACCCTTGTTAGCGAAACAACACTGATCCTGTGACATCGTAGTAGGATTACACTACCATGGTATTTAAAGGAGCATCTACCCTTTCTTAATTGGATCTAACATTTGTTCACCAGCTGTTTGACCAGCATTAGCAGCGAGAAAAAGGTAATGAGAAAGACAAGAGTTACAGTACATTTATAACTGTTACAGTTACCTTTTAGGTCTATCCTAATGTATGTCTAGACAGGGTATCTATGGGTTCTTATAGCATGTTAAAAGTTAGTAAACCAGTTTAGCAAATGTTCGAAAACAAAATTTTCCATGGTGATAAATACTGGAGCTTGTTTTAAACTATGACGTCTTGTGAGAAATCTATGGCATTCTATACTGTGACTTTTGTGGTGAGATCTTGACGACATACTATGACTTTTTTGATGAAATTTAGATGACATACTATACTATGACTTTTTTGATGAAATTTTGACGACATACTATACTATGACTTTTTTGATGAAATTAAGATGACATACTATACTATGACTTTTTTGGTGAAATTTTGACGACATACTATACTATGACCTTTTTGGTGAAATTTTGACGACATACTATACTATGACTTTTTTGATGAAATTTAGATGACATACTATACTATGACTTTTTTGATGAAATTTTGACGACATACTATACTATGACTTTTTTGATGAAATTAAGATGACATACTATACTATGACTTTTTTGGTGAAATTTTGACGACATACTATACTATGACGTTTTTGATGAAATTAAGATGACATACTATACTATGACTTTTTTGATGAAATTTTGACGACATACTATACTATGACTTTTTTTGATGAAATTTTAATGACATACTATACTATGACTTTTTTGATGAAATTAACATGACATACTATACTATGACTTTTTTGATGAAATTTTGATGACATACTATACTATGACTTTTTTGATGAAATTTTAATGACATACTACAATATGACTTTCTTTGACGAAATTTAGACGACATACTATACTATGACTTTTTTGATGAAATTTTGCCGACATACTATACTATGACTTTTTTGATGAAATGTTGTCGACATACTATACTATGACTTTTTTGGTGAAATTTTGACGACATACTATACTATGACTTTTTTGGTGAAATTTTGACGACATACTATACTATGACTTTTTTTGAAGAAATTTTGACGACATACTATACTATGACTTTTTTGATGAAATTTTGACGACATACTATACTATGACTTTTTTGATGACATTTTGACAACATACTATACTATGACTTTTTTGATGAAATTTTGCCGACATACTATACTATGACGTTTTTGATGAAATTAAGATGACATACGATACTATGACTTTTTTGATGAAATTAACACGACATACTATACTATGACTTTTTTGATGACATTTTGACGACATACTATACTATGACTTTTTTGGTGAATTTATGACATACTATACTATGACTTTTTTTGATGAAATTTTGACGACATACTATACTATGACTTTCTTGGTGAAATTTTGACGACATACTATACTATGACTGTTTTGGTAAAATTTTGACCACATACTATACTATGACTTTTTTGATGAAATTTTGATGACATACTATACTATGACTTTTTTGGTGAAATTTTGACGACATACTATACTATGACTTTTTTGATGAAATTTTGACGACATACTGTACTATGACTTTTTTGATGAAATTAAGATGACATACTATACTATGACTTTTTTGGTGAAATTTTGACAACATACTATACTATGACGTTTTTGATGAAATTTTGACGACATACTATACTATGACTTTTTTGATGAAATTTTAACAACACACTATACTATGACGTTTTTAGTGAAATTTTAACGACATACTATACTATGACTTTTTAAAATTAAATTTAGACGACGTGCTATACTATGACTTTTTTGATGAAATTTTAATGACATAGTATACTATGAGTTTTTTTTATTAAATTTAGACAACATACTATACTATGACTTTTTTGATGAAATTTTGCCGACATACTATACTATGACTTTTTTAATGAAATTTTGACGACATACTATACTATGACTTTTTGATTAAATTAACATGACATACTATACTATGACTTTTTTGATGAAATTTTGATGACATACTATACTATGACTTTTTTTGATGAAATTTAGACGACATACTATACTATGACTTTTTTGATGAAATTTTGCCGACATACTATACTATGACTTTTTTGATGAAATTAAGATGACATACTATACTATGACTTTTATGATGAAATTTTGACGACATACTATACTATGACTTTTTTGATGAAATTAACATGACATACTATACTATGACTTTTTTGGTGAAATTAAGACGACATACTATACTATGACTTTTTTGGTGAAATTTTGACGACATACTATACTATGACTTTTTTGATGAAATTTTGAAGACATACTATACTATGACTTTTTGGGTGAAATTTTAACAACATATTATACTATGACTTTTTTGATGAAATTTTGACGACATACTATACTGACTTTTTTTGATGAAATTTTAACAATAAACTATACTTTGACGTTTTTAGTGAAATTTTAACGACATACTATACTATGACTTTTTTTTATTAAATATAGACGACATACTATACTATGACTCTTTTGATGACATTTTGACGACATACTATACTATGACTTTTTTGATGACATTTTGACGACATACTATACTATGACTTTTTTGGTGAATTTATGACATACTATACTATGACTTCTTTTGATGAAATTTTGACGACATACTATACTATGACTTTCTTGGTGAAATTTTGACGACATACTATACTATGACTTTTTTGATGAAATTAACATGACATACTATACTATGACTTTTTTGATGAAATTTTGACGACATACTATACTATGACTTTTTTGATGAAATTTTAATGACATACTATACTATGACGTTTTTGATGAAATTAAGATGACATACTATACTATGACTTTCTTGGTGAAATTTTGACGACATACTATACTATGACTTTTTTGATGAAATTTTGACGACATACTATACTATGACTTTTTTGATGAAATTTTGCCGACATACTATACTATGACTTTTTTTGATGAAATTTAGACGACATACTATACTATGACTTTTTTGATGAAATTTTGACGACATACTATACTATGACATTTTTGATGAAATTTTGACCACATACTATACTATGACTGTTTTGGTAAAATTTTGATGACATACTATACTATGACTTTTTTGATGAAATTTTGATGACATACTATACTATGACTTTTTTGGTGAAATTTTGACGACATACTATACTATGACTTTTTTGATGAAATTTTGACGACATACTATACTATGACTTTTTTGATGAAATTTTGACGACATACTATACTATGACGTTTTTGATGAAATTTTGACGACATACTATACTATGACTTTTTTGATGAAATTTTGAAGACATACTATACTATGACTTTTTTTGATGAAATTTTAACAACACACTATACTATGACGTTTTTAGTGAAATTTTAACGACATACAATACTATGACTTTTTTAAATTAAATTTAGACGACGTGCTATACTATGACTTTTTTGATGAAATTTTAATGACATAGTATACTATGACTTTTTTTTATTAAATTTAGACAACATACTATACTATGACTTTTTTGATGAAATTTTGCCGACATACTATAATAGTATAGTATGTCGGCAAAATTTCATCAAAATTTTAATGACATAGTATACTATGACTTTTTTTAATGAAATTTTGACGACATACTATACTATGACTTTTTTGATTAAATTAACATGACATATTATACTATGACTTTTTTGATGAAATTTTGATGACATACTATACTATGACTTTTTTTGATGAAATTTAGACGACATACTATACTATGACTTTTTTGATGAAATTTTGACCACATACTATACTATGACTTTTTTGATGAAATTAAGATGACATACTATACTATGACTTTTTTGATGAAATTTTGACGACATACTATACTATGACTTTTTTGATGAAATTAACATGACATACTATACTATGACTTTTTTGGTGAAATTTTGACGACATACTATACTATGACTTTTTTGATGAAATTTTGAAGACATACTATACTATGACTTTTTGGGTGAAATTTTAACAACATATTATACTATGACTTTTTTGATGAAATTTTGACGACATACTATACTGACTTTTTTTGATGAAATTTTAACAACACACTATACTTTGACGTTTTTAGTGAAATTTTAACGACATACTATACTATGACTTTTTTGATGAAATTTTGCCGACATACTATACTATGACTTTTTTAATGAAATTTTCACGACATACTATACTATGACTTTTTTGGATGAAATTAACATGACATACTATACTATGACGTTTTTGATGAAATTAAGATGACATACTATACTATGACTTTCTTGGTGAAATTTTCACGACATACTATACTATGACTTTTTTGATGAAATTAAGATGACATACTATACTATGACTTTTTTGATGAAATTTTGACGACATACTATACTATGACTTTTTTGATGAAATTTTGACGACATACTATACTATGACTTTTTTGGTGAAATTTTGACGACATACTATACTATGACTTTTTTGATGAAATTTTGATGACATACTATACTATGACTTTTTTGATGAAATTTTGACGACATACTATACTATGACTTTTTTGATGAAATTAACATGACATACTATACTATGACTTTTTTGGTGAAATTTTAACAACATATTACACTGTGACTTTTTTGGTGAAATTTTGACGACATACTATACTATGACTTTTTTGATGAAATTTTGACAACATACTATACTATGACGTTTTTGATGAAATTTTGACGACATACTATACTATGACTTTTTGATGAAATTTAGACGACATACCATACTATGACTTTTTTGATGAAATTTTGATGACATACTATACTATGACTTTTTTGATGAAAGTTTGACGACATACTATACTATGACTTTTTTGATGAAATTAAGATGACATACTATACTATGACTTTTTTGGTGAAATTTTGACGACATACTATACTATGACTTTTTTGATGAAATTTTGAAGACATACTATACTATGACTTTTTGGGTGAAATTTTAACAACATATTATACTATGACTTTTTTGATGAAATTTTGACGACATACTATACTGTGACTTTTTTTGATGAAATTTTAACAACACACTATACTTTGACGTTTTAAGTGAAATTTTAACGACATACTATACTATGACTTTTTTTTAATTAAATATAGAAGACATACTATACTATGACTTTTTTGATGAAATTTTGCCGACATACTATACTATGACTTTTTTGGATGAAATTAACATGACATACTATACTATGACGTTTTTAATGAAATTAACATGACATACTATACTATGACGTTTTTAATGAAATTTTGACGACATACTATACTATGACTTTCTTGGTGAAATTTTCACGACATACTATACTATGACTTTTTTTTAATTAAATATAGAAGACATGCTATACTATGACTTTTTTAATGAAATTTTCACGACATACTATACTATGACTTTTTTGGATGAAATTAACATGACATACTATACTATGACGTTTTTAATGAAATTAACATGACATACTATACTATGACGTTTTTAATGAAATTTTGACGACATACTATACTATGACTTTCTTGGTGAAATTTTCACGACATACTATACTATGACTTTTTTGATGAAATTAACATGACATACTATACTATGACTTTTTTTGATGAAATTTTGAAGACATACTATACTATGACTTTTTTGGTGAAATTTTGACGACATACTATACTATGACTTTTTTGATGAAATTTTGATGACATGTTATACTATGACTTTTTTGATGAAAGTTTGACGACATACTATACTATGACTTTTTTGATGAAATTTTGACGACATACTGTACTATGACTTTTTTGATGAAATTAAGATGACATACTATACTATGACTTTTTTGGTGAAATTTTGACGACATACTATACTATGACGTTTTTGATGAAATTTTGACGACATAATATACTATGACTTTTTTGATGAAATTTTGAAGACATACTATACTATGACTTTTTTTGATGAAATTTTAACAACACACTATACTATGACGTTTTTAGTTAAATTTTAACGACATACTATACTATGACTTTTTAAAATTAAATTTAGACGACGTGCTATACTATGACTTTTTTGATGAAATTTTAATGACATAGTATACTATGACTTTTTTTTATTAAATTTAGACAACATACTATACTATGACTTTTTTGATGAAATTTTGCCGACATACTATACTATGACTTTTTTAATGAAATTTTGACGACATACTATACTATGACTTTTTGATTAAATTAACATGACATACTATACTATGACTTTTTTGATGAAATTTTGATGACATACTATACTATGACTTTTTTTGATGAAATTTAGACATACTATACTATGACTTTTTTGATGAAATTTTGCCGACATACTATACTATGACTTTTTTGATGAAATTAAGATGACATACTATACTATGACTTTTATGATGAAATTTTGACGACATACTATACTATGACTTTTTTGATGAAATTAACATGACATACTATACTATGACTTTTTTGGTGAAATTAAGACGACATACTATACTATGACTTTTTTGGTGAAATTTTGACGACATACTATACTATGACTTTTTTGATGAAATTTTGAAGACATACTATACTATGACTTTTTGGGTGAAATTTGAACAACATATTATACTATGACTTTTTTGATGAAATTTTGACGACATACTATACTGACTTTTTTTGATGAAATTTTAACAATAAACTATACTTTGACGTTTTTAGTGAAATTTTAACGACATACTATACTATGACTTTTTTTTTATTAAATATAGACGACATACTATACTATGACTCTTTTGATGACATTTTGACGACATACTATACTATGACTTTTTTGATGACATTTTGACGACATACTATACTATGACTTTTTTGGTGAATTTATGACATACTATACTATGACTTCTTTTGATGAAATTTTGACGACATACTATACTATGACTTTCTTGGTGAAATTTTGACGACATACTATACTATGACTTTTTTGATGAAATTAACATGACATACTATACTATGACTTTTTTGATGAAATTTTGACGACATACTATACTATGACTTTTTTGATGAAATTAAGATGACATACTATACTATGACTTTCTTGGTGAAATTTTGACGACATACTATACTATGACTTTTTTGATGAAATTTTGACGACATACTATACTATGACTTTTTTGATGAAATTTTGCCGACATACTATACTATGACTTTTTTTGATGAAATTTAGACGACATACTATACTATGACTTTTTTGATGACATTTTGACGACATACTATACTATGACATTTTTGATGAAATTTTGACCACATACTATACTATGACTGTTTTGGTAAAATTTTGATGACATACTATACTATGACTTTTTTGATGAAATTTTGATGACATACTATACTATGACTTTTTTGGTGAAATTTTGACGACATACTATACTATGACTTTTTTGATGAAATTTTGACGACATACTATACTATGACTTTTTTGATGAAATTTTGACGACATACTATACTATGACGTTTTTGATGAAATTTTGACGACATACTATACTATGACTTTTTTGATGAAATTTTGAAGACATACTATACTATGACTTTTTTTGATGAAATTTTAACAACACACTATACTATGACGTTTTTAGTGAAATTTTAACGACATACAATACTATGACTTTTTTAAATTAAATTCAGACGACGTGCTATACTATGACTTTTTTGATGAAATTTTAATGACATAGTATACTATGACTTTTTTTTATTAAATTTAGACAACATACTATACTATGACTTTTTTGATGAAATTTTGCCGACATACTATAATAGTATAGTATGTCGGCAAAATTTCATCAAAATTTTAATGACATAGTATACTATGACTTTTTTTAATGAAATTTTGACGACATACTATACTATGACTTTTTTGATTAAATGAACATGACATATTATACTATGACTTTTTTGATGAAATTTTGATGACATACTATACTATGACTTTTTTTGATGAAATTTAGACGACATACTATACTATGACTTTTTTGATGAAATTTTGCCGACATACTATACTATGACTTTTTTGATGAAATTAAGATGACATACTATACTATGACTTTTTTGATGAAATTTTGACGACATACTATACTATGACTTTTTTGATGAAATTAACATGACATACTATACTATGACTTTTTTGGTGAAATTAAGACGACATACTATACTATGACTTTTTTGATGAAATTTTAATGACATACTATACTATGACTTTTTGGGTGAAATTTTAACAACATATTATACTATGACTTTTTTGATGAAATTTTGACGACATACTATACTGACTTTTTTTGATGAAATTTTAACAACACACTATACTTTGACGTTTTTAGTGAAATTTTAACGACATACTATACTATGACTTTTTTGATGAAATTTTGCCGACATACTATACTATGACTTTTTTAATGAAATTTTCACGACATACTATACTATGACTTTTTTGGATGAAATTAACATGACATACTATACTATGACGTTTTTAATGAAATTAAGATGACATACTATACTATGACTTTCTTGGTGAAATTTTCACGACATACTATACTATGACTTTTTTGATGAAATTAACATGACATACTATACTATGACTTTTTTGATGAAATTTTGACGACATACTATACTATGACTTTTTTGATGAAATTTTGACGACATACTATACTATGACTTTTTTGGTGAAGTTTTGACGACATACTATACTATGACTTTTTTGATGAAATTTTGATGACATATTATACTATGACTTTTTTGATGAAAGTTTGACGACATACTATACTATGACTTTTTTGATGAAATTAACATGACATACTATACTATGACTTTTTTGGTGAAATTTTAATAACATATTACACTGTGACTTTTTTGGTGAAATTTTGACGACATACTATACTATGACTTTTTTGATGAAATTTTGACAACATACTATACTATGACGTTTTTGATGAAATTTTGACGACATACTATACTATGACTTTTTGATGAAATTTAGACGACATACCATACTATGACTTTTTTGATGAAATTTTGATGACATACTATACTATGACTTTTTTGATGAAAGTTTGACGACATACTATACTATGACTTTTTTGATGAAATTAAGATGACATACTATACTATGACTTTTTTGGTGAAATTTTGACGACATACTATACTGTGACTTTTTTTGATGAAATTTTAACAACACACTATACTTTGACGTTTTTAGTGAAATTTTAACGACATACTATACTATGACTTTTTTTTAATTAAATATAGAAGACATACTATACTATGACTTTTTTGATGAAATTTTGCCGACATACTATACTATGACTTTTTTAATGAAATTTTCACGACATACTATACTATGACTTTTTTGGATGAAATTAACATGACATACTATACTATGACGTTTTTAATGAAATTAAGATGACATACTATACTATGACTTTCTTGGTGAAATTTTCACGACATACTATACTATGACTTTTTTGATGAAATTAACATGACATACTATACTATGACTTTTTTTGATGAAATTTTGAAGACATACTATACTATGACTTTTTTGGTGAAATTTTGACGACATACTATACTATGACTTTTTTGATGAAATTTTGATGACATGTTATACTATGACTTTTTTGATGAAAGTTTGACGACATACTATACTATGACTTTTTTGATGAAATTAACATGACATACTATACTATGACTTTTTTGGTGAAATTTTAACAACATATTACACTATCACTTTTTTGGTGAAATTTTGACGACATACTATACTATGACTTTTTTGATGAAATTAACATGACATACTATACTATGACTTTTTTGATGAAATTTTGACAACATACTATACTATGACGTTTTTGATGAAATTTTGACGACATACTATACTATGACTTTTTGATGAAATTTAGACGACATACCATAGTATGACTTTTTTGATGAAATTTTGATGACATACTATACTATGACTTTTTGGATGAAAGTTTGACGACATACTATACTATGACTTTTTTGATGAAATTAAGATGACATACTATACTATGACTTTTTTGGTGAAATTTTAACAACATACTATACTATGACTTTTTTTGATGAAATTTTGAAGACATACTATACTATGACTTTTTTGGTGAAGTTTTGACGACATACTATACTATGACTTTTTTGATGAAATTTTGATGACATACTATACTATGACTTTTTTGGTGAAATTTTAACAACATATTATACTATGACTTTTTTGATGAAATTTTGACGACATACTATACTATGACTTTTTTAATGAAATTTTGACGACATACTATACTATGACTTTTTTGATGAAATTGAGATGACATACTATACTATGACTTTTTTGATGAAATTTTGACGACATACTATACTATGACTTTTTTGATGAAATTAACATGACATACTATACTATGACTTTTTTGGTGAAATTAAGACGACATACTATACTATGACTTTTCTGGTGAAATTTTGACGACATACTATACTATGACTTTTTTGATGAAATTTTGAAGACATACTATACTATGACTTTTTGGGTGAAATTTTAACAACATATTATACTATGACTTTTTTGATGAAATTTTGACGACATACTATACTGTGACTTTTTTGATGAAATTAACATGACATACTATACTATGACTTTTTTGGTGAAATTTTAACAACATATACTATGACTTTTTTGGTGAAATTTTGATGACATACTATACTATGACGTTTTTGATGAAATTTTGACGACATACTATACTATGACTTTTTTTTATTAAATTTAGACGACGTGCTATACTATGACTTTTTTGATGAAATTTTAATGACATACTATACTATGACTTTTTTAATGAAATTTTGAGGACATACTATGACTTTTTTGATGAAATTTTGACGACATACTATACTATGACTTTTTTGATGAAATTTTGACGACATACTATACTATGACTTTTTTAATGAAATTTTGAGGACATACTATGACTTTTTTGATGAAATTTTAATGACATACTACACTATGACTTTTTTTGATGAAATTTAGACGACATACTACACTATGACTTTTTTTGATGAAATTTAGACGACATACTACACTATGACATTTTTTGATGTTATTTTAACAACATATTATACTATGACTTTTTTGGTGAAATTTTGACGACATACTATACTATGACTTTTTTTTATTAAATTTAGACGACGTGCTATACTATGACTTTTTTGGTGAAATTTTAATGACATACTATACTATGACTTTTTTAATGAAATTCTGAGGACATACTATGACTTTTTTGATGAAATTTTGACGACATACTATACTATGACTTTTTTGATGAAATTTTGACGAGATACTATACTATGACTTTTTTAATGAAATTTTGAGGACATACTATGACTTTTTTGATGAAATTTTAATGACATACTACACTATGACTTTTTTTGATGAAATTTAGACGACATACTACACTATGACTTTTTTTGATGAAATTTAGACGACATACTACACTATGACATTTTTTGATGTTATTTTGACGACATACTATACTATGACTTTTTGATGAAATTTAGACGACATACCATACTATGACTTTTTTGATGAAATTTTGATGACATACTATACTATGACTTTTTTGATGAAAGTTTGACGACATACTATACTATGACTTTTTTGATGAAATTAACATGACATACTATACTATGACTTTTTTGGTGAAATTTTAACAACATATTATACTATGACTTTTTTGATGAAATTTTGACGATATACTATACTATGACGTTTTTAGTGAAATTTTAACGACATACTATACTATGACTTTTTTTTATTAAATTTAGACGACGTGCTATACTATGACTTTTTTGATGAAATTTTAATGACATACTATACTATGACTTTTATGATGAAATTTTGACGACATACTATACTATGACTTTTTTGATGAAATTTTGACGACATACTATACTATGACTTTTTTGGTGAAATTAAGACGACATACTATACTATGACTTTTTTGGTGAAATTTTGACGACATACTATACTATGACTTTTTTGATGAAATTTTGAAGACATACTATACTATGACTTTTTGGGTGAAATTTTAACAACATATTATACTATGACTTTTTTGATGAAATTTTGACGACATACTATACTGACTTTTTTTGATGAAATTTTAACAATAAACTATACTTTGACGTTTTTAGTGAAATTTTAACGACATACTATACTATGACTTTTTTTTAATTAAATATAGACGACATACTATACTATGACTTTTTTGATGACATTTTGACGACATACTATACTATGACTTTTTTGATGACATTTTGACGACATACTATACTATGACATTTTTGGTGAATTTATGACATACTATACTATGACTTCTTTTGATGAAATTTTGACGACATACTATACTATGACTTTCTTGGTGAAATTTTGACGACATACTATACTATGACTTTTTTGATGAAATTAACATGACATACTATACTATGACTTTTTTGATGAAATTTTGACGACATACTATACTATGACTTTTTTGATGAAATTTTAATGACATACTATACTATGACGTTTTTGATGAAATTAAGATGACATACTATACTATGACTTTCTTGGTGAAATTTTGACGACATACTATACTATGACTTTTTTGATGAAATTTTGACGACATACTATACTATGACTTTTTTGATGAAATTTTGCCGACATACTATACTATGACTTTTTTTGATGAAATTTAGACGACATACTATACTATGACTTTTTTGATGAAATTTTGACGACATACTATACTATGACTTTTTTGATGAAATTTTGACCACATACTATACTATGACTGTTTTGGTAAAATTTTGAAGACATACTATACTATGACTTTTTTGATGAAATTTTGATGACATACTATACTATGACTTTTTTGGTGAAATTTTGACGACATACTATACTATGACTTTTTTGATGAAATTTTGACGACATACTATACTATGACTTTTTTGATGAAATTTTGACGACATACTATACTATGACTTTTTTGATGAAATTTTGACGACATACTATACTATGACTTTTTTGATGAAATTTTGATGACATACTATACTATGACTTTTTTTGATGAAATTTTAACGACATACTATACTATGACTTTTTTAGTGAAATTTTAACGATATACTATACTATGACTTTTTTTGATGAAATTTTGACGACATACTATACTATGACTTTTTTGATGAAATTTTGATGACATACTATACTATGACTTTTTTTGGATGAAATTTAGACAACATACTATACTATGACTTTTTTGATGAAATTTTGACGACATACTATACTATGACTTTTTTGATGAAATTTTGATGACATACTATACTATGACTTTTTTTATGAAATTTTGACGACATACTATACTATGACTTTTTTGATTAAATGAACATGACATATTATACTATGACTTTTTTGATGAAATTTTGATGACATACTATACTATGACTTTTTTTGATGAAATTTAGACGACATACTATACTATGACTTTTTTGATGAAATTTTGCCGACATACTATACTATGACTTTTTTGATGAAATTAAGATGACATACTATACTATGACTTTTTTGATGAAATTTTGACGACATACTATACTATGACTTTTTTGATGAAATTAACATGACATACTATACTATGACTTTTTTGGTGAAATTAAGACGACATACTATACTATGACTTTTTTGGTGAAATTTTGACGACATACTATACTATGACTTTTTTGATGAAATTTTGAAGACATACTATACTATGACTTTTTGGGTGAAATTTTAACAACATATTATATGACTTTTTTGATGAAATTTTGACGACATACTATACTGACTTTTTTTGATGAAATTTTAACAACACACTATACTTTGACGTTTTTAGTGAAATTTTAACGACATACTATACTATGACTTTTTTTTAATTAAATATAGACGACATACTATACTATGACTTTTTTGATGAAATTTTGCCGACATACTATACTATGACTTTTTTAATGAAATTTTCACGACATACTATACTATGACTTTTTTGGATGAAATTAACATGACATACTATACTATGACGTTTTTAATGAAATTAAGATGACATACTATACTATGACTTTCTTGGTGAAATTTTCACGACATACTATACTATGACTTTTTTGATGAAATTAACATGACATACTATACTATGACTTTTTTGATGAAATTTTGACGACATACTATACTATGACTTTTTTGATGAAATTTTGACGACATACTATACTATGACTTTTTTGGTGAAGTTTTGACGACATACTATACTATGACTTTTTTGATGAAATTTTGATGACATATTATACTATGACTTTTTTGATGAAAGTTTGACGACATACTATACTATGACTTTTTTGATGAAATTAACATGACATACTATACTATGACTTTTTTGGTGAAATTTTAACAACATATTACACTGTGACTTTTTTGGTGAAATTTTGACGACATACTATACTATGACTTTTTTGATGAAATTTTGACAACATACTATACTATGACGTTTTTGATGAAATTTTGACGACATACTATACTATGACTTTTTGATGAAATTTAGACGACATACCATACTATGACTTTTTTGATGAAATTTTGATGACATACTATACTATGACTTTTTTGATGAAAGTTTGACGACATACTATACTATGACTTTTTTGATGAAATTAAGATGACATACTATACTATGACTTTTTTGGTGAAATTTTGACGACATACTATACTATGACTTTTTTGATGAAATTTTGAAGACATACTATACTATGACTTTTTGGGTGAAATTTTAACAACATATTATACTATGACTTTTTTGATGAAATTTTGACGACATACTATACTGTGACTTTTTTTGATGAAATTTTAACAACACACTATACTTTGACGTTTTTAGTGAAATTTTAACGACATACTATACTATGACTTTTTTTAATTAAATATAGAAGACATACTATACTATGACTTTTTTGATGAAATTTTGCCGACATACTATACTATGACTTTTTTAATGAAATTTTCACGACATACTATACTATGACTTTTTTGGATGAAATTAACATGACATACTATACTATGACGTTTTTAATGAAATTAAGATCACATACTATACTATGACTTTCTTGGTGAAATTTTCACGACATACTATACTATGACTTTTTTGATGAAATTAACATGACATACTATACTATGACTTTTTTGATGAAATTTTGACGACATACTATACTATGACTTTTTTGATTAAATTTTGATGACATACTATACTATGACTTTTTTTGATGAAATTTTGAAGACATACTATACTATGACTTTTTTGGTGAAATTTTGACGACATACTATACTATGACTTTTTTGATGAAATTTTGATGACATGTTATACTATGACTTTTTTTTATTAAATTTAGACGACGTGCTATACTATGACTTTTTTGGTGAAATTTTAATGACATACTATACTATGACTTTTTTAATGAAATTCTGAGGACATACTATGACTTTTTTGATGAAATTTTGACGACATACTATACTATGACTTTTTTGATGAAATTTTGACGAGATACTATACTATGACTTTTTTAATGAAATTTTGAGGACATACTATGACTTTTTTGATGAAATTTTAATGACATACTACACTATGACTTTTTTTGATGAAATTTAGACGACATACTACACTATGACTTTTTTTGATGAAATTTAGACGACATACTACACTATGACATTTTTTGATGTTATTTTGACGACATACTATACTATGACTTTTTGATGAAATTTAGACGACATACCATACTATGACTTTTTTGATGAAATTTTGATGACATACTATACTATGACTTTTTTGATGAAAGTTTGACGACATACTATACTATGACTTTTTTGATGAAATTAAGATGACATACTATACTATGACTTTTTTGGTGAAATTTTAACAACATATTATACTATGACTTTTTTGATGAAATTTTGACGATATACTATACTATGACGTTTTTAGTGAAATTTTAACAACATACTATACTATGACTTTTTTATTAAATTTAGACGACGTGCTATACTATGACTTTTTTGATGAAATTTTAATGACATACTATACTATGACTTTTTTGATGAAATTTTGACGACATACTATACTATGACTTTTTTGATGAAATTTTGACGACATACTATACTAAGACTTTTTTAATGAAATTTTGAGGACATACTATGACCTTTTTTGATGAAATTTTAATGACATACTACACTATGACTTTTTTTGATGAAATTTAGACGACATACTATACTATGACTTTTTTGATGAAATTTTGACGACATACTATACTATGACTTTTTCGATGAAACTTTGATGACATACTATTCTATGACTTTTTTAATGAAATTTTAATGACATACTACACTATGACTTTTTTTGATGAAATTTAGATGACATACTACACTATGACTTTTTTTGATGAAATTTAGATGACATACTATACTATGACTTTTTCGATGAAATGTAGATGACATACTATACTATGACTTTTTGATGAAATTTAGACGACATACTATACTATGACTTTTTTGATGAAATTTTAATGACATACTATACTATGATCTTTTTGATGAAATTTTGATGACATACTATACTATGACTTTTTTGGTGAAATTTTGACGACATAGTATACTATGACGTTTTTGATGAAATTAACATGACATTCTATACTATGACTTTTTTGATGAAATTTCGACGACATACTATACTATGACTTTTTTGATGAAATTTTGAGGACATACTATACTATGACTTTTTTGATGACATTTTGACGACATACTATACTATGACTTTTTTGGTGAAATTTTGACGACATACTATACTATGACTTTTTTGATGAAATTAACATGACATACTATACTATGACTTTTTTGATGAAATTTTGACGACATACTATACTATGACTTTTTTGATGAAATTTTAATGACATACTACAATATGACTTTTTTTGATGAAATTTAGACGACATACTATACTATGACCTTTTTCATGAAATTTAAATGACATAATATGCTATGACTTTTTTGATGAAATTAAGTCGACATACTATACTATGACCTTTTGATGAAATTTAGACGACATACCATACTATGACTTTTTTGATGAAATTTTGATGACATACTATACTATGACTTTTTTGGTGAAATTTTTACAACATACTATACTATGACTTTTTTGATGAAATTTTGACGACATACTATACTTTGACTTTTTTTGATGAAATTTTAATGACATACTATACTATGACGTTTTTGGTGAAATTTTAACAACATACTATACTATGACTTTTTTGGTGAAATTTTAACAACATACTATACTATGACTTTTTTGATGAAATTTTGACGACATACTATACTTTGACTTTTTTTGATGAAATTTTAATGACATACTATACTATGACGTTTTTGATGAAATTAAGATGACATACTATACTATGACTTTCTTGGTGAAATTTTGACGACATACTATACTATGACTTTTTTGATGAAATTTTGACGACATACTATACTATGACTTTTTTGATGAAATTTTGCCGACATACTATACTATGACTTTTTGGATGAAATTTTAATGACATACTACAATATGACTTTTTTTGATGAAATTTAGACGACATACTATACTATGACTTTTTTGATGAAATTTTGACGACATACTATACTATGACTTTTTTGATGAAATTTTGACCACATACTATACTATGACTGTTTTGGTAAAATTTTGAAGACATACTATACTATGACTTTTTTGATGAAATTTTGATGACATACTATACTATGACTTTTTTGGTGAAATTTTGAAGACATACTATACTATGACTTTTTTGATGAAATTTTCACGACATACTATACTATGACTTTTTTGATGAAATTTTCACGACATACTATACTATGACGTTTTTGATGAAATTAAGATGACATACTATACTGTGACTTTCTTGGTGAAATTTTGACGACATACTATACTATGACTTTTTTGATGAAATTAACATGACATACTATACTATGACTTTTTTGATGAAATTTTGACGACATACTATACTATGACTTTTTTGATGAAATTTTGACGACATACTATACTATGACTTTTTTGATGAAAGTTTGACAACATACTATACTATGACTTTTTTGATGAAATTAAGATGACATACTATACTATGACTTTTTTGGTGAAATTTTGACGACATACTATACTATGACTTTTTTGATGAAATTGACATGACATACTATACTATGACTTTTTTGGTGAAATTTTAATGACATACTATACTATGATCTTTTTGATGAAATTTTGATGACATACTATACTATACTATGAATTTTTTGGTGAAATTTTGACGACATACTATACTATGACCTTTTTCATGAAATTTAAATGACATAATATGCTATGACTTTTTTGATGAAATTAAGACGACTTACTATACTATGACTTTTTTGATGAAATTTTGATGACATACTATACTATGACTTTTTTGGTGAAATTTTAACAACATACTATACTATGACTTTTTTAAATTAAATTTAGACGACGTGCTATACTATGACTTTTTTGATGAAATTTTGCCGACATACTATACTATGACTTTTTTAATGAAATTTTGACGACATACTATACTATGACTTTTTTGATTAAATTAACATGACATACTATACTATGACTTTTTTGATGAAATTTTGATGACATACTATACTATGACTTTTTTTGATGAAATTTAGACGACATACTATACTATGACTTTTTTGATGAAATTTTGCCGACATACTATACTATGACTTTTTTGATGAAATTAAGATGACATACTATACTATGACTTTTATGATGAAATTTTGACGACATACTATACTATGACTTTTTTGATGAAATTAACATGACATACTATACTATGACTTTTTTGGTGAAATTAAGACGACATACTATACTATGACCTTTTTGGTGAAATTTTGACGACATACTATACTATGACTTTTTTGATGAAATTTTGAAGACATACTATACTATGACTTTTTGGGTGAAATTTTAACAACATATTATACTATGACTTTTTTGATGAAATTTTGACGACATACTATACTGACTTTTTTTGATGAAATTTTAACAATAAACTATACTTTGACGTTTTTAGTGAAATTTTAACGACATACTATACTATGACTTTTTTTTTATTAAATATAGACGACATACTATACTATGACTTTTTTGATGACATTTTGACGACATACTATACTATGACTTTTTTGATGACATTTTGACGACATACTATACTATGACTTTTTTGGTGAATTTATGACATACTATACTATGACTTCTTTTGATGAAATTTTGACGACATACTATACTATGACTTTTTTGATGAAATTTTGATGACATACTATACTATGACTTTTTGGGTGAAATTTAAAGTACATGCTATACTATCCTTATTTGGTCTGATTTTTATGGTGTAATTTTGATGGCTATGGCTATAATATGGCTTTTCTTGGTCAAATTGTCATGACATAGTATAGTATGAGTTTTTTGATGAAGTTTTGATGACTTATGATACAATGCTTTTTGTGTCTAATTTTTATGTCATACTATACCATGAGTTTTTTGGTGAGATTTTGATGACAAAATATACTATGACTTTTTTGGTGACATTATGATGACATACTATAATGATAATAATGATAATAAATGACTCTCTCTGAGACAATTATTTGTTTCCATTTCGTTTTACAGTAGTAACGAGTTACTCTTTGCTAATGTAGTATGAATACAGGCTCATTACGCAGAGAGAGTTTGAAACAGAGATACTGATTAGCAGATTACTGCATTTGCAGGTAGGCTGCCATGACAACTAGGACTTGTGCGTCTTAAGGAGAATGCTGCTCTCTGATTGGCTAAAAGCTTAGAGCACAAAGTCCCTCATGCAGGTGACACAGAGCCACTCACTCACCCATGTCTTCACTCACACAAGAAGCAGAAGATGGATAACTAAAGACTCATGTACGGAGATTCAAAGAGGTATGTGCTCAATGAATGCTTTTCTAGTTTGTGGTTAGTTTACGTAAAGTTAGTTTAAACTCCTCTTGATGTGACATAGCTTAGTTTAAATCATGTTTTTCTTCTGATGTTAATATAAGAGGAATAGCTCATATGAAGTAAATATATCAACCCAAGTTTTAGATCACTTATGATGGCTTGAACTATTTTTATTTCCTGAATAAATCAATTTTTAAAAGCTGCTGTTGCCATACTTCATATTTATGTGTAGCGTCATATAGTTGATCAACTTCTTAAAAGTATTTCGTCAGCTTTATTATTACATGCTTTTCTTTTGGGACTGAAGTAGAAGTCTTACCTATCTTTAACATCTTTTGTAAAATGGATGTTCTGCATATTTTGTGAAGACTTCAGGCTGTTTGGGGCAGATAATGTTTATCACAAGGTGACATAGAGCCTAATGTACTTTAACCTAAATCTAAAGGCAGAAGGTTGAAGGCCAGTAGTAAACTTAAACTTAAAAAACATAACATGGATGATTTGACTCAGTTGCATAATCCGCTTCAAACAGTGCATCAAGGATAATAAACGCTTGGCCAGTTTCTCTTTTACAGCCACAATCAAAACTGTTATTGCAACAGAGATTAATGTTCCAAGGAGTCTGACACGGGCACTTAAATTTATTGCCTTGACGTCTGCTCATCCTGTTTTCTCTCTAGTGTGGCGGTTGCTACTGTGTTGATAGGTGTATGGAGATAACATTATGATCACCGGCATGTCCTTTCACTGGAAATGGTCAGCAGGAGTTAATGACTAACTACAGTCTTATTAGTCTGTGGTATTGTTATGACAGGGGAAAAAAACGAGTCAGAGTACACACTTGACAACACAGGAATTATGTAATACTTAACACTTAGAGATGGCAAATTTGATTATCAAACGTCAGTGGCTTTGAAGTGTAAAATAAAGCAATAAACATCTGCATGCAGCAGGACGTAAGGACACATTTCATTTACATATTGACCTGGCGATTGGGACTTTGAATTTCTGCAGGGATGGGATGACAGTGAACAGAAGTGCTTTTGTGCCTCTCTTGGCTTATCTCGCAGCCCTTCCCTCTCAGGTGTTGAAACTTATCCAAAAGTGAATTTCTTTTCACTCAAATCAGACAAAGGTTCCTTTATACTAAACTTCCTGTTCTACAGTAGAGAAGTAAAATGTCTTTATCCTCTAAAATTCCTTCGTACTGGCAGAAATCCAATGCTCAAATAGCTGTTTGACACTTTTTTTAAAATTGTAAATGAGATTAGAAATTTAAGGAGCAGCTGTTTAGGCCTAAATTTTAGCATCCACCACAGGGAAACCGATCCCTAATCATGGTTATACTATTTAAGTTCTCTTTGCGTCTCACCTCCTAAAACTAATGAAAATTTCTGTGGCTGAACGTACACCCAAGTTAATAATGCTGCAGAGAGACAACATGGTCAAACTGGATATCATATAGCTTTCAGGGGATCATTGCTGCTGCCCTCCACTCCCTCTGAAACTGATCCGGTTGAGGAAGATTAGGAGTGGCATGTGTGCTGCTGTAATCTGAGTCACATGCAGTTAGAGGACTAGTTAGATATCTGTCAGAAACGCACTAAGCTATGATACTCTGTCATTCTGTCCAGTCAGCAGAAAGCTGGTGGGCATGTAAAACACACCACAGGGTAACACAGGATGAGACGACGATGTGGAGGAGATTATGTTTAGGCAGGTCTGCGTGTAAGAGCAATTTAGAAAGCTAAGAAATAGTCTGATAAATCATATATTACTTACAGACTATGTTTACTTTACATTACTGTGAAACATCTGCTGAACATAGGCCTACTGTATTCTTTTGGATGGACTTCAAAACAACCAGTGGTAACAGCTTTGACCAGTAAAGCATAAAAATGAACTCGTAGAGCCTTAGTGTATTGTGGTTGTGTGATGTTTAAACTGCACATTTTTAATAACATTTTAGGGACACAACTAGGGACAAACGTTGAAAATTAGCAATAGCTATGGAATTGGAAATATCTTGAATTACATCATCCCAATAAAACAAAATAAAATAAAATATGTACTTAATATTTAGTTATTTAAATATTTTATATAAATATTAAATATTTAGGTAATTTGGTTTTGTTTATTTTTTCTCACGTGTGCATAGCTTGTTTAAAGACTAATTGGGAGCTTCAATATCTTAGAGCCAAAACACAAACTAAACTGTTGCCTTCACAAGCAAAGTCATCATGAAATAAGTCCCACAAGAACATTACACAAATATGGATGCTGTGAAAATAAGGTAGTCCTTTTTTTTCCTTTTCTTTCATAAAACAGTTGCTCTTATGCTGCATTGGATTCCTAAATGTTGAGTGTAGGAGTTTGACCACAAACACTTCTACACACTGGTTACAAAAGATTTCTAAAAGTGTGCATTTGAGCAAAGAAATTCTTATTTTTGACTAAAACGTAACTTACCAAAGTCTATCTAGAGGAGGCTTAGAGAGCGGATTCTGCAGAGACTGAATAGAGCTTCCTTGGGATTTTTTAAAACAATTTTATTTCAATTGTACAAGTTTTTTTTCCAGTATCTTTTTCATTAAGGAGGCTTTTTTTCAAACATACATTTCACTTATGTATTCGAGACTAATTATTATGTTTATGCCACATTGGAGTCACTAGGAAATTAAATAAATTAACAGACACATTGGTGGTTTCTAAATAACACAATAAACAGGCACAGTAAATAAATATTTAATACAAAATAATTATTAAAAATCTACAAAATAAAAATTAAAAATGGAATAAAAAGTAATGAGATGACCATTGCTCCCCTACTTATAGTTTTTGATATTCTCTAGTGATATTTCCAGCTCCTACAGTGCATACAGTAATGCTGCCTGTCACTGGACACATTTGTTGTTCTATAATGTATGAAGGCTACAGTCGTGCTCTCTTGTCCAAATCATGCTGGGACTTTACAAATGTGTTATGAAGGCACAGATTCTTGTGCAATCACAAAGTACACCATGTTTACCGTATGGGCTAATAATACTGTTAAAGTAACCCAGGGCTAATTTAAATCTGGGCTGACATAAATGACAGGTTGACACGTTTGACACTGTTTATATCTAATCCTGAGCTGACAGTAAAGACGGATCAGCCTGATTTGGAGCTGTCCAGTCCTCTGTGGTGCTGATTGCCACTCATTTTCCTCCCTCTCCATATCTGCTTATGTTCTGTGAAAACAAATTTACAGCTGTATGTTGTTAATCAGTGTCTGTGCACATTGTACTGTCCATTATTTATTAATTGTAGAGGAAGACAAAGTCCAAACTTTACAGCTAAATGATTGTCCACAGCAGTTACATCAGACATGGTCAAAGGACTGGACTTTAGAAATATGGTCAAAGCTTTTACAGATAAAACTGAATTTTTCGGTCTGCTTTGATGCAGGTATTCGTCAAACTCTGATCAGTCCTGTGTTGATCAATACGTGCAAGTCGAGCCCTGTAGAATATGTGTTTTGTCTTTTTTCTGGGCATCTATTTATATAAGTTTTTGGACTAAACAGCTGACAGGATGAGCACATTTTTGCTGCAAAACTTTACACAGACTGCCAATTTTTAAGATGAGCCTCTGCGTTCTTAATCCCTACTGTTCATTAGTGGTCTGGGGACTCATTACAGAAAAATATCCTAACTGCTTGTCCTATCTTGAGTTTCAAAAACTGGGGAAAAAAAATTATCTTCCTATTATAGAAGCAACTTCTAAACTCATGCCTGTCCTATCTGACCTCAGACCTCCTATCTTAAGAAGTCCTTCTATACTAACTGTAAATTTAATTCTTCAATCAGCATTCGTCCTGTCATTCCTGTATCTTTAATTAGAATGCAGCGGGAGGCTGAAAGTGACCATTACCAAAAACCCATTCATGATCTGTACTACCACTGGCAGAGCCCCGTGCCTGCTTGTTGGCCTCTCCAGACCCAAATCTATAACGTGTTGTTCAAATGAAAAATGAATCATCTCGGCAGTCGATATACCCATCAATACATGGTCCAGAAAATTCAGAGCTTCAACATACGCTTTGAGCGGCCTCTCAATCAGTTGTGTTCATGGTGTTCCTTTATCGTTATTGCCATACAGCCTAACATCAGCACTGCTGCCGTTTCTGACACTTATTTTGAATTTATAAAAGTGTCTATGCCATCCTAATTTAGGGTTCCTAACATGGGAAATCCCTAAAGTTAGGATAGTTCTGTGATAGTTAAATTCCAAATTATAAGATATAAGATATGATATGATTTTTTTTCCTTATGTCAGTCAGGAAACATGTTTCTGTAATACAAAAAAATCGTAAATGTCATCCTAAACTGGGATAAGACATGATTTCAGACTTAAAGTTCCTATAATGAGCCCCTGGACAAAAAAAAACGAAAAACAACTTCGTGTTATCGTCTGGTGTTTCTGCTATGTTGCAAGTTATCTCATTGAAGTCCATGTGTCAAATGTACTCTAAAAAATTTCAGTATTTCAAGTACACTGGGCTATTTCTAATTTATAAAAATGTCTTTTGATCCAAAACGATATCACATGAATGTGTTTTCTTGTGCACACATCCTGAATTACTTGTAAACTGGGTACACTGATTGCTGATTTGTGAATTGCTGGATTAGGAAACAAGTTAGTGTAAACTTAAAGCAAAAAATAGCACAAAGGAGATAATACAAAAGGGTAACACTTTACAATAAGGTACACAAAAAACAAGTAGTTCCCTCAGTCATTATCAATTTACTAATTATTAACTAATGATTAGCTACTCTATCACATTTGATTGGGAGTTACTCAAGAATTGACCATTAACTAAAGGTTAGTTGCTCATTTGTTCCTAATTTTTTCCCTTAATAATTCACTAATCATTGACTAATGATAAGCCACTATATGATGTTTGGGGGTTACTCAAGAACTCACCATCTTATTCTAAAGTGCTACCTGCAGAAACCTTAACTTCACTCTGTCAACCTTTAGAGAAACAATTTTGACTTGAACTCACTATGTATTTCTCTTTCACAGAGTGAAACACAACAATCTGTGCCACTAACCTCAGATAAACTAGGGGACTAAGATGCCCAAGAGTGATACCTGGCCAGGTGGCATTGGATTGGAGACGATGACTGGCATGGACAGTGCGGGCAGCTGTGACAGCGTAGTCAGCGCTAATTCTGGCTTTGTAAGTTACTGACCTTACCTTACCCTCTTCAGTCTGAGAAATGCATTACTTCTACTACAACTCATTATGTAAAACAACATAAAATATCAAGACAGAACCATGTAGGTCGCAGAGTTGAAGCATAAAACCAAAAGGGGTGCATCTGGTTTTATATTTTTGGGTCTGTTTAGAAGTTAAAGGTTTCTCTGGTAAAAAGTGATTTCAATTCTTGAGAAAGGTTTTTTGGATATCTCATTGCAGGATCATAGGTCAAAAGTCAAACCTTTATGTTTTGCAGAGTGATGATAGTCTAGAGCACCTGTCTGCTGAAGAGAAAGCCTGTCTCATGTTTTTGGAGGAGACTATTGAGTCTCTGGATACTGAGGAAGATAGTGGACTGTCGAATGACGAACCTGACCAACTGCCCAGCCCTGGCAACCTCGCTACCAAACTGGCTGACCTGTCAGCCTCCATGAGCAAAAGCAAGATCAACAGTGAGTTAATCTCCAGGCACAGATGCAGAATTAGTGAAACAGTTGTCAATTAAATACTTTCTAGTGACCAACACAAGCTTGTTTGTCTTCCAGGTCCACAGAAACATGCTTCTAAGGACCCAGTAAAGGAAAATGTGGACACCAAACCCATGCAGAGCTACCTGGTCCCGACACCTCTTGTTGTGGCAAGCAGCACTCCGTGTTCTCCACCCAAAGCAAAGCCGGGTGTCCCTCCAGACCAAAACCCCAGCACTAAGCCTCACTTCACTTCTTCAAGCAACAAACCTGATCACAAACACAAACAGGAACCTGCTGCTCCCCAGGTACCTTTAGAGGTTAATGTTGTGATACCTCCTCCCACTAAACCCAGGGACTACTCAATGAGGACACCTGAAGGTTTACCCAGAGGTCCTCTGTCCTATGAGGCACTTGTTCATCTGCGGAGGAGCGCCTCCACAAAGAAGACACCTCTATGCCCCAAAATTGATCATACTATAGAGTTGGACAAGCACCTTCCTGTCACAGAGGAAGGTCAAAACCTCAGAAATCTACCAAGATCTGGCAAATCCTTCTCTGAGGCTTCTAAGTCTAAGACAGGTCCTCCTGTTGTGGCCCCCAAACCCAAAAAGATTCCTGCCAACGTATCTGTGGAACAATCACAAAGTGAAACATCTATAACCTCAGACAATACGTACAATATCAAGAATGCAAAAGATCCCCAGGTTGTGAGACTGGAAGCTTTGCAGAAGCTGGGCCTCCTGAAAGACCAACAGTCAGAAGATGAGACGGCAGCCTCGCTGTCTCCCCCTAAATCTCACTCCTATCTGGACCCAGCACCCAACAGATTTACATCTAATGTTAATCCATTAAGAAGCCCATCTTTTTGTTATCCTCAAGTGCCCACCGAGCCAAAGAGCAGGCCTCTGCAGAGCAGTGCCAGTTTCCATCACTACTCCAGACGTGACCAACAGCCTGTGTCTGGATCACATCCCGCTCAATCCAATGGATTGAAGGCAGCTGGTCTGGAGCGCTCTGCTACTATGGACCACCACAGAAACAGTGGAAACTGTCAACCTGTACTCCCCAAACCCTCAAACTCAGTCGGATACACGGTGATGGTGGTGCCGGGGATGGGAGCTGATCGGAAAGAAGCACTCAGAAAGCTTGGACTGCTCAAAGACTAAAGCAGGTAAACAGCAGCAGGAGTCTGCCTGCGTACATACAGTGCTCAGAAAGAGTTCAAGAGTACCATCAGCTTAAAGAGAGTTACAGCATTAAGCGGGAACTTGGCACTTGGCACTTTGGCAAACTAACGCAGAAGAGGATGAAGAAGGGGAAGAAGTTAAAGGGCAAGACCAGCACTTTTAATAGGTTGTGATCACTCACTCACTTAAGGGCAGTTTTCTTTCCAGCCATTGTTCTTTGTCCCGGAGGCTTCAATCTGAAAACGCACCTTCACATTTCAAACCCCAGAGGCTCTACGTATTTGATCTCTTATTGTGTTTGCTATAACAAATATCAGTTAGAAACAACTTGACAAGGCTCAACATCAAATCAGCTTAAGATTGCATATGAATATATGAAAAAAAAAAAGTATTCCCTACTTCTTCAGATCAGATGCAGTATTGTGTTGTCAAAGGGACAGTTCACCCTTTGTCCTTTTACCTGTAGTGCTTTTTTTCAGTCTAGATTGTTTTGGTGTGAGTTGCCTTCTCTCCAGTATAATGGAACTAGATGGCACTCAGCTTGTGGCGCTCAAAGGGCCAAAAACTCATTTTGAAAACTCAACAGCAATGTCTCTTTCCTGAAATCATGACCTGGTTACTCAAGATAATCCACAGACCTTGTTGTGAGCAGTTTCATGTCGGAACCATTTTTCTTCTACCAAACTACATTCACCAACTGTATCACTGTGCAGAAGTAGGTGTGCGTCTTCCGCTAGCTCACATAGCACCACCTATCTTGAGTAGGCTAGCAATGGTATGAGATTTTCATGGTACGATTACCGTCTCAGAAAATAACACAGTTTCACGGTGTCACAGTATTACAGAGCTTATTACAGAATTTATATCGTTATTAGTTGGAATGACCCTTAAAGAAATGAAAATGGAAGGGTTAGTTTTGGTTGAACCGACATTTTGTTACTAGAATTGGAACTTGAAACCATTTTGTTAATGGAAGTAAGTTTTTTTTTTTTTTTTTTTCCAATATTGCTCCTTAAAACCGGTGTAACCACTGCAACGCTGCAAAACACTGCTAATCACTGTGACCCTATTCTTGAGTAAACTGGTCATGACTCTCGGAAAAAGAGACATTGCGGTTAACGTTCTCAAATGGGGGTTTTTTTGGCGCTTTGAGCACCACAAGCCAAGTGTCATTTAGTTGTATTTGAGAGAGGGCAGAAATCTCTATGGCCGATATCTTTAACATTTAGGGACTCACACCAAAACAATCTAGACTGATAAATAGCACTACAGGTAAGAGAAAAAAAATACATGATTTTGATTTTGGGGTGAACTGTCCTTTTAAATTTCTGCATGTACTATAGGCACACACAAGTAAGATTTTTTTGTGAGCAATAGAAGGAAATGTTGTAATGAGCCAATATATGCACAAAAATCACATTTTAGAATGGTGGAAACATAGTAAAGCAAGCCATCCTGTGGCTTTCCATTAGTCTTGTTCAATCCTCATTAAACTGCCGTAACATGCTGCTCCAATGTACTTCTACTTAAAGGTAACATCAACTCAACAGAATTTTTTACATGACTGATCATTTCATAATTCACAGATGTGCCTTTAAGTGAATTGTTGAGTACCCTCCTTGGAGCAAAGCCTCAAAGAAGAAGATCATAATAATTGTAAAATTAAATTTTGACAGTGTTTTGGGGTGATTTCTTCAGTGTTTTTTTAATCTTAGGTAGAAATCAGCAGCACATTATTGAAATCTGACGCATCAATAGCTCAGTGTTTTGTTTCTGCTACTATTTTATACAATGTAGTTTAGATGGTTTTACAATTGTGTGACTAACTGTGTCCGTGTGACTGCCTTCATTGTCTCATCCAGAGTGAATGATAACGTGATCATTTTTACCTACTCTTTACCGTTTCCATAAATACTGGTAAAAATAAAGAAGTCTGCATGTTATATTTTGCTTATTGTTATGTTTATTCTCAAAAGTTTAAATACAGTATCACACCTTTTTGACTCTGACATGATGAACTCTCAGAAAATCCTTGTTAATATATCGACACCTCTTTCTGAGGCGGTTAGGTGAACTGAGGTCAGCATCCTGTTGCTCGCACTCACACAACGTAGGCACGAGCGAGTACCTGGGCATCGGCCAAAACAGTAAAAAGTAAAGGTAAGTAAAAGTAAATTACAGTCATATTTATTAGAATAATGTTATTATCTTAATATCATAATATATTTCATAGGCTAGTGTCTCGTCTAGGATTTTTTTCAGGCACCACGGATTTACGATATGGGCACTGAATTTTATTAATTCACGTTACACCACGAACGAGACAAGAATTAGCTAGGGAAACCCGCAGTTCTTCCACCTTCCCTTCCTGTCAATCCGACGTCATTTCACACAGCATGTATGGATTGTTTTGTGGTGAGTGTCAGTGTCCAATCGTTTGTTTATGTTTGCGGACTCCATTTCTAAGCTAATGTTAGCTAGTGTTACCCAGTTGGTGCTGGCTGTAGTAGAGCTAAAGATAGGCAAGGCACTCGGGAGCATGCATTTAGATTTTTCCAGAAAGTTCGTCCCAAGTTCTTTTTATATAAATCAGTCCACAGGCTGTAACAGGCAACTGAGAAAGTCAGGGAAGGATTCAGTTTTTACGTACACTGCGTTTACCCACTGGCAATAGGACAGTGATTAATACATATTAAAAGTGACAAAGAGTACCTTTAATGGCCTTTTTGTGGTAACATTCTACACAGTTAGTGAGTCACAAAGACACAAAGGCCCCTTAATTCAGCCAAACCATCATCCCTGTAAACCTGCAGTGCCTTTACATCTCTGCTTCATCCAGCACTCCACTTACACAATGACTATCAGTCAAACTACTCATCTTACACGCCACTGGAACAACGAGAAAAGCCTGCTCAGCTGTTCTTCCATTATCCGATTATCCTGAGCCCAACCTCCGTGTGAACTTAGCAGACCCGTGCTTTCCTTTCTCTGTTTACTCAGTAACCCTTTGCATGTAAGACTTCTAATTCCTCAGTCACTCATTCATCCCCAGTATACCAGCTGGCTCATCAGGGATTCTAATTCCTACCACTGAGTTATTTGAATGGCTGGGCATTCGTTATGCAACGGTCTTGAATTAGTGTGTGGTTAATTGTTGTGAGAGACGATTACAGTTGGGCTCTGTAGTGGGATCTCTGAGTAAGGCGAGGGGCTCGCCTAATGGGCCAGTGTCTGTGTCTAGTATGTCTGCGCACAGGCAAAGAAAGGGTGTCGAATTTTGAAACTGACACGGCTCTCTGCCGGTCAAGTAATATTAAACAATGGAGGAAGAAATCAGGCCATAGCCAAATTTAGAAATACGATACTACTACAGAAAGGAGAGCTGCAGAAAGGATTGAGTTCATCAGTACAGATACGAATGCAACTGTGGCGTTTGAGATGTGTGTTGAAAAACAAAAAAGAGTGTATTTTGTGTATCTGCTGTAACTCCTACAGTTCAGATATAGACTCCATCATAGGACTGTTTCAATGAAGTCATTATCACAATAAATCTAGGCAACCTTTTGACATTGGCATGGAAACCAGTTTGAGATTAACCGCAGTAACTTTGGAGGAAAATGGCTTTAAAGTTTTTTTGGACTGTCAACCAAAATGTATTATGAGAAAAGTAGGAATACACTTGCTAAATAGGTATTCATAAAGTAATTTCTGATGCCCAAAAACTATGGTCAGTGATGTGACCTATGAACAAGCTACATAGGTAATGCAAAGGCAAAGTGCAGTAACTACAATTTTAATTTCTTACCTTTTTTAGTTTGAGGAAAACTGTTTTCATTTCTTACTAGATTACATTTGTATTTGTTTCACTTATATATGTCTGTTAAAAAGTAGTAACAGAGAAAATTTTAGACAACCCTCAAGCATTAGTCTGTTGTAATGTTCACTTCATCTGGTTTGACCTAAATTAAGATTACTTGACATCATCGTCATCATCTGTATCACTGATTTTGCCATGGTCATTGGCACGTTATCAATTATTTTGTTGTTGGCACCATCCTTTTTTTGACGTTCACCATAAGAATCACAAACCTCAGGAACCCAAGGCAGAGCACAGTAGCCTGACTACATTTACTGCGTTCTAAGTGCTCTATCGTAGGCAACTGGACTTGCTTGAGTTTCTTGAAGACGTTTCACCTCTCGTCCAAGAGGCTTATTTAGTTCTAATTGATTGATGAGGAGTCCCAGGCTTCAAACCCCGTGTGGGTGTGAACCCTTATATTGTCACACCAATCTGAATTTTCACGTAGCGTTACTCACAGGAGTTTATACTCAAGTGTTGACTTGCTACATACATGCGAATAACAACATAGCAACATACGCACAATGACTGAATCGATAAGTGAACTTCTGCCAGTACGTCCTTAGAGGACCTCAATGCTGATTGGCTATCGCAGTGCGAATAGGTCGCTTAAGTTCATATTTTCCAACTCTTACAAATAAGCATATGATCCAAAATGGCACCAGTCGCTTCATTTATGCCACTTAATTTGTGTATTTCATGTCATCGCGTTGCATATGTCGCATCCATCATACCCACCATCCCATCACGCCGCCCAGCGGGTATTCTTGTCTAATTGTGTCTTTACGTGGACTTTACATGTAATTCACTCGCTCAGATTGTTTTATTTGAGCCCAATGTGAACAGAGTCGTTGAGGTCACGTGTGAGCTCTGAATTTCAGAGTCGTTAAGGTCGCATGTGAGTCGCATGTGAGTCATTGACCCACCCAGCCATGTCCCATGAGACAGTCATCTGTCTGGTGTGTCACACCTGTCAGTTGCCTATGATACAGCACTTAAAATAACCATGACCTGGATGACACATTTACTGCAGTCTACCTTGGGTTTTGTTGTTACAGTGACTTTTGCACGCTATTTTTATGTCAAAAGGTTTAATTTCAGTCATAACTCATTTCATCATTTTGACCAATCCTGTTGTATCTGCGGTTAGCCTTTGTAGAGTAAAACAGATTTGCCTAAAGAATAAATTAAGGGCTCTCTTATCTTTGTTAGGCTTACACACCAAAATCCACATGGCTGACCCCAGAGGTCACAGTAACTTGAGATGACCGTCTACTACCTGTCTGAGTCTACACTGCTGCCTTGACAACAGCCCCCCTGACCTATTTGTGACAGAGGATTAATCCATTTACTCCAACACTACAAACCGGTCTGACATGTTGAGGATCTTATTTCTGATTACACTCTACAAGAAGGCATTTAAACTTGCCATGTTTAAGTAAATGACATTAGTCATAAAGTGGATAAAATAATTAATTTTATTTAAACTATTCAGCACCAAGTGTAGAATTTAAGAAGTTAGATGAGGAACAGGTTTGTGGTTTACAATCAGCGACAGCAGAATACATTAGCAGTTAAATATTACAGGTAGCTGGACTTTGAGTCTCACAGTGCACGAATCACAAGGTTTTCGAGACAGTGCAAAGATTCAAGGGTAGCATCATACTGTAGGTAGCATCTTCAAAACGAACATTCAAAACACATGACAAAACAAGTGCCTACTGTACACATTCATGTTTAGCAAGGGTTAATAAAAATTCCTTTTTTAAATAATTTAATATATAATGTATGAGACCAATCACAGTGTATGAAATCTTTTCAGTCAAAAACAGATGACAGTGAGATGTATTTAAGTCGTAAGGCATGGGAGCAGTCCTTTCATATCCCCTCATTATGGATGTGAGATTTGCTTTTTTTGCGTTTCACCTTACCATTGGACACCGGGACACCTAACGACTCCAGGCGGAAGGGACGTGGCAGGACGGAGTCTGAGCTGACAGGAGAGTTCATGGTGGAACCACTCAGAGTGAGGTGAGTCGTCCCGTTAACCAGGGGAGGAGAGTGGATGGCTGTGGGAGAAGAACTCCATCAGATGGGTAAAACCAGTGTGAGAGGGGGAAAGCACTGAACTCTAAATAGGATTAGCATTGCTTGACTGCTGCAGGAAGTCTTCCTGGCGTTCTTTAAGGTAAAATGTAAATATTATAAAGGCCCTGTGAGGCAAATGAGAAAAAAATGCTGGTGACCTATTTTCAAAGTCGGAACTAAATTGTTTTTTCTCCCCTGTGGAGAGTAAAAGTGGAAAAAGGCTTTTGCCAGCATGGTCTCTCTTCCCCTTACTTTTTTTAGGATCATTTTTCTAAGTTGAGTAAAAAAAGCAAGTGTTTGTTGTTGTAATACTCATTTCAGCCACAAAAGGCTGACGTGCACCACTACCCTCTGTTCCAAATAGTATTATAGTGTATAGTATTCTTGTGTTCTTTCACGTGAGTTTTAATTTCTCAGTGCCTTTTAAACATAAGGCAAATATACAGTATTGTGTGTCTGAAAGTTGACGTCAATGTGATGTCTTTGGGGCCGTGCACATGCTGTGTTTTTTGCACCCTCAAATTCATTGTTGTCAGCGTAGCTGCACAGCCGGTGCGCTCAAACACCAGAGCAACGCCGTCGCGGCACGCACGCTCCTAAAGGCCTATTTTTCAGGGTGCAACAGGCTGCGCACTAAGACCAACCGAACTTCAACTGTTGAAACGCAGCAGCGTGCAACATGACATGTGACGAGGGACAACCAATCACAGCCGGCAGATATCTTTCCCGTCTTCTGTAAATATCAGTCTGTGGTAAATATGGAAAAGTTGATCATTTTGGTGCAGGGCTGTCAGAGCTTTCCCACGGACAATAGGCCCACACACTTATAAGCAGTGGCTGGAAGAAGATCAGCTCTGCACTCAGGATTTCAGGTAAATAGGCTGTGATACGGTGACTGTTAAGGTTGCTTGGCAACCACAGATGCAACCTGCTGCCGAGCTCACGAAAGCTGGCACAAACAACGCACAAAAGTAGGCCTCATGTTTTCCAGGTGGTTAAAGATGATGGCCCCTTTCTTTTGTGGGTAGAGGCTGTGGTGCACTTTAGCCTCCTGTGGCCAAAATAAGCATTAAAGCTACAAACACTTGGAAAAAATATCCTGACCTCTCAGGGCTTCTGTAGAACATAGATGCTGAGCCAAAGAACAACAGGACATACTAAATTGTGTTTCAAAACATTCATCAATCTATACATGATTACTTTTGTACCATTGTTTAAATTTTTATAATCTTTGATGGATTGCTCCGCCCCAAAGAACTGAGACTTCAGGATCTAATGAAAGTCCAGAAGCACACAGAATAGTGACAACCTACAGATTTACCACAGTGTAGATGGAATGGCGCCACCTAAACAGTGTATATATAATCATTTGTGATTTCTGTCTTACCATGTGTCTTTATAGTTTCACGTCCCAGCAGCTGGCTTGCTCTTTTTGACTTGAAGTAGCTGCTGGCGATGTTTTCACTGTCACTACGGTCCAGCATTTCCTTGTACCTGTCCTCTTCAACCTGATGAAGACACACAGGGGTTAAGGCTCTGTGGCAGTCTTTCAGTATGTGTGAGTAAAATATGATGCAAGAAACAGAAACACATAAACACACCATGAATGGCTCTCCAGTATTTTCGGCTGAACCTCTGCCAGATGAGAGTTTCGGAGCCACGGCTGTCAGAGAGAAAGAAGACAAGATCATATTTGAGGGAAAGACTCCGCAAAACACATAAAATTTACTTCTACATGCCCTCCTCACACTTTGCACCTGAAGGCAGGGTTGTTTTCTGCACCATCACATCTGGCAGCCTCCAGGTGGCGCTGTCTTCGTCCCAGACAGCTTCTTTTTTCAAGCGGTCCAGGTTGCTGTAGTTGCAGTCACGGCGCACCAGGGGAACCATGCGCTCCAGCAAGCTGTGCAGTAACTGGCCCTCCCTCTCCAGCCGCCGGATTGTTGCCAGGTAGTCATCCCGCTCCACAGCAAACTCCGCCTGCAGGTCTCGGATCTCCAGCTTGGCTGCTTTCAGCTGTCACAACAAGTTGAGCACATAATTCAACACCAAGAAAGCTTCAAGACTGCAAACTTGATTTCACATATCCAGCATCATTTAGTGCCAACCTTTTAAGATTTGTGGTGCTTAGTACCCTGCACACCCTGAACCCAGCTGTTGACCACTGTTCCAAACCCACTGCATGTCCCATAGACCCTGTAACATTCGTCCTACAGCTGCTGAGACCCACCTTGCCCTGGACCTTAACCAGCACTTGACTTTTGGCATGGACCTCTTCCTGGATTGAGTTGTAGACGTTCAACAGTACATTTTCACTTTCCTCGCCGTTGTCTGACAGAGCGCGGATGAGCTGGACTTTTCTCTGATCGGCGAGGTTCTTCCTCTGCCGCTGTCTCTGCTGTAACTCTTTGTTCCTCGCCTGCTCTCCTCCAACCACTTCCTGTTCCAGCTGCTGCAGTCTGGGGAGAGATGATGAATGGGAACAACTGATAATAAGTTTTTGAGGCCAAAACTGATCAATATGATGCATCAGCCTATAGTCACACAGTGGTAACAACTCAACAGAAGAGAAAAGGATCCATACCAAGATTGTTTGTTCATATTTGGTTAAATTGTGATGGATATAGAGAAAAATCATACTGATCAGGACGTTTAAAACTTGCACTAGTGGTTCCCAACCCCCACTGGGGCATTCACAGGGAGTTGTGAGGCTTTCTTGATTTTAAGGGGTGTAAGAAAACTTTAAAACAAAAATATGCAGTAAGCCTATATCTCAGCATTTCATTAACTTATTTGAAGTAAGAAAAAAATAAAAGAAATTATTATTTTTTAATTTTTTTTAATTAGTATTTAGTATTAACTTGGACGCAAGCTATACTTACTTGTTATTGTTGTAATTAGTGCCACTAGTAGTTTTATTATTGTGGTTAATGTTTTGGGGTACTTTGTGGATTTTTTTTTTTTGGAAATGTTAATTCAACAAACATCAGTGTTGTGTAATGCCTAACATAATTATAAATTAATTAAATTCAACAAAAAATGAAAAATGTAAGTTTGATAAACCACAAAACACAACATTCAATATTAAATTTTTTTGTTAACTGCTGTAAACAGTCAGCTGCCACAACAAACTCAATCACTTTTGTTTGTTCGCTATTATCTCTGTCTGTGTTTTTCTGTTGGCAACAACATGATGAAGAAAGACCTCCATCATAAAGTACAAGCAAAGCTGCTGGTTTGTAATATGTGTAAAATGTGTACCCACTGACCTTTCCAGGACACGTTGCTGGTCCAGAGGCCCGGCAGCGGTGACATCAGGTGAGTCCACGAGCCCCTCTCTGTCTGGACCTTTCTGGACTACAGCAGGCTGGCTCAGCTACACGAGGAAATAACACCCAATAAGTTTCTAACAATCCATAACTATATTCTGAAGCAGTGGAGAACTCACTTAGGTACTACACAGCCCTGCATATCAACATTTCTGAGGTGACGTAGTTCAGATTACAGGTATGTGAGCTGAATTGTTTGTAAGGAGAAGGAGAAGATGGTGGGTGGTGTGAGCCCTGGGCAAGACAGCTGCCAAGCACTGTTAGAGACTAACACAGTTATTTTTTATCGACAGGTCATACTCTGATGAAGGTCGAACAGGCCAAAAGCTCAACAACAAAATGACACACTGAATAGGTGTAAGTGCGCGGAAATCTTTTTCTACCAATCTGGACTCACTGATGTTTTCAGCACCTTGCCAAGACTCAGCCCTGGTGAAGCAGTAGCTATACTGCATCATTAATGACAGGTCATGAAATTTCCAGTTATGGTTTTGGCAACAAAACCGACATGACATTTTCCTAACCATATCTAAGTGTTTTTTGTGCCTACACCTAACAACATGTTAACCGCGGCACTGTCACAGCATAAAATTGAACACTGAAACATAAATAAAAGTTAAGTTTAACATATCAAGCTATATATGAAACATAACATATTTGTAGTTTGCAGGAGCGTACAATGCCACCTTTGTTTCTGGCGTTTGGGTAACCTATAACAAGATGTGAATGATTAGTGGTGAGTGTAGGACGCACTAGTGAACAGCACCTTGGTTTGGGAGGTTTCTCCAGTTGTACTGTGGCACATCAGATCAGTGTTGTGACAGAGCTCCTCTTCGGTGACCTCTGTCATACAGCTCGAGTTCACTGGTGCTAGAAATCAAGATAAGGCATAGACATCAGTGTACAGAGGACAGACACTGTAACAAGAACTCTTCATAAACAATCATATACAACAACACTGTTGATGTTAACTTTTACTTTGGACTTTGTGTGTGTTGATTAAAGCTCTCTGACAGAGCAGTAAGCACTGAAACAGATTTATGAACTAGTTACGTTGTTCTTTGTTGGAGCCAGATGATTTTCTGCCGTCATTCTTTGGGACGGAGCTCCCCCTGCTGGTTCGGCCCTTCTCCAGATTACACAACTTGGATTCATAGGAGGAACGCAGGGCAGCGATGTCCTCCTGCAGCTTTGCTTTGGATTCCTGCTCCGCATTGTACTCGGCCTGTAACTTGGCCAGCTTCTCTTCGTACTCCTGCGGCGAGAGCAGAATACAGTCCTATAAATCACCTGGTTCTCACAGAATGCATGTAGAGATGTGGAGTGATATATTGGTTTGGGAATAGTTGCCTCTTTTATCTTCTCCTTCTCTGCTTCTGTGGTGTTGGACTGTGGCCTTGAAGGAACAGCAGGGGATGCCTCAGACAGCTGACCAGCCAGCAGAGCTGCACGATAAACAAAAGGACAGAAAGCAGGAGTGTTTTTTTTTTTTTAGCAAGACAGGTAATTAAAACCCTTCAACAAAGAAGAAAGTACAATAAATATTTCTCAGTATCTGCATTTAAAGGTCCAGTGTGCAGGATTTAGGGGGCTTCATTGCAGGAAGGGAATATAATATACTCCTCTTGAGTCCTTACTCTGCGGGTTAACAGTCCATCATATATTTCGTTCACAATTTTCAGCCATTCATCTTGTGTTGTGGTTCTGCTTTATACCATCTCTTCATGATGGCCTTCTCTCAGTAGGTATCTGTCTTCTCTTAACACAATGTCTCCTGCCATATTTCCTAAGTACAATAACATAAATGATCTACGTATATCATAGTCCAAAATTTAATAATAACCATATGAACATTTACCCAAAACTGCACAATTTCAGGACAGAGCCAAAATACACGAGTAGATCCACATTTATTGCCTTGCATCTTCTCCAACATGGTTGTGCTACAGACAGGTATTTGCTCATAATTTGTGGTGTAATAAAGAATCCAATTATATTCTTCCATCAGTGCTCTCTCCAAGTACGAGAGGATGTTATAGGCTGTCGTGTTCTCCAAGTATGCTACCATTCATCTTCTGTAATATTTACACCCAGTTCTTTTTCCAATTTTAGCTTTACATTTAGTGTTGTGCCTCCTCTTCTCTTTGGTAAACATTGATATAGTGTAGATGTTATTTTGTATTTCTTTGATTTGTAAACTCCAACTATGGTTCTAATTATTCCATTTTCATCCAAATTCACAGTATGCTTAATTTCCCTGTTGTAAAAGTCCTGTAGTTGCAAATATCTAAAGTGATCCTGGTTGTTTAATGCACAATTTTGTTTCAGCTCTTGAAAACTCATAACATTTCCATTCTTTACTATTGTGCATAGCACTGTTCTGCCATTTGGAATCTACTGTTTAAGCCTTTGGTCAAGTTTAACTGGGATAAAATGTCTGTCATAGCCTATCGTTTTTACCAATTTTAATTCTCAACTCAAATTTATTTAAAAAGCCCATTTTGACCATGTTGACCAAAGAGCTGCACAAAAGGAATAAATTGCTAAAAACACATACATAAGAGGCAACATAACTGTCAGGTACACAGCTCGAACATTTAGACTCAACACACACAGGTACACATCAGGGAAACCACATCAGGGGGAATCAAACACTAATGAATAAAAATAGGTTTTGAGCCTGGACTTAAACGAGTCAATGGTGGGGGCGGATCTGATTGGGAAGGGGATACTGTTGCACACTTTGGGGGCAGACACAGCAAAGGCACGACCACCCCTGAGCTTAAGTCTGGAGCGTGGGACAGCCAGGAGAATAGGGGGTTAGAAGGTCTACAATATAGGATGAGGCCAGACCATTGAGGGCTTTGTACACAAACAGGAGAACCTTAAAGTCAATTCTGACCTTTACAGGCAGCCAATGGAGAGAAGCCAAAACAGGTGTGATATGGTCTCTCCTCCAGGTACCTGTGAGGAGCCTGGCAGCGAACCAGCTGGAGGCGGGACAGAGAGGACTGACTAATCTCCAGGTCTTTGGTTAATAACCTGGTCCATTTGTTTTGGTGAAGAAGAGACCTCTGTGGATAATTTGGCTCCCTGAAAAACCTCCTGAACAATGAACACTGAAGGAATCCTGAACAGGAGTTCAAGCTCGGCACATGGAAAAAGTTTCAGCTGGTTTCAATCCCAATTTGCTAGATGCCACTAAATACTACACACTGTTCCTTTAAATCACCTGGCATTATTCAAATAAAACTAATTTCTCTTAATTTAAAAAACATACTCACAAAATCACTTACATGCAAAGTTAGCAGTGCCCAGCTGTCCTGAGATGAGGGCCCGCAGCTTCTTGATCTCCTCCTGATACTCCCGCAGCAGAGCATCCTTGGGGTCCTCATTGATGCGAGGCCTGTTCTGGATGCTCTTGGCGCGGTTGGCGTAACGCAGCGTGCTCAGACTCTCCTCGTAGTTATTGTCTGCTGGGGAGAGACAGGCGATCATCAAGGTGCGGGTGTTTCCTCCCAGAGAGTCCTGCAGCAGTCTGGTCAGCTTGGAGTCGCGGTAGGGGATGTATTTGGAGCGTCCGTCCACCAGGGCAGAGATGACGTTACCCAGGGCCGACAGGGAGAGGTTGATCTTGGTGGCCTCGCGGAGACGCTCACCTGTAGCACCGGTTTTAGACTGACGCTCGCTTCCTGCCAGGTCAACCAGGTTAAGTTTACCTGCTCGGAGATGATCCTGGCCAGCTGCGTCTGAGGACGTGAAGTGACAAAAGGGAATGTAGAGAAAATACGACTTTTAAGTCTGTTAGATGTACTATTCAGGATTTTCTACGGGTCTAGACTCATACAGAAGTAATCACTCTCAATCATCACTTACGACCCACTGGCATCAGACACTTTGATGGTGTACAAACAGTAACTGACAATCCTGTGTAGTATACCTTTAAAGTTTGATAGTCTGAATTCATACACTCTCTTTTTCATTATTCATTAGTTATCTTACTTTTAGCCATTATTAGAGATTCTCATACTTTTATTTGTCATTTCTCTGTTTTTAAATGTGCTGTATAAATAAGAAGACCTGCTTTGACTATCATATAGTGTTAAAATGTGTTTTAATTATCCTGTGCGTAACTGAGTGGCTTTTTTGCCCCGGTGTTTAAATTATACAAGAAAAAATCAATCCTAGTAGAGACAAAGATGGCAATTTCTCTTCCCTAAAGTGCCGTATAAAGCAGAATGCAATGCAGCAATAGAGCATGTTGTGTTTTTGTTCAAACTTGACCAACTTTTTTTTGTCATTTATGACACTTTTTTGAAAGAAACTTATTTATGCTCTCTACAAAGACTGGACAGACTCCAAACTTTTTTGAATGGGGGCCAGATAAGATAATGTGAAAATGCCTTGGGGCCAGCTGCGTCTCACATCATATGGGTGATTAAAAAAAAAGAAACTATACACAAATCAGACAGTGCAACTGTTCATCTTTAATGGCTCCTGAAATTAGCGGCCCTTGTTGTTGACTTCATGTGTCTTACCTGTGTCTGTTACCTAGCAGAAGTGTCTCCTGTTGGGGAACTATTCATGAAAACTCATGAGTACCACCTGTGTAATTCCTACTTGGTGCATGTCATCAAACTGTGTGATAGTTTTACCATCATGAAAGGAACTAAAAAAAAGCAAAGTCACCTTGCCTGATTGACTAATATTGTTTGGCAGACCACATACAGTACAGTTTGAGAGACAAGCCACTGGTCGTTTAAAAGCAGTCTGTGAGCCACAATTGGCCCCCAGGCCAGACTTAGAACATCCTTGCAAGATGGCGCCGTGCAAGGTGGCAGCCTGTTGCAGCAGCTCCTGTCATGTGTTTTGAGTTTTCGTTCAAGAATTCCCCAGTTTGGGATCAATAAAGTACAATCTATCTATCTATCTATCTATCTATCTATCTATCTATCTATCTATCTATCTATCTATCCCTGCACTACTGCACATATAAAATTGAGCTGCGGTGGTTCCCAACTGGTCCAGATTTCTCCTTAGTCATTAGTTCAATGACCACACAGTTTAATATATTCAGCGTCATACTTGTGTTTGGCCATGTCGTTGAGCTAGTTTGCTGTCTGTGTTAAATAGCTGTCCCTTAGTCACTCACTCTACTGCAGGAAACAGCACTTCAAAACAAGCAGTCTTGACACTTTGCGAGTCACTTGCGGTCCATTCAGAATGGACCAACAACCCACTTTGGGACTGTGACCCGCCCGTTGGGAGCCACTGCCCTAAACTGCCATGTAAAAACATACCTTTAAATGGTGTGTACGCTACTAAGCCAATAAAATCATAATTATTGACAGATTCATACATCAAGGACTGAAGGATAACAGTTTCCTTATCATCAATGCTGTGTAGGTTACGGAAAATAAAATGGGTTGGTTGTTTTTTTGCTGTATGAATAGGCCGATTTATCTTTGCAAATAATATGTTGGAGTCATGTTAATGTGTATTTTCAGACATTTTAATTAAAAGAAAAACAAAAAAACAAAGCTGAGGTCTTTAATGTTTTTCTACTGGTGACGTTATGAGATCTAATAGGATCACATGTTCCTACAAGCACATGTTTATGCAGATAAAAACGCCTCTGTCACCCACAGAGCAGATTATGTTTCGACATGTTACAGGTAGTCTGTTATTGTGTGTGTGTTCACCTGTGTTGCAGATCTCCAAATGGATGGTGAAGATGGAGTGCGAGCGGGAGGAGTCCTTGTTCATCAGCGTGTAGCCGACCGCCCGGTTCCCCCAGCCCTGCACCATGATTCTCTCGCACTCCCCCACGCTGTGCACAGTGTGCATGGAGAGGTCGCGCACATACACCCCACGCTCTGGATGCTCTTTCAGCTGGGCATTCATCAACCAAACAAACACACACACACACACACACACACACACACACAAATCTGTCACCTTGTGCAAACACCTTGACCTTCAAGGAATCATGGAACGACTGTGCTTTTAAGTCACCATGGCAACTTTAACAGTATTGTGCCCAAAACATGAGCCTGGCGGTCACTGCCAGAGAACAGTCTGAGAAACAATAATCATTTTGGCTTCTAATGTTACACAGTGAGGCCTGATTTGTTTATTGAGACAACAGTGCTTCAAGAGACTTACCTCCAATCTCTGTTTGGTGTCATTCCCCAAAAGGTCTCGGATTTCTTCATTGTAAATCTCCAAGTAGGAGGCTCTCACCAGGAACTTTGTATTTTCTGCACACTAGCTTGCAGAGAAAAACAAACACATAAATTACTCTCTCTGAGAACACAAAGCTTAGACAAGCCCAGACAGAACAATCACACTTAAGTATGCATATTGCCCCAACAGAAAAAATAAATTATGGCTACACACAGGAATGGGGAAATATGTTGCACAGCTATCAACAGTTGCCAAACCTACCTGAATACTCTCAAAGATATGCTCAAAGGCGCGAGGGATGACCCCCCTCTGGGCTGCAGGATGTGATACTCCCTGCATGGTGAAAGACTTCCCACTTCCAGTTTGTCCGTAGGCAAAGATTGTGCCATTGTATCCCTCAGTGACACCCTGTAAAAAATGAAATATGTAGCAGGAAAGCACTTCTCAGTGAGGCTTCTTTAAAAGGACCAACACCCTGCTGACGCTTGTGAGTGACTGACAGTAGACTCTTAAGTAAATAATGAGGTCTGCAGTCATTAGGAATAAGATATAGCCTGTTGAACTGGAGGTGTCCAGTGACCAGCGTGCTTCTTTTATAATGCCTGGATCTTAAGACTGTTGCTGTGTATTGACACTGAAATCAAACAGAATCAAGAGTGAGTCCAGGAGCTTACCTCAACCAGAGGATAGGCGATCTCGTTGTACATCTGCTCAGTGGTTTGATCAATGAAGTAGGTCCCATCAAAGGTGAACTGTTTGGGCGGCTCATCCACTGCCCCGGGCTTCTCTATGAAGCACTGGCAGCGGTGCAGGTCCATGGACAGCACCATCTTAGAGCCCAGAGCCTTCTCCCTGTCATTCAGGGGCCTGCACCTGACCACCACCTTCACTGACTCTGACCCCATGTCTCAACATTCACTCCACAGCAGGTGGCGTGTGCAACAGATAGCAGATAAAAGCAAGGGGAAGTGATTTATACATACATGTCTATACAGCTGAGCTGGCAGCAGGATCCTAATGAGCGTTAACCTGGATGATTAGATGACCAGCTCTGCCGACTGACGGCGGACTGACAGTTCACATCCCGGTAAAAATCCACTGAGAAAAGCTGAAGAGCAGAGAGAACCAAACACCAGCTGCGAAAATGTTTAAATGAGGCCTTAATAACAACAGGTTGAGACGGACATATTTCCAGACACGGTGTCCTCGTCAGGTGTCCTCACAGGTCCCCAGCCATTCCGCTCTCCTTCTTCCCACGGCGTTCTGAAGTTGCTTAGCAACCATAAACTACCGTTGAGGAAGAGAACGGCCCCGGAGCGGCGGCCATTTTGGTGAGGACGGAGTGAGGTCCACTAAGCAGGCTACAGGTGAGGGCAGTAATACAATATAATATCTTTACATTACACTAACTACACTGTCTACACTACCGTAGAGGTCGTTAGTGATGAATATTAATTCATAGTAAATTCTCTTATGCACTTTAGATGATTAACGTTAGCTTAAAAAAACAAACAAAACAAAAACATACAAATGAGACTTTGCAACTGTTCATCTGTCATGGCTGCTGAAAGTTGTTGACTTTGTGTGTCTTACCTGTGGCCATGTTTGCTACCTAGTTTGGTAACTATTCGTTTGCTTCTTTATCGTCTGTTTATGGAAACCTACAGTCATACTCACCTCCCTAAACTACCGTTGAGGAACAGAGCGGCCCCAGAGCGCGGCCATTTTGTTGAGGACGGAGTGAGGTCCAAGTTAGCAGGCTTACAGTACATCAAAATATCTCTATATAACAATACCTACACAGTCTACACTAGAGTAGAAGTCGTTAAAGATGTATATTAATTCATATTAAATTATCTTATACACACAAGATAATTTACTTTAGCCTTACTTTTTCCCCTAACTAGTACACACAAGAAAAACAATACCACTTTTCGGGACTGTTTGGGCTCCTTAAAGTCAAAGTACAAAATGTTTGTTTTTTTTTCTTTGCAAGGCTACAGCTCCTCTATGAATAACATTTTATGGTGTCTCTTTTCAACCTAAATGTAACCTATCTCTTTTTTCTACCCTTCCAGCTAACTGAAGCTAACTTGAGGTGAACCTATTCGTTTTTCCCTCAAATTTTAGCTAGATATCTTCAGTGGTGGAAGACATACACATTTTTCATGCTCACGTAAAAGCAGTAAAAAAAAAAAAATACAGTGTATAAATACTCTGTTACAAGTAAAAGTCCTACATTCAAAGTCTTACTCAAGTACAAAAATATTAGCATCAAAATCTAGCTGAAGCTACTTCATGCTATCAACAACAGAACAAAATTTTGGACAGAAAAATAATCTTTACAATCACAGATCACATAAGACTGGAATGAGATTTAGCAGGCTGTCAGTAAGAGCAATAATGCAAGATATCTTTACATAATAATTACAAAGTCTACACTACCGTAGAAGTTGTTAGAGACACATAATAATTAATAGTAAATTACCTTTTACTCATAAAATAAATTGTTTGTGATAGATAGGCTAATTAAGGTTAGCCTAACTTGTTCCCATCACTTGTGCACACAAGAGAAAAAAATTATCACTTTTCGAAACTTTAGTGGCTCCATACAATTATGTTTTGTAGTTGTGCGTATGTGTTTCAGTGTTTTTGCAAGGCTATGGTTCCTTTATGAATAACGTTTTATGGTGTCCCTTATCCCTTCCTTCCATCCTTCTAGCTAGCAGGCTAAACTTAATGTGTCACAATGTTTTTAATTCAAATCTTGACTGGATATCTTCAATGGTGGAAGAAACACTAAGACTTTAAGCTTAAGTAAAAGTAGTAATATAACAGTGTAGAAATACTCTGTTCCAAGGAAAGTCCTTAGATCAAATATCTTACTAGGCTATTTCATGGTTATCAATAGTAGAACAAATTTTGGACAAGGAAAAGTTTGTAAAATGAAGTAAGATTAACCTCAAAGAGAGACTCTATAAAACAACATATTTTATTCTAGTTTATTTTCATTGAAACTAAATGCTGGAAAGCCAAAGTCACAGCAAGTGTTAAAGTTCACACTGGATGGTGGGGTTTTAATGCCTTCAGAGGAATAAATGTTAACATCACTACACCAGGCAGGGAACTCCTAATAGATTAAAGAAATTATAGTATACATATTTCAATCGTATTTAAAGTTTTTTAAAACGTCAACAAATACACTCAGATGCCAGTTTATTATTAGGTACACCCTAGCTAAAATGAATGCAGTCTAAAACAACAATCCTGAAATAATTACTACATTCGTGAGACTCATAATGTTCAGTTTTTATTGAAACTGTTTTAGAAATGTGTTAATTTAACTTTAGGATAATTTTGGAGGATGTAGTTTATGGCTCTGTTGTTTGTTATTCAGCCTATTCTTATTGATATAAAAAAACAATGTATAAATGTTTTTCAAATTCAACAACACCACAAAATGAGGCCGCCATAATAATCATAAAGGTAAATCAACACCTCTTGAAAACACTAAACAACAGAACTGAGCTGAAGCTTAAGCTGGGTGTAACCAACAAACTGGCAACTAAGTATCAGTGTATAAATCTCCTGTGACCCTATTCACCCATCAAGCAATCCCATGTGAAGTTCTGCCCTGAGATTTAGACGCTGTGTACAGTAGAAGTTGCCTGATAACACACAGCGGCCAGTATCACCTTTTTCCAATACCAAAGCTGTGGGTGAGGCTGTGCCATGCAGAGACAGAAATAATGGAAAACATGTTTTTCAGGGTGTGGGTTGAAAACAGAGAACACCTGTCGTTTAATCTCAAACAGAAGTGAACACTATGAAACTTGTCTGTTGGCCTGATGTTGAAAAGACGGTACAAGGTACTAAATTAGCAACTTAAACTGTAGTACAGCCTGTTGAAGCAGAAAACAGTATCACAAACAATCACACGATGAAGACCTAACTTCAAACCACTGTAAAAATCAGTGTGCAAAGTATATTAAACTGCTTACAAACATTAGCCGTTAAAATTACCAGTTAACTGTGACTGCATACAAACTTAAAAACACAGAAAACATAAACATGTTCCATCATAGTGGCCATTATATACGTAATAATACACTGAGGTGCCAAGAAAAAGAAAATATTTGGTGTCATATTTTCTTACACCAGGACACATCATTGGTCTAATGTCTAAACACATAAAGACTGACATGTAAGCAGGATTAAAATTCAATAAAATCTGATCAAATATATTTGTGCAGCATCTTTACAATGCAAGAAAAAAGTATGGCTTTGCCAACAATGTGTGCGATATATTCCACTCCACAGTGTGTTTCACGTCTTAAAAACGCAAATAAACTCTGATGCCTTATAGGCACAAATAAAAATATTTTTAAAAAATAGTTATATTGAATACTAGAAAGCAGCAAGTACAACATTTTACACCTTTAAAATATAAACCACAAAAGTACCCTTTGATGAAATGACTTGTCTCTATATACATGAAGTGACAACACTGTTAGGTGCAGTGTGTTATACAGTTTGTGGATCCTCCCAAAAACACCAAATGTGATTTAAAGTTAATAAACATATGTGCAAAGTAAGAAAAGGCGTCACTTATTCTGAGGTTGGCAATCCACAAGCTCCAGTCTCCAGGGTTAAACCCAGTCCTGTCTGTGGGTACTTTTACGTTTGGCTTTGCTCGGGCTCTTGTGTGGTTTCACAGCCTCCTGTGTGCTGGTATTTTCCTCCCACTCGTAACAGTGGTTTACGCGGGCGCAGCTCAGCAGACACGGCAGCTCACCCTGGATTTCTGTGTAGAATTCAATCAGCTCTGCAATGGAGCCGAACTCTGTCTTGCATTTCTGCCACAAAGATAAACACAGAATTATCAGTTTGCCAAAACATTTCTAAGAAAATACCAACAATAACTTAATTATTCTTGGTTTCAGTCGAGTTATTATGGTTGTCCCAGTGCTCAGTTTATGGGATTTAGCACAACAACTAAGTCCAAATACTTATGTTTTAGCATGAAAACTTGAAATTTAACAATATGTTTCCTTTCCAACACCCTCACACCCAATACAGATCCCTCAGTTTCTAAATACAAGACTGAATTGCAGAGAAATATGTCATCACAAGGAATCTAGACTCCTCAGTTTAATGTGGTTACGCATCATAAGCCCAGTTCAAACCAATGATTCATGACCAGGCGAAACCATTTTAGAACGTTGCAGAGAGAAGTTGCAGTGGTGTGAACTGGCCGGTCTGAGCTCGACTCAAGCTGGCTGATGGTGTCACCTGCAACTCAGCTGGTCAAAACGCTGGCGGCTGGTTTTAGAACGTTAAGCACATCACCAATCAGCTTGTAGTGAAGTCCATCGGTCAAGTCAAAACAACCAGACTGCTATTGCTTGCTGCGGCAGGTGCTCTATCCCCACACACACACATTCTCATGAATATGATTAATTGGTGCTGGTTATTTATATTATTTTATTCATAAAGTTACTAGTGGAAAAGAGTCAAAACTTCTGTTGAGTGAAATACTTCCTTTGTAGGTCAGTGTACATCGAATGATTTTGCTTCAACTACAACTCTAAGCAAATATTATCCTGGAAGACTCACTGTTGACTAATAATTATGTACAAGACTCAACATAACTAAACACATACCTCCAGCAGGAATTTCCCTTTACGGGTGTTTTCTATGAGGTGGGTGACCAGGCCAGAGGGAAAAGCGAACGATGAGAGAGCCACATTTGGGTTTTTTAGGATGTGGACACAGGAGGTACGATCCCAGAACATCGTCTGCAAGCAGGGAGTAGCTGCTGTCACTGAAATACAAGAAGATACCCAGTTAGAAAACCTTCGACAAACCCATGAAAAATATGGACTAAATTCATGAGTGACACTCACGTTGCGATGCCAGCCCAACACCAAACTGTTTGAGCCAGTGCTTCTTCTGTTTCGGCCAAACTGGGAGTACGGGATCTCTTCACCAGCTTCTTGTCTTGGTCCTTTCCTGATTTAGAAGGGATCATTGTGAATTTGGACACATTAACATGCCAACTGAAGATAATCCAAAACATTCAAAGTGGTTCCAACTCTGTGAAGGAAAAGTTTGGTTTAAAACGTAACAAGACGGAGACAAACACAGCAAGTGGTGATAAAATAACCCATAAAAACAAGGCTGGTGTTTTAACACGTTACAGCTAAAGCCCAGTTCAGACCAAAGATTCGCAACGAGACGAGTTGAAACAGGCAACTACTTGCAATGCCCCGTCATGCAACGTTCTAAAAACCTGCTGGTTCACACCAATGCAACTAGATGAGATGGTATGTCATCTCTACGCAACAACTCTCTGTACCTATGTTCTGATTTCCAGCTTTTCATGCTTATTTTGTGGCTGAGTATAATTTGCAGCTTCCTAAAATATGAATGAGGATAGTGATAGTGAGATACTGGCTATGGTTGCATTTGTAGTAGTGATGAAATGGCAAAAAAACGTAAACAAAACAAGCATCAGACGGACTGTATTCATAATAAATACGCCACAATAATACCAAAAAACAGTGCCAAGTAATCAATCAGCAGCAGCATCCCACCATCCGACACTGGCACACCATGGGGATGGAAACAGATCGCATGGCGGGGACGTCTGCGGTCATTTTGACTTGACCAGCAGACTTCACTACAAGCTAATTGGCTGTAGAAACAGGTGACGTGCTTTATGTTCTAAAACCAGCCGCTGGCAATTTGGAGCCGGCTGAGTTTTAGGTGCCGCCATTAGCTTGAGTCGAGCTCAGACGGCCAGTTCACATCGCTGCAACTTTTCACTGCTACGTTCTAAAATGGTGTCGTCTCGTCGTGAATCTTTGGTCTGAACTGGGCTTTATAGTCAAATTAACATCAGTGCATGAGGCTCAACAGTGAGAGGCTTTAAGAAAATGTACCCACGTGTGACCAGACCATTATCCACCACCTTACTGAGTGGTCCAAACTACAAAAACTACCCTCTGACACCACAACAAGACAGTGAGTGGCTGCCCGTCACCTAAACACTGAGGGGTTTGCTTTACCTAATCAACTCTTTGACTCTTGAAAGCGCTCTGTGAACACTTGGCCCACCTTGTGATGCATTCAGTCGCTCCTGAACATTACGCTGTTTGAGTGGTGTGAAGGTGAAGGAGCGGTACGCCCCAGAGCGCAGCACTTTATTGCGGATGGCTTTCTTGCGCACCAGGGAGGGGGAGGAGGTGGGGAAGACTTCATCTTGGCTGCTCTGCAGGTCATCTGACGACTTTTTACTCTTCTGTAGATGGGGGAAAAGAAAATTATGGGGTATACTGGGGTTGAATTATTTATAGCATGTCCTACCAGAAGACGTTTAAGTCCAAACCTTAATCCCTGGCAACAACCCTCGAAAAGGGGCTCTTCTAAAGGACACCAGGGCGCTAACACTGAGAGGGAAGCCGTGGTTTAGTAGGGATGGGTTGCGACGAGGCATTGAGCCAACAGAGTCTCCCTGGATCTCGTCTGGGTGCTTCTCCAAGTAATACAGCTGAAAACAGCGGCAAAGCAGCAGGTTCAGGAACTGAGCCTACAAGAGAGAGAAAAAATTTGGAGCGATGTAATTTTAAGGTTCTACTGTTCAACAGTGTTTTTTGATAAACCAAATTCTTAAGGGTATTGTTAGGATCTTTTGTAGTGGGGTTGTATGAGGTACCTATCCATAGTCAGTGTATCAAATACAGTAAATGTCAGTCAGCGTGCTCGTCAGTTTGGAGAAGCAGACAGGAGTACCCACATCGAAGCTAAGCAATGTACTGCTGTGGATGGAAGCACCAGCAAAACATATTTTAGTTACCTAACTAAAGTCCCACCTAAAATAAATATTCATCAGTTCAAGTGTTCACTACATTCAGTTAATTTTCACTGCCATCAGACAGCAATATCCGACAGGGAACTGAAGCAGATACTTCGTTCTATTCATAGCCAGACTCCATTGAGAAAAACCGTAATTTAAAATGGCTGAACACAGGAGCTGCTGGTCTACTGCTGCCTCGATCAGTCAGTTTGTTTGTCTTATTGTGTGACTTTAGCGCGGAAAGAGGTACGTTTAGATTCACCAAAGTCACACAGCAACACAAGCTAACTAATTAATCAAGCAGCCATAGACCAGCAGCTCCTGTGTTCAGCAAGCTAAAATTCCTCTTTTCGTCAATGGAGTCTGGTGGCTTTGACGAGAGCATAGTTGAGGATCAGAAGCCATTAATGACATCCCCCTGTCAGAAAGGGCTGTTTGCAGCAAGGTAAAGCAGTGAAAATATTCTACATGTAGTGTGCACCTTAACTGTTGAAGAGAATGTGAAGTTGACATCACACTGTGTCCAATATTTTGGATGAGTGCACCATCTTGTGAGGATCGTGCTGTGTTTCCTGTGCCGTCTATGATGGTCAAGCAACAGTATTTGGGCAAACTCATCACAGTAAACAACACAGATCTGTATGATTTGATAGCCCAAGGTTGGATTACAGACCTCGATGCTTTACTTCCACTCACATAACCAGATACTCTACACTATCTTGGCAACAGAGATAACAGAGCGTGTATGACACAAGATGGAACCCCCATTTTACACGACATGGCGTACCTTTACATTCTCTACTGATATTTTTAGGTGGCTAAAATATATTTCTGTGGCAGTGCTCTTGTTTGTTTCTCCAAACTAGGGGCGTGCCGGCCAACTCTGACTTTAGATAATTCCCTTATCAAACGTCACTTCAAAAGATCTAAACTATCCGTTTAAGTGAGTGACATAGCTGTCTTCTTTTTGGACAGGTCTGTGATACAGTTTAAACTACATGGTCAAAGAGCTTCCTGACATATTCAGGCTGCAGATATTGATCAGAAATGTCTAATGTTGTGGTCAAACCAAACGCAATGTGAATTTTCGAGCTGCGTTACACTAGAATATTTTGTCTTGACTTGCTTCATGCGCGCAAATAACTTGCGTCATATGCACATGAAATCGCTAAATTAACTTCCGTCAGTTCGTCCCTGGCATAATGTGTCACCAGAGGACCTCAATGCTGATTGGCTATCAAAGCGTGCATTGGTCATTTAAGTTCAGATTTTTTCAACTCTAGTGAATAAGCATATGACGTGAAATCGCGCTACTTGCGACATTTGCGCCACTTAATTTGCGTATTTCTCGTCATTCGCGTCGCCTCCATCTTGCCGCCCAGTGGGAATTTGCTAATCGCATCTTTACACTGACTTTACATGAAATTCACTCATGCAAATTGTTTTATTCGCTCCTGGTGTGAACACAACATAATACCTAATATCTGAGTGCAAAGCAACATCATTACAGTAATCCTTTGTCTCTATTTCAGAACAAGTCTCACTTCAGACTCCGATGGGCCGACTCAGATGCTGTCGAGGTTACATGCAGGAGCCATGTTATTTGCCGCAAGGTTGGTTTTGAGCTTAATTTCATGAAGTTTAAGTTGTAAGGGTGCAGCTGTGACTCAGTCTGTGGGGACTTGGCCTGGGGAACTGGACGATTGCCGATTCAGAGTGCAGACTAAGAGCTGCTGTGCTTGCAGTATTTTTTAACAGTCAGCCCATCCTCACATACCAACCCACAGGTCTCTTTACAATACACATTTTATGGGTCCATAGTGTCAAAATCACAGATATTTCAGAGCCATGTTTCACATATGTAATATCTGGACAGTCAAACATTGTGTCATGACCTGAATTAGTGGTTATGCTCTAACATTTTGTTTAAGTTGGACTCATCAGAGCTGTAACTTTCTCTCTAACGCAAAGCTTGAGAAGCACCTTTGTTGTAGTAAATAAAAGTTGATGCTAACTTCTTACCGCTCTGGCATGCCTTGCTTTGAAGACGTGGCAGTACAGCTGAGCGTCAATGCTGCCTGGGTTGTGGGAGACGAAGGCAAACTGGGCATCGACGGGCCGGGCGGTGGACAGAGAGACTCTCCGCAGAGCGTGAGCCATCAGGAGCGTCTGCAGACAGTCAGGGTGACACACACACACCACATCTTTAACCTCTAATGCTCTGAGGTTAACACACTCATCAGTCGTCTGTGTGTGCATCATGTTCTCATACTCACCGTTTCATCCTCATTGTACATTTTCACTCCTTTGACGGAGAACTTCAGAGACACGGACCTCCTTCTTTTGCATGTCTGAAGACAACCAGCAGGTTAGACTTTATATTCTCCATTAAACATGTACAAGTTGTTGCTTTTTGGGATACTGATGATTAAGACTTACTCTGAGGGACTTCAGCTGAGTGTGCAGCTGCTCTATCTGGTCGTCCAAACAGCGGTCATCCACAGGAAATGACCCCACATACTTTTACAGGAAAGACAGAAACTTAGGAAAAACAACAAGATAGAAATAAATAAATAAACATATTAAATGTCTGGAGTTACCTCTGCTGATCGGGTCACTGAGCCATCCTCTCTGACCGGTGCCTCACCCATACTGCCTGTTTATCTCTGTGAAACCAGACAGTGAGAGAAGGACCCTGAAAATAAGAACAAAACTCATTTTAAAGCTGTCAACACATGAACACATGTAGGAGACTCCACTTTAACTAGTGACAGCAGCGGTGCTGCAGGAGATTCTTGATGAACTTTACAGTGAAGTTAATGTTTGACCCCGTGTTGTCGACTACAGGAGGACAGGAACATGATTTAAAACTGTTACCTGTTATTTATTTACACAGGCATTGTTAGACTTTGTGCCTGTGTGCTGTTCATCGCTCCATTTTATCCATGTTTCCCGGTGCCGTGAATGCGTCACAGTCGCGGCAAACACACGGTAAAGTTTTGATTTCTGTTTTCTGTCTCTGTCACGAGCGAATCCACCATGACAAACTTCAGTGGACTAAACTTTAAGCAGTTTCCGCCCCGTGTAAACCAACGGTACACCGCAGCGTCTCACCCTCAAATCACAGACACTCACCTTTCAGAGCCAGAGAGCCTCCACCAACAGCACCACCTCCCCCGCACAGCAGCCTGCGTCCTCTCCACCCGCCGCAGTTGACACCGACCTCCTCACCTTTACCTGCTCCGGGCTCCAGGTGTGCTGCTGGTGCCCGAGGCGGGGCTTGAGGGGAAGAAACCGGGGGAGGAAGAGGAGTAGGAGGAGGAGGAGGAGGAGGAGGCGAGGGGGTATGTGAACACGTCTGCCTTTGACATGTGAAAGTCAGCGGAAGATAACGCGTTGAATCACTCCTCCCTCTCCACACTTTTTTCTTTCCTGCTCCACACACATTCCTGCTGGTTGCGCAATGCGCCCCGGTGACGTCACACGGCCAGTGAAAGCACCACATACACCAGTGTGAAAACTTAAAAGTAAAAGTTCTGCATTTAAAATCCTGCAGACAAAAGTATTGTCATCAAATTATAATTACAGTATCAAAATGAAGAGGGCTTTTTGAATGTCTGTGTATTTTTTTTAGAATAAGAATTATATTGATTGCAAAAAATGGTCTATATTGAATCTCTTTATTTATTTTTCTTTTCACAAACGCATGTATACTAAAACGATCCCACACATAGCCACAATAATTAGAAATATAGCTCAGACATTATAATGAAACAATACATGGATTGGAGAATGGTAAAGCAATTAAAACAAAATAAATTTGTAAATCCTTATATATTTTTTATTATATGTAGTTTAATTGATACCCCCATGTATATGGTTTGTTTTTCAAAACTTTCAAATGGTATAATTGTCTTTGTTGAAGATAACTGTATGGATAGCCTACAAAAAAACAGAAAAACAACAACAATGTAAAAACTTAAAAGTTCTGCATTTATTTATTCAAATAAAATATACATTATATTTTTTTATGATAATGATATTGATTGCAAGAAATGGTATATTTTGAACAAATTTATTTTATACAAAACCTTTTATGTTTTATTTATTCACAAATGCAAATGCCACACACTGTGGCTGTGTGTGAAAATGGAAATGAAAATATATATGAGGAAAAACTGAAAATATCAATCAAACATTATATTGAAGCAATACATGAATTTAAGAATGGTAAAGCAATGAAAATAACAGAAATTTAGTTTAATAAATACCCCCTTGTACAAAATTTTCAAATGGCATAACTATCTTTGTTTACGATAACTGTATGGATTGAACATGATAATCTACAATTTAAAAACATTTAAAGTTTTACTGCTGCAGCTGGACGATGCAAAGTTAGTTTACTACCTTAAATAAAGTTCAGTAGTTCAGTCAAATGCTTCTAACTTCTGGGGCCCCGTCCAGAGGGTCACAGACTAAACCTGACAGACCTCCATCGTCTCATGATCCACATTAATGAGGTAGAAAAGAATAAAAAGAAAACAGTAAGACACTGAAGGTCCCATATTGTAAGAAGTCAGATTTCCATCAGTATAGGAGCAGCAGTAGCTCAGTCCACAGGGACCTGGCCTGGGAACTGGAGGATCGTGGGTTCAAGTCCCCGTACCAACCAAGTATGGAGTGTGTAGTGGTAGCTGGAGAGGTGCCAGTTCACTTCACTTGAGGGTTGAGGGAGGCACTGTCCAAGGCATCTCTCCATTTAATGCATGTAAAGGTCCTATTTGTGTGTGTGTGTGTGTGTGTATTTTGGGCCTGTGTGTATATGACAACAGAGTGAAAAAAAAATTGAACCCCCCCCCCCCGGGATAAAGAAAGTATATCTTCTTCTTCTTCTATATAAATACTGTGAGAGCATCAGGATGCTCAGTCCACAGAGAAATGCACACAGTTCAGAAACAGTGCCTTTAAACGAGCCGTCAGGATTTCTGTGAATTTGTGATGTCACAATTATACAACATAGATTGTTTGAAACATAAACATTGTAAATGGGTCCTTTAGTGTTTGTTTTGCAGTGACTGAATCACTGTGATGTTGTGCTGACAACAATAATCACCTCAGGGCAGACAGCTGGCACTCGATTGCAGAGATATGTAACATTAACAAACTTGTTTATTTCTGTTGCCATTTTCAGCCATAACTGCAAGATTTAACCCTTAGAAACCTGAGCAGATCGACTTGATTTCTTTTAAAAACATGGGAAGAAAGCAACGGAAGAAGAAATGACGCAAGAAATTAACAATAAATTAGTAAAAAGAGAAAATTAAAAACAAGAAAATTAGTTTAAAAATAAAAAAAAGAAATAAAAAGTATGGAGGTTAAAAGTAAACAAACAAGGAAATGAAACAGAGTGTTTAAAAATATAATAATTAAATAGTAACATTATTTCAAAATGTAGGCTACAAATAATAATAATCATCAACATAGTTTTTCCAAAGCTTTTTTTTTTTCTTTTTTCCCTTTTTCTTAAAATAATTTTCTAAATCTGTTTTTTTTATTTGTGCATTTGTGGGACAGTTCTTATTAAGTTGCTCAATGCCCTTTCCCCCATGTATTTAAAAGATATCCTACCACTTTGCTCAAAGTTTAAAGGTTTAATACTTTCAAAGGGTTCAAAGTATGTAATTAAACACAGTGGTTTGACCTCTGTGACATTTCTGCTGTGCTTATTTTATGTACTGTGTTGCATCTTAGAAAAACCAGATCAACTGGCACAGAAGCAAAGCATGTACAGCTGTGGATGTGGCCGCAGCAAAACATATTTCAGCCACCTATAAAATCAGTATCAATTTAGGTGGACTCTATATTTGAATGTTCACTCTGTTCCCACTATAACCAGTCGAGGCCGTGGTCGACCAGCACCTGCAGTGTTCTGCTTAGTTAAACGACTGTTTCTGTGCATGGAGCCTGGTGGTTTTATGCCTCAACCAACCAGTCAAGTTGCAGTCTGCGTCCATGTCTGTCCAGACTCATGTAGCCCTGACGTCTGACAGTGCTTCAAATATGGATGTTGACGTAAAGAAGCTACAAATTAGAAAACATGGATGCTTCACAAACATCTTCAACCCGGCAGCACAGAAAATCTAAACAATCAGCACTGTTTCAAGATGGAAACCAAGATTAGTGGTTATGTGAACAAATGTTTCTGAGTTATAGCGTTGAATAACGGCCCAAAAAGTGTTTTTCAGAACATTATGATGTCATAGTGAAGCTGACCTTTGACTTTTTGGATATAAAATGTCACCACATCATCATTCTATCATCACCATGAGATGTTTATGTGAAAGTTTTTTTTTTAAACAAGGTATTTTTATTGAATATTCAATAAGATGTACAAAGCATCAACAAACAAACGTAAAACCAACAAAAACAAAAAAAACAACCCCACCCACCCACCCAGAAACAAACAGAGAATTTATGTGAAAGTTTGGCATAATTAGTGAATTAATTCTTGTATCATGGCGAAAACATGTTTTGTTAGATCACAGTGACTCTTTACCTTTGACCACCAAAATCTGATAGGTGCATGATCGGGTCCAAGTGGTTGTTTGAGCTCAATTTGAGGATGTTTCCTCAAGGTGTGCTTGAGATATCATGTTCACAGAATGGGTTATATTGAAGGACGGACAACCAGATAACATAATGACTACAGCCACGGCTGTCGCCAGCGTGAAGGCATAAAAATACAACTCAGTAAATAAAAAAAGGTTTGGTTCAGGTAATATCTTTCCTTTATTTTCTCTTCTTTCTTACTTTTTTGTGTGTAATACTTGTGTGATCTGTTTAAATGCTAAACCAGTGGTTCCCAACTGGTCCAGCCGGGGGGGCCAGATTTCTAGTCATTAGTTCAAGGTCAACACAGTTTAATATATGCAGTGTCACACTTGTGGTCGGCTGTGTCATCAAGTTAGTTTGCTGTCTCTGTCAAGTACCTGTCCGTTAGTCACTCACTCTGCAGCAGGAAACGGCACTTCAAAATAAAAGCTCTGGGCTGGAAACTTCCTGTACATAGTGTTTTTTTTCCAAACTGGGCACACTTGTTAGTCACTTGCGGTCCATTCAAAATGGACCCATGACCCACTTTTGGACTGTGGCTCACCAGTTGGGAACCACTGTCAAAAAATACTCACCAGTTTGTTGAGAGTGGCTGCAGGTAAGAACTGCTGAGACACCAAATGGGACAGGAAAATACTATGTGCGATACAAGTTAGCATTTACATTTGGACTTTTCATCAATTGTTTTTATTAAATATTAGATGCTTAGATATTTAAATTAAAACCATCTGAGAAGTTTACAGAAGAAATATTTGCTGCAATTACAATCAACTCTGTCATTTAAAACTTGACCTGGGGCTCCAAACGGACACTGATATGTCTGTCACAAGCCAAAAAAGGTTGTGAACCAGCTTAACTTTTTATTTCAGAGAAAATGTAATATTAATGTAATCTTATATGTTCAACCTAAATCTGAAAAGTAAGTAGTAGTCATAGCTGTCAGAAACATTAAGAGGAGTATAATGTACAATATTTAACATGTAGCAGAGGAGAGAGTAGCACACGTCAGACAAACTGCAGCACAAGTACCTGAAAGTTGTACTTAAGTAAATATACTTACTTCTGCTAACACAGCACACACCACTGGAACCTCAACAAGTAACGTAATCAATTAAAACAATTGGCAAAATATTATTTCCACAAACTTAAAAAATGTGAGAAATCAAACAGGATGATAACATTCTCTATTTTAACCCCTTGAAACCTGGAGCCACATCACTTTGCAAGTATTTAAATCTTTGAACCTTGAACAAATTAGTGTAATTTCTTTTAAAAACATGGACAAAAAGGCAGTGAGTAACTTGGTAAAAAATGTCCCACAGATTAAAAAAATCATAATTTAGAAAATTATTTTAAAAATATTTCTAATAATAATAATAATGATATTTAAATTATGTTGCAGAATTATTTTAATTTTTAAGCACGCATTCCAGGTCATTTCCCTGTTTGTTTATTTTTAACTGTTTTGTTTTTTAGCATATTTTCTTTTTGTGGCAATTTCTCCTTCTGTTGCTGATTGCCTTCCTCCCGTGTTTTTAGAAGAAATAAAGCCAGTTTGCTCAGGTTTCAAAGGGTTAAACAACAAAAACGCATAATTTGTTTAGGCAAAGATACCCACTTGTTTATTTGTAACTGTTAGCTATTTGGGCTTTTATCTAAATAACATCACTCCGAAAGTAAAACTGTCAACTCAGGCGAATCACTGAAATCATTTAATTACTCATTTCCTTCTGGGGAGACTCATTAGTCCCACCGAGACTGAAGCAACGACCTTTACGTCACTAAACAACATAGTAGTTTTGTACTGAATAAAGAAACCCTTTAAACTAATAATTTATGACCGATAATAGTCAACTTCAATAAAATACCTAATACTAATTTATTTTCTGAAAGCAGGAAAATGTGCTGTTTTAGGGCGCATTCACACCAGGCTAGTCCGGGGGACTCTGTTCGATTGGGGCGAGGAATGCTGAAAAATCACACCTTCATTTGGTTCGGTTCACTTTCACACTGCGTTTTGTAAAGCGGACCAAACCGCGTGGACGTCACGCAGTTACAACAGCTGCTCGTTTGGAGGCAGTATTGTCCGAAACAACCACTGACCAGGAAGAAAAAAAAAGCATGAGGAAGAAGAAAATTTGGTTCATTGATTGGCCAAGACAGAAAATGGAAATCCATCCCCTTCCATTCCCTACCCAGCATGTTTCTCTGTACATGAGACGACTGCAGCAATAACGAGAGCGAGAGACTACGACGTGCTGCTGTGGTTTAACAAACGCAGAGCGAGGTATTGCAAGGATTTAAAAGTTTTCAGATCACATTTATGTCTGTAAATTATGTGTATGCACTGTGCTCTACGTCATTTCCTGTCTTTGGTTCACTGGATAGTCCGGTTGCATTTCCCACTGTAAGTGAAAGGCACCAGGGTTCACTTGCAAGTGAACCAAGAGCCACAGTTTTTAAACGGACCAGGATTCGCTTGTTTGGTCCGCACTTGAGTTCGAATGAGTGTTCACACCACTCCAAACGAACTGAACTATCCGTGGAAGCGGACCAGGGTTTGTTTAAAGCAGACCAAACAGCACCAGTGTGAATGCACCCTTATTTTAAAGTCATCTCTCCTGTACACTTAATTTAAAAAAGTTAAAAATAAAATAAAAAACAGCAGAGTTTACAAATATAGCCATTTTATTAATGACTTGGAAAAAAAGCTTAACAACACAAGGAATACATGCATGCAGGGTATGTATGAGCTATTATCCTCCTTTTTCTTATTCACAACACACATTTCTTACAGTTTGGTACTGAATTACAGCTGTGAAGCAATAAAATCAATGTATGTATATGCTCGTTTACACACACATATCAAAAAAGACATTTTCCCCCCGATGTGTTTGTAATGAATACTAACATAGTGTTTTATCCTTGAGTCTAATCTTTTCAAGGGGCATTTTCTTTTGCTTTAAATAAACAAACATCAATTGTTGTTAGTAATAATAATAATTATATAAGGACAAATATAGATAAAAATTCAGACTCTGATGCAGTACTGCACAGCCGAAAAAATTTAATTTTATCCCAGGACAGAGGACGAGACCTTCAAAATCAGACTTTTATAAAATATTAATTAATCATTAGGAACAATTTAAATGTTTTAATGTTAAAATGAACTTTTTTTCAACCCTCTGAAACACTGATATCTCATCTCGTTTGATATTATTAGGAACGTGTGCTGCCAACGCTTATAGTGGATGAGGAACAGATATAAAAACGGAAGTCACTACATGGCTCTAGTTACAGTTTGTCGGACCTTGCTATGCTTTCCCGACCAGGCAGCTGGTCACATCTGTTTTAACTGCGACACTAACTGAGCTTTTGTACAACATGGTGATTAAAAAGGAAATTCAGAAACTCTCAACGTACAGTAAACTTGGTAGGATAACGTTCTTATTCTACAATAGAAATAAAAAAAACTACTGCCCTGTTAAAAAGGGAGAAAATGATAAAAAGAGAGATAGAGAGAGAGCACTGAAACAAAGCGGCAGACTGCTGCATATTCAGAGTGGCCCAGTTCGTGGAAGCCGCTCCCGGCTTCAGTATTTCCCTCTCTTGGACTTGCGAGTGGACTGCTTGCTGTTCTTCGCCCCCTTTTTGACTTCGGGCTCCTCTGGAGACGACTCCTCGGCTTCGGGCTCGGGCTCGGACCGCCTTTTGGTTGCTGCCTTTTTGACTGCAGGCTCCTCAGGAGATGAATCCTCAGCCTTAGATCGCTTGGACCCGCCCCTCGCCGTCTCCTTTGTGACTACCTCCTCTGGGGTTGACTCTCTGGACACCGGTCGCTTGGACCCACTTTTCTTCAGCTTTTTAACAGCTGGTGTTTTGGGCTTTCTCGCAGGAGCTCCTCTCTTGACTGGGGTGGCTTTAGACGGCGTTGTGGATTCCTTCTTAGAGGCTGATGGTTTCCTTCCCCGTCTCTTGGCCGAAGGCGCAGCTTTCGTGGCCGGAGACTTCTTAGAGAGGGGGCGTCCCCTGCCCCTTGCTTTTGTCTGACTAGAGCTCCGAGACTTCTTGGCCGGTGGGGGACGGCGAGCTTTGGGTGGAGGCCTCCTCTGAGTTGCTCTACAAATAATTTGAACAGGGAACTGTTAGTTAGGTAGACGGGTCACATGGGGGTGCAGGGTTATTGGAAAACAGCATCAATGAAAAGAGTAACACCTGAACACTAACTGTAAACCACACATTCATGATGTATAGATCAACCCCTCCAGAAAATCGCCATCTTGCAATCGCAATAATTAACGCAAATTCAACGAAAAGAGCTTGTTATTTTTCTGCATTTTTCAGCTGACCGGAAGTCGTTCCATCGTTTGAAACGTCATCAGACACGTCATCAAATCACACTAATGGCACTGCAGTATGGAGAAACGCTCTGTATTGACATAAGAATTGTCACTTTGTTTAAATGCATACAATATGTGTTGAATTGATTCAAATGTTATGTTTACAGAAGATGTAGCTTACATGTTGTTTTACAGTCACATTGTCTGCTTTGAGAGCTACAATATTCACTCAGGATTTTTATAAAACATTATTGGAGTCCATGTTTTGAAACTAATTCAATAAAACTTAAGAAGAGAACTGAAACATTTGCAGCTGTTTTTGTAATATTCACTATGATTATTATAGCACGTAATAACGTGACTTATTTTTTGGAGGCAGTAGTTCTCCTGACATCCAATTTTTGTCATTGGCCACAATTTCCCGCAAAAATCACAAAAATGCTGCAATTTTTATGTGATTTTTGACTAAATTGGCCGCAAATTCAAGGTTTTTTTGCGGCGAGACCCTGGAGGGACTGCAAATGCAGATCTTATTTGAATGAAGAAGTTTTGATACTACTTGGAACTGGGCTATTTCGTTTCTTAAAGGTACACTACGCAGGATTGTGTAACTGTTTATTATCATGCTTTCATGTGAAAGTGAGAGTAACATTCAGCCCCACATCCACTCTTGTTTGGCACTTCACCTCACTGTGTTTTAAGTTTTTTTGGTACGGTGTCTCTTGCATGTATCCTGTTTACAGTCTGGCACCTGGTCACTACCTTTTTAATAAGTCCAGATCTCACCTGAGTGCTGTGGGGGCACACACCCAGAAACGTCCCAAGCACAGAAAACAAGAAAACACAGGCAGAGGGCAGAGGTCCATAAATTTCTAGTGGGTCATTATAAATGACGACTGAGAGAGATAACTTCTGTATGAATCATAAACTGTCTTATCTTTAAAAGTATCAAGTTAGGATACCCAGCCTTATTTATGTTACTGTATAACAGGATGTCACTGATGTGTGGAAATGTGCAGGTTTAACACAATTTTGTGTTTCCTTTCATCTAACTTACAAGCTTTTAAATACATAATTTGATACATTATTTTCTCTGTAATTTAACTTTTTGGGATTATTGTGCTATGACTGCGTTTGCCTTGTGCACTACAGGAATTTTTAACTTCTGAAGTGTTTATATATAAAGATGCTGTGACCATTTTTAAACAATTTGACCTGATGAGGATGTCACTGGACTGTACGGTCCGCTTTTGTGTTTGAGCAAAGCACTCACTGAGGTATCTTTAGCCTCTTTACCATCGCAGGAACTTTATCATTTTCGGCGCGTTTACACCAAAAGTACACAGGGAAAAAACTTTCCCTCAACCCCAAACTGTCCCTGAAAAAAGTGCCTAGTAGGGGGGAAATCTGAAAAGATTACCCAGAATTCTTGAGGGGCAGGGCTGTGTGCTGAAGAACCCTGAGTGGTGTGGCTGCAAACTTTATTTCATTTCTACAAGCTTCACTTCGTTTGTGTTTTGATCATTTGGAAAATGGAGCAAAAGAAGAGAAGCTACGAGAAGTGGACGGACGACAAGGTCCAGGCTCTTTTGAGTGTATTTGCAGAGGAAGAAATTCAGCGGCAACTCAAAACAACGGAGTCTATAGAAGAACAGCTGACAAGCTGGCAGAGCTAAATATAGGGCACACGCCGAAACACGTTTGTCAAAAGTTGAAGAGGCTTAACCAAGATTAGAAGAGAATTCGGGCATTCGAAATTGTCTGTGCTAATAACGCCTGTCGTCTTTTCCGTGCAGATCGCATGGTTTTATATGTGATGTAGTAAAACACAAGGAACAACAGAACAACTTGAGCGTCCTCCATGCTGGTGTATTGTGTCGCACAAATAATGATGCGGGCTTGTCGGTTGCCGTTTATAGCGTCATTGTGCTTGTTTGGCCTTCAGCTTCAGCTGATTTGAATACATTTTCAGGATCTTGGAGGTGCGGTGGAAACGCAAACAACATAGGTCACCAGGAACTTTTATTACCAGGTAAATAAATTCCTGGAAATAAAAGTTCCTGGAAATGTTGGTGGAAAAGGGGCTATTATAAACGATGGAAAGACTCCCTGCAGACTACAACTCTCTGTTAAGGACACTAATTTTTAATTAAAATTGTCCACACCCACCTCTTCCGGGCGGGAGCCTCGTCCTCAGACTCTTCTTCGTCTTCGTCTTCTTCCTCCTCCTCCTCCTCCTCTTCCTCGTCGGAAGATTCAGCCGTCCGCCTCCGCTTGGTCACAGGCGGACGGATTTTCTTCGGAAGCTCTTTGAACTTGTCTGGGTACAGGATGGTGGGGCTAAAGAGAGACACAAAAACATCTGAGTGGGCACATGAAGACGAGTGTATCAGCTGTGTTGACCTCTCTGCTCATTCCTCTGCTGAGTCGTCTGTGATTTTCCCACAGTTTGTCATGAATGTTGTCTCCAAATCTTGCTGATACATAATCAGCCTGGTGTGTAAATGGGAAAATATTTACATGCTGCACATTACATTCACTAAAGAGCAAGAAATTGGAGATTTTGTAGGGAGGGGTATGTTAGAGAACAGCTGTGAGTGTTACTGACCGCCAGTGTCTTCTCTGACACTGAGGAGCACCAAACACCTGAAATGTGGAGATTTTAAAACCATGACACGTGTATAGTGCGATAAAGAAAACAAGGTATTCAAGGTATTAAACAATTAAATAATAGAGCATTTTTCTCTAAATACAGCTGACATACCTCGGGTAGAAAGGGAACGAGAGCTGGTAGGTCCCTGTGAAGCCGTGACCGGTGATCTGCTCCATCCAGCCGAGTACTTTACACTTCGTCAGGGTCCTCCTCAGATTGGCCACTAAAGAAAAGAGTTCCCACTTTAGTGACACCCGAAGCTCATTGTGCAGTGTGATTAAGTTTCAGGTTTCATGATCAACTTTTTCTGAACTTTAACTTTGATCGTTTTGGTTTTAGTAATGAGTAGTTAATGTTATGGAGACAAACTCAAGATCTGAAATCAACCTTTTTAACTCACCAACAACGCATTTTTTTTTTTTTTTTAAATCAGCAAAAATAATAAATTGCCTTGTTGTGTTACATATGCTGACATTAGTTTCAGTTCATTTCACTGAGATAATAAAGTGTTATGTTGAATACAAACTTAAAGAAGAGGCCAGAGCAAAATTTAAAGCAAAATTATTTAAATATATTGATCAGCGGTTGATCAATCCAAGACTAAACACAACTCAAGAAGCCTTTATGTCAAAAATCTACTATGCTATTTGCAACTAAATGTACTTAAATGTCAAACATAAATAACAACAGTATTAAGATAAAATTCTGTCTGTGGGAGCCATTTAATTTGTGTATATGTCACGTAGCCAATCAGACAGAGCCCTTGGCATGAGTCATCATCTGATTGGACAGAATCTACACACATGCAAAGTTTATTCGTAAAGTCATGGAAAACCTGGAAAAGTCCTGGAAAACCTGGAAAAGTCATGGAACCAGTAAAACTCAGTAGTAATCTTCAAAGGATGAGTAATGTAACATAACGACAAATTTATTTTCTGCAGCTGTGGATGTAACGCAGCTCTAGGTGCTGATGTGTGATGTTTTGTTAATCATCACAAACTAGAGCTGGGCGACATGGACAAAAATCCATGTTTCAGTATTTTCAGGCTGAATGGCGATACACAATATATATCCTGGTGTCTTCCACAAAGTGGGCTACATGTTCAGTTGCAAGCTGATTCACAAGAGAGGTCCCATTATTTTTGCTGCATGTGTTTGTCACAGCAGGGCAGGTGAAAGAAGTTTACCTGTTGGAGGTGAGCTGTCTGCAGAGGTGCAGTAAGAGCCTGTTGTCTGCAGCTCTTCATCAACATCTCACTGTGGATGTTTCTGCTTTTACTTTCCTCTTTGCCGTATTGTTAGACTTGTCTTAATACCACTAACACCACTAACAAAGTTACGCTAATTCGGGGATAAACATACTTTAATTCCTATAAAGTCTCCCATTATTTTGTTACGTATAAACTTTTATTGTGAAGCAACAAACGAAGGAAATGTTGAGTTTTCGAGCAACAACTTCACACAACTTCTAACACAGTTGATAGCGAACATTAAACGATAAAACAAAGCAGATATCTGAAGTACAAACAGGACGCAGGAGAAAAAAAACTTAACTCCAAACCACAGAGATTCAGTTAGAAGATACAGAAGTACTGAGAGCTGAACACATCTATCTTTCTCTATCTACTGTCTCTCACTCTGCTCTCTCTGACTCCGTCCTCTCGCTGTATTCACTCCACTCTGCCCCTCCGACCCTCCCTCCGTGTTTCAAACTCTTTTTTTTTCTTCTAACTTTTTGAATAAAAACACACCCACAAATTACGTCATGATTAAAGCTGCACATGTTCTCCACCTTAAGGTACAAAGTAGTAACAAGATTTGGCAGTATATTTGGAGCTATGGTCTGTTTTATTCAGCAATGTTGCTTGACGCAATTTGGCGAGTATGGCGCTTAGAGGGTTAACTGACTTTGTCAGTACCAGAGAAAGCAGTTGCCGCAGTCCCACTAAGACGTCTAACCAAGAGGGAGAGACTCTTACCTAACTGGTACTCCTTTCTGTCCTTGTTTGCGTCCACTAGGTATCTGCGTAAAGTGGTGGTGCTGCAGGTTTTAGGTTCATTCATGGCTGTGATGGCGGCGGTGATGGCGTCCTCCAAATTGCTGCCCTTCAGCAGGACCTGGTTACCGGTACGCTTCAGCTGTGACAGTCAGACAGAAACATTTTTCAGCGATCAGGTCATTTCCTTCTTCACTGAATCTGTACAGGTAATAAAACAGCTACATCTTCGTCCACCATGGTGGCTTTAATTTCAGCAGCATATGGAAGCCTGCACTTTGCCGACTGCACCTCACCAGCATTAAACAATTTATATGCTACCAGTCATTTTTAACAGGGGCTGTGACTCATTTTGGACAAAAATTAATAAAGAAGCCTTACCTGGAAAGTGCCTCTGGCTCCTTTACCAGTGATCTGCTCCAGCTGTCCTTTCTCTACCGCCCTCACCAGGGCTGACTTCAGGACGTCTGGCCTGAGGACACAGTCAGTAAATCATTAACATATTCAATAAACCCAGCTAATAACACAGATTTACACTTCTTTTTAGTAAGTTATTAAACCACTACAATCCAGCGTGTGACGGTGTCATCACTTTAAATGTGTGGGTGTGTTTTAAATTAAAGATGATTAAATGATGTTGATGCTGTGGTGCCAAAGAACTTGTCTGACTGTTAAATTAGTTTCAGTTTTGATCAGGAGGTACAAGTTCCCAAATGAAACAAGTTGCTTGAATCTTCTCCCTAAATTATTTTCAATTATCATCAATTCAAAATATATACATACATTTTTTAAACTGTTCATCCAGTTAGAACTCAGAACTTTAAAGACTTGAATCGACAACGAACAATGACCGTTAGCTCTCGTCCTGGTTGTCTGCAAAGCTACATCCTCTGTACCTCTTTTCAATGTTCAAGCTGGGGAAGTGCTGTTCCAGGTATTTCTTGATCAGGTTGTAGGACGCCTCTTTGGGCTCACAGAGCCGAGTGATGATGAGAGGAAGAGCATCTCCCAGAGACTCCATCTTCTGAGCAGCTTTCTGAAACAACATCCATAGACAGACATGACAATTACAACCAAGCACATCCCAGTCTAAGGGGGGAAATGAAACTGTTGACACTACATCATTAACATAAGAATTATATCTGTTATATTGTACTGTGATCTACTGAAGGTATTCTGCTGCTGAGCTAATTTGGATATTAGTGAAGAAACACTGCAGTCCAATCGTAACTCATGATTTGAAGAAGTAGCTCCCCATTTCGGGGAAACACTCTCATGCACTTTCTTGCAGAGAGTTAGATGAGATAAGATCAATACCACTTTTATATCTGTGCATTAAATGAGAAGCTACTGCCAACAGCCACTTAGCTTAGCTTAGCACAGAGACTGGAAACAGGACTCTGTCCAACAGTAACAAATTTTCAGCACCTCTGTCGCTCACAGATAAGTTTATGTTTTATGTCATTTGTGTAGTCTGTATGAAAACAATTAGCTGTTGCTAGGCAGCGAGCGGAGACCGTGACCTCTGCTGTAACGTACCTTAGACGCGACGGGCTTCTTCCCAATGGCAAAGGTTCCTGAAAGTCCTTTACCCTTCAGCTGCGTGAGAGACAGAGCAAAAATTAAAATAAGTAAGCAGACCTGAAACCGTCACTGGACTCTGGCACATTTTTATGAACACCTATGAAACAGACCATACACAGTAACACCTGTAAAGCTTTGGGCTTCTCTTAAAGTTTGAAGCAGTGAGCATGAGGCTGCAGAAAGACAATATTTGTTTTAATCAAAGGTCTGAGTAAAGGATATATCTGTTGATTATTTTCTCAGTAATTAGTCTTCAAAATACATATAAATTGATGAATGGTGAAAATGTCAATCAGTTGTAAGCCTGTTTGACAGACAAGCTAACACACAGCTGTAAGTATTGTTTCAGTAGTCGTATTTAAAAACCCCAAACAGTCCCCAACCTTACTGATTACAGGTTGCTGTTTTAAAATGTGTCAGTTTTCTTTAACATTCCATTAAAGTACACACATTTAATAATGTCTATGTTGAAAATATAAGTGTCTTCCATCCTGGCTGGCAGAAATCACCAACTTGTTACAGATGGAGTGAGTAAGATACAGTGTTTCCCTCAGCACTGTTATCTTTGATAAAACATGGCAACCATTTAGGTGCCATTTAATCACGAATGGCCTCAAGTGTTTACATGTATGTGTAGATATTTGTTCATAATGGGTTGGACAAACAACATTAATGTACTTGTACTAAATGCATGTGTACAGACGTCCATTCTGTAGTTGGTGCTGAACTTTTTGCTGCTCACACCTTTATTTGTTTTTGCACTGTTCTTTTTTGAGGGTGGGGGGTGACTTGTACTTGTAGTTGTGTTGGTAGTATTAAAATTTGAAAATCTACAAATATTAAAAAAAAAAGAAGGACAAAGAGAACATATAGCCTCTTTTCCACCACAGGAACTTTTACCATTTACCCAGGATTTGGAAAAACCTTGGCGCGTTTCCACCGAAATTACCCAGGGAAAAAAAAGTTTCCCTCAACCCCAAACTTTCCCTGAAAAAAGTACGTAAGAACGCTGACTGGTGGAACACACACTTGCAGCGTTCTGCAATTGTGTGCCAGTGTGGCTGCAAACTTTATGTCATTTCTACAAGCTTCACGTCATTTGTGTTTCAATCATTGGGAAAATGGAGAAAAAGAAGAGAAGCTACGAGAAGTGGACGGACGACGAGGTCCAGGCTCTTTTGAGCGTATTTTCCGGAGAAGAAATTCAGCGGGACTTAGAGCAGACAACTCGAAACGACTGAGGAATAGCTGACAAGCTGGCAGAGCTAAATATAGGGCACACGCCAAAACACATTTGTGAACAGTTGAAGAAACTTGAGCAAGATTATAAGAAGCTTCGGGCTTCAGCTGTCTTTGCTAATAACGCCTGTCGTCTTTTCTGTGCAGATCACATGGTTTTATATGTGATGTTGTAAAACATGAGGAACAAGAGGACAACTTGAGTGTCCTCCATCCTGGCGTATTGTGTCAAACAAATGATGATGCAGGCTTGTCAGTTGCCATTTATGGTGTCACCGTGCTCGTTTGGCCTTCAGCTTCTTCTTACCGCCACCTACTGGACTGGACGTGTAGTGTTTCTTTTACCACTCCCCCATACGTCATCAACCTGATCTGAATAAATTCTCAGGAACTTTGAGGTGCAGTGGAAACACAAACCACACAGATTACCAGGAATTCTTTTACCCAGGTAAATAAATTCCTGTAAATAAAAGTTCCTGGAAATGTTGGTGGAAAAGGAGCCTATGTGTCTTGGCCCAGCTTTGAGACAATGCTTTTATCCATAGCTTTGCATGGGACAAGTGTGAAAAATATCTAACATTTACCTGTTTGATGGTTCCCTTCTCCAAATGTTTCTTCATTGCTTTCTTTATGAGAAACTTCTTCCTGTCGAGCTCCATCCCCGGGTATTTTTTCAGGATATATTTCATGACGGACTGGTACGAAACTCCGGTTCTGTCATTACATGACTGTAAAGACAGGAGGACAAGAATTCAGATTTTTAAGAACAAAAAATTAGGGAAAAACAAATACACGCGACAGACTGAGTTGATGGATTTACAGAGTTCGTACACACCGTAATGGCTTCAATGAGGATATTATCCACTTTGTTCTGAGTGCCTGCAAAGTTGGTGACGGGAAGCTTTTTGCTGGCAGTGACGCTGGCCCACGCAGGAATCGTCCTTTTCACCTTCTTGACTTTGGCTTTCTCGTACTTGTAGCCATCCTTCAACCTGCCGCCGCAACAAAAGGAGGAGCGAGACACGGGTTCAGTGAAGTGGTTCGTTTCTTTAGAAGCGATATTTCACTGTGATTGTTACCACCCTTATCTTTATCACATCCTCACCTTAGTAGGAGAACATAGCAGTGTGTTGCACACTGTCCAGCCGCGCAGTCCTTGCATTTGTCACTTTGTCCGTTTGTCACCGACGGGAAAGACAAAATGAAATTTGAGAACATCTGTCTTAATGATCACCATGGTAATTTGACCCCAAACTGACTTGCTAGGCTAGGGTACTATGAGCAGAGAAGTCAATGTTTGCTTTGTCAAGGTCTGGGAGAAGACAAGGAGGAGAAATTAGGAATTGTGAAAGCCAGGTCGTCACGAATACTTTATCACCTGCAGCTGAATTTTTTCCCACTTGTATCCGGGTACATATTTTGGTAAACTGATCTACACAAAGGTCTTTACTTTTCTATGAAATGCTTGTCCACGAGGCTTTAGAGTGTCCAAACATTTAAATAAAGTGCAGGACTTAAAGCATGTTTTAATTTATAAATTTTTTAACAAGAGGGCGAAACCAAAATATTTTCGTAGCATTATTCTGAATGTGTGTAGCTCATAGTAAATAATGCTGCTCTCTCTTCAAGTTTTCAGATTTGGACTGAGCTGGTAAACTGTCTTTGATGACGCTTACGTCCTCCCCTCCTGCACTCCTCCAAGACTGCGGACAAAGGGACCGACACATCTGTCTGATACCTGTCTACTGAACGTGGCTGTGACAGGTCGCATCCTTTGGGAAATGCAACACTGCAACCACAGGAGGAGCAGTCTGCTGTTATCCAGCAGAGGTAAGGATCATATAAACAGATAAAAGTGCTATCAAAGTGAAATATCGCAGCGTTCAGAGTTGCAACACTCGCTCTCTGGTGGAACTCACTCTTTCTTCCCAGTCGCTTCTCCTTCCTTCTCCTCCGCCACTCCTTCGGCCTTCTCTCCGTTCTCTGCGGGCTCCGTCTCGCCCTCGGCCTCGCCTTCGCCCTCATCGCCCTCGGCTGGCGCCGCTGAAGATGCGGCCTGCTCCTCGTCAGCGGAGGGGGACTCCTCTGAGGATGCTTCGGGCTCTGAAATGAGGAAACCACACAATTGAAGTGTGAGGAAAAAGTGCGATAACACTGAGAATATCACAATGACTTTTCTTTTTTCAAACAGTAGTTGACCAACTATTCCACTTTTTAGTTTTCTATTTTGTTTGCGTGACATGTTTCCAAATTAATTTCCCAAAGCAGAACAATGTACGCTACTTTGCGAGAGAAAGACAGCCACTGTGAGAGAATTCTCCACAGCAAAATAGTAACAAATATATAAATAATTTTATAAACACATGTTGGGTAATGATGTTAACACCCCATGTTGTGTCAGGACCGACAGAGTAAAGCAGTAGTTTCCAACTGGTCCAGCCACGGGGTCCAGATTTCTCCTTAGTCATGAGCTCAAGGTCCATACATTTAAATACATTAGGCATCATACTTGGGTTTGGCAACGTCGTCGAGCTAGTTTGCAGTCTCTGTTAACTACCTGTCTGTTAGTCACTCATTTTATGGCAGGAAACAACATTCCAAAATAAAAGCTCTGTACTGGAAATTCACTATACTTCAAAATTAAGTACAAATTTGACACATTCACGGGTCACTTGTGGTACATTTAGAATTGACCCGCGATCCACTAGTTGGGAACCACTGGTGTAAACGACGTCCTCACCCACAAAATGACCAGTTGTATATCAGCTAGTCTTGCCGTGTTACTTTGAATTTGTGAAGAAAAGATCTTCCCAACCTGCCGCCACAGAAAATGTAGAACATATCGATTTACTGGGGATCACGTCTGACAAAACTATATCAAAACATCGATTTACAAACTCCTGCAGTATAATCCAGGTCTCATTTGAAAGTAAAACTTATCAACGCTCTCTTCAAAGCCAGACTCCGACACTAAGGTTTTTAAATGCATGTGTTTGGGAAGTTCTGGGCATACGACTGCATGAATGAGACTTGGATTATACTGCTCGAGTTTTGTGAGAATTTGTAAACAGATGTTTTGATATAGTTTCACACTTGTGGAACATGGCCTCCAATCAATTGAAAAATCAATATGTTTGCAGTCTTCTGTTGAGGCATGCGAGGAAAACAACACTTTCTTCACAAATTCAAGGTAACACAGCATGGCCGATTGATTTACAAATGATCATTCTGTGGGTGAGGCACGGCTTTAAGAAACAGCGAGGTAGACAAGAAAGACACAATGCAACAGATGTCTGACAGTTTCATGTGTGTGGCTGTAGTTTCTCCTAAAAACTTACTGCTAAAGTTATGCAGGATTCTTCCGCCTGTCAAGCATGTGATTTTCTTTGTTTACTCTGATTTCCATACTGTGGTGCACTATTAGGTCTTGTGACTGCTGATTGGCTGTATCTGCTGCAGTTATGCCAAATCTTTAACCTAGACTTTGACTTTACATTACCTGAAGTGGCAACGGACAACTTTTCAACATTTACCAGGGTTTTCAAGTGTTTGCGCCTGTCACAAACACACTGTATTACTTTCCATTTTTTCTTAGAGCCTGGCAACTTCCACAGTTTCTTTAGTTTTTCCACTGTTTGCTGTTTCTGTTACTGAGGATGGTAACTGCAAAGAACTTGTGTCGATGCTCTTAAGTTGGGGATGGCAACTGATAACTAACAGGGGAAAAAATACAATCTCCTTCCTGTTTTGGTTGCGCAATGGTTGATTTACTTTCTTTGAACCATAATCAAGGTGAGACATCAAGTTCCTGGGAGATCATACCTTATGGCAGACAGAAGTACATACTGAAAGGCTAATAGGAAACCAATCCTGACGCATATGGTGTCTTTATTCTGTGGCAACTGCATTTTGCAATCAATATTTACTTCATAATTATGGGTTATGGTTAAATATGAGTCTATTTTCACTTTAAAATCAATGTTTTGATGACAGCTGGGGTTTCTGGTGACAAAATGTTTGGCTAACAGCTTCATTTTCCCTAATTTTAACTGGTTTAATGCAATATTTTGGACTTATTTGACTTTGCCTGCTTGCCCAACATATTCAAAGTATATATTTTCTCCTCAGAGACATGGTACTGCCCGATTCTAATTTAAGTCTGCATGTAAGCACCCAATATATTACAGTAACTGATTCTAATACTTTATTTATCAGGTCTAGAGACTTGTTTCTGTGATTAAAGATTGTGAAAACAAACTTTGCATGCCCACACAGCTGTCAGGCCGTGCTCAATGTTCAGACTACAGTGTAGAGCTGTGTGGGCTGCAGAGACCAGAGCTGTGTCAGTGATGACGGTGCGTTCACGGGTCTCTGGTTCAGGTGATGGACGACCCCAGCCTCACCTTCCTCTGCTGCAACGGAGGGGGGCTTCTCCGGGGTTGGAGTCGCTGCTGCTCGGCGTATCGGCATCACACGAGCTTTACCTGGATGAGGAAAATAAACACGTTTCGTAACACCAGAGGAAACCACACACACGCACATTATACCGGGGCCGTCCTGTGTACGTGAGCGGTTAAACATGGTGGACCCTGCCAAACCCACTTCATTCATTGAGGCCCATTATCCTTTAACATTAGAACGGCTGCTGGTGTGTTTGGCTGAACGCAGCCACCTTTAGGACGGTGCACTGCTCTCCGGCTCCTCCGCCAGCCTTCGCCAGTACATTTCGACCGTCTTCACACGAGCCAGAAGATGAGTTGCAGGATTTTTTTGGTAATTTCGCCATTTTGTCCGTCGCTTTGTACACACAGTAATGGCGTCGCGTCGCACACGGCAGATAAAATTCATTTCAGTTGCATGGAGTAAAAACCGCCGGCCTACGTATTTTTTCCAGCATCGCATCCGTGCAACTACACATTTATTTCATGAGTTATCACAACACGAGTCAAACTTACCTTATACTTGTGGAGAAAAGTGAGATACTTTGGAGTAAAAATTCTGCACGATCCTTTATTTAGATTTCTCTGTTTACGAGCCCCGCCCCGTTAGGACCGTTGGTGACGTCGCGACGTCACACAGCACGTCACGGCCGATAGGACACTAACCGTTCAAAAACAAAACAACAAAACAAAAATAACCTTTTGACTCTATGAAATGTAACAATAAACAGTATACATTAGAAACAGCCTGAATTTATCTTAAAGCAACCTATTAAGGTGCACCGGACAATCTGAAATAAAGTACAGCAGTCGATCAGTTAGCATAATCGTGGCCGTTAACTTTAGCCGGCCAAGCTAACAGGAAATAGGCTAGCTAGCAAACCAAAGTTTTTTTTCTTTCAATGTTCTAAAAAGTTGAAACATGTTAATGAGGTTTTATGTCTATATGATGGGTTAACTCCATATCTACTACCTTAGAGCTCAATACAATCTAACCACATCATTAATTTAATCAAGATAAATCAATTGTCATTGTATGCACTGAATAACTAAAGCTCTGAAAAGGTGTGGCAAAGGCTCATGGGAGCTGTAGTCGTCTAATGCTAACAAAGTCAAAATGATGAAGAACGCAATTCAGAACAGTATTAGATACAAATTAACCATAAAATATAGACAAAAAACACCAGAAACACATCAGCTAAAGTGAGAAAATAAACACTCCCTTAAATAAACCAAATTATCAATCATACTCTTCATCACACCCTTGTTGTATCGTTAGGTGTGGTTTATATTTTAGGCTAGCTAGCGAACCAAAGTTTTAAATATTTCAAAGTTGTTTTGAAAAAGCTAAAATATGATACTAATGCTCCGTGTCCATATGTTGAGTTAACTCGATATTCTCTACCTTTCAGGTCAAAATATGAGCACCATCATCCAAGATAAACCAATCACGACTGTATGCATTCAAAAACCAAAGCTCACGCAAAGGCTCATGGGAGCTGTAGTTGTCTAATGCTAACAAAGTTAGCAACTTTTCTTATTCAGTACAGTCTTAAATACACATTAAGAGTAAAATATAGACAGAAATCACCAGAAACGTACATCAGCTAGAGCGATAAATTAAACCGTCCATGAGAACACATAAAATGATCACGTATCCATTACTCTCTAGATCATTACTCTTTCGTTTTGTGTGGTTTAATTTCGATGCTAGCTAGCAAACCAAAGTTTTAATTATATTTTGAGTGAACTTCAGATCAGTACAACCTTAACACCTCATTATTTTAACCAAGATAAATCAACTATTGAGTAAGCATTCAAAAACTACAACTCTGATGTTTTGAAAAGGTGTCTGTGGCAAAGTGTCATGGGAGTTGTAGTTATCTAATGCTAACAAGGTTAGCAACAGTCTTAGATACACATTAAGCATTAAACATATACCAAAAACACCAGAAACACACTTCCTCCAGTGTGATTAAGTAAACCCTCCATGAAAATACAAAGGAAGTGATCACTTATCCAACACTTTGTGCCTAATGTTTGTCGTCAAAATTTGAGGGCTAGCAAGCAAACCAAAGTTTTTTTCTTTAAATGTTATTTCTAAAAAGCTCAAACAATAACCTGCAGATCAATACGACCTGAGCACCTCATTATTTTGACCAAGATAAACCAATTATTGAACAAGCAATAAAAAAAACTACAGCTCTGATTAAGTTTTGAAGAGGTGTCTGTGGCAAAGACTCATGGGAGCTGTAGTTGTCTAATGCTAGCAAAGTTAAAATGAGAAACTTTTCTCAATCAGGATGGTATTAGATACACATTAGGCTTGAAATATAGACAGAAAACATCAGAGAGCTGGAGTGATAAAGTATATCCTCCCTGAAAATACAGAAAATGATCAGATAGCAAATACTGTGGTCTCTATCACACCCCTGCTGTCACTATATGTGTTTTATATTTGAGTAAAGCACGCCAATCAAAGTTTTTTTTCCCTTGCAATGTTCTTTCACAACCTTTCTCAAGTTTTATGTCCATATTGTGAGTTAACTTGATATTCTTTACTATCGCACAGATCAATACAATCCGAGTACCATGTTCTTTTACCCAAAATAAATCAAATATTACTGTACACATTCAAAAAATGTCGCTCTAATAATGTTTTGAAAAGGTGTCTGTGGCAAAGACTCATGGGAGCTGTAGTTGTTTCATGCTAACAAACTTTAAATGATTCAACTTGTGTTATTGAAAACACCATTAGACATGCATGAAGTGTGAAATATGAACAGAAAACACCAGACACATATTTCAGCTTCCAGAAAATACTCAGTTATTCAACACCTGGTGATAAAGATCACACCCCTGCTGTAACATTATGTGCGCCTTAAATTTGGGCTTTTTCACCACTGATGCGGCTCCATCAACAACAATTATGTTCATGTTTCTGTCACCTATGTGGTCTACAGTGACGAATTTAAAATTTGACCTCCTCTAATTGCTTTTTTTGTCCAAATAGTCCAGCGTGACGTGCAACATATAAGCTGCAACTCTTCACAATTAAGAAACTGGAATTTTCTGTCCATCGTCTAACCGATTAATCGTGTTAGCACGACTCTCCATGTTCACAGTAGGCGCCTTAAATGTTTTCTGGTTGATCCAAAAACAAGTGAACAGCTGTAAAGACAAGTGAAAGCATCAGACTGGTTAGGTGAGCCACATTTGGTGATCTGATAAGCATGCGACCACACTGACACTGTGGTACGAGCGTATACCTGACCACGATGACACCGGATCTATACACAATCTAGACAAATATATATGTGTGGTCAGATGCCATCAACAGATTAAATGCTGCGACAGTTTCAAAGCCGAAGTACAAGCTGTGAGTTCATTCACACGGTTGTTGCTTTAATGTCTCAGCAGACTGAATCAGTGGCTGCCAGTGAGTGAAGCTGCTCCTGACCACATCATACAGCTGTGTCTCTACGGAGTCTAAGGCGTTGTCCAAAATGGGTTTAACACACACACACAGACGCACAAAAATCTGGCAACCCACACCTCCACACATCGCCCATCAAAAGAACAGATCATGACATCATCATTTTTTAAATACCTTTTTTGTCTTTAATGTATTTACAAGCTTTAATCTGCTCTGTAGGTCTGAAGTATTACAAGCATTTCATGTTCAGCGACCCTGGCCATTTGCTTTTTAATGTTGCATTTTTTGCTCGTTTCATTTAAATGTTTCCGTTTTTGTTCGTCTGCGTTTGTTTTGACAGTTCTGTGGACTGACTTGCATCGCTTCTTGACTGCATACCTCTGCCTCTCACGAGGCGTATGTACATATCAACGTAGAGCAAGCCGAGGCTGAGGGAAACACTTCCTGGTTATTAGGACATAACCTTTGACCTCAAAAACGTCATACACGGACAACGTTAATAGTTTCTGTGCATTCACTCCTTTTTATCTCTGCTTCCCCTTCATCCCAAAATAATTTTTGTTTTACCCTGTTTTAAACCAAACAGCGTGGAATCCAGGGAGGCTATTTATTTCACAATTATTATTTTTGTTATTATAATTAATTATATTGTTATTTCTGTCGTCATGTTCTCATTTGTGAGCATCTGCAAATGTTAAATAACTTTCATATTTGCAGTCCTTAAAAAAATAATAAATTAAAGAGTCCAGAACCTATGTATCTTTTAAGTCTCTTCTTAAAAAGTAACAAAACAAAAGTAAGTTAAAATTTAAAACAAAAATATTTTCTATGTATGATACAGGTATTTAGTGCTTCCGCCGTTGGAATCCAAACTCAAAATGGCGGCATGTTTCAGAACCGTACCGCAGAAAAAAATTCCAGCCGTAAAACATGTCGTCCTGCCCATTCACCCATTCTCAACGTTTGTTTGTTCTGCCGTAAGGATGCAGTTCTACTACGTCGTGTCCCCGGGTGTCTCCCTCGTCAATTGTCTTCCGACTCCTCCTCCGCCTCTCGCAGCCAGGTGAAGAAGGCCGTAACAGACTTGAGGGCCACACCCTTACCCTGCTGCTCCGCAGGGTCTTTGCTCGTCTCCCACTTGTAGAAAGCGTCCTCCGAGATGACGTCCTCGTCATACAGACAGTCAAAGAACATCCGGAGAAGGTCTGGAAGACAAAGACACGTCAGCCATCTTGTGAAATGAGGATTTTTAAAACACAAATTTCAGTTACTTCAAAAGTTGACGGACCCCTGAAAACATGCACGACACACAGTATCTGGACTGGTTTTCCTTTTCTTTTTTTTTTTTGCATCTTTTTGTGGTTTTATGTCTCTTGGTGGTAACTTTGTGTCTCTTTGAGGTACCTTAGTGTCTTTCTTGGTCAGTTTGAGTCTCTTTTTGGTTCATTTGCATCTCTTTGTGGTTGATTCGTGCCTCTATATGCTCATTTTTGTCTTTACTTGACCTATATTTGTGTCTTTTTGGCCATTTTGCGACTTGTAGTTCCTTTGCATCTCATTGTGGTTGTTTTGTGTCTCTGAAGTCATTTTGTGCCTCTATATGGTCATTTCTTTCTCTATATTTGACTTATATTTGTGTCTTTTGGGGTCATTTTGAGTCTCCTTGTAGTTCCTTTGCGTCTTTGTGTGGTTGTTTTGTGTCTCTTAGTGTATTTTTCTCTCTGTGAGGTATATTTGTGTCTTTGTTCGTTGTTTTGTGTTTCGTTCTAGTTCATTTGCATCTCTTTGTGGTTGTTTTGTGCCTCTATATGCTCATTTTTGTCTCCTTACTTGACTTATATTTGTGTCTTTTTGGTCGTTTCGTGTCTCTTTGTAGTTTGTTTGCGTCTCTGTGGTAGTAAGTGTCTCTTTAAGGTATTTTTTCCTCTTTATTTGAGGTATATTTGTGTCTTTTGGGGTCATTTTGTGTCTCTTCATATCCTTTGCATATCTTTGTGGTTGTTTTGTCTCTGAGGTCATTTTGTTCCTCGTTAAGGTATTTTTTCTTTTAATTTGAGGGATATTTGTGTCATTTGGGATCATTTTTTGTCTCTTTATGGTCCTCTGCATCTCTTTGTGGTTGTTTTGCCTGTCTTTAATCTATAAGTTTTCTCTCTGTGAGGTATATTTGTGTCTTTCTTAGTTTTTTCGTGTCTCTTTATAGTTCCTTTGAATCTCTGTGGTTGTTTTGTGTCTCTTTGAGGTCATTTTGTGCCTCTATATGGTCATTTTTGTTTACGGTTCTTTTGAGTCTCTTCTGGTCATTATGTGTTAATTTGAGTGACATTTTGCAGGTGAAGGCCGGGGGGGCTCTGGGCCTGGTTGGACCGATCAGTAATCCATCCATGGTGAAGTTGCTCCCCTCTTTGAGGAAATGCCCTCTGAGGGGAGGTGTGGATGACTGTTTCACATCTGAGAGCTTCAAAAGAAGAACATTTCCTGAAGCTATTCGACTAATAAACCTGTTTAAGGTACGTTTTGGTTTTTGTTTGTAATCCTCTCTGTGATTATTTATGGTATATTAACATCTAAATTGCAGGTCTGTCAAACATTAAGGTTTTATTATTTTTGGCTTTGTACTCTGTGTATTTTAATATGTTCTTATTTCTACGATGGTTTTATTGTTAGATGCTGTGTGAAATGTTGTCTGTCCTGTACTAAGAGCTCACCAAGGCTTGTTGTGATGAAAATTAAGTTCAAGTCTTTTTACTAAGCAGAACTCTTAACCCTGAGTGTGTTTACATGGACATTAATATTATCTCTCTGGTGTTCACATTAGCACAGAGATATCAGGTTATTCCATTTCCCAGTATCCATGATAAATACAAGTATAACCCTGTTACTGGTTACTGCAGTCTGTTTGCTCAGGCACTGTGATGTTTACAAAACAAACCAGCGATGGTAGACGAGAGCAACATTAAATATTAAACACTAACACTGTACATTTACAACCACTTTACAGCTTAACTGCTAATTTGTCCTCTGCTCTGATCGCTAACAGCTGTCTGCCCTGAGCGCTGACCAACTTTCTTGTCTTCTCAACCACACACATACACTACGTGTTCAAACAGGAGAAGGTCCTATCCTGGTTTCAGAACACGTGACATGGTGCGTTAATGTGCTCAAACACATGAACAGGATACTCCACAAACCTGATCATGAAATGGTTATATCATGTCCCTGTAAACACACACCATGTTTAGTGCCACCCTGCCTGTGAAAACTGTTGTATAACGTCACTCAGGTGACATCAATTGGATGTGGAGACGACCGATTAGGAACAAAAACACTGCAGTGCAAACTCTTAATATTAAGTTTTAAAGACATGGGCGTACACCAGTCAGGGACGGGTTAAATGAAAGATGCCAGTGCGCTACTGAATATGAGTTTAAGTCAATACTGAGGTTCAGTTTGTAGAGTTTTTTTATGCTCTGTTTACAAAACACAAATATTCCCTGACAATCAAAGCCATCATCTCTTTTGTCTTCACAAAATCTGAATGTTATTTTCCCATGATTAGTTCAGATTACATTTTTACTCATAAGAAGCGGCACAGCAGTGTGTTTACAAAAGGTCATTTGTTGCAGGAGATTAAATGATGCTCCTCAAATGACCAAACTTAAATCAAGTTAAGCCCTGTTTCCACCGAGCAGTACAGTACGGTACCATTCAGTACGCTTTTTTTTCCATTCCACTGTGAAAAGTTGTGGATGGTACAGATGGAACCGTTCTGTACCGTCCCCATGTTTGGTCCCCCCTCTGTTGGGGTACCTAGCACACAGATCTGGTACTAAAAGGTGGAGCTGTGAACACTGCAGTGTGATTGGTCAGTAGAGGACGGTCACTCTGCTCAGGGCTGAGTTGTGTCTGGTTTTAAGGCTCATGTAACCACTGTTCATACTGTGGAGAGTTTTATTAGTAAACTGTAACTATAAAATGAAAGGATGTTTTGCTGCCTCTCACAGCAGCTGGAGTTGGAGAAAAAAAAAATAACTTAATTCACTGGGTCAACTGCCGGTGACTTTTAAGGTGGAACATTAACTCATAAAGTGAATCCATCAACACACCTTACATTTCAACTTTGACCATTTCATTGGTTTTTATCGTCTCTCTTGTACGAGATACACTTTTAGTAATGAGTGGATCTTTAAGCGTTTAAAAATATATATTTATTTCGACTGCATTAGGTGGAAGGCATACATCCTAATCCTCACTTGGAGGAAAACGGAGTGTTGTTCCTGTGGGCTACGGCAACACTAAACCCCTGAGCTTGCCTGAGAAGGACTAAATGCACAAACCTGCTATTTTTAAATATCCCATGGAGAGAGACTCTCACTGCAGCCTGTTTTATTTTGTTCTGAAAATGTTGGTGTGCAGCCTCGTTCTGTGGACGATAAACGAGGTGCATACTTTCATCTGTGTCACCGGTGAAAATACAGGAAATACAGCGGGTCATTGACAAAGCAGTGAGTGACAGACCCCGCCCACATTTAAGAGTACTGTTTGCAGAGGAAACACTAAGCAGACCCAGTGTCTAGCTACCATGTCTGAAGGGTTACTTTTGGTTACTTGTAGCTTTGAACTACAAGTCCATGAAAACTGGGCAAACCATGTGTTGATGAAGGTCATGTGACATAATCAGACCAGCTACTCAGCAGACGTTGTGGTGAGATGATATTATATATGATAATATTGCTTAAAACATTTGTGAAACAAAACTTAGGCACTGCTTGTAACCACAGTTTAATTATGTTTGATATGAAATTACGAAAAGTAAATCTCACAGTTTACTTCTCATAATGAAACGAAGATGCAGCACTTACTTGGAGGCTGATCGAGGGCGACGATCAGCGCCTGAAGTGCATAAAGTGCTTGCAGCTGTCGCTCAGTGTCTGAGTTAAGGTACTTGAGTAATACAGGCAATCTCCTCTGGATGATGGCCGTGTCCACTCGACAGTTGGTGTTATCATCTGTTCGGTGAAGCAGGAGGCAGAGTGAGTGCACGCTGAGCCGCTCCGCTCAGACTTTGGCAGAGAGTAAATATTGCAATCAGCGGTGTGAGTTTAGCAGAACGGGCCAGTTTCTCCTCCAGGTGGTGGAGCGCTTACCTTTCACTGCTGCCTTACACACAGCTGTCATCAAAGCCCTCAGGAAGGGAGACGAGCTCATCTGAGATTCATCTAGGTTTGCCTGAGGACGACGACCAAACACACAATTTGTCAATTTCACATCTCAGAAGCAACAAAAAACAATAACTTTAATATTTGTGCTCGTCACAGGTTGGTATGAAAATGAGTTTGTGCCACAGTTCTGAAAGTCATAAATACAAGACTGACACTCTGAGTTTTAGCCACTAGCTCGCAGAGTCACTTCTCATACCTCTACCCAGTCAAAGATCTGCTCGTCGCTGGCCATGTCCTCCAGGAGGAGTCTCTCCAGCTGCTGGCTCAGCTCCTCAGGAGACAAGATCCTTTTGGACAGAGCCGCCTCAGGACTGGAGCCGTCCGACAGAACGAACTGGAGTTTCTGTGAGGACATCGATATGATGAGGAAGTGACGAATCAGGGAAAGGTGATGAAACGGAATAGGCAAAATGATGAAGGAGGGGACGGGGTTAAAATCTGCTCTTTGTCTTTGTGTGATACGGCATAAAACCCCCCCACAAAATTTGCAATTTAAGTCATTTTTCTCCCCTTAAATTGGCAAAAGACAATTTTTTTGCTCTAATGTCTCATGAGGTAAATGTCAGCTGCATCATGTCATGGCAGTGTTACGATGAAATATGCTTCCCGCAGACGTTTTCTTTTTTAACAAGAGGAGAACTGCAGGAGCTCAGGGAAGTGACAGTGGTTTCATACCACAATGACCCAAGTTTAAGTGAAAATCAATTTTCAGTTTTTCCTCCAAACCATAAATTTAAATTAACTAATAAAACAGATTTATGGCCCAGTTCTACTTCTCATGTTGAATTAGTATTAAAAAAGCAGGTGGAAGGTCACTGTGAGTTTTCCTGTAACACTGATACATCTTGATTTGAGAGGAGGCCCTGATCACCAACCTGTTGTGAGATGAAAGCCTGGACGTCCTCTCCCTCTGGCAGGAAGTCAGTCCAGTTGAGGCCAGATTCCCTCCACAAAGAACCCACAGTCCTATGGCTCTGTGGAGACAAGACGAGACAACATCGCACCTCTCTTCTCTCAAGTATATAAATATTTTGTCTGTCTGGTTTCCAGGAAAAAAGATTTTAACAAGCCCAAACTTGCTACAAATCAAAAGGGCAACATAACCATGTCGATCAAATAATTAAATCCACTGAAGGGCATCAATAAAAGTGCATTTTTGTCCTCACTCTGGGCTTCGACATATAAAAGACACTCGACCAAAATGTCACCAAAATAATTGATCCTTAACTCTGATAGACAAATTAAAGCTGGGGTAGGCAGAATAATTTTGGCATCATCGGGCAAAAGTCTCATAATAAACTTTGAGCATGTTGTGATTCAGGTGGACTGAAAGAACACCAGACTTCTGCTCCTCCTCTTGTCTCTGTTTACAGTCTTTAGAAAATCTAGTCTGTGACGGGAGACTTCACCCAATCACTGCTCATTTCAGAGAGAGGGCGTTCCTACTGGCTGTTCTACAGATGCAGAGGTGTGTGCATGTCCCTTTAGATGGTGAAAGCCTGATTCAATAGTGAAGAATTCTGCAGATTAACTTTCTGTTCCAGCATTGGGAGCAACAGCCTACACTGTGAAGGAACCCTAAAGAGGAAGACGGACTTATCAGAAGAGAGTCTAAAAAAGAGTCTGACAATAAAACAAACAAAACAGCGAAGTGTTTCAGAGATGGTGAGCAAATGTTGCTGATAGTTTAGCCTTCTGCTAATGCTGCACCTTCAAGTTCACTTTAAGTAGTTAAAATCAGAGCCTTGAACTCCCTGCTGCTATAGAAGACTTCAACGGGAAGAGGGTGGACGGCAGCTTTGGAGACAGACCCACAGTCAGTGGCTGCAGCAACACAAATGCAGCCAGTGCAAACCCCAGTTTGAGGGGACCAGAGAGCCACTGCTCCCTGCCAGATCAACAAACTTTCTGTTGCTGCCATTACACAGGTTAGACCCGGCACTGACACTAGCCTGATGTGACACCTGGCACTGGGGAGTTTATGTTGGTTGTGGCCTGCTGTCTTCTTGAGGAGGGACAGTGTAGTGGCTAACATTAACTAGGTAATTCTTGTCTCATTTGTGGTCTGATAAACAGAGAGAGAGAGAGAGAGTGTGGGGTAACAAGGAGCTGAGAGTATGTGCTGCAGGCAACTCTACAATACAATAATATTAAATAAATCAGTGTGTGGGAAACACTATGCTACTGTAAGTCGCGTGTGCATATGCCCGTGGTCGTCTGGTGGGAGGTTCAGGACAGAGGGTTTGTCTTTCCCAGGTTTCTGCCGACCTCAGCTTTAAGTGAACAAATGTCTGATCATCTATTAACTGTGTGTACACCTCTAACTTCAACAGAGCTACTGATTAAACTCCACAGGCTTTATCATGAGAGCAGGTACCACAATCACACAGCTGAAGATTAAAGTGCTGCTTACCATTTGTTTGCATAGTATGTGCAGTATTTCAGAAATTAAGATCCCAGCTCTTCCCACAGGAAGCAAAGGTTTGCTTAATTCACTGTGAACAAACAGAGACGACAGAAATTAACACAAGAGTCGATCTGACTGTTAACAGAGAAGTTAAATAACACAATAAGACACTTCAGAAAGAAACATTTTAAGAGTCAACAGGCACTGATGACGCAGGAAACTAAGTATAGTGAATCACACGGCAGCCATTTTCCTGAACAAAGAAACCCAAATTACTTTATCTTTAGTGTCTTTTCTGCTTCAGTATAAAGGTAAATAATTCAGGTGTAGCCTTGTCCGTACCTAAAGAGCTCTCTCATAGAGAAGCCCCCTTCCCTCAGCACAGGGGTGAGCAGCTCGGCCAGGTACAGCCAGATGTGGGGAATGTCGATGGCCATGTCATCCGCTTGCTCCAGCGTGTCTGTAAACCTGAGGAAACATGAACACACAGCGGTGTTTAGGACACAACCAAAACCCAAGATATCTGTGAGACCGGCACCACCAGTATAACCATGTGTAAAACACAAAGCTGCTCAAGTACACACGTTACTACATTTAAGCACCAACTACTTACACCCAATTTAATTTTTAATCATGTTGATCATGAACCAGAAAATGTCCAGCTAACAAGAAGAAATCCATTTCCTCTTCATTTGTTTTGTTTTTTTCCCAGTTTATTTCTACTCATATCAAATGTCATTTTATATTTTCCAGTTTAAATTTAATTGTTTTCCTAAATTTTGATGAGCTGGCTGTCCTGTCCAAGACCCCGAAAATGTTAGGGTCAACACTAGGGATGTGCGAGATTAGTTGATTAGACCATTAAACATGGCTACTTTTGCTAGTTGGTACCAGAATTACTGGTCAGGTAAACTTATTATTAGGATACCCAGAGTTAAGGCCTTTGCACACTGACTCAGTTTTTTCCATCAGAGATTGTGGCTTGTCTAAAAATAAGTCCGACCTCACAGTGTGCTAATCATGTTTGCACACTGACTGCCAGATCAACAAAGTTTTGAAACTTTGGTCAGTTGTTACATTTTTCGAAACAGATTTTTATTTTTTCGGGTTTTCGCATCTGTCAGAGCCTTTAGAGACGCCTGACCAAGAATCAGTGACGAAAATGTGGCGGTAGGACGCATCTAAGAAAAGACATAAGAACAGGGCGCACAGAATCATTTTGTAACTCAGACAGCTCCTTTCAACAGGTCAGACAGTAATATTCAGGTGGATGATGATGAAGAGGAGGAGGATGTGGACCGCATACAGGATGTGTAGGACAGAGAGAGAGGACAGCTCTGGCCCTTCATGCAGCTGCGGTGCCAAGTAGACAGGGAGGGATGGATGACAGTCAGATAGGTAACTTTGGCGAAGAGGAGGCAAAGGAGGAAATGTGTCTTTTCATTTTGTCACGTATTCCAATACAATACAAATAGAACAATAAAACAAATCAGAATCAGTGCAAGGTTTGTGTGCCTAACAATTTTTTTTGGATGACAGATTAAAAAAATGCACCTGAAAGAAAAACAAAACAAAAAAACAGACTCAGTGTGCAAAGGCCTTAAAATGTAAGGAGTTTAAATCAGCGCCAAAGACTAACCAGCAGCTCTAATGATCTCTGTCTCTTTCACAAACACACTTGTGCACTCCCGTATGCACACGACTGGTACAAGTCCGCAGCTGTCTGCGAAGGTTCAACGTGGAAAGCATGACAGAGCCTCACACACACCCTTAACAGCTGGATGTGTTCTCACTAGGCTGAGCTAAACTATAAAGGTGCTGTTGTGCATGAGGGAGATACTGACAAGCCTGGACAGGTGTGTGTGTGTAAATTTACGTGCACACCCATGCATGAGAGAGTTAACACAAGAGGGTGTGTATTTCTGAATTACGATGAGTTGGAATAAATGTTATTTGTTATCTTTAATTTAGTGAGTTGTTGTCATGTTTAGCAGGATAACGTGCAGCGTTCATGATACATGGTGCCTCGCCTTTTAGCAGCATTTTAAGCACAATTTGGTTTAGAATGTGATTAACGATTTCAGTGGCTCTTATATGCCTTATGTTTTTTTTTTAACAATGTTTGACTTTGAAGCATAAATTGTGCTCAATTTTTGCTGTTCTCCGAGTGTTTTCTTACTTTCAAATTAGTCGACTAGTCCAAGTTTAAACTCACTTTTTAACATTGGGGAAAACAGTCGTTAGGAACTAAACTTTAGTGAAGTTTTCTTTTAAGATTGCAGAGTAAACTGAAGAACTACAAGATGGTTTTGATGGTCTTATAGTGTGCAGAAAAAGCCTCCATGTCTACACAGTAATTTCGGTATTTACAGACCAATATATGTGTAAAAAGCTCCATCAATCAGAGAGCTGTATTCCTACTGTCATTGATTTAACAGACACATAACATGATTCAGACCAGTGGTTCCCAACTGGTTGGTCAGGGTCCAAAAGTGGGTCGCCAGCCTATGCTGAATGGTCCATAAGTGACTCGCAAATGAGTCAAGTTCATAAAAAAAAAAAATATAAAAAAATAAAAAAACACACTTAATTTTTAAGTACAGTAAATGTACAGCACAGAGCTTTTATTTTGAAGGCCGTTTCCTGCTGTAGAGTGAGTTGCTAACGGACAGCTACTTGACAGAGACAACAAACTGGCTCAGCGACATGGTCAAACACAAGTATGATGCTGAATGTATTTCACTGTGTGGACCTCTAACTAATGACTAAAGAGAAATCTGGACCCTAGACATTCTCCAATTGTTTGCTTGAAATTACAGATTTAAAAATGTTTCATATGAAGATCAACTTGGCCAAATTAACATGTTCAATTTTTTTTACAACCACAGACCCATCTGGCCGACAAGATGGATGAACTGCTGCTTCTCAACAGAGGTAACACAGATTTATGAAGATCTGCCGCCCTGTTTCACTGTAATCTTGATTAATGAGCACGTCCTGGATAGTACGTTACAGTACACCTATTGGGCTTCCAACTTCTCTGAGCGGACTGCATCATGGAGCTACTGAGGAAAACGAGGGAGGCCAAATCTGCTCCTACATAAATAAAGGTTGGTAAACAGAAGTCACAGTTTTATAGAATTCATGCAGTCCTCAGTTGGAGATTATTTTCATAGACTGTAAACTCTTTTATTCACCACAGCAGTCTTCCTCGTTTATTCTGCTCAGTGTTTAAGTCCCGCCTCAGGCCTGCGTTATTGAGGCTGACCAGATAACAAACACTGAGCAAAAACAGACTCCCTGCTCATTGTTCTCTGGAACTTTAACAGAGCAAACCTCGGCCACAAACTTCCAAGATTCAGACAGCATATCAAGTGTTTTACCAGGGATAAAAACACACTGCTGTACAGTAATATCGCTCTGTCCCCTGTCCCTCTGCAGCTTTGGGACTCTTTGGCCGAAATCTGCAAAGCCTGTGGTAAAAACTGTGAGGAGGCAAAGCTGGAGTCACAGGTCTGCTTTGACTGCACTGACTGGAGTGTTTCTGGACAGACCAGGATAAACTCTGACCCTGTGACATCATCAGTTTTTGTGAAAACGTGTGTGCTGACTAAAACTCTGCACACACATCAACAACAAACCCTGGTTTACAGCAAAGCTCAGGCAGCTACATCAGGCCAGTGCCAACACACCTTCACTAAGAACATTTTAAAACTTAAATTACTACATGTTTTTTTCCTGGTAAACTGGTCAACAAAGGACTGAACAGGTCTGACTATCTGCTCTCTGGATTGAATGATGGCGAGTCACACGAGCAACAACAGTACGAACCAGATGAGGCGTTTGTAACAATGGATAGAAAATAAAAGAAAATAGAGCAACGTCACAGTAACAAAATGTTCATTAGTTCCTCAGGTCCATATAAACTGCCTGAATGATTAGTCTGAGTGCATTAAACAGGAGGCGGACTGACCCTTTGTAGAAGTGGGGTCTGGGCAGGACGCCCTGCTGCACCAGCTGGAAGAAGAGCTGGCCCATGTGGTCCCGTGTTATCTGACTGCGCTCCAGGGTCGACTCCACCCCGACACGCACAAAGATGTGCAGCTGAGAGCCCAAGTCCAGCTCGTCCACACACTGAAGTGCCTCCTGCAGGACACAGAGGAATATGATCAGGAAATTATTTAAACCATTAGTTAATCGTCTGAGCTCCTGTGTGTTGATGTACGTTCAAACATTTGTACTTCAACAGCTAAACAGACTTCTACGTTTGATCTTCTGGTGAATCTCGGTACCTTGTAGTCATTTATGTGCAGGAACTCGTCGATGATGGACTTGGACTTCCTCTCTGCCTCCTCCTCAGACAGAGCAGGTCTGTCCAGGGTCTGGACCACCGGCTCAGGTTTCACTGTGGACATAAAAAACAACAGTGACATCATCGTCTGTCTGTCATATGAGCAAGATGAGGATCCACGTCTGGTCGTCTCTGATTGAATCCTCACATGAGCACCGACTTACTCTGTTTTGATTTTAGGGATGCCATAATTAAGAGTCTAATGTTCACTGACTCGACTAAAAAGAAGCACAAAAGGATTTACAGGCATGGCTCATTTGAAAAACAAAAATAAACCCCTATTTATATCTGTAATTTTTCTCATAAAAAAAAGCTACAGCGTGGAACCTTTCGTGGAGTATAATCTAAACAAAAGACAAAGATCCCTGTGTGCACAGCTGCGCTCAGGCCTTAGAGACTGGGAGCTTTAACACCAACCTCAAAGGAGGACAGAATTTGTGTGTTGTGTAATTTAGGTGAAGCTGAGAATGAGGTTCATTTCTGGTTTTACTGGAGACCTTTTACATGTTAATATTATTTTACTGTGTGGTGCAGCTCTGTCTCACCAGGCTCTCTGACTCTGCTGCGCTCCGGCTCTGTTTTGTCCTCGGTGACGCTCGGTCTCCGCGGCTCGGCTCCCTCTCGCTCCCGGTCTCTCCGCGGCTCCTCGGGGGTTTGACTCTCCAGCAGCTCCTTTGAACTGCCTCCCCTGATGAAAGGTCCGGGCCGTGACGACGGAGGGACAGAGATCAGTGGCTTGTCACTGCGTTCTCTCCCTGCGCTGCTACGACTGCTGGGACCAAAGAAAACAAGTCGATCAGGACGGTGCTGAATCAGAGAGATTAACTATGAGAGGCACACAGATCTTTAGGAGGGCAGAGACAACGATTGGAGCTTAATATGACCCTGATGTTGTGGTTTACCTTCCCAGAGTTCTCCTGGAGTCAAAGTCTGGGTTCTGTGGAGGAGCGGTGGAGGCTTGAGGTGAAGGCGTCGACTGCAGCGCGGAGTAACGATTGAGGCCAGCTGTCCGTGACAGTTCTGTTGTGGAGAGGAAAATTATAAGAAACATGAATGACACCAGAAAAAACCATGAAAATCTCATACTGTTGGCACTCTGTTAGTAACTTTAGTTGAATGTTTTCAATTCAGAGGAAAAGGTGCAGAGTTACAGGTCTCCCAGTCTGAGCTCCTCTCCTCACCAAGGGCAACATGCATAAATGAATGGACATTAAATCAGCAAACAACAGACAAAAACACTGTCGTAAATAGCCTGTACACAAACAAAAAAACTCTGTGCAAGATGTGAGTTTATAAAATGGTCAGACTGTTAATTCTCTTCTTCAATGTCTCAGCGCTGTAATTAATTTAGTTTAAGGGCACAAGGTTATTTTGCTGTTGCAAGAGGAGGTTTAATTCAAGCAAATTTACTGTGTATCTTATAAAAAGGGGACCAGGCTGTATGAAACTTGTTCTGAGATCTAACTTCTTCTATCTGAGAGTGGTCATCATCTCTCTGGTCCATTGTATAAATAAATGAGTCTTTGTTGAATACAAGTTGAGAAGAATGATATGGCGGGCCAAGAGAAATGCCAATGCTACAGCGTTTTTCTGAGCTGATAATAAAAATAGGGAGGGGAAGAAGTGTCTCTTTTTTCGTTCTTTACACAACTATATTTGTCACTGATGTGTACAAATGAGAGCAATATGATGTCCAAAAGTGTACGCCGTTATTCTCTAATGAACAATTATGCTGCCCTTTCCTTGGAATTTTTTTTCCTCTACAACTTTGACAGTGGCTGTGTGTTACAGGTATCCACATTTTTGTCTTCAGACGTGGTCGGACGACATGTCACACTTTGTTTCAGGCACACTGACGCCTTAGCTGTGTGAGAGTTTGGCCAGGTGCAGCTACAATCTGACTGCAGAGTTTGGGCTGGTCATAAAGCACAGATGATGTAATGTGTCAGTGTCGAGTAATTTCCCCTCCTGTCATCTGATCTAATTGTTACAACTCAAATTTTGATGGGGAACGTCAGCCAGTGAACTCTGAGCAGAGACAGAGAGAAGCAGCCAGAGGGATGCAGAATAGTGCTTCACATCTGAGTCAGACAGAGCGTGTTTTTCGCAGCCTGAGGTGGCTCTTTTGTAATCGTTTTCAATGAGAGCAAAGTGTTTTGATCGCTGCTTTTGCGTTACTGAGCGCCTCACGCTTGCCCCGAACGCCTCGAGATGAAACTCAACTCAGAGCGGAATCTAAACAAACTGTAGCCTCAACTGCTTTTTAATATTTCACCAACTGAAATTAGGCCTGACAATTATCCGCAGATTGTCAAACTGTTCCCAACTAATCCTAAAATAAGTCCTGCACCGACCATCATCGAGGGTGCGCCCTGTGATTTCTCCTCTTTCAGACTCTCATGTACCCACACACACTCCCTGTGACCAGCGTACTATTTGGAAACAGCCTCTCACCCACAATTAGAGCCAGAGCAAGTGCCCCTCTGCCCGTCCACTTTCTAATGCAGATTTTATGCTATCTGTGAGTTTAGCGGTTACGCTAAGGACATGATTCGGTGGTTGCCTAGCAACAATATAAAAGAAAAGAAAAAAAGGTTGCAGCAAGCTGCAAAAAGTGCTCGGTCTGATCGGGGCAGGCTTTGACAAAAAAAGGCAGTGTGGTGCCTGATCAGGGCCTCGGGGTGGTTTCACATCTAACCTGCTTGATTTGGTTAAAACACCTCAGGTCTGTCTGTCCAGTTAGGATGTTTTATTTCATTTGGCTGTGGAAAGACTCCTGGTGCAGACCGAACAACTGAACCGAGACTGCTGGAAAAAGTGGATCTCAGGACGCTGTCAAGCAGACTCTGCTGCGGTGTGTTTAGATCAGGGGTGTCACACTCATTTTAGTTCAGGGGCCACATACAACCCACTTTAAGCTCAGATGGGCCGGGCCAATAAAACCATCACACAATAACCTATAAGCACCATCAGCTCTAATATTTTCCCTTTTTTGTGTTAAGAATTACAGTAAATTCTGTAGACGTTCATCCTTTTACCGAGCAGATGAACAGCCCTGGGATGTCTTCAGAAAAATAGTCTGTCTCAGTTTTCCACAATCAGTCAGTTATTACATGTGCATTTATCCGTACATTTCCTGATACAGGTGTGATACAGTCTGATACCGATGTTCAATACCTTTAAACACAGTCACAGTAAGTATTCATTGTTATATCAGAGAACTGTTTCCTGGTCAGGGCGGAGAAGCCTCTGACGCAGAGTTTTACACTAAGTAGGTGACACATTGTTGAACTTGCTGCTGAAACCTGGCCCCTCTTGGTCTAGTCATCTAGTGGGCCGGTTCTGGCCCACGGGCCGCATGTTTGACACAAAGCAACCACAGGATTTTATGACAGCAGAAATAAGATTTAAGCACCATTTCAGAAGCTAAACTCATAAGTCCATCTACAGAGTGTGAAATCTGTTCAGGAAACGATCTTATAATTGATCTGTATAAAGCCATGTGTACAAGATATTCATGCAAACCATTTGGTAACCATGGTAACACGTATGCATTTCAGCATGGGTACCATTTTCTCTGATTAACAGGTCAAAAACTCCTAAAACTCTTTTATTTAAATCCATGTCTGTACTTTGTCAGTTCATTAAGTTCATTATAAAGTGTGTGACGGTGATCCCACAGCTGTACAAGACGCCTCCTTTTCATCCTGGCTCTACCTGTTTCCCACTTGTGTCCTGATGATTCAGGATGGCACTTGCCAAAACTGTCCAATCAATAACTACCTGTAAGTCTGTATAACTTCATGTTTACTCCTCTTGCTTCATTTGTAGAAAGTCAGCTTGAACAGCAACCAAACCAGAACTGAAACATAACATGTAGGGCTGAAACGATTTCTCGAGTAACTTGAATAATTCGATTACTAAAAAGCCTCAAGGCAAATTATTCACCTCTCCTTCAGGTCTGTCACTCAGCGTCCTGTCATTATGTAACATTCTCCTCTTGATTTAATATTTCTCCACGTGAAACTCTTTGGGTTTAATATTTCTCGTGTCGTTCCCAGCGTGTGAAAACATAGTTTATGCAGTAGAGTATTGTGTGCTGTGTCCCACATTGAATCAGTAAGGGACGGTACATTTTATTTTTCAATATGGTATGATCCTGTATTATATGGGACAGGTGGCAACCTTATTGTCCACATGCCTCGGTGTGGTGCTGGCGTCAGTCACACTACCTATCCTCAGTTTTACTATCCTTACTTTTATCCAGACCTCCGCCAAAAAAGAGTCTGCTTCATTTCAGAGCTTTTCCAGGGAAAAAGAGTTTGTAACTTTTAATTAACGTCACAACTGAAAAGCCGTTTGATTCAGAAAGTAGTGACGTCACCACCACGCTAATGAGAATGTTATGATTTCGTGAGGTTGCTACTAGTGATGCTACTGCCTGACACTGATTATTTTTGACAGCATAAGAAATAGCGACGTAGCATGAATGTGTGTAAAATCTTTTCTTATTTTCTCTTTTATATATTACTACTGTTCATAAATAAAGCTAAAGTTATTTAATGAAAACTCGCAGTATTTAGACATGTATCATATTCTCCCCTTGGTCTGGACCAAATAAACCGAACCACAGACATGAGAGCACTCTCAGTGTTTTGCTACAATGAACAGGCCTCTGAGACACAAGATGAAATGTGTTTTGCTGTGTGATGGACAATGTTTTCACCGTCTTTTCAGGTCCGTATGAAACTGCCAACCCCCTGCTCATGCAATGTTTTGACCCGCTGTGGTCTTGGATCAGTTAACACATGTTTTCTTACCTGAGTCACTGGCCTTGGCTCCTCCGCTGCTGCCCTTCACCCACGTGACTTGAGCCCGAGGGCCCAGCTGGATCTTCTCATCCATCTGAGGCTGCAGAAAGAGAATAATTTAAGAACAAGCTGCAAGCGCTCACAGAAAACTGGCAGTAAAAGGCAAATGAGGACATCGTTTGAGACGAGATATATGACCCAGAGTTAAACCTACAGGTACGTGATTGTTATTATTGATGTTCAAATACACATCAATCAGTGTAGGTCATAATACACACGTGTTTCTAAACCCTTAAAATATGCAGACAAAGGAATCCCTGATATACAGAGATTTGCTTTATTTTTTTTAACTAAATTCCTCTGCAGTGTATTTATCCATCTTCACACCAGTTAATTTGCATTCAAGGTTTCAAAGACGCACTGGTTACAACTCTTTGATTCAGGATATTGATCAACACAAAACACAGTGTATAACATATAGTAAACTGCATGAACTGTCAGAGAGGATTAGTAAAATGACTGTTCCCCTTGTACAACTCACACTGACAACAGTATAAAGTTCCTCCAGCAGGTGGAGCTCTGAATAGAATATAAATTAATATATTTTCTTTACAGCGCAGTACTGTGTGGATCCAGCAGGGGGGCTGTGCACTGCTAAACATAAACCACAATAATGTGGATCAGATGAGGGCAGGGACAGTATATGAGTACACATGATGAGCCGCAGGATTCCTCTCTGTGCTGTATAAACACTTATCTGCTGTGTACAGAAACTGTCTACTGAAACAACAACAACCTGCGGTGAGGCTTGTGACTGACGTGGAAAAACACTTGATGAACGTGAGACAGACTTGTCTCGACATGAAGGACCACCTAACTGATTTATCTGAGTTACACCGCACACCTGACGACATGTAGCTGAGGCTGGGTGAACAGAGCAGACTCAGCACAGAGTATCAGAAAATACAAACTGCTGCAAAAACACTTTAAGATCATCTTTGGTGAAGTATGGATCCCTGATCAGTTTCTAATCATCTGCTCTGAGTCTGAAGTTTTATTTAGGTAAAGTCTTGTTAAGTTGTTAAATGTAAAGCCCCCAACCTGAGGATCTGAGAGCAGCTCCAAGTGTTGAATCTTTAAACGTAAACTTAAAACCACCTCTCTATTAAACAAGGCTTTTGATTAAGAATGGTTTAGGGACATTATTTACACTATTTCAAAGACTTTATTGTATTTATGTTGTAAATTTTCATTCTATTTTATCTATTTTTGATTATTATTACTATATATTTTGTATCTCTCATTGGTTTGTTTCGTTTTGTCTTTTTAATCTATTTTATCTTATTTTCAGTCCAGCTTTTATTTAACCACTATTACTGTTAAAGCCATTTAATCTGTTTTATTTTTATAATTTTATTTATCTTTTTATCCTATTTCAATTAGTTCTTAAATCTAGTTTTTGTTTTACTGCTATTACTAGCTCTATTTTCATATGCTTTCATAGTTTATTATTTATTAAATAATACATAAAATAGACATGATACATAGATTTATAATAAAAAAACATTTTTTATGGTTTCATGTCAATTTGTTGTTGATTTTATGGTTTACACGTGTCCTGTCTTATCTGTTTGTCAGTCATCTGTAAAGCACTTTGAACTGCGCTAACCTGTATGAAAGGTGTTAATAATAATAATAATAATAATAATAATAATGACAATAATAATAATAGTAATTATTATAATAATAATGACAATAATAACAAACTTTATTTATATAGCATCTTTCATACAAGAAAAGCAGCACAAAGTGCTTTACAATCAGGGCAGTATAAACACTGAGTGTTTCACATGAAAATGGACAGAATGGTCATAAAACAGACGAGGCAAGTTAACAGTTTAACCACCTATAAACTGATTCAACTATTTTCATTTAAAAGTGGTGATTTGAGATCCTATTAATCTAAACCTCATAACGTATTTCGTGTCACACAAAAAAAGTTGGACTGATTGAGGTAAATTTTTGATGAAACTGGGTCTTTGAGTATCCTGAAAAAGGCTATATAAATTCAATGTGTTATTATTATTATTATTATTATAAAAATAAAACTGACTTGACGTGAAAATATCTGTCAGTACAGAGCCTATGAATTTGTACAGCAAACGACTCCCTCTATCCTCCAGGCTTCGGAAAAAACGCTAGAGTCTTGAATCACAGTATAAAACCTCAAAGGGCTTCACAGTCAGCAGCTGTAGCAACTCAAATTAAGCCAGCGGACCGCTCTGACTTCCCGCCAGATCTGCAAGCTTTATGTTGCTGCTGTTACAAAGGTTAGACCGTGGCTGTTATGACTCTCAGGCCTCAGGTTTGCCCTGGCTGAATTTGAGTTGCTACAGAAGGTATGTCTCCGAAGCTGCTGTCTGCTCTTCTTCCAGTGAAGCAGCCCACGGCGGCGGGGAGTGAGACGGAGCGACCGTGGAGTGGCTTGGTTGCTCATTCTTGTCTTATTTCTGGACTTATAATCAGAGAAAGAGCTCTACAGTGAAATAAGATTAAATAAATCAGTGTATTGGAAACAGTGGGTTACTGTATGAAGCTCGTACATATGCCTGTGCTTGTTTGGTGGGAGGGGCTTAGGACAGAGGGGGTAGAGCTGCGGGAGAAGGGTGTATTTTCAAGTCTTGCTGTTTCCCTTTTTTGCCTTTTATCCCCACTTTAACTTGGTATTAAATCCATCTGCTGATTGTGAACCATCGAGGAAGAGATCTTACAAACAATCTGTCTGAGTAATGTACGCAACTTATTTGGCAACCATGGTATCACGTAGGCGCATCAGCATATGGGCGCTGGGAATTCCCTCAAATATCATAGTATAAAAGAGTTTAAAAGAGATGCACATTGTAAATAGACTCAGCACGTCTCACCTTGGAGATCTTTGGGATCTTGGTGGGGTCGATGGTTCTGCTGTTCTTTGTCATGGGCACAGTGTTCCAGGTCTCTTCTCTCTGCACGCGCTGATCTCTCTGTTCTCTTTGATCTGCGAGGCCATAGTGACACACACACACACACACACACACACACACACACACACACACACACACACACACAGAATACAGTTTTAAATTGAGTTCTGTGGAAGTCTAATGGTGTTTTCATTCACTGACTCGACAGTGAAAGCTGTCAGAGCCGTCAGAGTGATGTTTTTGACCATTTCATGCCATTCATGATGAAATATTATAGGTCAGCTGACAGATTGGAGAGAGTGGGGGGGCTTCCTGTCTGCTGTTGGGCACAATAGCGTCTCTGCAGGCTATAGGGACAGGAAGTCTGTCTCTATGCTCGCAGGCTTCCTGAGTCACTGTAGCTGTGCCGATGTGAGTCTAAGCCTTAAAGAGGATTTAGACTGCGGGCCTGACCTGGCCGTCTCTTGCTGTCCTTGGAGAGCAGTTGCTGGTGCACTTTTCTCTGCTCCTCCTGCTCTTCAATCTTGGCCTCCTTGTGGATCTGCTCGATGGTTTTCGGGCCCTGGTCGGCTCTCCTGGACACCCAGTTGTGCTGAAAGAACAATGAGAACCACAATGACCTCAGAGCTGAATCATGCAGGAGTGTCAGATTCAGTAATCTCAAACAGATTTCGCTTTCTTGATGGGAGCCGTTTCAAATGTCGGCCCAGATCATTTCCTTAAATATCTTCAGAGCACTGGTTGGTTTTATCAGTTGAGATATGAGAAGCTGTCACGCACAGAGGAATATCCTCAATTCAAAGGCTGATAATAAGTCAACGATCATATCCGACAGATGCATGTGTTAATTCAGTTTCAACCCTTCATTTGCTAATAATTCTTGTTTCATTCCATGATGCCGAACATTTTTGTTTTTAAACAAATTGGATCCACTGCACCGCCTGAGTAGCCTCGCTGATTTTAATTTTAAATCTGACAAGAGCGCAGCACAGCAGGGCTCGACTCTGTGTTTCCGGCATCTTGCAGGAGACAGTGACACTGATTCAAGCAGCTCGTTAGGTAAGAGTTACTGTAGGAGACAATCACAGTGCAACGGAGACACATGGAGACATTTGCTCCTCGTTTGTTTCTCTTATTTAAGTCCTCATGTTTGTTTCTGTTGTTACATAAAGAGAGATGTAATGTATACAGGACGTCTGTCTGGAGGTAAAACTCAGTGCTCCGTCTCTGGTTGGGTTTTTAAATTGAGGTTGAAAGAACTAAACAAACTGGTGTGGACGACCATGTATGCATCGTCATATTCAGGACTGACATATAAAATGTAAGGCAGACTATTTGAATCTGAACTTATGCTGGGTGGTAATCAAATTCATTAACATTTTTTGCTGTTGCATTATTTATAAAATGTCGAGGACGTGGAAATTGATTACAACATGAACTAAAAAGCTTGTTTTAAAGCACAAGGGGAGAGGAGTGTAAAACAACTGCACACACTGATCTGAGCTCGCTGTGCTTGTCTGAAATTGACTAGACTCTCAAGAGGTGAAGCCATGAGAGACGACCGATTAGTGTGTTCATTCTACCTTTTTGTTTTGTCCCAAAGCACAGGCTGGTAGCAAAAAGCTAGCTCTCTAACTAAAGCTGATGTCAAGAGGCACAGACAGCTGTGGAGCAGTACTGGCAGTCGATAGCTGTATGAGTGACCCATATTTATTATATATGTTTATTACGTATTGCGTCCTTGGGTCGTTTGAAAGGCGCTATATAAGTCTAAGTTATTATTATTATATATTATTACATGCCTTTGTTGGATACTTGATTCTGATATTTCAATTACAGCATTGTATGGTTTGTTATTTCTGAACAGCAGACTGTTGCTATGGACACAGGTCTGATCATAGACTCTGGAGGAAGCAATAAAATCATTTTGAATTCAATAAAATTATTTTTAAATCAATATTCTGTGTCAAATTATTGATTCTTTTAGTAACTAGCAGTGTAATAAGTGATATAATGTACAGTGAGTGGGTCATTATCAACCATACAACCCTTTATGGTGAATCAGGACACCTGCATCACCCTGTCATGGTTCATTTCACAACAATAACCCACTCACTGTACATTATCTCTCACAATGACCATGACAGACTAAAAAATATTTAAATTAAATAGTGAATTGCATGTCTTTATCCAAAGACATGCAGGTTAATTGGTGACTCTAAATTGTCCATAGGTGTGAATGTGAGTGTGAATGGTTGTCTGTCTCTATGTGTCAGCCCTGTGATAGTCTGGTGACCTGTCCAGGGTGTACCCTGCCTCTCACCCAATGTCAGCTGAGGGTCTTCATTTATCATGAAGCCACCAATCTTTGGGTCTGTTTAAAAATGCACAGCCGCTATACTGAGGGTCTTCATTTATCTCTATGTAAAAAGGGCTCATGAGAGAGACAGATAGGAAAGACAGGGGAGCTTCTTCTTCTTCTGGCGCGTGTCCTTAGACCTTCAGCTTTATTATGGCAAACCAGTCCAGTGTTTCATTGTCTAGGTCAATTACACCATGATTGCCATTCGTTAGCTGGTGTTTGGAGCAGCTGGTTATTATGTGTTCCACAGTTTGTAGTGGATACCCGCATTAGCAGTGGGCACTGTCCACGAGACAACATTGTTGCATTGCTGCCCTGAAGCGTCCTACATGGGAGCTGAAGTAAGGGCTCAGACATGATGTTGTGCACCTGGTGAGCTAATGGTGTTCCTGAACAACAACGATCATACACTGTAGAATAAATGGCAGCTTCTAATGTTTAAGGTGCAGCGACCTGTTGATTTTAATACTATAAAAGAAAGCTAATTGGTGCCAGAAAACAATCCTGTCAGCATTTTTTTTGTTTATTCATTCTTTATTTTAATGTTAATTAAAATACTGATTGTTTATACAGAATCTAAATTTCAAACATGTAGTGCACTGAATGTGTATTAATATTATGAAACCAATATAGGAAAGTTGTGCTCTTTTAACGCAGAGCCATCTGTTGTTTAGCTACCACTTTTCTTAAAAAAACTTGTGTACTATCAGCAGTATGGAGTTCTACGGTGTATTTTCCAACAGGTTTTTTTTCTCATCACTCTCTCTGACAAGGTGTTAAAATTCAATAACAGAAGCTGTACTAGATCCATTTAGCAGAATATGACCAGAATACCTGATATCATGTTCCAGGAGGTCGGAGAGATCAATGAAACAAACCTCTGTGGGAAAATTCATCGTGAACCACAGCTGGTCTGAACATGAGGCGGGACTTTGGACAAAACAAACATCAAAACCACACACACACATACACAAACACACACTCACCAATCTCAGGTCTATAACGTCCTGTAACATAAACCGTATCCGAGATGACGTCTTCCTCTCCTTGACGATTTTTTCCATCTGATTGAAATACTGATCCATGCGAGGCTGAGGAACGAGACAGAGACAGAGGAGGTTAATGTGAGACATGGAGGTTAGAGTCTCTATTTCTCTATTTAAATCGACTGGACGGCAGATTTCAGAGATTTCCACATAATTTCACTGAACTGGCAGATTGGTCAGTGTGTGACTCGGAGCAGAGGCCGTCCTGACCGCTCAGAGCTGCACTGGAACAATTTGGTAGACGGCAGAACTAAAACTGTAATTGGCCAGAAAGTACGCACCCAATTCACTGTAATGGCCCGACATTAAAACGGCCATGTTCAGAAAATGACCACATTAAACATAATGAAACTCAACTGAAGGACAAGATGATTTACGGATGCACTCTGTGGGGTTTAATGTACAAAAATTACGCTTTTATGAGTAAAAATGTGTCTGTAAAAATCCTCAGAAAAAAAGGAAACACAGCAGTGTTACAATGCTGAGATCATAGCAGGCTCCCTGCTGGTCAGAGGGCTTTCCTTTCACAGGGTTACTGGTAGAAGACAAGGATCAAACCACACATCACAGTTCAGCAGACACAGAGCAGAAAGGCTCTGGGGTCAGCTGTGTCTCTCCATGCATCTGAGGACCCTTGCTGCGTCCTGTTGGGAGTCACTGGTGTCGACTGGAGAGCCGGTCGGACAGAACAAAGCAGAGCATCCACTGTGGGGACACGGAGGGGATATTCCTGTTTCCTCATAACCTACATAAACAGCTTCTCCTCTGCTTCTGGAACTGAATGTAGCCCAGCTGGTGTGGGATTGAATCCCACCAGAACTTTCTCTTTTATGTCTCACAAATCTGTGTTGCTGGGGATCACAATCACCTCCACAGTCACCTCGTTTTCCAAGTAACCAGCGGAGTACAGAGGAATTCATCCTGCTGGCGTGCTGGCAGAGGCACACTGACACACTGTGCTGATGTAAAAGGGCTGCTGATAAACTGCTCACCTTATGGCCGGGCCTGTTCAAGGTCTCACCCCGGTGCCAGTGAGACTCGAAATATGTCACACACCCACAGTTACTTTTAACAGAGTTCTTTGTACTAAACCTGAGACGACGAATCTATTATATGATTAGTTGTCAACTTTTGATTTTTGTTTGCATTGTCGCCTCACAGCAAGAGGGTTTCTGGTTCAAACCCAGAGTGGGGGAGCCATTTTGTGCAGAGTTTGCATGTTCTGCCCGTCTCAGCGTGGGTTTTCTCCAGGTACTCCAGCTTCCTCCCACAGTCCAAAGACATGCAGGTTAATTGGTGACTCTAAATTGTCCGTAGGTGTGAATGTGAGTGTGAATGGTTGTCTGTCTCTATGTGTCAGCCCTGTGATAGTCTGGTGACCTGTCGCCCAACGTCAGCTGGGATAGGCTCCAGCACACCCCCGAACCCCAACAGGGTAAGCCAGTTACCGAAATGACTGAATAAATTAATGAATCGAGAGAATTAAATCAAGAATTTGAGTGATTTTTAAAAGAAATCTTTGGGTTGTGGACAAACAAGACATCTGAGGACATTATCTTGAGCTTAAGGAAACATTAAGGGACATTTTTCAGCATTTTTTTATATTTTATGGCAGGGTTTTTCCTGCATAGAGAATTCTGAGGCAGCCACAACTTTAACCTGTGTCTATAGTAGAAAACACTGTTGTAACAAGCTTTGCACTTCGTGGATTTTTTGCCATTTGTGCAGCGTTACTTCAATGTGGTGGCGCTGTATCATAGACAGCACAGTACACTGGGAAATGCGTTGCCATTTCCCAAGTTGGACTGAAGCAAAGTGGGTACAAGACCTATAAAAGCAAAAGAAAGCCGACAAGGTCATCATTAGTCTCCTTTTTCCTGCAGTTCGATGTTTTAATATAGTTTCATTTTGCCAGCTCACAAACAGTCGTCAGTATTTCTGAATGCAGCTCTAGGCAGTTTGGTAAAGCAGGGAAGATATTCACAAAATTGAACTTTGTGGATCAATAACTCAAACAAAACGCTGTTTACACGACGCCTCTTTACAACCGAGGTCAGGTGGACAAAGTGCTACAACCTAATATTCATCAAAATGATTCATCCATTGAGCTGGCCAAATAACGTTGCTCTATTTGCAGCCACCTGTTAGTCGAGTGTGCAGGGACAACAAAGTACAACAGCGCAAAGAAATAGTAAGCTACAAATATATTTAATAAGTTTGTCCCTAAAATCACCACACACATCAATGGTCACCTGTAGTTATACTTCAACACTTAAGAAAAAATGTGCATAATTTGGGGGAATTTCTGTTAGAAAAAATATTCAATAACTTGACTCTAAAGCAGTGTAGTGTCACCAAAATGACTTCACACATATACTCATGAGAACTCCTGAAATACGCTGCTGGTAAAAAAGTGCTTCCTTGAGCCAGGTGAAGCCACAGTACACATGGAAGTACTTGCACATGATGACGATTGCACCACTTTCGCCTCATTTTGAGCTAGAAAAAACCTGTACAGACTGAATAACTAGTGAATTCATTAAGAAAATAATCATTGGTTACCACCCTGTTTTATACCACTACTACTACTTATGACAGTAGGACAGAGCCTGGCTAGCAGTTTGCCCTGCTTCCAGTCTTTATGCTAAGCTAAGCTAACTGTCTGAAGCTTAAATTTAACCGTAAAGACACAACAGTGGTTTCAATCTTCACATCTAACTCTCTGCTTGAAAGCAAATCAGTGTATTTCCCAAAATAATGAGCTACTATTAACTAATCTGGCTCACTTCATTCAACAAAATCTCTTCTCCGTCTCACCTTGGCCTTCTCAAAGTCGAGGTCCTTGCCGATGGTGGTGAGCAGCCTGCACAGGCACTCTAAAGACTCCTCATCGTGGTTCTTGAGCAGCTTCACAACACAGTCATGCATGATGGCCTCCGTCAACATCTTGAGCTTGAAGAGCTCGCCGATGAACCTGATGTTACCGATGGAACGCCGCCGGGCCTTGTCCTTGGCTTCCTCCAGCTCTTCCTGAAGCCGCTCGCGTTCCGTCGTCTGAGGGAACGAAGGGAACGTTAAACAAATGCGTAACCTGGAGGTTATCCCAAGGCATCTTTGCCAGAGTTTCAAATGAGGTGTCAACACATACCGATGCAGCAGAGTCCAGCTCTTTCTGCTTCCTCTCAAACACCACGTCGTCCACCTTGTCTTTCTCAAACTCCTTCTGGCAGCGGTTTAGCAGCAGCTTGCGAAAGTTCACTGTGGTGTTGGGTTTGTCTGTCATGGGCACTTTGAGCTGTACAGGAACAGAAGAAACAGGAGATACAGTGAAGAAACTAAATTGTAAAGACAACATAAACCTTCAAAAACGTTCAACAGTGACTCAAGTGTTCAGCAGACAAGGCAGCGAGACCCATTTAAAATGATCATTAAGACTCATTTCATATTTTACCACCAACAAATTCGATCCAATCAATGCAGCAGCAGCCGTCTTTTCCCCTCCCACTACTGAAGACAGTGGATGTAACACATCTTACGGTTCCTCCTCACCAGTCATCAAAAAATGATAATGTTCACACTACATCATCACATCGTATTGAACTGAGTCGTACTGCGCGGCGTTATGTTGCATGGAGGCAGAGATGAATTTAAATCCATCGATCTGTTTGCAGCTGAAACATTTAGCGAGTTGTTGACTGAACATTGAGATGCAAATTGGATTGGTTTCATTTGGGATGCTCACACTACAGTAAACTGCACAGTCTGTAGATTTCACAAAAGTTTACTTGTTGTTGTGCGAGATATCCCCCGTGAATGAACCGCAGTTTGAGGTAAGATTATTTATTCATAAAGTCAAAATAATGACCGGCTTAATTGTCAAAGACAAAAGCTGACAAAATCAAAAACAAATAAATGACTCAATAAATAAGCCAGTATGCTATTAAATGTACCAATAATATTAAAAATAAATGAAGGAACAATTAACTGATAAAAAGCGACATATACTGATCATTCTAAATTTGCCTGTTTATTTTCTTAGCTTTGTATTAACCCCGTATTTATTTATTTTAACTTATTTTTAATTATTTTTCAAATTATTTATTTTTGCTTTATTTATTTTAAATTCATTTTTTAAATGTATTTATTAATTTTATTTGTATTTATTTATTTTCCTATTTAATTTGGACTTTAACTATTTTGTTTTTTTTTGCATTCATTTATTTTAAATAATTTTTAAATGTATTTATTAATTTTATTTTTATTTATTCATTTTCAATTTATTATGTATAATTTTTGTGCTTGTATGTATTTGTGTGGTTTTGTATTTGTATCTTATTCACTTTATCTCATTGCTTTTTAACTATATTTTCTCATTTTATTAATGTAAAGCACTTTGAGTTGCACCTGCTGTATGAACCATGCTTTACAAATGAAGGTATTATTATTATTATTATTATTATATCATTATTATTATTATTTTCCCTTTGCAATTTTCCCCCTATTTATTTCTTCAAGTTAGTTATTTCTGTATATGTGACATGTATTACATCATGTCACATGTTATCAATTAATTCATTTATTTTCATAATTATTTTTGGTTCATTTGATGGAAAATTAGTTTATTTAATGAGTCATTTATGCTGCCTTCACATGGAGTCAGGCAGACGATAACTGAAAACACCTGAATGGAAACAGTCAATTTAAATAATTTTGTGAAGTAATCATCCAGATTGCTCGTGTTTTTGTCGGTGTGCCGACAGAAAAAAGGTAAAAGATTTTAATTTTGAACGTCAATGGCGTCTACCATCACCATTACTCTCTGTTGACCCCATTTAATTTTCTGTCCTGCTCTCGTCTAATAAAATGCTGTCTACTTTCTCCCTGGATCCATGTGAATGCAGCATTACTTATTTATTTATTCAGTTTTATTTTGGCAGCTTCAGTCCTCCACACTTACCGTGGCAAGGCAGCGGCACATGTTTCCGTAGGCCACGGAGAAGCTGGGCTCGTCGATGGCCTTCTCAAATACCAGGTCGATGACCCCTTTGAGCCTCTCCTCTGTGTCGATGGTCAGGTCCGCCACCTGCTTCATCAGCTGGTTGAACTTCTGAGGTGTCAGCTTGTTCAGGATGCTGCGTACCTTCTTGAAGAGCTCCTGAGGGGAATCAGTCACGACGGAACCATCGATCAATCATTTTATATGAAGATTATTGTGTAAAGTTCTTTCATTCAACTCAGCTCTCATTTCTTTTCCCCTTCCCCCCAGAATTAAACCTAACAGCTGATTCTGTAACAATATTCAATAAGTTAAAGTTCTTCAATCAAGTAGATTTTATGTTTTATTAATAATAAAAACAGCTGACGTCTGCAAAGACCCTCTTCTCTATATTGTTTCTGTGCATTTGTGTTACATGCGTGTGTGTATATTTAGCTCTACCTGTGTGTTCTGCGCCTCAGGATCCTCTCCGACGACGTCCCCCCTCTTCATGCCAGGTTTCCAGGCGTTCTCTGATTTCTTCAGCTGAACGTCGTCATTAACTGACACGTTCATGATGATCTTCCTGGGCGGAGGCCGACGTGTCCCGATGTTCATAAGCTGTGAACGCAGTCAAAGAAAACACCAGGTCAGTATATCTCGTTACTGAAAGTTACCAAAACCAGTCACAGTGACACATCGTCTATCTGTCAACATAATATAAAACCAAGATTCGTGACTTTAAAAGGTAGCTGACAGTGGCTTGTAATTTTAAGAGCTATGTACGGATGACAGTCCTCTGCCAAAAGAGCCTCCTCATTATCTTGCGAAATATAAAATCTGCTCTACTTGAACTGACCCTGCATTGTCTAGAAGAACAGATACACTCTAACGTGCTGAAGCACTCGAGCAGGTTTATTCTAATCAGACAAATCTTGACTCTCACACTGGTAAAACTGTGTTTGGAGTAGTATAATAGAAGTTTTCTGTGTCCAATCAGCCACTAGACGTTAATGAATGTCGGCTGAAACCAACTGGAGCTGAAATTGTATCCCATTATCCGCCAACTATCAGGGAAAAGTTTGAAAGATGTGTAGTATCTGTTTCATTCTCTCCTCCACTTAAAATCAGCAAGTTATCTATTAAACATGAGGACAAACTGTGTGGTGAGAGGAGACGGAAAGCAGGAATTGGACTGTGTGTGTGTGACTTTATGAATGATTGCGGCAGCTTCAGCGTGTGTGTATGTGTGAGAGTGTGTGTATTTGTGACTCACTGCTGCGCCTCGTCCTCCGGTCATCTGCCTGCCAAAATCGGCAAAGGCAGGTGTGAAATCAGGTCCTCTGGAAATCACCCTTGAGTCCACCACTCGAGATGGCAACTTGTTTTGGTTCATCTGTGTGACACACAACATACACAATACATCATCACACACACACACATACACACAGAAACTTATAATGAGCTGAACAGCAGGGGGAGCAGTGATCCCCTAATAATAGTGGCAACAGGGTAAAGGGAGTCAGCCTGGTGTGTGTGTGTGTGCATGTCTAACCCTGTGGTCCCTTAAAGGTGACCTGTCGTACATGACAGAGATTGAACATTGGCACTTTTTAATTTTATGTATTTCAACCGCACTGGTGATAAATTCTGCTCGGCAGGATCAGCGGACCGTTCAGTGGGAGAAGTCAGAACCAGATGTGGAGGGCAAGGAGGGAAGGAGGGAGGGAAGGAAGAAAGGAACGCAGGACAGAGAGGGAGAGAGAACGAGAGAGATAGTTGTGGGGGAGGAGAGAAGAACAAATCCAGCTCTTTGTCTTTCAGCTGTCCTTGACTTCCTCTCGACTCTTTCCCAGCGAGATTTCACTTTCTCCCTCAGAGAAAATGAGACTTTGGGATCGTACATCGCCGGGCTGCTTGTTCTTTTTGGAGAACTGGAGGGGGGGAGGGGCTCGTGCTCTTAACACTGCCAAGTGTGACATAATAGCAATGTGATTTTAATCAAAACAGCATTTTCAGCAGGGCCATATGTTCCACCCATACGTATGTGTGTGTGGATCAGAGGAAAAGAACCGAACTCTGTGTGCTGTATCTTTGATCCAGAGCACATATTTTAACAAAATAACGTCTCAAACGCTGCCTGTTGCTTTCAGCTAATGAAGAACTTTTACGAAGAGCTTTATTCAAAACTAGGGCTTCAGCTAATGACTGTTTTCATTATTGATTAATATAATCTATCATTTAATAGCTTAATGGCTTAGTCTTTAAAACCTCAGAAAATTATGAATAATTTCCCAGAGCCTGAGGTGAGATTTTCTAAACTGCTTTTGTCCAACTAACAAACAAACCTAATGACTTTTAATTTGCAGTGTTACAAACAGAGGAAAAGCAGCACATCTTTACACCAGAGGCTGAAACCACAGAATGTTTGTTTTGTAATTGACCAATTGATAATTGCATTGCAATGAATTTCTATTGACAGAGAGCACTGTCGCCTGAAATCATGGCCATAACAGTAAAAACATGTTTTTACTGCCTATTTTTTAAAGCTACATTTAGAGAAGGACCTCCTGAAGGACACAGACTGTACAGATTCGCATCTGCATTGTGTATTTTGTGTCAGTATTTGTGTGTATGTATCGTTGTGGATGTATTTGTGCCATGTTGGGATGTACTCTCTTTGCTGCTGTCAGTCGAATCAGATTTGGCTGCTCAATACAAATACTCAACTGTTTGTTCCTTCTTTCCGTAAAGAGTTTTGGAATTTCAAAAGAGTTCGGCAGGACGTTCAGGGTGACAGCAATGATAACGTATTATAGTAAACAAGCCAAGTCAGTCCCCCAAGCTAATGCGTGCTAACTACGTAAACGACGGATCACAAACACCAGACAAAAGACATGAAAAACACCAGAGTCTGTCTCATATTAGGCTGCTTTGAGCTGTAAATCAACCACTTCTACGGAGAAGATAACGTTATCTTGGAGCAGCTGCCTCAGTCTCACTCACACTTACCCTGGGTCTGGATCTGCAGCTGCCTGTACAGGAGAGCAGCTTTAGCGTTCTAGAGTTCTCACTCTACAGCTAAATCTGAGGACCGGATTATCCCCAGAAGCACACTGACCGACATAGATTGGAATATGCAACAACATTTTTTGCCAACACTAAACATCAAACAGAAGCCATGGACGAGATCATATTAAGCCCAGTTCAGACTAGTAATTCGGGACAAGACGAGACTTATTCACAACGTTGCAGAGAAAAGTTGCAGCGGTGTGAACTGGCCGTCTGAGCCTGACTAAAGACAGCTGAGGGTGTTAGCTGCAATTCAGCTGGTCAAATCGCTGGTGGCTAGTTTTAGAATGTAAAGCACGTCACCTCTTTGCTGGTCAAGTCAAAATGACAGCAGACGGCGTGTTCGCTTGCTGCGGCAGGTGCTCTGTCCCCGCCGAGCCCTCTGTTTCTGTCCATATGTGCGCCGGTGTCTGAAGTTGCGTCGCTGCTGCTGCTTGCTGTATTTCCTTATGCCCCCCTCACACACCCAAATTCTCATTAGCTATCTGATACTTAATTTACTGCGGCGTATTTATTATGAATACAGTCCATCTGATGCTCATTTTGTTTCTATTTTTTGCTGTTTCATCACTACTATAAATGCAGCTGTAGCCAGTATCTCACTGTCACTATCCTCATTCATATTTTAAGAAGCTACAAATTATATTCAGCCACAAAATAAGCCTGAAAAGCTGCAAATCAGAAGTACAGAGAGCTGTTGCATAGAGACGATACACCATCTCATCTAGTTGCACTGGTGTGAACCAGCAGGTTTTTAGAACGCTGCAGAATGGCGCATTGTAAGTAGCTGCATGTTTCCACTTGTCTCGTCACGAATTTTTGATCTGAACTGGGCTTTACGTTGCTGTGGCCACTTCAATGCAGAAGACAGAATGTTATCTTGAAGCTCTTCCTGCGGGCAGCTGCCTCTGTGTCTGCAGCTGCCTGTACAGGAGAGCAGCATGAAAGCAGGGAGCACTCACTCAGCAGCTACATCTAGGGACCGAAACATCCCAAGTATAGTGAACACTGACTGCTCGACTTCAAGAATCTCAGTCGACTAAGGGATCGAATCTTCGACTTTGAGGGGCAGCCCTTGTGCTTTCTTTTTTAACTATTTTAACTTAAAATACAATGCTAATACAATATATTTCATTTCTAATGATACTGTCATGTCCCTAACAAACAAATTTAACAAACCAATATGTTTCTGTAATTTTACATTTTTGTTATCAAGGAGCTTCAGAAGTTCATTAGGAGTTGATGAGCTGTGTTTGAGCACGGTGAGAGCTAAAGCATGCGAGGGGGGATTATCAAAATTGTTGCTGGTTGATTTTCAATCAAATGACTCATTTCAGTTCTATTCACAACAAAACCTTAAACACACATAGTGTTTCTATTTACAGAGCTTAATATACTGTCACTGTGACCATAATGCACAAAGAAAATTTACTGGCCTGTTTTAAAGCTACATTTAGAGAGGGACCTCCAGAAGGAAACAGATTGTACAGATAACTTTTAAACAAACAACATTTAGCACTCTGAGGTTTAATGACTCTGAGGTCGAAGTATTTGCGCTGGGTTATCTGCAACAACTGGCCTACTCACCTTGTCAAGCACCACATCGCTGATGGGCGGGAGACCCTCAGGCTTCTGTATGCAGGCGGGCATGAACTGGAAGCCCAACAGGAAGTCCCTGTCATACTGACGCTTCCCACTGGGCTCAGCCAGGTCTGGATGATCAAGCAGCGTTTGAGAGGGAGGGAAAGAGGAAAAGAGCGAATAAATATAAAACAAACACTGAAAAAAAATGCAACTTTATGAACTGGGAGCCTCTAAAGGCACATTATTGCAGCTATTGATGAAACTACTGTTTTGCCTGTAGTAGATTTAAGCATCTGTCCAAAAACTGGCGCCCGTCTAACCTTCCATGTCCTGTGGGGCCCCTGTCGAGTTCTCCTTGTCTCCTGGTGTGGCTCCACTGTCGCTGCTCTCCGTCTCTGAAGTGTGACCTGCCCCATTCCTCATGGGCTCCATCTCGGCCTCACCGTTCTCCTCAGGAGCGACGGGCTTTCCGTCAGCCTCTGGGCTGCTGGCAGGAGCCGGGGCAGGTGAGGTGGAGGTGAATACTGACGTTAGGGGCACCGGGCTGCTGCTCAGAGGAGCTGACTGCAGGGCCTGGTCTGCGGTAGGCTGATCTGCTGGCCTGGGCTCGTCCTACGTGGAGGAAAGGTTCAGTTTTCAGATCCCTGTTTATTGCCCGGTAAGAATTATGTCATGCTTAATTATCACTTAGCGAGATAATAAATTCCTAACGGCTTTAATGGCTGCTGTCGTCTTGTCAGGCATTTATATCACAAAATATTACGTGACAGTGAATCACATTTAAAAACTAGTGGCATCACGATTTCTCCACATTACATCGTCTATAATTATCAGTTACAGAGCTGTAATGAGGTCATCTGCAGACAGGGTGAAATGATTGGACACGTAAAGACAGGATAAAAATACAGGAGTGAAAAATGAGTGATGAATATATAAAAACAGAGTGAGGGGCAGGGGATGAATGAGAGACGATGAAATGCGGAGACGGCAGGATGGGTCAGGTACAAGTAAAGATATAGAAAGGCAAAAATAAGAGCATAATAGGCTTGTTGCAGTAGACAGTATGACTGGGGACAAAGAGTGGACAAGTCTATGCTTGTTTGGTTTTTTTTCCACAACATTCCTACTGTCATATCAGAAATATTCAGCCCCTTCAGGATGTTGTGATGGCAACAATCGAACCTTTGCTAAGTCCCACCTCTGGACACAAACTGGCCAATCATAACGTAGCATCGTGCCGGCTCAGACCAGGGTCCAACAACAACACAGCTGTGCTCCATTGACTCTAATGCAGTTGTTTTAGATTTCCTTCATTTTCAGGCTGGTTTTGTGGATTTGGAGCTAAATGTTGTGCCTGGGGCACGTCGTGTATTAATGATACTCGTTACCTGGAGACGTTGGAAAAAGATATACGTTTCTTTCCTGTTCCAAAACCAAAATCAAACCCTGAAAAGTGTAGGGTTAGCTAGCTAGCTACTGAAGATATAGCCTACTGAATGTATACACATGCTGCTTTTGCTTTGTAATGATTATAACAGTGAAACAAAGACCGACCCTGCTGTACAGGAACCAGTGAAGGGAAGCAGGGAAACTGTGTCGATCAGCAGTGATGTGGTGGTTCACTTTTACACTGTGATCTGTAGCCTATAGTTGGGCTTTAGCTTCTAACTATCTTTGTCTTTTTAACCTGTTGTTGCTGCTGAGTCAGTTTGACATCCTGGATATATCCTTCAAACACAGACTGTAGACCCCACTGTCTGCTTCTCTCTGGAATCACTGTTTCATTTTTCCAAAAATATGATAATATTTCTTCAGGGAGTGCAGTTAGTCACAGTGTGGGCTCCATGCTTACTCCGACAGCTTGTCAGACCATCACAAAGGGGCTTAGCAAAAGGTCAATTACAACTATGAATTCTGTGCGAACTTGTAATTTTGTCCAATTACTGCAACTTTTCCTCAAATTTCATCAATCTTCGTAGTTTCCCCTCAAGTTTAGCCCAACATAGCAGCCCCCTGCATAACGTCACAAAATTACTTTCTTGTGGTCATGAAGATGCAGACATGTGCAACACAAATGTCTCACATTTACCAAGAAAAAATACTGTGTGAGGCAATTTCCTGATGTTCTGCATGAAAGCAGAGGTAAACTGTTTTGCCTTTTGTGCAGCATTAGAACACAAATGACATCAACTGACAAACACTTCCCAACCGCTAAACACACACCAAAAAAATGGCTGAAACATGATATCAGCTGAATAATTAGAATTAAATATACATGGTTAGTGGTACCTGTAGTCTAGTATAAATCATAAACACAGAACAGTGTATTCTCACTGGAACAAGTTGCCTTCAACTTTTAAGTCTTAGGGCTGCTGTGAACCTGTGCCTTCTTAGGGCAACAAAAAAGATTCTCGAGTGCCTCGGTATAAAGGACAACCAAGAAAGGACGGCAGAGGAGATACCCACACACACCTATACAACTGGGCTGGACAGCTGTTTAAAAAAAAAGGTTCACAGGCTGAGATTAATGCAAAAAAAAAAGAATTATTTATTATTAATTTATTTAGAACATCCGTGCACAAAAAGAAAAGTGCTCAAAGTGCACAGCAAATATTTCAGTCCTTGATGATCATCAGTGCTCTGAAATGTTTGCTGCTGTTTTTAACCACTTTTTATTATTTTTTGCACTTTGCGCACCCCTCTTTTTGTACACGGATGTTCAAAAATTGACAAGTTTTTGCTTTGATCTCAGCCTGTGAACCTTTTTTGTGGCTGTCCAGCCCAGCTGTATTAGTGTGCAGGTATCTCCTCTGCCGTCCCTCCAATTTCATAAATTACATATATATAAAAAAACAACAACTATCTTTTTTCGAATTTTCGCTTGCCTGCTGCAATGTCACTGCAAAATAAATAAACTTTTTTTAGAAAAGGATTGCATTTTAGGCGGCAACAATCCCCCAAAAGCCTGTAAAATCCTGGAGGGACTGAGTATTTATCTGTATATGCAACCTAATTTACAAACAGTAAAAAAAGAAAGAATTATTGTCAACATTTTTTAAATAATTTTTAATTCATGTTGTGTGTTAAATGCTCTGTACCAGCCTGGCCAGGACACTCCTGTAAGTGATTTTCAATCTCAGTAAGACACTTTACTTCTTTTGTTCTCAAAAATAAATCACAGCTTCAAGTGCAGGTGCTGAAGTTGGTCTCCAAGAGAAACAGCTGGGGTAATACTTTGAGTCCAGTGTTAAGCCAGCTTCACTGAACAGCCAAAATTTGTTCATTATGAAGTAAAATTGTGAAACTTATTAACTTTTTTCATTAGACACACTGAGTCTAAATTCAGAAGATAAAGTGAAATAAACGTCTTTATGCTTTAAGATAATTAAATGTGGGCGGCTCTGTTTATTTTCTGTAATTTGTGTGTTTCTGTACAGACTAACATTTCTTCTTCACTCATAGCGTTTGTTCATTATAGCCTGAAAGAAGCCATTTAAAAGTCTGTGACACCAGTTTATGTGCTGGTGTGAAAACTCTCCCACAGCGACAAGCCTGGAACAAAACAATAAAGGAGAGGAAACGAGAGCGGGAAAGAGCTGATTTTACATACAGTGGGCTGGCTGAGCAATGAAGATGATGGATAACTCCTCGCTGTCGCTCTCGAACGATAACAACACCCCAAAGTCATTTATGTCTGCTTCCCCCACCATACATGTGGAAACATTTTCCACTTGAACTATTGCCCACATTGTGCCTTTCCTTTTCACTCTCGCCCGCTCTGTCCCGACCCTCAGATTCTTCGAAGGCATTTTAAAAAAGTCCAAAATCAGATAGCAACCATTAAAAAAAGTGAGAGAAAAAAATCACAAATCATTGAAAAGTAGATAAATTTCACAGGATATGTGTCAACATCTAACGGGGAAATTATCTATACCTAAAGATCATTTAAACTCAACTAATGTACAGCACTTTGAATACGCGCTTCAGTTGGTTCTGTTGCACGATGAGCGGTTTGGGCCTCTTTTCTTACCTCATCCTCCTTTTGAGGTGCGTCTCCAGCAGAGATCCCTTCATTTGGTTTCCTCCAGGTCTTTGGTATAGCAGAAGCAGTCTGATTTACTGCAGGGAAACACAAAATGCAGGAACAAACAATCAGCCACAGCCAGTCATCAAATAACACAACAGATTTAGAGGGGAAATTAGCTTTTAAATGCAATAACGTGCAAAAGAATCAGCTTCTTGTCTGTTCAAGAAAATCTATTTGATTCCACATTTACATAATAAAAACCAGTAAATTACATAAAATGCAGTAAATCAAATGAATATACTTAACTATGTCTACATAGTTCTTACATGTTAAACCTGACGCACCTCTGACCAAACTGAAACAAACAGTATTTGCAAATACTATCTGACAGAGCAGAAAAAAGGGGATGAATTGAAAAAGGTACGTTTCCAACAACCGTGAGTTATTATATTTTAAGGTGATACAATTTTCAATTTTTGGGCTACTTTTGTTTCCATGTCTTCTTTCAAACTAGTAAAAAGAAAACCTTTTGGTGTTTATTTTAGTTCAGAGTTTTGTTCTGGAAATGTATGCAAAAAGCTCATATTTAATTAGATAATGCCTATTTTACTTATTTGAACATTAAATTTCAGTTAAACTACATTGACAGTGTCTTGTTTTTGGTCTAGGAATGTATGGGATTTTACAATACATATCTTTTAAGGCCATTTTCTCCAACTCTGAGCCAAAGTCTTACATTCAGTAGCCCTTACATACACCAGACTTTCCAATCTTATTCCTATCTGTATCTTGAAGGTTTTAACTGAGGGTTTTGCTCACATATATCATTCATAGCCTGATTTACATAACATTTTATTACTGATAACACTGCAAAAATTGACTTTTTTTAAACTACTGCTGAAAGTATTTTCTGATTTAAAGAGAGATAAAAAGAGATATCCAAAATTCTCTCTTTAAAAACCTTTGACTCAGGGTGTCTACAGGTATCAGACAGTTAAATTTAACCCTTCATAAGACCCATTCAGGACACCTTTTAACCAAATTTAGGACAGATTTTTGGATAAATCATGTTTTACTTCTTTAAGCATTGCAGCAAGTAGTATATCTGTGGTCTTGTGAGGAGGTAAGTGTTTTGTAGGAATATAGTTATTAGAGTGAGTTAAGTCAATCTATATTTTGCCAACAGGTAAGTGCAAGTATGAAGTAAAATGACAGTATTACAGTTTTTAAAGATTTTAACATTAGAAATGTGGACTTTTACATAAAAAGGCTTCACTTATTTTCACAAAGAGAGATTAAAAAATGGATAAATGAAATTAGATAAAATGTTTGTGGTAGTTAAGACTTCACAAATTCAAATTTAAGACTATTTAATGACATTTAAGGCCTTATTGTTAAACACTGAATTTAAGACATTTTAAGACTTTTTAACGACCTGTAGACACCCTGTTGATTCAAGAACTGGCCTTAACCGATGTCCAGATTTCTGATTTGAAAACGTACGCCAATCAGCCCTTATCTTATTTAGATAATGCCTCATTTGCACTTTTGCACATATAATTTCAGAGAACTTGTAATACAAAAAATAACTGTTTTATTGTAAGTAATCAACTACAGGAGTTTCACTGTTGTATCTATATGGTACATTTTTTTTTACCCCATTTATCTGGGGTGTCTCCCCTCAAGGAGATTTCCTGGACATCTCTAACCCTCAGCTCCTTACATTAAAGTCCATTGTAACTTACATACTATTCCTGTTTCTATAAATTTCACACGCGTGGGCACTTTTGTACTTTTCATAAATTGATCTTGTTAAATTCAAACAAAACAGAACATAAACTACTAAAAAATTCTGATGTAAAGATTTTAAAGGGTAAGAAGTGACATTTCTGACGACTCTGACAACACGAACAGCTGAAAGGTTCATGACAATGCTCTCTCATTCTGTAGAGATGCTCACTCTGACACTGAATAGAGAAGGAAGCTGCCTCAATAAAGTTTAACACGCTTTAAGTCAATATGGACGCATTCATTTTGTCACACACCTTTCAGCTCTACCTGTCTGTCAGGTGTCGCTCTGCAGCAGACTCTGTTTAACTGCTTACTGAGACATGCATGTGACCCAGAGTGCATTCAGTCACTCACAAGTTGGTGGAGCATTTTTACAAAACAAACAAATGTTGTCCAATGAAAAACTCCCACTGTTCAGCCTGTATGTGGCTCTGTACATGTCTCATAATTTACAGGTTGGACTGAGAGCATGAGAAAAGCCCCCGCTGTGTAAACAAGCAAGAAACAAATGATCACGGCGACATTTAGTAGCTGAGGTGCACCAGATACAGTACCTGTAGTGGGACTCTTCCTGGTGAGTGCTTGATGCTGGGACTCTGTTTTGCTGTCAGTAATGCCTCCGTGTGCCTCTGTCCCGACTCTGGGGACGAGGTCTTTAGTGTCTAAGGACTTGCTCGGCTCGTCAGCCTCTGTTGTGGCCTGCACTAGAGGCGGAAGGCCAAGGGGGAGCGTTACTGGCAAAGCTGGGGCGGGGCTTGAGGTCAGGGTCACTGGCACCACAGCCACAGGTGCCATAGGGGCGAGCGCAGCAGCAACGGGCAACTCTGGCCTCACGTCAGAGGGCAAAGTTTCAGAGGACGAGACCTCTCTGTAAGCAGGAGCAGAGGCCTGGGGCTGGAGTGCAGCTGAAGACAGAGGAGAAGGCTCGTGAACCGGGGTGTCCAGCTCAGTCCCAGAGTCCGCAAGGCCGTTCAAAGCCTTGGGAGCTGGTGCTGGAGAAGCAGCCAGAGTCCGTGGGGCGTCTGAGAGGGACTTGTCTGTGTTGGGAGTCTGGGGCGGGGCCAAAGAGGGCTTATGCTCCCCGGCTGAAGAGGAGGGAGGAGAAGCTGAAGCAGTGGATTCCCTGGCTGAGGGACGTTCACTGTTGTTGGCCACTGAAAATGGGAGAGTGATGGGGGCGGTCATCGAGGCGGGGAAGGGAAGCTCAGGTTCGACAGTAGAAGAGGGCTCAGTTACAGGAGCTTTGGCCTCAAGTCTCTCTACGGGGGCTTCAGGCTGCACAAGCCCAGGTGAGGAAGACTTCTGGACGACTGGCTCCAGTTTTGGCGTATCATCTGGAAGAAGATGAGTTCAAATAAACACATATTTAATCATCAACAGTTTCTTTAAACACTAATAAGGGTGCTCCGAGCAGGATTTTTGGGGCTGATCACCAATCACAGGGTTTATTTTTAACCTTTTATTTATCATACAGCTCACTAGGAGAAAAGCAAAGATCACAATATTTCTCCCCATATACCTTGATATCAATCAAGATATTTGATAAGCAATCATCAGTAATGTGGATATAATGACAAAGTAGAAAAACGGCAAATAATAGAACAGCTAAACTAATGATGGATCGAAATGAGTAACCATTTTTTGGTGCCTCTAGATATCAAACAAAAGCCAAAGACTGTGTTGTAACATATATACATAGATAGCTGCCTGTACCAGAGAGCAGCATGAAAGCGAGGAGTGCTCACTCTGCAGCTAAATCTAGGGATCGACATTTCCTTACACTGTACACTGACAAAACACGATGGCTCAACTTGAAGGAATCTCAGTCAACTGAGCCGTCTCTGACTGATGATTAGAGACTTTCAGGGGGAGGCTGTGGTTTTTCCCGACCTCTCTGATAAAGCTATTTTAAAGAAATATCAGCTGAAAGTGATCGCTGTGATCAATCCTAGCAATATAATGACAACCTAGTCATCAATGAATAAGTCAACAAACATATATATCTGAGTTAAACAGCCCCCCTCCTATTTATTTAAGTATTTAGTAAACTGAACTTTACCTTTCCTTGCATATTTAGTATTTAATATCTAAGGTCTGACATTCAAGAGGTGAAGCAAACGAGAACGTGTGTGGTTAGGAGTTGTGTCTAGGAGGATGGGTGGGAGTGCGGTCGCAATAGATAACCAAAGAACACTGTTAACACGACTGCACACTCTGTATGTGATTAATTTCTGTGCAAAAACCAGCAGAGAATTGGGGGAAAAAAAGCTAAGATGGACATTAGGTTCATGACGTGACAGCTCCAGGCTCAATAAACCAGACTGACAACATTTTTCCAAGGTTAGTAGTTTAAACTGCAGTCTGACGCTCACTAATAAACGTCTACACAAACATGGAACTGGTTCCAAAACTTATGTTAAGAAATGCTGGTAAAAATGTTCCAGCTAATTACTGGAAAATCAGGGAGCCCTGGTGACTCGACACTTTGATCTGCGAGTGAAATGAAAGTGAAAGAATTTGATGTTCTGGGAAAAAGAAAACATGAGAGAGTTAAAGAGTGGAGAGTTACTGGGGTTACAGCCGCATATGAGTGGGACAATAAAAATAAATATATAAATATGACACTGCCAGACACAGGAGGCAATGACACAGCAGTCAGACAGACTTTTTCTGTTGAGGTCTAAGATTGTATTTTCACAATTTTAAGCTAAAAATATGGTTATAACAGCACTGGTTAGACATGTTAGAAGCTGTGGAGGTGTTTTAAAGAAGGGGGGCGGGGTGCTGGTGCAGACCTGGCCCTGGTTTGGTGTCTGAGGCCCCAGTGGTCGCCGGCTGCGGTAGCTGTTGGGGCTGCGGTGGCTGTGGGGGCTCCAACGTGTAGCCTCCAGGATGGGCCTGCTGTGGCTGAGGAGGCTGCGACTGCTGCTGCTGCTGCGGCGGTGGCGGCGGCGGCTGCTGCTGCTGCTGCTCTGGAGTCTGGCTGCTGCTCAGCTGCTGCTGCGATTTGAGGTAGAAAATGTGAGGATAATGAGGGTGCGGCCATAAAAACTAGCAACACAGAAAACCAGAGAGACAGGCACAGAGATGTAGGCAAGCACGCACGTAAACAAATAAACAAACAAGCCCAAAATGCAGGATTAAGCAAGAAAATAAGGAGTCCAATGGGGTGTGGTTAGATTGAGAGAACAGCAATGGAGGACGAGACAGAAAATGAAGATCAATGTGGGAGGAATGGCAGGAGGAGGGGAACGGCTCAGAACAATGCAGAGGAAAAAGGACAGAGGAAAAGATACAGAGAGAAATAAATCAAAAGGGGCACAAAGAGACAGAGAAAGAGAGGAAAGACTGTTAACATCCACAGAAGGACACAGGGAGGAAGAAATCACAATGTCCTTCTTCAGAATCCAGGAAAGCTGTTTTATTTGGGCTTCATTTATTACAGTGAATATTTCAACATGCTAGTGACGTTAGCTTAATGTTTTTCTGACCCAGAGCCCTGCTGGTTTTCACTCTACACGTCTAATTAGGGGCTGCTATGCAAATTTTTTAAAGAGCAGAATGGACAGATAAGAGGATCTGAGTGGATTCTGTAGAAGGAGCGGGAGAATACACAGTACATGTGCAATCTACTGTAAAAGATAGTGAGTGGAAATAGAAACAGTGATAGAGAAGAAGCAAGTGTAAGATTAAAACAGCTGTTAACAAGATTACAGTGAATTCATTTAGAGAGAATATCGTATGAAGTGGTTTTAACAAGTCACGGCTCCACCTGCATGTCTGAACACAAGTTGTGTGTGATATAAGACTGCACGATACATTGTGATGTGTGCATGTGCAATAGTCACATCACAGGATAAGGCAAATTAACTCAAACACGTCATGCTACCCACAGTTCTCCTTTTCCATGACTAATGTTACCGGCCAAGCATTTCCCTTTAAGACAGGTCACATGTGTATGTGGCGTAGTCCGATGCCGTTTGTTTTGGGATGTGAGACTCTCCTGCGTGAGTGTGTGTATATAGAAAAGTACCATAACCCGATGGGTGTCATATCAAAATGTGTTCTCCCATTCCTCCTAATTAATTTGTGGCGCCCCCCTCAATGGTTAGGGTTAGCGTTAACAGTGGCGTTTGGGTTTATGCCATGGAAAGCATATCAACAGGGAGATGGTCTTTGACATAACACCAGCAAGTGCTGCAGACACAGTGGGGGGCACGCTTTTCTAAAGCTACAGCAGTCAGCACAATATCTAGTAAAGCTCAGGTTCCAGAATAGCGACTGTAAAAAGCGCAGTGTTTTGTGTTAGCTGCATGGAGGACACAAAGCACCTGTTTAATGCAAAGTTATGGCAACGTCTTGTGACCCTTCTTCGCCACAGCGTTGCCGGACTGTTAAAGCTAGTTACCAGCTAAAAGGCAGTACCCCCAGGATTTCGTAGGCTGCTTTTAGGATTGTTGCGGCTTGAAATGTCTGATTTCACAGCAGCTTTTCAAAAAAGTGTGATGCGCGTTGCAATGTTTTTAAGCGTTTTTGGTCACAGACTCGAAGCCTACTATTATGAGCATCAGTGTTTCCCACAGAATTTGAATCTACATGTGATGGTGGGGAGGTTGGGGGCATCAGCAGCTGATTGGTTGCCATCAGCTGTTGATGCCCTCTGACGCAACGCTGCAGAACTACTCTCCAGCTGCTCTCCTCCTGCTCTCTTTGCCTGGTTAGGAGCAGCTAACAGAGAATAACGTGATCTTATCCTTAACATCATATTTTTTCGCTTGGAAAAAAAGCCTTGCAGCAGCAGTTAACATCTCACACTGAGCTGTAAATCTCACACGACACTGAAACAGTTTGGTGGCTCATGCGGTTTAACACATTTCTAGATGTTGGGTACCATTTGCAGTGTGATGCTAACAGTTAGCCCTGTCACTGTGTGTGTTTCACTCTGTCACAGGCACAGAGCTCCGGTCCTGCCGCAGCAGTCTCGTAATACAGAAAGAGAGGCTGAGCGGATCAATCCACTGCATGCAGCTCTACAATGAAATTAGATTTTACCTGTTTTTCATTGTCAAATATGTGGTGGTTGTACAAAATTGCAAGGTCTCGCAGACTACACAGGGATTGGCTGCATTTATGTTAATTGTTGTGATTGCAACATCCTGGCGAAACAGACAAGCCAGATTAAAGCTAACGAAGTTACCTTAAAAAAAAAAAAAAAAAAGGTCGTCAAACTACAGTTTGGAGCCACGAGGCTGAAAAGGTAATGTTAACACTGACATTAATCTATGAAAGAAGTTTGTCTGATAAACAGTGGTTACCAACTAGTGGGTTGCAGTCCAAAAGTGGGTCATGGATCCATTCTGAATGGACCGCGAGTGACTTGTGAACATGTCGAGTTTGTTAAAAAACACACTTTATTTTAAGGTATAGTGAATTTCTGGTGCATAGCTTTTGTTTTGAAGTGCTGTTTCCTGCTGTACAGTGAGTGACTAATGGACAGCTACTTAACAGAGACAGCAAACTAGCTCAATGACATAACCAAACGCAAGCATGATGCTGAATGTATTAAACTGTGTGGACCTTAAACTAATGTCTGAGGTGAAATCTGGACCCTCTAGCCGGACCAATTGGGAACCATTGTGATAAACAACTAAAGCATGCCCCGCTAGTAGCCGACCACAACCTGAAAATGAGCGAGGAGCAGGAGGGGAGTTAAGCAAGGGAGCCCCCTTATTTTACGGTCAGCAACATACGTTATTAATTTGACATGTTAGATCACTGACTGAAGCCTGGATTGATAGAAGAGTACTATATGAATGCAAAGGTGTCATGAGGAGTCAACCAGTGTATTAGACTACTCAACTTCCGCCTCAGAAAAATCTTCAGAGTAAAAAGTCATTTCTCAGATTCAATTGTTTTTATTTTTATTTTCTGCGCAAATGCACATCCCAACAAAATCACACAATAATTATTTCCAAATAGAGCTATTCAAGTCATATGGTGAAAATTCCTCTATATGTTCATTTTTGCAATATATATCACAGAAAAAAATAAAGCTCTATCAGTTTTTTTTCCCAATATCACGCAGCCCTGCTCTGATATTAATGATATTACTCTTTTTAATTGTTATTCTTTAGACCTTATGACATAAATAGTGCCAGGAACATCAGACTGGGAAAACCCAAGACTGCCAGTGTACCTGAAGAACAGACACTCAACCACATGTGTAAAGCTAATAACAAAAATGCTTTTTAGATGTTGTGAGGTCCTGAGGCATGTTCTGGACAGAAAGCCCTTATGAATTACTTATATGAGGACAAGATGGCCGAATAAATTACCGAAGACACAGAGGCTGCGTCCTGTCCGACACACACATGGTGAAGAGCAGACAGTATTAGAGCACGGAGCTTACGCTGCAACATGAGATGTCTCTCCTCTCCTCAGCATAAGCTCCGGTCTATAATCAGCTGCTCTTAATGCCACCACAACTGTAACTACTGTAGGTGAGTGTGTCAGAGAGGCTTACCTGTGGGGGTGTAGGGGTAGAGGAGGGGCGGCCGACAGGAGGCGTTGAATTCCTGCTCCCTGAACCCCCTGCCATGATCTCCTCTGTGATATCCCTGCCACCCTGATTGGGGTCACGGATACGGATCTGGGAGGACAATGGCACAAAAAAACAGACCTCACTAAAGCGCACGAGTCTCAGAGCAACCCTCAGCGATAATTCATTCATGTACTGTTTTCATCAGCAGCGTTACACACATGTGGGTCTTAATTAGGAAAAGATACAGTCAGTATTCATGGGAACACACACAAATGTCACATCCTTTTACACCATGAGGGACAACAAAGCATTATTGACTTTATTAAAGTCAAATAAACTTAAAAATGTAGAGTTGAAGGATTTTTTTCAACTTGGACTCTTTGTTCCCATGTTTTTGTGTCTAAATGCCAAAAGTCGAAAACTTTCTGGAAACTGGTCCAGTATTTAGCGAGAGCGCTGCAGCCATCAGCAGCTTGTGAGGCTGCAATGTCAACTCTCAGTGCATGTTCGCACTGTCAATCTGCCTCCACTAAAAGTGCTTGCCCATTTTACGAAGAGTTGGACAAACTGTTGCGTGACCATCCACTGTTTTAATCTATGGAGGAAGACATATTGATTTCTGCTGACAGTGATACCTCCAGCTGTACCAACACAACCGCTAACTTGACTAGCAAGCAAGTAGTAAGAGTGTCAATGTCAAAACTCTGAGCTGGGCCCTTTGACCTTTGAGCGTAAGTAACATATGTAGTAAAGAGATCTGAACAAGAGTGGTCAGCTGGAGACGTGACAGACACAGGTGTGAACGGCAATGTGTCTTGTCTGTCAACTCGCATTCAGATCACCAAAACAAGTTAATAACAGGTGTAAACAGGCTCATAATGACATGTATTTCTTTTTATTTGTTACAATTATTGACTTGATCAGAAGATTTGAATAAAATGCAGATAGTGGCAGCCCATTAATTCACAAGCTTAAAATAGTCTTTTTTTTTTTATATGAAAACAGAACAGATTGAACAGAAGAGAAGTCACAGCGAGATACCATAAAATTATGTGTCATATTTTTATTAGTAGCAAAAAATAGATCTTGTGCAAAATTCAAAAACATCAGAAGGCTGTAAATGATCAAATGTTTTCTCCATGTCTTTCAGGGCTTTGTGAAAATATGTGTGAATGATTATGTTCATCATATACTCATTCAGGATAGCTGAAAAGGTAGCTTAACTTACCTTTCTATCACATTCACAAAATAATTTCATATTTTATGCTTATTTCCAAAAAGGGAAAACAGATTCTGTAACTCTCAACACAGAGATCTACTGGAATAACTTTTTAATAAATAAACTTCGTCTGCTGATGAAGATTGGACTGTATGATCTGATCAAAAGCTCCAGAACTGCTGCTAAATGGCCCTCGAGGTGAGACTGTTTTATCAACAAAACATTTACTATTATTTTTCAAGCTTCCGTGAAAGCAAAAGATTAAAAATTTGGAAAATATTTGGAAAAAGGCTACCATTTGTAGAGGAAAATCAAGACAAAGGAACTACTAAGATACTCACTGTTTTCTTCTCACGCTTGGCTGGTGGAGGTTGCTGTGGTGTAGGCACTATGATGGGGGGTGAGGGGGGATACACAGTCTGTCCTGGGTAGTAGGGTGGACCAGCTGTGGGGACGGGAGCAGGAACAGAGGGTGAGACAGGCGGATGGTACCTGAGGGGATCTGAACGCATTGGACAAAAAAAAGGGAAAAACAAAAGAGAAGAAAACAGATATCAGCACAACATCGTTCGGTTCATTTGCTTTAGGGCCACATAACGCTCACAGGTTGTATGTATTTGTGGTGAATCCAGATTTTAAATGTGATCTGTGTCTGTGTTGGATTAATGACTCACGATATGGGGCAGGGTACTCCCCTGGCCCTGGACCAGGATAGAAGGTGCCAGACCCTGGAGGCTGTACTGAATACTGCTGAGGAGGTCCCACGTAGGGCGTACTGTGGCGATACTGCGAGTAAAGAGGACAGAGAGAGACGGCTTAACACGTTATCAGACACTGCAGCAACTTCATTTTCAAAACTGCACACCTCTGCAATCAGTGAAGTCTTATTTTTTAACCTTCAGATTTCAATCACCTCTTTAAATTTGCCTCGACCAGTGTTATGAACAGTTTACTGGTAATCAGTTAAATCTAACCAGTACCAGCTGCAATCAGTGAGTATTTTCTCTGTAGTCATTCAGCACAAAAACAAAATAATAGCAGGTGACCTGTCTCTGACAATTTGATGAATTATCCAAAGAAAAACAGTTTTTTGTCTATCTGATGTGCAGACATAACTAAAGCTAGAGCTGAGGTACAGACAGGTGTAGAACCACTGTTAAAGGGACAGTTCAGCAAAAAATCAAAATACACATTTGTCCTCCTACCTGTAGTGCTATATCAGTCTAGATTGTTCTGGTGTGAGTTGCTGAGTGTTGGAGATATCAGCTGTAAAGATCTCTGCCTTCTCTTGAACATAATGGAACTATAGGACACAAAGCTTGTGGTGCTCAAAACTGTTTTTTCTTTTATTTGGGGGTGAAGTGTCCCTTTAAAACTATTGAAAAGAGCTGCATTAAAGGAATAGCTTGACACTTTGGGAAATGCGTGTATTTGTGTTTTTGCAGAGCTTTAGATGACAAGCTTGAAACCACTCTTATCAATTTCTGGTAAATAAAAGGCTACAGCTAGCAGCTGTTTAGCTGGTTAGTCTAGCACAAAATACTAGAAATAGATAAAAACAGTGAGCCTGGCTGTGGTTAAAGGTGATAAAATCTGCCTGACAGCACCTCTAGAAGAGTGGTTCCCAACTGGTCCAGCCACGGGGTCCAGATTTCTTTTTACTCAATGGTTCAAGGTCCAAACAGTTTCATGTATTCAGCATCATACTTAGTCACTCACTCTACAGCAGGAGATGGCACTCCAAAATACAAGCTCTGTGCTGGAAATTCACTGTACTTAAAAATAATGTGTTTTTTTTTTTTTTTCAAACTTGACATGTTTGTTAAACGCTTGCGGTCCATTCAGAATGGAGGTGCGGCCCACTTTTGGACCATGACCCACCAGTTGAGTAACCGCAGCTCACAATCGACACATTATATCCCATTTGTTGAATGTGTACAAAAACTCAAGTGTAAAAAACACACTGTAGTTTTATGGGGGTTGTGTTCAGGACTATTTCTTGGTGTGGTAATGTCTAAAAAATTCCCTGATTCCACTCTTAATGCTATGTTAAGTTAACCACTGACTGGCTGCAGCTTCATATTTAATAAACAGACATTAGAGTGATATCAATCTTCTCATCTAACTCTCTGCAAAATGAGAAAATAAGTGCATTTCCCAAAATGTTGAGCTGTTTCTTTAATTAGCAAAATCCAACCAGTGTCAGCTGCAGCCAAAGAACATTTTCTCAGTCTTCATTCACCACAAGAGAAATTATCAAAACTGCCAAACCTAACGTGAAATCATAATGATTTTGATTCATTCTAATCAAAGACAAAATGTAATCCTAACGCTCACAATCTGTGTTCATTATAATAAATCAAAATAAGAAAAATGCTATGCTATCTATAGCTGGAGCTGACGTACAGTCCAAATGTCACGTAAAGACCCAGCTCAGTGCGTCTGTGTCACCTGTGGGATGTAGTACTGTGCAGCCTGTGGGGAGGGGAAAGGCATGGGTGCCATGGTCATCATGATTGGTTGGTTAGTGGGGTAGACAGCCGCCGTGGGAGTCTGTGAGCCAGGCCGTATGGAGGGTGTGTTCGTAGGGATGGTGGGCCTCGCAGTCTGCATCTGAGTCCTCTGGAAAAACTGGAGGCAACATGTGAGAGAAACACAGAGACACAACAACAGACATTAAGCACCATCCCAGAGAGAGCAGCCTCATCTCCACAAGCTGCCATGCTTTCTCTCAAATAGTACGGTCATAAGCACGGTTTTTCAAGACATCTCCACCATTTGGCCTACACATGTCTCTCAGTTAGACAGTCCTGGTTTTTATCAGCAACTTAAAAAAAAAAAAAAAAAAAAAAGACGAAGGAAAAGAAGAAGCCCAGCACCGTGTCTTTCTATGAACTCTCATTCAGACTAAGGAATGAAAGGCAGACATGCACTTTTATTCTCCTATTTGATGCCTCTATAATCAACCCCTCATCTCCTACGTGATTTACTTCACTAAATACCTCTAAAGTTTAGATTTTATATTTTAACTGACAACCAATATTACCAATCAGACGAATGACATCTATAAAACAGGGAGCACCACTCTCAGTTTTGACGCTTTGGTCCTTAATAGTTGCTCTTACAATCATCCAATCAGCTAAACAGAAGCCTTAAAAGCAACATTTATTCATACTGAGATAAAAATTTAGCAAAAGGAAGCCAGGGTATATAACTGTAATCAGAGCACTGCAGAGTGAACCGGCTTAATTCCTCTAGACATTCACAAAACGCCCTGTGTTCATCATGAAGGTTTTTTTAATGATGTTTGGTGATGAAGGTGGGAGGAGGGAGACAGACGTACAAATGACTGAAGTGTTGGATTGTTTACGTTTGGAAAAGTTTCACTAACTGAACGGAGTCTGGCTGCAGAACCTCTGCGTTGTCGTCAAGGGACCTTTGTGATATCTAGACCTGATTATTTTCTTTAAAGACTGAGTGAAATGAAAAACACATTTTCAGTATCCTGTGTCTCTGTGTTAACTGATCATTTCTCTCGTTATTTGCCAAATATCTGTAAACAAAAATCAGTATCAGAGTATCTCCCTGTTTCTTCTCTTTCTGTTAAACCAGGTAAAGCGGTTTAAACGACTGACGACTCATCCTTTACTCAGGGGCGTTTGCAAAAGGTTATCCAATCAAATGAGACTTGAGGTGACCAGCTAGCTGCACCGATCATATAAAACTGAACTTGTGGGTTGTAGTAGCTAACAGAAGAATATGGACAGAGATAGGAGGAGACATGTTTTGGGATTTCAGTGGGCAAATCATTTGTTTTCATTTCCAAAAAAAGGTCTCTGAGTTCTAATGCTGCGTTCACATGATATCGGGCAAGCAGTGGATGGCGGACAGAAAACACCATTGGGAGGCGTGGGAAGAACAAACAGTCTGTCAGAGTACAGCGCCCCAGGAATGAGTCCGAAACCGAGAAATAAGTTAGCATTTTTGCACTTCCAGTTCCCACGTCTTGACGACAATGGTTTTTTTGTCATGCCTGAGATAAAGTCTGTGGTTAACACCAGCTTAAGATATTTTTATGTTTTGTTCTATGACAGAAAATATGTCAGTAAATACCCTAATTGTAAATTTTGAAGCTTTTATGCTTTTTGAAAAATGCGGTTGCTAATAAGTGGTTAAATGAGACTACAAAACATCATCATGCCAAACATGGCTTTACAGCCTCATTGTGGTGGGGATGTTAAATCATGCGACCATGGTGTAGTTCATTTATGGCCTAACGTAAGCTTTTTTGCTTCTGTGGATCATGAAAGTGGTATCCTTTGTGAAGATTATCTTACTGAACATAACGTGTAAGTATTATGTGAACTTTTTTCCTGCAATAATTTAAAATCAAATGGAAAAATCTCACAGGCTTTTTTTGGCGAGTGAACCTGAAGCACTCTGTGGCTGGACGGGAACATGAAACATGCAGGACGATGTGTTGCTATGGTGATGCCATTTTGTTTACAAAGAATGGAAAAATATATTATGTAAAGTTATTTTGTATTAATATTTTTTTGTAATTTCTTTCAGTAATTTCCAATCCATGGCCCGATCTAGAGCCATTTGTCCATTCTGGGCTATTGTAGAACCAACATGGCGGTCTCCGTGAAAGAGAACCCGCTCTGTATGTAGATATATACAGCTGATTCTAAGGTAATAAAAAACATGATTCTCTGTTTCAGGTGATTATAGATGAATGAAGACATAGTTATAAATATTAAATGCCATTTCTGCCAAGATATCGCTCTGAATCCTACACACTGGACCTTTGAAGTTTGTCCCAGGAATATCTGACAGCCCTACACACACTGGTGGTTTATGGTAGTGTTTTGGGGTCACTGGGTTCTTAAATGTCTGTCTTCCTATAGCTGGATAAGAAACAAAGGACTTTGGAGCGCTTTGTTGAAGCAAAGCAGTCCAGAGCTTACTGGCAGAGACAAGCCTGATTACTGTTTCCTGAGGAAAAACTTAAAGACGAATAGCCGAAGTGTAAATTTCATTACTTGTTTTTTTTATATTTTCCTATTTTAAACTCTTTTTTTGGCCGGTCCGTCTGCACTGTAAACAAGCTGCACCAGACTTCACAGCTGTAGAAAATAAAAACTCTTGGACGGCTGAATGGCTTCAAATACCTCTTTTTGTGCCTGAGCAGCTTGGCCAACCTTGCAGTTGTACTAAATGTGTGACACACGGCATGGCTCTCTTCATCGGGTGGCAATATGGCCTTTTTTTTTGTGCATCACACGGCACAGAAAACTTAAGAAAAAACACTTGTAGTGACTGCGGCTACAATGACTTCTATACAGCACATGTCACGATCAGTTAAAGGTTTAATATTGGACGGGCTTTGTGTTTGGATGGGCCTGAAGAAAGACCACTACCAACAGCTGTGACTGACTTCCAAAACAACGGGAGCTCAAGCTGGGAATACCCAACCACAGTCACATTGTGCTCCAGTGAGGGAGAGCAGGATAAACAATGCTGTAAAACCGTCTAAAAATACCCAGGAGGGAAATCACCTTTAACATAATAAATCAGGTTCAATGGCTTTATTGTAAATAGCCCTGTGGAAATCTGGGAAACGACCAGGAAACTGTTCATTAGCAGCTACCCGAAGACAGTCTCAGTAAAATCGCTGGCAAAGCAAGAAATATGAGCCGACAGACAAAACAACTTTTCAACACTGTCAACAAAAAAAGTGCTTTGCAAGGCTTAAAGCAATCACTGAAACAATAAGTGCGCTCTCTAGCAACGCTGAAACCAAAACGTCCAATGGGCATCTACAAAATAATATCAAACATGACATACTTCCAACAGGTTTCTCATGGATATAAAAGGAAATACACTTATCTTAGAGAGCAATATACACAGTCTCTTTCATTCCGCATGCTGTTGGTTAAATTGTGCAAGCTAATCAAAGATGAGTAATGAATGGAGCAAAAACTGCAAAATGGGGATAAAATGGAGACGACAAAAGAGCTCTACTGAGCATACACTGTGGTGAAGATGAGGAGGTGCACGGGGGTTAAAGGTTAGGGGGGGATGGGATCATTTGAGGATGATCCTCATCATGCCATGCAGGTCTGCAGAGAGACTTAACAGAGGTTAATGTTACCTGGATGGGCCTGAATCCTCCCTTGAGTATTGAAAGCAGGAAAGAGAGAAAAGCCAATGGGAGACTGTACTGGTGAGACTCAATACAAAAACAAGCAGGCAATCATTCACCCACACACATCAAGGCAGGGAATTGCCCAATTATTCCCATCTACCTGACACAGTAGCTGGTCCTGAGACACTCTGCTTGGCAAAAAAAAAACCTTGTACAATAGAGAAGACCCTGGGTTTATCACTGAGTGGGCGGTAAAGTGGAAAAAAAAAGCTTAAAAGTCACAGTGAAAATGTCACGTCAGCGTTTGACTTGTGTGCCACTCCGACACAACATGCGCGGCTGCACAGATATGCACAAAAGCCTCTCTCACCCAAACACACACTTAACTTCCAAGGGGTATTTCCTTTCTCAAACAGTGCAGCCTGAGTCTGTGTGCCAGTCTCCTGCAGTCTACTTTGCCAATTTGGCGGTTTCCAGCCCCCGATGGACCTGGCTGTCACCTGCGACAGTGACTTGGCAACAGGAGCGATGTTGAGGGCTGCACCAGGGGCGGGTTGCAGACACCTGTCTATCTAATGGAGCTGAAAGGTGTCACTTTACTGCCCTGGTGTTCCGGCTGGCTCAATAAATCTTGGTTTTTGGTGAAAACCTTTAGTGTCCTTGGGAGATGTGGGCTGATGATTTCACTTTATAACAGAGAAGTCATTCAGTAACACACAATGATCTCTGAAGCTCTGACCCTGAGGTGAACTATTTCACCCTGTTTGAACACGTCTTCATCTTTTATCTCTAAAATCATGGTTCAGAGTTAACAAAGCAAAATTTTGACAATAAATACTGTCAGTTTATAGGACTGTTGTTAACTAGCCAGATTTTGACGTTCTATCCATTTAAAACAATGCCCTCAACATCCTGTCCTGTTATGTCGCATGTTAAGGTGGTAATACTGACAAAAATGTACAGAATGTTGAGGTCCAGTGTTTACTCTTTAAGTGTACAGGGAAATCCCGCCAAGCCAAAAAAAATCTTTTCAATGCCAAAAATAACCACAAAAAATCCATTCCATTGTTTACCCTATATTCATTCTGCAGCGGTGCACCGCAGTGAGCCTATGAACAAGGCAAATGTCTGTGGTTAGTTCACATGTCTGTTATAACAGCAGGACAGTCAAGTGTCGGTTATCTCAACTGCTAAAGTCAATTTAACAGTTACAAACTGTCTCAGTAGTGAACGACACGCTAACGTGCTGACGGACTCTGTGTCTTTAGCTGGGTTAGACCAGAGAATGTTCAGTTAAAAACAGATGGGTGATGTTGTTTTGTCCTCACTATTAAGGAAAACGTAACTTCTGGTATTTGCCTCTGGTGTCCTCCACCACTCTTTCGGAAGAAGGAAGGAACTGGAACAAGTAAACCAGCTTTATATTCTCTTTTTACATAAATGCTGTGCGGCGATCGTATTTATGCCCATGTGAAAAATGGCTCATTTGGATTTCGAAAAGTAAATGATTGATATTCAGAAAAGCAGGACGACTGTTAAATATTAAAAAAATAAAGACTTGAAAACAGAATTTGGTGTGGCGTTTAGGGCTGTGGCAATAAACACAAACTTGTAACATGGTGCTATTGACAAGCCAACCGCAGGGGGTGGTAAGCAACTGCCACAGCCACTATGTTCATCCTTTTTCTTTTCTTTTATCGGGAGCACCACATATTTACACTCTGCTGCAGATGCCAGCAGCTTGACAAGGCGCTGGACGTCTATTTTGCGTCACTGAAAATGCTGCAGCTGCTCATCACTGTCATTTTTCACCCAGCCCTCCATTTAAAGTGGAGTAAAGGCGCGACAAATACCAGAAAGACCAAACGTCACATCGCTGAACAATAGTAGATGAGAAATTAATACTGAACCCAGAAAGACTGACGGGTCCATCCTCTCTCCCTACGACCTTCAGCCCTTCCCTTCATCAAGAGCAAGTGCCAGAGAAAGATTTCAACTTTGTGCTGACAGTTTTACTTCTGCGGATATTCTGCATCTCAGCTACCAGACACAACCAAAGCATCTTAGCTGAAACGCTGCGCCCCTTATAGCAACTCATTGTTCTTTTGTGCTCTGCATATAACAATTAACAAGTATTTAATGTGTTTTAAAACTGTTATCTTTGTAATATACCTAATAATACAGCAAAAAATGGTGCTACTACTGCATATCGACCCGTTAAGCCAGGCCCTGGTCACACAGAAAGAGTTTCAGCAGCTGGAGGCGCCTTTTTGTAACTGTATTAAATAAGAATGAAGCTTTTTGCTCACTGTTTTTGCGTTTTGCGACACGCCCCCTGCTTTTGCACTCTATGCAGCTGGCGTTTTTGCTGGAGGGCTCAGAACTCCTCGCATTGAAAAAAACTTCAACTCTGAGAGAAAAAGCGCTCCATGTCATCTCTTTTTTCGTGATCTTTTTTCCCATTGTCCAATTGGATGATTTGAGGTGTGGTGGTCACGACAACAAGTTTAGTGGTGGTAAACTACTGAGGAGAAAGTGGTGGTAGAGGTTGCTGGATACTCAGAGCTATACGGCCTGACGATAGATAGCAGGTTATCAAACTGCCCCAGAGTCATCCTAAAATATGCCTGGAAACAGCCATCATTGAGGCGAAGCTCCCTGTGATCCACCCTCTTTTTTTAGGGTCTCATGTATCCACACAGATCTCCGTTTCTCTGTGCCCTGTGACAGCCTCTCACCCTCAACCAGAGCTACAGCGAGTACCCTCTATCTGACATTTTAAGAACTAGATACTAATTACTGTCAAATAACTTAAATAAACAAGCAGTAGATTGATTATACAGGAAGGTTAGAGTAAGGAGGGGATGGCGTGGTTGCCTGGCAACAATAAACAGGCACAGCAAGCGTTTTTTTTTTACTAGTGGCATTCAAGTTTAAAAAAAAAAAAAGGCAGTGCGGCGTGCCTTGCGTTTTGCAACCTGCAGAACGCTTTCTGTGTGATCAGGGGCCTTATTTACCGCAGGGGAAATTCCTTCACTGTGACGGCCCTAGTGGCTGTAGGTGGTAAAATTAGTGCTTGGTTGTGTTACACTGATACACTAAGGTCTCACGATTATGTGACACATCCACTACTTGACGTCAACCAAGAGGACACACTGAGGGGGAAAAAACCCAGATTAATAGAGTTATTTCCACTCTGAACAGCTTGACTGCAACAACAGTTGTTTGTTTTAGTGTAATTTCCACTTGCTTTGAATTATTTTCTGATTCACGCTCACACAAAAGCTGTGTTTGAAATCCAAAGAAGCCAGTTACATCGACAAGTGGAGGGGAAAAAAATGAAATAATGATGATCCTTGTTTGAAGACAGACTTATCTTTTGGCCAAATGATTTAATTTTCTGATCTCTATGTAGCCTTTACTGTGCATTGAGTGTGTTTCAGGGGGACAATGGCTGTTTTCTCCATTGGTATAAAAGGCCACTGTTCTGCTTCATCTGCTTTCCGACTCCACTTCCGTGGTGGCACAAGAGATCCCAGCGCCAGTTTGTGACAGCCAGAGCATGCACTTGTCTGTGTGTGTGTGTGTGTGTGTGTGTGTGTGTGTGTGTGTGTGTGTGTGTAAAGAGTAACGCGGGCAAACACACACCCGACACACTTTGACACCATACTATTAATAGTCTGTTAAAAATTTGTCCACACAGAAGGATCCAGAAGGTGAAGATGTTAAACAACAAGTCACACAGGGTACATCTTGGGGTGTGAATAACACATCAATCTTACAGGCGGGCAGCTGCATTAATCATTACGGCATGAATCAACAAACACAAAAGCTAACAGGAAGTCACATGGACTCAATGTCAGCGCCCAGACATGTCCAAGACCCTCAGCATCCACAAGGTAATACACAAACAGCGCCATAAATACTGCACTGCCAGACGTCGACACATTAACATGCCCTTCATAATCTAATGACATTGGTTCATGAAGTGTCAACTGCCTCACAGGATCCAGAGTATAATTTACACAAAGTGTCAGCCATGAACACAGACCGAGCCCCCAGGAACAGTGCCAGGCTTTGAAGCCAATTTGACTTAGTGGTCAACCAGTGGAATTACAACTTACGGGTCTGTCACATGATGACATTGGATCCAAAAAGACTTTTTCACCACAGATTTATACTGTAAAAGACGCGTTTGAAAATCAGTGGATATATATACATTTTTTTGTATAAGTATTAACACATAATACCTCGTAATTAAACCATGATGTCCTAAAAGTTGTAAAATTACGCACTAAACAAATCTGTAATGGACTGTTATTCATGTAAACGAGCCAAAGACTGAGCAGTTGGGAGGTGGAGTTAAAGGATTCAGTAGCGCGCTTGCTTTTTGGGCCCATGGATCCCGAAAATACGGGTAATTTTAGACACGGAAATCGAACTTCTTTGGCTTCATGCGCAACTGAGCCACTTCAAGGGATGAAACAAGTGGCAACCTCTGGGGCTAAATAATGGAGCCAACACCTAAATAAAAAAACTGCAGTTCCTCAAATGGCCACTAGAGGCTGGCTCCAAAAGCAAGTCAATCCCCATAGATACCAGCGTTAACTTGCTATCTTTACAGCAGATATAAACATGTTTAGGGTCTAGTACAAAAAATGGTCTTAGGTCTCTAGCTAATTGACAACTGTACGGGGGTGAATTTTTATGTTCATCACCTGCCTGTCCTCACTCTTTAACAGCTCCATCCTCTCGTGCTAATTTGGTCACTTCTGGCTCCAAAAATCCAAGATGGAGACGGCCAGAATGCCATACTTGAGGCTTCAAAATGGTAGTCCAAAAACCAACGGGTAACATCACAGTGACTACATCCATTATTCTGACACAGTCTATGGAATTAAGGGCGCCCCACCTTAAACGCTGCATCCAGTTCTCTTTATACATCCATGAGACAGACACACACATGCACAGAGACGGGTCCACACACCTCTTCCCAACTCCTTCCTTGACTAGAGTCTACCTGACCACTGGATACCATCCCTCATCACTTTGTCTTGTTTCACCCCTTGATTATATACAACATGAAATAATCAGCAGCTTAAGAGTAATTCTTGTAGTCGATTGCGTCCATCTGGAATTTTGGCTTGTAGATCGCCTGAAGAAATCTAGACGACAAAATCATCACCTGAACAACTGTACAACAGCCAATTTAACTGCAGTACTTTAGTGTAATTACTGGAAACAAACGAGACCATGGTGCTATGAGGGTGTTATCACTGAAAAAAGTCTGACAGATTTAGTCACAAGCACGGTAATAACAATGTCTCTGTTTTTGTCATCTGGCATAAAGCAATCTGCACTGCAGCCAAATATCCATAAACACTAGTCTGATTGCAAATAATGTCTCTACTATACTTCCCACAATCAAAATGGTTATCATTAAATGGCAGCTTGATGTCAGCCACTCAGGAGGAACCAATATTTGCCCCCATCATCCTGTTTGATGAGCAAACATCCAGATAAACAAGAAAACTGCGTTCACAACGTCATTTCACTGGACAGTGAGGACACGACATCACTTTAAAGGGCAACTACGCTCAAAATTCATATGTATCCTATATCCTATGGTCTGAGACAGTCAAAAATACAAGTTAACAAGAACAACTCTCTTCCAAATCCAAAAGCTTAAGTTTTAAAACTCAACTTTGTGATGTCATCAGTTATAAAGTCTGGAGCTGCTCCACAGACAATGAATGGTGAAAGATGAAGAGATCACCCAGGGGAATGTTCAGAGTGTATAGGTGCATTTTCAGTTTCAGAACTGAGAACGCTACAACAGAGTAAAGCTCATTTGTTGCCTGATTCGCAACTTGAAACAGCAGTTTCTTGGTTAAATAAGAACACGACCAATGAGCGCAACAGGGGGACTAACACTACTGTCAATCTGTTGTCAAGCACCGGGACCAATGAGTGGTAATAACAACAACTGGTGACTGCAATAGACAAGACAGACGCTGCTAACGAGGCTGTTCTAAATCAACATATCATCGGACATTATAGTTTGTTTGTATGTCACATGTCCCACTCTTACAACCCTGGCAAAATTAGTATGTTGGCATGGCATCAGTGTGGACTTAAAGTGACATCGGATTCAGGCGTATACATTGGTCTCAAGTGACCACTTAGGGAAAATTGAATTCTCCTCCCCTTGGGGAATCGGGTGCACTGGTGGACACAGTGTCAGACTGAAGATGGAGACAGAGTGTAATGATTTTATAATTCTGTCTGATATCAGGCACTCATTTGTGTATAAAAAAGAAAAACATTCTGCGGGTCCACAAAAATCAGGCTCCCATTCATTGTCTACGGAGCAGTTCAAGACTTTATACTTGATGACATCACAAGTTTGAGACTCAGGGTGCTTTCGCACTGAGAGTTGTCTTGCTTTGGTCTGAATCAGGGACTAATTTTGTTACAAAGTTGTATAATTACCTAGAGTTGGTTCGTGTTCTCACGGCAGCATTTACAAGTAGACTGAGAGAGAAAGTAGATTGAGAGAAAGCTGCTCTTGATTACCCAGAATTTGGGGGTAAACGAACTTGAATTGAACCAAATTGAACGGGACAGGTGTGAAAGCACCCTTATTTGTATGTTTTCTAGCTTTGAGAGAGAGGAGATCATGTTCACAAACACTGATTGGGCTTTTCTTGACCACTGAAATAACATATTGGAATTCTGAATTCAGGAGGTCTTCCCCTTTAATGTAACTGCATACAGTATGACTGCTGCATGGCAGTGCCCTGCAAGTGTGTCCAGCACTACTGGCAAATGCCAGCCATTATCGATGGCGTGTTGTATTGTGGTACATGCAATTGAAAGAGGGCACTCTCCTGACTGGCTGTTTATCCTGGTAAGTTACTTATTTCATCCTATAATGTGGCTTCCTTGTATTTTTCACCTTCTCTTTATTTTTCTAAGCAAAACACCACAGGCTCACATCACCAGTGCAAAGTTCAAACACATTATCAGAGACTGATGAGTCATTTCCTCTTTAGTTAAATGTAATGGATATCAAGATTCTATCATGTCAATGCCTTATAATCACTAACCAGAAAAATATTAAAATTGTAAGGAAGTGTGGGAGAATCATAACATCCTGTGCAAAAAAGGGTTACTTGTTCCGTTTAGAGCTCAAGGACACCCACAAGCTTCATTACATCTAAACCTGATAAAGACTATTAAATACCAATTGAGTTCTTGGAATGAACTCAGATCAATCTCACCATAAAAATAAACATGAATGGTGCAAGAACACACCCGTCAGGAAACTGCTCTGTGCACCTGGCTGGATATGTTGATTAAATAGCACTGCGCTCCAAAAAATCCCATGATAATTAAAACCCCTTTAACTGTATCCAAGATACGTGAAGGCGTTCAAATCTTAGACTTTTTCTTTTTTTTTGTTAAGGAACAGCAGACGCCCCACAAACAGCCCTTTGCCAGCAGGTACCAGCAAAAACTGCTTTGATGATGATGATGCAAGAGAGGGAGCAGGAGGGGCGTTCAGCGGGGGTAAATTACCTGATGGTGGGTTGGTCGAGGGCCCGTAGCAAACTGGTGGGGGAGGGAGGAGAGGTCCAGCAAGGAGATTGAAGCAGTGATGGCAAAGCGGGGAGAAGAAAGAGCATAAGAGAGACACAGAGATAAGATGAGCGATGGGGGCAGATGCTTGAAAATACAGTACAAAACCACAGAGCAACAAAGCTTTAAAGACACATGGCACGTGATGCAGCTCTCAGACCAAAGTCAAGATGTGTATTTGCAAATAATAGCTTGATTTAAGTAGCAGATATGTTAAATGTTACCATGCCAATTTGTTAAACACAGAAAGGAATATCGTTTTTTTGTGGCAAACCTTAAACTGTAACCACACAGTTTAAGACACAACCTACATCTGTGTATACACACTGACCAAGGTCTGGTTAGCCTTGCTCTACTGATGGGGGCTGGGCAGGAGCCAGGCAGGATTAATAAATAATGCTTACTAGGTGTGTGTGTACAGAGAGTGCTGGCAAAGTAAATATAATATTTGGAAATTCTTCACTAGGCTTGTTGTGGTGGGAGGTTTTTCTCTGAAGGTGGTCTCCATCTTTACATGGCTCTCCTTAGGGCTACACTAAAAACATGTAAGATCAAGCATCTTCACTTTACACAAATATAGACATTTTAAACAAACATCGACAAAGGGATTAATCTTTTAACTTTGATGTTGCACTCCTACCCCCCTAAATGGGGGCGTAACAAAGGGAAAAAATGACACCAGTGTTGACTCAGTGTTGACTCTTGTCCCCTACGCCACCTGTGATACAATGCCACCAACCACAACAAGCTTATAAAGGCCCTTTAAGGACACAATGAGGGAGACCTCATTAAAAAAATACAGCCTATGTTAAAGTGTCTCGCTACTATGAGCGGTCTGAGGTCGCTCTACATTTCTGGCGCTCTTTGTGGCTTCTACACACCAGGACCCTCCATCACTGACTCCATGAAACTCCAACTTTCAATAACAGTCGCAGTAAACCACAAACTGTTTGTACTTGGAGGCAGGCGTGCCGTAAATCTGAGAGCAGAGGGACACTCACCGGGCGACTTTGTGGCTGTGCATTTATTGGCTGTGTCTGGGGAGAATACACTAGAGGGGCGGAGCCAGCATTTTGTCCAGGGTTGTATGGAGACTGTCAAAAGAAGAAAAAGACAGATAGACAGAGAAGGAGAGGGTTCATTATATCAGGGCTCTGACTCTGAGTGCGTCCCGCCGTCCTGGGGGGACTCTGCCCCCTGCCCGTTTTCTCTTCATGTCTTCATATTTTCTGTTTCGAGACGTTTGTGGGTATCTACCCCACAGCACTCACGTGAGGACGGGTTTTATGGGGGGACTGTACACATACTCTGTTATTTGCGCACTCAGCCCTAAAAGGTAGCAACCAGCTGCCAGACCGTAAGCAGCAGGCATCCTAGAGATACAGCGCCGGGAAAAAAACAGTGCAAATATAGAGGCGTAACACCAAACGAGAGTGAATCTGGCGTTGGCTTTTACTTTCGCTTTTGTTGGCTGGCAGTAACCGAAAACTCTACAAAGTATACCTTTAATAGCTTACAAAATTGTCAATGTAGAATTGCAAGAGAGCACGCATTTCACACTCCGTCACACACACTGATGCGTGCACCTACAGCGAGAAGATGGACTGTGACTAACTGCATGGTCATACTAGACGTAGAAGTGACCCATTATGTCAAATTTTTTGCAGGCAAACGGGCAGTCTTGTGGCGGTTCACATCAGAAGCGCACTTCTTCACGACAGTCAGCAAGCGATTCTGCTTCTCTGCGCTTTCTAATCACACACAGAGCTCTGTCTCTGTCTGCTCGTGTGTGTCTGTTTGTCTCTCTCGACCTCTGTTTAGACACAACTGACATGTATTCAATATTTTTTAAGAATCAGGTAATTATAACTTATGTATCCTTTATATTGTTAATAATAGATGATCAGTGTGTTTATTTGCCAGATTTGTTCACAGCTTGCATAAAAAAATTCCAAAAACACCAGACAGAGACACTATCGCTGCAGAACTTGGTGATAGGAGCTCGCTGTGGAGCAGCGAACAGCCTAACTGATTAACATAGGTGCCAAAAGCAAGCAGACAGGGCTCCACAGAAAATTGGTGCACTTTGCGTTGCTTCCGCATTGAGTGTGAACCTGGCAAAATGCGGCTGTCAGGTAGGCACAATGGCGCGCCAAAGTGGTGGTGCAATTTAACGCTTTCAGGTGTCACCGCCGGCCTAACCAGCGAAACATACTGCAAAAGAAACAAAGACAAAAATAGGGACAAACTGCAACCATGTTCTCTGTCTCTCTCTCTCTCTCTCTCTCTGAAGACACCAGACAGGTGGCCTTCTCATGTGCACACATGCACACACCCAAAGCCCCCCCAAAAAAGGAAACGATAAAACAATTTTAAAAAACTGTTCACTTAAAGAATGCATGTATGTGACATGAATAAATTAATGACTATGTAACAAATGGTTTAATAAAATGTGAGCTAATTTATAATTTAATAATTCCCTGGGCTTTTTTATTATGCCATGTGTCACTTTTAATTATGGGAATATTTTTATTGTAGAAAAACACTCATTTAATAATTAAAAGGGCCAGCACTTAACATGGGATGGTTTAAATTGTATTTCGCTGCAGTGGTGAAACTGGTTAAGTTACGGCCCTGTTTACACACACAGACCAGGAGCTGTGCAGCAATCAGTGAATTCATTAGGACATTTCACAGACCAGTTGAAACCTTAACAAACACACCAGCAACACTACCGTTAAGGATGCTGGGGGAAAATGTTTTCGATTGGGGTTTATGTGCTGCGCAAAGATAATTGGTGCCCTGAAGGACTGCAAATCCTGTGTTGCTTTATTCCTCATCTAGTGTGCAGTGGAGCTAGGCAGAGGTAGGTTTAAGCAGATCTGCTTACTCGTCTCCAAGCTGCCGCTGCTGCTGGTATGGCAGTGGTAATTTAAGTTTGTGCTGGCTGACAAGACTATCTATAGAAGGCTGGTGAGAGCTTTAGGGTGAGGCAGTGGGCCATTAGGCTATAACGGTAAAGTGGAACAACTAGATTCCTCGCGAGCATTGTCACATACTTTCAGAGACGCTGAGTCACAGAGTCGACACGCTTGTAAGCGAGAGCAGCACGGCGGTCAGAGATGCAGCAGGGTCACTATCTGACGGAGAAATTAGACTTTTACATAGATTGACCTGTGTGACTGTATTTATAGAAATGTATTGCCAATTAAAAACATGATGATGTGATGCTGCTTTAACCACAGACAGGTGACATGTGAGTGAATCTTTCTTCCCCTATATCATTGCCCTATCTTCATCCATCACATTTGTCAGGATCTCACTGTAGCTATAGACAAAGAGGGTAACTCACTTTCCACCATATAGTTAACCCTTTCCTAACCTCAACCATCTCCGCTCCTAATTAATTAAATAATCTTACCTAAATCCGAGCTAATCACTGTGCTTCTGCCCTTATCCCTGGTAGTATACAGGATTTAACACCCACATCCCCTTTTAACGCACTCCCAATCCTGATTAATTATTCCACACTTTGACTTTTGATGGAGCTTCTACCCAAAGAGCCGAGGTCTGAACACGACTGGCTCCGAAATATTTAACTGATAATGTTGATAAGGACTTCTTTCAGCCTCAGGGGCATAGCTCTGGAAACAGACCTACACATTTTGAAGTTGGGTTGAGGCAGTGATCGTGTATCATAAAATCATGGGGAAATAGCTGACGTGACTGACAGGGAGTTCCTGTGGTTTGGTTTTAAACTGTGGCAGAAGAAACAATGTAGTATTCCTCCCACGGTGACACAATATTTTGTAGCTGTACAAAGTAGCTGACAAACTCGCCGACGATCACTGACAGTACATCAAAACATTACTCAATACTGGCTCTGGGTTCAAACCCACATCCTCTAATTGTTTATGTACGTTCCCTCCAGGTGTTTTGCTTTCCTCCCATAATGTTAAGCCACATGTGTGCTGGACACGCCCCCTCCAGACCGTTAGCAGGATTAAACGGGTACTGTATAGAGAATACAGTCGATATATGTTTGTTTATAGGAACAGTGGTGTCATGAGCCATTTGTCGATGTATTGATTCAGTGATCAACGATCCAATATCATCAATGCTGAGTGTTAACATCAATCCAAATCATCATCTTAAAGATTCGCCTTTATTTTGAAATTCCCATGGCTCGTCTGTGTCACCATCAAACAGCGCTGGGCAGATAATGGCGAGCAGAGGCAAGAAGAGGAGGATATTTACTGCCCTCTTGGGAATAAATTAGCAGTGTGAATATATTTTGCATTTCGGAAAAAAGGCAGGTGGACAGAAAACAGACATGCCGTGTGCAAACAGTAGGAGCCAAAGTGTGTATTTAACCTCTGTTGTTTATCATTCGTTAGGCTGCACATGTTCTTTTGGTCACTTTCACTTCTAGTGGTAATTGGCATGGGTGTGCGTGTGGTTTCACATTATTTTTACCTGTTAAGTCACTGGTGTGACAGTTTGTTAGACAAAGAGGGTGAGTGTTGGCTTCAATATTTTCTGTTGAACGTAATGTCATTTCACTTTAGTTCTCAGTTTATTAAATGATCATCAAGAGGCAAGCTGGACTTCTACATGTTTTTTTTGAGCGAGTCAAAATTACGAGCCGGACTCAGCCTCAAAACGGCTTTATAATTGATAGTAGTCGCAACACAAACAATGCCGAAACATGACGAACCTGGCCGGGCATCTCACTTCGCTATCTTGCTGCTCTGGCTACAATAACATTAGCTGCTCGGTTTCAACAATACTGGGCTGGAAAAAGGTGCAGTCAGGCTAAAATTTAACTGCGCTGTTCTGTTGGAAGATGCAGTGACTAGCGGTGAGCAAGAAAAAGTATTTACACATGTTACACGTATTATTTTAACTTATCTTATTCAAATTATGAACAGATTGAGCCATGACTTAAGGAAATGTCTGCAAACTGCGAGGCTAATTAATGCAATGTAAAAGCCAAAGCTAATAATGGGTGACTTTAAACTTTGACAGTTATTATTGAGCCCAAAATTTTGCTTTTGTTGATTACTCTTGTTGTAAAGTTGCGTTTAATCTTAGTGGAGTTAATCCAAAGTAAACTTTACTGCAATTATTTACGATATTTTACAACTATTTATGTCATTTTTATGGCCAAAAGCAAAAGAGACAGGGGTGGCAGCTTCTTCTGTGACTGACTGCGTTAATGGGTGTATGATGTAATCTCATGTCGATCGCAAGTCCTTGTATTGAATCAAATCAAAATCGGATTTTGGCAGGCTTTGTGATACCGGCAAATATCGTATTGTGATGAAACAACCCCTAAGATTGTTCTATTAAATTTTTGAACACACATTCATCTGAATTTAACTGAAGCAATACAATCATGCAAACATGGCTTACTGCTGTATTAGGAAAGTAGTGGAAAAGAAAAGGGACAAACAGGAGAATTAAACGTGTAAAAAGCTGATGTAAGAAGAGACAAATAATTCAAGCCAGGGGTCGACGACATGCGCAGAATTAACAACATACAGCAACATTTTTACAGCAAATGAACTGATTTTTGTGGTATTTTTTTAAAACAAAAATCTAAAAATTAAATTCTCAAGTGTTTAAAATCTTACAATGTGACAAATTTAATTCATTTAGACTACATAATATCTTGCCATAGCATAATTATGTTGAGAAATTATGAATTCTAGTGCTGAAGTGTCGCCCAGCCAGAAAATAAGTCATAAAAGCAAGCAGACAAATGGACAGATCAAACATGAATACGCAGAGAGGATGACGGCGGACACAGTGACAAACTCACCCCTCCGCCTGCCTCCCAGCCCTTAGGGTAGCGATATGGGGAAGCTGTGGGTACTGATACCTGAGAGAGCGCCGGGGAGTGGGCATGACCGGGCGGGGTGCCCGCCAAGTTAGGGTGTCCCTTTGTGATGTCGTGAGCAGTGTAAGGAGGGCCAGCATGCCTGGGTACCTGTAACACATACAACAGTAAGATTAGGCACATACACAAAAGGAGATATTATGTCACACTGATGCACATACACACTAACAAGGGATGTAGCAGAGGAAGAGTGGAGGCAGGATTCCACAGGTCATTAGTCCTCCCTCCTGCAGAGGAATGTAAATTAAGCTAAAGCCCTAGGATTAGCCCATGTATGTGTGCAGAGGTGAAGACCTGTGCTGTGGATGGGTGTTGAAGCCTGCAGGGGTTGGCTGAGACTGGCTTTGGCCTCCTCTGTAGCCTGCTGTGCCCAACTATGCTGTGCAAAGATGTCTGGGGCCTCATATGGCAAAACTGGGTCAAGTAATCATATTACAATCCCACTCATCTGCGCTAAATAGAGTGCACCTGATACAATAGATACAACTGAGTCATGGTAAACGAGCCTCGTCGATACGGGCCGACGATGGGCTCGGGTTAGTCGCACCAGCCGAGCGAGCGGTATCGGGAAGAGAGGAGCTTTGACTCAGCTCTCAGGCTGTGGTGTGGCAGGATGGGCCTTGGCTGCTGCAGCTGTGGGCGCCTGGCACCACTGCAGGTGCTGCTTGTTGCTGCAGCAAGCCTGACACACCAGGGAATGAGACAGGATACTGCAGGAAGAAAACAGGAGGCACTGAGACAGACTGGAGAGCTGGGCATCTTTCAATCCACTGTCTTTTTTTTTTTTTTATCTTTACACTCTGTAGCTGTTAAAGCTTTTACAGCGAAGCTAACATTTAAAAACCAACATCTGAAAATTAGATTACATTTAAATCTCAGGCGTTTTTCTGCACAGCTTCTATAGTACCAATCCCCCCTCATCTCTCCATCTTCTATGTGTGGCCCACTTCCCTCAGATGACCTGGGATAAAGCAACTAATCTAGCCGCTGTTGCCAGGGGAGGAGCCTGCTCTGCTTCAGGCGAGTGACTGATTCTGAGGACATACAGAGTGATGGTATGGGGGAGGGGAGGCAAGCGGCTGTATAGGAGCTGTACATGAGGGTAGGGGAAAAAAAAAAAAAAAAGAGTGCACAAGCCCCGCATCCACTGCAGAGAACAACTGTTTCATGCCATGGGCACGGTTTATTTCCACCAGTGTCATCATTGCTGCAGCCTCACGGCTTAAAGAGAACTTTCGCTGCTAGAAAATCTCATAAAACCTGTGGTGTTTCCAGTGCCGCTGTGTTATAGTGGATAAATAATCTCACAGCTGAATAACCGTATCTGTGTTTCTTTCACAAACTGCAGCCACCTACTGTACAACATCACTGCAAACATCCTCTTTGTGGTGTCAAATTATCAAAGTGGCATTTCCATGGTGAACCACAAGTCAGAGATTACAAAAATAAAAGCACCACAGGGCTAACAAACACACACAAGCTAATATTTTCCCACAAAATATCACTGTAATGTTAAAGGAAGTCTCGTTGAGCGCCACAGCTGTATTCATTATGTCAGCTCAGTTCATTTTGAGTGAGAAAAATCAATAAAATGTGAAGCGAAAAGGGAAATCAATACTCCTATCTCCTAATTTCTGTAGTATACATTCATTTACAAGACGTTCAACAGCGAACATGGAGGCATCTCTACCTTTAATGGCAGGGCTGCTACTAATCTGTATCTTATAAAGCCCTCTAACAAATCACTGCCCTCCAGGTAAATGCACATTTGGCTTATCAGAGGAGAAACCCAGAGCGGCGCAGCAGAGCACCGAGGGTCTGCGAGCAGCCGCGCTCAACACTGCTGTACAGCCCGATGCCCGCTTGCAGATGGTGACTGTCATGTCCTCAGAGGAGGGGAGGATGCCATTTCGGGTTTGTTTGTCTTTAGGGAGCTACAGTAGGTGTGGCCAGTCCCCGACGAGACAACAAATGGCTCCCAAAGTTCAGCCAAGGACAGCATATTAAAGTGCATTTTTTTCTGTGACCAAATCTAATAGTTTTTCTAAAGCCCCCGGCTCACACACAGACGCCCAAAGCAGGTTCAAATAAATACAAGATTTATGTGGATATTATGATGACAAAGATCAGATACGGGAAATGTTAATTAACTCCTAAAGGAGACAATGAATGGCAAAGGTCCCCTGAGGTGACACATTTCCACAGCAGTCAGATCACAGCAGTACATCTCTCCAAGCATGCCTTCCTCTCTACATAATAAAACAAACACAAATGCAATGCAAATGTTTACACTGCCTTTAAAAGCTACTTAACCCCTTAAGATTTGTTTACACTTATGTAATACAGTATTTTCCCCAAAAATCTGACACAATGTTTAAAAAAAATAAACATCTAAAAGGAGGGGTGAGTGATCTTATAGGCACTGCCATGTTGCGTGGCACCAAACCGCTCTAACATGTCTAAACTCAGCACACATTCAGTTGCCAGTTTATTAGGTACACTTGAAGGGGGGTTTACACTTGAAAACGAATGCAATTAATCCAACGTAAAGATCACAGCGTTCTTAAGCGGGATTCATACTTGTGTAGTAGACCCGACACTGTAGCCTACACATGTCGCCTACTACGTTGTGGGCAATTATACTTGTGTGGTGGTGTGCCTGTGAAGTGCTGTAAAGTTTAGTTGATTCAAAACACACCCAAAACACACATTAAACATGACTTAACAGGGACACTTTCAAACACAAGTACACAAATCAGCTTCACTATAACTCACAGCATTCACAGACAAACACTTGTCTCTTGCTGGACACATTTTCCCCACAAACACAGCATGCTAATGTTTTTAGCACAAGCCTACGGCATTTTACATTGTATAAATTACCCTAGCGGCTAGCAGACTTCTCTCTACTCATATGAAGCCAGGGACAACAGCAACATTTAACAAAGGTAATTTTCCAAATTCGACTCCATTACAACTCACAAGGTTCACCAACAAAACAACTGTCTTATACTAAACACGTTTTCCGGACAAATACAACATGCTAACGTTATTAGCACAAGCCTATGGCATTTTACATTATATAAGTTAGCCTAGCGACAAGCAGAGATTTCCTCTGCTCATATGAAAGCCAGGATAAATCACACACAAGAATTAAAAGGCTATTTTTGTGGAGGCTTTATTGTCTTCACAATTTATTGTTTCTTATCTGTGAAATGAAAGTAAATAAAAGCTTTGTTTCCACTGAGGGAAATGGTTTCAGCTTACAAAAATAGACAGGAGGTCTGCGTCATTGCGACACGTAGTTACATTTCTGGGGAGGTGCGCATCAGGCCACGGCGTAGGTACGGCTTCGATTCGACGCAGAGGTATAAATTCCGCCTCGAAGGAAACTGGTGCGTTTCTCCTGCACTGAACTTCAGTTTGGCGCTCTGCCTCAAAAAACAGCCATGTCTGTGTCACTGTCATCAGGTCAAAAACAGCAAAAGAATCTTATGTTGTTTTTGATGTGGCACGAAGCCTACACCAGAGAATGATAAAAATGGCTGTAATGTTCTGTGGGAGGAGTTTCTAATATTTTGTCTACCCTACTTACATCAACAAAAGGTAGACTAAACATTAGATACACCTCTTGGTGAGATGCAATGCAGTTAACGGCTCCAAAATAAGCAACAGCCTCCAAAATGTACCATAAAGTTAAAAAACACTGCAACCTTAATGAAGGTAGTGTTGCATAAGACTGCAGCAGTTTTAGCCAGGTGTACCTAATAATGTGGCAACTGTGTTTCAGTACAGTTTCTGTCAAAGTGGACGCAGCTAAATACAACCTGTACTTTAGTTATAAGTCTTAAGTGTGCGTTTTCTGTACGTGCACTGCAGAATACAGGTGGATGTGTGTGTGTGAGGGGCGAATGACTCACGCTGTAGACTGCAGCGACTCCAGGCTGTGTGGGGAAGATTCGGTCGTCCAGTGATGGCTGAACCCGTGGGATTCTGGAGAGAGGTGCTTAAGGAGAAACTCTACTGGAGACCAGAAACCAGTTTCATGCTAGATAAAAGTTGGACGGCTCATCAGGTAAGATTCCTGTCATATTTTATGTATTCATGTCATGTCATGGGTTAAGTGTTGCTGACTAAACCACATGAAGAGACTTGATTTAATGCGTGTGGAAGTTTCCCGTTTAGCAGACACTCTTCTGTGATTGCTTCCTTCTACACTTCTGTGTTTTTACGCAACACATTTAGCTGATTCAGATCCAAAGGGCTTTCCTCGAGCCCCAATGTCTCTGTAGCTTGATTTCAAGGATCCCCCCAACCACCCCACCCCGCCCAAAATGCCCCATCTCTGAGAGTACACAGTGTACCTTCACCGTTTTGTAAGTGTTAAAGGGAAAATCTGAAATGGATTTCTGGACCACTTCAGGCGAGGGGGACACACGGAGCAGGAGATTAGATAACTGCAAAGGAGCAGCACAACCTCAGTCAGTATCAATTCTCTTTGTCTTACGCTAAAAGTAAAATAATAGGTCAGAGAAAAACCTCATGTTACGACACTTGTAAAAGCGTGTAACACTCCAGGCTTTATCGGTGCTGTGGGCTCTGTCTGAATAGAAGATAACTTCTAAAACATGTAATAATGAGACTCACTCTGGAGACACCACTCAGATGTTGGAGGAGACAAAAGAGGGAATGTGTAACAGCCACATAGAAGAGGGAAGCCCTGTGGTTAGTAACCTGCTCAGGCAGTCATCTGTGACAGACAGTCTCTGTCTCACACACACACACAGGGTCACATGGTTTAAGGGAAACCGAACGTCTGGCTTTCTTCCTTTCACGCAAATCACGCCTTCTTTTCCCCTTAGGGCCGGGTAATGCTGGAAAAGGAGTACGACATGTTGTCTAACCATGACGTATGTCAAAAGTGTTTAGAGACGTGCAAATACCAGCTATCAACGGAGGAAAGAGGGGCGAATGCAGTATCGTTTAAAAGTTGGGATAACAGCGCAGATGTTCTGACACTCACTCCAGAATGAAGTTCATCATGTTGCACTCCATTGTACGCAAGAAAAGTGGCACAAACAGTTGTGTAACTAATGAGACGTTCAAACCGAGTATACTCTCTAACCTCTACGCAGCTGGCCAATCAGGCCGCTAAGTGGGTGTCAATGTCAGATCGTAAACTTTGAAAAGTTACAGGAATGGCCGCCTGCTAATCCGATGTCGGAAAGGTGCGTGTGGGGAGGGGCGGGAAAAGCTTTTCCAAAGCTATCATACCATCCGACAAGCTGTTCTGTAGGAATAGACTGGCCCCTTTAAGCCAGTTTACTCTGCTCTTGCCTGCAGGGGCCGTCATCTCTCTTGGCCCCCCGCCAGCAGCGCTACTCGCACCCGAAAACACAAGAGGGGGAGAGGGAGATAAGGAGAGGGAAGAATCGTTTAAAAAGAGGGCTGAGATTCAAAAAGCAGAAGCACAGCAGGAAGCATTATCTGTTTCATTGCCGGGGAATTTGGAAAAACAACACACCCACCCTCCAACACACACACACACACACACACACACACACACACACACACACACACACACACAGACAGTATACATACACACACAGAAATTAGGAGTAATTAGAGGCTCAGTCTCTTCACACTGACATGACAGTTTAGGTGAGGAGGAGCACAAAATAATACTGAGCTGTGGGCAACGCAGTGTTTGTATTTTTTATCTTTTGTTTTGATGTGCCAAAAGCATCAGACACGAGACATCTTAGCAAGCAGTGCAATTACCAGAAAGACTGAAAAAAAAAAGTCCTCTAAAAGTTGAATATATTTCAGTTATTCAGATCGCCTGTCGTGATCTGAAAACGCAGTACATCTAATGCCACAAAGCAGGTGAGAAAATGAAGAGCAATAATCACTTGCAAATGCTTCTTGACCCAGGTCTGCTGGGTGACAGAGACAGAACGACACAGGAGGCGGGGAGCTATCAACGGTGAGGCAACCTGATCGGTCTGTGCTCCGTGACCGCTGTTTGGCAACTGTGCCGGGGACTGTAAACAGAGGGAAGACAGCGAGATGATGTGCGCTGGTGAAGCCAGGGTTCAACATGCTGGAGCAACAGGAACAAAACCACCTGGAGGTCAGGGGGCTGTTGTCAACACGGCGAGAGGGGGAAAAGCAAAGGCAAAAATGATCGAGTAAGATGAGAAATCTCGCAGGGATTCTGGCAGACCTCATCTTCTCATAACTGCAGCCAAATAGCAAAAACAAGAGATTATTTAAATGGCTCAAAGCCAGTATGCAGATTTCTGCTATCTCAGGAGGTAAACACCTGTAGTCACTGCAGGATGTTGTCTCACCACAAACTAGTAGAGAAAATGGTGATTGTTGGTAGTTGCTATGGTGACAACACACTTCAGTGGGGCCATAAAATGTGCCACACTTTTACTAGTTTGAGAACTCCTTTTAGGAGAGGTAAGAGTTAGCTAGTTCGTAATTTATCGTTATCATTTAACGAACAGAATTTGTCTTTTGCTGGACACACTGTCCCCAGAAATACAACATGCTAACGTTTTTAGCACAAGCCTATGGCATTTTACATTGCATAAATTAGCCCAGTGGCTAATGGACTTCTCTCTATATGAAGCCAGGCACAACAGCAACATTTAACAAAGGTAATTTTCTGAATTCGACTCCATTACAACTCACAAGGTTCACTGACAAAACAACTCTCTTGTGCTACACACGTTTTCCAAACAAATACAATATGCTAACGTTATTATTATTACACTTATAAACAGAAATATGAAGCACTTCAGTAATTCTAAACTCCTTTTTCCCAGCAAGGCAACAAAGACAGCACACAGACGACGCCTCTCCTACCTTCGTACTGCTCCACTGCTCGTTTGGTTGTAACTGCAAACCCTCACCTCAGTATGTTTCATACAGGCACACAGGACTTTGGAGCCAATTTGACACAGTAGCCAAGTAGTCCCTTGCAGTCCCTTGCATTGGACTGTACACTGCGCTTCGAACTACCCGGACATTATGTCTCCGTTGGACCTTCCTGACCACTTATTGTCTTTATCCAATGGATGCTATATATGGATGCTAGATTATTTATTTTGGGTTTGTTTGCCTTGTATGTCTGCATCTTTTTTTTTTTTGTATTATCAGAATTAAAAAAAATAATCTAACCAAGAAACAAAATATGGGTGTGGCTTCATGTGCAACGGGGCCTCGCCCTCACCCCCATTTCTCTAAATACATCATGGTTTTGTAACTCGCCATGCGACGGTTTATGCACGAGTCAGCCCGCTACAAAGGTCACAGGTTTTTGCAATGGCAATGATACACATAAAAACGGCTACCGCTCTGATCATCCTGTCGATTCTACTCTCATTCCACTGAATTTCTATGATGGTGCCTTTATAGCTGAAATAATAAATATCATGTTTTGGGGGACATTCAAAAGGCAGTAATGAACATAACATCTATTCCAAAGCAAAATGGCATTTAAGCAACACAGCAAGAAATGTGTTTAATTGAACAACTGATCCAGTTTTGTTTTCCCTCTGGACGACTTGTACAGTAATTCTGTTTCTGCGTCTCAGTGGTTGTTTGTTCAAGACAATCTGTAACAAAATTTCACTTTGATAGTAAAAGCATTTTCAGTTTGCTGGCTACTAATCCCCTTATGGGTTCATCACTAAATTTAGGTTTCTTGATATATTCTTGCAGTTTGAAGATCGACTGCTGGTGCTGAAGATGTTCCAGTGTTCTGATATTCATGCTCAGTCACATCCAGGCGATCACGCTGAGAAAACAACATGTCCCGAGGTAAAACATCACTTATGTCAAGCCCTCCATGTGGGTGGCCAGGTAACCAGATGGAAGCAGACTCTTCTCAGTCAAGCTCTTCAGCATGTATCAGGCACGACCATGAAAGTGGCTGACCGCACTAATTAGATATTAGTCATTAGTTCGATCTCCATTAATTTTCTGCTTGAGAAGAGAGGGCGAGCACAATGTCAACTTACAGACTGGCAACAGTGATACTGCCTCGGGGAATGAGAGTGGGTGAAAGATTACCTGCAACATCCAAAACTACACCCGATTCACATTTGACCCTCGCTGGAATGAGAAGAAATGCAGTGTTCAGATGAAGGGGGATTGAGAGGACATTTAAATGAACCTCACCTCAAGGACACCAGCTATTCAAACTCTAACAAGATTTTTAAAGACCACAGATTTCTTATGACACTGTCCGCACATGTCCACGAAAAATCCACTCACAGGGTTTCTACCTCCTACACAAGGATAGGCTGCCATGTATCTTACTGTTGACAAGGTGAAAATGAGGTTTAAAACATGTCTGCCACCGCAGCCTTCTTATCTGAGGAGATCATAAAGTAGCTTCAGCCACTCCTCCTTGTCCCTTGACCATACAGTGACCTGTAAGCCTCATTTAGGAGGGAAAAGCTTCTGTGGCTCCTGCTCCATCATTAGCTTACTGTAAAGCCACTAATGTGCTGAGTGTGTGTGTGTGTGTGTGAGGGGGAGAGAAAGGGAGAGACAGGAGGAAATACAGCCTTAGAAAATAGCAGGGGTGTGATCAGGACGATGATGCAGCTCAATAAACTGTAATCTGCTACTACTGATTAAATTAATAAATCACGGCTCAGTATTTAAAGGGACAGTTCACCCCAAAATCACAAACACATATTTTTCCTTTTACCTGTAATGCTATTTATGAATCTATACTGTTTTGGTTTGAGCTGCCAAGTGTTGGAGGTATCGGCTGTAGGGATGTTTGCCTTGTCTTGTTTTTTACTGTTCAAATAATTATGTGCGCATGTTAGGGTGCACACACATTCACGGCTGCGAGCATGTATGATAAGGCATGTGGGTATCATGTGCATGTACCTATGGTATACCTAGATGTTATATAATGTATCCTCTAACTTAAACTTAAATGTATGGGTTTATTTAACTAAATCCTATGAAATAATGCATAAGCAATTTGCTTTTTTTCCCATTTTTAATTTATTATCATTATATTTTTGTCAGTTTGTTTGTGTTCTATATATGTACATCTATTTTTTTTTCCTTTTGCCTTTTTTTTGGTCCTCCTTTTGGTTAAATAATTCTCAAAAATGCTAATTTAATACAAAAAAAAGATGTCTGCCTTCTTAAAAAAAAATTCATGTAGGAACTATTTTCTTCTCCCTCTGAACTACATCCATCAACCGTATCACTGCTCGGAAGGAAGCGTGCATCTACTGCAAGCTGATCTAGCACCACTGAGCTAGCTAACGTTACCACCCAGCCGAGGCGGACGCCATTAATGTTTAGATCTCGTGCAGTCATGAGCACAAGCCTGTCGTCCATGAGTAGATGCACGCTTCCCTCTGTGCGGCGCTAAGGTCGGCAGGTGTAGTTCGGTGGAAAGAAAATATATCCTACCCGAAATTGCTTGCAACAAGATCTGTGGATTATCTTGAGTAACCAGGGGTCTCATTTATAAATTGTGTGCGCACAAAACAAGGCCTGAAAGAGGCGTGCGCCACTTCACATGCAAAAGTTGTGATCTGTAAAAACAGACTTGATGGGAGAAACTTTAACCCATGCTTACGAACATTTTGGAGACAGGAAATTGGCGAGGCAGAAGGTGAGGAGGAAGCCGGATTGTAGAAATTGTCGAATATTTTTTGCCGCATGCCATTTTTGGCTTTTGTCTGTACGTACATTTTCAGTATAACTCCTAAGCATTGTTTTATAAATGAGACCTCAGGTCATGATTGGACAGAAACAACATTTTTTGGCCCTTTGAGCATCACCAGCCAAGGAATATCTAGTTCCATTAACTTTAAGCGAAGGCAGACACCTCTACAGCTGATATCTCCAACACTCAGCAACTCATACCATAACTGTCTGTCCTGACAAATAGCACTACAGGTAACAGGAAAAAAAATGTGTATTTTTGATTTGGGGGTGAACTGTTCCTTTACCAACCTCACCCCTGAATGAATCACATGAAATATCCCGAGCCAAAGAGGCAACAGAGGTTCTGTCAGAGTGAGAGGTGAGCTCTGTTTTTGCTGACTTGGCCGCTCTGTAGACAAATATCACCTAAATCAAACATTGATGTTTGTATTGCCACATAATAACACATAAGCAATTTCTTAGCCACAGCAGAAAAAAAGAGCCTTGTGTCACATAAATATGGCACACATTTAAAAATACCACGCTTCCTTTGAATGACACAGGCTACCTGGAAGCCTCAGTGCAGCGGGTTCAGCGTGGAGGCACAGGAAGTGAGTGGAGACGGCCCAGATGGTGCAGACACAAACCCTCCTTCTCCCTGCTGGCCCACTGGCCACTCACACACAGCTCTCACTGCCTGCCTGCTGTTGCTGAGATTGCTCTTTCACTACAGTATGAACGATAGGTGGTGTGTCGGTGGATTCAACCCTAACAACCCAAATCTTAAGAGGCAACGGTTCTAAATTTCTGCAGCCCAGACCATGTTTGGTTGTGATATTAAGGAGAGAGACCGTCAGTCTGCACTTTAAAGTAGGTAAATGTAGAAAATATGTAAATAAATACCAAAAATTCCAGTTTCCCTCAGGATAAATTAAGTTGTATTGGATGTTCTTTCCCTACTAAATGTGTAAATCCACACACAGGTTGCCACTTATTCTGGGTTTTAATTCCTCAAGGCACTCTGACTGTGATAAAGAAGTATCTTTAAAGCCTGAGGCAACTATACTTGACCCCTCCTATTTACTGGAGAGCTGGTCCGAATATTTTATAATCTGTATAGATCCAGTCTGCTGGTGACATTTCTCCAAATAATGGTCTTAAGAGAACAGTCTGCTGTACATCCCTGACTCTCTGCCAAGGTGTGTTAAAAATGTGAAAATACTTCCTGTTATTCAGTCAGTGGACACCATGTGACCTTTTTTCTGCAGCGACAGCTATTTTCTGTGAAACAACTTGAGAAAGTATGAAAAAAAACAAAGTTAAATGACTTTGTGTGAGTCAGACACAGGTGATAAATTATATAAGCCATATCGCAAAGAGCGAGAAATGAACAGTTTGTGGGGAGACCCCTGCGGTGGAGGCAGAAACACAGGCTAGTCGTCAGAAACAGCAGCCAGAGATTACATCACTATCAGTAACAGTACCCTTAAAGTAATACTGATATCAATAGAGCAGTGGCTCCAAACTGGTCCAGCCACGGGGTCCAGATTTCTTCTTAGTCATTCATTCAAGCTCCACACAGTTTAATACGTTCAGCGTCATACTTGCATTCGGCCATGTCGTTGAGCTAGTTTGCTGTCTCTGTTCAGCATCTGTCCATTATTCACTCACTCTGCAGCAGGAAACAGCACTTCAAAGTAAAAGCTCTGTGCCGGAAATTCACTGTACCTAAAAATAAAGTATGTTTTTACAAACTTGACATCTTTGTGAGTCACTTGCAGTCCATTCAGAGTGGACCCGTGACCTACTTTTGGACCACGACCCACGTTTTGGTGGCCTCTCGGCACGCTGATCTGCCACCTCTTGGGTTGGGTTGGAAACTAGCACCAGCAACTAGCTAAATGCTGGTAAAATGAGCAGGTGGCTGCTAGATTTGCTTCACTCACCAGCCAAAAAAACAAAAGATGGCAATCTATTGAGTGGCTGGTAGATTTTGGGATATACCAGCCAAAGTGGCAGGAGGACAAAAAGTTAATTTCTAACCCTGAATACACCGCAGTGTACTTCATCACACCACATACTTCATGGGTTGTATCTGCTGCAGGAGTGGGCCAATGACAGGTTGCATTAAAACGGAGAAAGCCCGCAGTGATTGGCTGCCAGCAAAACCACATAAATAGTCAATTTCTTACTACATCTGGGTACAAAAAAGATCAAATGCAGGTACTGTTTGACTGGAGTAACAATACCCAGCTTTAAGTACGACCAGCCTGAGCAATAAAATAAAAGCTTAGGGTACGTGAAGGCGCTCCAGGGGATACGTGAGATTTTTTAAAAATATATTTAAAATTAGCATCCATTCAAAAATCCTTTAAAAATAGCTATTTAATAAATATTCAATAAAATATTAGTGTATGGTCATAAACTGAATTTCATATTGAGTAGGCTATTCAATTTCATTATCCTAAAACCCAGTCTCCCCAATACCAGGATGGTTTGCCCCAACATGGCACACGTCACCTGTCATCACCTGTCAATCACAGCCGCCTTGAAAACTCAAACAATGCAGTCATGGTTGAAGTGTAGCAGCAATGCGGCTGAAAACACGGAGGGACGAGTGCCAAAGAAGGCGAAACCACAGCTGGCAAAATTCCGTCAGTATCCAGGAGAATATGTTCTAGTGGATTTTACGTGCACAAGTTGCAACCCACCCAAAGCTTTGTGTTTTTTCTGTGGGGAGAGATTAGCCAACAGTCGCATGAAGCCATTGATGGCACAGTGCTGTGTATTACATCTTTTTTTTTTTTTCAACCAAAAATGCTTTGCACTGGTTAGGGGGTACTTGGCTGAAAAAATATTTCACAGAGGGTTGAGAGCCACTGGCCCATGGTATCGCACTTAAGTTTACTCGTCCTGCTGCGCTGTTTACAGTGCTACACTTACTAACGTAGTTCACCTGCGAACTGATTACGCAGCTGTTTAGCTGAGGTGTATTCTAACAGTGCATGTAATACTTCATTTGTACATTTATAAAGCAAATCATAAAATCTTGTTCCGACACAAATATCAGCGCTGTATTGGAAACTGCTGTAGCATTACTTGCTGACAAGTGGATGTGAACGTTCTCGACTCCACCATCGACCTTACAGCATCACAGTGTGGGTGGAAAGGATCTCCAAACACAGAGTTCACTGTACATACTAAATATTGTAAGAACAGTTGAAAGCAAAGTGAGTGTGATCAGAAAACTGTCTGTTTTTCAACAGAAACTGGGTGCATCTGCAAGGCTTTTTCCAGAGTAAATGCAGGTGCTGATTGAAGAGTGAGTGAAACAAAAAACATCCTTAATAATGTGGAAATGTCACATCAGATGAAAACATTGGGAGAGCTGTGACAGTGTGCAGAATGACTTCCTCAACAGGCCACTCCCTCTCTGGAAAGAACAGTCCTGCATGCTGGCTCATAACAACTCAGCAGTTTATTTATAACATCCCACAGTGAGTATGCTCATGAGGATATCTTGTCATGCAGGCTGCACACACCTGTCCTAAAATACAGGACTACGGTGCTGTGTGACCCACCAGCTGGGTACACACATGACGTAGTCGTATCTCAAACTGGCTGTGGCTGCATGCCTGACTCGCAGGTTACATTAAACTTCACTGCTTCTTGTTGGCACACGCTGTCATCATTTTGTCCAAACCGTGAGGACGGAGAGTTGGGGGAAAAAAAGTTGTGTGAAAAAGGAGTGAGATGAAAGTGCTGTACCATGAGAGCTGAGGGGCTGGAGGGGGTGCCCAGGGAGACGAGCAGGGGGGAAATGGGGAGAAGCCCTCAGTTTTCTCAGCTGGGCCAGCAGTGGGGTGAGGTGAGCCATGGGGGGATGGAAGGAAATGAGGGAGGGCTGAGGCAGGCTGGGTGACCTGGGCCTTTGTTGGCAGATGGTGGGAAGCGCCACCTTGGCCTCTCGCTCTGAATGCTAAGCAGCGCTGCCATTGTCTGACAAGTGCAGCAGCAGACGCATGCGCTGGGTGTTTCTCTGGCAACCAGGAACAGAAACAAACTGCCCCACCGCCCCCAGCGCTGCACACATACGCGCCTCCCCACCCTGCTTCTCTGAACCCCCTGTGCATATCAGGACTCGCACAAACACACACGGCAACATCCTCCCGAGTGGGAATTCCCATACATCAGGAGTCTAGGCCAGACGGAGCATAACGTGCTCCCACACTGCTGACCTCAGAGGTCTGGAGAGAGTGAGAGGTCAGACAAGTGGCGACACTCGAGAGGGTCCGTTTTCATGTAGACATGAAAATCAAATGCAGTGCTGTCTAAAGCAGAGTCCAGGGACCATCAGGGGGGACCTTGGAAATTACAGAGGTACCAGGACAAAGCAGAACACTTCCACATTCCTGCAAATTCACTCTCTTTTGATGACGGAACAATTTATCCTTTCTGTTAACTCCCACCTACTGCACAGATGGTTATGTAATGCAAGAAAAAAGTCATACTTTTTTTATTATAGTGAAAGATATTGAACATTTAATATAATCCCGTTGATTTCAACAGAAACTACAAACTCTAAAATGACCAGATAGTTGACACAATGCCTCTTAATCAACAAAAACAATATGATAAACTTCATAAACGCATGATATACTGCATGGCTGTTGCATTGGCTTGAATTAAATGTACATTAGCTAAGTGAACCTATTAAATTGGCATGAGATCAGTGTACTTACAAGTGTATTTGCCTGCAACCCCCATGTGGATTCAGGTGGGCACAGAATGTCTTATAAACCTTCTGATGGATCTTTTGGATTCAATTTAATTGTACTAAACATAATAATCTCCAACCCCTGAACACATTCTGTAAAACTGTAGTTAAAAAGCCAGACTGACTAATCTCTTAATGCCATTAAAAACAACTATAGCGAGGAGAATTGAGGTAGCCAGCTATCGCACGATATGTCCTGTCTGATGGCTGTCTGCCACAGGTTTGTCCCTGTGTATGCTGGGTCACAGGTGCTCCTAGATTAGTGGATCAATAGCGACAACTTTAACAAGAGACGGCAGAAATTCCACAACATTGAACAAAATCAGACTGATCAATTTGGAGTGCGATGAAGGCAAGATAAGAAAAAATGAACAAGCTGAAAATCTAAATAGCTTAATTATGCCCAAGATCTATTTCCCATGACTCTAGCCATCTTTATGTATCCCTCCACCTTAAACAAGACACAGGTTAAGTAAATGGAGAGGGTGTAGTTATGTATTCAACTGGTAGGAACTTCTCATCATACAGCTGAAAGTAGGTTAAGCAAATTTCAAAAGCCTGGAGAGTCAAAAGAGGGCACAGCACAACAAATAAAGACACCATTATCCTCTGTGTTGTGTCCGCGTTGCTCGTCTAACTCACAAACAACTGCGAAACATCACACTGTAAGCAAGACGGGTGGTTTGACACTGCCACCTGCCATAACCGGCGACTTACTGTCCTTTACAGATGTCAGAGACACAGGGAGGCTGTGATCGTGGGTGGCAGGAAATCAGGTTGAGACATCACACCCCAAAGCCAAGCCACAACACAAAGCTGTCAGATCACAAAAGACACATCTCTCTGCCACTAGCAGGCAGGAGACGTCAACCTAATCCTCTATCTCACACTACTGCCACCATGCTGTAAATAAAACAGGAGGTGACATAACCACAGTGACTTCACTCCACCAAAAGTAGGGTAGAGTAGCTCTGGTGTGTCACAGTGCAAACTCACATATACAGGTGTATTCTGGGGCAATGACAGTGCAAACCTAGACATTAAAGCCTCAACTATACACTGCGTTTTAATATATGTGGAGACAGATTATGGAACAAGATTAAATGTAGTGTAATGTCATTTTCAACAAGTTAATCTGCTTATAACTATCTAAAACAAACTCCTTATATCAAATAATGGCATTTACAGTCAAGAAACAAGCAAGCTACTTTCTAACAGCTAATTTATACATGCTGTCATCCTGGGAGCTCACCGGCCCAGGCACTGACAGGCCTGTCAAGGTGCACAGCGGCACCTCCTTAAAAGCTAACCTAATGTCATGTGAAAGGGGAAATGAAGTGCAATTCCCATAGACAGGGCCTTGTACAGGCTAATATCAGCCCCATTATGGAGCCACAGGTCGTCACCCCCCCAGAAATGGGTGAAGCTTTACTGCTCTGCGACGTCGCATTCACGGACTTGTGCACTTGCTAGCCACAGAGGCTACCCTGGCACAGTAACTAGGCTAATGCACCTTGCTAGCCAACAACGGTAACTGAACAAAGCCGGTAACCGGTGAGGAAAGCCTGATAGCCTGCCGGTGATGGAGCTCTGCTACACCGAATAATGTCACCTCATTTATCTTTAAGTGTATCCACTGTACTCAAACAGCAGTTATATTCAGTCACAAGCGCAGCTGGAAGCAGTGTTGTAGCTCCCAAATGTCTAACTGACATTTCCGTTAGCTTTGGCAACCGGCTTGATAAGCTAACGTTAGCATAGTTAGCTAGCTAATTGTCCCCTCCCCTCCCAGCTCCCTCCAAACGAAACCATCATCCCCGCATCAAACCCCGGCTATATACCACTATTAAACAACATTGTGTGCTGCTGTCACAAAAAGCAGTGAAATGCAAAACATCACAAGCAATTTTCCACTTTACCCAAGTCAAAGGATACTGAGGTGGCGGCACAGGCGCCGGGCTGAGGAGCTGTTGGGGCTCCCGGCGGCAGAGACACGGAGGTCAGGGTAGCCCGCAGTTGGGTCGACGGAGAGGGGCCACTTCCAGGTCCGCTAACTGCGACAGCGGCGGGTTTGGGGACCACTTTCGGTGGCAAACTCATTGCAAAAAAATCAACAAATAAAAACAATACCTTAATAAATACTGATACAAACAACGCCTAGCTTGCATGCATTGAGCAAGCGTAGCAGATTCTTGAAGCAGGCCCCAAATCCCTTTAACGAACCGGGATAACGAAGCTCGAATAGCAACACAAACGTCTTTTTTTCATGGAAAGTCGCTGTTCGGATCAGCGGTGCTATTCATGGGGACGGTGGGAGGTTTAGCCTCCCTCGCCCGTCCGGAACCTCTGCGGATCCGGCTCGGTTTCGTTTCTTTCAATGTAAATAATCGCCGCGATCTTCAACCTCCCTCGGCGATCTACCTTTTCTTCTCGACACGTATGTTTTCTATCATTTTTTTCTCACAGAGATGAGAGACTTCGCCAACATGGCGTTGCGGCCGCTTCCAGCAGTCCGGGCAGGACAGATGATTCGGCAATTCTCGGCCAGTTACGGATTCGCTCGGCTAATCAACTAACCTACAATCAGATACAGATACTGTGCGAGGTTCACGTGTCCGTAATGTCTCTCAAACATTGCATTTTGTCAATTTTCTTCTCTAAATGTGTCATTTTAAAATCCTAAATTAACTTAACGACATTAAAACTCCATAATCTAACAGCATATAATTGACAACTCAATAAACACGATAAGCAAAATAATGAAAATAAAATATTTGTGGGTTGGAAAGATGTTTCTAGTAATTTGCGTGCATGCATGGCCAAAAATATTTAACATCCAGTATGTAGCTATTTTCACATTATAGTACATGGCCTGTGCTCTGCACCAGCAGCAGCACTATAACATGGATTTATGTGTTATTAGCGCCATCTATCGTTCATATGGCTGCTTCGCATCTGTAGGTCTGCAACACTTGCAGTGATTTCACTGTGATTGGTTAAGTAGTGTAGTCTGAGGCAGAGGGTACTGTATGAATGTAGTCACACATTTCTGCTCAACTTAAAGGCATGGATGGAGTACTGGGGCCCAAAGTGTCAGGGCCCCCCTGGTCTTCACCTGCAAAATGTCACCTGAATTGTACATACCTACCAGGAGGAGACTCGAAATGACCACAAAGAGACACAAAGACCACAAAGAATCTGTGTCTGTGTTTTGAAGACTCCTTGGGCGAGATACTGAACCCCAAATTGCACCTAATGGCTGTTCCATCGCTGTGTGAGTGTGTGTGAATGGTTACTGAGTAGCAGGCAGTACCTTGTATGGCAGCCTCGGCCACCTGTGTGTGACAGTGTGTGTGACTGGGTGAATGTGACATGTAGAGTAAAAGCGCTATGAGTGGTCAGAAGACTAGAAAAGAGCTATACAAGTGCAGTCCATTTACATAAAGTGACTGCAAAGAGACACAAAACAACCACAAGGGGACACTAACTGACAACAAAGAGACACACAACAACCACGATCGGACACAAAATGACCACAAAGAGACAGAAAACAACCATAAAGGGACAAAAAATGACTATAAAGAGACAAAAAATAACCACAAAGGGACACGAAATGACCACAGAGGGACACAAAACAACCACAAAGGGGCACAAACTGATTACAAAGAGACACAAAACAACCATAAGGGGACACAAAATGCAAAAAACAGACGAAAAACATCCACAAAAGGACAAACAATGACTACTGAGGCACAAAACATCCACAAGGAGACACAAAATGACTACAACGCAGCACAAAACGACCACAAAGGAACACAAAATGACTGCAAAGAGACATAAAACAACCACAAGGGGACAAATAAAGACTACAAAGAGATACAAAACAACCACAAAGGGACACAAAATGACTGCAACGCAGCACAAAATGACCAAAAAATAACCTCAAATTACCTAAAAGAAACACAAAAGGAGACACAAAATTACTACAAAGAGACACCAAACAACCGAAAAGAGACACAAAACCACAGAAAGATACATGATAGAAAATAAAACCAGCGCAAAATCTTTGTGTTTTGCTCCTTTATAGGACACATCGTTGGGGCCTTCGCGTAACTGTGCCCAGGGGTCCATTTACTCATAATGCGCCCATCCTAAAATATGTGTGTGTGTGTGTGTGCGTGTGTGTGTGTGTGTGTGTGTGTGTGTGTGTGTGTGAGAGAGAGAGAGCCACTAAACAAACTGTACACATGAGACAAACATGTTTTACGATTGGTTTTACTATACAAAATAATTTGTGACAAACTCTCATAAAAACAGTTATGGCACATCGTAGCTTAGTCTCATGACGAAGGTCTGAATGAAAAAATAGTTGATTCATTTTGATTTACTGCTGTGAATTTATCTGTTCCTTCATTCTGTTTTTAATTTGCTTTGGTCTTCCATTACAGATATGAAGTGCCATATATCAAGTCTATATCTCTAAAAAAAATTAACAGTTTGTGGTTTGTTTTTAGCAATGGTTCAAAGACAAACTGTTGCTGTTGTGTTAAAATACATTTCATATACCAATTCTTAAAAAAACTGTCCATATGGGCCGGATTTTAATTTTCCATCAGGTTAAACATCTTGCAGGTCCCTGGTTCACTGTCATATAAAAATCTGTGACCATAAATAAAACAAAATAAAAGTAAACGGGAGCAGATCGTCAGCACAGTGAAGAGATTCAGAAGAAAGAAACAGCACTTTGCTAGTTTATCACTATACGTGATAAGCAGTTCACTAAATCTGAGAGTGGTTCCCCCATTTTCCGTAGTAACCGCCTGTTGGGTATCCAGTGTTCGAAAAGCGCATTTATAGCAACATTTGACTCCAGAAGTCGGGGAAAGCTGTTTGCTACAGCAGCAGTTCTTGTGGAGAAGCACTGCAGATAGCGATCCTCCCCACAGAGCAGGCACACTCTGTCCTGATAAGGGGCCCGATAAGCATTAAGTGGCAAGGCAGTAGGATTTTCAGTGGTTCTTGCGTTCCCAGTCCGTAGAGACTTTGTCAATCTACTCTCCCAAATGTCCATTTTACTCCTCGCTGATAAGCAGCGCAGAGCAACGAGGCATCACCAGAGCTCGCACTTGTGTTTAGGGTTCATGGGAGCATCTGCTTTGCAGCCAAAGTGCTTTGAGAATTCGTGTGAATTGGAGATGGTGCCGATGACTCTGAATCTTGACGGACTGTGAGGGTCTGTGATGACGCCCTCAGTGTGAGCTTTCAGGTGTCCTGACAGAGCACCATACCTGCAGGAATAATAAAGGAGAAAGGGGGGTTAATTCTGCGTGGTTCTTTCAAATTATTAGTTGATTAATCACCAGATATTTTGATAATTCATTAATCAGTTTGAGGGCGACACAGTGCTGCAGTGGTTAGTTTGTCGCCTCACAGCAAGAGGGTTCCTGGTTTGAACCCAGGGGTAGGGGAGCCCCTCTGTGTGGAGTCTGTGTCAGTGTGGGTTTTCTCTGGGTCCTCCAGCTTCCTCCCACAGTCCAAAGACATGCAGGTTAATTGGTGACTCTAAATTGTCCGTAGGTGTGAATGTGAGTGTGAATGGTTGTCTGTCTCTATGTGTCAGCCCTGTGATAGTCTGATGACCTGTCCAGGGTGTACCCTGCCTCTCACCCAGTGTCAGCTGGGATAGGCTCCGCCCCCTTGTTCCTTGACTGTTTGAGCTTCACTGTGCAGAGCGGTGTTCATGCAGAGTTTGACAGCACAACCCTGATTCCAGAAAAGTTGTGACACTGTGTAGAAATTGAATAAAAACAGAATGCAATGATTAGCAAATCCTTTCTGACCCATATTCAATTAATTCACGTCAAAGATGAGATATTTAATGCTCAAACTGATAAACTTTATCATTTCTTTGTAAAGATACACTCAAGACAAGACTTTTATCTTCCATATTGTTGGACTTCTCTTAATCAACATTCATTGAAATACAAAAATGTACAATACTATCTCTTTGGAACAACCTTCCTCCATCTCTACAATCGTCATCTACATTATCGTTACTCAAAAACCAAAGCAAAGACTCTAAACAATTCATTGATTTATGTGTTTTTTGTTGTTGTAAAGCGTACATCTTAAATAATTTTGTAATAATCTGGAACTCTTGTTCAATCATGCCATCATTGTTTTTATCTTTTTCTTTTTATGTATGATTGTTACTATTTTAAAGGGGAGGTGTCTTCATGAGCCATTTTTGGCTTCTGAACTCTTCTGCACAATGTGTAAAATGTCTTTTTCCTCTATTCTCTTTACATGTATGTGCAAATAAACTAAACTAATTTGAATCTGATGCCTGCAGCACGTTCCAAAACAGCTAGGGCAGGTGAATGTTTACCTCTGTGTTACATCACTTTTTCTTTTAACAACACTCAGTTAGCATTCTGCAGCAGAGGACACTAATTGCTGATGTTTTGAAGGTGAAATATCTTTCTCAGGATTCACAAATGTGTGCCTCACAAAATCTTCTAGATTTAACTCGACTCAAATTTATTCATAAAGCACATTTAAAAACAGCTCACGTTGACCAACGTGCTGTACAAAAAGAGTAAGACGCTAAAAACACACAGGTGAGAGGCAACACAACTGTCAGGTACACAGCTCGTACATTCAGAGACACAACACATACAGGCACGCATCGGAGAACGCCACATCGAGGGGACTTAAACGCTAATGAATAACAGTAGGTAGTAGAAGATTTAAAGGCTGTCTGTGTGAGAGAATGGACCAAAATTTTTTTAAAAGTTTTATCTGAACACTGTGAGACATTCTTTATACAGGAAGTGCTCTAAAGTTGGCATTGTAAACAAAGGCGTCTCCTAATATTAAATACATTTCAATTAGTACTTTCAATACCTTTTTCCTGTGTCATTTCACATTACTGCACGTCATCTTAAAGAATTTAAATGTTAAAACTCGTAGAAAAGACTCCTGTAGACTGTCTAACTTGCAAAAATAATGATTTTAATGCTGTAACATTTCAAGTCAGACAGTCTGCGGGAGTCTTTTCTACAAGTTTTACTCTTCTCATCCCTTTCCTTCACACCTGTCTGAAAACAGATGTGCGAAGTATTCCTTCGTTTTCAGGATTGAAATGTTTAAATTTCTTTATCAGTGTAGTTTTATTGAGTTAATACTAACAGCTGGCAAAAAACTGATGTGCTGAATACGTATTTCCATCACTGTATGTTAAAAAAAATACAAATCATTGCTGTTTCTATTTACAATTTACAGAGTGTCCCATTTTTTTTTCAAACTTGGGTTGTTAAGGGCTGTTTCTGCATTCATCTTCTTTCAGGTTTCTCTGTGCTCACCTTGACTCTGAGTCTGACACGGGTACGTCTGAGCAGGATTTTCAACTAGTCTGGAACCAATCACAGTGCGGTATGCAACTGTGATGTGGAAACCTGAAGCCTCCAGGGCACAAACACTGAGAGCTGACTCTTCAATAAAGTAGGAGACATCTTGTGTCCAGCAGTTAAACTTGGGAGATGAACAATATTTGCATATTCATAGATTATGGATTTTTCAGAGAGGGAGAGGGCGCAGATGTCTGAAAATCCATATCAGAGTATCTTCATGTATTAAAACATGTCCGGTGGGGAAGATTTAAGAAATACAGTGAAAGCAGCAGCAGTATAAGGAGGTGGACAGTATCATGGAGTCAGATGTGAGGGATACAAACCTGGGCAAACCCGACAAAAAACAGCTGATGATTCGTCAGTCCCAGGGCAGGCAGCGTGGCCTCCTCGCCGTTCTTTTCAATCCAGTTCACATAAGCCTTGGAAGCAACAAACGATCATGTTACACACATGCATTTATAGATCTGCTCGTGTAAAAGTGTATAATCACAGAGACAGAGGAGAAAAAGAAGATCCACAGTGTTATTTCCCTCTGGTTCACATACCACACGCTGCTTTTACCTCCGTATGATTTGCTCCTCTGCTTCAGAGCTTGTGACCTTTCATTACATGGAAAGAATGTGTGCATGTGAAGAAGTAACCAGAGGCTGACAAGGCCACTCATAACCACCTGTTGCATTTCCAGGCTTCGCTGTAAACCAGACAACCTGCTTTTTCCAATACAGATGAATGGATTTGACCCGCAGCAGGCCTCGGAGAATAAGCTAATGCCGGGGATTAATGTCAGATCTGCGTGATAGTTTTCTGACCTTCTGAACATGCAATCTGACAACGTTGCCATAGAGAACATAACAGCGGCGGCCTGAACTTTCTCTCTCTCTCGCAGCAGCATTTAATCGTTCGTCTACATCAGTGACAGAGAGTCATTTTGCCCCCATGATTTAATCACATTAAGAAAACATTCACTCTTCCTATCTGACATCAGACCTTGTAGGCGGCCTTGAGTCCACCGTTGTCAGCGATGTTCTCTCCCAGGGTGTGTCTCCCATTCAGAGGCTCCTTGTTGATGCTGTAATTTCCGTACTGCTCCACCATGCACTGCGTCTGCTTCTTGAACGCCTCCACGGAAGAGTTCTTCCACCAGGGTCGCAGATTTCCATCCTTGTCGTATTCTCTCCCTTTGAATGAAAGGGTGAAATACTGATTGAATCTTCTCGTATCACAAGGACAATGAGATTTAGCATCTTTGTTTAAAATGGAAAACTTTTTTACCAACCTTGGTCATCAAAAGCATGAGTCAGTTCGTGTCCCATGACCACTCCAATCCCACCGAAGTTAAGAGCTCTGAAAAGAATTAAAATCACACATTTTGGAAACCTACATACTGCACATCTTTCAAACCCATGACAACAATTTTTCAATATCTGTGTGTATGACTCACGAGTTGGTTAAAGCTGTAGTTGGTAACTTTAACTATAACAACTTTTTCCAACTGGCCTTTTAACCTGTGCTCTGATGATTTTGATACCCTTTTTCCATTGACACTCCTGGCTGCACCGAGTAAAGCCATGCTGCGCCGATTTTTGTTTCCATTGTCAGTTTAGATGTGCTGAGCCACCCCAAGACGCGCAGCAGACAATGACGTCAATGACGTCAAATGAGCATCGTCACATTTTTGTGTCGACTTTTGGTGATGCTCCAGCGGCAGTTTAAAAGCCTCTGCAGACACTTTATTGATCTCTACTGTTTGAAAAAGAGAAAAAAATTGCATCTGGTCTGCTTCAGAAACGCAAGCCCTGCTCGCTCTGTGGAGTGAGAGGACCACTCAAGAGGATCTGGCCAGCGCAACCAGAAATGAGAAGGTCTACCAATTTATTGGCTGCAAGCTGGAGGAGATGGGGATCCAGCATTCCTACGAGAAAATAAACAACTCCGCCAGCAGTACAAGAGGATTGACCACAATAACACCAGCAGGGGCGGACGGAAAGACGTCCCAGTGGTTTGACTTGTAGGTGTTGGAAGGAGCCTAAAAGTCCGACACTGAGTATGTGGATAGGTCAAATGATGGAAACTACTGCGTGGGAAAAGATGCTGTAAAGATCATGTTGGAAAAATGATATGGTTAATGAACAATGGGACAGTTTCAGTGGATACAGGCCTAGAGGGAAAAATGTGATCTTGTAATTGTACACTTGTAGGAGACACGCTGCACTAATGACTGGCTCACTACTGTGACTGAAGAGCTGCCTTTCCTGTATTAGTGTCTGTCTATATTTGCTGGACCTGCTGCCTGTTTGTTTGTTTTGATTTTGACTGTTGTGGTAATTTGTTATTGATTTTTTATGTTAAAATGAAATAACATTTTAAAAGTTTTTGCCACACTTGCTGAAACTGTCACAACATCCACACAGTAGTACATGAGACAGATAATCTGTGAAAAAACAATCATGTACCTCTGTCTCTGTACTGCAGACATGTCCAAAGTCGAGCCCGGGGGCCAGTTGTGGCCCACAGACTGATTTTAAGTTGCTCGTGGCTTGTTGATCAAAATATATCATATGTGGCCCCACACAGTATCGGTGAGTTTTACGTTTGTGATACATTGTTTTTGAGAATCAATACAGTGTCAGTTTTTCATTAATAGTTTACATTTGTTGTGTTGAAACTCACGACTGCTATACAGCAGCGCTGTAATCTGTCTTCAGTCATATGATTCTCCTGGCGTTTAACAGGGGCTGTGATAAATACAGATCCTACTGTACTGATTGCATTAAAACAAGTTTTTTTTCCACTGAAATTTTATGCATTTTATGCAAAGGATGTTTTTTAATAACCCGTATGATGTGAGAGGCAGCTAGGCCTCAGGTATTTTCACATTATCTAATCTGGCCCCCATTCCAAAAGGTTCGGATGGCATTTCCAAGAATCCACTGCACATGAATGAAAACAACCAATCAGAGCTGAGGAGTCTCTGACGCAGCTGTCCGTCATGCCAATCACTGCTTGTGAGCTGTAGTCAAACAGTCAAACTAGACAGAGCTGAGCAAATATGAATCACGATTCTGTTATTGAACTGCCTTTTTGACACCTCAAATGTTTTCAGAAACAACAAAGTTAGTCAACCAGCCACCATGTTGGAAGCAGTCAATCTAAAACCAAGCACAGACTGAAGCAAACTTTCTTATTTTACAGCTAAACAGTACAATAAAATATGTTTCTGTAAACATTTGAAGCAAGAAATAGGCAGTGCAGTTACAGAATCGTGATTCATATTTGATCAGTGCTGCCTAGTTTGACAGTTGGACCTCAGCTCATGAGCAGCAGCCAGGTTAGAGATCCCCTGGCTCTGATTGGTTGTTTTCCTTCAGCGCCATAGATTCTCACAAATGCTGTAAGATTAACATGATTTTTTCACAGATTATCTGTCTCCTGTAGTACTGTGTGGACATAGCAACAGTTTAAAAAAAATGACTAAGTTGTTGTCATTTAAGTTCCCAACTGTCGCTTTAAAAGCAACAGTTTTTCGGGAAAAACACTTATTCACTTTCTCACCAAGATTCAGATGAAAACACTGATACCACTCTCATGTCTGTCTGTTCAATCTGAAGCTGGAGCCAGAAGCCTGGTTAAGCACAAAGACTAAAAACAGATGGGAACAGCTAGCCTGGCTCTGTCCAAAAGTAACAAAATCCACCTGCCAGCACATTAAAATTTCACGATCTCGTTGGTTTAATCTAAATAAAACAAAGTGTAAGTGACAATTTGTGGTTTTACCGGAGGTTATGTGCAGCTCTCTTTCTTTTTGGTTATCAGTGGGACTTGAGAGCTTACCACATCTCAGATTTGTTCAGCAATTCAACTTGAATCAAATCAAATTGAATATTCACATAAAACTTAAAGTTAATGAAGTGAAACAAAACGGCAATTCAGTCTGATTATCAGGTTATATCTGCAGCACACCACAGGCCTCTCATGTGTAGCTACAAAACAGCTGCTAAATGCCTTCATCTAGTGCTGCTTGGTTGTATTTTTTTACTGCCAGTGCTGTTTTATACCTCACTGGTGTTTTAGTCTTTATTCTGCACTGCTTTGATGGTTTGGTGAGCTAAAGACAATTTTCCACTCTGGTTGACTATAAACCTTTTTTATATTTTAATAAAATCCAGATCTGTGATGCAGGAGACCTACTTAGGCCACGAACGGCTGTAAAACGGAGCCTGAAGAATTCCTGCAGGCAGAACCATCTCGTTCTTGGTCGGGTTGTAATATGCATTCACGGTCGGAGGGGTCATGCTCCACCTGAAACAACAAGCAACACAGGATCACCATAAGAGGCTGACATGAAGGGTCACAGCAAATTAATTGTATCGATAGCGTCTGCTTTGTTGTGCAAGGCTGACTGCAGAGCGGTTTGAAAAGCATGGGAACCCTCATCTGTCCCCTCCTCCCCCCTCTCTCGTCTAATTAGAGACAAGGATCAGTTCAGCGGAGAGAAGTTGGTTGCCTGGGAACATTTGTGGATGGCAGCAGTATTCTGCTGAGTCAGTATGATGGGAATGTGTCCCTGTCGGAGCGTGCAGCCTCCTCTCTGGCAGGCGGGGCGGTGGGGGGGGGGAATGAGGGAGCAACTCACTGGTTTCTGTTGGGAGTTTTCCTCAGCTGGTCCGCAGTCACTCTAGCTGAGAAGTTGTAGTACTGCATGACATTTTGGAAGTAGAGATCTGACACCACCTCGAACTAAAAACAGAGAGGAATCAGAGGTGATAGAAAAATGTTCAGTGACTCTTTTGGTGAGACATATACGTGACAGGATGGTTAGGACATGAAACACAGCTCCACAATTACCTACATCATTGAAAACTTTGTCCAGCTTTGTGGCGTTCATGATGAACTCTGGATATCCCACCATGTTGTATATTGCGTCTGCCTGTCACAAAATAACAAAAAAAAAAAGACTGTGAAAGACACATTTTCACACCAGGTGGCAGTGCTGTATTTCTCAGCACATAAAACACAGCTCATTCAGATGTTTATGTCCCCCTAAAGCTTCAGTAGCAAAACTTCCTGAGACAGAAACACACAACTTTCTCCAACCTTTTCTTTCGCTGCTTTTTTTGTCTCCCAGTCCATCCAGCTCACATATTTCAGGCTGTCCTCAAATGCCCGTTTAATCTCTGCGACCATGTCCTCAGCCTGGAGCACAGAAGACACAGAGGAAAGTCATAAAAGCGCATCATCTCGCACAGCAGGGGCGGCTGTTTGTGAGGGAAGGACTTTCAGGCGGCTTACAATGGCCTTGCTGTCCTCGGCAAAGGTGGCTTTGACGAACATGGCTCCCAGAGCGAAGCCCAGGGCGCTGTCTGTGTCGCTGACGCACAGCTTCCAGCGTGGAGTGCAGCTCTGCAAGACCAAATCAACACATCAAGACATGTTGGAAAAATGCATCATCACCTACTAGATAACATCCGTCTATCTGGAATGTGATTTCTCTGTCACTGTGCCATGTTTCGTTCAACCCGTTTCGTCTGCTTCCGTTAGTCACTTCATGTATTTCCCTGAATGAACGTGACAAATCTCACAGGACATGGGTAGACTTGTACCATTCAGCCGTAGGCGACGTGTGTAGGTGGAGAAAATTGTGGTGATGGTGAAACAGTAGCAAAGTGAAAGTCAGACTGTGAGAGTGTTTCTGTGAAGACAATACAGTCTACTAACAGACTGCTGTTTCTCCTGTGAAGCACTGAGACAGTTTGGCCAATCTGCTCCTACCTCTTGCCTAATGCATGCTGGGATAGAGGCGCCCCACCACTCTGAACAGGATAAACATGAATAAAGGATTGATGTATTTCTCCCTGTATGTGAAGAGCAGGCCTACACTCTCTATTGGCTGTGGAGCTGCAACATAAAGATCTTCACGGGTCCAAAATGACGAACCCGAACCCTAACTGACTGGAGACATTCATTCTGAGATTGGACCCGATAGTTTCTGAAAATATAGGCCTACATGCTCAAACATTTTTGTACATGCTCAAACATTTTTGTACAAGATATTACAGACTTGACCCTGCTCACGTCTGAGAGGAGACCCTAGACGGGGGTCGACATAGGGAGTGGGTTCTCGTCTACGGACATCTCCGTGTTGCACCGCCATGTTTTTACAGTAGTTCAGAGCGGGAAAACTGAAAATAGTGTGCAGCCCCTCTGCGACGTGAGCGTCGGAAAAACTGCTTTATTCATTCCTTTAATGGTTTTAATCACCAGCTCTGTTTGTTTTGGAGAGGAGGAGACCTCAGCTGGAAAAACCTCCTGAACAATGAGCACTGAAGGAATTTTAATCAGGAGAAGTTCCAGCTGGTTTCAATCTAGATGCCACTAAACCCCCCTAAATCTTTTACACTGGACCTTTAATCGACAACAAAAATAATAATAGGTTGCAGCCCTAATTGGTTGTTTTCCTGCCAGAGGAGAATTTTTAAATTTGCCATTAAGAAATGAAAAGACATCAATGAAACCTTAGGATTTTTGGATATGTATGTATATACATAGAACATAAACTATAACTGCCTCTGTTAAAAAAAACCTTTAATATTTCCTATTCTTTTCTAAATAGACGTAAACTCAATAGAGTAGAACACTGAGGAAACACTGTGAAGAAGAAAATCAGCACAAACGAGGGAAAAGGGTTGCGATCTTCTTGAGAAATGTGTGACCTCTGTGCTCAGTGTTCTTGAGGCAAAGCTGAGCTGTTATCTCTCTGTGGCCTGAGACACAGTGTTCCCTCTAAAGGACAGAGTGGCTTTCTTTGTTTGGACAAAATGGTAACAACCAGGACACCACACATGGTACATACAGTCAAAGCTGAAGCAATACAAGTGGGTTGACTCACAAAATGAATGAATGAGTAACGGAGGGGACAGATTCCAGTGGGAAAAGAGTTGTTTACTAATGTGTAAAGGGCCATGTCACAGAGTGATAAACTTTTCTTAAACATTGCTTTGAGCATTATTTATCCAGTGAGACTAGAATAGCCTTTGATTTGTTGACTCTATGGTTATGTTTTGCTATTTTCTGAATTTGTAAAAACAAATCTATGATCATGTTTACATGCACAAAATGTTTTGGCTTTTGTCCTTATTCCGGAGCAGACAATCTTCCTGCTAAGCTGTTCACACGGCTAACGAAACTGAATATTCCACTAATATTTCTGTAAAGCCGTGCATACTCACATTAATGTGCGCTGACATGTCGTTTGACACTTTAAAATATTGAAAAGGTGGGGTTGCTCTTGCCGTTTTGTTTCTTTGCTTTACAATAGGATTTTTTTCCCAAAGTTTTCCACCAGTAGACTGGCAGAATGGTTGGACCGTGTGAACACGGCCCCCCACTTTCATTCCTTTAACCACCTTCTTAAAAAAGTAGTTGCAATACTTGTGCAGCTCCTGAGGCCACGACAAATTTCCCTTTCAGAACAATCTATTGTATCGTATCGTATTGTATCTTATCGTATTTGCGTCCAGAAATGTGGGCTTGCATCTCTCTTCTAGCCTTGCAAACTGTTGGCTAGTCGGTTTGTGTACAATGCATAGAGCTGACTTTAAACAGACAAGAGGCCGCGTGTCGCAAACTGCAGTGAAAACCTAAGCTGAGATGCATATTCTGAATGCGCTGTATACATGTCCAAACACTATCAAGACCTGACTAATATCGGCATATCCCACATGTCTCAATTGGAAAATGTTGTATTTGGAACAGGATAGATAGTTTGGTAGGTTGGTCGGTCAGTAGGTAGGTAGGTAGGTAGATGGGAAGATGGGTAGGTAGGTAGGTAGATTGGTAGATGGGAAGATGGGTAGGAGGGTAGGTAGGTAGGTAGGTAGATGGGAAGATAGGTAGGTAGGTAGGTAGGTAGGTAGGTAGGTAGGTAGGTAGGTAGATTGGTAGGTAGATTGGTAGGTAGGTAGGTAGGTAGGTAGGTAGGTAGATTGGTAGATGGGTAGGTAGGTAGGTAGATGGGTAGGTAGGTAGGCAAGTAGCATAGCATATAAGCATATCCCCACATGTCCTAATTGGAAAATGCTGTATTCGGAACAAGATGGTAGGCAGGTTGGTAGATAGGTAGATAAGCAGGTCGGTAGGTAGGTAGATAAGCAGGTCGGTAGGTAGGTAGGTAGAATATCGGAGGTAGGTTGGAGTATGCAAACAGAATAAAAACAGAAACGTTTTCCTTCAGTGAGTGTAAATATGCTTTCATGTGTTCAATTTTTATTTTGTGGCATTATGCTGAAAATCTTGCATTTTGGCACATATCTATTTTAACAACTGGCTCTCTGTGTTTCTTAAAATAATGACTTCACATCCACACTTTATAAACGCAGTCTAACTCTAAACCAACAACTTTGCTGACTGCTAAACATTCCTTACATGACAAACTTATTATCAGGTGAAAGGAAGGACAAGGACAAATGTGGATGCATGTAAACACAGATAAAGAGGACATGAGGTCGGACGGAGGAAATGAAGAGTGTTCTGAGCAAGCAAACAGCAAGTTGTAAACGCGTGCTCGGAGCCACAGATGGAAAAAGAGACTCGGCTGCACTCTCACATAAAACAGATACTCAGAGAGACACACAGAAAGTTTTGGGTTTGTTGTTACAGCTTGACCCCGGCTGAAAAGAAGGTGGAGGGAACAGGATCCTGCTGAGATAAGGGCTGAGGTCACCGCAGCCTGCACAGTCAAACTGTTACTCACTGAGGAGGCACAAACTGCTGCCTAGTTAATTTCATTTAAACAAGGTACATATTTCAGCAGTAAGCAGTGTAGTGGCATCTAGCAACACAGATCATTCAGATTTGATTAACTGTGGATTTAAGATAAACATCTCTCTCATGAGCTTTTTGCTTTCGACCCCACAGAACAAACAATGTCCCAATCACTCTGGATAATCCACAAACATCAAACAGTTTTCACTGGAACAACTTCTTTAGTAGGTTCCAATAAAAACTGATCACAGCGAGGTCTGTGGATTATCCAGAGTAACCAGGTCACTGTCCTTGGAAATACACGCCACTGTTGAACATTTTACGTGGAAAATTTCAATCTTTTATGCAGCTGAATTTATCCTTTAGCCTCGCCGCTGACCATCTGACTGTGTCAACATGTACATGAAAAACAAGTCACTGAGAGAAATCATGTTAAAGCAGGAAATCCTTGTAAATCCGTAAAATGTAGTTAAGAACCCTGGTTAGTCTTAAACACTCATTTATATGCAACTTGTCAGTAGTCCGATGTCTCATCTGCCCAAAATAATAATGTGACACATGTAATGATGCAGGATAAGTGTTTTTGATTTTAAGCCCAGTTCAGACCAACGATTTGCAAAGAGACAGGTTGAAACAGGCGACTACTTGCAATGCACTGTTCTGCAATGTTCTAAAAACCTGCCGGTTCACACCAATGCAACTAGATGAGATGGTGTGTCATCTCTATGCAACAACTCTCTGTACTTCTGTCCTGATTTGCAGCTTTTTTTTAGACTTATTTTGTGGCTGAATATAATTTGTGGCTTCTTAAAATCTGAATGAGGATAGTGATAGTGACATACTGGCTACAGCTGCATTTGTAGTAGTGGTGAAACGGCGAAGTACCTAACCAAAACGAGCATCAAATTGACTGTATTCATAATATATACGCCACAATAACATGAATAAGTAGCGTCATTTAGTAAGTCAATAAGGAGCAGCAGCGATCCACCATGCGACACCGGCGCACTGTGAGGACAGAAACAGAGGGCTCTGCGGGGACGGAGCACCTGCTGCAGCAAGCAAACACGCCATCGGTGGTCATTTTGACTTGACCACTGGACTCCACTACAAGCTGACTGGCTGCAGAAACAGGCGATGTTCTTTATGTTCTAAAACCAGCCACCGCTGATTTGACCAACAGAGGTGCAGGTGACACCTGCCGAGCTCAGAGCGGCCAGTTTATTACGCTGCACCTTTTCTCTGCAATGTTCTAAAACAGTTTCATCTCGTCTTGAATCTTTGGTCTGAACTGGGCTTTAAGAACAGAGAGAGGATAAAGAGTTAAACCACACGTTTTCCTCTCTGCACACCTGTGTCTGCGTTTTACAAGAGGCCAACTTTTCAGCTGCGGAAACTTTTCTCGAGTGGTTTCTTTCAGTTTTAGTTGTGTGATTATTTTTTAGGATACAGAGGCATACAGCTTTCTGTAAAAATGTTCCCTTCATTCAACCTTTCTGCTGCTCCAGCTCAGGGGGCTCATTTATAAACACTGCACACACAAAACGTCTGAAAGCCTGAAAGAGGTGTACGCCACTTCCTTCACAAAAGCTGTGATCTATAAAAACTCATTTTTACAAACTCAACACATCAGGTTTGTCCAGCAGATATTTAGCTTTTTTTAAGCAGCTCAATCTTTCAAATCTCTTTTCCTATTTATTAAAACCAGGTTCTCCTTTAATTTTCCTCTAATTTTTATAATTCAAATGCTTTTATTGATTTTAACGGCACTGTAGCTTTTATTCTTGTATTTTATGCCTGTCTTGGTGTATTTTAACTTTTTATTTTCTATTCTCAGGTGCTTTAAAGAATTGCTTTTATAATGTGTTTCTGTTGCACCCTGTCGAGACACTTTTGATGCTTTATGCTTTGTTGCTAAAATGTGCTATATTATTAAACTTGCCTCGCCTTAAATAAAATTTAAAAACTCACTTTGCTACATTAAAGCCAACATGAAGCACCGACTGCTCATTTTAAGTTCTTTCACTAAGGTCTTGTCATACTGAAGGGAAAATCCTGCTCCTCTGTCACTGCCAAGTTCCATTTTTCTGGCATTCAGTAAAAACGAAGCCGAGTATCACACACAAGAACAAGAGGTCAAGTGAGAGCTCTCTAAATCAAACTGTCTGGCTTTGGGCCATTTCCTCTGCTGCTACACACTGGCCTTCTAAAAAGCCAAAAAATGCAGAGGGACAGTGACAAAACAGAGACTTAGATACTTGTATGCAGTTCACAAATTTGTTAAAATACACTATCAGGATGAGAGTTTTTATCTGCTTAATCCCACCTGTGTGTTTAAATCTCTCTGTGTCACGCAGGATTATAGTGACTGTACATCTTATCTCTCACCTTCTTGGTTCCGTACATGACCTCAAGGAACCGCTGCTCTGCGTCCTGGAACCTCTCGTCTAAAATGGACACCATCTTCCTCACCACCTTCATTATCATGTAGTTGTTGAGTAGGCTGAAAAAAGGAAATATCACATTCATTGTTTGGCTGCTCTCTTCAGTAGCTGCCTGGCTGCTCACCACTGTGCCTTTCAGTAAGAGGATTTATGCATGTATATACAGTGTAAACATGACCAGACGTACTAACATTCAACCTGTATTTGATGTTTAAATGGAAAACTATTAAGGCCTGCAAAGTGTCTGACCTTTTATTTGTTTTAGTTATGAGGTCAGAAACTTGCTGGAGGTATTCTTTGGCATAAACAACCACCGGCTCTGACTCGTTGAGCTGCACAGGAGCAAACACTTCTGTGAGGTATGGCATCCAGTCCACCGCTGGAACCAGAGTCTGCGGACACACAGATAAAACACACATAACTAAACACTGAGAGAAGCTGATGGGAAACGTCTTTCTTTACAGTCCCATGTCCTGAAGATTTACATTTATATTTTCACACTAAAACAGTTTTCACTTTCTTTGGTAGATTGCAGAAGCAGTTATGATTTATTAAAAAACAAATAAGTTTAAAGGGACAGTTCATCCCAAAAATAAAATACTCATATTCCTACTCTCACCTGTAGTGTTATTTATCAGTCTAGATTGCTTTGGGTTGAGTTGCCGAGTATTGGAGATATCTGCGGGAGAGATGTCTGCCTTCTCTACAATATAATGGAACTAGATGACACTCAGCTTGTGGTGCTCAAAGCACCAAAAAAATACATTAAAAAAAACTCAATAGCAATGTCTCTTTTCAGAAATCATGACCTGGTTACTAAAGATAATCCACAGACCTTGCTGTGAGCAGTTTCATGTAGGAACTATTTTCTTTCTACACACGCCAACCTTATCACTACACAGAAGAAAGCATACAGTCTACTGCTAGCTCACCTAGCACCACTGAGCTAGCTAATGTTCCAGCTCAGCCAAGGAGGACGCCATTAGGCCCCATGTCCACCAAAACATTTTTTCCAAGTTGAAAACGCCAGGCACTCCTCAAGAAAAGCAAAGCTGGGAGTGCTTGAGAGCACTCTGAAGTTGCAGCATGCTCTATGATACAGATTATGCGCAGAAACGTAAATGTTGGCGTAAGGTAGAATTCTTGCTCTGGATGAAGGTAAGGCTGAAGCATGTAGGGAAAGAGGACGGACCCTCCAGTCTGTGTGGGTTCATGAGAGGAAACATATTAATATATATACACTGTATTTACATATTTCTCCTCCATTATTGTTGTTCAGCGCTTGTACATTAAGATGTGATGGCTGGTCTTTGAGGTATTTGTCCCTTCTCCAGTGTGACTGAACAGCTGGGTAAAAAGTGTAGCATTCTCCCTGATGGTGAACATTTTTTAACTCCTGGCGCTCAGAAAAAAATGTTGCAACCCCATGGCAAAGAATTAAAAAATATGCTGGCCTCAGACAAAAAATAGTGGATAAGGGCCTTTAATGTTAACACGAGCACAAGATTAGATGCACGCTTCCTTCTGCACAGTGATACAGCTGGCGGGTGTAGTTCAGTAGAAAGAAAATAGTTCCTACATGAAACTGCTAACAACAAGGTCTGTGGATTATCTTGATTAATCAGGTCATGAAAGAGACACTGCTGGTGAGTTTTTGAAATGTACTTTTTTGGTGTTATGAGCACCACAAGCTGTGAGTCACCTAGTTCCATTATACTGGAGAGAAGGCAGACATCTCTACAGTCAATATCTCCAACACTCTGCAACTCACACCAAAACAATCTAGACTGATAAACAGCACTACAGGTAGGAGGCAAAATATGTATTTTTGATTCTGAGGTGAACTGTCCCTTTAAGTGCTGTTTACTGTTGTTGTAAGGAGACTTACTGTCAGATCTTTGGCCTCCATCTTGTGGTAGATGAGCTCCTCGTCTCTCCTCTCCTCCTGGGGCACTGTGATGTTGGCCAGGGTGGTTTCAAAGTCCACGATCTCCTCCATCTGCGCCCGAGACCTCTCCTCGGAGCCGCCCAGGAGAACCCCTAACTCCGTCAGGAAGTTTAGGTATGCCGTCAAATACTGCAAAGTCCAAGCAGGCAGCACAGTGAGGTGGAGGTGGGGGTGGTTGAGGAGACAAAGGGTGTGTGTATTTGTGAAAAAATTCAATTAGGAAAGTAATCCTGAGCTATGCAAACACAAGCTACTCTGCAGAGTTTTTCCCCCGAAGCTGAAATATTTTTCTTTTAATATTTGTTGACCTGCTCTGAAACATCGGCTCTGAGCCTGTGGGTATTTTCAAAGCTAAATTACAGGTCATTTTTTAAATTCTATTCTCATTACATAAAATTACAGATCTTGATTTTATGAACTGACTTCAGCTTTAATGTGTTTTAAAGGGTGGCTCCATTATTATCATTATTATTGATGTTTTTATATCATTCTGTCACATTGTGTTACTCGTGTATTCAAATCCTAAAATTCAGATTTTGGTCAAGTATGTATGTTTCAGCCTCAGAATGTCATTATCTCAGACCCCTCTGAAAACGTGTTCCCACATGATGTGACGTAGGTTTCTGATGGTGTTGTCGCTACATATATATCCCACGTACTGCTGTACTGTGCATTAGTTTGGTTTCAGAAGTCAGACATTAACAACCAAACAAAACACCTCACTTGCCGGTAGACGCACAACTCTGTGAGCTGTGAGGTAAAATTACTGTTTCTGTCAATGGAGTCTGGTGGCTTTGACAAGAGCGTAGATAACAGCTTCAGTTCCCTGACTGAAAGGGCTGCCTGACTGCAAGGCAAACTGCTACAAAAATCTAAATATCGCATACACATGTACTGATATTGACTTTTTTTTAGGTGGTCCTTTTTTAAGGAGGCTAACATCAGTTTTGCTGCTGCTCCCGTCCACAGCCACCTCACTCCTCTGACAGAAACGGTACTTTGACTCAACAGAACACAGGGAGTTATTGGTTACCACTGCCACTGATTGGTTAGTTAGTTTGTGGTATTGTGTGACTTTTGAAACCAAACTAACGTGGCGTCCACAGCTGGCGGCTAAGCTGCTTTGCTTCTGTGCCCCAGTACTCCTGTCTAGGGTTGCAGCGATATACCGGTTTCAAAGTGCACCAAGATAAAAAAGTTGACGATTATCTTTGATACTGGAAAAAAAATGCAACTGGATGGAGAATCTTTCACTATTTATCTTAGTTATTTTGAAAGGGGAGATTTTGTACACATATTTTCATTAACAAAATGGTTTCAAGTTTCAATTACAGTTATAAAACGTTTGTTCAGCCAAAAAGAACCCCCTTCCATTTCCATTCCTTTAAGGGTCCCTCTGACTGATGATAATATAAATTGTGTAATACCGTGATACCGTGAAACTGCCATATTTTCTGAGACGGTTATTGTACCGTGAAAATCTTACAAGCTCCGTTTCCACCAAACACTTTCAGTATGGTACCTTTGGAACCAACAGCAACCCTTCAGACATGGTACCTAGACCCTAGTGTTTCCACCGCAAACAGTACTCTTAAATGTGGGCGGGGTTGTTGTCACTCACTGCTCCGTCCAGCACTCACTGTATTTCCTCATCAGGGCTGACACAGATGGAAGTCTGCACCTTGTTTATCGTCCGCAGAACGAGGCTGCACCCCGACATTTTTAGATCAAAGGTTTGTGCATTTAGTCCTTCTCAGGCAAGCTCAGGGGTTTAGTGTTGCTGTAGGCCACAGGAACAAAGCTCTACAACACTTTTTTTCTCTGAGTGAGGATTAGAATATATGCAGTTCATATAACCAGTTGAAGTTAATATTTATAAATGCCTGAAGATCCACTCATTACTTGGAGTATATGTTATAAAAAAGCTAATGGAATAATCAAAGTTGTCACATGGAATATTTAAGGTGTGCTGATGGATTCACGTCTTCACCTCATGCATTGAGTAACATTACAAGTTAACGTTCCACCTTTAAAGTCGCCAGCAGTCGGCCCAGTGAATTACTTTTTTTTCTCTGACTCCAGCTGCTGTGAGAGGCAGCAAAACATCCTTTCATTTTATAGTTACAGCTTACTAATAAAACTCTCCACAGTATGAACAGTGGTTACATGAGCCTCAAAACCAGCCACAACTCAGCCCTGAGCAGAGTGACCGTCCTCTACTGACCAATCAGACTGCAGTGTTCACAGCTCCACCTTTTAGTACCAGATCTGTGTGCTAGGTACCCCAACAGAGGGGGGACCAAAAATGGGGACGGTACAGAACGGTGCCATTTGGTACCATCCACAACTTTTCACAGTGGAATGGAAAAAAAAGCGTACTGAACTGTACCGTACTGCTCGGTGGAAACGAGGCTATACTGCTGCAACCCTACCCCTGTCTCCTTCTCCACACTGGCAGCATGCTGACCTGCATCTACTGTAGGTATTACATTGGCTGTGGATCAATTCATGTGGTTATACAGTACAAATGCAGTATTACTTAAACCCTTAATGTGTCTTCACCTTGTTTATTAAAAGTTTACACTCTTCACACTTTCCATGCTCCCACCTTCAGTGAACAGTGTGTGTGAAATGAAGGGGTGGGGGAATCACCGCTGTAACCTACATCACTGCTTTTTGATAACGTGTGAGTGGTAGTTTCCGTTTTAAAAACATGGAAATGATCTCAGATTGACCTGCCCTTTAACTTTGACAATTCAACTTTGTATTTGCTCAACCACTGTGAAACCAGCAATTTGCCCATGGTACCTTTTCATTTGCTGTTTTGTTGAGGTAGTAATCCCGTGAAGGTAGCCCCAGGCTGGACTGATCCACCTAGAGTCAAGAAGAAACATCCTATGATTTTCAGTTCAGCTTCCATTTCAACACACAAACAACCTTTTGTTTTCATTCCTGCGTTGCTAGCATGCGGGCTAAAAGTAGAAGCCCGCAAAGATCATATCCGTCCTATCTGTAAAGGTCTCATGACACCCTGCAAAGGAATGAACTCTTATGTCAGGCTGTCAGTGTGAAACCAAGAACGCTGTGATTATGAGTCGACTGTCCCCAGAATATAAGCAGAGATAAAATCTGAAGGAAGCCTGTGAGAGCTGCTTGTGCTGGAGGGAATTTGATTTAAGAATTAAAGTTGATTTAAGATAAATACAGGCCTGATCCTCTCACCTGGATGATGTTACTGCTGGAATTTTTAGAGTCGGTGCTGACAAACACTGTGAAGAAAGGTGAGGTGCGATAGTTGGCCGACACCATACGCAAAACTTCCTGGAAGTTGTTCTTGTCCCAGGGTTCAGTCAGGGCCCATCCTCCTATCTGAAACAAGCAGCGTTTAGGCAGACACTCAGAAACTGCTGAACATGAGGAAATGAAGACGGACTGGAATGATGAGTGTGTTTGATGTCTGAGCGCTTTAATAAATAATCATACCTGTCTGATAAGCTCCTGTAGTGGCTTAGCTCCTAATTCTTCAATCTTGGCCTCATTCATGCAGGCATGATAATATCGCTGCGCTTTTTCCTCGGCCTTACTCAGACCTTTCATCGTTGTGTTTTCTGCCAAATAAAGGTTTATGATTAATTACGTCAATGAAAAGCAAACTGTTTAACCCCGCTCTGGAAAACGAGCCTTAGACAAACACAAACACCTTTGCCTGGGGTGAAGGCAGCTGAGGACACTGCATCGCAGTCACACAAGGACACTTACCTAATAAATGCTTCATTACAAGCATGTTGTGCTCCCACAGGTTGCTGAAAGGTCCCCAGCGGGACTTGCCTTCGGGGAGGGGGTTGTTCTTCACCCAGCCCCCACAGGAAAAATTGTAGAAGTCATGGCAGGGGTCGACGGTTCGGTCCAGGGCTCCCATGACCGCACTGGCCACAGTTATGCACGGCTCTGTCAGGCACAGGCCCGGGTGAGCTGCAGACGAAAATAGTGATTTAAAAGAACATGATTAGGTCATATTTCACAATCCATATGTTCTAGTGGTTAGGACTCCTGGGTTCGACTCCAGATATGGAATTCACTCTTCAGGCCGTAAGACTGTTGACTCTTGAGCTTATCGCTTGACGCTTTTAGAATTTCACTCTACCTTTATTACACGTTTACTTCCTATTTTACAACTGTCTATTTTACAGCTTGAACCTGGGATAGTTCACTTCTAAACCCTCTGCTTTGAGGACCACGGTGGGAAATCTGAAAGTATTTCCCAGCAGGACACCCAAATATATGTATGCACGTGAGTTTTCAGACCATCTGGAAACAATTTTTTTTTTAGAGAAGAAGCAGTAACAGCCAAGGTGAACAACCTGGATGGAATTTCTCTTCTTGTAAAAATCCTTTATAAATAATTAGCAGAACAGTGAGGCTAGATGATCTTGTCTTTGTAGGAGGTAATGTCACACATCAACTGTTGCCAACTGATTATGTAATTGTCTGACTAGTGAGTAGACCACATAGATTGCCAGATAAAGGTTCAGAGTGTTCCCTCAATTAATCTCAATGTTTTGAAAGTAAAGTTTGCTTTGCTTTTTAAGGGAATTTAACTAGATAGTAGATGATAAAAGTCGTTGCTCCCTTGTGTGTTGTGCAGAATACTGTTTAGTGAAAGCGATAAAGAGGCAGCGAGAGGCTTTCAGCTGCTCTGTCTTACTTTTTAAAGTCTAAACACAAAAGATGTTTCACAGGAAGAGCTTTCGAAAACTAAAGAAAGTGTTTAGAGAAGTACAAGTGCGAGTACAATTCCAGGGTACGACTCACCTCTAACTTACTGTAAAGACTTCCACCGTCTGTCCATATAAGGTATGAAACAGAGACGGAGACAAAGTTACGAGCGGCGATGAGGTTAGTACCCCGAGGAGAATTCATCCCTGTTCCTTTTATTATTTCAAAGTGTGATCTGACATGCGGCTCTGAATGGGAGGAAGTGGCATTAGGGTTTCCCATGCTAAATTTGAGGAAACCGGCACAGATGAGACGCCGCCTGGATGTGATAGCAAATCCACAAGCCCTTTTTCCATAATGAACAAGCTCAAGGGAGAGATTTAGAGTTGTTTTTAGGCAGCTTAGCTGAAGGTGTGGCTTCGGTTTAAAATAATAAACCACATAAACTGTATTAAACAGCACGGCCCTGGAGTTTTTAGGCTGGAGAGACAGAGGAGAAAAATCCAGGGCGCCTCTGGAATGAATGTGGGCTGTCTTTTGTTGGTCTCATAACTCTTTTGCATTCAGTAGTTATACAGATACACCTCATTTTTTATCATTATAACAAAAGGCAGTGACCATTTCAGGAACAGTTTGACATCCTGAATTCTTTTCAGCTTTCTTCTGAGAGTTAGAGGATACCAAAACTGACAGCACTCTTTCATCCGTGTGAGGGGTGTCATGATATACTGATATTTACAATAACCACTATATTTAAATCATGGTAATAACACACATATGGTAATACTGTGTAAATAATCCAGCACCTCTTAAAGGTAAACTACTCAAGAATATTTGGTTGTTGTTTGTAAGCACACTTGCCAGTGACAGTAAACGCCAACCCCAGATTTACTCCCGTTTGGCATTGCCCCTCCCTATATTTGCGACTGTTTGGCGCTGTGTCTCTTGGATGCCTGCTGCTTATGGTTTGGCACCTGGTCGCTACCTTTTCATAAAGCTCCGACCTCACCTGAACGCTGTGGGGGTTCACGCCCATCAATGTCCTGAACAAAAAAAATAAGAAGTAAATAAGAAAATACAGGCAGAGGGCAGAGTCTCTGCAGATAAATACACCGCCGGGAGTAATGACTTAGTGCCAGACCTTAAGCAGCAGGCATCCAAGAGACACAGCGCCAAAAAAATGCAAATATAGCGAGATGAAACAGCAAAGGGAAATGAATATGGGGTTGGCTTTCAAGGCCCTGACACACCAAGCGGTGGTCAGCCGTTGGTCAATGTTGAGCAGTCTGTGAGTATCTCCTGTCCTCGTTGCTGCGGGGTATCTCGCACCGTTGGCCCTCGTCTGCACTAGTTGGCATTTTTACACCGACAGCAGAGCCCGTCGATAACTGAGATCACTTTAACTGGCAGTTCAGCTCAGCACATGAGAAGAGAAACGGAAGTAAGGAAAGTAAACAAAGAGTTAAAGTCAAGAGGGAGTGAGACCAAAACACTTCTTAAACAACGTAAGATTATTTTTCTTTGGCCACTGAACTCTTTAGCAGAAACGTTTAATGATGGTTCGTGTTATTGTTCACTGACGCACAGTAACTATGCTCTGTTCTTTCAACCTTGGATGTTGTTGTTAATGTGCTAACTGGCTAATTAGCATCAAGACAATCTTCAAGTTTCCCTTTTTGACTGACATACACAGATGGCCGCTGTCTGCTGGTGTGGAGAGTTGTTTCCTCTCACATAGGTGCAGAACGTACGTGCTGGTTGGCTGTTGATTAAAGTCTTTGCGGTGTGTTCATGTGCAACTTCTTTGGAGAGACAACATGAGGCAACGCAGCAGGAGGCTTTCATCACTGCTAGTTCTCTTAAGTCAGTTTGGCGTGTCTTTAGTTTACTTTAGCTGGCGGGCGTGTTTCCCAACAGTAACTGTGAATCCTGCATAGTGTAACTTTAAGCATTTCTCCTTTTGTATGTGTGTATTTTAAATCTTTCTTCTTTTTGGGAAAGCTTGCTCTGTTGTTTTGTTTTTGATTTAATGATACATTTAAAACCTTCAGAATAAAAAGGAAAAACCAAACTGAGTTTACATCTGAAGTTCCTCGGTCAGGCTACTTCACAGAGACCACAGGTGTGTCTTGTCATCGTACGTCACCACAGCATTGAGCTTAAAAGGAACTTCAAACTCACTCTGTTTATAGAAGACCCCAGTCGTGATGAGAGATATGAACAGGCCCACAGACACGACACACAGTAAAAACATCAGCCTCTTCTCTCTCTGCGTCTTGTCTGGCCAACATGAGGGACCACGGCCGTGCAGAAGAGTCACCTGCACACAAACACACACACACACGTTAACGTTAAAGTGCTTCATTTAATCTCCTTCGACATATACGACCATTCTGAGGAGGTTAGCGTGGTTAAAGACATATTACGACTTTTAGATCCGCTTTAAACCACACAAACACCCCCTCTGACTGGTGCTGCTTTGTTGAACTAATGCAGTGTGGAAAATATTGTGTACAGTCAAACAGCGTCTCGGGGATTTGATGACAGGTTTGGTTTCGAAGCACAATGGCTTCTCTATCGCAGAGCTTTCAACCCTCCTACACAGAAAAGGTTAAGCATTCTTCCATTGTTCCCTCGCTTCTAGTCTAACATGCACTCATAAAGGATATTTTCCTCCTGCCCTACATTGAGATAAGACATAATAATCCTGTTGAACCACATCTGCTTTGTTGTGATTCACCTGTAAACAATATGAGACTCAACCAGGGACAACAGTAACCAGTTTGTTGATATTCAGTTGCAAAGCTTCTCAGAAAACAAACATGAAGGAATTTATAAGTTAGAGGAAAGTCCGTGATTTATGGTCGGTGACTGAGCTTTTAAAATCAGCGATTGGTGCAGTGGATCGTAAACCAGCACGCCCCGCTCCTGCACTTTTTCTACTGAATGTTGCTTTAGTAAAGGCTGCCAAGGGAGTTTATTTCCTACAGGAATGATTCCAAGGGCCACTTGCAAATCTCTCACAGGTCACATTTAGCACTCTCCCGGCCTTTGAGTATCCCCGCTGTAAATAAATGCCAGATCTTGGACCTCCCATACATCCTGTGGAAGTCAATTACCGTGCCAGTGTATATATAAAGATCCGATTTACCGCTATTAGCTCAGATGAGAGTTCAACAGTCAAACCTAATGTGAGTAAATCAAATGCCAAAGCCACAGTGGCTTCTTAATCCCTGGAGCTCAGCATGTTGGGTTGTTTTGGACCTAAACTGTGTTTCTAAATGCAAGTGAGAAAATCCCACTGCCAAGCCTCACCACTTTCCATGTGTAGTTTAACGAAACCACATTTTATTACCGTGAAATCCACGAAAATTATGCTGGCACAATTATGTCATGAATTTCAGACTTTGGTTTTTTTAACTCTTCAGGTCAAATAAAGTGTGGGGAATGACTGTACCGAAGGAAACTCTTTAAAAGAGTGCGTAAACCATTAAAAAGTGTCCTGAACAAACAGTTTTGCAGTTCTACATTTGAAAACTACTAAATAAAATTAAAGGTATGACAACATAAAAAAGACCTGAAAAAATCTGGCAATGAGAAGTTACTTAAAAATATACTAAGTGACTTCAACATGCACAGGATCGTGCAAATATTGGCTGCACATACGATCTGTGAACAAAAACACCTACTCTGTGAGGTCTGTGTGTGCAGACGTGTACAGCATGCAAACTCAGGCTGAAATGCTCTTAATCCTCTTTGGAAAAGATCTACAATCTCACATTTATCAGCCAATATTTGTGAGTATATTCTCATACACATTACTGCTACAAAGGATTTAATTAATTAAACTGTCAGATGAATGTTGAACTGATACTGCAAAAATGATCTCTGCATTTTCACTCCATCTGGTTCCTAATGAGCTGATCTGGATTCCCCAATTAAAACTTTTCAAAAACAGCCCCCATGACAGCACAAAATTAGGTAAGATTTTAACATGTCCTGCAGTGTTACTGCAGCAGTGAAACCCTACAGGACCTCGACATTTTTCCTGTGTAGGGGAGACAGGAATTAGTTGGCCCAATTTTCACTCTCTTACGCCCAGAACACACTGTCTGTGTGAACAGCGTGTGACGGCGACCTCGCTGAACCGCTGCAAACTGCTTGCAGGGTTCACACTGCTGCTGAAACTACCACTACTACTATTTCCACAATTAAAAGCCAACACTCGCCCTCATTTAAAGAGCTGTGCAAACCACAACATTGTCAGCACACAACAAAAAGCCTTGTGCTAACAAAGGAGGGGATTCTGTCCACAGAAACACTGTCAGAGGGCGTTAAGTTTAAAAACGGAGACAGGAAGTCTCCATTAAGAGAGTTAGAAAAGAAAAAAATTCAATTTTTTTCCTGTCTGTGAATGATATAGACATTGAAACTGTCGTGAAAGATGGTGTAATGTCAATATGATCGTCAAGAGACCACTTTCACAGTCTTTTTTGCTGAAAAACATGTGCGTCAAAAAAGTCATCTAGGCTTCATTTCCCTAGATGTTCCACAGCTGTGCAGTGCAGCTTACGTGGACAGTGTGGCTCCTCTAATCTGTTAACATGGGCGCAGAACAAAAATAAAAGAGGTTTGTGACGCACAAACGCTGCTCACCCAGCTGGGCGTTACATACTTCTCTGGTATGATTCATGTTACAATATTCCAGCAGCAGCAAACAAAAGATTAAGGTCTAAACTATACATACGTATGTTTTAATGTACACAAATGTTTTCTGAAAGTAGGTGATTTGTGATTAAAGTCAAGTTGTGCGTTTGTGCCAAACAGCTCCATCACAGAGTGGTTGGCACACTGTTAAAACTGAACCACACTGAATATTGAATTTTAAAAATTAACCAAAAAAGCATGACCATTGTATATTAAAACCAACATTTTTAAGCAATTCATCTGTAGGAATTTGCCACCTGACGATTCAAAATAATAATAATAATTAAGTAACTACAAACATTGTTTTAAATCAGTTTTAAATCTTTTTAAAAACGTTTTAATCTCTCAAATGCAGTTATAGCTGCAACAGTTCATTTTGCCATCAGTCAGCACATGTGCCAACCAACCCTGCTCACATTTGACCCTACTTTGTGACGAAATTACATCTGCCAGCTACCATCACTCACATAGACTTTCAAATCTTGTATCAGAACGTAGCTGATTCATTGTCTATGAACTGACACAGTTTAGTCCACAGGCACCCTCACCCAAAAAAGGTTTGTGATTTTCAGATGATGAGTGCAGGTGAAGAAAACAGACATTTTGACGTTACATGTTGGTTCCTGTGACCTTCAAAAGACAAGAAAATACCTGTGTCCTAACCAACCCCTGTAACCAACCACCCGCGGTCTCCCACTGCTGTATAATAATCCCACACTGACGAAAGGTGTTTGCGTGTTTACCTGCATGGGCGATGATGGGTAGATGTCGTCACCGGTGGAGTCCACCAGGTCCTCCTCATCCAGCGTGGCTCTCTTATACGTTGACATCTGAAAAGTCAAATGCAGAAAAGACTCCCTCAGTGCTTCCATGTTCCCTCCAGCCCCTCTCCTCTCCCACTGGTGTGTGTGTGAGAGAGTGTTTGTGTGTGTGAGACGTCTATTCCTCAGGTCAGGGTTTCCCCTCTAAAATCCATCAGGAGGTATGTGGTCTGTCTGGTTGGAGTGAGTGTGTCAGTCCTCTCCTTCTAAAAGCACTTCTCTGCTCTCTTTAACCCCAACAACACCTCTCACAGCCCCCATGGTGTCCGGCAGATACCCCCCAAACGTCACAACACGTCCTGACGAAAGTCCTTGTGAGCTCTCCTTGTGGGTCCTCTCTTCCTCTCTCACAGTGTTGTGGCTCTTCCTGGGCAAACTTTTTTCTACACTTCCTGCTCAGCCCCGTCTGTGCAAAGACGGCACAAGAGAAGACGGAACTAAGGAAAAACAGGAAGGAGCACTGACTTGTGCGACTTAGTAACTGAGAGTGTGTGGAAGTGGTTGTGTGTGTGTGTTCATGTGTGTGTGTGTGTGTGTGTGTGTGTGAGTGCATTCCCCAATGTGGTTTCACTTAGAATTGGGGAGGGAACCTCGCAGTTGTAGTTCACACCCAGTGTCTTCTCTATAGGACCTGATACAGTCGGGGGAGGAGTCTGGAGAAATCACCCTCCTCCCACTACATGCTTGGAGTCGCTGCCCGTGGCAACCGTTACCTGATAGGCAGCTCGTCTCCAGTTTAACCCCTCACCCACAGAGCCTCTGCCACATGACATAAACACTGCATTTTAAATAGTTTACTCACTGAATACAAACCGAGTCAGTGTACCAAACAGGTATTTAAAAGCTGTAAAATTTTAAAAAAGTCTTTAAAAGAAAGAAAACAAGACGCAACAACTAAACTGTTTACATACTGTTCATACAAACAGTTAGCAAACTCCACTGAATATGACAAGCACACAGGACTAAATCTGTTTGTGATGGAAAAATTCCTAAAAATAATACGTAAATTACTATAAAACATTCTGATATTGAAGCATAATATCACAAAATGAAGATAGAGAAGAATGTTTTGCTCCAAATATCTAATATATCAGTAGATTTGAGCAGTAGGCGAACAAAGGCATGACAGCACTGAGCACAGTAACTGACCTGGGTCAAATCAAATCCCCTCAAAGACTGAAGAAAGAATATGACCTGGAGAATCAAGATTTGCTTCGGTACCTGCAGTTCAGGGATTTCTTCGTGAAAGAAATAAAGCCCGGTTTTCCTCATGAGCCAAACAGAAAAAAATGTGGAAGTACAATCTGTCGTTCATGCAACAGCCCTAGAGCCTGCAGAAACCTGCTGATAACACAAAATGCATCAGATGTGAACTGGGAGATGAGCAGGTAGAAACCAGGGGCGGTATTCACAAACACTCTGAGAACACTCTGAGAGAGCTCCTAACTTAGCCTAAAATCTTTTAGTAAGGAGTCCTAGCTTAGGAGTGATTTAGGAAAGTTCTCAGAGCAACTCTGAGCAAGAAAGGGACAGAAACTTTTACCTCAGTGAGGAGATGTGGTCGACCCTGTTGCTAGGTGTGATGCATTCTTTTCACAGATGTGATTGGTTGTCACACACACACTCTTGTGAGCGTGCAAAGTGTGGACACCCAGTGGAAATGAAATGAACTGCTGACTGTGACAGTGTTGCTGTTAGGGTCCGGGCTGCTAAGCAGCCAAGGACCCTATTGTAATTGGAAGAATTCTTTCTTTCTTTCTTTCCTTCTTTCTTCTTCCGAGGAAATCATACTTCCCATGGGCAAAAACTCACCAAACTTTACAGAAATGTCTGACCCCATGCCAGATTTACTCAACTCCAAGGACGCGCCCAAACTTCCTAGAGAGCATCTCCAGACTGTCCTCCACAAAACTTGTTTCTCGGATTTTTGATTGATCAAAAATTGAGCCTACAGTGCATGAAAACGTTTGACTGTAAACACTACTGTAAACATATACCATCCAATTCTTGCTAAATACATTTTCAATCTTCCTGAAAAAAATTGACAATATTTTGGAGTCGTGGTTGATGAAGTTTGGCAAATATCAGAATTTTATCTCCAAAACTGAATTTTCTAGAACATTTTGAATTCTGCTCTCATGGGAACAACTGGAGTCAGTGTAAAAGTGGCATTTTTAAACATTACATTTTCTCTTGTGAAGCAAGCCCGGTCGGTGACTTCCTGAGTCTATTTGAGAAGCCACACACCAGGTGTCACTTCCAGACAATTAGCTCAGTGAGTTAGGAGCTGGATCACAGTGCCAAGGACTCTGGATTCAAGACCCAACAAGGGGGATGAGTATGACACATCAAAACTACAAAGAGTCTTTGAGAAACAAATGTCTTAAATTTTAGAGTCATGGTAGATGATGTTTGACGAATACATATCAGAATCAATGCAAGAATGGTATTTTAAACAACAGTTATTTACTTATGAAGCAATCATCAATCATTCTTAAAAACAAAACATGGAGGCGGTGTTTAGCTCAGTTGGTAGAGCAGCCGCTCCATGAAAGAAAATTGCTGCAATACAATTTCCAGATGATGCAACCTGCAAAATGACTCAGCTGATGCTAAATGCAGATTGTTATATCAACTTCCTTGATGTCTTCATATTCTTCTGCTTGTTGCTCAGAATTGCCTAAAAATGCCCGGACCCGACCCATCGCTGCGCAATTGTTAGTGTGATCACTCTGCTGATGGAAGGTTGAGACAAGCACAAGTCATGTTGCATATTTCCAGTTTTCCAAATATCTTAGTGTCGTGATCATTTTATTTCTGGTGTTACAGCGTTAGATGGGAAATGTGTGTGTATCCCTCATGAGATCGACCACAAACATTATCTCTGCACAATCTAATCTGTAGCATTTTATTGACTCACTGTCATTCAACGTTTGAAGAAAATTTCTCAGACCTCAAATTCTTCTTCCCTACTCCTGACAGTTTTTCACTTTAGGAGCTGTTTTAAGGTCTAAGATGCTCTGTGAATAACTTTTAAGGGAATAACTTTAAGGGGAAATTCTAAGAAAACGTCACAATGCTAAGAATTTTCTTGGAATTTTGTCACTAGGAGCGACTCTTTGTATGAGGAAGCTTTGTGTATACGGCCCCTGGGCGCTGGTAAAATGGAGGAGAGTCTACCACAGTTTATTTACACATACTGCCCACATACTTATGATAGAAAGCTGGTTGAAAATCAGCAAAGTATTTCTTTAATCTGAGACTTTAATAAAGTTACCTGATGCTGTTAAAGGTTTGTTGGCGTCTGTAGTGTTTTTAAAGGTAAAACTGATCTATATTTTAACTGTAAGACAAAAATCTTATAATGCTTGTACACAAAGGTCCTGCAGCAGAAACAGGAGGAACTACAGAGGCTTTACATCTGATTTTCCTACACCACAGTATGCGCTCTGTAAAGAGGGCAATGATTAACCTCAGCTGTCCGACAGCCTGACAGAGACACAGCTCACTCCAGAGTGGTTGCTCAACACAGTGTAACACACTGCAGACTCTGAAAAGAAGAGAGAGTCCCGACTACACTTCCTCTATCAGCACAATCAACCTCTGTCCTTCTGGACATTCACCTTCATGCTCTGGCTTCCAGCTTTTCATGTTAACATCTACTGAGCACAAGACAAACCAACAACTGAATATAAATATTTACTTGATGAAGACAGATAAAACATTCATGTAAACACAACCAGAGGGCAATCCAGTGGCAGATCCATGCTTTATTTTATTCCCCGCTTGTTTCACGTAAACACGTTACAACAGAAAACTCATGTTCCCACCGCAGGCATTCCAGGGAATTTCAGCCAAACCAGATTCCTGTTAACTATCGAACAATATGCCACAAATCAGCCCGAGTAGTCCCGAGAGGAGGGAGCTGAGGTTGGCCTTCTCTTCACTCTAAAACAAATAAAATCATACAAACTCTCCCTGTGTCGTTGGTGTGTTTTTAAAACCCTGTTAAACCCAGCACCCGCCCGGCCAAGTCACATTATCGGCTTATAAAAGGACTGCTGGGACAAAAGATGGAGGACGCAAAGTGATGAGAGATGCAGAGAGACAGACAGGGAGGGAGGAGGGGGAGACGTAAGAGGACACCCATTGTTTTTAGGACACTTTCAATTACATAAATGGCTTCAAATGACCTATAGCTGCGAGCAAAAGAGCCTAATGGGGATATTGATGTTTTCCTCTCCCCAGACTCACACTGCATTTGGTTTCCATCAATATTTAACCTGCAACTCATGAAGGGATTACAGCTGTTCCACTGAACTGAACTTTACCTCACAGAAGTATTATACATCAAAAAATAACCCTGATTCGATCACGTGGTCTGCTTTGAGGTCCACAACGCAGAGCAACAAACGTTGGTGTCTACTGGCACACTCCAGTGTTGTCGTCGCACGCACACATTCCTCAGCACACAATCATTGTTTTCGAACACTTTCCTGGCATTGGGGTCTGTGCAGATGTGCTTGCACATGTTGCCACACAGATTGACCCCCCCCTCGAGTCGAATCTCTGCGTTAGGGACAAAACAGCTTTCCCTTTCCTGTTGCTGATATTTGGTGACTAATAACAGCCATTCCTTTTGTGGTGTTTATACCTGAGTCATGATTTCCTCTAAATTCTGATCCACATCATCCTGAAAGTAGGAACTGCATATAAACACTTAAAAACGTGAAGTCATCAGCATGCTGTAACCTGCTGCAATGGAAGCTGTGTCAGATAACATCTGTAAAAACTACTGAGTCCCTGCTGATGTCCTCACACTGTGGAAGTCACGCTAAGTGGCAACTGGGAGCCATTTGGAAGTACAAATGATGCAAGTCTCATAATAACAGTCTTTGGTCAAGGTCAGTTTGCTTGCAAATCTCCTGTTGTGTCCCACAGGGCGTGAAGATGTCTTCCCAAAGACAAGCCACTAGCATGAGGGGTCACAATCCCACGATTCCTGGAAATGACGTGAGGCCGCGGCCTTTGAGCGAGGCTGTAAACCACAATCATGCGTCAGTAATTCGTCACTGATCCTGCAAACCAGACGATTATTTGTAGTGCGGGGGCATTCCTCCAAGAATAACTGGAGCGTGTTTGTGTTTGGGATTGGGTGCTGCACGTACCGCAGTGGACAGTGTTTGACAAGTTTGTTTCTGAAGAGAAAAATGAGAACCGGACGAGAATTTAGAGAGGAAAAAAAAAAAAAAAAGAGCAGTGTAAAGACATGAAGCTGACGAGCTGGTGGTGGAAGGAAGGAGGTTACAGGTGATTTACAGGCATGTTTGACGTAAGCTGGCAGTAAACACATTTTGCATCTGAGGGAAGGCGGCTCAGTTAACCACCAGGGTGAGCCCGTCAGATGCAGGGGCTAGATGTGGTTTCAGACCACAGAGGACGGTAATTAAAGACCACATGCCAAAAACAATCCAAGTGACAATCTGAGCCTCGCACTCTGTGTGACAACTTAGCTGACCTCTGTGATTGGAGCAATGTTTCCGTTGAAATACAACTTCTGCTATTCAGTGTTGTAACTTCTCTGTCACACAGACCACAACAAAAACCACAACAAAACTAGACTTCTTCTTTAGGCTTGAAGCTGGAGTAGGCAGTTTAATTCTGGCATCAATGGACACAAATAAACTTTGAGCACATTATAATTCAAGTGGTCTGAGAGAACACTGGACTTCTGCACCTCTGCTTGGCTCTGTTTTCAGGCTTGTGACGGTAGACTTTCGCCAATCACAGGTCTCACTTTCAGGGAAATATAAATATTGTCGCTTGATGCTTTTGGTGCTCCACTGTGTGCTGGTGTCATGTCCAATGCTGTATGTGTTTTTATGTTTTTATGGTGTATGCTTCATTTCTTCTGGACTATTATTGTAAGGCAGCAATACTTGTGCAGCTCCAGAGTCCAAAACAAATTTCCGTACAGGGACAATAAAGTATATCAAGTTGTATTGTATCACATCGTATCGTATCGTATTGTATCGTATCGTATCGTATCAAAATCAGCTGTCAATAAGGTCAATTACTGCTTATGAGCCGCAATCAAACTGTCAAACTACGCAGTAGGCCTGTACACTATCAAGGTATCATGGTATGCCGCTGTATGAAGAAATCCAGAAGGTTTGATTTTGAATATCATCAAAAATACAGATGCTCCTATTTCTATCAAACTGATACAAAGATGCTGTATTTAGGGGACGTATTGTAGTGCACAGCACGCGCCACCAGAGGTCAGTCTCTAATGGTGGAACGGGCAGCTGAGCGGAGAAAGATGGTGACTGTGTATGGTGGGAAACGTTACAGGAAAAGAAAAAGGAAAAGGCCTCTGCCCCTGTTTGGGAGTATTGCCAATTGTAACTTTATCTTGAGATGAATTTTCCCCAAAACAAAGGCAGTTTTTCAGCAACATGATTTTACACAACACATCATCTCCGTTAAGCCCACTAATGTCTCAGTTTCCACCAAGAAAACAAGTGTCATCAGGTCCTCTAGCGAGAGTTGAGCAAAAAAAACTCTCGTTTTACAGCTTAAATGTACACTAAAAATATGTTACTGAAAACATCTGAGGCGATGCAGTAACAGAATCTTGATTAATATTTGATCAGCGCTGCCTAGTTTGACAGTTTGATTGCAATTCACGAGCAGAGATTGACATAATTGACAACTGCGTGAGAAACTCCTTGGCCTTGATTGGTTGGTTTCGTCAGTCTTGTCAATGCCATTAGAAGCAGTGGAGGAGGCAGAAATATATGATTTATCTGCCTCATTTACTACAGTCAGGATATAATGACAGTTATTATATTTGCTAAAAAGAAATGGTTGCCTACTGTAGCTTTAAAGCAGTCAGTTAATCTTAAAGGAGAAGCGTGAGGTTGGGAAAACATTCCAGAAATACCCAGCTTCCGAAGGTAAACATGACCACACTTTTTACTATGACAAGATCAAGCAAGCGCAGAACAAACAGTTTCATTTGATCCAACACTGTCTCACCTGAGGGTAAACTGGCTGCGCACACTGCAACTGTGTTATGAGCTTGTTTACTGCAGAGGCACGAGCTGCCATGTACCATCCTTGTCCTGCATGTGAGGTCTTGACCCTGTGCCGTGTCCAGTATGGGCTTGTGTGTGTACGTTAACTGAACGTTCACATATCAGATGCAGCAAACAAACAAACAGGGATGATGACTCAACATTGAGACATTCATAAACACAGCCGCTTCAGCTCTAACGCTTTATATTTGGTGTTTAGCCCCCCTGTGTTTCTGCCTGAAGGCCATAGATAAGACAAAGCTGTCTCAGGCTCCTGACCTCTGACGTCAGGACAGCGGTGGAAATGTCTTTCTTTTCACAGCACAGAGGTGCTTCCTCTGCAGAAAACACCCTGATAATGAAGTGTTAACCAAAAAAAGCTACTTTCCCAGGCAATCAGCTTTTCCCTGCTCTGCGGTGGGATTGTTTGACTAAGCCGAGGGACTTTTAGCAGAATCATAACACTTTTGGCTTATTTTTAGTCGTGCATGTGCACCGCTGCTTCGACAAAAAAAAAGAGCTTGCCTTTTCTCTCACATGGTTATTAATATGCCGGCTGCAGCTCTGACATTCTTCAGATTCCTGGTTGACGAAGGAGTCATTCTTCTGTGCACGTTTCAGGTATTCTGACGTATGTGCAATGATCAAATATCACCCAGTCAGGTCTTGTGTCACCGTCATGCACCGTCTACTGCAAGTTTTATATTCAATCTGCCCCACTAGGGATGCACAGCGCAGTCACATATACTCTCTACGTCCATTACATATTTATCTATAATGATATATTTTAAAATAACGGTGGATTATGGGACTTTTATTCCCTGTAAACGTAATTTAAAAGCTCCGTCTTCTGACATTATTACAAATAAGGTCAGGATTAAAGGAGTGGCACACGGAGGCTTGCTTGCAATTGAGATTTCGAGCCAAGGCACGGACAGATAACATGAGATTATCCGTTCCTGCTGTTGTTATGACGCCCTGCAGCTCTCTCACGATCACACCTAGGTAATGAATAACTGCAGAGTAAACCAAGCTCCCCGGGTGCAACCCATCCAGGGCTGTGTAATGTTATTAAATCTATCAATCAGCCAGGCATTACCTTGTACAATTAATGATCCATGTCCCTCATATTTTATGCCTGCGCAGTAAAAAAAAGCTACAGAAAGATATTCAGCCTACAGGTTTGAATATGTAGCACCATATTTTACTATATTTTACTGCTTCATGACTGAGAACAGCACATAAAAAAGCAGAACTAGTCCTTGATTAAAACGGGAAAAGCAACGATACAGAGATATAAGACGCAAAATGCCTGCCTGTGATGACAAGAGAATTCTTGCCCAGCTGATTTTAATGTGACGCAATGTGTATTTTGGCGATAAATCGGCTTTAAAGGAATATTTCACCCACAAAATGACATTTGCTCCATGGTGCTTTGAATTCGTCAAGAAAACTTTTTCTTGCATGCCTCCATGGAAAACGGTGAACATGCTGATTCATCGATGGAGGACTGTGTTTATCAAGAGCAAACTATATTAAAAAGTCTTTCACCCAACTTGCAGCAGTATAATCCAAGTCTCGTTTATCCAGTTGTATGATCAGTACTTCCTGAACACATGCATTTTCACTAAAAAAAAAGTAGCAGTATAGTATTGGAGTCTGGCTTTGAGGAGAGCATAGATAAATTTTACTTTGAGTTTAGTTTTAAATCACGAGGTTTCAGTTAAAATGTTCAGGACGCACTGAGCGCACCTCTGGACTACACTGCACGAGTTGTGTAAGAGTTTGTAAACAGATATTTGGATATACGAAGATAAAGGAGTAAAAGCCCTGCTGGGTGTTTGTAGTAGTCATGTACAGGTGGTCTTTGGATACTTCAGGCGCACTGTGTTTATTCCATCTTGTGAAGGGCTCGTTGCATGACTCTTCAGACCTGTGGGTCGCAACACGTTGGTCTTTTTAATCTATATTACCATTTAAAATAAAGGCATTTTAATTTTTGCACAAACCCTACAGTGTGCCTCTGATTGTTTTTGAAGGAGATTTGCATTTTATATGTTTAGATTGAGAGGCCTTCACAAGATGGAAAAAGCACAGATGTTTTTATGTAGTTTTCAGTCAATATCAGTCAATATGTTCGCCATTTTCTGTGGACGCATGCAGGAAAAACAAACTTTTCTTCATGAATTCAAGGCAACATGACTAATTAATATACAAACACTCATTATGCAGGTGAAGTATTCCTTTAATAAGCTGCCGCAGCAGTTTGCCTGTTTGCAAAATCTGTTTCCTAATCTAACTGCATTAATTTCCTCTTCCTGTAAAACACTCTGCAACTTCTGTTTTTAAACCGCCACATAAATCATGCTTGCTCTCTTGGTACCATGTTTTTTCTCACCCTTCCATCTGATTAACAAGATGATCCCCGCGTGACATTTAACTTCAGCAGAACACTGAGAATTTACATCTGCCATTGATTTTTCTAAGTGTCTGTTTAAACACAGTTTTTATGTCGTTGCTTTACAGTCTGCTCTCCAGGACCCCAGATGATGAATGAGCTTGTGAGAATCCAAGCTAACATTTAGACAGCGAAAGTAAATATTACTTTTATGCCACTGCAGCCATTAAATCATGCAAAACAAACATGCGACTGCATTGTGGCTACACACTAATTTTGGTGTGCTAGATGTGGTTTTGGTTGCAGCTGGTGGATTTATTCGGAATAGAGGCTGAACTGTGACACAGGCCACTGAAAAATATTCAAATGTTAGTCTGTCAGGGGTCACTTTGTGTTGGCTTGAAGCTTTAACTGTCCTGAGTGCGTGTGAAGCTCAGATGAGGAACCTGATGGGTGTTAAAATCACTTAGAGTGGAAGTGATTGAGAAAAAGGGATGTAAGATAAAAAAGTTAGAGGAAGCCTGAAAAAGTGTAGCAGCATCTCTTATAATGATAATTTAATGTATAGCAGCAAAACCTTAAAGTCACTGTTGGAATATTACACTGATTAAAGCAGATTAAAACACAATGCAGCTGTGGGGAAGTCACTGAACTTCATGCAAGGTCCCATAAACAGCCAATGACACATAATCTGTAGTTAAATAATAAATCTAACAGCAGAAATCAATTTGTTTACGTCAAAGTTTCTTTAGGAAAACATTTACTTTCATGTCAACAACCGCACACAGCCCTGCAGTGATCAGCTCCAGCGTAAAACTGAGCGCATGTGATGTTGTGTCACGCCTCACAAAGATGAAATCATCTATTAAACGTGTAATAATTTTACTTTAATGTGTGTGAGAGAGTAGAGGACATGTTCTTACCCTGCTGTCGGATGATCCTCCGCCACTCTCCGTGACTCCGGTGTGCTTTCTGACCGGGGACAGTGAGGGAGCCTCAGCTGGAGCAGCCAAAGAGACGGAGCCTCTCTGTCAAGATAGTTCACATCCCTCTGAGAGTTTCTCCGCAGCTCCGCTACCCCGGAAATCAGCTCACACCCGCCTCAATGTGTCGAAGAAGAAAAAAAAAAACAGTGTAGATGACAGGCTGTTAACGATCTAATCTCTGAGGGAGGATATCCTGTGGTTTAAGTGTGCAAAACACATCGAGTGTGACAATATGAGCAGCCTTGTTTTGAGCACTCTGTTTATTAACTTGAAGCTGCCTGACTGTGAGGTCAGATACTGTCATGTATGATGGTCTATTTTAAGGCTGCAGCACCTAAATGAAAACACTCTGCCTGCAGCTTTAAACTGCTGACACTGTGGTATCTTTAAAAGCCAGCTAAAGACACATCTGCTTAAGAACAGGGGGTCGATACAGCACAGCATCGTGATATTTTTGTGTGGCAATATCGTATCGTATCGTCACACAGTGCCAAGTGTCACATTTTTATTATATAAATTATCAAAATTACAAATACAAATTAAACTTTAGGTAGCCTACTTGAATAATATAAGCAATTACTTTTCCAGTCCACTAGATACATTTTGCTGCAAAAAAAAAAGATAAACAGACTGAAAACTAGATAAGACAGATGTTGACGAAGTTTTCCTTTTCAGAACTAAATTTACAGTTGAAAAAAGGAAATAAATTGCGAGATATTGCAATATATTTTATCCCAATACTCAGCATATCGCAACATATTTGTTGGAGTCATTATATAGTTTTTGTTTGTTTATTTTATCCTTATTTAAATAAGGTAAATACAAATATACACATGCAATCATGAAAGTGAACACAGGGGGGAGCATACAGGTAAGCTCCAGGTAATGGAAATAAAGTGTGTGGAACGGGAGGCAAACAGTTTTTGACTGTGTTATGTAAGCGTGTCATGAAAAGCATGAAGTATAGCCATGTAAAACTGAACAGGAACAAATTCACCTGAACGCCCCTCAGTGGTTTGTTTAGACAATTTGTTTTATTCAAAGTCACGACATATTTAAAGTTGCAATAATATTGTATCATGATTTATGTATCGTGATAATATCATACCGTGGATCCTCTGGTGATTCCTGCCTCTACTGTTTAGACAGACATTTGGGTAACCTGTTTGCACTAGCTTTAAACTACATGTTTTTAACTACTTGGCTATCTTCTGTGTTTTATTCTTGTATGCTGTATATTTCCCTTGTAAAGCTCTTTGTGAGGTATGTCTGTGAAAAGCACTACATAAATATCGGAAAACTTCAAATAAAAGCCTTGTCCCAATTAAACGCCCAGTCTCTTTCACTAGCCTAGTGTAGCTACACATCTTAACAAACAAAGGTCTGTCTCAGTTAGACGCCAGAGGTCTCATTTATAAAACAAAGTATAGGATCCATACTAAAAATGTACTTGCAAAAATGTACGAACAAAAGCCAAAAAATATTTGACAGTTTCTACAACAAGGCTTCCACCTCACCGTCTGTGTCGCCACTTCCCCATTTCCAAAATGTTTGTAAGCATGGGTCAAAGGTTCTCCCATCAAGTCTGTTTTTATGCATCCCAGCCTTTCCGTGGGAAGTGGCGTATGCCTCTTTCAGGCCTCGTTTTGTGGGTACGCAGTGATTATAAATGAGACCCCTGGTCTGGTTGCCAAACAGTTGAGTTCAGTGATTAAAGCAAATAATAGCCCGGGCTACTAATTAAAGTTTTAAGGTAAATTTAACGGACTTACTTAAATTTTATTTTCCAACTCTCAACAGAATGTCCTAACATTAAAGGTCCCATATTAACAGCTAGCTAAAGTTAGCTAGCTAGCTCAGGGTTACCACGGATCCTTGAAATCCATAAGAGTTTGTGAATTTGAGGGAGAAACCTTTAAGACCTTGGAAGTTTTTGAAAAAAGACGACATGGCAATGGTCATTTTAAGTACTTAGATTTATAGATTTTTTTATGACAGATATTGCTCTACTTACACAATATATTATTTTGCTGTGCAGCGTCAGAGATGGGAATGGACCAGATCGTCTGCCATCACTGTAACACAGCACGATTTAGAAGTGTTCACATATTTAAGCCTCTCTCTTCTTAATTATATGAGCTTATGTAAAGCCTGCCAGTTCTCATTATGAAAATTCTCCGTGTTGTAACAGTAGTTAACCTTGATCTGTGTCTTTAACTAAGCCAAGTTTGGTCCTTAAATCTGAGGGAATTAGGCCTGGAAAGTCATTGAAAAGTCCTTGAATTTTAAGTTTAAGAAGGTGTGGGAACCCTGCTAACTTTCCTCTTCCATCAAGCGGTTTATGTTCCTGTATTTTTACAGCAGCTCACAATGCTATCAGCAATTAATGGCATCACAATCTTAAAATAAACCGAGCCTCCCAGCAGAATAATATCGCCTGTACAGGGAGAAAACAGAAGCTCCACTGTGCTTAGTGAAAGCTCCCTCCAGGCTTCACTGGATCTGCTCCTGCCAGCTGAATATATTGATTTTCCAGGCAGAAAGACCATTAAATACTCTGAGAGAACACAGGATGAGCTGGGTCTAAAAGCAGAGTGTACACATAAAATAATCAATCCTGCTGGATCTTAAAAGGAAGAGACTACAGAGGGTTAAATTTTCCATAACTGGCCAGCCAGACCGACACATACGCTACGCTACGCTATGTATTGATGGTCGTTTGGTGAAGTCCAAGCTAATTATAGTCTGTTGTGGGGTTTGAAATATGTGGAGGGAAAAATCAATTAAATAAAGACATAAGGGAAGTTGTATCTGATATTATGAATGAGGCTGTCTCACACATGTGCCTGTTGAGTGGCCACAGTGACATCCACAGGAGGTCATAGGAAACAGCAACAAGCCTACAGTGTATAATCACATCAGTCTGACAGTCACTCCATAAGTACAAAAATATAGCTGATAGAATTATTATTTTAACAGCAACTTAGGGCCCATTAGACCTAATACTAGTATCAGCCACAATGTAAATAATGTGACAGAGTGCATAACAATACAATAAATAGAGCTTTTTTTTTTTTTATTTTTACTTCCCTCCCCTTGCCGAAAAAGAAAAGTCCTAGGAGGATTCCCCTGGACCCCCCAACAACGGTCCTGCCCAAGCCCTGAATGTCCTCAAAACCTAGCAACACCCCTGCGTACACCTGACCTGTGCAGGGCTGCTGCAACTGGATTTGCCTCTTGGCCAAGATGAGTGAGGACAGCAAACATCGAAAGGCTGAAACAGGTATTTCTTTGTATATATACTGATAAATATTATTATTTTTGTCTATTAACTGGCCCCTAACCTCCTGTTATTTTGTAACAGTGGCCCCCAGGCAAAGCAAGGTGTGTGTCATTGCTATTGGCTATAATTAGGCCACTAAAGTATTAAACTTAAATACAATTTTTGTATTTAAATCCTGGATGGATTACTGAATGGGCCTACGGGGCACAGGCCGACGGGCCCAAAGTGTCAAAGGCACCCTGGCCATCAAATTAACAAGTCCAGGAAGAGACGCAAAATGACCACAAAGAGATGCAAGGGAACTGCACAGAGGTACAAAATAACATCAAAAACAATTCATAAACAAGAACAAAGAGACACAAAACAACAGGGAGGCACGAAATGACTACAAAGCGAAACAAAAATGACAGAAAAAAAGTTTGTAAATATATTATATACATACGTAAATATCTAAATATATAGCTATAACATACATAAAATAAAATAAAAATGTACATCAAAATAAAAAAATAGAGTATGCATTAAGATACAGTGTTTAAAAGTAATACTTAAATATAAAAATATTAAAAATAGGTTATGCCATCACTGTGAGGCTGTAGGTGAGAAATAAAAATAAAAATAAAAATGTACATTAAAATAAAATAATAAAAAGTAGAATATGCATCATGCTACAGTGTTTAACACTAAAACTTAAAATACAAAAAATATAAAAAATAGAGTTTATCATTACTGTAAGGCTGTGGGTGTGAAATAAAAATAAAATAAAATAAAAATTTACATTAAATAAAAAATAAAAAAGCATATGCATTATGCTACAGTGTTTAAAACTAATGCTTAAAATATTAAAAAATAGAGTATATCATCACTGTGAGGCTGTGGGTGTTAAATAAAAATAAAAATAAATTAAAACGAAATTAAAAAACATAGAATATTCATTATGCACAGTGTTTAAAACTAATACTTAAAATATTCAAATATTAAAAATAGAATATATCATCACTCTGAGGCTGTAAGTGTGAAATAAAAAAAGTAAAATAAATTGTACATTAACATAAAAAAATAGAATATGTATTATGCTACAGTATTTAACACTAGTACTTAAAATATAAAAAATAGAATAAATATTGTCACTGTGCTGAGGCTGTAAGTTTAAAATTTAACTACTATATATATGTGTGTGTGTGTGTGTGTGTGTGTGTGTGTGAATAGAATAAACAAGAATAGAATAAAGTCAACATATGATATGTGTACAGTTATGTGCAAGATAAAGCTCTATACTGAAAAGTGTGTTTTTTTTTTGTTTTGTTTTGTTTTTTGTTTTACAAAAAAATTAAATAAATAAATAATTTCACTGCATATAAAGTAGTTAAAATCCTAAAAAAAAAAAAAGCTCCACCTCAAACAGCTACAACATTAAATCTCTGATATAGTATAGTATATTAATATATAATATGATATCACTGACAGGGCCATTCTCCTGCATGAATACTTTTATTTTTAACATACACTACATGTTTGTGATTACACCTCTTTACTTTAACTACAGTTTTGAACGCAGAGTTGTTTTTATGACGGAGTATTTTTAAATTGTGGTATTTCCCTGTCATTTTCCCTCAGTTATAATTATGGAGCTCTGTCCTTGAAGCGATGCCTGGGTCGTCAGACAGGCGGAGCTCTCGGTCCATCATCATCTTCATCATCATCAGCAGCAGCAGCAGCATGGCAGCGTTATTTCTAAGCTTTTCCTTTTTTCTCCCTCGTGGGATACAGACCGCTATTCTCAGACCCCCAGAGCCGGAGTCGAACAACTGTGGCCTTATAAAACGGACTGAAAGCCCCGACAAGGACGCACATTTCAAGGTGAAACACTGAATGAACTGCACGCACATTTTGGATGTAGGTTTCTGCTCCGGACACTTACAGTAAGTCAAACATTGGAACTTTGTTTGGGGCGTTTTTACGCAGATAACAGGTTGATTTTGGAGGAAACGCGCGGTCGGAGTGGTGGCTTAAATGTTGCTTACAGGTTGTTCTACTGTGTTTCTGTGCAGCTTTCCTCTCTGTATCTGCTCCAAATATTGCAGCCAGTTCATCCCTGTTCCGGAGCAATGTCAAATAATCCACTCTGGGCTTTTAAAGAGAGTTTTTATGAACTGTTGCACCGAGTCTGGCTCTGTTTATATCCTGTTTCCACTTGGATCAAGTGCTGCACTGGTACAGTTTTACTTCATTCATTTATTCATTCAAGTCATGCAGGATTTCTTGTTGTGATTTATTTTATAGCAGCCTGATCAGTCATTTGGACAGTTGGGGATTGTGTAACAGCTTGCAATGGAGTCATGGGATTCCCTGCACATACTCCTGCTCCCTTTTCCTGTGGGATATGTGTAGGAGGGTGCTGTACAATTCAATTCAGATTATTTTGTGAGGAACTTCATCTGTGCTGTTGACAGCTGAGACTCATTAAATATATAAGATAAATAGAAAGCAGATAGAAAGCTAAGGTCAAAAACATAAGAGTAAAAGCAAGGGGCAGCATTATTTTATATTTATATCTTATTTTGGGGGGGTTAATGACAGGATTATAGATGTGACATGGATTTATGCATGCATATTTTAGTAGTTTTTTTGGCTGTAAATAAGTCTGGGAAACTTTTATTAAGGCTGACACAACCTATGACATTTTGTCACTAATGAAAATCTGCTTTTTTATGTTTTTATTAGCTTCATTTAGCCAAATAATCACATGTGGCAAGTGACATCTTTACTCAAATAGGCTGGGAGGGATAAGTGACATGAATAGGTCAGATTTCCTCCTTTTTGGTGTGAAAATCACGAATAAAATCTGTTTATTACCTTTATGAAGTCAAATAATCACACACAACAAATAAAATCTTTACTCAAATAGGCTAGGAATGGAAATAAGTGATATTAATAGGTCAGATTTCCTCCCTTTTAGTGTGAAATTCATTATAAAAATATGTTTTTTATCTTAATTTAGCCAAATAATCCCACATGACAAAGACAGTCTTTACTCAGATAGGCTAGGGGGGAAATAAGTGGCATCAATAAGTCAGATGTCTCCCCTTTCTGTGTGAAATTCACTAATAGAAATCTGTTTCTTTTATCTTTATTTAGCCAAATAATCCCACATGACAAACAAAATCTTAACTCAAACAGGCCAGGAGGAAGAATAAATAAGACACATGAGTCAGATGTCCCCGTCTCTGTGTGAAATCCAGTTAAAATGTTAGTTATTCTGTGTGCACACAAGAGGTTGGAAGAGGCAGCCTGGTGTGAGAAGCAAACCAAGTTGCCCATTTTAAAAACTGGCAACTGTGTTTAGTGTCCTCGCCAGTCAGGGTGAACAGAGGAGATAACACAATCTTGTCTGAGGAGCAGGGACAGCACGCTTTAGTGCAGACTTTTGATAAAATATTTGGAGGCGAGCCTCTTATCTATCAGCCCCTCCACTCCTGAGCATAATTAGCAGCCTAATCCCTGCTGTAGAGCCGCTACCTGCTGGAGTGACATGTTTCAGTGCCGGCTCGACTCGCCTCGGGCTCAGGAAGGAGCTCAGCTCAACTTATTAGGTGCTGGGAAATTTCACCTGTTTGACACCAGCTGGGTAAATTGGAGCGGCTGATAATAAAGGCTCGGTGACATCATGAATGAAGTGGGACTTCACGTGATAGTGACCACCGTCCTGTCTGGCATCCTGCTGGTGGCCGTGGTGGCGGTGCTTTGCTTCTTTTGCTGCAGACTGGCTGGTTCTTTGCCGCTGGGCGGACCTGGCAGATTTTAATGGCAGGTGACTACCTGTTTGGAGTACGTCCCTTTGTATCAATACTGTAGCTTGTGATTTCATTCATCGACGCCTGCGTGGTCGGTGCTGTTGGTTCAGACTTGTCTGTTTCTGGCACAGTTACCAGTCAGAGCACGCTTTTTAGAGGTGTTGACGAGATGATCTTAGTCAATACAGGAAGGTGGAGTCCAAAGGGATGGTGTGTTAACAGGACACGATGACAGGCCAAAGCATGACAGCAAACACAACTAACAAAACAGAGGGCAGTTTCAGGATATTTTGAGAGACGTATTAGAGGTGACTGCACGCAGCCTTGTCCATACAGAAAGAAGAAATTATTTACTCTGGACCACAAGTCCTAATATGGAGTACAAACACAGGACAAGACAGCCATACAAAGGTAAACAACCAGAACAGATCAATAGCACAAACTGAGTCATAAAAAGAGCGGCTGAACGTTACTCTATCTATCGTCATAATCTCTATTGGCAAACATAAATTTAAACATAGACAGGTGGGTTACAAAGTATTTTGGCAGGTGCTGTTTTTACATTCAAACAAAATATACGTTTGTTAGATTTGCACAGGTAAGATTTTTGCAGTAGAAGTATCTTGATTTCTTTCTTCTCACGGGTGTATGTATCCAGTCAATCATTCGCTGTTAATCGGCTTTGTTATGGCCCTTAAACCTCTCAGTGCTATGGAGCTCAATCCCATTAAAATGACCTTGACTATAAGCACAGTGAAGAAAGGAGGAGGGTGTGAATAATTACAGATGAAAGCCTGACTTGCCAGGACCCATAAGGGCCCCTGTTGTGACTACTTACATTCACAGCGAGGCCTCCAGCTTAACTTCACCGAGCTCTCCTTTTGTTTCTGCTGCAAAGCGCGATGCGCCTCGATACTTTTTTTTTTTTTTTTTACAAAGACCAGGTTCAACAACACACAGCTTTGATGGCATGAAAACAGGCTGACCATTGTTTCACCTGTCTTGTTGGATCTGTAGAGAAGGGAACAAGAGATAGTAACAATTCTCTCCATAATTTCTATTTGGGTCCCACTAAGCAAACATCTAGGGATGAACCCTTGGGCTGTGCGTTGGTGTCTGCCGATATTCGCCTTGTTTATCTATCAGCAAATAAGATGACATTCACCGATGGCAGTGGTCGAGGTTTTTCTGTTGTGTCTCTTCCATTTTGTGCTGATTAAAAAGCAGGGCTCCACACTGAAGTCGACTCATTGTCTGTGGGACACAAATTTGTGTCTCCTAGGACAGCAAAGGCATGACGTGCCCCCCTCTTCCTCTGACTGGCTAGTACTTGTTGCCTTTGTTGGTTGGGTTGGTTAGAGGTGCTTGAACTCAAGAAGGATCCTCAGGAGCCGTACACATGCTGTGTTTTTTGTGCGCTCAGATTCATTGTTTTCAATGTAGACATGCGGCAGGCCTACTCAAACGCCAGAGCGACACCGTTGGGGCGCACGCATGCTCCCTGAGCACCTAATTTTCAAGGTGCAAAGGCTGTGCCCTGAGATAAACAGAGTTCGACTTTTGGAACCCAGCAGTGCACACCACATGTCATGTGACGTGGGACAACCAATCACAACCACCAAATATCTTTTCCTTCTTCCATAAATATCAGTCTGATAAATATGGAGAAGTTGATCATGTTAGTGCACAGGCTGCCAGCGCTTTGGATCTGTCCCACGGATGATAGGCCTACACACGTATAGACAACGCGTGGAAGAAGATCAGCTCTGCACTTAGGAATTTCAGGTAAATAGCAACCTTAGATGCAAGCTGGCTGCACTCTGAAAAGCTGACACAGAAAAGCCACAAAAGTAGCACCCAGCACCCGAACTCGCGTTTACCAGGCGGTTAAAGACATGGCACGTGTACAGCCCCTTAAATGGCAGAAAATCAAGGCGGCTACATCATCGTATCCCACCAAAGGATTGTTCCAATGTCAAGGATCCACTGGATTCTACCAAGTCCTCCCTTCTGAGAATTTTCGAGGATGCATGTGTGTATCCTCAGGGGGTTCCCACAATTCTTGGACCACGAATTGCTGGAATTGAAGGTGGGGCCTCTTCAACACAGCACGCCTAGGCACTCGCTGGCCTGTTCTGATGGGTGTTCACTAAATGCTAGGAAGGAGTCTTGCCTGGCCTCTGTAGGACCCGTCCTTCCAAGGAAGTGTCCTTGACTTTTAGAAGCACCTAAGGCTTCAGCAAAAGGAATGAGATTGGTTCAAGGCCCCAAGGAACAGTGCTGGGCTTTAGCCAATCGGGCATCGTTAGGTCACTACTGGCTTACTCCTTGAGCCCCAAGATGCAGAAGATCTTGGTAATTTCATTCCGTGGAAGTAAAGGTCTTGGGCTATATGCGCCACAGTGCAGCTTTCATACATCCTGTACTCTTCACACATCCATTGATTTGTAGGTTTAGGGTAGGAATGTCAGATCCTTCCTTGACTTTATGAAACACCCAGAGGCATATTAAGCAAAAGTAGAGGGGGTCATGCCTTTGCATATTAACGCCCTGGGGATGTTAATTTGCTTTTGGGATGATCTTCCCTGGGGTGCCTTTGTGGCAGAACGACACAGTAGACTCACTGTCATCTCTTCAGGGGACGCACCCGGTAATTTCCCTGATAATGCTACATTGAGGACAATGAATCTTTGTTGACATGGACATCATTCATACATGTATGCAGGGGCGTCTTAAGGACTTGAGGACATTAGGGGCTTAGCGAGGACCTCTGTCAGGGGGGCGGAGGATCCTCCACTAGCACTATTTTGTAAAAACAAGCTTTATTTTGATGCTTTTTTATGCACTCTGGCACCTTATGTACACTAAAATTACAAAAACAATATTGTACTTTTAATATATAATTTTGTATATATTTTGAATTAGAAAATGGTTGGGGGGGACACCCAGCACCCAATGGGGGGCCAGATTCGTCCCATGGGCCGTACGTTGAGTATCACTGTTTTAGAGGTTGTTTCAGAAATTTGTATGATTAACTTTGTGCTCATTCAAAGATAGTTTAATGAAAGACTACATGACTTTAAATCCGTTCAGATTTCTTTGTTTCCCTGCCACAAAAGAGGGAGTAAATAACAACAAAGACAAGATAAACAACAACAGAAACTGTTGTTAACAGCTGACGGCCAAATTGTTATTTAAACACTGATGTCTGCATCAGCCCAGAGTTTCACAATTGGTGCATCCCTACAAAGAACCAATACTCCGGGGGAGTTGACTGTTTTGGTCACTTCCAGTACAAAGTGAGCAAGAAGTGAGTTGTTTGCCTCAAACATGTGTGCTTATTGAAATCATCAGAGTAAACACGTATTAAGCCAGTGTGTCACAGTCTGTGTGTGACAAGATGACACACATTTAATTTCTACCGTGTGTGCTCCTCTGCTCTCTCTAGCTGTGAGGCGACGGCAGACAGGCTTCCTCAGCTCCTCAAAGTGGCATGTTAAGGCTGTCTGGAACAACGCGTCAGCCGCACTGAGACGACAACATGAAGGTGACAGCCCTGCTCATCATTTGCTCCTGTCTGATGTTAGGGAGTTTGGGGAAGCCACTATTCCCTGGTAAGTAACTGTGTTGTTAGTCACTGCTGAAAGAAAAAAAAAAAGCATCAGGAGATGTTCAGCACACACTGGAAGGGTTCAGGGCTGCAGGGAATGTTTGAACCTTTTTAGGAAGTTCATGTATCAACATACATTCCTGTTCTTTTACTAAAAAAACAAAACAAAACAAAACACCGGATATCTTTCCGCTGTGGATAGTTTGGTGGTGCCAAGAAGACAACAGGAATGTTTTGTTTAGTTTTTGTTTAAGACCACCCTGCTGCTCTGTTTGTCCTGTAATCCCTTCTCCTGTCACATTGTATATGACGACGTGAACCTAGTCATCAAACGTGTAACATAGATTCTCAAAATGTGAAATTGTTTGTTGTTTTTAGATGATCTGAGTGATTTGGTGACAATTAGAGCTGCAATGATTTGTCCATTAATGGACTGACAGAAAAGTAATAACCAGTTATTTTGATGATTGAAATGATGCTTGTCACTTTTTAGCAAACATTTCAAAACATTTGGTTGATGTCAGTCACAATAGTAAACAAAATATCTTTGGGTTTTGGACTGTTGTGTATACTATGCACTAGAAGACTTTGAAAAGACTTATGTCTGACACCCTCTCGCAACTGCAGACAATGTGAGTTTGTAGTCACAGACTATAGCACTGTTTCCACCAGACACTTTCAGTATGGTACCTTTGGATATATAAACGCTTGAAGATCCACTCATTACTAAAAGTTAATGTTATATAAAAACTAAAGTAATAGTCAAAGTTGTCACAGCGAAATTTAAGGTGTGTTGATGGATTCATGTATTGAGTAACATTACAAGCTAACTTTCCACACCTTAAAAGTTGCCGACAGTCGGCCCAGTGAATTGAGTTATTTTTACTCGACTCCAGCTGCTGTGAGAAGCAGCAAAACATCCTTTCATTTTATAGTTACAGTTTACTAATAAAACTCTCCACAGTATGAACAGTGGTTACATGAGCCTCAAAACCAGACACAACTCAGCCCTGAGCAGAGTGACCGTCCTCTACTGACCAATCAGACTGCAGTGTTCACAGCTCCACCTTTTAGTACCAGATCTGTGTGCTAGGTACCCCAACAGAGGGGGGACCAACTGTGCTTGGATTAATATTTATATGGCTGTATTTATTGGAAGTTATCTGAAAATTATGGACACAGATGAGAAAATAAACGTATGATATACAGCATTGGTAAAGATTGGGAGTAGTTTCTGAGTACACATCCAAACAATTCAGCCAATTAGCAGCCAGTGGCGGCTAAAGTGTAGGGCTAGTCACTACAACCACCTTACACCAAATGATCAAGAGAACTATCGAGACTATGGGAACGTGCACCAACTGAGGTAAAACGTTCATGATTTTATTACGACATTGGAAATTTGCCTGATAGAATGAAATGGCTTGAAAAGTCGTTTGGTGTAAGGCTGGCATTAGTCCCATGAAACAAGACATAAAAAGACACTACCTTTGGCTGTCAAGAATTTTTCATTTTCTGATTTTCTATCCAAAGCTAACTAGACGTGTTTCTTTCCGAACACAGAACAAGAGAAAGATCCCAAGTATTGGAATATGTGGGCACAGCAGACCCTGAAGAACGCTCTGACACTCCAAGCTCTCAACACCAACAAAGCAAAGAATATCATCCTCTTCCTTGGAGATGGTAATAAAAAAATCTCTCTGTTTACATCCTGACTAATGGCAAGAAGTTATGAAATGTAACCAATGCAGCGTAAATTCATCTAGAAGGTCGTAGGTAACCTTGCTGCAGAAGGATTTAAATTGCATTATGCCCATCACTAAAGACACACTTACGATTACTTATGGAGAATCCCGAGTTTAAGATGAAATGATGCTACATAGCACAGATGCTCAAAATGCGGCCTTCGGGCCAATGGTGACCCTCAGAAACATTTTGTGTGGCATTCAGAACTTGACATGAAATGCATGCATTATATTTTAAGCATCCACTGCACATTTCTATACTTCTGCTTTCAGTATCTTATATTTAATACACTTCTCGGCTACTGCATCCACTTTCACCCCCGAACCAACATTTTAAGGCATCTTACAGTTGCTACGAAATGACATCGTTGTTCCACTGAGGGCTCATTTATGCTTAACATCAGATTTGGAGACAGAGACAGATGGAGTCTTCTGTTTGTTCTCTGCGTTCGTTTCATCTGTGTTTGTGCATGGTTTCTGAAGGCCTACGGATATGGATGAAACTGAGCAGTACCACAGGAGATCGTGGAGGCAGTGTAGCATAGTTCAAGCGAGATATGACCGTATGAGACGATGAAGATGAAGATGAAGATCTTAATAATAGTGGAATGGAAGAAATCAGTAATATAGTGAAAAGAATTCTACTTCCAAATGTCGGGATGTAACGTTATATTGCCGCACAGACCACCAACTTCCACAATGCTGTCTCAGTTTAGAGGTACAATGTTACGACCTCCTTCACCATTGTTTCGTTTGTTGTGTCAAACTTTTGACTCTGCCTTCTAGTGCCATCTATTTGCGGTATCAACGCTAGGACACATGGAAGTATGAGAACAGTGACGTTTACAATGTTTGAAACAGACGTATCTAATTTCGTACATAAAGGGAGTATAAATGAGCCTTTAGACTTCCAGTCCAGCCACTATTGCACATAAACAGAAACATGAATCGCAGAATTGAAGTCCTCCTGAACTGAAATACACACTGTGGGAAATGGCAACGTTAGTTTTAGGACCTCGCAGTTAAATGGTAGGTTATTCTCTGAGCAAGGTACAAACTTGATGTCCAAATGAAAGTCTATCGGTTCCCTAAAGAAATAGACCAGTACAAAGCTTGGATTGCAATGGTTAAACGAAAGAGCTGGACACCGTCAGGACACTCCAAGGTCTGTGGTGCTCATTTCATTACTGATAAGTAATGTAGCTAGTTCAAGCTAACAATCTCGAGCCAACAGTCTACAAAGGGAGAGAGGGGAGCGTTTGTATTTGTGTGGGCTGTGTGTCTGTCTTGTCATTGTCTTACTCCAAATAATTACCGGTCATGAAATGAGCGTTACAGACCCTGAAGTTTCCAGACGGTATCCAGTTCTTTTGTTTAACCACTACAATCCACACTTTGCGCTGGTTCATTTCTTTAGGGAGGCGGCAGACTTTTATTTCTGACATCGAGATTGTACCTAGTCAAAGGTAATAACCTACCACTAAACAGAAAGGTCCTAAAACAAATGTGGCCATCTCCCACAGTGTGTATTTTGAGTGTATTACCAATAATTTTGTATTTTTTTGGGGAGAATGAAAATGTCAAGACAGACACACAGCATACACAACATAGAAATGCTCCCCTCTCTCCCTCTGTAGTATGTCGGCTAGCGATTGTTAGCTTGAACAAGCTAACGATGATGGCTAGTGATTGTTGAACAAGCTTAGGCCTACTTACCAGTAATAAAATGGGGGCTACAGACCCTGGAGCTTCCAGACAGTGTCCACTTCTTAAATTTCACTGCTGCAATCCAAGCTTCGCGCTGCTTTGTTTCTTTCGAGAAAAGGTAGACTTTAATTTCTGACATCAAGTTTGTACCTTGTTCAAGGAAACAGCTTTACACTGAGGAGCAAGGTCCTAAAACTAATTTAGTAATTTTTCACAGTGTGTATTTCAGGTCAGGAGGAATAAAATTCAGTGTTTCATATACTGTTTTCTTGCAGTTGTGGCTGGACCAGAAGTCTATTAAGTGGAACAACAACGTCGTTTCCAGGCAACCAAAAGACACCTTGAAACGGTTTATAGTGGGAGTCACTTTGGGTCATTAGGGCTAGTGCTGTTTGGCAAAATTGACGATTTCAGTGGACAATAAGACAGTTTTATGAGGAGGTGAGATGGAAAAGCCAACACAGAAAGGCACTGTATGGTTGAGAAAAGGAGGTTTCCGAAAAATCTGATTTCCTCTTACCTCACCGGACCTCGGGTGACAAAGTAATCTGCCTTATCTGCAAATAGGTTAATTTGATGCTCAAGGAGTTTACTGTTTAACAACATAATGAGATCAGTCACAAATCCTACGACAAGTTCATGGACGAAGAGCTCAAACATAAGGTTGAACAGTTTCAACAAGACTTAACTGCTCAACAGTCAGTTTTTACAAATCTTGTGATAACTAATGAAGGTGTAACACAGGCAGGCTACAGTTTGTGGTAACTCAGGACATTGCTAAACATGATGAGCAGTTCAGTGATGGAGAGTTTGCTGAAACCAGCCAACATTGTCTGTCCTGAGCCTGTGCTGCCCTCAGTGATACACTGGCTCCTTAACTTGGCACTCAGTCATCAAAACCTTGCCTGCTATAGAGGATCCAGTAATCCAGCTGAAAATGAATGAGATTTTTCAAATGTTTTCAAACACGCGAGGTGAATGAACAGTACAGTAGCAAACAAAACAAGCGTGCTTCCACCAGATCACTGGGATTCTGTCTGTGCTGGGCCACTCATTGGTCACACAATAACTTTTATCCTCCATCTGGCCTCTGCTCTCTCTGTTTGGACTATAGGCATTCTTGCGTCCTGCTGCAGGCACGGTCATATTTGCGCAATTAGAGAATAACCGGCACCATCTTACAACACTGGTAAGATGCAACAGGATGTGATTGTCCAACTGGAAAACCGTTTCCCAGACATTGCTCACCTTTAACCAGGATCACAGGATTCAGTTTAAGAAACAAGACTTAGCTACACAATGACCTGTTTCCTGTTTGTACCTCTGAGCAGACTTTGATTACGCGGGGGGGGGGGCCTTCAACCTTTTTGTAAATCATCCAACTAGACCTGGGGCTCATGCAATGTGTTTTTCATCCTGTGTCTAATACAAGGAAGGTTAGGCAAGATGAGAAAAGTCTTGACAATTTCACATTCTCCATGTTACAGATAAACTGCAGATGAGTCTTACTGTGAACTAGAAAGTATCTGTTCTGTTTATCTTTGTTTTCTCATCATTTTTTGATGAGGTATCTGCTTTTGCAGTAATTTGTATCCTAAAAAATGTTTTGCCTAACAGCAGCCATCGTGTTCTGAAATGTCAAAGAAAGCAACAACCTTTCATGTGCTGCCTCGCTGAGCGCAGCAGGGGGATGAAAAGTGTTAATGTCTCTCATGTGCAGTCGCTTTCTTTCCCGCCCTGAAGGAAAATCTAATGCAATCTAACGGTCGACCTGCTTTTGGTGTTTAGGGATGGGCGTTCCCACGGTGACGGCTGCTCGAATACTGAAGGGTCAGCTGAACGGACAGAGCGGAGAGGAGACGCAGCTGGAGATGGACAAGTTCCCTTTTGTGTCTTTGGCCAAGGTCTGACTTGGTTATTATGTACATTATGTGTATTGATCTTGCTGTTGCCAGTAATGGCTTCCTGACAAGGCCTCTGACCGTAAACAAGGTCGTTTAGTGTGTCACGTCACATAGGCTGTGTGTTATGTTACACATTTTATTTAAAATATGGCCAAAAATCAGAGAAGTTTGGTTTTTTTTATGAGTCATCAGCAGCTGTGGCCTCATATGAACCTGCAAAACTGTAAATCTGGTGATGTACTATATTTTTCTTACTGCCAAGAAATCCAGCGAAAAGACCAAAACAATTAAAGGTCCGGTGTGTAGGATTTAGTGGGATATATTGGCAGAAATGGAATATAATAGGTAAGTTTTCTTTAGTGTATAATCATCTGAAAATAAGAATTATTGTGTTTTCGTTGCCTTAAAATGAGACTTATATGCATAGGGAGCAGGTTCTTGTTTACAGAGACTGCCATGTTGCCCCACCATGTTGTGTCTGACCTGGATCTGAACCAACTGCAGTCACATGACACATTGTTTGGGTTAAACATGAGCATGTTACAGTCCTGGAGGATTATTAATGTGCGCCTCCTCCTGTACTGCCTTAATATGCACATTCAGCACATCCAATGCATCAAAACATTGTTTTCTAGTTGGAGCCGCGCCTCGCTTTCAGACTGTATGCTTTGACTCAAATGAACAATGACAGCAATATAGTCCACGATGAGCAGCGCTAAAATCAACCTGCGTAGTTGTCCCTCCATTGTGACATTAGAAAGTGTCACATTTATCTTGCAAGTGTACTCTTCTTCAACATTTTGTTTACTTCCTGGATTTTTCCCACATGGAAATTCTGACCAATCAAGAGCAGCTTTCTCACGCAGGCAGTTTATCTGGTCCGCTTGTAAATGCTGCCGTGAGAACACGAACCAACTCTAGGCAATTATACAGCTTTGTAACAAAATTAGTCCCTGACTCGGACCAAAGCAAGACAACTCTAGGTCTAAAAGCACCCTAAATCACCAGATGCATTTGTTTTGGAGAGGACGAGACCTCTGTGGATAATTTGGCTCCTGGTAAAAACCTCCTGAACGCCTGGATCTTAAGTTATCAGAAAAAAAAGTAAGCACGGATTAGCAGGTGCTGGGCTAGCAGGCAATTTCCAACATGCCAAACACATTTGTTACATGAAACTTCTTCATTCAGTTCAAATCATGTGGTCCATTTGTTTTGGAGAGGAGGAGACCTCAGGTAAAAACCTCCTGAACAATGAACACTGAAGGAATTCTAACCGGGAGAGGTTTAAGTTCATTGCAATCTGCAGTCTTCACTGCTAGATGCCTCTAAATCTTACACATTGGACCTTTAACGGCTGCTGCTAACAAGTTTAGTCTCTTCTCAGTGTAGCCAAAGCCTGGTATAGTTAATACACCTCCATTGTTGTCCAAAAACTACTGAGAAAACTTTAATGACCTTCACCACTGCGCTTAACTTTAGCATATGTGGCGTCCTAGAAAAGATCTGAAATTAAAACACAATTCCTTATTTATGTTAACTACATATGTATAAAGTCATGTATTAAAAAGGTAGCATTTAATTAGTCATTTCAGGTTACAACTACAACTGCAGAGTCATGCTTCCTCTGTTAATACCATGGGAAAACCAATCTGGCCACTTACATGAACTGTCAACTTCCTAGAATACTGTGGTTGACAAACCAAATCTAATTGTATTATCCAGAGAAAGACAGAGTTTGGATATTTGCATAAAGTGAAAAAGTTTGACAACCTACAAATGATCTCACTGTATGAACACTGTGTGGAACAGCTCATACAAAAGCAAGTGTTGAAAGATGTGAAAAGGCCTAATTAATGAAGGTACCCGCTGTGTGAAATATTACGCACTGTGCATCTAAAACTGGAGACTGTGGATACAGCCCACAGGTTTCTGCTGCTCATGACTAAAGGTATTTAATTGGAAAACAATTTTTACAGATTCCACGAATAGCCTGAAAATGCAGTGCTAATAGGAATCAGTCAAATGCCAGTTTTTTTCTGATTTTGAAGTCCTTGGTGCGCCTCAGCCAACAAGCCAGAACAACAGTCAGAAAGGCAAGTGAACATAATCTAGAGACAACATGATCATCATGCTGTCTGCGACTAATGACTATTTTTTATTAGTGGTTGATAGTTTAGCCTATAAAATAGAAGAAGACAGCAGAATGCCATTGCAGTTTCCCACAGCTGAAGGGGAAGTCTACAAAATGCTTGTTTTGTCTGACATATTTTCTCAAAATGGTCCCCAACAAATTTAAAATTTCCTCCTGTTTGAGAGACGTGTGCTTTAAACTACAGCGCCCAGGAAACATTTACAGCTGTAGTTAGTAACTTGTATGAAAATATATTTGATTAAAGTGTCACTGTATCCACACAGAGGTACAGGAGACAGATAATCTGTGAAAAAAAAAAAATACCGCGACTAAAGGAAAACAGTCAGAGCAGAGGAGTTCTCTAATGCATCGGTCAGTCATGTCAATCACTGCTCGTGAACTGCGGTCAAACTGTCAGAGTAGTCAGTGTTAATCAAATATGATCAACATTCAGTTGCTGCTTTGCCTGTTTCTCTTCTCAAATGTCTTCAGACTCATATTTTAGTGTACTGTTTAGCTGTAAAATGAGAATATTTGTGACCCAGCTACATAAGTGTATGAAGGAATGGGCCCTAAGGGCTTACGCGTTGTTACCACTCACGTATGTGTACGGAGACAAGGCAACCGGAAGCCCATTCATTCCTATGGGAACCTCTGTGATACACAATGTGCCTGTGAAACTCCTCCCCTCCATAATATTTCAGTCCAGAATTTGCCTCGAGAATGTTAAAAAATTTGCGGTGGACTTCGGAGAGACCGTATGACAGTGTGCTAGCTTAGCTAACAGGCTATTTCCTTCAATTTAGCTGCCTGTGTTGTTGTGGAGTGAGTTCATATAATTAAAAAGAACTTGTTTATCTAGTTTTAACACACTGTGAATCTGAGTCATGTTATTCAGCTAAAATATGGTCATACTACAGTCAGATTGTCGTTATGACTCATCCAGCTGTTCATACGTCTTTTTAATGAAATGTTTCACAAAACATGCCACGTACCTGACAGGTCCTGTTTCTGTCCTGGTAATGTTCCAGCATATATTCCAAACTACTGCGAAAAACAGACAAAATTAGCCTCTCCCCTGGCTACAGGGAGTTTCTATCAGGTTTCTATACATCCATAAAGAAATGCACTTCCTTGCCTTGGCCATTATCTGGTTATTTATGGATCTACGGACACCTGTCACATACATAAGTGGAAACGTGGCGTCAGGGGTCACCCAAGCCACAGCCTCTGCGTGAAGTAGCTGGTATTAACTTTGCATTTCTTGTCAAAGGGCTTCGTTGTAATGTCAATAGCACAGTCCTAAAAAATCAAAAACTGAAGGAAGCCTAAAATGTAGCCGAAACATTCACTCTGAGGATGTCACAAGAAAGAAACCATCATGATACACATTAAGAGAGTATTTCTATCCCCACAGTTTATCTACAGGACTGTAGATAAGCTGAATACTGCAATTTGGGCCCTGCAATGGGCAATTTTTTGACCTGTGCTGCCTAGTTTGTCAGTGTGACTGCAGTTCATGATCAGTAGTTGATACAATTGACAACTGCGTTAAAGACTCCTTGGCTCTGATTGGTTGTTTTCATTCAGCCACAGTAGATTCTAGCAAATACCATTAGAAGCACCACAAGGAGGAGAAGTGAAATGCTTTTTTTATACACACATATACATATATATATATATATATATATATTTATATCTTCAATAGGAAATAATGGGCCTGAGGCTGAGAGCAACAGACAGGCTCAGGAAGTATTGAGAGATGAAAGGATATGAAATCTTCTTTACACTAGCACATTGTTTTGGTCTGTAATGGGATTTGCTGGTAATTAGAATAATGCCTCATCCTTTAAGTCAGCATTTTGACAGACTGCTATTACTACCCAATCACAACTAAATTAGTAAGACAATAAAATCCTCTTTGATGTTTAGATCCTGACCACATCAATGACTTGTAACTCTGCAGACATACAACACCAACGCCCAGGTGCCAGACAGTGCCGGCACCGCCACAGCATACCTCTGCGGGGTCAAGGCCAACGAGGGCACGGTGGGCGTGAGTGCAGCTGCTGTCCGATCCCAGTGTAACACCACAGTGGGCAATGAGGTCACCTCCATCCTCAGATGGGCTAAAGACGCAGGTAGAGTGACATTAAATTAACGTACACAGGGTCATTGTTCACGCTTTGCTGTCAATTGATATGCGTTTCATGTGCGAGGAAAGCTAATTGTGGTTGTGGTTGATTGCTGTGTTAATGGGTGGTGGGAATACTCGCTGGGGCGACTTGGTAGCTCAAAGCAATGACTTTGAAGTGCTCTCAAAAGTGATGCTCTTAATGCATGTTTTTCCACTCTGCTCGTTCCCCCTTTGCAGCTGTTCATCCTTTGAACCAAAGTTATCCTTAGAGCAGTTTGTAAGTGACATTAACTTAACCCAAAGACTTTTTTTAATGTATTCTCCTTTAAAATAACAAGAGACATATTTTTAACCACAGAGTTTTCGAAAAGCTCCATCAGGCCACCCTTGCTATAAAGTTTCATCAGTTTTTTTTTCCAACTGTCCGAACCCTGATGTGTCTGCAAACTTGATTCAAACCTATTATTAAATAGCTGTAAAGTTGTTAGAAACAGGAGGCAATGTAGGGGACAAGTTCTTTTCCCAACATGACAGTTTTGGGTCATTTTGGGGTTTTCTTTGATTTTAAACAAACAATTATCTGTTAGACCAGTAAGTGCCAAATTCAGATGATAACTATAATTCTGAAACTTGTAAAGGCATGACGACGAGCTAGCAGCGAACACTTGCCAACCACACTCTGGTCATACTCAGCACTGCCCTGCCTCCATCTAAATTATGTCTCCCTGAACAGAAGGGTTTTATCTGATTTCAGATAAACAATGTCTTGACTTTTGGAACATCAAAACCTCTTAAAACCTGAGCTTCATCTAACCTTTGCATTGCAAATAAAAAAAAGTCATGTTTAATATTTTGTTAATATGGATATGCTACACATTGTTAGCTGAGTAACATTCTCCACAATGTAATCGTTCACTTTAGAGAGACACAAAAAAGTGCGGACTTCCTACTTTTGAAGTAGTCCTTCAGTCCAAGTATGTGTCCAATCCTTGATTATTTATATTCCTTTAGTCTGTAAGGGTCCATCGATCAAAAGAAGTGATTCTTTTTTTCATAAAAAAAAAAATCCAAGTTGTGAATATTGTCATGTAAAGTCCATTGCTAACGGTGTATGCTAACTCCTCCTCAATCAGACAGCAGTTCTTCCAACATATTTTCTCATCTTCATCTACTGTATTGTTTGGGGTGTGTAATTTAATATCATTTACGGTAATACCGGTATAATTTTTAATTTGATGAAAAATTTAGATTGTATGGCTGAAAGCAAAATTACTACAGACTCTGCTGTGGTTGCAAAAAGAGGAGCAGCTTCAGTAGTGTGGAATAAACTGGCGTCCTGAATGTTTTATGAACAGCCCCGGACTTCTCAGACTCTTAAAGTGAGTTTCCGCTCAGAGGGAACTCATTCAGCAGCTCCTCTGGCAGCAGCACAGCGTCTCTCCCTCTCCTCTCTCGCTGTGTGCACACAGGAGTCAGTGTCGTCAAGTGACTTTGTCATAAACCTTTGGCAATGTAAACCTACGTGACGCTCTCGGCTCGACAAAAAGCTACATATATGTGAATGTGTGATAGTTGTGGTATGATAACAGCCTGTCACAGGTTACAGCGTGATGATTAGAGGAGAAATGGCAGAGCATAAAGGTCCAGGTGGAAAGAGAAGGAAATCACCTGTTGATTTATATATAGATCCCAGGGGACATTTTTGTATTTGGGAGCTGTTTAAATGTGTAATTTGTGGTAGATTTTATTTTGTTGAACTATTAATATTGTATACAGAATCTGAATCTCACTCTGAGTTACTGTTGTTGTTTACAAACTAAAGAAATGAGAGATCATCTTTGTTTATTTTTTACTGAATATTTGAAGCAAACTGTAAAACTGTGTCACTTATTTTGTTGGAATTCTATTTTCTTTAATTAATAATAAAATATTGTTTTTACTAATTTGTCACATCGTCAAGAACATTGTTATCTCAAAAATACCCTGACGTATTGTGGCATTATTTTAGGGCAGTATCACCCACCCCTAGTGTTGTTGGGTATGCTTGTTTTGTTATGGCATTAAAACAAAAGTGTCCACCATTTTTTTTTGCGTATTTTTTAGCCGGAATCAGCCCCTGGAGTACAGCAAGTGCTCTCAGTTTAGAACGCCAATAGGCTCTGTCACGTATCTTTGTGGCGACCTTACTGCAAACTTTAAGTGCCTACTTTTCAGGGTCATGGCTTGTTGACAGTTTTTATGGAATGTGACGTGTGTTAGTTAATGTTGGGAGTACAAAAACAACACTGGTATCATAACAATGAGAAGGGGGATGACATCCCCCCTTGTCCCCCTCAAATTCCTTACTGGTTAGTACGTACGATACCCTTTACACATGGCCTTCAATCTCAATAACCAGTTTGATATTGTATCAGTAAAGTTGGAACACAACATGAAGCAAAATCTCATGTGGACAGTTTTGATCAGATGGCCATGTTTGCGAAACATCCCAAGGAATTACGTCTGTTTTTAACCCTCCAAGGAGACATCACAGCGTAATGCAATCTGCTTTAAAACCTTGCACCACAAAGAAGGAAAGGACTGAGCACCATGGATTTTCAGAGGGCGGTGGTGAGAATAAGTTAGGAGTGGGTGGGTGAGGGTCATGTTCTGTGTGGGTTCAGAGGTCACAGATAATAAGAAATCCAATAATTCCTCAGGGAACACGGCAGGCAGCTGCCGACCTCCTGCATGGAACAAGTAGAAATGTGAGAAGTGTTTTTCATCAAGTCATTTTACAGGACTGTGCTCTGCTGGGTTTACTTTTAATGCTGCACTTTTTATATCCAGAGGATTTATTAGCAGAAAATACTGGTCCATCCATCGATCATTAGTGCTGTTAAAAATTGTTATTCAGACAAGGTAGGAGCGATATCAACATTTTCGTGTGGGGGTCTTGACTACATGATAAAGTTGCAATGTGCAATCTAAGTTATGTTGGTGTTTGATGATAACATATCTCTGTGTCAGAACATTGGTGCAATCCAGTGCTCTTGAATTTTTACAGATTTACAGTTGCTTTCACATGATAAAAGGAACGGTTTGGACCATTATGCACCAATCACATGCCCATATGTCCATTAAAACAGATATTGGTTGCTGACAACACGGGCTATGAGGTGATTTCGACCTGATGGGCTACAAAACCTGCACTCCCTGTTCCATGCAACAATGCATTTCAACCACAGATAATGAAGCTCCAGCATTCTGCGTTGTTTCCAAAGTTACAGTCATTTAAGTAGAAAATTCTGTCTTTGTGTTACTGTCCTTCCACTGCAGCTCAACAAGGAAACACTGTCCAGAGAGACACAATGAGGGAATTCATCTAGGTCTGAACATGTTCCTTAATCAAAAAATTACTCAGACCGTTGCCTGTGTGTGTGTGCGTGTGTCCACTGCAGGCAAGGCAGTGGGAATAGTGACGACGACCCGTGTTAACCATGCTACTCCCAGTGCCGCTTATGCCCACAGCGTGGACAGAGACTGGTACTCCGATAATGAGATGCCAGCTGAGGCTCTGAGAGACGGCTGCAAGGATATCGCCAGACAACTCTTTGAAAACATTCCCAACATTGATGTGAGTCACAAGTAATACCTCTGATGCACAACTTACTATGACATGTCACTAAAAAAACCCTTCAGAGCTTCAGGTGATTTTTAGGTAATTTGTTATTCACCTCAAAGAGTACCAACATTAGACTAATCAAATAGTGTTACTTGTTTCTGGAATTAAAAGTTACATTGAAAAGCAAACACTCAAATGTGGCTAATCCACCGTGCTCTAGCATCCTTGGCCAACCTTACTTAAGCCGAGCTAGCTACAGCTGATGAAATCTGCTAGTCACAGTTGTCATTTCAGCCAACAAAATCGGCCGCTGGCAGCTGGAAATTAGAAGTCTGCTTTTGTCTGACAGTGTCTGAAATCAACGACACATTGTTTTTAAAATAACTGAGTGGAACCTACATTATTACCTCTTGACAGGGGTAGCAACAGTAATTGACATTGCTTTGTCAGTTGTTTCTTTGTCATTCACTGGCCCTTTGGTCCTAAAACAGTTATAATAACTAAGATTGTCATTTTGTATTCTGTTCTTGCGGCTTTCCAGGTGATTCTGGGTGGAGGGAGGAAGTATATGTACCCCAAAAACACGTCGGATGTTGAGTACCCTGGTATTTTGAAACACAGTGGCACAAGAAAAGACGGCAGAAACCTGGTGCAGGAATGGACTGACAAAATGAAGGATAAAGTAAATTTCTCCACCTCTTGCCTCTCGTTGCTCCTCTCATTTCTCTGCTCTCTCTTTTATCTTCCCAATTACATTTCCATATTTAGGAGTTCAAAGTGACTGCAGTGTTAACCACTCGCACTGTTGTGGCGTTACATTTGTGTCTTTGTGCAGAAAGGCCATTATGTATGGAACAAGAAGCAGCTCTTATCACTGAACCCTAACAACGTGGATTACTTATTGGGTGAGTTTCCAGTCTCAGCGTCATTATAAAACTTGGAAGTTTTTCATTGAAGTGTAAATGAAGAGCCACATGTGTATGCATTTGCTGTAGGCTTATTTTCTTGCGTGTAATAACCCATTTCTCCTTGAACGGGGCCTTCTGTTATTCCAGGTCTGTTTGAACCTGCTGACCTGACGTATGACTTGGAGAGAAACACTGAGACTGATCCCTCGCTGACAGAGATGGTGGATGTGGCCATCAAGATCCTAATGAAGAACCCCAGTGGGTTTTACCTGCTTGTAGAGGGTGAGTTTGTGGTGAAATTGGACTGTCAACTTTTGTTTTGGGGCTCGTGTCACAAAGACCTGTCAGGCTGGTCTACCGACTTAGTTAAGATGTAGTTTCTGTCTGAGACATCACAGATTTCAATAGTGGGTATCCCTTAAGGCAAGGAGGCCTTATATTGCCTCATTTTCACAACATGGTATGGCTCGACTCAAGTCTACTCACTTTTGGTACCAGGTCCTTTTCTCTATTTCATTTTCCACTGCAGATAGTACCACCTAAATGTGGGTGGGATTCTCAGCAGAATGCCATATCGGTGCCACATGAAATTGCCGTCACATCAACTTCAGTGCAACACTTGCTGAGTCCTTTCATCGGCAGCCAAACAGACGAATGTCTGCACTTTGGTGTACATAGTTTACCACATAGTTTTGCTAGGTGGTATTTCTTTAAAATCTGGGTCAAGTGACTAAAAAAACTGCAGCTGCTATTGACGTTAGCTTGGCTTTAAAGGAGCAGTGTGTAAGATAAGGGGGATTTATTAGCATCTGGTGGTGAGGACTGCAGATTGCAGCCAGCTTGAACTTCTCCCGGTTAGAAATCCGTCAGTTTTCATTGTTCAGAAAGATATTAACAGGAGCAGAATTATCCACAAAGGACTTTTTTCGCTCCAAAATAAAAGGAGCTGGTGATTTAAACCAGTGGTTCCCAACTGATCCAACCATGGGGTCCAGATTTCTCCTCAGTCATTAGTTCAAGGTCCACACAGTTTAACATTTTCAGCATCAGACTTGCGTTTGGCTAGGTCGTTGAGCTAGTTTTCTGTCTCTGACTCTGGGTTCATACAGGATGTCTTGCATAGCGCAAAGCCAATTCTAGAGATGACTCTTTCTGCCCTGGGGGCCTCATGTTAGAGGTGTTCAGGGCACGTCCAACTAATAGGAGGCCCAAGGGCAGACCCAGGACATGCTGGAGGGATTACATATCTCATCCTGCCTGGGAACATCATGGCGTCATCTAGGGCGGGAGCTGGAAAGCATTTCTGGGGAGAGGGATGTCTGGGGAGCTTTGCTTGGCCTGCTGCCCCTGTGACCCGGCCCCGGATAAGCAGATGAAAATGGATGGATGGATGGATGGATGGATGGATTCTCTCTGACCAATCAGTGGTTTGCAGTGTTTTAACTCTGCCCTCTAGTATCAGCTCAGCTCGCTTGGAACCTCGTCCGAGGTGGTAACAAAAAAACTGGACATTTTCTGCACACCTTTTACCAATAAAAACTAAAAAAGAGCTGATATGAGTAGAGCTGTGCTGTACCATGCACTGGGAATGTAGTATAACACAGCTGCTATCCAACTTTGTTATTAGAATGATTGAAGAAATAGTCAAACATTTTGGAAGAGACACTTGTTTGTTTTCTTTTTGAAGCTCAGATGAAAAGATTGAGACCAACCGCATGTTTGTGTGTGATAAGAGGATGTCAATTAGTGAACTTTAGAGATGTTAGTCGATTTTTTTCAGCTTTTCACTTTTGTTCCACAAAAATAATTTAATCAATGACATCTGCTGACTTACAAGAATGTTGAAGGAAGGAGAAATGTTGTGGATCATGAAAAACAGAGACAAGGTGAAGTGTTTTAAGAGACATTATGAACCTTTTGGAAAAGAGTTTGCGGTTAACTTGCCATTAAATTTCCCCAATGAAACGTCCTTTAAAACCTTCAAATTACTTTTACAAGAGTAAAGTTTGCAGCTGAACATGCACGCCTTTAAACCATGCACCAAATGCTTTACTAGTTTTACATGTTGGCATAAGGTTTGAAAAGCACCCGCAATCTTATTCTTTCCTCCATAAAACTTACTCTACTGGTCGGCTAACTTGGGATCTAGCCATGTTTTTAAGAAAATTATCCAACTAACCAACTTAATTATTGTTACAGATGTCTGAAAAGGGGTTTAAACAGATTAAGTTAGTTTGTGAAATTCAAGTCAAAGTCTTCCACTTCAATTTTATTTGTAAAGCCAAACGTCACATATCACAGTTTGCCTCAGAGGGCTTTACAGCATACGACATCCCTCTGTCCTTGGACCCTCACAGCGGATAAGGAAAAACTCCCCCCCAAAAAAACATCAGTGGAAGAAATGGTAGAAACCTAACGAAAAGCGACTGTGGAGGGATCACATATTAACAGTATTAACATGTATGAGCGACACTGAGAAGAAGCAGCAGTGAGGTGTGCGGTTATTGAGACTGTCCTTCAGCTAGAGGACCTGGCTGTCTTTTATATTGGCTAACAGACTTTTGTGAGTGTCAGATTCTATTAAAAATCATGAAATGATTTATAAAGTTGCATTTAATTTCAATAAAACATTGGTGATTAATTTAAAACCTACTTTTTTCTGAATCTTTTACCTTGCTGCCAACCTCACAGAAGCATATACAGTAATGTTCAATAACCCTTACATGGAATAGATACAGACAAAGCAGTGAAGGACTAGTGGTGAAAGATGTATTCAGATTGTATAACCAAAGGTCCAGTGTGTAGGATTTAGAGGTATCTATTGGCAGAAATGGTATATAATATTCATATTTGTGTTTTCATTGGTTTATAATCACCTGAAAATAAGAATTGGTATGTTTCTGTCACCTTAAAATGAGCCGTTTATGTCTATATACAGAGCAGGTCCTGTTCCACTGCATCCACAATGTTCTTTCTACAGTAGTTCAGACAGGACAAACCAAATACTGGCTCCAGATAGGGCAATTCACATTGTCGCATCGGCTACCATAGTTCTCCTACATACTTGGCACACAGTAGAAGTTTCAGCTCTGCAACCTCTTTGCGAGATGTCACTAAATCCTAAACACTAGACCTTTAAGTTTAAGTTAAGTTGACCCGAAGAGGAAGCTAACGACGAATGAAGATGGCAAAGATTGAATGTAGTTTCCTTGTCCGTCCAGAAGTGCGTCTTCTGCTGCTGGGTCGCCATGGTGTTTGTTTGTTTTTCCGGGAGTTACTGCACTGCTATCTACTGAACTGCTGCTACGTCATCCCCTTCTTCTTCTGGGTGAAAGCCAGCGAAAGAAAAAGTGGTGCATGTGCAGAACGCCGAATCCGACCCCAGTCGGACTAAGTGGATACATGCAGCAGTAGTTTGATTTTCAAGCAAGTTATCTAGGTGTGTTAGTCGAGCTACAGATAGTCCAATTTCAGTCAGACTAAGCTGTTTACATGCATTTGAAAGTCTGGTTTCAGTCGGACGAAGCCAATAATTCGGTTTTCTCAAACTGCATGTAAACGTACTGACTGACAGAAATAAAAGTTTTGTTTTAATCACCAACTCTGTGAGATGACACGGGTTTAAACCTCCAGACTAACTTGGATTAAATGGTATTAGTATAAAGACTAAAAAAACATATTGACTGAAAGTAATGAGTAAAATGGCATGAATTTTTATTGACTAAAGCAAGACTAAAACTCGGGGGGATGAAAATGACTAAAATGTGACTAAAACTAATGAGCATTTTCGTCTCAAGGCCAAGGCTAAATCTAAAATAGCTGTCAAAATTAGCACTGGTTTTGTATTAATAATCTGAATCTGTACAGTTACTGAATAAATGTATCAAAGAATGTAGTGAAGTTCAAAGTAGCATAAAATGGAAATATTCAAGTGAAAAATAAGTATGTCAAAACTGTATCTACATTAAGGACTTGAGAAAATGTACTTTATTACATTCCACCACTATCAAGGATTCAGAGGCAGGGACATCAGTGATATTTAAAAACAGCATTTATCAACTATGAAAACTGAGAAATGTACGAGTTTATTATTTAAAGGAATGTGTTGATGTGTATTCATGGCAGTTCATGTGAGAAAAGAGAAACCCTGAGCTGTTCCGACAGACATCCTGTATTGGTCTGGTCTTATCATCATCGCTGACATTGGAACAAGTACTGAGAATTCTGTGAATGCCCAATGTCAGCACAATATTAGATAAAGTGAGGCCAACGAAGGTTGTGGTGTTGATAACTCTGTGTCCTTGTTAAAACACCTGCAAGTATGACAGTGATTGTTCAGCCAGACTGAGCGAGAATAAAAGGGGTCAGTAAGTTTCAAACAGAGTGCTTGTCGGATCACTGAACACCGACTAAAAGAAGGCCCCCGTCTGTCTTTTTGACGGCGAAATTGTGGGGCCTTTCTGAAACACTTTGACAAGCATGCCCCAATCGGGCAGCGGCTGGTCAGGTTTGAACTTCCCTCTCAAGCTTTTTTTGTTCTTCACTTCGCACTTTTCATGTGTACAAACAAACACAACTGCGAGTGTGGTCAAACAGCTTCAGACATAACAAGCAATAAATGAACAATTAATGCAGAAACACACCATTTGAAATTTCATTGTCTTTCAGAGTCTATCAGCTAACTGGAAATATCTGCCCCTCTGTCAGGAGGACGTATTGATCACGGACACCATGAAGGCAAGGCCAAGCAGGCTCTGCATGAAGCTGTGGAAATGGACAGAGCCATTGGCCGGGCAGGTCTCTTGACCAGCGCCCACGAGACACTGACTGTAGTCACTGCTGATCATTCTCATGTGTTCAATTTCGGAGGCTACACTGCAAGAGGAAACACAATATTTGGTATGTAATGATAATGATGTACATCCATTAATGATGCTGTATGTATATTGTTGTTGAAGTTAATTTTTCAGTCTGGTTCTGTTGTGATGACGGGGTTTGATGCATCTACAGGTCTGGCCCCAATGCTGAGTGATGTTGACCAGAAACCTTTCACCTCCATCATATATGGGAACGGACCAGGCTACAAAATTATTAACGGCGAGAGAGAGAATATCACCACTGTTGACTATCGTAAGTAAAATAAATAAGGAAATATTAACTTCTTTGACTTCCTAAAACAAGAAGTATCTGCATGTATTTTTCACTGTAAATTGTGTATTTTTATTATTTCCCAAAGTAACCCTCAGACACTGTGATATCACAAGCTATTATAGTCATACAAGGACAAAACTGTTGGGGACGAATAGTCGTTTCTTCGCCTAAAGGACCTGCAATGGACAATAATACAGTTTTAGTTAAGAGCATGATTTAGCAGAGGGCATTGATCTGGCTTGACATAAAATGATTTGCAGGACTGACTAAGTAATCTCAGATAATCATATTAATGCTGTCAAACTAAAATCAGAGGTGCCCCGTGGAGTTCTGTTGTAATAAATAAAAGTTATATTTACGTTCAGTGTAACACATTGTGTGTATCCTGGAGTTCTAACAAATGTGTTTAATGCATTTCCTCCCTCATAAAACATTCACAGAACGGAGTTGTAAGTATTTTAAATCTAGCTGTCTGCATCTAAGCAAGTAGTAGCCATAAAGAGTCAGCACTGGGGAGCAAATCTGTTTACTGTACAAATATGCACTAAATAAAGGCTGCTAATGCCTACATATATTACACATGCAGCGTGACATAAATGATCGACACTTGACTCAGACTTCATATTGACTGTCTGCAAAATCTCATAAAGACATAAAGTCCAGGTAAAGTGTAATGAGTAATATCAAGTACTTGTTGAAAATGTGAAAAGACGTTTAACTATGCAGTACTGCTTTGTGGAGTTAGACTGCTAAACTGTTTTGTGTCCAGGAAATCATGGCTTGGTGTGTGCTAACGTTAGCTGCTGTTGGCTGCTGAATGAGATGCCGTCGCTGCGTAGCGCTGTCGTTCTTCAGTCTGGAGGGTGTGTGCTGTGCTATTATAAAGCACAGCACACACGCCTGGGTGCGCCTGGGTTAGCTGCTAACAAGAGTCTGTAGCCACACGGCTGCTCATTCTTTGGCTTGGGGGTTGTGGATGTTACCATGCTACTAGGTTAGCTGCTAACAAAAGTCTTTACGTGCGTGGCAGCTCATTCTGTAGCTTGGGAGTTGTGTGTTACCATGCCACTGGGTTAGCTGCTAACAAAGGTCTGTAGCTGCACAGTGGCTCGCTCTTTCGATTGAGGGTCGTGTATGTCACCATGCTACTGGGTTACCTGCTAACAAAAGTTTATTTTAGGAATGTGTCCCTTCCTCCCCAAAATATGTATTTTAATTACTGCCTTGCATCTATACTAGCTACCAGTCTTTTTCTCCCCTGCTTTTGTTGGCACACTGCTGCTTATCCAAAAGGAAAAACAGCTTTATAGTGCTACTAGAGGGCAAAACCTCCACAGGGAACATTTAACGTAGGGCTGACTGAGTTAAAAACAACAAAATCTTAACATATTGTTTCTGTTTCCTCTCCTTCCAGAGGAAAACAACTACCAGGCCCAGGCAGCTGTACCTCTGACCATGGAGACCCATGGAGGAGAGGATGTGGCTGTATTTGCTAAAGGTCCCCTGGCTCACCTGCTACACGGGGTCCATGAGCAGAACTATATCCCCCATGTCATGGCGTATGCTGCCTGTATCGGCCAGAACAGAGAACACTGTAGGACACGCAGCGGGTCCACAGACTTACGTCCCGTCCTCTCTAGCATCGCAGCCCTTTTCACAGTCACTCAGCTTCTGTGCTGACCTTTCCCCTGATACTCTTCCTCATGCTGTTAATAACACCATTTTAACCACTCACACATTTTAAGATTTCAATTTGTTGTTTTTTAAATTTTCTAATTTTACTTTTTTGATCATGGGACCACTATTGGGGCATTTTTGTGTTATAATAATTGACAAAAGCACAAGGATATCAGTTTTAGTCTGTTCTGGCAAATAAGTCAAACATTACAGAATAATCAGTCGCCCCTGATGCTCTGAAATGAAAAGTGGTGGTGCAGAGATCACCACAAAGTCAGAGATCTCAGCTGTGATTTGTCTATTGAATAGTTAGTTTTTATTCAGGGTTTAAGTACCCATTGAGCCTCTTTGTTAAATGTAAACCCCTTAGGTTTGAATAGATAGATTGGATTTAGAAATGTTGGAAACGTTTCATATTTTAATTGTGCAGTTAACGGAATCTACCTCATAAACTTGCAAAGATTTCTCATGTAATTATGAGCACATTTTGATGGACAAAATTTATGCTGAAACCAGAAGGAATTGAATGTATAATTGACAAAAGAGTAAAAGTTATATATATTTCTTGTCATACACCTTGTGCAAACATGCAAAAAACACTGAAAAAGCCCACCTACCATTGTTGTGTCTAATAACAGAAGTTGTAAAACCTCTTAACCAATAAAAAAAAATGTGTTCTGATCATCGTTTGCCAGTTTTGTTGCAACTTTGATGTTTTAAGCTTCTCCTGAATGTACTTAATATATGATTTTACTTTGGTTTCCTAAATAAAGTTCCCACTAAATTTGAAAACAATATCTTAAAGTAGTGATTTGAGTGTTTCTGTAAAACAATACAAAGTCAAATTTATTGGCGTTTGACATTTTTTCATGGCGCTACAAAAGGTTACAGGAGGAACTGTGGAAAGAAAGAAAAAAAACTTGACATTTTCTTGACCAATTAAAGGCTGATCGGTAAAAGGAAGTGCCAATTTGTACAGACAATCAATGCGTTCCAATACTCATACTACCATACGATTTAGTATGCCAGAAAAAGATTTAGGGTCCTTCCAGATCTAGAGTTGTCTTGCTTTGGTCTGAATCAGGGACTAATTTTGTTGCAAAGCTGTATAATTTGCCTAGAGCTGGTTTGGGTTCTCACAGCAGCATTTACAAGCGGACCAGATAAAGTGCCTTGCGCGAGAAAGCTGCTTTTGATTGGTCAGAATTTCCATGCGGGAAAAATCCAGGAAGTAAACAAAACGTTGAAGAAGAGTACACTTGCAAGATAAATGTGACACTTTCTAATGTCACAATGGAGGGACAACTACGCAGGTTGATTTTAGCGCTGCTCATCGTGGACTATATTGCTGTCATTGTTCATTTGAGCCAAAGCATACAGTTTGAAAACGAGGCGCGGCTCCAACTAGAAAACAATGTTTTGATGCATTGGATGTGCTGAATGTGCATATTAAGGCAGTACAGGAGGAGGTGCACATTAATAATCCTCCAGGACTGTAACATGCTCATGTTTAACCCAAACAATGTGTAATGTGACTGCAGTTGGTTCGGACTGAGGTGGGAAAATGTACTCACCATAAATGAACCGCACCAGAGTTTGTTTGTAACCAGACTGAGACCACCTCTTCAAGAAAGTCTCGGTCTGGTTGTTTTGGTGTACACCTGAGCGCGATTGCTGTGTTCACACCTGCCCAACGAACTGCACTTAAGGGGCAAATGAACTTGAGTTGGATTCAACCGAACCAAACTGGGCAGGTGTGAAAGCACCCTGAGTATGTCCCAGTACGAGATGTCCTACTGCATCTGGTTGCATTTTGCAGTATGTAAGCCAGCATGCTTTTCTGGCTATTCTGACCAACAATGCTTTGAGCAGCGAAGACATGCCACATTGAAATGCAGCACAAGTGCTTTACAATAAGGAAATTGCATGCATTAAGTGCTTCACATGAAAAAGGGCACAGAGTGAGCATGAAGCATTACAACTTAATATAGAACGACCAACGTTTCTTATGAGTTTTCACTTTAAATTTAAATTGTGAAACCAGTGACTGTAACAAACGTGGGTTCTCACTGCTCACACACTCTACTCTCCTTTGTTCAGTCTCTCTGTCAGACTGGGCTTCCCAATTACTAGTCAGTGACATACAGAGACGGAGCTCCAACAGTTGACAGCTTATTGACTGTATTGTGGAATAAAAAGACTCAGAACACACAGGATTGGACACCTGAGAGTTTACCTGCCAGAAAGCCAAAGAACTGGTGTATCATGGCAATTTATAGTCTCTGACAAACAAGCGGTATCAGTTGACATACCTACCAGCTTCCCAATACACATTAAATTGGTGTTTCCTGTCACTTAAGCAGCTATTTCCTGTAATTTAAATAACCACTTCTGGAAAAAAATTGCTTCCTTCCCCCCTTTCCCAGATTTGATCAGTCATTTCAGGTCTTCTGGCTGATGAGGCTGATACACTATGAGAGTTTATGTCAGGTCATCCACACTGTAACAGCCAATTGACGACTGACAGAAGCTGCAATGACTATAATAAATCAATCAATCACAAATAATCTACAGTGAATGCAGTTATAGGAGCTAGCTAGCATTGCCGCTCATCTGGCAAAAATACCTGCAAGTAACAACGTTCCAACCCAACAATGTTGCCTTGGAAACATGGTGCCCACCCTCCGGTCTTGCCACAGGTCGCCCAGCTGAGTAAAGGCCTTGATTTTGATCCACAAACCCCCTTTATCATAGTTAAGTATGTCATCACTCTTAGCTCTGTTTGTACTGTTAGCAGTGTCAGCGCGGCTAGTGGTGCTAACATAATTAACAACACTAAAGAGGTTTGTGGTTAAAATCAAGGTGCTTACTCATTGGGGCAACGTGGGGCAACGAAAGGGTGGCCACCATGTTTCTGCAGCATGTAACAATGGCAATCATTGTATGAGCAGCACCGCTAGCTAGCCAACACCCAACCTGGGTGGTACGCAGTGAAGAGATGCTAGCTAACTAGTGGAAACCGGAGGGTGGACAGCTGTGTTTCCACATGTAAACTCAGCTAGCCAGCCTGTTTGTTAGCAAAGCCAACAGAAAATAAAATAAAGGCAAGCCATTTACATTATAAAACATTAAAATTTCACCACCTCTAAACAGGATAGCAGCTTTGAAATGTGGAGCTAAAGCTAACTTAGTTAATGGAGCGCTGGACTTAAAGGATTAAACGTCATTTTGCATTTTTGTCTTACTTATTAATGAGTGTTGGGCTATCAAAAGCAAAATTAACCAAAACTGGCATCATCTCATCTCCAAAGTAACGCAAGGTGATAACGGCTACATTCCAAATCTCATACTTTTTCTTTTTGCTTCAATTAAGCACCATGGACAGTGATGGAAATATAAGAGAGAGGGTCAAAGTTCAAGGCACAATATTATGACAAAGTAGTATGTCCCATTTGTTTGCATACTCCATGCAACAGTATGTACTCTGCGAGGGCAGCTGCAGTACGTACTCAAAGTAAAAAGAAAAAGTGTGCGATTCAGAACACAACAATGACTTCAATGCAAGGTCAAAAACACAGTTATGTGATTTTTCGCCATGTCAAACACCAGACACATTTGCTAACGTCACATAGCAGAGAAACCTGTCAGTGAACATCCTTTATAATTAGTGTCACATATGTCGTATGTCGTACTTTTCCATCTGCTCTGTCGTGGCGTGTGTGGAATGTGAATGGACCAAAGCCACTCATTCCTTGGCATCATGAGGCCACTGCGAAAACAGAGGAGGACTCATGTTGGCTGAAGCATGAAAAGGAGAGGTTTATCTTAAAACGGGTACGAATGAAAGTCCTCGTGCTGTCATTTGTGCATTCTCAGTATCAGCGTGCATAACAGAATCTGCTGAGGCCCTCAGGGGCCCACTTCATGCTTTTATGTAGTCTTGCTTTGCTGATTAGGATTTTTCTTCTGTTCCTCTTGGCAGCTGAAAATCGTTGTCCTGTAATCCTGTTTTATCTTTTGTATTCTATATATAGACAGATGACGATGGGTATCAGATTGTATGGCATGAATATTCAAGTGGTTTTTCAACCCCCAACCTCCTCTCACTTTTCAGATATATCTGTACATGACTCACAGCGCTTCTTATGTTTCCTGAATAATGGAAACTTTTATTCTCTAAAAGCGGGTGATGAAACCAGGATACGGCTCTGTACGTACAGTACTTATAATAAGAGTCACTTATTCAATCTGTCAATGACAACACGGCTAAGATGAAGAACAGCAGCTGAAGTCTTCCTCTTTCACGACATTTCTCAGCTGGAAGCGACTATAGAAAGCTCTATAGAGATGCCTGAGGTGTGCCTCCCCAGACGTACAATTTTCCCGTGCAAGCCATAATGTCTGCTGAGTTCACATCACAGGGCCATGTGTAAGGCTGCAAACTCGAAACACTGTAATTTCCTACATCTCAAGAGTCTTACCATAATGGGATCTTGCCTTTTTATCCAGCCAGTATGTACACAGTGTCCACAATTAGTGTGCAGTTGCTGCAGCATTTGCCTGCTTGTATGTCGTAAGTAGAAATAAGCATTGCTGCTGTGTTTTATAAGTTAGAGAGGACCTTCTCTACCACTCCAGGCAGTCATTATCCTGGTTACAGACATCTGACTCACCACCCACGAGTCTGATTTCTACAGTGATTCAACAGATCTGGTGCTGTGCCAAATGATGGTTTATCTCGATTAGAGAAACGATTAAACAATCAGCTCCGTCCAACAAAAACATCTACAGCCTGGATGAGATCAAGGCAGCTGTACGAGTTGTATAAGAAATGTCAACTGCACTCCCACACAGGTGTTTTCAGTTATGTTGACTGATTAGACGTCTGCTGAGGTTGAAGGTGGGACGTCATCGCACTCCATGTACTAATAAAAACAATAAAGGTGTAATTTGTCTCACCTAACAGGTGCGGGAAAACAGAGAGGAGGGAGAGGGAGACGTCAGTCAAGCACAGACTCACTGTACATGCCTACACAGTCCTGAGAAGAAGTCTCATCAAATAAAGGGATTAAAATGACTTTTTAAATTCAGGCATATCTTTTTGATCAATGTGAACAACATTGAGCAGCTTCAGTGTAGAAGTACATTTTCAGGACAGTCACATCACTCACCATGTATTGGTTGAGGCAAGATAAAACAACCCCCCCTCCCAACAAGAAATTGGCATTAAATGTAACATTAAAGGTTCTGTATGTGACATTCAGAGCATTAATATAGCAGCAAACAACTATAGCACTATAACTATAGCAATATAACATGAACACAGATATAAAACAGAATAAAACCAGTAAGAACAATTACATATGTAAAAAGATTATAAAATACTAAAATATTAAAACCACTACAAACAACCAAAAGCCATTGAAAACATGTACGTTTTAAGATTTGTCTTTAAAGTTTCAATGGAGGGTGAGCATTTGATTGAGAGTGGAAGGCTATTTCAAAGCTTGGGAGCAGCTACCGCAGAGGCACGATCTCCCTTACCCACCAGCCTCAGTCATGGGACAGTTATAAGATAAGACAATGTTCGGAGGATCTAAGAGTTCAGAAGTTGGAGGGGCAATATATTGGGGTGCCAGCCCAGGTATGGCTTTAAAATCAAATTAAAGAACCCTAAAATCAATCCTGTATTTGTGGCTTTGTGTATCGTGGTTAGCACTGTTAGCGCTGTAAGCATCATTAGCTCCTAGACACCAGCTCAGCCACCTCCATGTTGAGAATCCTGCGCAGACAACAGGAATCAGACTGAATTATACTGCGTTTTTGGACCACATGAAACTTTTAATAGTTCTAAGAACCACCACTTTTTATTATGTCTACACTATAAGAACTAGTTTCGATTATAGTAGTTAAAGCTGCATTTTGAGGGACTTTTTTTAGCTCCTATCTCAGAGTAGATGCTCTCCCAGCACAAGAGGTACTTTGAGTGACGCAAGTGTACGATGATTGGTCAAAGACGTGAGCCAATGTGACACTGGCAACTGTCATTTAAATAAAAAAGTTGTGTAAACACCAACAACACATACACAAGCAACAACTTGTTGCAAAGGAATGGAAGACAAGAAAGCACAGACATATTGACCGACAGTAAAGTCCAGGTTTTACAGTGCATATATGTGACAGGGGAGAAGTTTTGACTTGTCAAAAAAAAATCTAAATATCGCCAATAGCCAGCTTCTGTCACGTCAGTATTCCGTCAGCCTGGTTTATTACATTCAGGGTTATGAAAAATGGTCCTATAAGAAAGTTGAAGTGTCTTGCTCACAGCAGGCCGATGCACTGGAAATATATTATCGGTAGATAACTAAAAATACACACAAATTAAACCCTTTTCTCCAACAGAAAAACGCCCAAACTACAACCAGTGCCACAGCAAACCTTAAATTATATCACCACAACTCAACAGGTAAACTCTCACTGCACCAGCTGCTCCAATAACACCAGCTGCAGCACTTTAAAAAGACTAAAATGCAAAAATATGTTCAATTTAAGAAAACATAAGTAAAACAATGTAAAATGAACAATGTAAAGTAAATGGCAAACAGCACTTTGCCTTGTTGTGGCCATTATTCCTGGACTGTTATGACCCAAGAATGCATGTGCACAGGGCTAATGACAGTGCAGGACTGTGCTTCATGAGCCTCATAACACTTCAGGTGCTTTCACCTTGACTGGGGAAACTGCCTGGGTCCTAGTGTCCCCCGAGTACATACTGTGTGAGTGCAAACACAAAAAAGCCCTTGAAGGTATGTACTTCCTTTCAAGGAGTCCACTTAACAGTTTAGTCCGAAAACACCCATAGCTACACTCTGAATGTCATGTTAACCTCCTTTAAAGCTGTCAGGGAGAATTGATTAAGGGAAAAGAAATGACAATTCAGGCTCAGCAGTCATCGCTTTCCCTTCATCTATTTCAATACGAAAATAAATTGGTTGTAAAACCTGCGTGAGTTGTGCAACTCATCACAGTTAGAATTCAGTCTGCATTAAAAGTTCCATTATTGTTGTGAGGTGGTGCCGATTTTTCAAATTAGTCCGTACTTAACATATTACAACCACTGCCTGCTTGATACTGCAGTTTAACGAAATGTAACATTGCCTAAAAATAAGTTTCATACCACATATAAATACATGTAAATGGAACCCAGTGGCTTTTTGGAGTTGTGTCAAAAACACATCCAAACTCTATGAGGGTAAAGAATGCAACTAAAATGGTCAGCAAAAATGTTAGGTGTCCACAACTTATAGTTAAAGGGCTAAAATTAGCAAACACTGGCCAGTGGCCCAGTCAGTACAAACTCATGCTGTCCATGCAGCCAAACTATGCTGAAACCTGCAGAACTTTATTTTTAATTCAAAGGGAGTTCCCAAAGTTTGTAAAGATAACATATGGGGAAAATGTAAAGAGTTTATAAATATAGCTTTAATAAAGACGTTTTGTTATACAGGATTACAGTTTGAGTTTTGTAACTTTAAAGATACTTAAAGACACAGTATGTAAGATTTAGGGAGATTGCAACCAGCAGAAACTTTTCCCTGTTAGGATTCCTGCAGTGTTCATTGTTCAGAGGGTTTTTACCAGGAGCTGTATTATCCACAAAGGTCTCCTCCTCTCCAAAACAAACGGACCTGGGGTCTCATTTATAACCACTACGTACACACAAAACGAGGCTTGAAAGAGGCGTGCGCCACTTCCCCTGCAAAAGTTGTGTTTTATAAAAACAAACTTAACACGAGAATGTGCAAACCACATGTGTACGAACATTTTGGAGACAGGGCAAATTGCCGATGCACATGGTGAGGTGATGAATTGAAGCCAGATTGTAGAAATTAAATGTGAAAGGAATCACCCTGTAATGATTCCTTTCACATTTTAAATTTCATCTCACAGCAAACTTTAATTGTAGATCCACTTTATCATAAACATTCCATCCAGCCGTTTTATTTATGCTAGTTAGTCATAACTTCTCAATAAGCACCCTTCAGTTATAAAAATTATAAGTCAACTTATAACTCAAATCTCACATTTAATTCCACTCATTCATCAGCGCTGTCTCACCCTCACATTCCTACCTTCAGAGCACAGAGGAGAGGGCAGGACTGAATGCTGCTGACACTCACGGTCAGCTGTGGAGCGCACATCAAATAGAATACAATTATTGCCAAACAGAGCATTAACAGTTTTCAGCTATATGTATATAGATATATAGATATATAGGTATATATATGTAGTTTTTGTGTAAAATTGCTGCATTGAACACGACTGTGCTGTCGCTGGAGACACCGCAGTGGTAGCTACACACTCCGCCCTCACCTTCTGACGGTACACATCTCCACGTTGATGTGGTATTCATAAAAGGAAAATGCGCACTGTCAGGTACAGGCATGGTTTTATAAATCAGAATATTTTTTTGCGCATGCCACTTATGGCATTTGTCCGCATGTACACTTTTAGTTTAGATCCTACTCACTGTTTCATAAATCAATAAACACTGAATAAAGCAGGGCTTTGCAACATGCAGGGCGGCACGGTGTTGTGGTGGTTAACACTGTTGCCTCACAGCAAGAGGGTTCCTGGTTCGATCCTGGGTGCTTCTGTGCAGAGTTTCTCCCCGTTGCATGGGTTTTCCTCCCACAGTCCAAAGACATGCAGGTTAATTGGTGACTCTAAATTGTCCGTAGGTGTGAATGGTTGTCTGTCTCTATGTGTCAGCCCTGTGATAGTCTGGTGACCTGTCCAGGGTGAACCCTGCCTCTCACCCAATGTCAGCTGGGATAGGCTCCAGCCCCCCCGCGACCCTCAAGAGGATAAGCGGTTAGAAAATGGATGGATGAATACAGCAGTTTCATGTTACAAAGCAGTGTTTCTTCTTGGCTTGTCGCAGATGGGCCGCTAGCCCAGCATCTGCTGATGTGTGCTCACTTTTGTTCTGACAACTTAAGATCCAGATGTGCTGAATTATCTGCAGAGGCCTCTTCCTCTTCAAAACAAATGGACATGGGGATTTAAATCAGGAAAAACACTGAATACAGCAGTTTCACGTAAAAAGAAAAATTCCAACACTGCTCATTGCAGAGGGGCTTCTAACTATGGTGGCCAACGTGAAAACACGTATGGCTCTATCTAGAGCCACGATCTCTATAGATAAGGACCTGCTCCCAGTGTAGATATAAACAGCTCGTTCTAGAGCCCTGTTTCCATCAAACACTTTCAGTATGGTACCTTTGGAACCAACAGTAACCTTTCAGACATGGTACATAGACCCTTGCGTTTTCCCCGCAAACAGTTCTCTTTCATGTGGCTGGGGTTGTTGTCTCTCACTGCTCCGTCCAGCACTCACTGTATTTCCTCATTACCGGTGACACAGAGGGAAGTCTGCTCCTCGTTTATCGTCCACAGAACGAGGCTGCACGCCGACATTTGCAGAATAAATAGAACAGGCTGCAGTGAGAGTCTCTCTCCATGGGATATTTAAAATACCAAGTTTGTGCATTTAGTCCTTCTCAGGCAAGCTCAGGGGTTTAGTGTTGCTGTAGCCCACAGGAACAACGCTCTATGATGCTTTTTTTCTCCGACTGAAGATTAGAATATATGCTGTTTACATAGCCCAGTCAAAATCAGTATATATAAACACTTGAAGATAAACCCATTACTAAAAGTGTCTGTCATATAAAAACTAAAGTAATGCTCAAAGTTGTCATATGGAATATTTAAGGTGTTCTGATGGATTCATGTCATCACCTCATGCACTGAGTAACATTACAAGTTAACGTTCAACCTTAAAAGTTGTCGACCGTCGGCCCAGTGAATTGAGTTATTTTTTCTCAGACTCCAGCTGCTGTGAGAGGCAGCAAAACATCCTTTCATTTTATAGTTACAGTTTACTAATAAAACTCTCCACAGTATGAACAGTGGTTACATGAGCCTCAAAACCAGCCACAACTCAGCCCTGAGCAGAGTGACCGTCCTCTACTGACCAATCAGACTGCAGTGTTCACAGCTCCACCTTTTGTGCTAGGTACCCCAGCAGAGGGGGGACCAAAAATGGGGATGGTACGGACCGATTACATTGGTACCATCCACAACTTTTCACAGTGGAAACAGAAAAAAAACGTACTGAACTAAACCATACTGTACTGCTCTGTAGAAACGGGGCTTAAGGTAATGAAAACACAAAAATTCCTATTTTCAGGTGATTATACACTAAGGAAAACACACTTGTCATATTTGATTTCTGCCAATAGATTCTCCTAAATCCTACACACTGGACCTTTAAGATCGAAAATCTAGGAAATCTAGTGTAATTTTTTTATTCAAATCTAACAAGTTATATTCTGTTCAACAGATTTTTTATGAATATGAACATAATCTGAGATGCTAGTACTATCTCTGCTCTTGCTAGCATTCTTATTAATCAAGATGTAGAAATTGTTTATATAAATTAAAGTATAAGCAGTGCTCTCTGTAGAAGTTCTTCTTGTCAGATGCCAGACAAGGCATGATCAGAGCCTCAGTCACTGTCAGTCTGATGTAATGGAAAAAACACAGCAGCTGTCCTGCTGTACATATAGATCTTGATCGACCCTGAAAAGTTCTGACTGCGCCATCAAAGCGTCACTCGCCCTGACACTGCCGACATCAAGTCGCTCATCAAACACATCACCTCAACCTCTGTGAGCAGCGTGGTGTGACAGCTCCATGCTTTCCATTTCATCCCCCCCTCGTGTTCCCCCGGCTCTCTCCCTCCCTTTGATTCGGCCACTTTTACTTTGAGTGATGATGTTTCATATCAATCAATCTCTCTATTTCTACATCAGGGACCCTCTCTTCAATCTGTGTCATGATCTCCAGCTCTTTGATTCGCTGTGGGCATGGTTGAATAATTGGGGGAAAAAAAAGGGAGAGAGAAGCGTGTTGGAATTCAGAGCCTCAGACAGATCAAACTAAGAAAGCAAGGCGAGGCTGACAGCTACGGGGCTGCTGTATAAAAGGAGCAGTGAGGCTGCAAGAAGATGCTAATTCTCCCCTTTTCAAAGCAGAGAGCCTTCTCTGGGCAAAAATGGAGTCGATGACCCTCCTCCTTTGGGTAATCTAGTTCAGCTGAGTGCATTTAATAAAACATAAAATGATCCACAACGTGATTCACCATGCAAAATACTTACTTATGAATGGAAAGACTTATCTATTATGTGACAGGGTATAAACCTCACTCCTGATTTTGATGAGCTTGGATCAAATGTTTAGTTTTAATAAGGATTTTTACCACCAGCTATCACACTTATTTACTGAATATTTTTGTCATTCCCTTTGCACATTTCTAGACCTGCTCATAATCTCATAGTCTCTTATCGTTTCCTACTGGGGAGAGGTGAACATGTCCTAATCGCCTTTCTCTATACGCCCCCCAGCTCACATCATCCCTCTGAGGGCAGCCAGCATGAGGGCTAATCCCTCTGCAGCTAATGAGGGCAGAAAGAATCAGGTCTGGGCCCTGACTTCTGCACATATTTCCATTAGGTTTCTCCGATTCTCCTCCGCACAGCGTCGCAGTTGTGAATATAATAGCCTAAAATGCCCCCCCAAAATGTGCAGGGACTGACGACTGCAGGAAATGAGTGAACTTGAGAGTGAGACCAGCCGTAGTGGACAATTTTATGGACGGAAAAATTTGCAATAAAGTCGGGTGGGATGTGCCCAGAGAATTTGCATGCTAATTAGAAGCACATGAAACCAAGCTTTTAAATTTACACAAAAAACAGCTTGAATCCTGTCAAGATAATGACATACCTCGTAATAACTATCATTAAAAATTAGAGACACACGAGTGCTTTAAGTTGATGGCGAGTTGCTCTGTCGTTGCAGCATTTAGAGAATAAAAAAGCCTCAATTATTTGGCTTGTAGGGAAATACATAATCAAGCAGGTCGACGTGTTGATTTCCGCTCGGTAAATGTTAAGAGTGACTTCTGCCTGAGATTCGCCCTTTGTTTTGTCTGTGTGTCAGCCAAACTCATTTCACTCGCTGCGTTCACCAACTGTGAGCCAATGATAAGGTAACACTTTTATTTTCTGCCCTGCCATCTCTTATCGTACTGTCACAGGATGTGCATAGTAAGTCTCCTGTTCACTGTCAATGGAGCACCTTCAGAGAGAGTTTTTCGATGGCATCACAGATTACTGTCTGAGAACAGTTTCCAACTCTGGGACAGACTTCTTCATGTACATAAACACCAGGAGTAAAGAAAAGTATGTCCTCTGCTTGTATATTTTCCTTGACCCACGAGCACAGCTGTAGATATCAGGGAGTTTGGGTTTATGATCTGATTGGGTGTGTGTAGTCGCCTCTTTCAAAAAAGTCTACCAGATGAAGTTCACAAAAATACACAAAATAAAATACCTGATAGTAGCGCAGAGACTGTGCAATACAGAGTCTTAAAGAATATATATCCCACTACAACTTCTGCCACGAAAGATGAAACTTCTTCGTATTCACAAAGGTTATTAGGCGTGATCTGAAGTTCACGGAGGACAAAATACTTAACAGCAGGGCATTATCTGTGCATTACAGTGAGGTGAAAGAAGAAGCTCCTACACATTCACATAGGAGTGATCCCAAGTATTACCAAAATAAAACACACGATGCAGAGACTGCATTAAAGAGAAGCATTATGTTTTATGGCCTACCAAATATGCAGTCTGAAAGAGCATGTATTCCCCCTATACCTTTTGCTAAGAAAGAGGAAACTTCTTCATATTCACCAAGGTTTTTAGGTGTGATCTCAAGTATCTACAAAATAAACTGCTTGATAGTAGGGCATCATGTGCATTAGAGAGGGGATACGTTTTGTGGAAGGTTAAACAAGGAGTCTAAAACAATGGGCCTCATGCAAGGAGTGATATAAGAACAGATTCTCTCTTATGTTTGTTCATATTGTTCATCACAATTTGGTCATATTTTGTTAATCCTCATTAAATTCTGGGATTCACAAATGTTTTCTTATTTTGCTTTTCTCTTAGGTTAGAGCAAATTTTACGAGTGGTTGAGAGCACTATTACCAAGACATACTAACAGACCACGCCAATAGAGTTATAGATGATAGAGATGAGGGTTGAGGGATGGAGGGAAGAGGATCAAGGGATGTGGGATGAAAGGATGAGGGATGGAGGGATGAGGAGATGTAGGGACAGGAAAGGAAGGTGGGGGGGCAGAATGGATGAGATTGAGGCGTGGTCTTTGTTCCCAAACTTAGTTATAAAATTTCGTCAAGAGAAAAACATCTTTTTTTTACAGTCAATAAATTGTTGTCCAACACAAGGAAAAAATAAGTTTTATGTTTAAGGAACATTTTAAAAATGCACAAATATTATATAGACAATTTTAGATGATGTACTGTAGCCTACTTAAGAATAAAAATTTGACTCCTAGCGACTGTATATTTGAATGAACAAATTTCTTACACAAGGTTGAATTACACCCTGTCTTCATCTAGCTTTCAAACAGTAAGATCGGATGACCAAGTTATCGACTAACTTTAATACTGTGAGATTATCATGAAAAACTTAATGAGGTTCTTTAGTTAACCTTCTCAATTCAGTTCAAAAAATTATAAAACGTAGTTCAGTAACACATACAGAAAAATAAAATCAGAGGAAAGAAAAGGTTTAGCGTGCGTCAGCTGCCTTACAAGACATGGCAAGTCTGTCCGATGCTCTCAGAGTTGGGTAATTCTATATCAGGAGAGACTTCAGAGACTAGGTCCAAAGTGTACTGGAGCACACGGACTAGAGGCAACAAACTTTATTAAAAAATGATTAATGTCTTCACAATGTTAGTTTTTTGGACCTAATCGCTAAAGTATCTCACGAGAATTGAAGCATTTTTGACAAATGAGCCATGTGTATGCACTTTGAAGAACCTCGTTAAGAAAACAACAATACTGAAATGATAAATTAAACAATCTACATGGTGCCATTTTTCATTTTCTTAGGCGAAATCTAAGCATAGTAATGTATGTCCACCTTCAGTAAATGCAGGCTCACTCCTGCGGCCAGGGGCACACTTTCTATCATAGGGTAACTACTTTAGAGGGACATAGCAGACCCCTGCGTTGCCACCCCCACTGCTCACATTGACTGGCTCCATTCAAGTGAATGAGAGAACAGAAACTGAGGATCAAACGTTCCACATATTGGCTATGGAGGCCTAAGTGTGTCAGGTAAGAACAACTGAAACAAATTTTGTGTAATTATAATACTTAATATTACAAATGTACATTTGACTTTGTTACACAAATTACTGCTGTATAATTGACCATTACATATCCATTAAATACTGGTTTAATTACCCTAAAAGAAAGACTTTGGCTAACATGAGGTGTCCATTTTTTGGCCTTTCCAGGTGCTTTGGTATTGTTAAGCATACATCGGATACTATACATATTGACGCTTTTAGAAAAAATTGAGTAACTCAATTGTATTTTCAGCTTAATTCATGATTAACAAACTTGAAACTAGTAACTGTCAAAACTCTAATAGGACATAAATGAACATGTTGCATTTGGGTCTACTGATGCTGATGCTGCTGGTTTGGAAACTGCTATCTCTGCTTCTTCAACAATGAATTTCCCCTATTTTCCCAACCTTGATGCAACACAGTGAGTGTAGAAATCAGGTTCCTTATTGTGTGACAGTTAATGCTGACCAAGTCATACATTTTAAAAGAAACGAGGTCTGACTTCCACTTAAAGGCACAGTGCAGTCAGGGACATTCTAGGTCACAACTGACTGTTTATAATGACAAATACAATACCAAGGCAACAAAAAAGCAAACAGTAGAAGGAAAGGTTACTGTCTTAGAGAAGCCTCTAAAATCTGGTTAAGTCTGTTAAATCATGTGACCGGATATTCTATTTCAACAAACAGGACTGCCCTCTGGGACTCTATAGATTACCATGGCCCTGAATGTTTAGATTGGCCAAAAACAAGTTTTTTCCATAAGACAGACAGTATTCTGTTGAAGGTTGGGCTTTGTGGGTGGTCCTGTCATCACCAGCAAAATTTTAGTCTTGGTTGTTTCTTCAAAATCTTTAATTTCTGATTTAATTTTCCTGATGTACAGGAGTTGTGGGAATCATGATTTGATGTAGGAAAGGTGGAAGCGGGACGACATTATCATATGGCCAAAAAACACAGATGCTTGACAGTGGAAATAAGAGTTTGCATCCTGTATACTACTAACAATCTATTTTAAATTGTATTACCTTTGTATTAGTTGCCTGACTTTAAACATAATCTGTAAAGGGAGCACTAAAAAATACTCATATAAGGCATTTGGGTCCTAACTTATTTTGTCTTTTAGACACGAGGACTTGTGTGTTTTCAGCCTGCCTTACAGTAGACGCCACTTGATGGTAAATAGCAGTTATCAACAGTAGCAGAAGCAGTGGATCGAGAGTGGTTAACCTCTAACCATTAGAGACAGAAACCTTGTGGCTCCATTTTGAGGTCAGCGCAAGTGTAGTAGTGTTTGTCGGCTGAATCTTGGATACCACAAATTGCAATGATCTGAACATGATGGTATAAAAACTTGTGTGACCCTCTCAAGACCAAGAAAGAAAATACTTTTCAGATGCTCTTTATTTAGTGGAAACATGATTATTACTTTTGCTGTCACTTGTCTGTCAAATAAAAGGTCATTGTCGCAAATGTAACGTGTTTGGCTGCAGGTTTGATATTTGCACACAGTATATCAAGACTGTTGTGTAAACTGGACATAGATGTTGGAAGACTGAGTCATCATTTAGCTAGAGAAAATCCTAAAACATTCAGCACTTGATTTCTGAGAGAAAAAATAGTAAGTGACACAGGCTGTCCTCTTCTTTGGAGAGGTTTTTAATGGGACATAAATCTGTATGTCATCTGCATATCAACGAAAGGTGTATGTGTTTGATTATATTCCCTTGTTGAAGCATATATACACAGAGAAAAAAATGAGGGCTGAGGAAAGAGCCTTGAGGAGCACCGCAAGCCAAAGGGTTCACCAAAAAAGTTAGTTAATATAAGTCTTAGGGAGTATCTCTGATACCAACCCAACCTTTATAAATATCATAGAGTAAAATTTTAGTGACTGTTTTTGACTGTGACTTCTAAGATGTGTCTGACCACCATACCATCGGTTGTTTAGGATCATTGGTAGCATGGGACCTGTCTAATCTGATGTATAATAGTTCATCCATTTGATTGAGCTTCAGTGTGACTCCTTCACTGGTGAATGTGGTAGTGGTGGTGGTGGTTGTGGGGTTGGGTCCCTGGTGAGTGTGGTGAAGGTGGAGAGGGGGATGGTGGAAATTATCCCAAAGATGATTTTAGGTAGTTCTTATCACATCAATGTAAGTTCAAGTGTTCATTTTCCATAGATACATTTGGTTTGATTTTATAATGTGATGCTATAAAAAGGGTGTGAGAAACATGACGGATAACTGTGTGTGTCACAAACATTGTCATTACAAAGTCTACCACAATACGATTTCTATTCGATGCCATTTAGGGGCCTGCGATCAATACGAGGTGATATTATCTGCCCATTTAACACAATCTGTTACAGAGGAAGCTGCCGCCCCTTTCTTTTTTGGTTTTGGTCATAAAAGGTAAAAACAACATATAAATAATGTAAATAATTGTACCTACTTTAGTGCAGTGAATGCTCATCCAGGCAGGTAACATTTCTTTGTGTTGTATCTCGTAAGAGCACTGTTTACATACGCCATGTATTTTGTCTGTTGACCTGCCGAATTCAAAACTATTTCCACACTGCTGATTTATTCCCAAGTAAATAACGCTATCCTCATTGTCTTTCTCTCGGCTGCTTGCTATTCACCTTCTGCGGTTTGACAGTGATGCAGACTTTCAAAATAAAAGCATATCCTTAAGATGATACGGATCAATGTTTTCACTTTGCATCGGTGATACTGATTGTGATTGTGGATCGTTCAATCAATACACTAATCCACATGGATGGGTCGTTTCACTATGGATGCAGATTTCTGGGAATATTCAAACTGGAAACTTTCCACGAGAAATAAACAAAAGGGAATACCAGGACATTTGGGAATAAAATGGAAATTTAGGGATTATTTGCTCAGGCTGTATTTCATATTTGGACAGAAACAAACCTTTACCATATCATAAGCAACATAACTGTAAACTTCTCTAACACAAATGAGAGAATCTACAATGTGTTGACTTGTTTAACATTGTATTAAGCTTTACTGAACAAAAAACATACTCCAAACAATCAATTTTCCTCTGAGGCTTCATGGACTCTCCATGGACGTCCTCAAGGTCTGACCCATCCCATCTGCCTCATGTTGACTGTCAAAGCTTGTTGAGGTTGGCTCAGTGTCAGGCTCAGCATCAGTGAGCCTCAAGGTTGCCTAGTTGACCATCAGTTTTTCCAACTCAAGCTTTGATCAGCCTGTTACATGCCTCAGTGTCAGTGTTCCCAAACAAGGACCAGTTGCAATAATATAAACTGTGTACTCTGCTTTAGGCTGCTATCTCCTGGTTAACTGAAACATCATAAAAAAATATAAAATATATTCATTCCAGTAATCTAATCAAAGCTCTACTCCTCCTCCTGCTCCTGGCTCAGACAGTGCAGCATTGTTGGCAGTAGTTTGGGCCGCACACATGATGGGAGTAAAACACTGTCTTTGCAGAGGGCTGTAATTTAACTGGATTCCTTTTTAATGGGATGCTGGCAATTAATCTGAAGGCCAACATGTGATAGAAGTGTGCATGCTTACAATTCAATGGGCATACTTTGAACCAAAACATGCCATAAAACCTAGTAATACTTGAAAAAAAATATATAGATTTTTGTCTTAAACTCCAAAATTCCCAAGCTTAGAAACCTTTCTAACCAAATTTACTACTCAGGCAACCAACACACAGGTCACCACTGTTTAAGCACTTTTGTTAAGACGGCCACAACCTTCCAGTGTGACGAAAACAGACAGACGAGGCTGCACAGGGAGGGCGACAGTGGAAGACAGACAGGAGAGAAACAGAGAGACAGAGTAAGACAGAGAGTGTGACATAAAGATGCAGTAAATCTTCACTATCACCAAAGTGCAATGTGTTGTGCAGCTGTGAGTGGCGACTTCATTTTTCTGTGTTTAAAAAGCTCTAAGTTTCCTGACGACAAAGATGGACATAAAACATGGAACATTAAATGAATTACACTGCTCAAAAAATTTAAGGGAACACATCAGATGTTGATGAATGAATTATTCAAGTTGAAAATCTTTACTGATGTACATTGCATATTTTGTTGAGAGCAAAATTACGTAACAGCAGTCAGTGGAAACCAAAATAATCTACCCACTGAGGGCTGGATTCAAAATCACACCGAAAATCAAAGTAAAAAATTTACATCACAGGCTGATCCAGTTTTATCACAGCAACTCATAATGTGACTTAGTAGTGTGTGCGGCCCCCGCACGACACATTCATGGCACATCCACACGTGTGACCACACGTTTGGATGTGCCATCCTGGAGGAGCTGGACTACCTGTGCACCACCAACATCTCGAGGGGACCTTTATCCTCGATCACTTGACCCCAAAAGAGTTTGAGACTCACCATCTTGTAGGACGTCTCAATATGTTAAATGTGCTTGGAGGAGTCGAGGAGTCTAAGAGAGGAAAGGCTTTCAGAGGAGAATGAAGCAAGGATACACGAGTGCAGCCTTCCCAGAAGTCTTTTACTGACTGATACCCCCCCGATTAGATATCAGTTATTGATTGGACAGCTGATTGGACTGATCTGATACATCCCAATATCACTGGGGTTTCATACCAAAGTGAAGACAGATAAGAGATTAAACTCAGTGTATCACTCCAAAGTTTTATATTTGATTTGTTTTCTGATTTACCATCTAGTTAAAAATCCAAACAAGAAAATGAAACAAACGACTTTCTTCATTTATTAGAAAGATTGTTCTCTTCACAATCTGTTATTTCCCTCATCAATATGATTATGATTATGGACATAATCAAAGTCAGAGAGTCTGTCTGGCAGCAGGAAACACTTTTTTATATCACTGACAGTTGTTTCCATTCAGTCACGGTGAGGCTGATCATTCCTGATGAGGGGTTGATGAGTTACAGAATTTTAATTTTCCCTGAAACATGTGACCTAATAAATCATTTCCAGTATTCAAAGACATCATGATCATACTCTGGGGTATTAAATAATGAACTTACAATCAGAATATCAATAAATACAGAGGCAAACAGTGAATAAATAACATGAACACATTGTGTGACTGATCAGGACACAGTACAGATTGTACATACAGAACGCAGGTTGTTGTTCATGTGCAGGTGATTGTTAGACAGAGACAAAACACTGCTGCTCTGCTGCTTAATACTGTATCTGTATCTTTATCATTATATATGTATATATATAACAGTATGTGTGTGCAGACACAAACTCCATTTAAGGTTTCTACAGCTGTTAATAAAGCCTCCTGACAGCTGATCCAGCTGTAATCAGCTGCTGCCGTCATTAGAAACGGACGTCGCTTCACATGATGCTCTAAAGGGAAAGACGTCTTGTTTCTCTGAAGACGTATCTCCTTGTTTCCTTTCTCCTCGCATCTCTCACACTTGTCTTACGAGGGCGGAGCTAAGACACAAGGAAGGGACGCAAGGGAGGGAAACATGGACGTGAGATCAGGTATTGGAATGAACCCCTGACCTTGAATCGTCTCACTTGCGTCTCTTCTTTGCGTCTTAGACACAGGGAGAGATGCAAGGATGAGATGCTAGGAAAGAAAAACAAGGAAATACGCCCTTAGAGAGATGAGACGTCTTTTCCTCTGAAGCATCATATGCAGCGACGTCCATTTCTGATGTTGGTTGTGGCTGATCACAAGTGGATCAGCTGTCAGGAGGCTTTATTAACAGCTGTAGAAACTTTAAATGAACCAGCGTTCTATATTTATGCTGTGTATTGTGTCTTGCATAGAGATACAAAATGTATTGACATGATTTAGGTCTATTCAGTATTTGCCTCTGTACCTACTGATATATTCTGATGGTGAGTTCATTTTTTAATAACTAATAATATGACTATGGTGTCTTTTGAACACTGGAAATAATTTATTAGGCCAAATATTTCAAGGAAAATTGAAATTCTGTGACTCATCAACCCGACCTGACTGAATGGAAATGACAATAATTTGTGTAAAAAGTGTTTCTCGCTGACAGACAGACTTTCTGACTTTGATTGTATCCATAATAAAAGTTGATGAGGGAAATAACAGATCGTGAAGAGAACAATCTTTCAAATAAATGAAGAAAGTTTATTATGATCCTTTTCTTATTTGGAATTTTAACTAGATGATGATTTAGAAAACAAATGAACAATAAAAAACGTTAAGATTTTTTTGAAAATGTGTTTTTGGAGCATTCATGTTTTCACAGAACTGTCACTGTAACTTGATTAGTTCAAGGAGGCATACAACTGCAAGCCGGTAATTCTAGTTTGACCATTAAAGTTGTTCCTTCATTAATTCATTCAACCTTTATTTAATCTCGAGAAATCATTGAGGGACCACCCTCATTTACAATGATGTCGAGAGTACAGTTAGAACAGAAAGATATATGAAAACAAAACAAAGCAAGAGCAAATATATATGCACATGCATATACATATACACATACACATGAACATATGCAGACACCACATACATTCACATGTAAATACTCACACACACACACCTACAGAAGGAGAGAATCACACACACAATTCAGACAATCAAACAACAGAACAGTTAAAAACAGTTACATTCAAGAGCGGAGTAGTTTGTAATCATGGTTTTAAACTGGCCTATAGATACAAGTGCATCAAGTTTTAGCGTTTGCTGTAAGGTATTCCAAGTATGTGCAGCACAAAAACTAAAGGCAGTTTTCCCAAGCTCAGTATTTGCACGGGGGACTTCGAGTGTCAGCCAATCACTTGAGCGAGTGGAATAATGACTCTTAGACCAGATTAATAAGGAGGAGATGTATGACGGTAAATTTCCATTTAGGGCTTTGTAGATGAACAGAAACCAATGTCTGTTACGTCTAACTGTTAAAGAAGTCCAACCAACCTTTTCATATAGGATGCAATGATGAGTAGAATAACTGTCACCGGTAATAAATCTCAAGGCGGAGTGATAAACTGAATCAAGGGGTTTAAGAATGGAGGTAGAGGCGTGTCTATAGATGATGTCACCATAATCCAGGACAGACATGAAGACGGCATCAATTATCCGCTTCCTACTGAACATGGGAAAAATCACAATGTTTCTGTACAAATATCCAATTTTTTGTCGTAACTTCCTTACAAGTGTGTCTATGTGAAATTTAAAAGTAACTTTTTGATCCAACCAGATACCAAGATATTTATACTGTGATACCCTTTCAATACTGTGACCATTTAGAGTGGCAATATGTAAGCCATTATCAGCAGTATCAACTATATCTCTGGCTCTGGAGAACAGCATGTATTTGGTTTTGTTTGCATTCAGTACTAGTTTTAAATTACAGAGTGCATTTTGCAAATTGTCAAAGGCTTGTTGTAGGGTTTGGGTGGCAGAGTGCGCAGTATTAGAAAAACAATACAGAACTGTATCATCTGCGTACAGATGGGAATTACAATTTGTTATGGAGGATGTGATATTGTTAATATAAATAGTGAAGAGGACAGGACCCAATACTGAACCTTGTGGTACCCCCTTTAACAGGGGTAATAAAGAAGAACGGTCATTTCCCAAAATCACACACTGCTGCCTGTGAGAAAGATAGTCCTGAAACCATTTACAGGAATTACAATCAAAACCAATATCATGTAGTCTCTGAAGGAGTAGAGCATGATCAACAGTATCAAATGCTTTGGAAAGATCAACAAAAAGTGCAGCACAGTATTTACCTTTATCAACAGCAGCTATGATATCATTTATAACTAAAGTGGTAGCAGTGACAGTACTGTGTTTTGCTCTGAAACCAGATTGATGTGGATTTAACACAGAATTACTTGAGAGGAATGATTTGAGCTGATTGTTTACTAATGATTCTAAGATTTTAGCAAGACAGGGGAGTTTGGAAATTGGCCGATAGTTGTTGAGATAATTTTTATCACCACCCTTATGGAGTGGGACTACATGTGCAGATTTCCAGACCTGAGGGATAACTCCAGTAGAAATAGAGAGATTAAACAGATGTGTAATTTGATTACTAATAATCGGGGCAGAGAGCTTTAAAAAATAGGGGTCTAAATTATCCTCCCCAGTTGCTTTCCTGCAATCAATAGTTTGCAGCGCTCCCTTAACAACAGACGAAGTGACAGTCTGAAGGGTGAACTGAGAGGTACGATATGAGGGGAGCACATGATCCCTAGGGTTATTATTAAGAAAGTTATCTGAGTAAACCATATCAAACTGATTTCCAGCAGCAGCAAAGTGTGTGTTGAAGGCATGGCAGATTTCTGATGGATCATTTATGAAGCAGTCATTAAATGTAACAGAAGAAGGAATGGATGTAGAGGATTTGTTTTTGTTCATATTTACTGCTTTCCAAAATTTTGATGGATCTGAATAAGAGTTAGAGACTAATTCTATGTGATAATTAGCTTTTGCTTTTCTCATGGAGGATGTGCACTTATTTCTGAGTTGTCTAAAAGTTAGCCAATGTGCTGCTTCACCAGTACGCCTTGCTAAAGCCCAGGCTTTGTCCCTTTCCTTTAACATTATTGATAACTCTGTGGAAAACCAGTGACTTGATCTATTTTTAATCCTGAGCTTTTTAAGAGGTGCATGTTTATCAATGATAGTGATAAATGATTTTGTAAAGTATTCCAAGGCTAATTCTATGTCCAGTATGTCAGAGGTGTGACATATGTTACTCTCTGTAAGATCATTGAGGAAAGCCTGTTCATTGAAAGTTTTAAAGTTTCTTTTGGTAACAATTCTGGAGGTTGATCTTTCCTGTTTGGATCTTCTAACACAGGCTAGAGGACAGTGATCACTGAAGCCAAGTGCAAAAACTCCAGAAGCCGTAATTTTGTCACTTCTATTGGAGAGAATAAAATCAATTAGTGTTGATTTTGAAGGGTCCTTCAGATTGGGTCTGGTTGGTTCCTCAATGAGCTGTGACAGATTGAGATTATCACACATTTCCTTTAAAGTATTTGAGTCGTCAGAGAACCAATTTAGGTTAAAATCACCTAGAACTAGCATCTCTGACTGACTGTACTGAACAAGGAGGTCTGCTAATTTGTTAACAGCACCAGAAACAGCTGAGGGTGGCCTATAAATGCCCACCACATTAATTGCATTGTTGCTTGATAAGTGTACCTTCAGAGCAATAAGTTCAAAGGAATGAGGAATTGTGACAGCATTTAAAACAGTGACGGACAGACATGACTTCACATACACAGCCACACCACCCCCTCTTCCCACTCTGTCTATTCTGTACAAGTTATAGTTATTTAATGAAACTTCAGAACTGTGTATACTCTGTTTAAGCCAGGTCTCTGTCAAAACCAGGATATCGGGGTCCGTTTGTGATATGAGAATTTCCAGCTGATCCAGTTTAAACTGATTACACAGACTTCTGATGTTTAGATGTATTAACCCCAGGCCATTTCTGGATTTGAATGTGTGTGGGTTCAACGATATTTGCCCAGCATCACAGGAGGGCTTACTTGCAAATGGCAATCTAGAGCTTGTTTGAGGTGTGGGGTTTATGGTGATTAAATTATCAGGTTTATAACAACTTGTACAGGAATTCGGCCGGTGGTGCTTACGAGGGCTGTTAGTAATCAGAACGGGGATGTTAAATACAGGGTCAGAGGGTGAGGGTGGAGGATGGAGTGTGTTGTGAGGTCATGGAGTAAAAGTTTTACACGAGTGTAAAGTCAGTTCAATATTGGTAGATAAAAGGCGTGAGCCTTCCTGTGATGGGTGGAGACTATCAGACTTAAAGAGCTTAGGTCTATTCAGAAAAGCAGCAAAATTGTCAACAAAGGGAATGTCTCTATTGGTGCAGTAGCCCTTTAACCAAATGTGGAGCTGGCGAATGCGACTGAACTTTACGTCACCAAAACAAGGAGGGGGGAGTGGGCCGGAAATGATTACCTGCTTCCCGGTCTTTAGCAGAGTGTCCACGAGGTGCCTAAAATCCATTTTGAGAGTCTCTGATTCTTGTTTTTTGATGTCGTTGGTGCCGACGTGAACAACGACTGCAGACGCTGTGTTGTGCTGCTGGGTCAGGTGCAGAGCGTTGGGTGTAATGTCCTTTACGCAGGCACCAGGATAGCAGAAGGTCCGGCCACCACTTACCCTCACATGTCGGACTATGGAGGTGCCGACAACAAGCACCGAGGGTGGGCGCCGCGCCTGGATGTTGAAGCGTGACCACCTGGGGGGGTGGACCCGGGTGGCAGCAGGAGAGGCACCAGCCGAGGTGCGGGCAGGAGGCAGGCTGCCAGGGAGAGCGGCAGCAGCAACAGCCGCGGGAGCGGCGGCAGCAGTGGTAGCAGCAGAAGCGGCAGCTGTGGTGGCGGCGGTGGTAGCAGCAGCGGTAGCATCCGAAGCAGCAGCAGCAGGAGCGGCGGCGGCAGTAGTAGCGGCAGATGTGGTGGCGGTAGCAGCCGGTGGAGCAATGGCAGCGGCGCTGGCGGTGGCATCTGCGGCGGCAGGGAGGTCTTGGGGGACAGCAAAAGAAGAAGAGGATGGATGGTCACCCAGCTGGAGCATCGGGGAGCGCTGTCCTTCCTCATTCTCCAGGGCTTGGAATCTATTGCTCAGCTGAAGAGTTTCAGATGAGAGCGGTTGGGTGGAGCGGTTGGCACGGCTCTTGCCGCTCTTAGCCAGCACCCACGGCTCCGAGCGCCGGGGAGTGGAGCAGGTTTGGGACCTTGGTTTAGCCCCGAGGACGGACCACGGGTCATCGCTCAGAGCCCGAACATCAGCTGTGCAGATCGCCTCCCCTCCGGTGGTGACAGAACCGGACCAGGGCAGAGTGGCATCGTTGTGTGCAACCGAAGCAGACAGACTGGCGTCTCCGTTGTCGTAGCAGGAGGAGCCCAACACAGCGAGATGTTTAGCTTGGGCAGTGGCTACAGATGAAAACCCCAGGAGTAGCTCATTTTTGTTAAGAAGGTCCTGCTTCAGCCGGCTGATGTCCTCCTGCAACTGTGAGTATGCTGGCAAACAGTGTCCACACACAGCCATGATGACGATTAGCTGGGGCCCGCTAGCTAGCTAGCAGCCAGGCTAAAAACAAACCCGGCTAAGCTAGCCTGGCTAGGTGCAGTCTCTCGCTAGTGAACAAAACAAAGTCCACAACAAGGCTCCGGGAACGGTAACAGTTAATGCTTTTGTCAGCACCAGATGACAAGATAGGGAAAACAAAGTACCAATCCACGAAAGGAGAACAAAGTCGGTAAAGCCAAAATAAAAGTAAAAAGCCGGGTGACAAGGAGCAGCAGTGGCGGCGGCAGCGGAAGCGGAAGCGGATATGAAAACCCAGATGCTCTTGTAAAAACCTTAAATACAAGCATGAACCTGACAGTGAGCATAAAAGGTCCTCTTTAACACAGTGCAGTCGTGTCTAAACAAAAACAAATGTTGGAAAGAAGTCTTGGAGGAGCCAACAAGCTGAGAGGTTTTGTAGAGCTTTTTTCCAAATTATAATGCCTGGTTCGTATGCTTGATCACTTTGCTGATCTTTACGCTATAAACTATTATAATGGAAAAACAAAACTGAAAATCCATGTCTCCACTGTGACGGTGGACTGCCATGTTTTTCCATTCTACATGACAGGACAGGGTGTAGTTACGTCAATGCCTACTGGCGATAAAGCACTGCCACATTTCTTCTCCTGCTCTTGTATGACTGAAAAACAATCGAGTGAGCATAATGTAGGTTGTGGCTTAGTGGTATTATCCGGTGTAGATGAAGTGACCTTTTGGTCTCATCCAGCTTACGACTGTAACAATCCTTTGGGGGTTTCTAGAGAAGATAAAGTAAAACAGGACGGCATCTTTTTTTAATCTTGCACATGACATTTTCTGGGTGTTTGGCAGCTGGGACTCCTGGATCTGGCTTTAGCCAGAGAGCCAAGTAGGGAGGTGGTCACAGACTGAAGTGTTGCTCATCATGACTCAACACTGATCTCTCCTACGAACTGATAAAACACAACAATTCCTGGAAGACTTACAGGGCCAGAAAACCAATCACATAGCACCTCCTCAACACCTCTGCTTTCCTCTTGAGCACTCACACATGTCACAATCCGGATCGCTAGCTTTCAGATTTACGCTTGCAGAGCCAGCTTCAGCGGCGCGTTACACTTTGGCTGATGTCCAATAACTGCTGCATTCATCTGATGATCACAGAAGAGATTTACTTGCAGAGTACAGTTAATATCCAATTAACCTGATTGCTGAACCCAAATCCCTGCTCCCACAGGCTGCTACTGTTGATAATGCCCCCAATTAAAACACAATATTTGGGCCTTTGCCTCGTTACATGGCAATTAACAGAAGGTCCAGTCAGTTTTCGTTAGAGCACATAGCTCTTATACGCTTGTTCAAGATGGCAGCAGATGAATGGCTGCTTGAAATCCTGCTGAAACAGAGGACTCTTTGATGTGTGGTAATGAGTGACTGTTTTGATCCAATTATTCCTGAACAAACCTCGAGGATAAACCATTATGTGCACATTCTTCCCTTCAACTAACTGGATCCATCAGTGAAGGCAAACATACAGTTTTCTGTAATGTTTTCTGTAGTGTAAACTCTGGCAGACATCTGTTTACATTTAACCACTCGGTGCCTGATGATTTCATTTCTTTTGGACACTGCAAGAGAATGGTTTTACAAACTTCATCAAGTCTGTGTCTCTTTCCTCAACTCCAGTGCCTACAAACTGTTGTACATTTGTTTTTATCTTGTCCAAAAAATGATAAAGCTGGACTCAGACTAAAATAGTTTTAAAATCCTAATTGATTTTAAAACAAGGTTGCATCACACACAAGGAAACACTTCACAGATGTTTTTCACTATAATCTAAAGCATGCACATGAGATTTTAAAAGGATGGAGCATCACACACCTCAGGAAATTATTAAGATTATTGCGACAGTGAGCATGAATGGAGCAACTTATGTGATCTCGTAGGGAAGCAGATGTGAGCAAAACAAAGACTGATGTGGTGTAAGAACCTACTGTAATGTTAACAATGCTTTGCACTGAGAAAAACAAAATCAGAAGGCTACACGAGTATGAATGAGAACATTGTACAGATCAGGTGTCTATACTTGATTTCAACAGTCAGATTTGATAATCTGTCAACAGTTGTATGCTAGCTAACATTAGCTTCAAGGGCCAGAATCTTTACTGTTGCTTGGCAACACCGTCAGCTGCTCTGCACTGACATAAACATAACCACAACCACCTTGATTTTAAATCCTAAAGCCCAGTTCAGACCAAAGATTTGCGACAAGATGCATTGTGTCGTTCTGCAACGTTCTCAAAAACCTGCTGGTTCACACCAATGCAACTAGATGAGGTGGTGTATCATCTCTATGCAACAACTCTCTGTACTTCTGTTCTGATTTGCAGCTTTTCAGGTTTATTTTATGGCTGAATATAATCTGTAGCTTCTTAAAATATGAATGAGGATAGTGATAGGGAGATACTGGCTACAGCTGCATTTGTAGTAGTGATGAAATGGTGAAAAACAGAAACAAAAGGACCATCAGATGGACTGTATTCATAATAAATACGCCACAATAATATGCCAAATAATCAGTCAATGAGAATTTGTGTGTGGGCAGAGCATAAACAGATACAGCAAGCAGCGTCAGACACCGCCACACCGCGAGGATGGCAACAGGTGGCTCAGCGGGGACGAAGCACCTGCCGCAGCAACTGAAAATGCCATCTGCGGTCATTTAAACTTGACCAGCAGACTTCACTACAAGCCAACCAGCTAAATCAACAGGTGATGTGCTTTACGATCTAAAACCAGCCGCCAGTGATTTGCTCAGCAGAGTTTCAGGTGACACCATCAGCCTGCTTGACTCAAGCTCAGACCGCCATTTTACACTGCTGCAACTTTTCTCTGCAACGTTTTAAAATTGTTTCATCTCGTCGGGAATCTTTGGTCTAAACTGGGCTTAAAAATCAAACGTATTTGAAATTATCAGGGTGGCCCTGATGAGCCTGTGTGTGGTTCAAAAGGTTTATGACTGTAAACCTCTCACATTACCACATTAATCTGGGCGAGACATCAGTACAGACCGAGGTCCCGGAGTGATTTCTACTCCAGGAGGCGTGAATCAGGGATCAATCGGCCCAAAACTCCTGCAGTCTGAGCACGGCTTGAGATAAGAACCATGGTTAGGTGACAAACCTAATGTTGTATTTAAAAGTTTTGTATTGAATATCTGCAAATGAAAAAAAACAAAAACAAAGCTCTGTTGCTGCATCCAAATGGAACTCATGACCTCGGGTTTACGACATGGGGAGTCATGTACCCAAAGTCGTCAAATTGGAGCTCTCAGAAAATTTCCACTGACAAGAGTAGGGGGTGTTCATACAGAATTTCATGAACCCTGTAAACACAACCCATTTGAATGCAGCATAACATCTCAGGGGAAGGTGGGGAATGAAATATTCACTGAACTGACATAGACAGCCTTCAACCATTGGGAAATGACAGGATATTAGTCTGCAACAGACGTGGACACTCCACAGGATAAGACCACAAAGACATAAAACATATTGATATCTTCAGAATGACTTACACTTCCCAAGGATATCATTAACTCAGCTTCAGAGCTTGCCTGAGAGTAATTGCATTTTAAAGTTTTCTTCAGAGTCAAAGTCATTCAGTGATAGCTGTCTGTGCCTCCATGGACATAACTGCAAACAGCAGCTGCTGATAGCGAATTCATTACACTTTTAATGGTGCTACCTACCAGCATTACAACAGCCTATCTGAGGTCTTGCCAAATTATTGGTTCTTGGGTATGTGGATGTATGCACATTGTTTTGCAACTCTGGGTTTTTAAATAATAAAAAACTCAACTTTGGTTTTAGAGATAGACCGACGATAGATGGACTAAACCAAAACTGACTGTTGAAACTTGACGGTACGTTAATCTGGAAGAACAGTGGATCTGTTGAATGTGCTGTCTAAGGCCCTCGTCACAAAGAAATCATTTTAGCAGCTGGAGGTGCCTTTTTGTAATTGTTTTAAACGAGAATGAAGCTAATTGCTCGTGTTTTTTGCGTTTTTCTGCCGCCTTGGCGCCTGCCGGAGCACTCTGAACTCCTCAAGTTGAAAGCAGAAAAGCACCCCACATTCATCTCTTTTTTTGTCATCTTTTTTCCTATTGTCCAATCGGATGATTTAAGAGGCGGGCCTTCTGTGGTGGTCATGGCAACAAGTTTACAGTTGGTAAACAACGGAGGAGAAACTGGTGGTAGCGGCTGCTGGATCCCCAGAGCTATACGGCGCGATGATAGACAGCAGGTTGTCAAACTGCCCCGGAGTCGTCCTTAAATATGCCTGGAAATGGCCATCATGAGGGGAAAGCTCCTGGACCAACTGGTGGTACTCCCCATGACCCACCCTCTTTTTTAGGGTCTCATGTACCCACACAGATCTCTGTTTCCGTGTGCCAAACAAACAATTTGCTGACAGCCTCTCACCCTCAACCAGAGCTACAGCAAGTACCCTCTGCCTGAACATTTAAATAACTAGATACTGATTACTGTCAAATAACTAAAATAAATAAACGATAGATTGATTACACGGGAAGGTTAGAATAAGGAGGTGAGCCTGTAGTTACCTGGCAACACTAAAAAAGTACAGCAAGCGTTTTATTTTCACTACTGGCATTCAATTTTAAAAAAGGCAGTGCTGCGCGCCTCACGTTCTGCAACCTGCAAAACACTTTCTGTGTGACCGGGGCCTAGATGATAAAGAAAATGAGTTCAACTTTGTTTTTTTTTCTGTCCTATTTATTGTGAACTGCGTGATGCTTTGTTCAGAGACATAAAAATAGATATTAATTTTGTAAATATATAAGATGCACAAAGACTGAGATATCTATTCACATTTGAAACACAGAGCCTGGGAGAAGAAAAAAAAATCTCTTTATCAAGATAATCTATAGATAGTTAGTCGTTTCTCATGTGAACAGTTTATTTAAAGGATATTTTTGTCTTTCTGTTTTTAGTTTGTTTATGTTTCTTTTCTTTTTCCACATGTAAGGCCAGCAGATGTTTGTAACTGTGTCTTGAATCCCATATGGGATGGTTATGACACATTAACTAAAAAATAATGAATTAATGTGTGAAGAGTGACGAGGCCTGGTCAACGCACTTCATTAATCAAAACCACCCAACCTTGCCAACATGGCTAAAAAAAGTAAGACAGAAAACAGAGAGATGGACAGACAGTCTCACCTTAGTTTCACTTATTTATCTGACTTGTGGGTTTATCTCAGGTTAAACACAAAAGAGCTCTCTCTGTCTCACTTTTCCGTATCTCAGTTCTCTTCCCAGCCACATCATGTTCTGGGAGGAAAGTCTTTTCTTATTGACAACTCTGCAGGAAAGCAGATAACTGTTTGCACGGGGAGAATTTGGGTGGTACGGCTTTTGTTTCATTTTATTGTGTTTTGACTGCAAAACCTCTGTAGCAGGATGTCTCAGCCAGCCAAACGAAACAAAGGTTTAAAGGCCATGCCAAACATTGACAGGACAAGGTTTGTTTGTCTGTCATGTCCATTGACCTGACACATTATATGAAAATATTTGGATTTGGGTTCAGTTGGAAGAGTGGAAGAAAATTTAATTCAGTGTCTCAAAAACAAGGAGCTTCTAGTAGGAATACATCTTTTATTTTAACAGGGAACATTAAAAAGTGCAGGTGGCACGGGGATGCAGTGTTTAGCATTGTTGCCTCACAGCTAGAGGCAACAGGGTGGGAGGTTTGAACCCTTTGGTGGACGAGCCCTGCTGTGTGGAGTTAGCATGTTCTCTCATTGTCAGCGTGGGCTTTCTCTGGGTACTTCCTCCCACAGTCCAAAGACATGCAGGTTAATTGATGACTCTAAATTGGACGTAGGTGTGAATGTGAGTGTGAATGGTTGGTTACTGAAACTTCTTCTTGAGGCCTCTAGAAAATATTCAATTGATATGAGGTGTTTAACACGCAGGTCGCCATGTCGGCGTAAAGGCCCAGACACACCAAACTGACATCAAAGAAGTAATGGCTACGAAAGCCGACTGTTGCATCACCTGTGTCACATCCAGAAAGTTAGACTTGAACACACCACGAAGACTACAGCCTACAGCCAACCAGCACAACCACTGTGCCTGTGAGAGAAGAAATAATTTACCATACAAGCAGACTGTGGTAGCCTGTATTCATCATTCAAAAACGGAAACCGAAAGACCTATTCAGGAGGTAGTTAGCCAGTTAGCACATTAGCAACACAACCTGATGTTGAAAGAACAAATGATCTTTAACATGCTCTAGCAAGCAATAGCACGAAGAGTTATGAACCCTGTCTACTAAAGAGCTCAATGGGTAATGTGTGCAGTGGGTGCGGAGTTTGCCAGTTTACTCCAGCTTCCTCCCACAGTCCAAAGACATGCAGGTTAATTGGTGACTCTAAATTGTCCGTAGGTGTGAATGTGAGTGTGAATGGTTGTCTGTCTCTATGTGTCAGCCCTGTGATAGTCTGGTGATCTGTCCAGGGTGTACCCTGCCTCTCACCCAATGTCAGCAGGGATAGTCTCAAGCACACCCGCAACTTCTAACAAGATAAGTTACAGAAAATGAATGAATTAAACAGTGCAGTAAGATTTCTCCAGTCTCTAAAAAATATTATGGCACCAAAACTGGCATTAAAAGATATTTAGGAACATTTAATGACAGAGACAATACTGGAGACAATACTGCTCCACTGTCGTGTAAAATTTAATCACAATTACTATTTATTAATTGGCAGAAACACTCAAACAAGGTTTTACTGCAGGCTAAAGAGATAATTTGCTTTATAAAATCAGCTTAATTTCCTATGAATTAAATTCATATTTTTTTGCCTTTGCTGTATAATATCAAACAGTCACTTTCTCACCTTTACAGCTTTTATTCACAACCTCATACTCAGAGTCCCAGTTCATCAAGGAGACACTGCAGACATCTCTGTGTTGGGTTTTGTTATACCTTGGGAGCAGGTGGGCCTACCTTTTAAAAACAAACGTCTTTTTGAGGATTTGCTGCTGCTCTCGCAATAAACAACCTTTATGTCAGTTAACATTTCCAACACGACTATACACGTCAGACAGACCTGATAGCAGAATCTGTCAGACAGCTCTGATTACTATTCAGGACACAAACATCCTCCTCCAGACTGGGCTGCAAAACTTTCCTTTGGATAAATCTTTAAAGAGGGAGGCACTCGCCTGGAGAACAAAGGTGGCTCTGAGTTACTATGTAGTTGAGGTTTGCAAGTTCAATGTTAAATGTAGATTTGATCAGTGTCTAACCTTTCACTTCCTGGTTTAATATGAACTCACAGTTGGAGGTGGATTTGAAACTAAAGAAAAGAGGCTTTGTAACTGTTTTACAGCCTCAAAACTATTTATTTGTCTGACAAGTTAATGATAGATAAGACAAGGCTAACTTGCATCCCAGACTGGTTTTGTTAGTTAAACCATTTTGAATCTTTAACTGGGTTTGTGGTTATCCTGCAAGTTTCCCATTACTGCCTCGCCGTTGTACACCTCCATGCACCAGTCAATTTGCAATTATAGCTTACATCCATGTCTGTGAAAACAAGGATGCTTCACAAACATTTTCCCACCGGCAGCTCCGAAGATCTATACAATCATCACGGTTTCAAGATTTATGTCACCAATTCAGCATCTGACCAAATGTCTCCCCTTCGGTCCCTGAGTTATGACGTTAAATCATGGCCAGAAAAGTGTTTATACAGAACATTATGATGTCACAGTGAAGTTGACCTTTGACGCTTTGAATATAAAATGTTGATCTATTGATCCTATTAGACATTTATGTTAAATTTGGTCAGAATTAGTATGCATGAAAACCATGTTTTGTGAGGTCACAGTGACCTTGAGCTTTGACCAACAAATTCTTATCAGTTTATTCTTGAGTCCAAGTGGATGTTTGTGCCAAATTTGAGGAAATTCCTTCAAGGCCTTCTTAAAATATTGCTTTCACAAGAATGAAATGTATGCAAGGTCTCAGTGACTTTGACCTTCAACCACCAAAATCTATTCAGTTCATCCTTGAGTCCAAGTGGACAGTTGTACCAAATTTGAAAAGAATCCATCAAGGCATTCTTGAGATATTTAGTTCAAGAGACCTACGTACGTGTGTCCCAAAAACACAATACCTCTGGCCACAGGTATCACCAGCTGTGTCAGGCACCTCAAAGAAACTTGAGTGTTCACTTGGTTCAGGTAAAGTTCCGGCATTTTGCAGCCTGGGCTTTATTTTAAAATATCAGGACTGATTTGATTTTTTTTTTTTTCTTTTGTTGATAGTGGATTGTCTTCTCGTGCCACAACAATTAGGTAATTAACCAAGTACTTATTTTGATGACTGATTAATCTTTTAACTATTTTTTAAGCTGAAAATGTGAAACAGTTGAGTGTTCTAGCCTCTGAAATGGGATCAATTGATGCTTTTCCTGGGCTTACAATTTAGTAAACTGAAAATATTTGGGTTCTTGAGTGTTGATCTGAACAAGACGTGATGGTAAATGGACTTGCACTTGTATAGCACCTTTCTAGTCTTCCAACCACTCAAAGCATTCTCACACTTCATATCACTACAGGTCACACTTATCAATTGTTGGACGACCAGCTCTGCCTCCTTATGACATCACCTTGAGCTCTACAAGGTTTCATCAACATGCACATGCATTCTGAACCATTTTCTGTTTCTTTATAGACCAACAGTCCAGTCACCAGAAGAATACGTTGGCTTTGTACATTTCTGGGAACCACAAATATGTTACATTTGCACATTTCATATGTATCATCAGTGTCTCTGAAGTCACTTTGTATATTAGCTGACTTCGTCACTGGGAGGCAAGGGGGGTGGTGGATACTGTGACACTTAGGCGAGATGCCCTTCAAGCTAGAGACCACTGTAGACTTCAGTTTGAGGCCAACAAACACAAACAGGCGTTCTTTGGCGAATCATCACTGTGTTTCCATTGGCCTTTTGAACTCCAAATGTGGGTGTCCTGTAGCAACCTGCTGTTTTTCAAGCGGGGTTTGGGCATTAAAGCAGTTGTTTTTTTTACAGAGACATTGCTGCTTTTTCTGTCGGGATTGTACCCCAAAAAACAGATGTTTTAGGCCAAATCTTTACCTAGCAATAACCAAGCGTTTTTGTGCATATATCTATCCAAACATTATCTTCATGGTTGTTAAAATGTCAACTGTAAATGCATCTACTACATAATAACAGGCAATAGAAATAGATGTGATTTAAAGAAACATAAAAATGACCAACTTTTCTCTGGCGTGATTTGGGTTGACATCAAATGATTCATCAATTTATGGTGAAACAAATGGGCATATTAATCAGTAATGAAAATAACTATTAGTTGAAGCCCAATAAAAACAACAGACTGGAGCTGAAGTTTAAACTCTGGAGACCAATAATATCACATCGATTTAGAGGCTGCACATTATCAAGACATGTTACTGTAAGTGCAATGACAGGCACATTAAGATATTGCATCATTACTGAGTTTCCTGGAAAGTATGTGGTGACTACGTTTGACTCACTTTCTCTTGAGAACACTGAAGTTACGACAATCTTATCTCAGGGTGTGCCTGAGTTTACCCAAAACCCAAAACACCCTACAGGATAAACATTTAATATCAAGAAAAACAAAAAATACATTTGCAAAGAAAAATCTTCAAAAAATCCCAAAATGTGACAGTTCGTCACACGCAGAATTTAAACACCAACAAACTAGACTCTTCAGTTACTTCATTTAGACAAACTGAAAATAAACAGTGTCTGGCCTATTGGCAATAATCGTAAGAGTAAACTTGTGTATTGTAATTGACTTTCGAATGTCATGTACAGGCAAAGGTCACACTTAAAAGTCCGTAGCCTTGCTCAGTCAGACTCTAGATGCTTCAGACAGCTTTCAAGCCAGACTAACAAAAGGTATAACCTCCTATAGACAGACTATGTATTTCATGTGCAATTTTTTTTATACAAAGGTTTTAATCTGGAAAACATCCCCTGGAGAATAAATGTAGTTTGGTCAGACACATGCTCGACTCATCAGTGATTTATGTGTTGGGTGCGGAGATTATTTGTGTGTCTCACTGCCTCTCAAAACTCCCAATTCTTGCTAACAACTGCTAAAACTAGGTGTAAAGGTATAAAGTAATGGAACATTTAGCAATTCCATGACTCATATGATTCACACACTGAATCTGACATTTCCAGAACATCCTGCAGGTTTGTAATTCAAAAACTGACACCCATGAGAGCTCAGTGAGCAGAGCAGTCATCCAATCAGGTTTAGGGCTGTTTTGATATCTGAGTGAGGGAAGGAGAGAACTGTCTGTCATCTATTGAACAACCGACTTGAAATTAAGCCTGTCAAGAGAATTCACCCATGACCACAATGAGTGAGATGAGATGGGTTTGCCAAGATAGGAAAGACGCTGACCAGGCATGTCACTTTGGATTTCTAACTACCGTGAAGCAGTGTTTCAGGTGCAAAGAGTATAGAGGGTGGTGTCTTTTCTTGGCCTTTGCAAAGCCAAAAACTCAGGAGCAAAAGTGAAAGGAACGGATTAAATAGTGATATTATTTGTTCCGACATGAGCTGCGATCGTTAGCATGTCTGCTAACTGTTACTTCCAATGGCAAGGCACATCTTATTATCTAACTGTACAAGTTTGTGTGATTACAGGCTGTTCACATCTATCAACTGTGTATTTCCCCTCTACACTGGAACTGTGGAAAGTCATAGTCCAACAACACCTGCCAACATCGCCCAGACAACGTTAGGTGTCACAAACACATTGTATAGTCCTCATTCAACAGACTTTTCCCTCGTTAAGTAAAATTATGCATGGTAAGACCGAAAGTCTGATCTTACATTTTTCTGTCATGCTTGCTAACGTAGGATGCACAACATGGGTGGGGATGCTGACTTCTTGCTTGTGACATACAGCTTTAACCTCAGTCTTTGTCTTTTAGCACAATAGTTAATGTGTTACGTATGAGCTCAGCTTAACTTGAATAGTCATGTGTTGTTTAACACAGGGTCAACAGTGCAATGAAATGTTTTGGGTGAGAGAGCAGGTCAGCTCAGCATAAGTCTTGTGTAGCTGGACCTATCTCCACAGCGCTGTGTCAGCATGAGAAAAGTATGTAATCACCATATAACTATGAGAGGGAGAAATGCTCTGGCTTGTTTATGTTTCTCTAAACCAATCACAATCATCCTGGATGGTGCCAAGTTCAGGATGAAGTAACGGTGCCCTTGCAAAATAGTGTCAGTGGGGAACAAACACAGTGACAGGGCTAACTGTTAGCATCTAATGTTATCTAATGGTTATGCCCAGGTTTAACGATAGAGTCAAGCTGTTTCAGTATTTATGTGTTTGTTGCAACTGTTAAACAGCTCAGTGTCATACAGCGGGAAAAAAAAAACTTTCCTGATCAGGCTGGAATTAGGGACGGTCTAGGGAGCAGACCCCCACCATAAAAAGGATCATATTCAGGTATCGTTTGACTGGAGAAGTTTTGAGAGATGAAGCATATTAACTCCAACTGACCATATCAGAAAACAGATCAACACTGGACATGAGAGTTCTGCAGAGTTGGGAATGAGGTGCATTCACAAATTGTTTTATTTGTTGTAAATCTTTACAACAAATCACAGAAAGAACGAAGCGGGGATGCTTTATTACACGATCCAAATCAATCCATCAAAACTTGCCATTTTCAGCATGTAAGTTGTTAGCTCTGACAATGTTGTTGTCATTTACCTTTGCGAAGGCAATTTTAAAAACAGTAACCCCCAGAGAGCGCAGGGGAGTAAGAATGCCGAGCAAGATAAACAGCCAACAGCAGGCTACAGCACTAAAAGCCCTACTCGCAATAAAGATAAAAAAGATAACGTGACAATAAATGGAATACCATACATAAAAAATAAAGGCAGATGCTATTAGGACCCAAGTGACCGTAGCCAACAATGATATAATAATGATAACATGAATGTTTAATGTGGCTGTATACACACATGATGAGACGATTTATGTGCGAGTGATGAAAGTATGCAACAGTATTGCATAAAGGCTTTGTAGTAGTAGCAATAGTAGCAGTCATGATGACACTGTATTTTAATATAGCCATCAAAAGCATGTTTAAGAGCCCTTTTAAAGGACATTTTATTTAAAATAAGTCTGAATTTTCTTGCTAGCAACCTAATTAAATCTGCCAGTGACAGATGGTAAATCAATGGTTACTGGAAGAGCTAAAACAATAAGTCAATTACTCAGCTAACTGAAAAAAGGCAACTATTTTAATAATAGATTTATATATTAGATAAACAGATTAGATTAACATTTGATGGTTTCACCTTCTTCAATTTGATCTCTGTTACTATTCCTTTAAGGTCCAGTATGTAGAATTTAGGGGCATCTAGTCGAGAGCCTGCAGAACTGTACTTCTCCTTTGTGCGAAGCATGTAGAAAAACTGCGGTTGTTGAGAAGAAAACATGAATGGTCCTATCTAGAGCCAGTGTTTGATTTGTCAACTCTGGGCTACTGTAGAAACAACATGGCGGATTCTGTGGACGATGATCCGCTCCATTTGGACATATAAACGGCTCATTCTGAGGTAACAAAAGCACAACAATTTTTATTTTTGGGTGTTAATAAACTGATGAAAACATAGTTATAATTATTACGACTCTTATGACTCTTTGCCAAAGTCATTTGACTAGTACGCAAGAAAATGGTGACTATTTTGATTGTTATGGTGCCAACAAATGTCAGTGGAGCCAAGTGTGTCACACTCACCGAGTCACAACAGAAAGCACAGCTGTACACCAATCCAAGCTTCTTTCTTACACTGAACTAAGACTAACTTCAGCTTAATTACTTTAACTCATCATTGAGCACACTCTCATTCCTTTCTCATGGTCTGAACCTAACCCCCTGGGATTTCCTGTGAGGTATCTGCATGCTCTCTCACGGCACATTAGGTGACAATGAGACTCTAAATCTTCTGACTACATGTTTGTTGACCCTAAAATAGACTGTCAACATGCTTCTTTCAAACAGCGTGCACTGGGATGAACTCCAACAGCTCGACCCTCAACAGGATAAGCTGTAAAACAAGATGTAGGGGATGGAGATGGGGGTGGTTTCCCATAGCCGTATAAAACAAGCTGTGAAAATAAGAGTCCTCTTCCAGGGAAGATGAGATTATTACTTCAGAAATGTGTACCTGGGAATCTCTCTCTCTCGTGGATAAAGGGGGCAGGACAGGTTTTCTCATGAACTCTGAAAATATGCAGTGTGGGACATGGGACGGTTACCACAGGAAACAAAATGGACAGATTTTTTACAGTAAAATATATTTCTTAAGCTGATTCATTGCTTTCTGTCTATCAAATATGTTGAACATTTCCCAAAGTGCTTGGTTGTTGTGGCACTAATAACCATTGTGCTTTTTCTGAGCCTAATTTTACTCTCATGACAGCATCAAGTTGTTTGATTTGTTTTTTTCAGTAAATACATAATGACAATCTTACCAGAAATGCATGAGAATAATAGCTGTATCCAGAGTGTGTATTCACATGCTGCCAACATGCTCGGAAGTTGTAAAATATACAGGCTGAAAAATAAAAACAGTTGCATTGTGCCCTCTGGTGGAAACTGAGAGGAATGAGCACAGTGAGCAGAGGTGAACAAGTGTTACCAGCAAAATGTACCAAAGCATCAAAACTACTGATTTTCAAACAATAACTCCTCTCATAGTGGTTTATTGTTGTATATTTATTCAGGGTTTAAGGGAGATTTAATGTTGTAGCTGGTAAAGTTGGGGGATTATTTTTAACTCCTTTACATAGCACAGTGCTGGTTAATACAATATCTGATAATGCATTGTATTTTAAATGCATGTCATGTGCTTTGTATTAAAAAACCTTTCTCTGCAAAGTATCAGTATATGAGAGTCTGACCCTGAGCTGAGCTCAGTCAGGTTTTTGTCCAGACTGTGGGGCCACTGGCACTGTGGCTTGTTTGTGGGCGCAGTTTATTAAATTCTGCCCATTTTATGAATTGATATAATAACATGTTGGGTATTTCTTGTCTTTTTTTAGAGATATTTTTATATATTGTATTTATTATATTGTAATTTTGTACACAGATGATTGGGGTTTTTGTGTGCTGTGCTGTGGACCTCTCTCTGTGTCCCTAATAAAGTCGTTATTATTATCAAAAGTGGTCAATAAATGTATAAAAAGAACAACATTCTCCTCTGAAAGGAATGAACATACTTAAGAAAAGCACAGGTGGCCTACTGCTAAACTGTATTGAAGCACCTTGAGTAACTGCTTAGCTAAATCATACCACCGCATTTAGGGCTGTGACTGACAATTATTGATTTACCTCTTAACCATCTAGTCAATAAAATGTCATAAAACAGTGAAAATCCTCACATTTGAGAAGCTGGAAACAGAGGATGTTTTGCATTTTTGCCAAATAAATGATTTAATGTATAATCAGATGTGTTATTGATGAATAATCCATTGATTGACTAATCATTTCAGAACCAGTTTGATTTGATTATTCTATTGTTTGTACTTAAGTACCTAACTAATGTCCTATTTTAGGTATCTTGTAAGATGGATTTCAAAGTTTTAACTGTTGTTTTAATTGCCCAGTCATCTTTTTCTTTTTCTTTCTTTCTTTCTTTCTTTCATTTGTTTTTTGTGTTTATTTAAATGTGTGTGTTTATTTTTTGTTTATTTAAACATTTCAGCAATAACTGAAAACCATTGAGTTCAAACCATCAAGAAAAATTCAAACAAAACAAATAAACCAAAAAAAAAAAAGACCCTGAGCAGTCTGCTAGACACATAAACGGTAACCACCAGCTCTCCATCCCCTGTCACAGAGCACAGAACACCCCCAACAGCCCATCTTCTTCAAAGTCCTGTAAATTGTCCACAGTTTGGCAGTAACAATGTTCCACTCTGAGCCGGGATCTCAAGAGTCCTTCTAAGACCAGCACCGGCTCCACACTGCCGGCACCCTGAGTGCGGTTCCTGCGAGTCAGCCAGATAGCCAGATAGGTGGTGGGGGCTGGGTGTTGGGTGGCAGGTGGGCCCTCCTGCCCCGTGCCTCCTGGGCTGGTCCGGGGCACCCTGGGGTTGTCGGTCGCTGCCCCCTCTTGGCCTCTGGGTCTGTGTGTCTCCTGGGGCGCCCGCGTCCTGGGGTGGGGCGCTTGGCCGGCCTGGCCCTGCTGGGTCATTGTGGCTGCTCTGGGCTTCGGTGTCCATCGCACATGCATGTTCGTTCAGGGCTTGCCAGCTCCTGTCGAGTCCCACTGTTGAGCTATGTGGGAACCCGCCAGAATGCGCTGAGTCACTTTTCCGACTTATCACTTAAATCACGCCCTTTGTGCATTCCTCCCTCACTCATGCCCTCTGGCGGCCTACTCTTTACTATCAGGACTCCCACAATTCTGGTCTCCAATTCCGATTCTTTGTTTGTGGTTTTATATGGGATATTGGTTGTTGAGTTCTTGCATCCTAATAGCACTGCTTATCTTGCCCCTCTCCCGTTTGTCTTATCTCACCCTGCCTGGCATTTGTTCCCCCCCTATTCACTGTGGTGCAGCACTGCCCCCTCTGGCACATATTAGGACAATCCAATAAAGAATGACAGCTTAGCTTCCGGGGGGGCCGGTGATGGTCACAACACACACACAAAGTATCAGTATATTTTGTTGCAAGACTAAGAATATGCATCAATCTCATGAAAAGTTGACACCCCTTTTGTGGTGTTATACGATGAGAATAAATGCAGACAATTAAAAAAAAAAATTAAAAAAATTTTTTGTTGTGTATTTATGTGTATTTTATTTTTTATATTTTTTTATTATATTTTATATCTTATTATATTATACACATATTTCTATGTGTATTTTTTATTTATTATGTGTATTTATGTGAAACAGTTGACATCCTAGAACGCAAGGAAAATTAGTGAATTCTGAGATGTGTGCACAATGATTTATAAGATTACATATTTCATTTGATGTAATAGTGCATGTCTTGGATCTGAAGTGTAAACGTCAAAGCTTCAGTATACACGTGATACTGCCCACTGCATGATTTTAGAAAAGTTTAAGGTACTTACAGTTTTTCTCAATTGCGTAAACAGGCTTAATGAAACTGGGATCCACCTGATCTTCATCATCACCTTCTTCAGCAATGCTTCAGCAGAAGTCTTCCCTTGAAAATGAAACAAATTTTCATTGGTTTGACACATTTTTCACACAAAACAGTTAACACAGATCACACTGAAAGACCCCAATCAGATTAATTGCACTAAATAAAAGGGAAATATCTATTCATGGCTGACAGAAATTACCTGTTTAATTATGAATCTCTAATGCACCTGTGTGAAACTAAATCCTTTGCAAAACTATTTAATCAGTAATCAGTCCTTTTACATCTATAAAAGATGTCACCCTTGTGCTGCTGTTTGTAAGCATGAATTAAAGAGGTCAAAGGCAAATGAATAATGATGACATATATATATTTTACAGTATTTCAACAGGGTATCTTAAATAAGTGTATAAAGTAACAGCAGGGTTTGTTATCTCTAGTACAGTCATCTTTGGAGAACAGAACTCATGTGCTGTGATATGCTTACTTGCCTTTTTTGGCACATGCTATAACCATGTAAAGTATCAACAAATGGCACAGGTGTATAGCACACATTAAGGTGGAACAAGATCATATTTATTCCTTTGTTTTGGATTTTGTTGTCCATTGTGCAATGATTGATTTAAAGAAAATAGTCACTTGACCACAAGTTGTGTTGTTTGATGAAAAAAAATGCTTTTGTTGCATGTTTTAATATTTGTAAGCATTTTGCAAACAAAATGTGTCATTTCCAGTGACTTTCAGTTTTTTTTGGGGGGGGGCTTTATTACAGGAAAGCTGGAGAGAGACTGAGGGTGACAGGCAGCAAAGGACTGCAGGCTGGTACTGAATCTCGGTCACTGCAACAGGCTCAGTTTGCATGGGGCACCTGCTCCACCTACTGAGCGAGAGATTACCCCTTACTGCTAATTTTTAAAGAAAACATGTTTTGTTTAGAAATCACTTAAAAAAAGCATTTATCTTTGCCCTAAACTGTAAAAACAGAAATTATCATGGATTTTCAAATATTCAACGGCCCTTGGACACATTATGTGCAACAACAATATTCTTGCTTTTTTATTTGATGAGGATATTCTCTTTTGTTGTGTGTTTTAAATGTTTTGTGAGCATTTTGCAAACAAAATGTGTCATTTTCAGTGACTTACAGTACAGGTGTGTGTGTGAACTGTTTTGAACATTTAACCTCTGAATGGACCAACGTGTTCAAGGAAATGAGAAAAACTGTAATTTGAAATAAAAGGGGGAATCCGCTACGAGATTAATTGTTGTTTTCAGAGTTTCTGTCAAACTGCACCACTCCTGCTATGAGCAAGCTAATTTGAGAAGAAACTTTCTTATAGAAAATCTTGAAGAGAAGAAAAAAAAACAAGGGCTCGTCCGGGATTTGAACCCGGGACCTCTCGCACCCTAAGCGAGAATCATACCCCTAGACCAACGAGCCACGTGACATCACATGAAACATTTAGAAAATTGTCCAAGCAGGCAAAACTTTACCAAACAAGTGATAATAATGCGATGTTATTTATATATACATAAAGGACGCGTTAAATGTTTCTAATATTTTATCGATTTCCGGTAAAGTAACTACGGTCCTGTGGAGGTAATTAAAAACTAACCATGAGTTAGACCCGACGGTCCGTTCATTACACTTAAATAGACAATGCTGATTTGAGACAGTCTGAAAACACTGTCCTTTTAAAAATTAAATACAGCAATTAACACGACTACATGTATGGGCACATTCCCCGTTTATAGCCACAACTCATTAACTAGTTAATTTGTGTGTATTTACCAAACGTCATGTTGACACATCGTTGTCAGAGCTGAGTGGGTAAAGTTTTTTGTTGTCCCTCCTGAAACAGAAAACAAAGTGACATATTTGACACCAAATTTCTCTTTAACTTTGTAATTAATTTATGTTTTGTGGCGAAGTTTGAGGCTAAAGCGTTAATATTTACCTTACATATGTCTCCTTCGACGGAGCTCTGGGAGTTTACCGGTAATTAACGGCGGGACCTGTCACTGTGAGAAAGTTTGCTGGAGGCGGAGGAGTCCATTATTAGGGGCACGGCGACGCTCGGTTGTTACGTCACTCATCAACCGCCAGAGGTCGTCATACGCTGTCAAGAGGAGCCTGGACAGAGGAGCCAAACAACGCGAGAGGCTTCACTCCGTGGTACTTCCGGGTTCGGAAGGACAATTTTTTTTCTGTCCGTTTTCTGTTTATTTCATTTCTGCATTGTTATTATTTCTTCTAATTCTTTTAATGTAATTTTAATCATGACTCTGTCCAGCAGGGGCTGAGATGCAGCTGCTGGATACAGCCATAATCTGTTTGGAGACCAGTTTTAAGGAAAACAAACACACATACTTAAATTAAAAAACATCAGTAAGCATCACATGATATGTTTTTGTTACTCTGTTGGAAGGATTTTTTCAGTAAAATTTGTAACAGCAAAGATCTTTTTAATTTCCTTGGTCTATGTAAAAACAAACAAACAAAAAAAACTTGACAAACAAAGTAAAGTTGCTACTTAAATAAACGTTATTTTGATAGATGAACAAAATCATCCAGTGGGTCAGTATGGACATTGCTGAGTACTATAAATACCTGGGAGTGTTCATAGACATCACTGGGCTACAGAGCTGTTCATTGCTTATGAGGGGGAAGGCATGTCAAATAATTTTGGGGAAGGACTTTTAGTTTTTATTTTGGTTTAATGGCGAGACATACAACTTTAAATGGCTGTATTTTGTTTTGATCTTACTGCCAATTTTTTCAATATTATTTTTTAGGCCTTTTTGTCACCTTTATTACAGGAAAGCTGGAGAGAGACTGGGGATGACATGCAGGAAAGGGCTGAAGGCCAAAATCAAACCTGTGCTGCTGCAAAGGGCTCAGCCTACATGTGGTGCACACTCCACCCATTGAGCTAAAGGTCGCCCCTTATTGCCAATTTTTAAGGAAAACATGTTTTCAGAATCAGTAATACTTTATTGATCCTCATGGGAAAATTGCAATTTGTTACAGTCGCTCCTATGTAAAGAACAGAGAATTAAATAAGTAAGAATAACAGTATGAAATAGAAGTATGTAAATATAAAGCAATAAAATAAAATAGAATAAAAATAGAAATGAATAAAATGAAATAACAATAAATATAAAAATGTACATTCAAATAAAAAATAAAAATTGATTGTACATCATGCTACAGTGTTTAACGCCAGTACTTAAGAAATAAAAATATTAAAAATAAAATATACGTTATCGCTGTACTGAGGCTGTAAGTGTGAAATTAAACTACAATATATACATCATTAGAATAAGCAAGAATAGAATAAAGTAAACATAAGAAATATATATAGTTATGTGCATGATAAAGTCCTATACAAAAAACTTTGAATAGTTGAATAATTGTACAAAAATTTTCTTCTATAGAAATCTCTGAAATTACACCATTTATCTTGGCCAGAAAGTGGAAAAAAACAAAAAGTATTGTTGGATTTTCAGGTTTCCAACAGTTCTTGGACACAACATATGCAACAAATACCTCTGTCAGAAAATAAATAAATAAATAAAATAAAGCTACGCTTAAAATAGTGATATTTCATCATATTCATCATTATTTTATTCTATGTTTCCTTTAAAATTGGGCCAAAAATAAACTATTTGCACTGACTAAATAGCATGAACGACAGGCGTGAGAAACTTTTTTTCCAGGATTTCACACGTCAGTGAGGAAGTTTAAAAAATCTTTTTGTTGTAAAGTTTTGTAGTTTCAGGGAGGATTAAAGTTAACTAAAAAAAGAAGTCACACCCCAGCCGCCTCCTCCTCTGATATGTAAAGAACAGTCCCTAGAAACACAAAGGCTCTCTATAAGAGGGGCCAGAGCTGCCTCTTTTCTCTGAGGAGACTAAAGTCCTTCAACATCAATAAACAACAATGCTGAGGATCCTTTATGAGCCTGTGGTGTACAGTGCTTTCCTGTTTGCTGTAGTGTAATGGAGAGGCAGGTTGAAAGTAACGGATGTCAACAAATTGATCTACAAGGCCCCTAACATTGTGAGAATGGAGCTGGATTCTCTGGTGTCCGTGTCAGCGAGAAAGATGCTGTCAAAGTTATGTGTCATCTCGTTCAGTGTCTCCCACCCACTCCATGATGTGCTGGTTAAACATAGGAGAACATTCAGAGCACGACTCATTCTCTGAGATGCATCACAGGAAGTCATGGCTGCCTGTGGCCTTCAATCTTTTCAGCTCCTCCCTCAGAGAGTCAGTCACTTTGAGCTTGTTTAGATGTGGTATTAACATGTGTCATGAGTCATCTGATAGCAACTGAACAGCGCTGAGCACAGGTGGAAACAGCCACCAGCACACATTGTGATTCAATGACTCAACCAATTTGCTGAGGTGGTCTGGAATGCATTTGACCACTTATCTTTTGTAGTGAAAACACTATAATGCCTCCTGATACAAGGACATCATCATTCCTGCAGGATGTGGTGTGTGTTTTGGTGACAGTGTACGACTTCAAGCTCTTTACATTTTTGTGCAATAATATTTCAAGTGTACAATGCTCCTATTTTGTATTTGATTCTTACATGTTTTATTCTTGCATTTATATTTTGCACATCTGTAGTACAATACATGTATTTGTACACATTTCATACATTTCTGTTTTTATATAACATTTCTGTTTTTATATTTTCTTATATATTTCCTATCGTCCCCAGAGCCAGTCCGCAACGCCAGGGATCAGAACACCCAGGGCCCCTCCCCTGCCTGCCGTCTGGCACACAATGCACCAGACCCTGATATCTATCCCTATGGGTGGTGGGCCCACAGGGTGATGGCTCCATGTTATTTTCCAGCTCAAGCCTCAAGTGAGGGAGTTCAAGTATCTTTTGTCTTGTTCACGAGTGAGGGTAGAATTGAGCGTGAGATGAATTGGCGGTTTGGTGCTGTTTCTGCAGTGATGCAAGCACTACGCCGGTCCGTTATGCTGAAGAAAGAGCCAGAAGGCAAAGCTTTTGACTTACTGGTCCATCTACGTCCCAACCCTCACCTATGCTCATGAGCTCTGGGTAGTGACTGAAAGAATGAGATTGCGGATACAAGCAGCCGAAATGAGTTTCCCCCCTGAGGTGGCTGGGCTCAGCCTTAGAGATAAGGTGAGGACCTCAGACATCTGGAGTGAGCTCGGAGTAGAGTCGCTGGAGGGATTACATATCTCATCTGGCCTGGGAACGCCTTGGGGTCCCCCAGAAAGAGCTGGAAAGAGTTGCTGGAGAGAGGGACGTCTGGGGTGCTTTGCTTGGCCTGCTGCCCAAAGGGCAAGCCAAAGTCTCAAGGCACACCTGTATTTATATCTGTGCACAATAGCTTCTATAACGTGTGTTATCACTCTTATCACAACATAAATCAATAAAAATACAAAAAAATATGACAGGTAGCTTTTGTGGTGTCGTCTACTGACAGTTTTTTTCTCTTTTCTTTTGGTGGCAGGTCATCTTTGCTGGAGCTTTGTTGTAATTTGCTCCGTACAGTAAAGCGATCCATTGTCCTGCTCACAGCTTTCTCCTTTTAAATGTTATCATCTCTCACACTGGCTGCCAATCAGGACTTTTGATGTGTCACAGACTCATAATTCCCATGTGCAAACAGCGACAAATATGTTCCTCATGAAGGTTTTTTTTTTTTTACATTTTTATTTGGAACAACATTAGAGCACAATTCTTACATCACATTGTAGTTACAGAGTGTTGTGTTTTTCCCCTTTTCTTTCTTGGAAAAAAAAACATTTGTTACATGACTATGCCTTTAAAGACAGTCCTAGTAGTATAACAAATAACCATATTTCAACCCATGAGAAGACTGACTGGTAAGATAAAATAAAAAAAGTAGGTATTTGGCAGGAAGAAATACACAACTAAAATAATTGAAATAAATTAAACCCTAACCCTATAGAAATAAAAGAATGGGTAAATAGTTAAAGATAAAACAAAGCAATAATAATAATAAGTACCACTTATTGAATCAGTTAATTTTTGATCCTTGATACATACTCCAGTAAACCACAGGTGCCCCTGCTGACTAATCGCATAATGCTAGAAAAAATAAAGAGGAACAGAAAGGGGGTCTGATTGTGTTCAGGTGCTCCTAAAGAAAGGAACTTGAAGTAATGTCTGAGTAGCTCAACATAAACTTTGGGAAGTGGTGTGTCGATTCCATCAATCATGTCCAGTTGACGTCAGATGTAGTTGAGGATACACATTCAGTCCAAGATGTCCAAACAATTTTTAAGCTTTTGTAAAACAACTGTAAGTTTTTCTGTCACAAAAAATGTGTTATGTGTGTTTTTCAAATGAAATGAGATTAAATTAAATGTCACTTTTTTGTTAGAGTTGGGCAGCACGTGTAGTGGTTAGCACTGCTCATGTCTTTTAAAGGAACACTTCACCCCACAAAATGATCATTTGTGTATCATTTACTCACCCTGTGTTACCTTAAATTCATGAAGAAGAAGGAAGAGGTTTTTCTTGCATACCTACACGGTGAACAAAGAATCCAAAAACTAAGAAAATTCTTGATGAATTGAAGTGAATGGGGTCCATGTTTAACAACAGAAAAACTATATATCAAAACATCTGTTTACAAACTCTCACACAACTCCCCAAACACTAGCAATTTTGCTAAAACTTTATTATTTAAAACACTTCGCCATATGAGCAGCGTACATGCACAAACATATGCATTTAACCTCTGGCTATGCATTCTGTTGAGCGTCGGTGAGGCACACCGATGTGGCCAGGCATGCTACTCGTTTGTGCGTGAGACTGTTTATGAGGTAGTGTTTTAAGCAGTAAAGTTTTAGCGAAAATACATGTGTTTGGGAAGTAGTGAGCGTACGACTAGATAACTGAGACTTGGATTATACCGCACAAGTTGTCGGAGGCACAGTGGTGTAGCGGTTAGCACTGTCGCCTCACAGTAAGAGGCCCTTCTGTGCAGAGTTAACATTTCTCCCCGTGTCAGCTAGCTGGGTACTCCAGCCCCCCCCCACAACATCCTGAAACAGCCAGTTAAAAATGAATTCATATCTTTTTGTATAGGCCCAGTTGAATATTGCAGTAATAATGGGTGGGTATGACAAAATCCCACAGCACATCTAAACTGGTATTACACACCATTTGAGAACCACAGCTATATAGTATATGAGCCACTGTACCAACCAATTTCCCCTGGTGATCAATAAAGTATTCTCAATATATGAATCAGATTATACTTCTGTATATTTCTCTTCTTTTCCCAAACCAATGTAGGCTACAAAGATGGAAGAAAGAACTGGGTTGAAACTAAATTGTTTGTCTGCATCAATACCCCTGTGAAAAGACAGAAACTGTGTCTGCTTTATTTCTAGCTATTTTATTTCACACTATGGAGGGCTGCACTCATCAGCCCCGGGATTAAGAACTGTTTTTGTTGAGGCTGATCACTTACATTAGCCCAGCCCATTAACTGATCCATTAAACACACATTTAGGGTATATAGATGCGGATAAACACAATGCAGGCAGCAGAGCAGATTTAAATGGCTGCAAACAGGAGTTGCTTTAATGACTGATGACCGTGTGTGACACCTGATCGCTGTGAAGCACAGCGGGTAGGAAAACAGGTCACTGACGTCATGAATATTGATGCCTGGTGTCAGTGATGCACATTCCTGATTGCGGTTACATAAATCAGCTGCTCTAGTTGGCCCTCCTGCCAAATTGCATTTTAATGGAATTTAAGATGCATGTACACGTGTGTGGGAGAAGATTTCCTACTTGTCATATCTGAGCCATGTGATAACGAGAAAATCCATCGGCTCTGGCAACACGAACAAAAAGCGTCCACCTGCTCCACTGCAGATCAGAGCTGGTTTATTTGGACTGTTATAATGAATTAAACGTGTGTTTAATATCCAGAGAAACATATTTTATTTTTGTAATAGCAGTAGGTTTAAGATTAAAAAAATAAAGACACACAGCCCACAGTAAGGGAGTGTACACAAATAGGTCCATCATCAGTTTCACAGTCAGGTGTGTGAACCTTTTCTTTCCATAAATGAGTGATAGACGATTTTTGATTTGAACAGAGGAACCAGTTTCCATTCTTACTGACATCACTGCTGCCATGTGCATTCGACTTTAGACGCAACTTTAGGGTGTCAGATTTGGGGGGATTCATTGCCATCTAGAGGTAAGGATCGCAGCTTGCAACCAGCTGGAGAGGTCTCTTCCTCTCCAAAGCAAATGAACCTGGGGTCTCATTTATAAACACTGCATACGCACCAAACGAGGCCAGGAGGGCGCCACGTCCTACGCAAAAGCTGTGAGAAGTTGGTGACACAGATGGTGAGGTGGAGGCCATTTCTGGCTTTTGTCCATACGTACATTTTTAGTATGGATCCTAAACATTGTTTGATAAATGAGAGTCGCGGTGATTAAAACCGTAAAAACACAGAACAAAGCAGTTTCACGTTACAAACCATCGTTTCTCCTCCTGTGTTCGGCATGTCGCAGACAGCCACTTGACACATGTGAATGTGCGCTTACCTATTTTCTCTAATAACGTGCTCACAGTAATTCGGAGGATTTTACCATGAGTCAGATTATCTGCAGAGGGCTCTTCCTCCCCAAAACAAACTGACCTGGTCATCAGTGGTGTAGTGGTAGTTGATGAGGTGGGTGTACTAGTGCTGGGCCTTAGTTAGATGGGTAAGTTACTAAAGAGGAAGTGGGTATACTCTCTTATATATTCCAATGACTTTTTGGCTGATGGGTGGGTATACTGTAAACGGACAGAAAAAGAGGTAGGTATACCCATCTCTTGGTGTATGTCCTTAGACCTTCAGCTCGTAATGAGGCCAGCCAGTCCAGTTTTTCATCAGCCAGGTCAATTAGACCACAATCGCCATTCGGTTGACGGTGTTTGGGACAGCTGGTTATTATGTGTTCCAGTTTGTGTAAAACGTGCAGCTCAGCGTGTGATGTAAACAGTGACGTACCGCGGAAAGCCGCGGCTGGTCAGTCCTTCTGTGATTCGCTCGTACATCAGCCCGTCCTTCACGGTTCCCGTCATCTGACGGTTAATGGCCTCCTCGTTGGCGAGGGCAAGGAGGGCGCGCAATTCTTTATCTCCCCAGTTGCTCATCTTCTGCTGCTAGATACTCATTCTTGCTATCAGCTGTTTCCTGGTTTGAAGTCCACGCCAGTGGGTTGCGGCATGCGGCGTCATCAACAGCCCCTCCAACAAGTCATCAACAGATCCTCCCGAGGCGGAAAGCCACCTCGCTCTGTTTAGACCAAAACCGTTCCGTCAATATGACTACCCTACGAGGTGGAAAATTGGGCACCTCGGATCAACTCGCCAATCAGGCTCTGTGTGTGTAAACACTCGCAGCTTGCCGGCAAATTGGCCAAACATTCGCGGAAAATGTAGCAGTGTAAAAGGGGCTTAAGTTAATTTGTCTATTTGTAGGTTCGGGAGCAGGGCCACGTCTCAGCAACACCTCTAATTCACTTATACCTGGGTAACCCATTCTGCTGTGTTGGTCTCAGATTTCTTGACCCACCCTCCCTTTCTCTTCCCTTAATCCATCAGCCTCCCTACCTCATACCTATCAACATTCCTTCATCCTCTCTTCCCTTCTATCCTCATATCTTCATATTCAGTCTGGTGCATACGTCTCCCATGCCTCATTCTTGGTGCCATCTGAGGGGCCTGTAATCAGCTCGGGGGGGAAAAATGCCTGAAATGAAACCCCCACACTGAGTCTCCCTCTGCCTGAACTCAGGTACATCCTTCCACATCAACCCAACAGAGGACATCCCTCTTCTACCTTCACCCCCAACTTAAAACAACTAACACCTCTTGAATTACAATTAAACATTTAAACGACATAATGTTGTGGCGTGGTCCTTGTTAGTGCATCAGACATTCAGGAGGTTTTTACAGGGAGCTGAATTATCCAGACGTCTCCTCTCCAAAACAAACATACCAGAAAAATTAAACTGGTAAAAACATTGAATGAAGCAGTTTCACATTACAAATCTGTTTCTTCTATGCTGTTTATGACATCGCAGATGGGCTGCAAACCCAGCACCTGCTTCAGTGTGGTTTCATTTTCTTCTGATAACTTAAGATCCAGATATTCAGGAGGTTTTTACTTGGAGCCAAATTATCCACAGAGGTCTTTTCCTCTCCAAAACAAATGGACCAGGTGATTAAAACCATAAAGCACTGAATAAAGCAGCTTCACACGTAAAAAAAATGTGTTTTTCTGATACGGCTCATCACAGAAGGGCTACTAACCATGATGACCAAGGCAAAAACACAAATGGTAATATCTACAGCCAGTGTTTGGTCTGTCCGTTCTGAGCTACTGTACAAACATGGCGGGACAATATGGTGATCTCTGTAGACGAGGTCCTGCTCACAGTGTGATACGAATGGCTCATTCTAACGTAAGGAAAACAACAATTTTTATTTTCAGGTGATTATACACTTAAGAAAACATACTTATTGTATTCTATTTCTGCTAGTATATCTCCCTAAATCCTACACACTGGAGCCCTTTCATGCACAAATTATGACTACTTAAATCAAGAGTTAATATATGTTTGATATGTTTGATGTGTTTATATAAGGAGTTTTTCACATGCCACTCAGGTGGACAGCATGCATTCAAGTTGTCAACTGAAACCAATGAAAAAAATTAATGTATTGACACTATAAAAATATATTTTAATGCTGTTAAAGTTAGAGTGTTCACACATGTTAACACACTCCAATACTGTTGAGTGGATGTGCAAAAGAGCCTCTCCCCTCTCTTTCTACACCTCCCTCTTGTACCTTCCTCCCTCATTCAGCTCCTGGCTCTTCACTCCTCAACCCCCCACACACCTCCCCCTGTTAAACTATGCATATTTTTTCAATGAACATTTTCTACAAAAATGGGTGGCATGGTGGTTCAATGGTTAGCACTGTTGCCTCACAGCAAGAGGGTTCCTGGTTAGATCCCAGGTGCGGGAGCCCTTCTGCCCCGGCTTCCTCCCACAGTCCAAAGACATGCAGGTTAACTGATGACTCTAAATTGTCCGTAGGTGTGAATGTGAGTGTGAATGGTTGTCTGTCTCTATGAGTCAGCCCTGTGATAGTCTGGTGACCTGTCCAGAGTGTACCCTGTCCCCGCCCCCCCCACCAAAATCATGTCACAAAAAGCAAGATACATTCTGGTAACATAAATGTATTTATTTACAGTCCAAAAAGTCACTGCAGATGAAGTACAAGGTTGCAGTAATGGTAATAATTGCAGGTAAAATATAGCCAGTGCTGCATGACGTCCAGTTTAGTGGGCAGATGATTAATTGTAAATTCTTCCCTAAATAAAATCAATATTTGAACAACTGTTTCTTGATGTTAACAAATTTAATCTACCTGCCAGGGTCACCTATTATAGAAGGACTCAATGATAAATCCCTGAGCTGCACATTTCTTGCATTCCAGCGGCCATCTTGCTTTTCAGAGATTTGTGTTGCACTGACAACACCTGGCCAGTGGGTGGCAGTGTATGGCAAGACGCATGGGGTCCATAGTAGTGACTTTTATGCAACTACAGCATCAAAACTCATGCATACACAAAAAATGGCTTTTAAACAACTGCCCCCTGTAGTCACCACCATGTGTGAAAGGGTTTTAATGACCCCTTTTCTTCTCCATTCATAAGATTTGAAACTGCACACTTCCTGTGCTTGTGTGTGCATAATTTTGCTCTTGAAACTAGTGAAAATTGATTTTAGGGAAGCAAAGAATACACATTTTTTATTGTCAAGAAGCTGCATCAGACTCAATAAATTAAAAGTTCAATATAAAAGCAAGTTGAAAACAACAAACTGATTTTTAAAACACTGCAGAACATCTGCTTCAACACTTCACCGACAGGGAAGTAAATATTTATGAACAGCATCTACCAGAACTTCTAAAAATGGTGTCAAACTTTTATTGTATATCTATTAAAATTGAGTACATTGACCACTGAGCTCTGAGACCTGTTGGGCTCGGTTGCTAGGTGACAGAATGTGTTTTGCCGATGTCCATGGATGCCTTATACATATCAATGTGCAGGAACTATGGAGGACGACGGCCCCGGAGGCTCTCGGTCGACGTGTTTGTGTGTCGAGCAGATGGCAGCCTCAGTACAGACACCCAGAGCAGGAGGGGTTGGCACATATTTCACAGGGATCCGAAGGCGTGATGATAAACACTGGAAAGTGCGAGGAAAAATAGAAACATAAATATTCATCTGACCCAAAATGTGCATTTGTACATCCCAAGGGCAAGTTTTTAAATTCTATGAAATGCTGCTAATATTGATAATGGGATCCGTATCCGTATCCGTCTCAATGCAGCAACAAGGGTGCCGTCTGTGTCTAATGAGCTTTAATGGCCCCAAAGACTATTTGAACAGCTTTTCATAGGCCTCTTGTCTGGCATTATCATTCGAGAGCCACTTTATGGTGAAGCAGTGGCAGGATGTGCATAATACAATGTGTAAACAGGGAATTCAAGGAATCCATCTGAGCAAACTAACTGAAGCCTGCGCCTGTTGTCAGTGGCTTTAATCTCGAGTCTGAGGCCGAGCCCCAGTGTGAGTAATAAAACTGCTGATTTAAAGGGCAGCTCTGAGAGCCTGTGTGAGATTGTTTCTTGTATGAATTTGACAAAAGCCAAATGTTGACTCTGATGCTGACTGAACAGATAGCTGAGTAAGTTGTAGAGCGGGTCAGCTATTACAGGAACAGAATGGGAAATTTGCTCATTCGCTTTCAGCAGAAAATAAGAAGAGAACATTGATGTGGCCCTCAGAACTGTGTAGACTGTAGTGCAGATTAAACAAATTAGATGTAACTAATTTATCAAGGCAAACTGCTTCCCCCTAAGCTAAGTTAACCAGCTGCTGCACTTAATGTGGCCATTTAGTTAAAGGAAATGTTTGGTTCTATGTTTTATTATTGTGAATGAATCCATTTAGGGGCCCGTACACATCTCAAACTGCCTGGAAAAAAACGCGAGGTCGGGCGCTGGGTGCTACTTTGGTGCCTTTTCTGTGCCAGCTGTCAAGAGTGGGGCGGCAGGTTGCATCTGAGGTTGCTAAGTAACCCTAACAAGCACTGTACCATAGCCCGTTTACCTGAAATCCTGAATGCAGAGCTGATCTTCTTTCTGGTGCTGTTAGTAAGTGTGTGGGTACCTCCCTTAGACAGATGTAAAGCTCTGGCAGCCCTGCACTGACATGATCAACTTTTTCCATATTTATCACAGACTGATATTTACGGGAGTAAAAAAATAGGCACTTGGGAGCACATGCACCCTGCTATGGCATCATTCTGATGTTTGAGCGCGACTGCCGTGTGTCTACATCGAAAACAGTGACACCACCATAATACACCATAATAAATGTCGGCATTGTAAGTTTCTGTAAACCATGAATACATCACATTTGTACATTCACAATGCCGTTAATTGTGGTTAGGTTAAAGCACAAACAACACCTGGATATGTTTAGAAAAGATCATGTTTTGGCTTAAAATACCTGCTTTTAGTGACACTATCCTGGAAGGAAACGCAGACTTGCTTTTTGTGGCACAATTTCTGGTGGAACCACAGCAACAGGTCACTAAAAAACTTTTTTTTGGTGGCTAAAAAACTGCTGGGAATGCAGCAATTACTTACTTAAAAACAACGGCTTTGTGTTGTACCATGCTGGCAGGAATTGCAGCGATGTCTTGGCAAAACCAACCGCTTTTTGTGGCGCTCCTCCCAGTGTTAACACAGCACAGGTTGCTAAAACACACCCTTGTTTGGCGGCTAAAAAGCCACTGAATTGGTTGAAAAACAACTGCATCTTGTGGCACTATCTCTGGTGGAAACACAGCAACAAGTCACTAAAAACACCCACATTTGGTGGCTAAATTTCTGCTCGAAATATTGCAATTAATTACTCAAAAACAGCGGCTTTTCGTGGCACCATATTGGAAGGAAATGCAGCGATGTCTTGGCAAAAAACAACTGCTTTCCGTGGCGCTCCTCCCAGTGGTAGCATAGCACTAGAACACACTTGTTCAGTGGCTAAATAACCACTGGAAATGCAGCAATGTCTTGGTTAACAACAATTGCTTCCTATCTCTGGTACAAACACAGCAACAGGCCATCCTTGTTTGATGGCTAAAAAACTGCTGGAAACATAGCAATGACTCACTTAAAACAACCAGTTGAATCCCGGTGAATCATCAAGGTGTCACACCATCTACCATCCACTCCTCCTCACCATGACAACATCAGCTCATACACTTGGTCATTTTATAAATGTGAATATGACACCCATAAAACGTACAAATAGAAATGCACTATGACAACATTTTCTTCTGGCGACCGGGCTAGTTTCTTCACTATAACGCCCATGGCTACTATTCATTTTACATCAGTTGAACATTTGCTGTTTTTGTGTTGTACACAGTCAGTACTGCACCAAACGTATAAATTAATATGTTGAAAATAGGCCCAAACAAATGCAGGATTTACTCCAGTCTGAGTAATGTTTCCTAAAAACAGCAAGTCCCTTGAGAAACGAGCTGTTGGTAAAGATTTATGTCGTCATTAGGAGCCAATGGCTCTGGGGCTGAGCGCTATGGTTGTTGCTGTCGGTCTTTTTGACACAATAGAACAACAGACTCTGTTCTACATAAGCCCTATTACATTTCCATGTTTGTCATTTGTTTACTTCTCCTTCGCTCAGTCTTACCAAGTTGGGAGAAAACCATGCCCGCTGCCTTCCCCTGACACACTGGCTGAAAGACCTGTGGCAGGACGGGGTTGGCACAAACAGCCACGATGCTCGTCTCAGAGAGGTGAGGGCTGACGTTGTCGTCTACATCCATCAGCTCCTTCAGCTGCTTCACTGCCTCCAAGGGGAAGCTCCTGTCTCCAACCTGAGAGGAGAGGAACAATGAGGGGCGTGAAAAGTCTTTCACACAACAGGTGTTTTGAACTGAGAAAGAGAACATGCTGTACTGGTCTTGAAATGAGAATAATACGCTGTGCGATGTATTCTACAAACTTGAATTGTCTGTTTAGGCATGGCAAGGCAGCTTTATTTGTATAGCACCTTTCATAAATAAAATGTCATTTAATATTAATAAAATAAAAACATAATAAAGGATAAAGATTTACAACAAAAGAGTAAAGGGAAAAAAGATATAAAGGTACAATTAATTTCTAAATGATTTTAAATAAAATAAAAATCAACATTAAAAATAGCAAAATTGCAAACAAGATGTGCAAAGATAAAATTATTATTTTAAATGATTTAAAGTTGAGTTTAAAAATAAGTTTGCAGTCATCACAGGGTGGAGAAGGTCGTGTTAAAAAAAGGAATGTTTTTAGCTTTAACTTAAAGTGTTCAGAGTCTGTTTTCATCTGGGAGGCTATTCCAGGTTTGTGCTGCACGATAACAAAACGCTGTTTCAGTACAGTCAGTAAATGACATGTCTGTTAGCACGCCCCCAGTTTGGAGAAGCAGACTGGAGTACCGACACAGAAGCTAAGCAGTGTATTGCTATGGACAATGGCTGCACCAAATTGTGTTTCAGCCACCTAAAAAGATCAACAACAGTTTAATTGTATGTTATATTGAGAATATTTTAACTGCTTTACCTTAACATCAGACAGTGATTTGAAGCAGGGACATGAAGCCTTTATATCGCCAGACTCCATTGAGAAAAACAACAATTTAACGTCGTTGAAAACAGGAGCTGCTCGTCTACTGCCGCCTTGATCACGTTAGTCTGTTTGTGTTATGTCGGGCTTACACTACATGACATTTTGGGCCGAACTGACAGTCACTATGTCAGATTAGGCGATTATGAAGTCATAAAATTGTGCCCTGACTTGGCTGACAGACATGACAGACTACACAATGGTCCGCGACCTGCTGGTTGTCTTTCATGACGTGTGTGTCATCGGGTTAGTCTTAGTCCTATTCTTATTATGATTGCTATTATTTCAGTCACTATGGCTGTTCATGTGCCAGCGTCACCAGTGAATCCACTCAGTGAAGACACTGAATCCCACACAACAAGTTCCTGCAAATGTTTCACAATAAAAGCCTTTTTAGAAAATGAAGGGATTGTGGGATTAAAATTTTAAATAGATACAGGAAGTGTTGAGTTTGTAATGATGGCATGATGCATTAACTCTTGTGTGCAATTTCTTCTTCAGGGATTTATAACTCGGTATTTATCCTGGTTTTATAAGAGAAGAGGAAAGATCGCTGGCTAATTTATACAATGTAAAATGCCATAGGCTTGTGCTAATAATGTTAGCATGTTGTATTTGTTTGGAAAACGTGTTTTGTATAAGACAGTTGTTTTGTCGGTGAACTTTGTGAGCTGTAATGGAGCCAAATTATGTACCATTACCTTTGTTAAATGTTGCTGTTGTCCCTGGTTTTACATGAGAAGAGGAAAAGATTGCTAGCTACTAGGCTAATTTATACAATGTAAAATGCCATAGGCTTGTGCTAAAAACATTAGCATGTTGTATTTGTGGGGAAAATGTGTCCAGATAAAGACAAGTGTTTGTCTGTGAATGCTGTGAGTTATAGTGAAGCTGGTTTGTGTACTTATGTTTGAAACTGTCTCTATTAAGCCATGTTTAATGTGTGTTTAATGTGTGTTTTGAATCAACTAAACTTTACAGCACTTCACAGAAACCTCCGCCACCGACGTCTATTTTGGAGGTGTTACTTCAGAGTGACACAGACACACTGACACACAAATATAATTGCTCACAACGGTGTAGACCACGTACGTAGGGTCTGCAGCACGAGTTTAAATCCTGTTTAAATTGTGAAACGTGTGAAAAACGTGAAACACTTCCTCAGATTAACCCAACAACATCTGGATTTTCAAATATAATAAAGGAAAGAAAATCACCCCCTGGCATCAAACACTACTATTTCTAAGATGCATTTAGACGATACAAAACAAGAGCAAAGAGAGAGTGAAAAGAAAGAAACAACCTGTCTGATAAGATAAGAAGTGATACTCACCTTGACCTGCACACCGAGAGCTCCTCCGCACACACACAGCACCAAAACCAGGACAACACTGAGCGCTCTCATTTTCAGATGATGAAAGATGCCTCTTAGTTTCGAGGAGAGTTTCTTCTGTGGTCGCTGTGTGTCTGCTCTGCCTCTTATAAGGCTTCTGGACAGATTAGTGAGTGATTTATTAACAAAGTCAGCTGGAAGGGTGAGTGGGAGTAAAGGTAGAGGAACACTGACCCGTCACAGATAACCAAAGGCTTAGAGCACTTAGAGTGCTTTGGATCCTCTTTTTTGGTTTATAGCCACTGTCGTCTAAATTTGTTTATGACCTCTATCTCTGTTGTGGGGTATTCCATTGTTGACTTTGGCTTTCACACTAACGTATCCGATGCCTCGGTGCCACCTTGTAAATCTCACCTCTTGTCTCTCTCCCACAGATATTCGTCACAGAGCTGTCTGATAAGAGAGCGGCCATAAATGTACAAAGCTGATCCATATAGGTCACTTTTGCACAGTTGTGATATTTGCAAATTATGATATTTTGAAAGATGCAAATGGTGGCTTTTTTGTTTCGTTACACAGTCAGGAAAATGCACAGTCTGACAACAGATAAGAGTCTAACGTGTGATGTCACAGTACGTCACAGTCTGGAGCTCCTCTGTCAACAATGAATTGTCGCCTGACTGTGTGAACACAGAAACACTGTTTTGAGAAGTTACATCAAATTAACAGTATTGACCTATTTTATCAGCTTTTATTCTGTTGAGTAAAAAGAGGAAATAAAGGCTCCAACTATTTCTGTTTTTATAACTTTGAGACTTTTTTTATGTCCTTATTGGGGGGGCTGGAGCCTATCCCAGCTGACACTGGGAGAGGCAGAGTACACCCTGGACAGGTCACCAGACTATCACAGGGCTGACACATAGAGACAGACAACCATTCACACTCACATTCACACCTACGGACAATTTAGAGTCACCAGTTAACCTGCATGTCTTTGGACTGTGAGAGGAAGCTGGAGTACCTGGAGAGAACCCACGCTGACACGGGGAGAACATGCAAACTCCGCACAGAAGGGCTGGATCGAACCAGGAACCCTCTTGCTGTGAGGCGACAGTGCTAACCACTACACCACCGTGCCGCCCTTAGAGCTGTTCATTTATGCACAAGAACGAGATGCACTGAGATCAGTGTTCGTAGCAAAATTCGAATTTGGAACACCTGTCTGTAGGGTTTTAAAAAGTTAAAATAGTAAACAGAAAAGAAAATACATGCATAAGTACATCCACAAGCATGGGCGTATTAGAAGAGACCAGGCCTCTGGGCACAGACATCCAAAAGTCCCAACCGTTTCTTCTACACATAAGCAAGACACAAACTTTGGGATGGTTTTGCTTTTTTTTTATTATTATTTTTTTTATTAGTAGTGTCTAAAAGTAGTCGCTAAAATATTGTGGCATATATTCATTTAGTATCTTATAGAATCAGGTTAAGTTACAAGTTCAAAGGATTGCATTATACTAACGGTTGTTTCTAATATGTTGTCCATCTCCGCTTGTAAATGAACCTTAAATGTCCCTCACTGTCACTCTCACACACAGAGACACACACAATAGCTGTTAATGATTAACTAGACAAGTATTGTTTGGAATAATAAAGGGAAGATTTTCATTGACTTTCACTGAGTCTTCATTACATAACTCTTATGAATGTCCAGGAGAACATTTAAACACATAATCATAGTGAAGCTTTAAGTTAAAATCCAAACTGATCCTGTCTCAGGGAAAAATCAGGTTTAAAAACATCCATGAAACAACAGAAATGTCTGTTCTGGGAGTCCCAGGCGACACTGGGTGATACAACGTGGACATTTAAATATAACAAGCTGGTGAAATACTGGAAAATGAAGGTTGAAATCTTTAAATGGGAGGTGTTAAAAAGGATATTGAGAGCACTATTTCAACCATTTCAAGTCCCAAACTAGACAATTACAGGATAAATCTAATTTTCAGTCATTGACGGGAATGTCCAGTGTGACTTCTGGCAACACAAAGGAGTGAAATAATCCCTGAACAGGCAGAAATAAAATTCAGCACACTTCAATATGACAATTATCCACAGATTTGTGTGGGAAAGAGATATTTGTTTCTGATGTAACAAAGAGAAAGACGATGTGCGTAGGAGATATTCAGAAAGATGAATTGTATCGTTGTCACACTGGGATGTGTGTGGAATATAATTTGAAGCTCACTGCTGCTCTCAGATCTACATAACTCGTATGTCTGCAGCAAACAGGGGGGGAGTGAGTGAGTCTGTCAGGTGACAAGTCTCAAGTAAAACAACTGAATCAAAACAAGAATGGTTTCAATGTATCTGGGGCCCATTTATAAGATATCTTAGGGGCAAATATTTATCTTGTATGTTGGGCGTAATGTAATACAAGTAAATGTAATACACAGTAATGAAGGACTTGTATCAGTGTCTATCATGTAGGTTTTTGAGCCATGGTTTGGTCATTCCTCAGGGTTTTTGTGTTTTCTTATTTGTGTTTTTGGGTCAACAGGCTGCACCTGGAGCGGACGTATGGTATTTATTTAGTCTCAAAACCAGCAGACGAAAAAAAAAAAAATGGCCTGTGCACATAATGTGAGACCACAGAATGGTATCTGTGAGCAGAAAAGCATCCTCACCAGGGAGCATTTCTCCTCTATGTGCCCAAATGCAGTATTGCTGGCAGTGGAACTTTGTATCACAGTTTTGGTCTTGGTTTAAGAACCTTATTCCATACCTATTCTCATGTTTGTTTTAGGTTTATTTGATTTCATTTATCCATCCATTTTCATCTACTTACTGGGGCTGGGTCGTGGGGGCAGCAGGTTGAGCAAAGCACCCCAGACATCGCTCTCCACAGCAACGCTTTCCTGCTCCTCCTGGGAGACTCCAACGTGTTCCCAGGCTAGACGAGATATATCATCCCTCCAGCGTTTTCTGGGCCTGCGCTGGGACCTCCTACCAGTGGGATGCGACCAGACCAACTCTAACAGGAGGCACCCAGGAGGCATCCTGATCAGATGCCCGAACCACCTCAACTGACGCCTTTCAACGCGAAGGAGCAGCGGCTCCACTCCGAGCTCCCCTTTGGATGTCCAAGCTCCTCAACCTATCTCTAACGCTGGGTGTCCACTGGATCCGTCGCGTGCACGGTTCGGCCATGGCGCGGACTCGCTCCGTCCTGTGCCGGATGTCAATGTCCACTGGAAGCGTATCTATAGCAGCGCACACGCGAACCGCTGGAATTGGCGGATCGCGAGATCATAATGTCACGCAATAATTTGCCGAAACCCTGGAGGTATAAAGACGTCAACAAACAAAGAAAAGACTTCTCTACCTGACGGACATTCAGACCTGGGGCCACCCACTTTGATGTCATGTTGTTGTAGCGATGAGAAATACGCTTCGGAGTTTTCATGGCTGTTTTTATTTTGAAAATTGACTGGATACTCTCGTGTTTTCTGCGCCTGACTTCCTGTTTGACTCATTTGGTCTGCGGAAATTGATGCGTTGTCACGTGGCGTCTGTCAAAAAATAGGCGCATATTTTTAGCGGAGCAGAGCGCCGAGCCGCTTCTAGAAAGTGGCTAGGACATGCCGCACCGCTTCTGGTGGATCAGCTTACATTGATTTTGATGGCCGCGATTCAGCTGCGGCGCAGGTGCACGTGACGGATCCAGTGGACATCTGGGGTAAGGCCTCCACCCCACTGGGGAAACTCGTTTCAGCCAACCTGTATCTTAGTCTTTCGGTCACTACCCAACACTCATGACCATAGGTGAGGGTTGGTACGTAGATAGACCAATAAATGGAAAACTTCGTCTTCTGGCTCAACTTCTTCTTCACCACGATGGTCCGGAGCAGCAGATGCCACACCAAACCGCCAATCCAATCAATCAATCAATCAATTCTACCCTCACTTGTGAATACGACCCCGAGATACTTGAACTCCCTCGCTTTATTTATTCATTATTATCACTTATTTATTTTCTTTATTTATTTATTTAACCTTTATCTACACTGGATAAAGCGACAATGCCCTCTAAACAGTTTAGTAGAAAAATACAACCAAACAACCGCAGCAGATGGAGTCAGTTAATAAATGCAGAAAACTGGCTGAGGTACAGCCTCAGAGCTCCTGAAGCATCAATGACTTACTGGTTATTAAGGGCCACAGCATGTATGACATATACCCTCATTTACCATCAAGGGCTTTGCAGATAGATAGTACCAGGGGTTATTATATCGCTCACACAGGAGAGGCCAGCCAACTTTACCATATAGAATAGTGTGTGGTGAGCGCTGTAATTATCACCTGTAATGAACCTGGATGTGGAGTGTAAATGGCATCTGTAGGAGCTTCAGAGTGCAGGCAGCAGCATGTTGATAACATGACATCCCTGTAACTCAAACTGAGGGAAAATCAATCCTCTTTCTCCACAGCTCAGGGAAGCTGCTCCTGTATGCACCCCTGCAGACATTTTAAACAAGCCAACACTTTTCTGTCATTTTATTTTTTAATTTATCAGGTCATTTGCTTGTTCAAATACATATATTTCTTTTTCGTTTTATCTTCCTACTCGAGTAGATGTTAATTCAAAGCCTTCTCCACACTGTCAGGATATAAATCGAGAGGAGAGCAGTGGTCTATTTATTAACTGTCAGTTTAAGTTAATATACCTGGGAGTTTGAGGGTTCTGCAGTATCTTAGCTGTTCCTGGGACTGTACTCTTTCTGGACTGAGGCTTCAGATGTTGATCCTGGACTCTAATGGAGCCACTCTACCAAATGGGGGCCATGGCCCTATATCCAGTCTGGACCCTTAGGTAAGGTCCTTGGTGCTGCTAGCCTACTTCAGGATGAGTGAAACTGCAAAAACAAGACTCATACCAGCTCAGACGTCGACGGTTCAACAAGGTTCACATCAGGTGTTGGGGAACTAAGGCAACCTGATGAGAAATGGGCTACTGGAGAAAAACATAGAAACAGAAAACTGGTCAGATTTATATATAATCTAACTGCAAACAGTTTAAAGATACATCTTTTTGTAAACACATTGAAAAGATAAATATAAAGCTACGTACATCAAGAACAGGTGGCGGCGTGAACAGATCGCAGCCACTCTTGTAATTCCAGTAGACGAAGCATCAGAAGCATCGCAGAAGCTAATGAAAAGAAAGTGTTTTCACTTTTTTTTGAAGGAGTCGTGGCACCCTGCACAGAGCAGATCAATTTCTCCTGCTAACAGGCACCATGTGTGTAATGAAGACGCAATTTAATTATGGATAAATGTATTTTTCATCACTAAAATGCAGCCAGAAATCTTTGATCCATGTATTTATAACTGGACTTTGAACAGTTTTGACTTTGTCTGTAGGCTACAGCACAATGACGTCAGAAATAACAACAACAAATACAATTAAAACACACAAAAAGCAAAAAAATCAGCAACATAGCCTGCATACTGACTGACTGACTGTGGTAGAAGCTCAAATATCAAATAAAAATAACCAAATCTACAAAATCCAACTGGCAAAATGCTCCGCTTCTGAAACACTCCTAGTGTGGTATCAACAGTGTTGGGCTTGTTTCTCTAAAATGTAATAGATTACTCATTACTTGTTGCTCTTTTCAAAAGTAAAAAAGTTGACTTATTACTCCCTGCCAACAGTAATTCGTTACACTACTCGTTATATTACTTTTCCATTACATCCCATAAAATTAGTAATTGCATATCTCCCCAAAATTGGGATGTGTGCCTCTGTGTGAATGTCAGGGTAAACGCCGTTAAGTGTAGCTACGGCTAGATAGCCTGCGTTTACTTGGAGGTCCTCAGTTGCTTGTGACCAGTATTTTTTCAGTTTCTTTGGTGGGGTGTACTTCCTGGAGCTTCACTTTGTTGTGTTGTCGGTTGTAGTTGCCGAGGTGTTTCAGATAAGAAGTTTGGGGATGTGTTTTTATGCAGTTTAACGAGGTTTAGTTTGACTACCTGTAACAACAGTGTTCTTGTCATCTTTCCTCCCGACAAAATCAAAGCAATGGGAGTACTGCCAGATGCTAAGGTTAGCGTTTTCAACTAGCTTGCTGCTTTGTGACGAGTGTGCGCAGCTTGACGAAAAAGTAACGTTATTACTAGTAACGTATTACTGCCCAACACTGGGTATAACACCATGTGGTGGACGGAACAAAACCAGGTCACAGCTGTAGCCAGTGGAATTGTCCCTCCAGGTTTCCGTACAGTCAAGACAGAGGCGGAGACATCAGATATAAAGATTTATTGATCTCATATGTGCCTAACTTTAGTGGATCATAACGTGTCGGGTATGGAAATAATCTGCAGGTGCTCCAGTTTAAAATAAGGCTATACTTTTTTATGGATGTCAGTTTCTGGGACACGCCTAAGGCCAAAATGTGTCCTGCAAGAGACGGTAAGAATTGTTTTTAGCCAAGATGATTTCTGGAAAACTTGCAAACCTTACCACTCAGTTAGGAGAAGTGAGGAGTCAGCAGTTAATGAAACTGATTTTTCAACAATCATGAATCACTGCAACCAACTTGAGCATACATGTGCACAAAAAATATTAGGCTGATTGGTCCAGTAGTTTGCTAGATTAGCTGCAGACAGACAGAAACACAGACATGCACGCACAAGACCAAACACATAAACAATAAAAAGTACCAGTCGACCTTGCTGGCATCACTGCACACACACTCTGTTCAGCATGTAATATGTATATTCACGTACACATGTATCTCTTGTACACGTATTCATCATGACGTTAATTATCTGCCTTCAGGCCTCAAGGCTGTGAAATTATTGCAGTTGTCGGAGCGGGTATACAGAGAATCCACCAGTGCCCTGAAGTGACAGTGTATCTGTATAATGAGGAAGATTTGCTGAGTCAGATAAGATGCATAGAATTTATTATTCACCACGTCGAACATGGGAATATATTGGAGGCTGAAATGAAGGCGAAGGAGGCTTGAATGCAAAGTAGTTACAGCCCTCTCGCACAGAATGCAGATTTAATTTGACCACCTATAATTAAGCATTTAAATTACTGTATTACACAAATGCTTGGACGCTGTAGTTTCTTTGCAAACACACAAAATAAACTATAAATATGAGCTAATAGTTTATAACTACTATATACAGAATCTGAACCATTTGTATTTGTAACATTTGCCAAATACAGTATGACACTGTGGCAGATAGCAATGTATCAGGCTAATAGCACTGATGTTTGTAGGATTAAGGGTAGTGTACTGGCAGAAATAGAATATAATATAACACGTTTTTTTTTAAAATAAATGTTTAAGTACCTGAGAGACCATAAGGGAGTTACAGACCAGTAAATCTGGTCTTACATTTGTCAGGTGTCCACAAGCACAACTCCAAATTGATGCTAATGTTGCTCTGTGTCTGCTGGATGTGTGAATATTAATGTTATGGGCTGGTGATATGGTGGTGGCCTTGTCCCTGTCAGCTTTGTCTTTTTGTAAACATATGTTTATAAATTTTAAACATTTAACAAGTTGCACAAACATATACGAACCCCAAGATAGAACACATGGCATTACATATTTAAAAAGTTGTTAAAATAATAATGATAATAATAATAATAATAATAATAATAAAATCTTTAAAAAGAAAAAAACTACATAAGTTACAAAATGAAATAATAATAAAAAAATGATAATAATAATATTAATAATAATAATAATTGTAAAATCTTAATTAAAAAAAAACTACACAACTTAAAAAAATTGTAAAATCTTAAAAAAAAAAAACTACATAAGTTAAAAAAACAATGATAATAATAGTATTAGTAAAGGAAAAAAATGTAACGTTCAAGCACGCATTTAGGACTGCGTACAGCACAATACCATCAAATGAGTGTGTCCTTAAGCGTTACAATTTCAAGGCATCTTCAATGTCACCATTTTTTACAAATTCCAAAAACATTTCCCAAATATCAATAAATTCCAAGACCCTATTTCTCACTCCATAGGTGAGTTTTTAAAGAGCCAAACTCGCTGTTAAATCCCTCAACCAAGAGAAGGGCAACACATATTCTTCCAGCAGAGCGTAATTGCCTGTAGCAACCTGTCAGCTTTTTACAATTTTCCGCCCCATAATCATCCAAAAATCACTTCAGCTTTAACTACATTTTTTTAATATAAGTTTTTTTTGCACAGCTTGGAATAAACCCCAAATAGTAGGAGATACAGTATAAGTAAAACAGTGTTTAAATTTTCAGAAAAGAGCACAATGAACACATGATCTGTCAATGAAAGCTTTTTATTCAAAATAATATCAATAAAAAAGAAGATGCAGGAAGGAAACCTCTCTTTTAAATATGTATAATCTTAGTAAGATAGAAATGTAACAAACAATGTTAATCCAAAAAAATAAAATGCATGATAAAGAACCGTCAGCAAAAAAATAAAGTGGTAGATATGCGACAAAGTAACAGTTTGCAAAACAAAACAAAAGCATACCTCAGTTTGTCTGATTATTTTTCTTTTTGGGACTTTTTTTGTCAAACAGTGACTTCAAAATGTATAAAACACCCAGTGGGACAGAGTCAGAGCCTCTGTGCTCACTGAGCAGAAAGTCATCATCTCAACATTGCGGGAGATTTTAGAAATTCTCTGAAACTGTTCAGAGAGGGAGGAAAAACAAATCACAAGTCTTAAGCTGGGCAAGATGTTTCTGGCACGCTGGGTTTGTTTAGCAGCCGGTGCAGGCAGCGAAGGCGCAGATCTCACAGACGTCCATGGGAACCATAGCTGGAGTACAGACAAAATATAGGAAAGACACACACTGTTAAGTCACCTCTCCCTCATTATACGTGACCTGACACATTTACAATTCCATGGCACAGAGTGGCTGTTCAATATGTAATGGCCTCACATAGTCTGGCGAGGGAGGCAGACGCTCCTCTCTGCTTGCAGAGGGGCAGGAACTCCTGCGGGAGCATGGGGTCGGCGCAGAGGGACATGGTGCCCGCCCGCAGGCGTGGGCTTTGCTGTGCTGCTGCAGCGCTGCGCACTGTCAGCTCCTGCAGCCTTTTGACGGCTTCCAGGGAGAAAGACAATCCATTCTCCTGAAAAGAAAAGGCAGATGTTGCATGTTAAAGAATCGCAGTTAAACATAAGGCCAAGCTTGCGACTGCAGCATTAGTTCAAACCTACATGGTTTGCAAAGTTTTAGCGTGGCTTGTATCCCCAAGAGTACAGAATACAGTTTTGCAGTAACCTGTGAACAAAGCTGCTCTCCAGGCCAGATCATTAAGACATCAGCCACACAGACAGTGATGCACTTACTTCAACCAGCACAGCTTCAGAGGTCCAGCCGAGAGCCAGGACAAGGACAGCGATGGTAGCGAGTACAGCCTTCATGGTGACAGTTGACAGCGTTTCTCTTGCAGTGTCTTTGTCTCTTGATGTGCTCAGCAGGTGCTCAGCTCAGTGTCTGCCTTCTCTCCGTCCACAGGCCTCCTTTTAAACAGTTCTGCCCTGCAGCCTGGTGGTCATGTGACCACAGGTGCTACAAATGGGAGCAAAGTTTTTCTCACGGGTTAATGAGTAGTGATGTGGTTTTACGGGGTCGTAAAGGGGGAATTCATAAATCCTTCTCTGGCCTCATCGCCTGTCTGATTATTTTTATGGAGCCCAGCTCTCTTGGCAGCTCTGTCCTGCAGAATTGATCACAGCTCAGGTGGGTTAAACAGTTACCATTTGCTTCACCGATGACGACATGGCCACACTAGCGTATTGTTAGAAAGCCCTGCTCACGCCTAGGCAAATCATTGAACTTTGTTTTATGTGCTGACATTCTGACACACCTGAATCATGTCATATCAAAGAGAAATTATTATATAAGGGCGTAGCTTTTATTTCAACATTGCAGGTCCAACCTTGGGGTGGGGAGCCCCTCTGTGTGGAGTTTTCGTTTGGGTACTCCAGCTTCCTCCCACAGTCCAAAGACATGCAGGTTAACTGGTGACTCTAAATTGTCCGTAGGTGTGAATGTGAGTGTGAATGGTTGTCTGTCTCTATGTGTCAGCCCTGTGATAGTCTGGTGACCTGTCCAGGGTGTACCCCGCCTCTTGGCCAGTGTCAGGGGCACGTGAAATGGGATGTTTGGGAGCATCAAACGTTTCATTTTCTTCGTTCTGGAAAAGTGTTCTGCCCCAGGTTATGCCTTTTCTTCAGAAATTCATGGTGGAAATATAATAAATTCAATCAAAATAAAAGTGTGCTTTCATGTTTGTATCAGAGGGACAAATACATATGTTCTACAAATTGAGGAGGACACTTTCCAGAAATCGACACCTATGGTTTATTTGATATAGCACCTTTCACAGAAATGAAATTCATAAAGTGCTTCACAAAACACAATCAAAGTCTGAGGGCTGCTGTGAAACTGTGCCTACTCAGGGCAACAAAAAAGGTGTGTTGGTACAGTGGAGATAGCTGCACCAATCCAACTGGACTGGACAGCCACAGAAAAGGTTCACAGGCTGAGATCAGTGAAAAGAAATGTCAGTTTATTTAGAACATCTCTGCAAAAAAGAAGGGTTCTCAAAGTGCAAAAAAGTGAATAAAAACATCAGCAAACATTTCAGTCCTTGATGATCATCAGTGCTACTGACAGGAGGGCTTCACAGAACAGATATAGATGCAGACAGATTACTGCCAGGTGTGATGAATCAGTCGGCTGGTACCAGTAATTAAATGAGATCAACTCCGAGGAGCAGAGGCCTGATGACCAAATCACAATAGGCTCGTTCGAGATGAACTGTAGCGTTTCCAGCAGCCCTCAGTCCGTACAGGAAGTCACAGAACTCACATCCTGTCCGATATGATGTCAATTTGTTAAAATACTGTCAGACTTATATGTAAGTTTGTTTTCAGTCTCCATCAGTCACACAACATGTATTCTGTTAAGAGAATAAACCTTCGAATCGGACAAATAAAATTTACATATCTTAAATTCAACAAAAATGAACGTCATATTGTCGAGTCGATATCTAAACCAATCAGCTGTTAGATCAGGTGAGAGCCAGGCTCTAAAAACTGCGGCCGTCTTGCTCTTGCGATTTTATCGCCGAGCAGAGCAAGTCAAACTAACCAGCATGCACCGTGCGCCGATCGCTGGTGATCGAATCTGTGCAGGCCTAGCTCATCTCGGACAAGCCTAATGACCTGTCCAATGAGTATTGTACGAATCACAGCATTCTCAAACACCAATGTATGACAGCAGAAAATACACAAATACACAAAAAACACAACTATACTCAATAAAAAAAAGAATTAGAAATACAATAAAATAAAAATGAAAATAAAATTTATTTTAATTTTTAAATAATAATAATTAAAAAAAAAAGTCAAATATGTCGTCCAAAATACAAATTAGCTTCTGATAACATTTTAATAAAGTGACATCAGATCTGACAGGATGTGAGTGTTTCTGTGACTTCCTGTTCGGACTGAAGGCTGCTGGAAACTGTCAGGAAACTGTCCGACTTCACCACAGCTTTTTGTCTCCACCTCCTGCTGCAGCCGCCTGATCTCGTCCACTTTCCAGGCGGCTGCAGTTCATCTCGAACTAGTCTAGCGCCATGACAAGCAGTTGGTTTTTACAGAGACATCACTATGTAACCTGCTGGGATAGTGCCACAAAAACCATGAATTTAGAGCCAAAACACAACTGATCTTTTCCTAAACCTAACCACATGTTAACCACAGCGTTGCTCAGACATAAAGAAAAGTAAAGTTTCAGTGTATTTGCTACAAAATAATGAAAAATGTAATGAATCCACGAGTACAGAAACATTTAATTCTGCTGACTAGGCTTGGAACTTATAACCCAGTTGATTTATGTGTCTTCAGCAGTCTTTGGACAGCCATAAGCTTTATCAGGCTTTAACTAAACCGACAACACTACTCCTCTGCTTCCTCCCCCAAATGCACCTCTGTGTTTTTATACGTATTGATTTTATACAGTATATTGCTCACTACAGAAAAACAAATATCACAGAAAAATAAATGCCATGGATTTGATGCCAAAAACTTTTGTTTTTGCCTTTCTTAACAGTCTTACGACGGTGAAAAGCTCCCAGCTGCATCTAACTAGGCTACAACAAACCATTAAATCTATGCAAATATTACTTTATCCCATGTGAGTTGCCTGCAGAGCTCTCATTAGCTCCTAGTGTGGAATAATCAGATGGTATTTACTGAGGACTGGTGGATGAGTTGATGGCTTTTTCTGCTTCTACCGCAGAAAACATTAAGTTCAGTTTATTTATTTATCAGCCCTTGAGTCTGTCCAGATCTGAATTAATTATTGGGAACAAGTATAAGATATGGGTATAACTCCTAATAGGCTTTTAGGCCCAATGAGACGCCGGCTGCTTTTTAAGCAGGAGTCAGAGGGAAGTTTGTAAATCATTTAGTTGCTGTAAACAACATGAATACGTATAGATGCATTTTCCTCTATGTTAAAGAGTCGTCCTCTTCGTGGGTTTGACTTAGTAATGATGTCAATACCACTGCAGGAATCAAACCTGTGACCTTCTAGTAATGGCAGGACTATCTAATCGTTATGCCTCTCAAGGACAGCAGGCGGCTGCGAAAAAAATCAATTGACCATGCTCATGAGTTGCACTGAGCGCACCCACATGCACAGGAGTGAAAGGGTGTGGCAGGCCAGTGAGGCTTTAATGAGCTCATTAAACACAATTCTTCACGCGGAGCATGAAGGGTCTATCTGTCTACATAACAGGACCCGCGGTGGCACATCACATCTCAACAGTCATCAAACTTTAATTTCTGTCAGATAGAGCTGGAGATTGAAACAGAAACATCTAATTCTCAGTGCCATTTTATTTAATAAGTAATGTGCAAGTGATTTACGAGGTGGTTTCAGCCAGTAAAGGATGAAGATGATATTTGATGCTCCTAATTATAGACAGTCCCTCTGTAGAAACCCTGAGCTAACCATAAATTAATTCTGCCAACAAGTAATTAAGTAATTACCAGTTTGTTTTGACTGTATGCACCATAAAATCCCTCCTGCATTACGACTTAATCCTGATGCCCCATTTTGTGGAGGGGCCTCAAGTAAAACATTTTGTGTTAAGCCCTTGTTTCATTATGTATTTGCTTACAAAGCAGATGTGACAAAATAAAACTGTGCTAATGTACTTTCTGTCTGCAAACTGTGGTAACCCAGCCCAGTCGCCAGAGGAAAATGTTGGCATTGTATGTTATTGCAAATCACGATAAAGAGATTGTTTGAGACAAACAGTAATAACAGTAGTTTTTTGGCGACCCTTCACAGTGTTTTCACCAGCATTTAGTCATGTTTCCCAGCAGCATTTGAGCCACTCAACCTGGGTGTGTTCGACTGACACATAGCAACGTTTCTCAGTGGCGTTTGAGCCATTGAACCTGGATGTTTCTCACTGACACATCGCTGCATTTGAACCACTCAACCTGGGTGTGTTTCACTGACACATGGTGGCGTTTCTCAGTGACGTTTGAGCCACTGAACCTGGATGTTTTTCATTGACACATAGTGGTATTTCCTAGCACTTTTTGAGCCATTGAACCTAGGTGTTTTTCACTGACACATAGCACATTTGAGCCTCTGAACCTGGGTGTATTTCACTGACTGCTTTTTTTGCCACCAAATGTGGGTGTTTTAAGCCAAAAGTGGTTGTTATGGTTAAACTTAACCACACCTTTATGACAACGTTGGCCCTCTTTACACCTTGCATTAGCATGCGTTTTTTGGGATCAGATTGCAATCGGATAGTGCTTGACCACATACATTTATACCTGGTATTACAGTAATATGCGTCTCTGGTGTCCACATCCAGATCCCTTTGCTATCAGATAATGCTCTGTCCCACCGACGTTACATCCCACTGGCACACTACAATGTCATATCATGTGCAGAACAATAACAACAACAACAAGATGATAGCCACCCATGAAGTTGCATTCTTGTATGGACTCTTTTGTCAGACCAAATGGAGAGCAGAGCATACGTGTTTTCTTTACCGTGGTGAAGATAGTTTGACGTTGGATATTCGGCAGCTATCCATTTTGGGTTCAACACTGATTTCCACCTCCATGTCATAGGCAGAAAACAATACGCAACATAGGGTAGGGCTATTAACCCCCCCCCCCCCGCCCACATACACACACAAACACTCACAAAAACGCACTTTTTATTTTATAAGATTTTTTTAAACAAACTCCAACAAACCATTTTACATTGGTGTGGGTGTCTGGGTCCAGTTATGTGAAAGCTATTGAAGAAAACAGACTTTTCTCAAGGGAAACCTGTGGAGTTTGTTTAAAAAAGTCTTATAATAAACAGTGTGTTTTTGTTAGTGTGTGTGTGTGTGTGTGTGTGTGTGTGTGGGGGGGGGGGATCAGTGTTGAACCCAAAATGAAAATGTGAATATCTGTGAATATCCAACGTCAAACTATCTTCACCACGGTGTTTTCTTTTTCTCTGCAGTCACTACCCGGTGAGTGTTGTTGTTGATATCTTCTTCCTCCTTCTTCCTGTGTCCAGCTGGCGCACCTCACTTACTTCTTTTCATCCACGGAGTTGTTGCATGTGGATTGGAGACGCATTTGCATTTACACTTGTGTTAGATGGGGTCACAGTGCGTCCCTGACCACCTGCAGAAGTGGTTTGGCTGATCGGATAACAATGCGTCCTCAGTATGTTTTGAGTGTATTTACATCTGTACTTTCATGTGGTCACGAGCAATCAGATTGCTATCCGATCGCAAAAAACGCATGCTAATGCAAGGTGTAAAGGGGGCCATTGTTTCGACGTATCTAATATCAAATAATGACAAATGTAACATATCCCTGGTTTGCTATTCAAACATTTTTTTGGTCTGGTGATTGGGTTAGGTTACCACAAACAAATTAGTGATTAATTATTTTCATTTCTTTCCCTGGAGGTCTCCAGTTGGTTTAATCCCAGCCTGCCTGCTTGGTTTCCCACTGGATGCTGTGGGTCCCTCCCACAGTCCAAAGATGACCTGCATGGTGGGCGTGTAAATGGTAATCTGTCTATATTTTGCCTCTCCGCCCCAGTGTATGATGGGATAGGCTCCAGCCCCTGGTGACCCCACGCAGGATAAGCGTGTAGAGATAAAATCCTAAAACAACAGCAGCGTTGTCGGTGTTAGTCACCATAAGTTGCACTGCATTCATCACGCAGTCCACGCAGACAGGTGGGAGGGTGGGAGTGGTGCTGAGATTGCATTGTTAATCACTAAGCTTTACTTCAGACAGTTGAGGCTTTTCCCAATCAGCTCTTTTGAAATCAGGCCAACAGTGTGTCATTAAAGCAATGAGGCGGAAGTGTGTGGGTGCTGCAGTGTGACGTAAAAGAAATCAGGGTGAGGTGATCTGCTTTAAAAATTTAAGTATAGTGAAATATTTAATATTTTCATGCTCCAATGTGACATGAAGAATGTTTGTGTGAAAGTTACAAATGATGGATTTAACTCTGACATTTCTGCACTCAGTAACTCCTGTTCACCTCAGCATAAACTGTTGAGCTGCTCTGAGAAGCTGCTTATGTGTTGGTGATTAAATTAAAAAAGTGAAGCTAATTGACTTCATAATTCAACGGAGGTATTGATTTAAAGTTACCGTCACCGTCTGTTCTTGTCTCTGTTGAACCAAGACGTGAAAAATAGTCTCCAAGTCATGGGAAAGGGCAATAATTCAGACAGGTAAGACTGATGACGACTGTTCAGGCTGGAGGGCAGTAAATCATCAGCCTGAGGGTGAAAAGAATATCTGTGAGTATTTATCTGACCTCCTCTCACAACAGACATCTTACAGTCAAGTGGGTCAGCGAGCATTGTTCTTCACCCAGGACTCTTTTTAGCTGAGCATGAACCCGTGACCCTCTGCGTATAAGATGATCTGAAGTCTTTAAACCTGCTCTAACTGATGTTTCCTGCCACTTGGAGGCAACAAAACAGCCTGCAGACAAAACATTTACGTACTGACACCGTTAAAAGTTGTTATAGCAAAAGTGTTGGCAAACTGTTGCAACATAAACATTAATTTTAAAGAAATACTTCACTTCCCAGTGACAACTTGTGTATCAGTTACTAACCCTGTGTTACATTGAATTTGTGAGGAAAAGCTCTGCTTCTCTCACATGTCTCCTGTAAAGGGTGAATCCAAAAATGAAAAAAAATTTTGATGAATTGAAGTCATAGGGGTCCAGCAGCAACATTATATCAAAACATGTGTTTGCAAACTCTCACACAACTCGTGCAGTATAATTGAAGTCTGATTTCTCCAGTCATATGCTCAGTACTTCCCAAACAGACAGCCCCTTCATGACTGGGAACTAAAATTAAGTTAAACTTACCTATGCTCTCTTCAAAGCCAGACTCCATTGACAAAAACAGCCATTTTACCTCGCTAAACACAGGAGCTGCTGCTCTACTGCTGTCTTAATCAGTTTGTTTGTTTGTTTGTGTTACTGTGTGACTTCGGTGAATACAAATGAACTCTTTAAAACACCAAAGTCACACCATAACACAAACAAACTAACTAATAAAGGCAGCAGTAGACCAGCAGCTCCTGTGTTTGGCGAAGTAAAATCACTGTTTTTGTCAATGGAGTCTGGCTTTGAAGAAGCAAAAGTAAGTTTCACATTAATTCAGCTCCCTATTTGAACAACACATTCTCACTCCGACCTCGTTACATATCAACATTTGGTCTTGGGTTTTCCGCATAAAGACGTGTAAGGTACCCTGGGTGCGTTGGTTGTTGACGCTCTGGGGCACCTGTGACAACTTCAGCCTGTTAAATGCATCGTCTTCTTTCAAAATACACTTTCGTATTCACAGTAAAATTTACCATTTACATAGTCTCTTTCAAAATTAACACATTACGTTGGTACAACAGCGCAAAGTGATGTTTTTTTCCTTCAACAACAACCGCATGTGGTCACATTTTGCCAGCACTCACACCTGGTTGGGTTTAGGCAACAAAAGCACGTAGTTAGGTGTAGGAAAAAAAGAACAGGGTTTGGCTTTATAATCGTACAGGGAAGCAAACACCGTTCTCTTAGGGGAAAGTTGGTAGTTGTTGGACCCTTTCATCAACACCATTTGGACTGCCGCAGCTCTTAACTTAAGTTGTTGTCCAGCCACGTCTCTCCCTGACACCACCAGGTGCCGTTAATGGCAACAAGCTGACGTGAAGGACGCTTTATCTGTTTGTGTCTGATACCAGAAGTCACTGACAAGTGCCGGTATTTGATGACTTGGGTATGAGACCGGGTTGATTGGAAAGCGCTGTCTGTTTGAAAAATACTGAGCATACGACTGGATAAATGAGGCGTTTTGATGTAGTTTGGCTGTTGTTAAAGTTGGACCCCAATGAGTTTTATTAATCAAGAATTTTCTCAGTTTTTGTGTTCTTCATTCATCGCTGAGGCATGTGAGAAAAACAAAGTTTTCTTAACAAATTCAGCTTAAAACGGGATGAGTAATTAATACAGAAATTATCATTTGAGGGTTGAAGTGCTCCTTTAAAACATATTTGTGGCTGCTGCGTTCATCAGTTAGCTGCCAGCTTTCTCTGCCTGCTGTTTGCTGCTGCGCAGGGAGCAAAAGATCAGAGCTTTGTCACTGAAAATGTCTGCGTCTTGAAACCGATGAGAGAACAGTAAAGTCCCATTGACCCATTGGTCTATGTAAAAATATTAATTAGTGGAGCTTTGAGTCACACAGCTGTGTCTGGCTACTTCAGTAATCTTGTGTTAAAGTATTACAAAATAGATGGAGTTCATTTCCAAAATAAATGTTTGACAGCAGCAATAAGCTGAGATTTATCTGCATATTTAAAACTTAAAGGCCTTTGTCTATAAAACAGTGATTACCTCCATCCTGATTTATGTTCTTAATCTTAACCTGTAGATCATTCTGACAAATAGATGTTCGCTGAGAAAATTATGTTTCACAGAGAAATACAAGCACATGTAAAACTCATCATGTGACTGTTTTATGAGTTTTTATTACATGTGAAATGTCTGAAAACAACACGTGAATTAATTTGTGAAATACTGTCACATGTGATAAATTCAAAGTTACTTTATTAGAATAAAATCAATACTAAACCTGTAAAGCAGTGTTTAAACTTGATATCAAGTGCAGCTCTTTACTCTTAACACCTTTGTCCCTCGTCATCAGTGACTCCAACCCTGTGAGTCACATCCCGTAATGATGAAACCAGTAATGAGCAACCTTATTCCCGGCAGGGTAAAAGTAGATACAGATATCAATCGAAGTGGGAGTGACTGAAGCAGAAACATTACTAATTTGAAATATAATAAACCTTTGTTCCTGAGAAGGCTTGACTGCCTCATTGTTTTCATTTTACACTCCTACAAGTTCATTACTATTTTTCAAACAGCTGCAACGCACAAAGGCCACAGTCGTCCGCAGTAATTGCCTCCTCTCAGTGATTAAGTAGATCATTTAAAAGCTGATAAGATACAAATTGCAGGAGTGTAAACTTTGTTATTAGTTTCAGTTTCCTCAGTGTGCTCAGGCCTCTCTGTCGTGCACTGTGTAAATATGCTTCCATACTGTGGGAATATGGCTGTGACATCATAGTTTATGTACTGAATGTATTTACAGATGAGTATATTTGCATTTAATACATGATTTATTCTAATCGTTGTAGAAGGTCAGGTGCTATGATGATGTGACTGAGGGGGCTGCAGTTTTCAATTAATTTAACTATGCAACAGCTTCAGTCACGACCAAGCCGCGACCTCCAGGGCTGAGACTGAAGCCAACGTGCTGGTGCCAGAAACTGTAACTCCTTAAATGGCCATGTTTACACTCGGGTACCAAAAATGGTTTTGGTCTCAATTGCTAAATTCTCCGCTCATGACAACTATATAGGGAGATTAATTATTATATAACTCACCTACCTACATTTTATTAGGGCTTAAAATTACGCACAATTAAGGGTGGGCTGCTTTGAGTGACCAACCTGGTCTCACTCGTCAAGTTAAGGCACTTGAGGAGTGACTTGCAGCGTCAGGCACTGACGAAAAAGCCATCCTTTAACGTCGGCATGATACGTGGCTAGTCACCATTATAATTTAACGGTGCTTGGCGGCATCAGGGGGAAACATGGCGGAACAGGAACGAAAGTTAAGGCAGCAAAAGTCTGAGTAGGGCGGGCGGGTGGGAGGGGTGGTGGATGGGTCCAACAAACACAAACTTTCACCCGGGAGAGCGGTGTTTGCGTCCCATAAGACTATAAAGCCCAACCCTGTTCTTTTTTCCTAAACCCAACCACGTGCGTTAGTTGTTAAAGGGAAAAAAATGTCAATTGTTGTACTGACGTAGTTTGTTTATTTTGAAAGAGACTGTATGTAAATGGTAAATTTCCTGTGAAAACAGAAGTGTATTTTGAAAGAAGACAATGTATGTAACAGGCAGAACTTGACATGGCATCCCAGAACGTCAACAACCAACGCACCCAGGCTACCCCTTAAAGTCCGTGACCAAACATCAGTATGTGACAAGGTCAGAGTGAGAATGTGTTTGAGTGACAGGCTGTCTGCCGATAGCGTCCTCGGCTTCTTGCTGCAAAAAACAAGATGGCAATGGCTGAAATGCCAAACTCGAGGCTTCAAAACAGGAGTCCAAAAACCAATAGGCGACATCACGGTGGCTACATCTATTATTTTTTACAGTATATGTTTTGGACAGAGCCAGATTATCTGTTTCCCCATTTACAGCCTTCATGCTAAGCTAAGCAGCTAATCTAAAACATAAATGTGGTATACATCTTCTTATCTAAACCTTGAGAAGAAGCAAATAATAAAAAAAATAAATAATAAATATAATAAATAAATAAAATATATAAAATAAATAAATAAAATATAAAATAAATAATGAAAAAAAAAAACTTGGAATTTCCCCTTGTGGGACTATTAAGGGTATATATATAAAAAAAAATAATAATAAAATAAAATATATCCCAAAACGTGGAACTGTTCCTTTAAACTGAGAACAAAACCAGTTGTCGGGGGTGAGCTGACATTTAGGAGATATAAAATGTAATGTCTGAGTTATGACACGATCCTTTAAGTCAGGCACATAAAAAGTGAGTGATATGACATTAACCCAGGGTCACCGTTTATCGTGACCTTTCCTTATCTGCGGCTTTGGGTTTGTAAAACAAGACAGTCAACTGTTATATCTAAAGCTGTAAACTGAGCAAATCATCCCTGTCAAACATGTTATGTCACAGCGTGGCCAATAAAGAGATCATGAAGTGTCCTCACACAGCAACTCCACACTGAAATGCCAGAGCACTCGAAAGACATATGAAGTGCATTTTGTCCTTTGGCGTGATTATAGAAACGCAGAAATGTCAAGTGAGCACAGGATGTGTTTGTGACCAGGCTGTCAATACAAGACCTCGAAATATTATCAATGAACTTTGAGTAAATGAGTGAAACATTAATGTGATGTTAAATATTAATGAGTGTCGAGTATTTTTCTGTCTTATCGTCACGTTGTAAATTAATGTGGTCTTTCCTTCTGTTTATAGCTGTTATTAGTTTATTGGTCACATGCATTTTCAGATTCAGTACGAGGGGTATGACTCGGTCAGCACGACACTTAACGGAACAGAGTGTGAGATTTAAAGGGATTTAGTGGCGTGTAGCAGCGAGGACTGCAGATTGCTACTATCGACTTCTGATTAGAATTCCTCCTGTGTTCAGTGTTCAGGAGGTTTTATTGGGAGCCAAATTATCTGCACATATCTCCTCCTCTCCAAAACAAACAGACCAGGTTATTTAAACCAGTAAGAACGCTGACTAAAGCAGTTTCATTTTAAAAGTCAATGTTTTTCCGATGCTCGTGTGTACTCTTGTGTCGTCCACTAACTGCAAGAGCAGCGATTTGATCCCTGGCTCCTCCAGTCTGCAAGTCAAAGTATCCTTGAGCAAGATACTGAACCCCAAATTGCTCCCGAAGGCTGTTCCATTGGTGTGAGAGCGTGTTAAAAAACTGAGTCGCGGATGGCAGCCTGAATGGTATCATTAGTCACAGGTGTATGAATGTGTGTGTGAATGGGTGAATATGACTCGTAGTGTAAAAAGTGCTTTGAGTGGTCGGTAGACTAGAAGACTGGTCTTGACTAACTCAAAATAAACTCACTACGTTGGTACAGTTCTGTGAATCAGCGTTTTTTTTTTTTGTAGGATGTTAAAATAACGGGTTAAGTTCCATTAATTAATCACAGAAATAACAACACGTCAAAAAAACAACACTGATAAATCACATTACATGGTGCTCTTTGACCCAGTGCGTCCTTGAAGGCTACAGTGGCTTTGTCACATGATGGAGGCAGACAAGACGACGCTGCTTGGCCCCGTTAACATTTACATGTAAACAACGCCCAGATGGAGCTGTTGACAGGAGCACTGTTCTGTACATTTTCTGCAGTAAGGAATTTTCGTACCATCGGAGTACTTTAAGTCTGAAATATCACCCCAACGTGAAGCTTGGAGGTCCGAGCTCGCACAGCCTCTGATGCTAGCGCTAGCAGCCAGCCTTGTCAAGCCACACTCAGACGCAAACTGAGTAAGTCGACTTGTGACGGACTTACTAACTTCCTTGCAAGTTGATTGCAGTGGACTGCAGACCAGCTTCGTTGGTAGATGACTGCGACACATCTGTTAAAATTCATTTGAGTTCGAACTTTTTAAATGCTGTCACAACAAAAACCGATGTTTGAGATAAATTTAGATTAATGAATCACATAGCATGTAATTAATTAGATTCATTTTTTAATCGCTTGACAGCCGTAGTATTCTTCCTTCCAACGACAAATGCACGTGGTTGCGTTTAGGGAAAAGGAACAGGGCTCGACATTACAATCTTAGGTGAAGCTAATGCTGACCTCCCGGATGAAAGTCGGTGGTTGTTGGACCCATCCACCACCTCTCCTAACCGACCTACTTGGACCTTAGCCAGCTTTGCTTTCCTTGTTGTCCCGCCACATTTCCCCCTGACGCCACTGGGCGCCATTAAACAGTAACATCATGCCGAACGTGATAGCAGGGCTTGTTTCGACGGTGTCTGAAGACACCGCCCAAGCACCAGATTTTGACCACTTTGGAGTGAGACTGGGTTGTAATGGCCCGGTCTCAAGCCAGTGTTTGCTTTGTCTGTTCTGAAACCACTGTAGAAACAAGGACCTGCTTCCTGTGTAGATATAAACGACTCATTTTCAGGTAACGAAAAACACAATGATTCTTATTTTCAGTTGATTATATACTGGAGACAATGCACTTATTATACTATATTCCATTTGTGCCAATATATCCCTCTGAATCCTACACACTGGACCCTTTCAGGTGAGTGTACAGTGTAAACTTTGGGATTCAGGGACTAAGTATTAAACACACAAGAACACTTTTGTTATTACTGCATAAATTCAGCTCAACAAATAAACAAATGTTTATTGATTTTTCCCAACCCATCATCCCAACCACAACACTTTAAAGTCTGGTCACAGCATAAAAATTGATCGTGTTATGGAGAGTCTCATCACTAATCATTAGTCTCACACCTTTTATTAGAGCAGGGACAACAGTGGCGACTCTACTACAAAGTCATATATTGAACCAGAGGGCTTGTCCAGTTCCTGCAGACTCAGGTTGTGGAGATTTATCAGGAGTGCAAGATTTATGCTCAGCTGATTTCACCAATAAATCAGCATTGTTTATTTTACCCACAGACTGGGACGTCAAACTGGTTAGTGTTGTATCTGTGGCCACTGTTCCCATCACTTTGCCGTCCCCTTACATCTCCCAAGAGACTGCACTGTGGATCAGCAGAGAGAGACTGACGTCTGCTTATTGTAATTTCTTCTTGGAAGAATATCTGTCATAATGTGACTTATTTTGAGGATTCATAACAGTCAATATATTTGATATGAATGCTGCCTTCAAAACCAGCCGTCTAATAACAATAAAAAAGTTACTGTGACCTCTTCAAAATGTACATATAGTTATACTGCATGCCGCCTTCGCATCGTAATGAAAAGGTTTCAATTTAAAGGGACAGATCTCCCCAAAATCAAAAAGATGTATTTTTTTAGTGCTATTTATCAGCAGTGTTGGACAGTAATAATATTACTTTTTCCAGTAACGAGTAGTGTAACTAATTACTTATGAAATTTCAGTAATAATATTACAATTATGCCAACAAAAAACAACTCGTTATAACGTTACTTTTGTTATTGCATCACTACTGACTTGAAATGTAAATATATATAATAATATATAAATCACGTTAGCGGACTCATTTTACTGATCGTCGTGCTACACAGCACAGCGCAAAGCTGCAAGCTAGTTGGGAACGCTTACCCTAGTGACTGGAAATATTCCCATTACTTTGATTTTGTTGGGAGGAACGACGACAAGAACACTGTCGCTGCAGGTAGAAGGACTAAAACTCTTTCCACACGTCCCCCCAGTCAATAACCCTTTCATAACCAGAATATTAGCAATAACCCGGTTGCGCACGGCCATGTAAACACCAATAACCCTTTTGAAAAACCGTAATATGCTCATATTCCGGTTTTTAAAAACCTGAATATGACCCCTGGGTTACTCCTTTTCTAACCCGAATATTTGGTCATGTATACGCCTATTGGGATATCCCCATCGAAAGGAACATTAATTTGTGTTCTGCGCATGTTCTATTCACAAGGAATCTTGGTCTTTTGAGTGCAGGAACTACTTGTTGAAAACACGGTGAAACGGAGGACACCACACTTTTGGAGCGAGGAGGAGACAAATCACTTAGCAAGTGTGGTTAAAGACATGAATATCATGTCTTTTGTAAATGGTAGAAAGTACCGGGATAGCGAGATAGCGAGGTTTATATAGCACGATAGCAACACACATCCCTAGAGGCACCGGTGTGCGAATGGTGATTTCACAGGGCTTCATCACTCTCTCCATCTGGCAAAGTTTAGTAAAGGATCGACGCGACATACGGAAATTGTCATGCCAGTCGGCGTCGGTGAACTCCATCATTACTACTCCCACCAGTCCTGACTGCGCACCTTCATCCAAAGTGTCCGGGGGGCTCTGGTGGAAACGGGTAGCATGGATATGGATGGATGGCACAGCTCCGGCTCCATTTCCTGTTTCTTCACGTTCTCACCTTCCATTAATGAAGAAAGTGAGACAGAATAGTGTCAAGTACTGGTGGTGGGTCAGTACCAGCACCAAAGTGTCGTTTTGATCGGGATATCCCAGTTGATTACAATTACCATGTATACAGGAATAACCCTGTTTGCTCACGCATGTAAACAGATTATTCCGAATGTTTCAGAAACCCGAATATTGACTGCATGTAAACGTAGTTAGCATTGGCAGAGAGTAATGAGAGGAGTAATATTATAACTTTTGAAAAGAGTAATGAGTAATATATTACAGTTTTAGAGTATTAAGCCCAACACTATTAAGCAGTCTAAATCAGCTATGTCCAACTAATGTTAGTTCAGAGGCCACATACAGTCCAATTTGATCTCAAGTGGGCCGGACCAGTGGAACCTCTGTACAGTAACTTATAAATAACAGCCCCTTTAAATTTTCCCTTTTGTTAGTGTAGAGAAATCCATTCTGAAACTGTTAATCCATTTACAAAACAAATGATGGACAGCCTGTGATATCCTCAGAAAAATATTCAACAGTATGTCTCAGTTTTTCCAGATTCAGTCAGTCTACTACTCACTTTCATTACGTGTGCATTTTTCATCATTTTCCACTAAAGTGGAAGCTGTTGAAGCAGCAGATGAAGTCATCCATTACTTTATAAATCATTTACAATCTGAAGTTTTGTCAGTGCGTCAGCAGCATCTTTAAATATGACCATAGTAAATATTCATTGTTATTTCAGAGAGCTGTTTCAGAGGGGTCGAGAAGCCCCTGAGGCAGCATTTTACATGAAATATCTTCTCACAGTTAAAACCTGACACCTCTCAGCCTTCACAGGCGCATCAATATCAGGTGTGTAAAGTCATCCAGTGGGCCAGATCGGACCCTTTGATGGACCCCGTATGTTTGACGCCCCTGGTCTAGACTGTTCTGGTGTGAGTTGCAGCTGTAGAGATGTCTGCCTTCTTTCTGTTATAATGGAACTGGATCAACTGCTAGCTCATCTAACACCATTTAGCTAGCTAACAGCTCAGCTAAGGACGACACCATTAACGTTTAAATCTCACGCCAAATTTCTCGTCCATAAGTGGATGCACACTTCCTTCTGAGAAGTGTTACGGTTGATGGGTGCAGTTTGGTAGAGAGAAAATAGCTCCTATGTTAAACTGCTCACAGCAGGGTTTAAGTCTTGAGTATCTGGTCATGATTTCAGGAAAGAGATGTTGCTGTTGAGTTTTTCAAATGTATTTTTTAATTTATTTTTGGCGCTTTGAACACTACAGTACCATTTAGTTCCATTATATTCCAAAGAGGGCAGACATCTCTATGGTCCATATCTCACACCAAAACAAACTACTTTTGATTTAGGTGTGAGCTGTCCCTGTAATGTGTGATGACCCATCTAATCCTGTGGTTTGTCATCCACAAGTAGCTGCAAGTTAATTCTGAGGGTTGACAAAATGACTAACGTGATAGGAATGCAGCTAAGTTGTACTTTTTTAAGACTTTTCTCTAACTGCTGAGTTTTGCTATGAATTACATGATTAGCATATCTATTTAGGCCTGTAAAAGTTTTCCAATTAAACAGAGAAAAAGGAAGCAAATTACTTTTTGGTTGAACTGATTACGAGCTGTGTTGGACTGCAATTTAAAAAATTGCTTAATTTTCTGATGTTACAAGCTGAAAAAGTTTGGGAAGCGCCATTCTGTTGAAGTTCAACTGTTAAATTCAGAAATCACACAAATATAGAAAATATCCAGGATCAGATTGATTTGTTTCACGTGTGATTATACACACAGCTAATAACACAAGACTAAACTGAGTGGGTGGTCTAAAAAAAAGCTGATTTTGTTTGTTTGTTTTGTTTTATGATTTCTGATAATTTAGAAATCACAATTTTCACACAAAAATGGAAATGACCAATCTGACAGCTTGTAATTTGAAGTGGGCGTTGGTGTCTTATCTGTCGTGGGAATTAAAAACAAGTTGTGCCGGTATATACCTAGCACAAAAACAATCAAAGCAGTTTATATGACAGAGTGCAGTAACTTATTATCTCACTACACTGATTAGAAACCCAACTACAACTGCACGTGCGTCACATTGAGGATTATACTAGGACTGCCGTGTGTATTTTATTTGTTTATATGATCTATGCTTTGTTTATATGCTCTATATCGTTGCTCTGGTGACCTACAAATGAAAGCACGATTCAGGTCTGATATAAAATAACATGATTACTTAGTATTGTAATTGTCCCCCCCTCCACATGTTAAGTACCCAGCCATATTTACAGTTTTTTTATTTATTTATTTACCATGTATTTATTACATTTAGATAAAGCAAATTACTTCCTGGTCATAACCCTCACCCTCTGTTTTGGTGTGAAGTAGCCTGAGGACAAAAACACTCACCAAATGGAGGAGCAAGAAGAAATGCTCATAAAAGTTTTGCAACCTTGTCTATTGTAGCATTTCATTATTATTTTCGTGAATTAACTGCCTCTAATTATCAGTCGGTACAAAAGTCAATCTGTTGGGTCCAGGAGACACGCAAACAAGTTGTAAAACATGGAGAAACAAAGATAAAGGATATTGAGCACGATCATATATTTTAGCCATGGATGGATTAATGAACGGGACTACCGGACACAGGCACAGGGGCCCAAAGTGTCAGGGGGCCCCCTTGACCTTCACCTGCTAAATGGCAAGTGTGTAATAAACAAAGCGACCAGAAAGAGACATGAAAAGACAACAAAGAGACACAAAATGACTACAAAGAGATGCAGAACAACCACAATGAGACACAAAATGACAACAAAGGGACACAAAACAACCACAAAGAGACACAAAATGATAACAAAGGGACACAAAACAACCACAATGAGACACTAAATGACTACAAAGAGACATAAAACAACCACTAGGAGACATTAAATGACTACAAAGAGACACAAAACAACCACATTGAGACACAAAATGACTGCACAGAGACATAAAACAACCACACTGAGATAGAGTGACCAAAAGACATAAAGTGACCCCAAAGAGACCCAAACAAAGCGACCAGAAAGAGACATGAAAAGACCACAAAGAGACACAAAATGAACTGCAAACAGACATAAAACAACCACAAACAGACACAAAATAACTGCAAAGAGACATAAAACAACCACGATGAGACACAAAATGACCACAAAGAGACACAAAATGACTACAAAGAGATGCAGAACAACCACAATGAGACACAAAATGACAACAAGGGGACACAAAACAACCATATGAGACAGAAAATTACCACAAAGAAACACAAAACAACCACAAAGAGACACAAAATGATAACAAAGGGACACAAAACAACCACAATGAGACACTAAATGACTACAAAGAGACACAAAACAACCACAATGAGACACAAAATGATAACAAAGGGACACAAAACAACCACAATGAGACACTAAATGACTACAAAGAGACACAAAACAACCACAATGAGACACTAAATGACTACAAAGAGACAAAATAACCACAAAGAGACACAAAATGACTACAAAGAGACACAAAACAACCACAAAGAGACAAAAAATGACTACAAAGGGACACAAAACAACCACAATGAGACACTAAATGACTACAAAGAGACAAAAAATGACTACAAAGGGACACAAAACAACCACAATGAGACACTAAATGACTACAAAGAGACAAAATAACCACAAAGAGACACAAAATGACTACAAAGAGACACAAAACAACCACAATAAGACACAAAGTGACTGCACAGAGACATAAAACAACCACACTGAGATACAGAGTGACCAAAAGACATAAAGTGACCCCAAAGAGACCCAAAAAACTAAAAAAAGACAGCAAAAAAAGAAACACATCACATAAGGCAAGGCAAGGCAAGGCAAGTTTATTTGTATAGCACATTTCAGCAGCAAGGCAATTCAAGGTGCTTCACACATATAAGGGCACAAAACAACCACAAAGAGACATAAAATGACTACAAAGCAACACAAAATAACCAGAAAAGACAACAACAAAAACAACAACAAAAAAGACACAAACTTATCTTAAACAGACACCAAACATGCACGAGACACAAACCCACAAGATGCATAACAACTACAAAGAGATGTGAAACCACCACAAAGCCTGTGTGTCTTGGAGAGGTAGTGGGATCTTTGCACATCTGTGCCCAGGGGCCCATTGTCTCATAATCCGCCCATGATTGTAGCTACAACTTAAAATTTGAATCCTTAGGCTAGGAGGGTAAATTATTTGACAGTAAGAAAATAAAGTTGATTAATCACCTCAAAAACAGAACATTTCCGTCACGGCCCTGAAACTACAGGTGAAATGAAGCTTGGTATATTTGATATATTGACACTTCAGCAGACTGTGATGGATCTGACATGAATGGATGAATCTGACTGTGAAATAAGCCCATCAGCGTTTTAAGAGGAAGTGCTGCCAAAGCATCTGAAGTACAGAACACTTAAAGGAACAAAGTGAGGAGGAAGGAGGACAACAAAAACAACAACAAGGAAGAGGAGGTTTTCAGCTCTAAATTAAAGCTCAGATAAAAGTTCAATCTTGCTTGCACAAAGCAAAGTGAGAAACAAAAGCCTTTTCAGCGATTATCCATTTCAACTGATTATCAGCCATTCAAATTAAGCTTCATTAGTTTCTACTTGTAATTAGATAGTTTCATTAAGCTGTAATTATTTCCTCTTAATCCAACCTCACATTAAAAGTAAATGACTTTCATTAAACATTATTGTTTTGTCGTTCGTCGTACATTTGTATTTCTTTGTGGTATTTACAAGCTATTGTTTAAATTAGCTGCATGATGGGAGTCTGCAGTTATATATATGTTCATTATTCCAGCAAAGTTGCTGCAGTGCACCATTTCCTCCTTCCCTGGCTAACCTCATCAGCCCTGACATGTTGTTTTCATGCACTACTTTCATATGTGCATCAGTGTAGTGAAGGGTAGACCCACCTCTTTCGGCCCCATCAGCCAAAAAGCCACTGTATATAGGAGAGTGTGCCCACTTCCCCCATTTGCTGATGACGCACTAATTTAGAGTTACCTCTCTCATAGACTGTGTTGCAGCCATAAGGTCCTGGATGGCTTGTAACTTCTAAAAGCTTAACAACGACAAAACTAAAGTGACCCAAAACCAACACATTGTCACTTCAACCTATCCCAGCTGACACTGGGTGAGAGGCAGGGTTCACCCTGGACAGGTCACCAGACTATCACAGGGCTGACACATAGAGACAGACAACCATTCACACTTACATTCACACCTACGGACAATTTAGAGTCACCAATTAACCTGCATGTCTTTGGACTGTGGGAGGAAGCTGGAGTACCTGGAGAAAACCCATGCTGTCACAGGGAGAACATACAAACTCTGCACAGAAAGACTCCCCCATCCCGGAATTTGCACCCCCTCATCCTGGGTTAGAACCAGGAACCCTCTTGCTATAAGACAACAATGCTAACCACTGCACCAAAAATCAATCAGCCGCCTCAAACTGGTCCAAAATACTGCAGCTAGGGTATTTACCAGAACTCGAAAATACGAACACAGGTCTCTTCATTGCACTGGTTATCTGAGATGTTTAGAATTGATTTTAAAATGTTATTGCTTGTGTTTAAATCTTTGATTGGCCTTGCCCCATCATACATTAATAACCTTCTTACCCCTTACACCCCTGCTCACACTCTTGGATCCACAGCTATTATAAGTCCCTTGGGCAAGACTTAAGACAGAGGGTAGCAGGGCATTTGCCGTAAGGGCTCCACAATTGTGGAACAACCTCAATGTCCTTCTTCAAAACTCTTAAAAACTCATGTTTATAAAACTGAACATAGTGTTAGTTTAGGTAGGACACGATGTCACCAGCTGATCTCAAACAGCCTGATCAACTGATGGAGTCAGCTGATAGATCACATGATTTCTTTCTATGCAATCAGTTGGCGAATCTCATTCAAGGCGCCTTATTTAAACTGCTCTGGACTGCCTACTGTTGCTGCTTCCTCTGCAAGCCACTATGCAACCTGCCTCCACCCCAGCTCCTCCTTTTCATGCTGTGTCTGACTTAGTAATGTCATTTCTGTTGTCATTGATGCTGCTCTGTTCTGTTCCCGGGGGTCTTTGCTGCTGCTGTCCCTGCCTTAGGCTCTCCATATAGGCACATAGAAGAGCAGGGAGGTTTGTTTGCTCTCTCCGCCTCAGGCTTTCCAAATACGTGTGTGGAAGAGACTTTCTGCGTAGGCCCGTGGAAAGGCAGAGAGGCACCAGAACAGAGCCATACCACCAGATATAATAAGGCAAATGGAAATAAAGTTTTCTTTGACTAAAGTGTTCCTGACTGAACTGAGTTTTTTCTTTTTCATGTGTGTTTGCGTGTCTTTGATTGTTTATTTTCTGCTTTCATTAATTTGCTCATCCTCTAATTTTCATTCATTGTGTCTTTTATTTGTTTCTGTTTTTAGCCGTATAACTACTCTTGTAATTGCACTTTGTATTTTGTCTGTGAAGGATTTTGTGAACATGTTTTTAAAAAGCACTATATAAATAAAGTTTATTACTATGATTGGTAACCCACACATCTTCTTAAAATACACCCACCTCATCAACTGCCACTACTCCACTGCACATACGTTCATCAATGAGCTCAAACAGCCACTTCAGATCTAGGTTAAGTGGATTGTAAGGATTTCATGTTTCATTTGGTTATAGAGTAAACCCATAAAAAGCTCTGTCAGTTATGGTCAAGCAGTGCGTCCTTCATTGCCCTGGTTACCGACCATACACAAAAAAACACCAGCTACACAATATAAATCTCAGATAAAAGTTATCTGATATTGTTGGCCTTATAAAAATGAAATGACACTAAAGGTCTTTAAGCTTTCGGTGTTGCAGACGAGGTATTATGTGAGCTGATGGCTGCACCACTTTGCATAAACCATGCCCCATTCTCAGATAATTCAGTCAGCAGCAGTGTTTTATTGAGGGAACAAAACATGTAGGTCTGTGCGTACGCCTTATTTCATATTCAGGCAGACAGCCCTGGCTGTTTATTCTGTAAATCATCACCTCAAAGCAAAGAGCACAGCCTTGATGATTTATGTCTCTGGAGTTTTCCTTTTGACAGACACCTGTGGAAACGGTCGAGCAGTGGAACATGGTTGTATGATAAAGATAAGAGGAACTGCTGTAAGACGTAGATACAAAGATGAATAGCCCTGCTGCCTCTTCAGTGCATCAGGTGGAATGAGGTATTTCAGATTTACTACACCTTTGTAAGCTAAATTGTAAGTTTAAATTTGAAGAATTGGTGCACTCACTCAAATGTTTTACTGCTTTGTCTGCAGCTGTTTCTTCACCAAGCAAAGACCAAGGACAAGGACATTAACTACGCTTCTTGCAAAAGGAAGAATGTAGAAACTGGGCTACATGCTTGTTTGAGTTGACCTCCTTAGTGGTACCTTACTGCATGTGAAGCACATGCCAGATGTCTTATGCAAAACAAATAGCATTTTATGGCACCAATTACATCATGTGACGGCCATTAAATTCCATTTCCTGCATTAGCACCTTGGATATTATTAGACAAACTTCAGATACTTTTCTGGAAGTGTGTCAAGCCACATTTTTTGATGCTCAGTTGCATCAATGCCAGGACAAACTGTGTATGCTGAATGGCCAAAAAAAGTATGTGGACACCTGAATACTGCAGCCGTACCATTGAATTTCTCATTCCAAAACCTTGGGCTGCAATTTACAGGAGGTTGGAACTTGGCTCTCGTTCAGCCACAAGAGCATTAATGAGGTCCAACACTGATGTTGGGCAGTAAGCTCACAGTCAGTGTTTCATTTCATCCCAAAGCTGTTGGGCAGGGGCTGAGGTGACGGCTCAGTGCAGGCAAGTTTTCCACACCAGACTGGGAAAACCAGTTGGCTGGTGCACGTGGGTATTGACATGTTGCAGGGGCGCAGGTTTTGTTTAAACACTGGGAGGGGACAACTAAAACGAAGGGGTCTGGGGGTTCTTCACCAGGAAATTTTAAGCATCAAACACTTCATTTCCTGCATTCTAGTGAAGTATTTTAGGTGTTCAGTTTAAAGTGGATTATTTTCGATAAAGCAAGAAGGGGTGTCTTGGGTGGCCTGGGCAGGGCTGGACCAAGGCTGGCAGGCTGGAGTGGCAGGCAAAGGGGTGACAGGTGAGTGTGGATCTAAGGCACAGAGAAACAAGGCTCCTGAGAACCTGTGTCCTCATATGAGGACATCACATTTTGGGTTACCTTAAACTTATACTTCATTCTACTCAACTTAGAGTTGTCCTCGTTCGTGGACACTTTTTGTGCCATCTAGTGGCAGTAAGAGCACAATACACTGGTCTATGTAAAAACAAGATGGCAGCCATCTCTGCCAAGTCAGTCTGCAGCCGATCCTGACACAAAGCTGGTTTGAGGTTTGAGGACATTGGGATTTTATTATTGTTGACAATGTTTAGTTTTTTATATTTATCAGGTTCTTCTGATGCCAAATAGCTGGGAGAAATTAAAAATGTATACCAAACAAAAATTCGGGTCTCAGGAGGCTAGGCAAAAAATCCAAGACAAAAAAAGCAATAAGCAACAAGTAGGTCGTAGTTAGTACCGCCAGGTAGACTCAGCAAGACTGGACTGCAGAGCTGGAGTATTTGTTCTGCTGGGGTTGATTAGAAACAAACAAACACTGACTTTCACCCGAGTGTTTGTGTCCTGTAAGACTTATAAAGCCAAGGCCTGTTCTTTTTTCCTAAACCCAACCATGTGCGTTTGTTGTTGAGGAAAAAAAAAAAACATAAATTCACGGTGTTGTACCAATGTAGTGCTTTTATTTTGAAAGAGACTGTATTGAAACAGTAAATTTCCTGTCAAAAAACAGAAGTGCATTTTGAAAGAAGACAATACATGTAACAGGCAGAACTTGACGCGATGTCCCAGAACGTCAACAACCAACACACACACCTTTCACGTCATATCTGGACGTGAAAAGTCCATGAGCAAATGTCAATATGTGACGAGGAGTGAGGATGTGTTGCCCTGCGTTCCACCAAAATCTACGCCTATGTCATGTTGACACAGGAAAGGGCCATAGACTTAATTCAAGAGGACAACACATCTCCACCTATTCCTACTGTACACAAATTAAGCACAAATATCCAGCCGCTGCCATCTTGTGCTTGTCACCTAATTTGGAGCCAAAGTCTGCTGAGTAGCAGTCTGTGCTGTATTGAGCTCCTGTCTGTACACCAGCTCTATCTATCACAAGCAGCACCACTCAATGCAGACACACTATGTGGTATAGACAACTGTCAATCATGACGTCAAACCTGTCCGCTAACCCGAACTGTTAGCATCAAATAGCTAAATTGATCAGATAAACAAACTCTTGAACAAACAGCAGTGTGATTAGAGCTATCTAAAATGACAGAAACCCTCCATGTCTCATCTGCTAACACGGAGGGGACAGTCTTTATGACCTATACTGCAGCCAACTATCAGGGGGTGATCGAGATGTTTTACTCCACTTTAATGAAATGGTCATGTCGTCCATCCTTATATACAGTCTGTGGGTCCAACAGGATAATAAAAAGCACCCTTACTCATACTGGGCTCACTTCTACAGTAAATTGAATGATGAAAATAAAGTCCCTAGTTTTCTGGGGACCCCCTGGAACTCCATCAACACCCCCAGGGCTCCAAACTGTTATTACATTTACATATCCAACAGATTTGGAGCAGCATTAGTATTCATTTGGAGTCATGTTTGTGTCCATTTAATGAATGTAAGTCCAATATCGATTCTCCTCGAGCTCTGATTCTGTCAGCAACTCCTGAGGATAACATCTGGCTCTTTGAGCAAGCCAAACGCTCCACTTTGTTTACAAGTGCATTGCTAACTGTGTCTGTCTGCAGTCTGCTGCTGAGCAGGTGGCATTTAGTGACTTTATCTAAAGCTCCTTTTACACTGCCTCTTCAAGGTGGGAATTTCATTATGTTGCCTCACCGTCCTGTATAAGAGGTAGAACGGGGGGACAGAGTTGTCTTGCCTTTAAAGCAGCTTCAGAGGGAGTGACAGCACTGAAACCTTTGTTAAACAGGATAGTCGGTAAGACTTGATTATGGGCAGCACAGGTGTGATGTTTTGACAGTTTATTATGTATTATGAAGAAAAAAAATAACATTAAACTCTATTAGGAGCTGCTCCTTGTCAAAATAAATCAAAACCTATATGATTGGATCATGTGGGAATTTAATTTGAGAGTACAGACGCAGGAAGTGGAGGTGGCCATGCTCAGCAGGTTTTACATCTGTCCCACAGACGTTAGGCCTGCACACTTATGAACAGCTCCTGGAAGAAGATCAGCTCTGCACTCGGGATTTCAGGTAAATAGGCTATGATACCGTGCTTGTTATGGTTGCTTAGCAACCTCAGATGCAACCTGCCACCACGTTCTGATGCTGGCACAAAAAAGACACAAAATTAGTGCCCAGCATCCGACCTCACTTTTTCCAGGCGGTTAAAGTGCACAAAAATGTGTACGGCCCCCCCAATTTCCAGGGCTGGTACCTGCGGTTATCACACAGGCTAGTTAATAACATGTCGGGCAGGAAATCCAAAGTGTGGGATCATTTTGAGAAGGTGAAGGACCAACCCAAGGTGATATGTAAACTCAGATTCATTGGTCGACTACAAGCATGACGTATCATGTGAAACATGGAAGTAGCTACATGCCCATTAGCCCACAGCGTCATTAACAGGCGGCTCGCTCAGTGTGTGACGTGCACTTGTAGATAAAATATAGGCCTATATTAATGAAGGTTCATTAGTACGGTTTGTATTTCTCTGTAATGTAGCACAGTGTTAACAATGTTACTGATACTATTCTTTCTCACACCTTCAACTCAAACCATTGTGTTGCCCCGCCCAAAATATATCATTTAATGACTAAATTAATATTGTAAAGATGTGTGCGACTACTCGACTAATGGCCCCAAATGACGACTATTGGTTGACAAGGCAAATTCTCAGTCATAGGCTGTCCTAATATTATGTGACTCACCATGGGAGATTTAAAGTAGGTGGTAGCACTTGGCAGCTAACTCAAAGAAAAGAAAAGGAAAAAGTCTGCAAACTGGGAAAACAATGAGGTCCGGGAGCTCCTTACCCTCCGAGCAGAGGATGAGATCAGCTGCCATATAACAGGGACAGTAAATTATTGTTATTGCCATGTTGTTGTTGTTTATAAAGAGCTGTCGAAGTATATGTTTTATGACATAGACATCAGAGGCTGATGCTGTTGTGTTACATGTGACGCCCATGACGTTTAAAATCACACACTGGAGCAACAAGATGCCACTGTTGCTGGCTCTGTGTAGAATTGCAAAGACAACATAAAGAAGAGACTTTGTAGTAGTCCTATAGCTGTGTAAAAAGGGCTTGAGATTTTCTTTTTGCTCAACAAAAGCTGCGGCAGCTGTAAACAGTGCAGATAAGAGCAGTGAGAGTGAACCAAAAGAGTAAAGCTATGGGCCTGACAACCTCAACAATGAGTTTAAAGAGGCTGTAACATTTTATAGAGCAACACAAACAGCTCAAGACCAAAGTACATAACAGTGTGCAAACACTGGTGTCCACAGACTTTTGGCAACATAGTGCATTGTGTAAATGCAAATATGTCAGGCAACATTTCACCTGCACTTATCAGAGTGTCACAACCTGAACTTACTGTGCCCTCTGTTGGCGACCTTACTGCAGGTGTCAAGGGCAAAAACTGAGTTTGTAAAATCATACACTTGTCTTTAAATTAGATATTGTGTGACAATGATGGATGGTCTGTGAGGATAACTGTATTTCCCAATGTGTTTTGTGACTTTGAAAAATATCGATCCAGTCGGTTTACAGTTGAAAGTAAATACTGGATTGAACAAAGAGGGGGTGGATTTTTCTTTGTTTCTTTTTAATGCTGTTTGCTTAAAAGAAAAAAAGCCGCTTTTTAGGCAGACACATCAATAGCATTGATTCAGTGCTCTCTCAAAGGCCATAAGTGACTTCCTCTGACTATTGCACTGCCATGACTGTACTCAACATTTAAATTGTTATCAGGGTTGCAAGCTGTGCTGGAGACAAATAAACTTTATAGTCCCTCTTCCTGTGTGATGTAGCTGCTGGTATCTGAAGCAGAAAGAACTGTAGGATGAAAACCTTAAACAACAAGCTGCTGATCTCTTTTGACCTCCTGTTTTTGCCTTTTTGTGCTTTTCTTAAACATACATTAATTTAGAAATATGTATCATAAAAGCAAAAAAGTGAAATAAAGAACATTTTCAAATTGGTTGAGACAGAGTTTAAGATCAGGTAATAGAGCAGGGCCGACCTTAAAGCTGATATATTCAATATTTTTACACCAACAGTGGCTACCTGCATGTGGAAGGTGCCGCTTATAGTGATGATCCTACAAAAAATAATCACCTAAGTTCCCCTCAGTTTTATTGAGCTTCACAGCTTCATCTATCTCAGCGTTTTGGTTCACTTACACCGCTCTCTCAGCATCATTTTCAGTCATAGCAGGTAGCTCTTTGTCATCAAAAAAGCTGTAAAAACAGGCCGTACACTATCAGCTCAGCACCAAACAGCAGGCACACACGACTATAGTGAAGATAGTGGAGTGTACTGCAGTTAAAGAGCCAGATATTTCACTCAGAAGTTTGTTGGAGACCAAAAACAAAGTTAAAAGAGAGTGACTATGGGCCAAAAACAAACTCCAAATGAGTTCTAATGTTGCTCCTGTTAGAAATATGAACTCATTTTTTAGTTGAGTGAGTGAATCAATAAATTGTACAGCCTGAACTAATAAACAGACGATCATGGTTAAGCCTATATTTGTTTGTAACTGTAAATGAAAAGCTAAACATAATGGTGTATGCCAGGAATACTCAACTTGCTTTGCCTGGGGGCCACTTTTGTAAAATGACAGTCAGCTCGGGGCCACACGCAGCAGGTCAGATGTACGCAGGGGTGTTTTGAGGAACTGAGGACATTTGTGGCTTAGCTTGGACCTCTGTCAGGAGGTCTGGGGATCCTCTGCGCTTTACTTGATAAACAGGCTCTGTTTTGATGTTTTTTATGCACTCTGGCACCCTATTTTTATTAAAAGCAAAACAACAACCAAAAAAATCCACACTGGGAATCAATTTATTTCCAGTGCGACTTTGAAAACAGTTGGGGGCACCAAGCACCCTATTGAGGGCCAGATTTGGCCCGCGGGCTCTAAGCTGAGCATCCCTGGTGTGTGCCTTTGCAGCCTGAACTCACATTAGTGTGTGTATCTGCAAACTGCATTCAGGCGAGGTCATCATGCTCGGGAGATGAGAAACAATCATGTCAGGGAGGCTGGTGCCGAGAGCGAGTGCTGAGTTCATGAAACAATGACAGAATTAGGGCGTAGTGATCAGAGGGTGGGACGGCAGGAGGGCTCTGCCAGCAAAGGCCCACAGCGGACGGGGCAGGTGAACAGCATAAAAGTAAATGTTATATTGAAAGAGTTTAGTCAGCTCCCGGGACCAGCTCTGCTTCACTTTGAACTCTGACGGACTGAGAAAACATTTTTATCCCACACTCTTGAACTGTAGGAAAAAGGAAACAGTTTACCAAAAAGTTTGCCATACAAACTTCTGTGTGTGTTGTAATTGGAGTTTCTTTGTAGTTTGTCATGGTAGCCCCGTCCAGTGTGAACGTGTGTATCCCACTGGCTAACTCATTGCCTATTGTTGGCACTGAGCTTACATGATGGTTACTGCTGACATTGGGGCGGCATCATCATAGAAGCATAGTGCCCACCTTCTGGTTCCCCCATGGCAAACACCAGTAGCTCTGTCAGCACTGTTGTCATTATTTATTGGGCTAGCAGAGGGCCCCAGGAACAGTGGCAAGCTTTTAAGTTAATTTTCAAAATGGCCAAATGTGGAATCACAACTTCTGGGTCCGTCACATGATGCCACTGGGCCCAAAATACATTTTAACCCTATCGACTGTGAGGAAGGTATCTGTATATCAGTGGATACTTTTTTTTTAATGTCACAACCTGGGCAGCTGTGACTCAGAGGTAGAGTGGGTTGTCCACCAATCAGAAGATCAGCAGTGCTATCCCCGGCTCCTCCAGTCCTCCAGCATGTCGAAGTGTCCTTGGGCAAGATACTGAACCCAAAATTGCTCCTGATTGCTGTTCCATCAGTATGTGAGAGCATTTGAATGGTTACTGATTTGCAGGTGGCACCATGTACAGTAGCCTTGGCCACCAGTGTGTGAATGTGTGTGTGAAAGGGTGAACATGACATGTAGCGTAAAAACTGCTTTGAGTGGTCAGCAGTCTAGAAAAGCACTCATTTTACTCATTTTACCCCCATTCAAGTTTGCGCAGGACTAAACCGGAAGTTAGCCGCGTGATTTGTGACAGTCTGTAGTGCGCATGTTCTGTGCACTAAATGATACAGAAGGTCCAGGTTTGTTTCATTTCCTAAACCTAACCACAGTAATTTTACTTGCCTAAACCTTTGTACCTTTACGTTATGTCACGGCGTGGTCAGAACCCAATAGCAGCACCAAAGACAGGAGGACAGTTTATAATAGTCTTTAGTGAAACTACTTGTCAAACACAGAGTAAGGAAGCAGATAAAAACAGTGAGAGTTAATGTTGAAGGTTCTGAGCAAACAGTCCAGAGTGCCCAGTGTGGCACACCGAAGCAGAGATCTGGTGAGTCAGTGGCATCTGCTGGATGCACAAAAACGGTAAACACTTCAAATATGTGCAATGGTATCGTGAGGAAGAAGGCAGAGGGCAATGTCTGACGAGCAGGGAGTCTGGGACTAATAGTACACAGGGGATAAGCCAACACACCTGTGCGGAGCCGTCAGTAGGCAGCAAGGGTCATGACAGCAATGGTAATGAGTGGATCCTGCGGCACACTCATAACGGAAGAATGCGCAGCCACGTGGCGAGGTAATCCACAGCACAGGAAATCATAGGCAGCAGAACAGGTCACTGTGGAGAGCTGGGTTAAGGTCTCTCCAAACAGCCGCAGGGAACAGAGCTCTTGGTCGGGGACAGAAAGCTGAGTGGTTTACCGCGGAGCAAACGAAGCAGGAGAGTCAGAGACAGGCGAGGTCAGCAACAAGGATAAACACTGTAAAGTCTTGCATGAGTGTGACAAAGAACAATCTGGCAAGGCGAGTCTGTGAAGCAGGAGTCTTTATACTGGCAGGAGGTAATGATCCAGAGGTGAGAGTGGCTGGCTTGATGAGGCAGGAGATGTGTGGACAGGCGATAGGGGTTAGTGGAACTGGGTTAACCGAGAACGTGGCAGGTCGACAGTGCCCACTGTGACACATTAACATCATTCATGTGGCACTAATTTGTAGGATATCATACAAACAGTTGTATGAGGATAGAACTCTTAAAAGGTAATAACATATCTGTGTTTTGTTCACAGCTTGTTTCTGTCGCCTCCAAAATAACCAAACAACTGTTGTTGCAGGTTTAAAGTCTTTATTATGTGAGTTGATGTTGTACTTTAATAGTTCTACACAAATTCCCTGTATTCAAAAACATAAGTCATGCTGTTCAAACACTCCCCTGTCATCCAGCTTCTCTGCCCCCCCACCAATGCGTCTGAACATTGAGTCACTGTGATTTCTCTCGTCTCTTCTCTTTCTGAATTCTTTTTGTTTCATATGCAAATAAAACTCTAATAGCAGTTGGAAACCAATTGTACATAAATGACTTCACAGTATGATTGCCTTGGATTTTATTATACCTGAAACTTTGTTGTACTCTGCAAAAGGACCGACATCAAATACACTCAGACACACCATAAAAAAGAAGATTGCTTGTTGGAAGTTTAAAACAGGTGAGCAGAAACGAGCACAGAGTTTCTATTCTACACTAACATGCAGCCATTTCTCTTGCTTATTGTATAGTAGGGAAAATATTGATCCTCAGAAGTTTGCTCCACTAAATGAGTCGAAACTTGTTAATCTAACACACAAGTTGAGCCCATGCAGTGCTTCTCACACATATGAACGCCACCAAATGTTTACTCTCATTTTATTTGATGGCGTCGACGTCAGCACGAACTCTCAGCAGTATTTTAAGTCAGTCTGGAAAACATCTGCCAAAAAAGCATGAATACACTTTGGTGTTTCTTCCAAATCCTGTATTTGTTTCCAGCTGGGATTTTAAGTATTACACAACAAATGGCAAAAATTCAGCACTGCAAATGTTTTTCCCTCTCCATTAAGTAGGTTAGCAGTTCTCCTAATTGTCATTCATTTATGCAAATCAAGGGGAGAAGTAAACAATTTAGAGCCACGATAAATAAACAACACAAATATGTTTCAGGTAATGACTAAACTCATTTATAAAAACAGCAGGCGGCAGTCTGGACTTAACAAAAGCCATCGAGTGGCACACAAAGTAAACAGACTGTGGATAAGAAGGGCCGTTATGTATATTCAACACACAGTATGGAGAGCGCCACGCCAGCAATGAATACTAATAAGAGTCACAACTTCCTGTCTATCACTTAAAAAAGTAATAGTCTTTGTGGAGAGAATGGATTTGAACTAAATAGGTCACTCTCTGTTAGCAGGATGAAGACACAGCCTGAATAATTATACACAGAGAAATGCAGTCATTAGTCTGTTAAGGATGGACACCAAATGTTGACAGAGCAGATTAGTGCTCACACAGTGAATATAACCTTTGCTGTCAAAGAGAGAGGACAAAAGATCCAAGGCTGCATCAGTCGAGGGCTCGACGTCAATGAGTTTCAGCCAGACAGCGTGTGAGACGGATGATTATGGGTTCACTGATGTTTGACTTCAGCGCGGCTATTGTAAAAGTGAATTTTTCTACTATATTTAGCGATGACAAAAGATGAGGACTACAGGGAAGCTGCACTGATTTTTTTTTTTCTGTGAATAAACTCTGGAAAGTTTAACTGCAAATTGAACCTCTTTAAAAAAACTTTTTGGGAAAGCAGGAACAATCAGACTTCTCTGTGGTCGACAGAAAATGTCTCAGCAGGTACACGGTGCTGCAGGAGTGAGCTACATCACACTGTGGTTTGAAGCTGACGTCTGAAATCTACTTCTACTCCAGAACTCCTGGACACTCAATTTGTTTTTTAAAAGTATATGTTGTGGTTTCAATTTCAGTTCTTCATACACTTTTTATACATTAAAATGTAAAACTTTTCCTTCTTTTTGCTGAAATGTTAACATCTGTGTGAGAGGAGTTATTCTGTTTTTATCTGTGGTGGTTCAAATAAAGGCAGCGCCTCGGTATTCACTTCAAATATGGACAAAGACGTACAGACTTCAAGTTGCTAGAGGTACCATAATTGTATCATGATCTCAACACATGTGCACACATATTTCACACTAACATATTGAGCTGAGTCTGTTGTCAATCACAATGTCAAAATATAGTCATCAGTGTTTGACATTTGTAAAACTCACCATAAACGAAGTGCCTTGAGGGTTTAACCGCCACTTTGAGGTATGAGCCCCATAACCACCCAGCAGTACAGTACGGTACAGTTGAGTTCAGTTGTGGATGGTACCAATGGCACTGTTCTGTACCGTCCCCATGTTTGGTCCCCCCTCTGTTGGGGTACCTAGCACACAGATCTGGTACTAAAAGGTGGAGCTGTGAACACTGCAGTCTGATTGGTCAGTAGAGGACGGTCACTCTGCTCAGGGCTGAGTTGTGTCTGGTTTTGAGGCTCATGTAACCACTGTTCATACTGTGGAGAATTTTATTAGTAAACTGTAACTATAAAATAAAGGATGTTGGAGTCTGAGAAAAAAATAACTAAATAAAATTCACTGGGCTGACTTTTCAGGTGATACATTTACTTGTGATGTTACTCAGTGCACGAGCTGAGGATGTGAATCCGTCAATACACCTTAAATTTCTGTGACAACTTTGATCATTACTTTTGTTTTTATTTTCTCTCTTGAATGACATACACTGAATGTAATATATAACGAAGGAATGGCCCTAATTCTGATTGGCTTACCCTGACACACAACTCTAAGCAATCCCACTCCTCTTGCCTAAACCTCACCAATCCAACCAACGAAGGCAACGAATACTTGCTAGTCATTAAGAGAGTAGTGTGGGTCATTCCTTCCCTGTCTTACTGTACCGACAACGACCAGAGCTTCCAAAATGGTGGAAGTCATTCATTTTCGACCTGGTCGTCAGCCGCGTGTCTTGGGCGACCAAAGCGACCGGAGCGGGTCCAGAGGGGAGTTAAAACTTGTTTAACTTTATGGTAATGAGCTCTGACGCAGTGCGGCGACAACCAGTCGGAATGCTGACACACTTCAATAAAGCAGGTTGGAGAACAAGCCATGTAACTTTGGTTCCTACAGCATACTTGTTCCGACAATGGATATCGAGAAGTTGATTACTTGCGTTCACGCCCACTCAGTCCTTTATAATGTGTTGCTGTTTAGTTACATGCCATTGGTATAATTTCAGCACTGCAAGGACATGTGAAATGGGGGGGGGGGGGGTTGCTGCCAAAACAATTTTGAGCTTGAAACACTTACTTTCCTGCATTCTGGTGAATTTTGATACACAAATTTGTGCCTTTTCTGCATCAATTAATTGTGTAAAGGTCTTTAAAAGTCCTCTGCTACTGTCATGTTTTTAAAGGGATACTCAGGAGTCATTTTAACCCAAGGTCTAACACACCGTGAGACCGAGCAGAACACCCCCTCAAGAGAATGAGTTTTGCAGACTGCAAACTTCTCTAGTACTAGCAACTTCAGTGCCAACAGCCAGATAGCAAATGCAGTAGAAAAGTAAGGAGTCCATTGACGTTTAGTTCCAAGCTGCCGAACTCTGATGCATTCGGTAATCAACTTGTTAGGGCTTTCCCACAACTCGGAAGCGGCTGGAGGACAGTGGGTGAGTATTGTTTTCGTCTTATAAAAATATAAACCAGGCAAACCTAGCAAGTGTTTGATGCCTCGTATTATGTGTAGGGACCCTATTTGTATTGTTGAAGAAGTATGGTGCTGTCCTGAACAGTATTTGTGGTTATAAGTGGCTTTTTTTTATCGTGGTTGGCTTATAGCTCCCAAGGCAGCAGCATTTTACTATCTGGCTGTTAGTGCTGAAGTTGCTAGCACTAGAGAAGTTTGTGGTCTGCAAACTCATTCTCTCGAGGGGGCGTTCTGCTCGGTGTCACGGTGCATTAGATCCTGGGTTAAAATGACTCCGGAGTATCCCTTTAATTGAGGGGGCAAATGCACATGTTCTAAACAGTGAATCTACATTTATGGTCGCAGATAATGCAAACACATAATTAACAAAGGCCAAGATTTATGATGATGTCTGAGCTTCCTGCTCTTCCTGTGTTTGTAGTTTTAGTTATGTTGTGTTCAAAATGGCTGGGATTATTCACAATCACAGAATTTATGTCTGTCTGCTGTATCAATAGCCTGTTGTACTGTATATATAGATTTATCATATCTATATAAATTGTGGCACTGTATTCCATTTTGAAACAAGACCAAGAGCTACAACTTTCCACACAGGCAAAGACACAAGGAATTAATGATTTGTTAAATTTAATTATATGGCGTTGATGAAGCAGGAGGGCTGATGGCCATAACAAACGTTTATTTGGCAATGTTGATGTTTCATTAAGTAGATAATCCAGCATCTACTGCAAGTCGCTGCTCCAAGTTATGCCACGCAGAGTGAAATATGATCCCTCTGCTGTTTATTTAAATCTGTGAGATACTGCTGTGCTCATGCTTCATTGTGACGCATAATAACACAAACGTGGTGTGAAATGCGTCTCTTCCAGTGTGATGGAGCTGTTTAAAAAGGACTTTGGTGACATTGCTCATCACGATACGAGGAGGGAGTCTCCAGCTGTAGCACCAGACAGATGGTACAGATGGTTACAAAACATTAAGTGTTCCCGTATTGTACACGGTTTGTTTGGTTTAATTTGAGCTACGTTACAGATAAGCCTGTTTCCATCCTGTATTAACTTTACAAACTACTGTAGTGTGACATTTCGATGCTATGGATTTAATTTTCAGATACAAATCTAGTGCATGTATCGCCAAAAGGTTCTGCTTGTCAAGCTTTAAAACATCTGCATATGCTCCAATTAATTCTACCAGAGGACACACACCTCCGTCTGCACTGAAGTATTCCTGAGAAGAAATCCTTTTGAAATAAAGTTCTTTGGAGCAGCCCTCATAAAATATTCTGGGTGTTCTATATTTAGGTCTTTTCATTTGAATTATTTAGTCAAGGTGTCCTTTTCACATCTGGAGGGCATTCAAACGTGACGACACAAAAACAGGTATTTTGGCTCAAAATCTGTCCCTGTATGAGAACATATGGCGGCTGGGTGAAACAGGCAACAGGCCCAGAGACCCGAAACTCCAAGAGGCTTTAGGTTTACTGTATGTCAAGAGGACTGTGCAGACATAAAGGATGGGTTCATACATTTTCAACAGTCAGGTGCCCACACTGACACTGAAGCAGGTTTTTCTTTTGTAATAATTCCTCCTGTTCATAGCGGACGTGTATTGATCTCTTCCTTTTGTTTCCAGTGTTTTGATGGAGTACAGAATCCACAGACAGAATTATTTCTTTGTGTTTTCTTGCTGAGCTGCAGTGAAGGGACCCCACCACCCCAACACATATTATTCTTTACATTTCAAAGTGAACTTCTGTACACTGCCTGGTTATTATTTTGCACATTACTGCACGAAACTGTACAGCTCTTTCATTCTAAAACTGATCTATTGCACAGAGCTCTTATCATATTCTCTATTCTATATTTATGTTTATTGACTTTTGCAGTTCTTTTTTTTTCTCCTTATATGTTTCCACTTGAGCACCAACCCAAATCCCTTTTATCTGAAAACCCACTTGGCAGTAAACCAGATTCTGACTCTGACTCCTTATTTCTGTAGCCGCTTATCCTGTTGGGGGTCATGGAGTCTGTCCGAGAGCTGACACATAGAGACAGACAACCATTCACACTCACATTCACACCTACGGACAATTTAGAGTCACCAATTAACCTGCATGTTTTTGGACTGTGGGAGGAAGCTGGAGTACCTGGCGAATACCCACGCTACCCCACCCTGTGGTTCAAGCCAGGAATCCTCTTGCTGTGAGGTGATAATGCTAACCACTGCACCACCATGCCGCCCCAAAATACTAATATGTGTTTAACGCAATTACCACAGAGCACTCATGTAAGAGCATGCAGTGCTGTATTCCAGCACATGAAGTTCTATAATCCAGTCATGAATGTACGTGAGTGAGGTCAAGTCAGTTTTACTTATACAGCCCAAAATCACAAATCATGAACGCAAACAAACAACAAAAAAGCTGTAATCAAACATCTTAATCAAGATATGGGCACTTAAAGGACATCACATTCTCACTCCCAACTTGTCAAACACCAAGCTGTTCTCACAAATATGTTTTCCTACGAAAAGCAATGCACCCAAATTTGTGCATATCCCACGTATTTTGAAAGTCTGTGATCATGTGACCGATGCACTGACAGCATTGAACAAGGAAGCGGTCCTGAACGGTGGATGAGTCAAAAAAAACAGGTACCCACCCTGGACCTTCCTCTGGAGTCGCATGTTCAGATCCATGTGAAGTTTGAGTCATTTTAACGTACGTCCTCACCATGTGTCTTCTCCTTAACCTAACCTCCGTCACCTTACGTTAATTACATAACTGTATGTTAAGGACATAACATCATTTGTGGGGCGCAAATTCGTAGGATATTATACAAACTGTTGTGCATGTGTTGGGTGAACCTAAGGTGGGGGGTTTGAATCCTGGGGTGGGGAAGACCTTCTGTGTGGAGCTTGCATGCTCTCCCCATGTCAGTGTGGGTTTTCTCCGGGTACTCCAGCTTCCTCCCACAGTCCAAAGACATGCAGGTTAATTGGTGACTCTAAATTGTCCGTAGGTGTGAATGTGAGTGTGAATGGTTGTCTGTCTCTATGTGTCAGCCCTGTGATAGTCTGGTGACCTGTCCAGGGTGTACCCTGCCTTTTTTTGTAGGATATCATACGAACCACTCAATGAGAACAGGTTGCAAATACAGACATTTGATCAGTGGCCTGACACATCAAATATAAAGTATTTGGTAACCCCTCCTACATTAGTTCAGGATGTTCAGGAACAGCGGGTCAATTTATGCCCATTACAAGCATCGTCTCTTTAAAAACAATCTACACAGGAAATGCACAGGTCCCACAGTCTCCTCTTAAATGCATACAGTCTATTTTCAAAATCAACTTAGAACTTAGGTAAAAAAAAACTTTTCAGATTTACTTCGTTGGGTTTAGGCAACGAAAGAACATGGTTAGGCTTTTAAAAAGCATCATGTACATCACATGACGTACGTTGCTAGCATACCATGCTACACATACTAGCACACTACGTCATCACCAAATTAACTTGATTGACTTTTAATTTTACACGAGACAACAGCAGCTCCTGGGTGAAACTTCAGATTGTGTCTAAACCATCCACCTCCCTTCTCACCCAACCTATGCAGACTTTCTGGCTTACACCATGATGGTGGTTGCCTGGAGCGTCAACAAATGCCACCACCCGTTGCGCCTCATACCACCGCTAAAGGCTGACTCTGTGCATCTGTGTCTGACACTGACGGGCTGCTGACCAAGAGTTGATATTGGAAGAGCTGGTAGAGAGAATGAAAAAAGGTGCTACCCTGCCCTGAGCAAAATTAAAAATACAGAACTCTGTCCCCTTTTGTGACCCCACCTACCAACACACACACACACACACACACACACACACACAACACACACACACACACACACACACACACACACACACACACACACACACACACACACAACTTCCCTTACAGTTTGCAGTCCCTGATGTTTCCCTGGTACACAGCAGTATTTTATGATGAGTTTTTAAATTAAAAAAAGAAAAAGAAATCCAAAATAGTGTTAAAATATTCCTGGAGAGCTGAATTAGCTGCAACATTCAGATCTATCAAGTGCAGCCTTTTTCATTTACGCAAATATTGTCCTTTGTTGTTGAACAGCTGAGCTCATGGGCGCACTCCCCTGATCCAAACCTTTCAAACCATATAGGCTAAATAAATTAGGCAGATGGATGATCTCATGAGACCCCAACCACCCACAACTCACAACCCACCTCCACCCCCATCTCTCTGCCTCTCTCCTCCTCTGTGCATCTCACCAGTGATATCTCAGTCTGGAGGAGGACCTGGCTGCAGCGCACGCACCGTCCTCCGTCTGTCTCCTCTTCTCTGTGGCGCGTCAAGCAACTTTTGCGTTCGCTATTTCTCTCTCTATCCGCCTCATTTGTTCCGTCATTTAGGATCATGAGCGCGCAGAGAGCTCGTTATAAGAAGCGGGTTGCAGAGCAGCAGCGTGAAGGTGAGGTTAATTTCTATTTTAAATCTTTAAAAGAAAAGTTAAAGGATGCTAGTGTGTGATCAAGTAGATTTATAAGTGTTTACATCTTTATTTGCTTTTAAGTATTTGACAACTGGCATTTAATTCCCCCAAATAACCCCCCATGTAATATTAACTGAATTGAATTTTTTTTTTAATGTAACAATCAAAATATCATTAAATCTCCTCGTTGGATCACAGACAGGTTATAATTCCCTGCAGAGATATTAGAGTATTATTAGAGTCCAAGTGTCTTTCAGGTTAACTCCAACAGTGCAGCTCACACTGTATTAGTCACATAACCTTGGATTAGCAGGGTGATGCATGAAATGTGGGGACATAATTAACCTTCTAGCAGAAGTCATTAGCATCTATCAGTGCAGTGTGTGTAATGCCAATTATCCCCAACAGTCTCTGGTTGATGGGGATAATTTGAACCATATTAGTGAGGCAGTAAAAGCAACACACGGGGGAAATCTTTAATTTGCGTGTGAGACTAATTCGTTTTCATCAATGAACTGATTCTTCTTCATCCGTGACCAACAGGAAATGTGTCTTATCATGAAAGGGTCTGTGCTATAAATATATTATGTAATTTAGACTAAATCAGGTCTCATGTCTTTATTGCTGCAGTGAGATCTGCAGAGTTGCAGATTTTAGACCACAGACTTTTTAAAATAGAGCAGTGAATATTTAATGATGATAAGAACAAAAATGTGGTAATTTTTCTAACAAAAGTAGAATTGAATTAAGTTTTGCAGAGCATTCATTGAGCTCACATGCTTAGTTAAGACATTAAAAGTGTGTTTTGATAGTTGAGAAATGCATTTCTGCACCAGGTGGACATAGTCAGGTAGATGCAGGGGCGTAGATATAGACAGTGCAGGCAGTGCAGATGCTCAGGGGCCCATGTGGTGCAGTGGGGGGGCCTTACGAATGATTCAGATTGCCGCCTTAAAATTACACCTGTGTTTATAACAAAAACTCACATTAAAATAAAAATGCTTATGTTTGCTAGAGCAGTGGTTCCCAGCTGGTCCAGCCACGGGGTCCAGATTTTTCCATAGTCATTATTAAGATCCACACAGTTTAATATATTCAGTGTCATACCTTTGTTTGGCCATGTCATTGAGCTAGTGTGCCAACAGATTCTCACTCCAACCTCGTCACATACTGACGTTGGTCATGGACCTTCGATGTCCACACTCAACATGAAAGGTACCCTGGGTGTGTTGGTTGTTGACGCTCTGGGACGCCATGTCAAGTTCTGCCTGTTACATGCATTGTCTTCTTTCAAAATACACTTCTGTTTTCAAGGGACATCTAATGTTTGCATACAGTCCCTTTCAAAATAAAAGCACTACGTTGGCACAACAATGCAAATTGATGCTTTTTCCTCCATCAACTAAAGCACGTGGTTGGGTTTAGGAAATCTTACGGGGAGCTAACACTACTCTCTCAGGTGAAAGTCAGTGTTTGTTGGACCCTTGCACCACCCCTCCCGTCCACCCCAGTCGAACTTTTGCAGCCTTAACTTTTGTTCTTGTCCCGCCGCGTTTCCCCCAAACACCACAGAGTGCTGTTAAATTAGAACAGCAACTGTCCACGTATCATGCTGACGTTTAAGGGCACCTTTTTTCGTTGGTTTCTGACGCCGATTTCGACGACTTCGGAGTGAGACTGGTCTCACTTGCCCAGAGTGCTGAATGCTCTAGGTCTGCGACTGCTCCTTGACTTTTGTTCTTGTCCCACGGCCTTTCCCCCAATGCCACGGAGCACAGTTAAACTATAATGGTGACTGGCTGCGTATCATGCTGACAATAAAGGACAGCTTTTTTCGTCAGTGTCTGACGCTGCAAGTCACTGCCCAAGCACTGAATTTCAGTGACTTCGAAGTGAGATCAGCTTGAGTTTGCTGTCTCTGTCAAGTAGCTGTCGGTTAGTCTCTCACTCTACAGCAGGAAATGGCACTTCAAAATAAAAGCTCTGAGCCAGAAATTCATTGTACTTCAAAATAAAGTGTGTTTTTTACAAACTTGACATGTTTGTAAGTCACTTGTGGTCCATTCAGAATTGACCCACGACCCACCACTTGGGAACCACTGTGCTAGAGGCTATATGCCATCAAAAAATTCAAACCCATTTCTGTCATGATTTTCTTTTCTTTTCTTGGGTAAAATAGTCAGTAGCAATCTATAACTATAATAAATGCTTATTCTATATAAACAATAAAAACCATGAATAGACTTTATAAATATTAAAAAAACTCCTCAATTAAATTCACTTCTTTGATAGTTTTTTCATATACAGGTATGCAGTGATGATTGTTGGTCACATTGATGTTAATGTTGTCTAATATCAAGCCTTTATTTGATCATGTGACGAGGCGATATGATCCGGTAGGTAGTTTAGGCACAAAATCTGTCAAGACTGAAAAGCTGAGCACATCTGCAAGTCCAGCGAGCAGCCGTGGCTTGAGTTGAGTTGAGTTGAGTTGAGTTGAGTTTAGTTTGGTCATTTCCAACTTAAAAAACACAAAGACACCTGTAGATAGACGATCCATAAACATTAAGTTATGCTTTTTTAGCATTATAAAAAACAAACAAAACAAAACAGAACAAAACAGGACCACAAAGGCGTAAGCTGAAGCCTTAGCTTATTACACCTTATTATATTTGTTAATCATCTTGTATTCAAATATTTTTTTCAAATCTAGTGTTTGTATTACACACTATCATTTCTGTTTCTACTCCATTCCACAAATTTACTGCATATGCTGAAACACATCTTTGTTTAACATTTGTTCTGGTCTTCGTTTTGTGAACATACACTTCCCTCTCAGTTCATACTGACACTCTCTTCTTTAAACATAAAAGCGGCAGTAAGATAGAACAAGAGAGGAACGAACAGGAGAAGACAGTAACAAAGCTCCTTACATCAGATTCCTTTGGATCTTGTATAAACAGTTGCCAGTGGTGTGTGTTCACTTTATAACTAGAATCTAGGGTGCACTAAGGCCCATCACAATAGCGTACACTGGGGCCTGCCATAACTACTTTACACCACTGGGTGAATGTGTTATCAATCTGCCCTGACTGTGCTTGGCTCCTGTATTTCCTGCGGGTGCTGATCCCCCTTGAAAATGAAGCATTCTAGGATGCCACATTAATCCGTCTGTCACCTCGGGGGTATACATGTAAAGCTGCAACACTTAGCTGATTAATTAATCAATTAGTAGATGGACAGAATATTAATCAGGGTCTATCCTTATAATTTTGATTTTTCAAGTGAAAAGTTAGTTAATACTGTAAACTTAATATCATTGGGTTTTTGGATTGATGCTCGAATAAAACAAGAAATGTTTTGTTTTTTTTACATTAAATAGACAAAACAAGTACTTAGGAAGCTAATTGCAGAATACTAATGAAAACAACCATTAGTTGCAGCCCTAATGATGGTGCGTATTTAAATATCGCTTTTGTTTTATCCAGATAAACCTTTCATTTTGAGCGTGCCAGGTTACAGATTAAAATCTTTTGAAGTTATAATTAGGTGTTAAGTTCTGGGAGTGTGTGAATCCCTGAGTTTCAGTTTGAAAGTGTAAAAGAAACCAAAAAAAAGAGGAATGTTAAACTGAAGTTTGACCCCAATCAGTGCAGAGCGGTCATGTCAAATGATAATACTCTTCTGATAGCGCTTTTAGTTTCATCTTTCTATTTTATCTTTTCATAGCTGGACCCCAGAGTTGAGCAAACCCAGAAATCGGCGCAGGATGTGTTGACACCTCCTCGTTAATCCCTCAGTTTTCCTCTCTGAAATGGAGCTCTCTCTGCAGGGCTTCCCTTCAAACGGATCCAACACCAGCATGCCACCGAATGCCACTGGGAATTACACCAGTGATCCATTTACTGAAGTCAACCTTTTTGAAATCCTGGGTCCGAAACGATCGCCCTTCTTCCTGCCTGTGACCAGCGTTTACCTTCTCATCTTCCTCACCGGCTTGTCTGGGAATCTGCTCACATGTGCGGTGATCGCAAAGCACAAGAAGATGCGGAACCCCACCAACCTCTACCTGGTGAGTCTGGCCATGTCTGACCTCCTCGTGCTGTTGTTCGGGATGCCTCTGGAGATCTACGACCTGTGGCAGAACTACCCGTTCCCCTTTGGCGAGGGCGGCTGCTACTTCAAGACTTTCCTCTTCGAGACAGTGTGCTTCGCCTCAATCCTTAACGTCACAGCTCTGAGCGTGGAGAGGTACATAGCTGTGGTGCACCCCCTCAAAACACGGTACCTGTCGACTAACCAGCACGCCAAGCGGGTCATCACCATCGTGTGGGTGGTGTCGATGGTCTGTGCCATCCCCAACACCTCCCTGCACGGCATTTTTTACCTCCCAGAGAGAAAGGAGGAGTCGGCCATATGCACTGTGCTGAAGCCCCTGTGGATCTATAACATGGTCATGCAGATCACCACCGTGTGCTTCTACTTTGTGCCCATGATGGTGATTAGCGTGCTGTACCTGGTGATGGGTCTTCACCTGTGCAGAGAGAGACGGCTGCCCAACAGCAGCCTGGGAAAGAACTGCAGCAGCAGCATTCGAAGGAAATTCAGCGTGAACGGGCGCAGGAGACAGATCAACAAGATGCTCTGTGAGTTATTTTCTCTCTTGGGAAAAACGTGTGTGAAAGGTTGCCATGATGTGACTGCAGATCCCCTCTAATCTGTATTGTAAATGCCAAGACATGTTCCCAAAAGACAAACGTGAGGGACACACAGAGCAAGTAATGCCAGAGGATTCTCAGTTCTTTGTATGGATCATTTGCATTCTGGAGGGATTCACGTCTTGTAAGCGTTGGAGCTTAAAGAGGCTTCCAGTACAGTTTTAGCACAGTTCCTATAGTATACAGTTCATCTGGGCGCCGTAACTCCAAATTCATAGATAATCTATTTGTTATTCTCTGTGTGAGGAGCTCTGTTCTAGACTTAATGTATCCATCATCTCCCTACACAACACGTTCTCACTCCCAGCTCGTCAGATACAGCAGCGTGGCAGTGGCCCTCGGTTTCAAACGATGACGCTCTAGATACCCATTCTGAATCAGTTTTGAATATTTCTGTTGCCGTGTGTGTTTCAGCTGGTTAAACACTACAGCCCAGAGGAAATAAAAATTCAAAATAAGATCTTCTCTCTGTCCATGCTTTTTCTCCCCAGACATAACTGAGCCCAACATCACTATGAGATTTTGACCATTCTTCCATTCATTCAAATTCATCTCCTGAGAAACAGCCTTCCTCCTGTTTCAGCCTGCTCCTAATTTAAGAGCTTAAAATGCTTTCTCCTCTCTCAATGCAGTAATCTTTATTGTCCAAAATAATCAAGTCAGCTTTGTTTATATAGCACATTTCATACGACAGGCGCAAACTCAATATGCTTAAGATACATGACAAACATAAAATATAATATAAAGTATTACATATATAAAAACAAGCAGGGCATGATAAAAACAAACAAAATAATAAGGTACTGTTATTATCATTATTCTTAAAAAAGGGGACATAAGGATCCTAAGGAGGAATTTAGGAAAAACAGACCAGAATTTAGTCATCTCCAAATAAGAAAGGAGTTCTCATTTCTGATGAGACAAAGAAAAAATTTTCTCTGTCAAAATAAACAGCCGTTTTCACAGGAAATGTAGGTTTCGCCTCACAGCATGAGGGTTCCTGGTTTGCATGTTCTCCCCGTGTCAGCGTGGGTTTTCTCCGGGTGCTCCTGCTTCCTCCCACGGTCCAAAGACATGCAGGTTAATTGGTGACTCTAAATTGTCCGTAGGTGTGAATGTGAGTGTGAATGGTTGTCTGTCTCTATGTGTCAGCCCTGTGATAGTCTGGTGACCTGTCCAGGGTGTACCCTGCCTCTCATCCAGTGTCAGCTGGGATAGGCTCCAGCCCCCCTGCGACCCTCAAGATGATAAGTGGTTACGAAAATGGATGGATGTAGGTTACGCCACGAGGACAACAAGATGGTTTTGCAACCAAACAGTTCGTATGATATCTTATGAAAATACCCATGCAGTACATTGGTTCGTGTGATATCTTACAAATTAGTTCCCCACAAATGAAGTTACGCAGGTGAGTTTTTGGCAAGATAAGTAACCTTAAAATAACTTAAGTTGACTTAGTTTCACACAGTATCCAACACTGGTCTCCTGTGTTCGAAATTCTTGTGTTTTGTGACCCATCCACCACCCAACCTTCTTTACTCCCTTCAGCGCATTTGGTCATGTGATCGCAGCTTTCCTGATTGTGTGTGTATACACGAATTACTGGCTCATGATAACGTGGTACATACGAATTGTGGTGCATCTCTTTTTGAAGGTAAACTGTAAAATTTGACAGAATATGAGTAACTTACAGGGTTATTGAGAAACAGACATGTAATTTGAGGTAGCCAAAAACGCGTTTTTACACATCCAAAGAACTTCTATAAAAATGAACTGCTTGGCAACCAGACCAGCCGTCTAAATGAGACAGGTGTTTACTTGTCATGTGTAGCCACAGTGGGCTAGTAAAAGGGACTAGGCGTTTAATTGAAGTTTTACAAACAGTGTGTGAGAACAGCCTGAACTACTTCACTAAATATCTGGTTTAATTTAGAAAAACAATCATGGTTTGGGTTAAAATAACTGTGTTTGTCACAGTAACTTAATGAGTATGCCCCTTTGTCACCTGACGACTGCATCATGTACGCCACTAACTATGTCTCGAGTTTAAAAACAAGTTGACTTTTGGTTTCACATCAGACACAAACATTGCTCTCCTGGGTCAAAGTTGTGTGTGTGTTCGACCCATCCCTCTCTCCTGCCCTACTCAAACCCCTTCACTCTTTCTTCTACATTAAATTGGAGTTGGTTGAAAGCTTGGGGGCGTCTCACAGGACGCTGTAGGGTGCCTTGTGTGTTGGTAATTGAAGCCAGGGGCCACTGAGCAAGCTGCCGTATTTAACGCCCTGGGAATGAGAACAGGTTGTCCACCACCTGTAAAATAACAGATGGTTTTGAATTCCGCTTGGAGTCATCCTAAAGGCACTGACAGGCTATTTAAAAACACAAACACAGGTCTGCACGCTGCAGCTCCCTCAAGTGTAATTTACTGGCTCATCCACAAGTGACAGTTTGAGCTAATGCTTCTTCTTCTGCAGCGTAACTCCTGAATCAGTCCCTTCCTGTAAGTCATGGGATTCGACATGAACCTCATGTTACCTGTCAAGGTCGGAGCGCTGTCTCTTCACATGAGAGATGCCACATATTTTTACTAAAAGTCAAAATCTGCTGACAGCTGTTTGATGATTATGTTGTCAGGGACTGCATCTGATCAGCACACACACTCCTCATGACACTGACTTTGAGTCTTTGAGTGTTAAATCTCATTAGTTTATAATTAAGAATGTTTTCAGGGATGCTAGCTGCGATGTCTTTACTCCACTCTGAAATATCTCAACAGCTGTTGGACGGACTGCCATGAAATAATTCACAAACATTCATGATTCTCAGAGGAAGCAATGACATTTTTTTCCAGTGTCACCATAACACTGATATTCTTTATTTTGTTTTGTCTTTAGAAAATATCTGAACAACTGCTGGATGGTTTGGGCATTCACCTCCCTCTCATAAATGAGTTTGTTGATCTTTTAACTTTTCCTTTTTGTGCCATCATTAGGCCTAAATTTCAATTTTTAAGATATGTATTAAGTGAGCCCAGAGCACAGCTCACAGCCTCTGGAAAACAGTTTAAAAAAGGTTTGTTAGCGACTTAGGGGAATGGAGATATTGGCAGGCGGGCAGGGAGGAGGGTGAGCGTTCTTGAGGCTGATCCAGTGGCTGAATTGATGGGCCATGGATGGATTACTGAACGGACCTACTGGGCACAGACCCAGGGGCCTAGAGTGTCAGCATTGTTTCATAATCCGCCCGTGCTGAGAGTAAGCAGGCAGGCAGGAGGGCGGGAATCCAGGGCAGCAGACTGGCAGGCAGAGTCTGAGCACAGGGAAACAAAGCAGAGGAACACAGCAAAGCACGACTTGGCCTGTGAGCAGAACTACCGCCGTAGTAGACTGAACAATCTGGAGAGCCGCGGTTAATATACTGCAGCAGTTGATTAGATAATGAGATGCAGGTGCGCCAGCTGCCGGGGCTCAGGGGCAGGAGTAGCCACGCCCACGAATACACACAATCACAGACAGACACACAGGGAAACCACAAAAGACAAGAGGGCAGGGAACACACAGAAACAGAGGCAATGATTTAGAGGCAGAGACTATGACAACGTGTGCTGCTTAACCAAATACCTGCTAATCAGCCTCAGCTGCTCTTTGAGATGTTAGCATGCTAACAGGCTAAAAAGAGAGCATGGTAAACATTATACCTATATATAAAGGTCTAGTGTGTGGGATTTAAGGGCATGTATTGGCTAAAATAAAATATAATATAATAAGTATGTTGCCTTTAGTGTATATTTACCTGAAAATAAGAATTGTTGTGTTTTCTTTAAGCTCAACTCAGACCAAAGATTCACAGTGAGATTAAAGTGTTTTAGAACGTTGCAGAGAAAAGTTGCAGCAGTGTGAACTGGCCGTCTGATGGTGTCACCTGCAGCTCAGCTGGTCAAATCACCTGCGGCTGGTTTTAGTACGTAAAACATGTCACCTGGCTTGTAGTGAAGTCTGCTGGTCAAATCAAAATGCCGCAGACGTTGGTTTGCTTGCTGCAGCAGGTGCCCCATCCACGCTGAGACCTCTGTTTCTGTTCTCATGGTCGGACAGTGGGTCGCCTGTTTCCAAAAACATTTGAGAAATAGGCAAAACAGCAACAGGATCTTGATTCATGTTTAACCCTTTAAACTCTGAGCAAAATTTTTCAAGAAATGAATGAAAAGAGATAATTAAAAACGCGAAAAAAAATTTAAAAAAAGGAAGTTAAAAACAAACAAACAAACAAACAAGGATATGACTTGGAAAAATTCCTAAAAAATTCAAATAATTCTGTACAATAATTTTAACTTTGTAGTAGTAATAATAATATCTAGTTTTTTCTAGCTTTTTAAATTTTTCCCAATAAAAAAAAAAAATTCTAAATGTATGAATTTTTTGCAGTTTTTGGGACATGTCTTACCAGGTTGCTCATTGCCTTATCCCCCATGTTTTTGGAAGAAATCGCACAAATTTGCTCAGGGTTAAAAGGTTTAATCACCACTGCCTAGTTGTACCATTTGATCTCAGTTTTCCCATCCTTCATTTTTACATATAGGAAATAGTATGCTGCTTATTTCTTGTTCACAAATTCTTATATTACAGGCAAACAGGGCACTTAAATAGGCAGTGCTGTTACAGAATCTCAGTTTACAATTGATCAGCACTGCCTGGTTTTACAGTTTGAGTTTGATCAGCTTCCTTACTCTTTGTGTTTGTGATGGCCAACAGACGAAAATGTGGAGGCACAATCAGTAGTTCAAACAACAGCCTCAAAAGCCAGCAAAGATTGAGCTGAGAGATGAGCAGGAAGATCTTAGCGCTGTTAAGATTGAGGGAAGTCACTCCGAAGTTGTTGAAATCCGGCGCTTGGGCAGTGACGTGTGGCGTCAAAAAAGCTGCCCTTTAACGTCAGCATGATGTGCATCAGGTCACCATTATAATTTACCAGCACTCGGGGAACATGGCAGCACAAGAACAAAAGTTAAGGTGGCAAAACTGGGAGTAGCGTGAATGGGAGAGGTGTTGGATAGGTCCAACCAACACCAACTTACACCCAGGAGAGCTTTTCCTGTGAAAATGGAAGTGTATGTTGAAAGAAGACAGTACATGTAACAGGCAGAACTTGACACAGTGTCCAAGAACGTCAACAACCAACGCACCCAGGGTACCTTGCACGTCATATCTAGACATGGAAAGTCCATGACCAAATGTGGATATGTGATAAGGTCGGAGTGAGGATATGTTGGAAGGGAAGTTTACCACGGTTCATGTATAGTCCCCACATTGTTATGATACAAAGCTGGTTGAGAAAATATCACTTTAAATGTCACCAACCTGCGAGTGTGGGTCAGCCAGTACAAACTCGTGCTGTGCAGCCAAATGGTTTTCAGACCCACAGACCGTTGTTTAAGCTCGAGTGGAGATCCAAGAGCAAACATGTCAGGCAGAATTTTTATGGAAATGTGTATAAAGTGATGCATAAGTCATCTGGGATCTTGAGTCTGAATATTTTACTCACAGAGCAAACATCATGTAGCTTCAGTGAAGAGCTGGAACAAGATGATACGGAATATAAATGTGATTCTGTCAAACAACATGGGATGAGATGATTCCTCCAACCTTTACGCTTCACTGTTTGTTAACGGTTTCAACAGATAACGCTCACAAACTCTGTTGTTGGGAAAAGAGAGAAGCTAAGAATCAAATGTTTACTTCTCTCACATTTATAAATATCTCTAACTGTGTGGAGAGCCACCAAGCCTCCAAACAAAGCTACGTCAGTTAGCTTGATGCCATATGCCCACCATCCTAAACAGCCAAACAGTCAGCTGCACCTCCTTCAGTGACAACACCCTGAGACTGAGAGCATTATGCATGCAGCATTAGGAGAGAAATATGAGAGTGCTTCATCATCAATGTCCGCTGCTCAGCGTGACAAATTTACAAATGGCCATGAGTAATATTACCATAATGTCCTAAAATTTTTTAAGACTTAATTCAGTTTTATCTTTTAGACCACATCAAAAGAAAGTTAATGGAGCAATAGCATTCTAATTTTATCTTGTTAAAGTAAATGTACATGATTAGGTCGTCTGTATTTGATCTAAAATAGACTTTTAAATGATGTCTGGGAGTTTTTCAGGGGTTTATGTACAGCATGGTGGCTGTTAAAGTGGTAATACTACTTTTGTTGAACGGCAGCCGCCACAGCAAAGAGTTGTATTTACAATATCCTCTTAGGTCAGTTTTCAAGACAAAACTTTGTGTCATATTTGCTGAAACTGTCACCATATTCTGAGGGTGCTTTCACACCTGCCCTGGTTAGTTTGGTTTAATCAAACTCAAGATTGTTTGCCCCCTAAGTGCGGTTCGTTTGAGCAGGTGTGAACACAGCAATCACACCAAAACAACTGTACCGAGACCTTCTTGAAGAGGTGGTCTCAGTCTGGTTACAAACAAACTCTGGTGCGGTTCGTTTATGGTGAGAACGTGTTCCGACCTGGATCTGAACCAACTGCAGTCACATGACACATTGTTTGGGTTAAACATGAGCATGTTACAGTCCTGGAGGATTATTAATGTGCGCCTCCTCCTGTACTGCCTTAATATGCACATTCAGCACATCCAATGCATCAAAACATTGTTTTCTAGTTGGAGCCGCGCCTCGTTTTCAAACTGTATGCTTTGACTCAAATGAACAATGACAGCAATATAGTCCACGATGAGCAGCGCTAAAATCAACCTGCGTAGTTGTCCCTCCATTGTGACATTAGAAAGTGTCACATTTATCTTGCAAGTGTACTCTTCTTCAACGTTTGCTTTACTTCCTGGATTTTTCCCACATGGAAATTCTGACCAATCAAGAGCAGCTTTTTAGCTCGAGACATTTTATCTGGTCCGCTTGTAAATGCTGCCGTGAGAACATGAACCAGCTCTAGGCAATTATGCAGCTTTGTAACAAAATTAGTCCCTGATTCAGACCAAAGCAAGACAACCCTAGATCTGAAAGCACCCTGAAAGAGGTACGAGGCAGCCAGTGTGTGAAAAACTTAGTGCTTCCAATGGTATTTGTTAGAATCTACCGTGGCTGACCAAAAACAACCAATCAGAGCTGAGGAGTCTCTATCACAGCAATCATGTCAATCACTGCTCGTTAACTGTGGTGAAACTGTCAAACTAGGCAAATATGATCAAATATGAATCACAGTTCTGTTACTGCATTGCCTGTTTCTTGCCTCGGATGTTTTCAGAAACATTTTAGTGTACTGTTTAGCTGTAAACTGAGAAAGCTTGTGACCCACTGCCATGTTAGTAATAGTACCAAGTATCAAGACCAACTTTCTGATTTTACAGCTTTACAATACACTAAAAGATGTCTCTGAAAACATCTGAGGCAAGACACAGGCAATGCAGTAACAGAGTCTTGATTTATATTCGATCAACGCTGCCTGGTTTGACAGTTTCACCGCAGTTCACAAGCAGTGATTGACAGCTGCGTTAGAGACTCCTCAGTTCTGATCAGTTGTCTTTGTTCACAAGGCCATTGGAAATGCTACAAGGCAATTGAGCAGGCAGAGGAATATGGCTTTTTTTCATATATTATCTGTCTAATTTTGTGCTGTGTGAATATAGTGAAGATTTCCACAAATATAATGAAAAAAATGATCAGTGAGAGGAAGCCAGTGAACCAGAGCTGCAACCAATGATTATTTTATCCATAATTTTGTCACAAAATTGTATAAAATGCTGTAATTCTCTCAGCCCAAGAACATGTTTTCAAATTGGCTGTTTTTTATTGGAAGTTGGTCCATAACTCAAAGATATTCACTTAACTTTCTTATATATATATATATGCTATTGTTTTGTTTTTTACTCTGCTCTAATTTTAGAGTGTGTTTTGCTTATTATTTAGGCTATTTCAAAACTTTTCTGTATTTATTTCTGTCCTTGTACTGCTGCAACAACCAAATTTCCCTGCTAAGGATCAAAAAGAGTGTATGTTATCTTCTTAAGCTTCCAAAAAAGCATCAAGTCCTCACATTTGACAAGTTGGAACCTTAAATCTTTGTTTAACAAATGACAGTCAATGATCAAAATAGTTGAATCAATGCATTTTCTGGTGATCAACTAATCAATTAATCAAATAATTTTTGTAGCTCTACAGTGAACTGACTCAATAATGACTGTTACACAATAATATCTTACCTTACTTCTGCTAACATTAGCAAATATTTACCACTGTTAAGGCCTTTGCACACCAAGTCCGTGTGTTTTGAGTTGTTGCACGTTGTGTTGTGTCAATTACACGTACACACAGACTTTTTTTGCATCCGTTAAAAGCCTTTAGAGAGATGTTTGACCAACAGGCAGCGATGAAAACATGGCGTAACCTGCAGGTCTATACACCTGCAATATGATAGAGAAATGGAGTGCACAGTTTCATAACTCAGACACTTTGAACAGGGCAGATGGTAATATTCAGATGGATGATGATAATGAGGAGAAGGAGGTGAACCGCACACAGTTAGAGACGATGTAAAGACAGCCAGCATAGAGCAAAAGTGTCTTTCCATTTTTGCCTCGTACTGCAAATTTTTGGACTCAGTGTGCAAAGTTTCTGTGCGTAACGATTTTAATTGGATGACAGATTAAAAGAACATTCAAAGAATACGGACTTATAGTGCAAAGGCTGTGAGTCTGTAGTGGGAACACCCTCGAGTGTACTGAAGTGAATATTGTGTGTGTTTTATTACCTATTAACTTTGATTATTTGTCATTACAAAGAGTATTTCTGACTGCAGGGGGGATCTACCGAAAACAGAGTGTTTTAGTAAATCTGGTTCCCCACTTGTGTCCATTGTAGGGTGGTGTTCTTTCAGCATGTAGCCCCCTTATCTTTCCACTCAGTCCCGTCTCTGTCTAATTGGATCTTCTCAATAAGGGAACCAGTGGTTTTAAAACCTAATAAACAGAAAGCAGCAGGAAAGAAAAGAGTTTAACTTGCAAAAAAGAGTTTTTAACAGCCTTATTCTCTGTGTCCTGATGCTCTAGCGATCGTGGTGGCAGTGTTTGGAGTCTGCTGGGCGCCCTTCCACATCGAGAGGCTCCTGTGGAGCTCCATCAGCCAGTGGACCGATTTGATGCACAACATTTATCAGTACGTCCACATCTTTTCGGGCGTCTTCTTCTACCTCAGCTCAGCAGTCAACCCCATCATCTACAGCCTGCTCTCCACACGCTTCAGGGAGTGTTTCCGAGAACTCGTTTGCTCCCACACGGAGGATAATAGCTCCGTCAGAGACTCACCGCCGTTCCCTAAGATTTTACTGGAACCCTCTGTCTCAAGTGGCCGAGCTCAGGCTGAGGGTAAGGACTCCAACGCTTTCATCCCTTTGCTGTCACCCAACATGACAATGAACAGGGACACTGCAGTCCTCACGTGCGCATGTGAGGACACGACCTGCAAGACCTCTGTGTTTTAACTGGGACTTGATCTGAATGAGCTGACAAGCATCTGACACAAAGATCATAGTTTGACATTTTGGGAAATATAATGAGAGTTAAATGAAAAGATTAATTACACTCTCATATGTTAAATATGAGTGGTTAGCTTAACGTGAAGGTATTCTATGCAAGATTTTCCTAAAACACAATGTATAGACTTATAAGACCCAGAAGTTTGTGGCTCTCTGCCTGTATTCTCTTATTTTCTTCTTATTTTGCTTTGTTCAGGACTTTAATGGACACAGTGTGCAGGTGAGGTCGGGACTTTATAAAAAGGTAGCGACCAGGCATCGGCATGCAGCCAAGAGGAAGCTACAAATACAGCGAGAATATAGCGAGGCAAAACACCAAGCAGACAAAACTAGAGTGAATCTGGAGTTCACTTCACTTATGTTGGTGAGCACTGAAGAAGAGGATGGGGATGAAGTGAGTCATAGGTAGGTGTCAGTGGTTATTTGTTAGTGTGATAAAGTATCATCTTTTCCTACACAACAAATCAAATGTTCCCACAATAGTACAGTAGGGGAGGGGCCAGGTTTGAAGGTTGTATTTACAATCAGTAACTGAGAATTCCTGCATAACTTACCTTTAACATACAGTTTGAAAATGGGGAATCTGCCAGCCTAGCTCTGTCCAAAGCCACCTACTGTACCAGCAGGTTTAACGCTCCCTAATTCACACAACTGCATCGCATTTCTTCAACTTGTAAAAATATAACAGTTTAAAGACAGTGAAATGAAAAACACATTTTCCGATTTCTGTCTACCGAGGCAGGTTGGGGTGTTGGATCGGGCCCTAAGGAAGTGCACCAGGCTTTTAAGACAATTTTCATAGTTGCCAAACAGTGGTACTGTAATTCCTGGGGTCTGTCACATGATGCAGACTTTTTCCCATCAACTGAAAAATAAATTCATTCACTGGGCCGACTGCCGACGACTTTTAAGGTGGAACATTAACTTGTAATGTTACTCAATATATGAGTTGACGCCATGAATCAGTTAACAAGCCTTAAATTTCAATGTGACAACTTTGACCATCACTTTAGTTTTCATATGACATACACTTCCTCAAACGTTTATATATATTTATTTTGACTGGGTTACATGGCAGACAATAATAGGGTTTCCATCCACCTATTCTTATTCAAATTTTCAAAAATAGCGAAAATTAACATTAATGGTAACGCTAGAAATTCGAAAAAAGGCCGAAAATTCGCAAAAAGGTTTTTACGCTTGGAGGGGGTGGATTTGTCTGCGTATCGATAAAAGGAAAGTACGACTTTTTGCTATGGAAACAGGTTTTGCAGATAAACGATGACTGGACCGGCTACCACGTCACACGTCTGGACCGGGTATCACGTCACATGTGTACGTTGTGGTCACAAAAAAATGGCGGCGGACGATAAAGTAAGATATGTTTGACCAGAGTTCTTCCAAACGCCGACAGGTCGATCAGGAATCGTCCATGATCAGTTGTTGACTGTCAGCCAAGTGTGTTGTTTGTTTTGTGGCAGAGAGACGCTCTCTGATGATGTCATGTCATGGCGCACTCTCCTCTCAATAATCACAAAATAATAACACATGGAAATGGGCATAAATTCGCATTTTCTTTTTGCGCATTTTCACTAAATTCGCTCAAAAATTTCGAGACATTCGGATGGAAACCTAGCTTATGCTCTAATCCACACTCAGAGAAAAAAAGCATTGCAGAGCGTTGTTCCTGTGGGCTCCAGCAACACCAAACCCCTGAGCTTGGCTGCACTACAGCCTGTTTTATTTTGCTAAAATGTCGGCATGCAGCCTCGTTCTGTGGACGATAAACAAGGTGCAGACTTCCAACTGTGCCACTGATAATGAGGAAATACAGTGAGTACTTGACGAAGCAGTGAGTGACAACAACCCCGCCCACATTTAGGGGGTACTGTTTGCAGTGGAAACACTAAGCAGACCTAGGGTCTAGGTACCATGTCTGAAGGGTTACTGTTGGTTGCAAAGGTACCATACTGAAAGTGTCTGGTGGAAACAGGGCGTTAAAAGCTTGTTTTCATTTTAGTAAGATATCATATGAAACATTGCATTAGGATACGTTGCGCCCTTGTAGCCTCACTGTTCTGTGCTAAAGATGCTCTAACTTGCGTTTTATTGCAGCTTTAAAAGCAAGAAGTTGTATTTTTTGGGGGGCCAAGAACGGAGTTTTCAAATTTGGCTTTAAACAAAAGAGATGTGACGTCTCAAATAATGAGCTTTCTAGGTGCTGAAAAGTGGATTTTTCAACCTTAGGACAGAGCTATGTCAGCTGTTTCCCCTTGTTTCTAGTCTTTATGCTAAGCTACGCTAACCATCTCAATCTTCTCATTCAACTCATCAAACGAATAAGCATATTTACCAAAATGTCAAATTGCTAAACTTATTATATGTCGTTAAAGAGCTTGTACATTGATTTTGTTTGTTTGTTACTATGGATGATATTGTTCAACAGTGCCTGCATATTCCACCTGCTGTCTTATACTGTAACTGCTGTATGCCTTAGAGGGAGAATCCAGAGGGAATGTGGGACAGTCAAATCTGATCTGAATCACAACATGTCGTATTATTTTTGTTTGTTTGTTGTTTTGGAAAATTGATGTGTTGCTGGGCAGCAAAAAAAAAAACAGGTCATATTTCTCTGTGTTTCAGTGGATCTTGTGAACAAAGAATGTAATGCTTTACTGTGAGCTTTTCCTAATCTCGTCTCTTGTTGCACGGCCCGCCATCGTGTACATGGTTGGATTGATTGATCAGCTCTTGTTCACTGTAAAGTTAATGCTGATTATGGCTCTTGTGCAATGCCTGATTTAAAACAAATAAATGTTGAAGCTGTCCACATGTACCGATTTTTGGTTTTCAGCTTTTAATCCCTGGTTTGGTTTGATGACTGGAATATGAGAGCAGAAAGTTTATTCATCATCATGACTGCATTGTGTGATTGTTGCTTTTCTGAAGGCTGCATTAGCCTCATGTGACATCACAAATAACACGCCTCGACAACAGCAGAGAATCAACAGAGTATAATTTGCACGTTGGTACAGTTTGTTTCAGTGTGGCTGACAATACTGCACGGCCCGTGACTGCCTCACTACTTGTACCATCCATCAGAATAAGCTTCACTTCGTGGGCCGTGACAACACTGCATTACATAGTTGAATGCAAGTCTCGATATTTCCATCCGCAGACGGATGAAGTGGATACAGTAGATTTATTTCTTCACATTCCCTCAATTGCACTCGTTGCACCTGGTGCTTCAAGACCAAGCAACAGTTTCAATATACATTCCGTTTCTATCACATCCTCAGACACACAGTGTAATATAAAAGGTTAAACATCCGCCTTTGCCTCGTGTGAGTTATTTTTGTACACTTGAATCTGTCTTTTTCGTGCAGCACTCAGAGCAGTGTATTATTCATATTGGTGTTAGAGGTCGGGACGAAATTGGAGTCCATTTTTTAGGGATTAAACAGCAAAGGATCACACAGGCGACCAAAAGCCTCTCTGTCCTTAATCGCCTCTTATTGGGCAGCTAAAATATTTTTGTATCCTCGTGCGTGATTCTCAGCAGTTCCATACCTGTGGCATCATCATGCATATTCATGTGTGTCGTGAAAACATCCTGGTTCAACCTGGCACAAGCAAACAGTAGGTCATAGTAACACAGAGAAACATTTTGTTCCCTCTAACCACTGGAGGATGAATATGTATGATCTGATTAGTTTGGGGAACTGCAATCATGGCACGAGAATTGAAAATGAGATCAATGTAAATATTCATGCAAACCCAAGGACAGAGGAGGCTGTGACAATGTAAGAGCGATTTCAAAAGAAGGCAGGAAAAACATGTACTGTATCACCATAATGTGAACAGTCGGGAGGCATAATGAAGGACAGTCATATACATCACTCAGCAGAGAAAGTAATTCATTTCCTTTGCAGGACATTATACATATCGCTGTGCCTCTTTGTGCTCTTTGTAAATCAAGAGCACAATCTCATGTTGACCGCAGTTTTCCCATTTGGTCTTTTATTATTCACAGCCCCCTTTCTGTTTACAGTCCCTCGCATATCCCAAGGACACACCACTTTGCTTTAGCCTGCAGCATCGCGGCAGTTCAGCTTGAGAAGGTTGGCCTGCGGGCTATTCTGACCACATTGTACGTGTTCAGTCCTGGCGCGTCGAAACCAGGCGACAAACCGCGCTTGTTGAATGTGTAGAAGTTAAACAGTTGGCCATCTTGGGCTTCCAGGGACACTGAGGCCGAGCCGACTCGCAAAACACAAGGGTACTCTTTTTCAAAAACCACTCTGAAGACTCGCTCGACCAGGTAGTTGAGCTTTATTGTCCTGTACTTCTCAGGGATGAGCTCTTCAATCTGAGGTCCGAACTGCTGCATGATCAGAACTCCGTCCGCCCCGGCTTTGATCTCATAGAAGGTGATGTTGCTGTAGGTGAAAAAGCCGACGTAAGGTTCAGGGTTTGGCGGAGGAGAAAGGACCTTCCTGGCTTCCCTGAAGGCTTTTTCTATAGCTGGTATGATGTGGTTGTAGGCCTTGGTGACCAGGTCCTGGTTCTGAGACCGGCTGCCCGCCATTAGCACCACCAGGCCGAGCTTCAGTCTGGGCACCAAGGAGAAGGTGGCAGAGTAGCCGTCCAGATCTCCATCTTTACGCAGCATCTCATAACCCATCAGCTCATTCACCTCCCATGGTGTCCCAGTGCGGTTGGCAAAGTAGTCCTTATCGCACCTGAAGAGCGGGGTCAGCATGATCTTCAATGAGTCTGGCTCAAGCATCTTGCGGTGATAAGCGCCCAGCAGCACCATGGCGAGCTTGGCTAAGTCTGCAGCAGTGGAGAACATCTGACCTGAAGGCCGGTACCAGCCCAGGTCATAGAGTGGGGCTGGCTTTCCATTAGAGTAAACTCCCACTGCCATCTGGCTCTGGAGCCCCGGGGTGATGTCGAAGCCGGTGTCCTCCATCCCCAGCCGGTCCAGGATGTTGTCTGTGATCCACCGCTGGTAGTCGACGGCGGCCACTCGCTCAGCCATCACATGAGCCAGCAGTGAGAAGGCAAGGTTGCTGTAGTGACATCTGGAAGGAAGCAAATGAAAGGGATAAGAGAGTGTCTTAAAAATCTATGTTGAGTTAGAAAACAAGAAGAAAGTATTTTTGTCAAACTTATCTTAAGAAATATTTAGGGAAATAAGCGTACTAGCTTCCTTCTCCAAAGTTCAATGAGAAAGTCGGACACCTATTTGTTGGATAAATATGAAGCTACATCGAGCAGCTGCTTCTTTTTGCTTAGCTTGACGTAAAGGCTGAAAACAGGGAGAAACAGCTAGCCTGGTCCTGTCCATAGGTAAAAAAAAAAATCTACCTACCACCACAACATGTTTACACTTTTGTTTCATTATAGTTTAAACAAAAATATGTTAATAAATTAACTTTCAAGGGACTGGTTGGAGGATTTCATTACCTTTGGACGGAGCCAGCGCTAGACTAGCTGTTTCACCGTCTCCCGACTTTATGCTAAGCTAAGTGGCTGCTGGCTTTAGCCTCATGTTTACAGTGCAGACCCAAGAGTGGTATCAAACCCTTGACAAGAAAGCCATTAACTGTAGATGCCAAAATGTCAGACTGTTGTTTTAAACAGACAGAAGCCCCTTTACATTTTCTGTTGAAGAAGGGAATCCTGTGCCGTAAAAACAAGTGTCGCACACATGTGTCACATTTTTTGGATGGTGACGTTTGCGGCCTGTGGGCCTTCTTCAAGATCAACAATCATACTGAGACACAGGTACACTGATCTGATAAATAGGGCCACACCTTTGTCACACGGCTGACAGTGGTTAGATGATCATGCTACATCATTAGGTTGAACAAAAAACTATTTAGAGGTCCTCAACAACTCAACACCTTTAAACCAAAGTTTACCAGTGTCTGGAGCGACAGCTAATCACATATCATCAAAACACATGACAACAGCCACGACATACTCAACCACATTTTAGTTTAAGCAACATTTTTTAGTTCACCATATTCAAAAATATTAAAATACAGAAGTATTTAGCAGTTTACTAATACATAAACAGCATAAGATAAGACATCAGCTCTGAATGAACATCATGAACAACTTTAGCTATATATCCAGTAAATAGAAGTACATTACATCCTGCGCTATGACGGCACCAAATTAATGTCTGTGTTAACAGGACAGCCGGCAGGACAGGACATTTAATGGTACAGGTGTGACGCTTTATCAATGTGTTATGTTTGCAACTCACTTCCTCGAGATTTAAAAAGTTAGCGGCAGATAGCAGCTTACTCAAAGAAGAACAGCAACTGAAAATATCCGCAAATTGGAAAAGAAGACGAAATCAGCTGCCACATAACAAGGATGGTAAATGATTTCTATTGCCATGTTATGCCATAGTTATTGTTTATAAAGTGCTGCCTATGCATATCACATATGTCACTCATACGTCACACTAGAGGTGGACACTGATGTGTTACATGTCCCACCCGTCACACCTCTTTGGCTTTTGGAACACCAGCATGCTTTCTAAAGCCCAGCTCAGACCAAAGATTCACAACGAGATGAGTTGAAACATTCAACAACTTGTTATACGCCATTCTGCAACATACTAAAAACCTTCCAGTTCACACCAATGCAACTAGATGAGATGATGTATCACCTCTATGCAACAACTCTCTATACTTCAGCTTCTCGGGCTGATTTTGTGGCTGAATATAATTTGTAGTTCCTTAAAATATGAATATTGAGTCGAGCTCAGACTGGCCAGTCCACACCACTGCAACTATTCTCTGCAACATTCTAAAACAATTTTGTGTCATTGCAAATCATTGGTCTGCACTGGGCTAAAAATCACACACTGGGGTTTGGTTTTGTGTAAAATAGCAAAGGGGACTTCATAGCAGCCTTATCGCGCAACTTCTGTGTTGCTGTCAGCAAAAAATTAAAGAGGCAGTTCACCCCAAAATAAAAATATGTATTTTTTTTTTTACAAAGAAATGCTTTTATTCCTGTAAAAAACACCAAGAGGTCTTGAAATATGAACATTTTAACCAGCTTACAATACAGTCCTAAAGGGACAGCTCACCCCAAAGTCATAAATGCATATTTCTCCTAGTGTTATTTGTCTGTCAAGATTGTTTTGGTACGAGTTGCCAAGCCGTGGGGGAGATGTCTGCTTTCTCTGAACAGTATCTCTTTCCAGAAATCTCGACCTGGTTACTCAAGATAATCCAGAGATGTAAATCCAGAGACGTCAGTTGTAAAATACCATATTGTAAATCTAAGTTTGGACAATCAGCTTTTTCCATAAAGGGTTGTCACCTCTGGAACATTGCCATCTGAAATCAAACATTCAAGATTTAAAATCCTTCACAATAAAGGTCAAGTGCTGGCTAAAAGCAAACCAGAGCTGTACCCGCTCTCAGCTAAATGCACCAAACTTTTAAGGGTATTAGTGTAAGTGTATTGGTATACTGTGGTATGTGTATAGTAGTATGTCTATTGTAGTAGATGCATTGTGAGATATGTTGTGACGTTTTTATCGTTAAATTGAATCGTCCCTATTTAATAAAATGAAATAAAACAAAACAAAAGTCCTTCTCTTCAATATAATGGAACTAATGGCACATGGCTTGCGGTGCTGAAAGCATCAAAAACAACAGTTGGCAGGTGTGGTAAAAAGAAAATAGTTCCTCTATGAAACTGCTCACAACAAGGTCTGTGGATTATCTTCAGTAACCAGGTCACGATTTCTGGAAAGAGACATTGCTGTTGAGTTTTTTAAATGTATTATTTTGGCACTTTGAGCACCACAAGCTGAGTGCCATCTGGTTCCATTATATTGGAGAGAAGGCAGACATCTCTACAGCTGCTATCTGCAACACTCTGCAGCTCACACCAAAACAATCTGGTCTGATACATAGCTCTACAGGTAAGAGGAGAAATGTGCACTTTTGATTTAGGGGTGAGCTGTCTCTTTAAGGCCCTCCTTTGTAAAAATCCATGCATTTCTATACAACTCACTTCCCCAGTTTGCACAATAAAAATGTAAATATTGAGATACTGAAATCAAGGTAGCATAACAAATCTCACTTGGTGCCTGGGTCCGCGACGAGGACATCATCTTGCAGCAGATTGATTGCAGATTGAGTTTTTCCTTTCCAAAGCAGACTCGTGGCTCGAAGTCTCCTGGGCAGGCCTGGATCAGCCCACATTTATACAGTGTTAAACAAAAAAAAAAGTGAAAGTAGTGAATAAAAACAGCAGATGTAACAAAGGAATTGTATTTGTATGCACAAGACATTTTTCTCTACCCTGCTCAGAGAAATATCTTGTCACTTTTTATTTCAGTCTTATTTCCAGAGAAGTTTCCTGGTACAAGACGAATTCAGTTCATTTCTGTGAGCGTGATTATTACGTCCGTACTTGATACCTCGAAGATAAACGAGACGAGGAAGCATATTTTAATATTCATGATTCATTTGGGCTCGAGCGTTTCTCTTATCTTTAATTTTAATTCATTACAAAGAACGAGGTGTTACAAATTGAAAAGCTTCTTGAGACAAACAAGTGCCTGTTTATGCATCACAAAAGAAACTGTGTCAGTGTATAGAAGCAGTTTTTCCTTTTTTTACCATTGCAGGTATCCATTTCAAGGTCTTCTACGCAAGTAGCTATTCATATCAGTTACTTCTGATGACAGCGGAAATCTGACAGATGTTCAGGCTTATATTTTTATTGGTCACAGAGAATGGTCTGCACACTGTAGCTCCTTTGAGTGCAATTCATGAGCACATTCACAAGTGGATTTGAAGTGGACGGTACTTGTGGGTGTGCTAATAAATTGCACTTAGGAGAGCTTCAGGAGAGCGGACCTTTCTTCCTGTTTTAATGCCACCTTTTGTGGGCCAACACCTGCTTTATATGGTTTTGTTCTGTGCATGACAGCTTTGCTTTTGAGATGACTTCTTTTTACTAGCCTTATATAGCACAGGTTTATTTTCTTAATGAACTGTTTAATTGACCCTTTGCTAAGCCCCGCCCCCTTTATGATGGTCTGACAAGCTGTCGGAGTAAGCATGGAGCCCACACTGTACCTAACTGCACTCCCTGAAGAAATACTATCATGTTTTTGGAACAATGAAACAGTGATTCTGCTTACCTTGTTTTCAGTTTTTGTTAGTATTTCCTGTTTTATTTCAATAACCACCTTTGTCTCTCATTTCAAGTACTTTACTTCCTGCCCCTGTGTGTTTCCTGCCAATGTGATTACCTGCCCCGCCCTGATTGGTTTCACCTGTCCCTCATTGCTCCTCCTCCCTTGTGTATTTAGTCCACGTGCTGCCCTTTGTGCATTCTCAGTTGTTTGAGCACATGCTCTAGCCATCTTGTGATCTGATTTTTGCATTTTTGTATTCTGTTTAAGCCCCCTGCCTTTTAGAAACCTTTGTTTGTATTTTTGGACAGTTTTTTTCTGTGCACCGACCTTTAAGTAAAGACCTTGTGTTTTTTAGTCCTTTCTTTGTTTGTACCACTCTGATAGATTCCAGAGAGAAGCAGACAGAGGGGTCTACAGTCTGTGTTTGAAGGATATATCCAGGATGTCAAACTGACTCAGCAGCAACAACAGGTTAAAAAGACAAAGATAGTTAGAAGCTAAAGCCCAACTATAGGCTACAGCTCACAGTGTAAAAGTGAACCACCACATCACTGCTGATCCACACAGAAGACAATGAATATAAAGGGAAACTTTGCTGATATTCAACCAGCTGTGTGGCATCGCAGTGTGTGCAGATGAATGGTGTTTGTTTCCCTGCTTCCCTTCACTGGTTCCTGTACAGCAGGGTCGGTCTTTGTTTCACTGTTATAATCATTACAAAGCAAAAGCAGCATGTGTATACATTCAGTAGGCTATATCTTCAGTAGCTAGCTAGCTAACCCTACACTTTTCAGGGTTTGATTTTGGTTTTGGAACAGGGAAGAAACGTATATCTGGTGATGTCCCCAAATAAATTATTGTCTAACCAAACTGTCCAAAAGCTTGATATATTCAAATTTAGATGTTAGAAATTAGATGTTTGGCATTTGCGATTAAACAAATGACTTAAACAATTATCATATTAATTGGCTCATCAATTAACTGACTTACAACTTTAACTTAATTCATCAGAAATGAGAGTAAACTGCAGCCTGGATGTTCATATTTAACACTGATCAGAGAAAACTTTTGTCATATATACCAGAAACCCTTTCTTCTCCTGTTTATTATTTTTTATTCCAGCCTTCAGTTTCAATAGGTCAGCTCCTGTGGGTTTACACAGGTCCGTATCCAGCACCAGAAATATAATAAAAACCATATTTCAGATACCTGAGAGTTGGCTGGCCATCCTGCGGAGGGTGACAGAGGACGAGCGGATCTGAACCTCCCCGCTGTCCAGAAATATCAGGCCATCTGTCACATATTTCAGCTCAGAGTCCCGCGACTTCCCCAGAGGGTTTTTGATGGTGAAGTTCTCCACGTATTTCTCCAGAGGGTCATCCAGGGAGCCGATCTTCCCGTCCTCCCACAGTTTGTACAGCATCAGTGTGGGGAAGATTTTGGACAGGCTTGCGATTCTGAAAGATAACAGGGTGTGTATTTTTTTTATTTTGGCACACTGAGGCACAGTTTTGTTTTTGTTTTCTGAAAAACTCTTACTCTCGTGTCTCGCCTCAATGCTTTATGTTTCTTTTTGATTTCCATCAGTTCCCCTTTAAGTGTGTTTTGCTTTCTGGCGTCCTGTCTGTGACTTGTTATGGACTTGTCTGGCAGAACAGAAGTGGAGAAAAACAACTATAAATGTTGAACCAGAAAAAACTAAACACATTATTGGTAGGGTCATTATATATTTTATCTACTAGCAACTTAACATCCTTAAAGGAATAGTTTAACATTTTGGGAAACATGCTTATTTGTGCTCTTGCTGGGCATGACTAACACCACTCTCTGCATGTCTGTGTGGTAAATATGGAGCTACAGCCAGCAGCTAATTGGCCTAGCTTAGCATAAAGACTGGAAACAGAGGGAACAGCAAAAACAACATTTCTAAAGCTCACTAATTAATATGTTGTACGTGTCTTGATTGTTTCTTTGTCTTTAATCCATACAAATCCAGACTTATGTGCCAGACTATTTCTTGGCCGTGCTCACTGTGATGACTGAACTTCAGAAAAGTGAATGAATGTAATTCTAAAAATATTAAAACTATTTCTTTTATAAAATGACTCATTCACAGGGATTTCATATTCACTAATTATACATTGATCTGTGGATTCTGAGGTTTTGTACAGGTCATACTCCACCTATAAACAGGTGTCTCCAGCCTTTCCTCTCCCCCTCTGTTTTAGCGCCACAGCTCGAGTTTTGTAGGTTATGTTTTTTCTTTCAGTCATTCATGTTGTTTCCTGTTTTACTTTGAAGCCCACATCTCCTCTCGTTTCAGATCACTTCACTTCCTGTCCCTGTGTGTTTTCCCTCCCTCCTGATGACCTCACCTGTGTCTGATTGTCTGTCCCGCCCTGATTAGCCTCGCCTGTATCTCGTTATCTTTCCCCCACCAGAGTATTTAGTGTGTGTCTTCTTTTCTCTCAGTGCCAGTTCGTCTTAGCTCCTTGTGGGTCTAGTGCTCCAGCCTGGATTGAGCCTGTTGATTGACTCTGCCTCTGCCTCATCTCTGTTGGATTTGTCTGTCGCCACTGATAGTCCTTCTGTGAACCAAACCTACTTTGTGACCAGTAAAGACTGTTATTTTACTCTAACTGTCTCCAGAGTCGTGCTTTTCAGTCCACTCTCACCTGGTTCACCAGTTGTTACAAGCTCCAGTTTGCAGTTTAGATTCAGGTTATTGATTAACAACATATGTTTGCAGGTTGCCAGTCAAATGTTGACCATTCCACCATGACTTCAAGCTGGACAAGATATAACTTGCTCCGTCATCTAATGGTACTTGGCCTCTACCATACCTGCCATGTCCTAAAGTCCCACAATGCCTTGCGTTGCTCACTACGGCTCACCTTACAATCCTGTTCTCCATTTAAAAACTAACCTAAAATGCATACTAATTCCCAGCCCTGCCAACTTTTGAAAAATGTTTTGGACTTTAATCCTCACGGAGTGCAGAGCTTTTATTTCAAAGACGAGTGCTCGCGTTAAAAGCTCATTGAAGTAACCGAGTGCGTCCGCCTCCACTGAGTGAAATTGCCTGCTGCGGAGAAAATGTTTAATTGTGGAAAAAATTACTTAAATTGAGCATCGGCACTTTCAGGAACAGCTGTGAATGTGAATGAGTCAGAACACAGAGCATTTTAAAGAACTCAAGAAATATGTACCTGCTTTTAAATGTCACCTCTAATGTGCGCTGCGGTGCACTTGAGTATAAGTCATGTCTAACTGATGACTGCACATTATGCGTGCACATAGGCCTATTATGTTGTCCGGTCAATTACAGTATCTTATATAAGTAACTGTCACTACATCCTTGTTATTAGTGACACCTCTCTCTGAGGCTGTGAAGTTAACTGCATCAGCTGCAAGCGAGCGCTTGCATTGGCGACAACAATGACTAACACATAGCTGACAACTCTCATGCATTCTCCATGAGAGTCATGCAATTGGTTGATTTCACACCTCCAATTTCTCACTCGAAAAAAAAAAAGTGCTGGTAGTCATTCCACTCCTTTGCGGTAGGTGGCGCCACCTTACATAACCAGGCTACTACTACCTACAATGATGAATCCTGCTAGTAAGAAGAGGAAGAAGAAATATTTAAAGTCTTGTATTTCTCACCTCCAGGTATGTTGCCACATGTGTTGTGACGTATTTAGTCCTTAGCTTTTACACTTTATATCTGAGGCGTTGGTGGCTTAGTGTATAGAGCAGGCACCCATGTATGAAGGCCATTGCCGCAGCGGCGCAGGTTCGACTCCAAGCCGTGGCGTTTTGCTGCATGTCATTCCCTCTCTCTACCCCCTTTCACGCTTAGCTGGCCTATCAATTAAAGGCAAAACGCCAAAAAAAATCTTAAAAAAAACAAAAACACTTTACATTTAGTTTCTTATATGTGTTATGTTAGCATGTCAAGGCATTTAGAGTTCAATTGTGAAGGCCCTGCAAGTCAGGGTGGCCTTGAATGAATGTAGGTATTGCGCATCTCCAGAGTGCTACCCCTAAACCCACCAGAATGCAGGAAATCACAAATCAAAAGTTTTCTGGGGGAGGACCACCAGACCCCTACGATACTACTGTACCACTGTCTCTCTCTGTATGGTATTTGTATGTAAGTTATTAGGCCCTATCCATCTCCGGCAGGCACCCAAAAAATCCGTTAGGATGCAGGGGATCAGGATGGCATCTACCAAATCAGTTGACAAACAAAAAATTTATGTGTAGGTCTAAATGACAAAATTGTGTTCGGCCCCGCTGAATCTCACTCCAAGGTTTTTTGAAAAGTTGGCAGCCCTGCTAACGAGAGACTGACTGTGATTAACTGGCATCATGTTGATAAAATACTGGAAAATAAATTACATCATACTTAGAATAGCATTACTATACTCCTATATTTTATTTGGACCATTGGCTCCATAATACTAACTAGCTTGCTGTTTGCAAAGTACTTTATCAGTAACCAACGGCAGATCCAGAGGCGTAGCTTTACAGCTAGCTGGCTAACTTTAGCTTAGGTTGCAGTTAGCTCATCCCACCCAGCTGTTATTTAGCTATGCTGCACTGATCTGGCATTTGTCGCTTTGTGGCTGATAAAATAATTTGCAAACCAGCCCTAAGAGTCTTGGTGAGTTAGCTGACGTTATCCTCTCAGTACAGTATTTTACTATGTTTGCTAGCCAGCAATTCGTCCATGTTAGAAAGCACGCTAACATTAACCTGTGACTACCACAATACCACAGTATATTTCACATGTCAGTGTCTCCTCGAGTATTTCTGTCAGCACTGGGGACACTGAGTTTGAAGATTTCACTAAATCAGGACACAAATGACACAAGAATTAGCTAACACACTCTGCTGTCCTTCCACTTCCCTCCCCGCTGCTCAGGTATTTAGAGGAACATGGAGGGCAGCTCTGGAGACGGACCTTCAGTCAGCAGCTCTTACTGGCCGAATTCAGCCAGCACAAACCTCATCGGGAAGTAAAGGTCAGTCTCCGCTGCAAAAACAGAGACACAGCATGTGTGGACTCTGTGTTGTGGTGGGTGCCAGTTGTTTGTTGATGTCAGCAAACTCCATTTCTTAGCTGTTTGCTACTGTTAGCAATGTAGAGAAGCTGAAGAAAGGTAAGGCATAGGAATGCGCATGGCGTCACATTAACCCGGTCTCACTCTGATGTCGTCGAAATCTGGCGCTTGGGCAGTGACTTGTGGTGTTAGACACAGACGAAAAAAAGCCGTTGTTTTACGTCAGCATGATAAGTGGATACGCCATTCTAGTTTAATGGCACCTGGCGGCATCAGGTGGAAATGTAGCTGGAGAGGAACAAACGTTAAGGTGGCGACAGTTTGATTGGGATGGATGGGAGGGATGGTCCAACAAACATTGACTTTCAGCCCAGAGAGCAGTGTTCATGGCCTGTAAAACTTCAAAGCCAAACCTTCTTCTTTTTTCCTAAACCCAACCAAATGTGTTTGTTGTTGAAGGAAAAAGAAACATCAGTTCGTGGTGTTGCACTGACGTGGTGCATGTATTTGAAAGAGACTTTATGTAAATGGTAAATTTCCTGTAAAAACGGAGGTGTATTTTGAAAGAAGATGCACCCAGGGTACCTTGCACATGGAAAGTCCATGACCAAACGTCAATATATGATAAGGTTGGAGTGAGAATGTGTTGGTCACATGCTCTGGATTTTCCTGTAAAATTTTACGTGAGTCCTTGACATAGAAACCAGTCCACAGACTGTTTAGGCAACGGAGAAAGTCAGGGAAGGTTTCAGATTTCTCTCAGCCATTGGCGATAAAAAGTGATTAATGCATGTAAAAAGTTACATACAGAACCTTTAAATTAAATTTGTTGAGACTGCTTAAATGCAGCAGTTTCAGTTACACGCTATGTTGTAAAGGGGAAGAAAGAATTTCGCAGTTTGGGATCAATAAGTACTATCTATCTATCTATCTATCTATCTATCTATCTATCTATCTATCTATCTATCTATCTATCTAAATTCCACCAATTTTACACCTACTACGTCTTGGCGCATCTTCTGTGGCTCAAAAGCAGCTTTCTAAAATCTAACAAAATATCCCCTGATCATGTCGTCATGGTTTTCTTGCATTCATTTTGAACACCTACATTTTTTAACAGAAAGCCTGCTTCAAAAACTTGAAAAGTGGCATTTGAGTTGTGGGCTTTTATCAGGCAGGGAGTGTCAAATGAAAGATGCCATCATGTTGCATCACTGACACTGTAGGATCTCAGCTTAGGGACTAAAAGGCATCTGCTGCATCAATTTGGACCAATCCGTCTTTCACAAAGCCCTCAACTTGCAATACTAAATCGCCAAAGTACCCCTCACGCTAAAGTCGTGAGGGGAGGAAAACAGTTAATGAGTCTGTGGATTGCCATGAAATGTGGTGCACACTTTGATTTTGTGTGAGCAGCTTATCTTATCTATCAGACACTGGATGTGTCTGTTAAACTACATGAACTGTTATTCTTATTCTGACCTGTTTTTATTTTTATTTTTGGTATTTTGTTCTTGGAGGTAGTTGCAGACAAGCTTCCTCATATGAGGTTTTATTTGTCTCTGTTTTAGATAAATGCCAATCCTCTGAAATCTGTTGAAGCTTACCTCTTTTGTTTGTTCATTATTTTACTGAATAAACTTTTATCAAAACAATCTGTTCTAACAGTTTAAAACTTTTTCTTCAGATTCCATCTGGTTTTATGTAGGCCAACTCTTGCAAGCTGTTGTCATGCACTGATTGTACATATACCTATGAAAAGTTATGCACCAGAATTTGTATGTGACTCACATAATGATGCGGCTGTGATCCTGTGACCAATGCGCAAACGGGAGTAAAGAAGGATCTAGTTTTAAGAGCAAAAGTCCGTGTAACGAGGTAGGTTGGGGTGTTGGACATGTCAAACAAACGAAGAACTTTCTAGCAGGAGAGAAGGGGTCTCTTTTATCAAACAGTGTGTAGGATCCACAATAAAAATGTACGTACGGACAAGGGACAAAAACGGTGTGTGCAATTTCTACAATCAGGCTTCCACCTCATCTGCATTGCCAATTTCCCATCTCCAAATGTTTGTAAGCATGGGTCAAAGTTTCTCCCATCAAGTCTGTTTTTATAGATCACAAATTTTCCGTGGGAAGTGGGGTACACCTCTTTCAGGCCTCGTTTTGCGCGTATGCAATCTTTATAAAAGAGTCCCCTGGTCCCCAGGAAGTGCCTCCGACTAGCAGCCAAACAGTGGTATTACAATTTCTGGGATCCGTCACTTGATGTCATTTGACCGAAAAATACTTTTCCCCATAGACTTACATTGAAAGATATGTCTGTAAATCAGAGGATAATTTTTTTGAGGTAACACCCCCCGCAAAATTACTCCTTTTAATATCAAAATTTGATCCATTCAGTATGATAACATTTGGAAAGTCTAACAGAGCCGCAAGATGAATAACTTTATCCCCATTTATGTTAGTGAAGCACTTAGCCGAAAGTCAGCTTCTTGACCCGAAGAAGTTGGCCGCTAGGCTCTGCCATGCTCGGCCACTGTAAGTCTCTAGAGTGCCTGCTCAATAGGCCCCACAATGTGGACGATGCGGTTACTTTCATATCAGTTGCATATAAATTGAGCATTTTTGGCTTCATGTGCCTCTGAGTGAATTCCATCCATCCATTTTCTAACCACTTATCCTCTTGAGGGTCCCAGCTGACATTGGGCGAGAGGCAGGGTACACCCTGGACAGGTCACCAGACTATCACAGGGCTGACACATAGAGACAGACAACCATTCACACTCACATTCACACCTACGGACAATTTAGAGTCACCAGTTTAACCTGCATGTCTTTGGACCGTGGGAGGAAGCCGGAGTACCCAGAGAAAACCCACGCTGACACAGGGAGAACATGCAATCTGAGTGAATTTCAAAGGAATAAATGGCATCTCACCTTCAGTGCTGTATCCAGGTCTCTTAACATCCATGCAGGAGACCTGTGGTCATGTCACTTGTGAAACTAAGTGAACTTTGACTTACTTTAAGGTAAGTTGTCACGTCATCACATCACATCATCATGTTGTCACAAGTTACAAGTACCTAACTTTACATAACGTACGTCATTTTACGTACCTAAAAGTACGTAATGTGACAACGCCCAACCATGCTTCCATTCCTTAAACTAACCTACGTGACTTTATGTTAAGTACGTAAGGTTATGAGGCCCAACCACGATCCTTTTCCTAAACGTAATCTAACCACTCACTTACTCACTTACTCACTCACTCGTCAGCATGTTGTGCAAATCCCATTTCCTAATAAAGAGGCAAACTCTATGAAGGTAGATTTGTGTCTTTATTATTCAATCAAAAAAAAAGTTGCTTTAATCCCAAAAAATATTTTCAATCAAAAAAAACTTCACTTCAATGGAAAAAAAAAATTCAATCAAAGAAAAACAGTGTTTGAATGCAAAAAAAAATTGAGACCCAAAAAATTGCATTTGAACACTTTTTTTCTTTAATTGAAATAGCCATTTTTGATTGAAGTGAGTTATTATTTGATTAAAAATAATGTTTTTGATTGAAGTCATATTTTTTGTATTTGGGCCATATTATGGGTAGGATATTTGTGTCTTTATTATTCAATCCCAAAAAATACCATTTCAATAAAAAAAAAATATTTTCAATTAAAAAAACTTTGCTTCAATAAAAAAAAAAAAAAAAAAATCAATCAAAGAAAAAAGTGTTTGAATGCAAAAAAATATTTGAGACCCAAAAAATTGCATTTGAACACTTTTTTCTTTTGATTGAAGTGCAAAAAGTTTTGAAGTCGTTTTTTTTTTGATTGAATCATTTTGACACAAACATTCCGCTGTGGGCGGATGCTTCCCCATTGGTCAGACATGTTTGAGTGACAAGTGCCTACACCAATGACGTTTGACATAGGGATCTCTTTGTAGAACAAGCAAGTCGCCATTTGCAATGTACAGCTATGCGGTGAAAATCCCTTCTATCCATCTTTTGAAACGACAGCATTTCTTCTCCACAGACAACATTAGATGCCTTTTGAAATGTACACCGAGGGGTTTGTTTACTTCAACGATGTGGACATGTTTGTAAAAGGAGTAATAAAAGTCAGCTGCAGCAAGGACTAGCTCGAATCGTGGCAGCGGCAGCAAGCAGTGGGTCTTCCCGTGGCAGCATGGACCTGTCGCGGCTAATGCCGCTGTTTGAGGCCGTTGTCACGGATCTGCCGGTCCGGGGCAGCTGTCACAGACTTGCTGCGGCCAATGCCGGTGTCTGAGGTAACAGCCTCGGTCGCGAGTGTTTTTTCCCCTATACATTTAGTGATGTGATGTGCTGCCACACGCACGCACACACACGGATGTGACTGCGGTCCAGCCGGCTGTCTCTCGTTTATATGAAGTCAAGCTAGCCGCTCCAACATTTCAAGTGCTCCTGTATTGCACACTCTATGGCAAATAGACGGAGGCGGTTGACAAAGACAGCGCTAGGATGCTACAGCGAGGACCAGCTTCCGGTTTTCAAAATAAAATGTGGGCTATTAAAGGCAATAAAAAGACGTGACAGTGTGAATCTGCACTGGTTTTGAGGCTACTGACAAAAATGATGATATTTGTTATCATATATATATATATATATATATGTATATATATATATATATATATAAAATCCAGGATTGACTATTGGCTTATTTCTAACGATCTAAGTAATCATATCTCAGAAGTAAAAATTTAACCCTCTGTACTCACGGACCATAAAGTTATTTCCCTATCTATCAACTTGGCTAATATTACTCAAAGGAAGAAACACAACACTGGCTATTGGAAATTAAATAATACATTGTTGAAAGACGTTCCTCTTAGGTGATCCATAAAAGCAATTATCGCTGAAAACTGGGAAAAGGCAAAAAAAAAAAAAAATTCATTTGGTAGGCCTAATCACTGGGAATACACAAAATTTCAGATCAGATTATCAGCGATCAAAAGGGGTAAAGAAATAGCAAAAGATAAAAATATTAAAGAAGAAAGTATTCTTAAAGAAGTTACTAATATTTATGGAAAAGAAATTCTCTCTGAGCATGATAAGGATAGTTTATGTAAATTGCAGCTGGAGTTGGATTCTATATACGAAGATAAAGCAAGAGGAGCTTTCGTTAGATCCAGAAAGAAATGGTTGGAAGAAGGTGAAAGAAATACTAAATATTTCTACAATTTAGAAAAAAGAAATGCAAACTTTACTTCCATATTTAAACTCAAAGTTAACGGCCAAGTCTCTGAAGATCCTAGCGTTATCTCCTCTTGTGTTGCAAATTTTTATGAAAAGTTAGTAATATAGATTTAGGCAGCTCAGCTGATTTCTTATAAGGAAAATTCAAAATGCATAAGTGAGGACTTTAAAGAAGTATGCGATCTTGAAATTACTTTAAATGAACTCAAACTGAATATTGCAAAGTTAAAAGATAATAAAGCCCCTGGCAACGACGGTTTGTCAAGTGAATTCTATAAAGAATTTCAAGGTGATATTTCAGAGTTTTTATTATGTGTTTTTAAGGAAGCTATTGAGGATGGTAAACTTCCCCCATCTATGTCTCAGGGACTCATTTCTTTGATACCAAAACCTGATAAAGATCGTTTAAGTTTAGACAATTGGAGGCCAATTACTTTAATTAACAATGATGCCAAATTATTATCTACTATATTTGCACAACGTTTGAAAGCCTGTTTACACAGTATTATTGATGAATGTCAATCGGGATTTATGAGTGGTAGGCATATAGGAAACAATATTAGCTTAATTTTAGACCTCATTGATTATAGGAAATTTGAAATTTCTTTTTCAGTTTTGTCAATTTCCTTGTCGTCCAGCTTCTTGTGTTTTTTTTTTTTTTTTTTACCCCTCTCCTTCTCTGCGCTGTTTTCCCTCTTCTCTTCTTTTCCTTACTGGGGACTGGTCTACGGAGCCCCTTAAGGGACATGGGGGAGAAAAAAAATTGATGGATGAAAAAAAAAATGAGGACGAACTTTTGCGAGATCTCGCAAAAGTTATTGCGCGGAAGTTTTTCTTTTAAATTGAAAGCGCAGGAGCGCGCAATAGCCTATATGGAGACCGCAGGACGCATCCAAAGCAGCTTCTGATGTAGTTTATTTTACATGAACATCTGCAAAAATCAATACAAGAAATGAACCGCAAATGCCATGCAGATATGTAACTATGTTTTACACTGAAGCACCTTGAAATTGTGTTGTATTTTATAATTAATCATTACCTTCCAGCTCCCACCTAATCCTCATCTCCTCCTCCCACCCTCCTCCTCTGTCCCGCTACGAAATAATCAAAAAGAGTTTGAAGTGCGCACAATGGACACAGCCAACCAGCTCTGGTAATGGCACACATACCCTTCTCTCTCCGGTTTGGGCAGGACTCGTGTGGTCAAATATTGTCTTGTATGTTACAGATCACAATTGTTTAATCCTTGTTTATATATATATATGATAACAAATATCATCATTTTTGTCAGTAGCCTCAAAACCAGTGCAGATTCACACTGTCACGTCTTTTTATTGCCTTTAATAGCCCACATTTTATTTTGAAAACCGGAAGCTGGTCCTCGCTGTAGCATCCTAGCGCTGTCTTTGTCAACCGCCTCCGTCTATTTGCCATAGAGTGTGCAATACAGGAGCACTTGAAATGTTGGAGCGGGTAGCTTGACTTCATATAAACGAGAGACAGCCGGCTGGACCGCAGTCACATCCGTGTGTGTGCGTGCGTGTGGCAGCACATCACATCACTAAATGTATAGGGGAAAAAACACTCGCGACCGAGGCTGTTACCTCAGACACCGGCATTGGCCGCAGCAAGTCTGTGACAGCTGCCCGGCAGATCCGTGACAACGGCCTCAAACAGCGGCATTAGCCGCGACAGGTCCATGCTGCCACGGGAAGACCCACTGCTTGCTGCCGCTGCCACGATTCGAGCTAGTCCTTGCTGCAGCTGACTTTTATTACTCCTTTTACAAACATGTCCACATCGTTGAAGTAAACAAACCCCTCGGTGTACATTTCAAAAGGCATCTAATGTTGTCTGTGGAGAAGAAATGCTGTCGTTTGAAAAGATGGATAGAAGGGATTTTCACCGCATAGCTGTACATTGCAAATGGCGACTTGCTTGTTCTACACAGAGATCCCTATGTCAAACGTCATTGGTGTAGACACTTGTCACTCAAACATGTCTGACCAATGGGGAAGCATCCGCCCACAGCGGAATGTTTGTGTCAAAATGATTCAATCAAAAAAAAAACGACTTCAAAACTTTTTGCACTTCAATCAAAAGAAAAAAGTGTTCAAATGCAATTTTTTGGGTCTCAAATATTTTTTTGCATTCAAACACTTTTTTCTTTGATTGATTTTTTTTTTTTTTTTTATTGAAGCAAAGTTTTTTTAATTGAAAATATTTTTTTTTATTGAAATGGTATTTTTTGGGATTGAATAATAAAGACACAAATATCCTACCCATAATATGGCCCAAATACAAAAAATATGACTTCAATCAAAAACATTATTTTTAATCAAATAATAACTCACTTCAATCAAAAATGGCTATTTCAATTAAAGAAAAAAAGTGTTCAAATGCAATTTTTTGGGTCTCAATTTTTTTTTGCATTCAAACACTGTTTTTCTTTGATTGAATTTTTTTTTTCCATTGAAGTGAAGTTTTTTTTGATTGAAAATATTTTTTGGGATTAAAGCAACTTTTTTTTGATTGAATAATAAAGACACAAATCTACCTTCATAAAACTCTACCTACAAAATGTGATTTAAAACCTTTACAGGAATCCATTCATTGCTGTTTGCGCATGGGAATCATCAGTGTGAGACACATCGCATTATCTCACATAACATTTAAATGGAAGTGTTGTCGGTGCTTTGATGTAATTTTAAAAAGTTTAAAATCAATTCTTGAATCATTTTGTTAATAAATATAAACAAACATATCTCATGATAAGAGTGATACCACGTTATAGAGGCTATAATGGACAGATATAAATACGGCTGTGCCTAGATATTTTGGCTTTCACTCTGGTGTGCCTTGGGCACAAATAGTTTGAAAACCACTGAACTATTGTATGAGTTTTGTTGATTCTTAGGACAGTTTAGAAACTGCTGGACTGTTCTAATCTAAATCTTAAAATGAAAGAGCCTTTCCTGCCCAGTGATTTCCCCACACACCATATATCTTTTCAGCCTATCAGAGGGCCCAACATTCAGACAGAGAATCTATTTAAATTAAGAAAACAAAAGCTAACGCTCCATCCTCAAGGATCACTTTCACCACTGAATATTCTCGTCTTGCAAGCAGGGGCATAAACTTTACCCCCTAAAGTGATCAGTCTCTAAATAATTTTAGCTCTGTGCCTCACTTGATCACATTAAACGACCCCACAATCTAAAAGACGGACTGGTTCATTCTGACAAAGTACCCAACACTGTGGCCTGGCTGTCTAATCAACCTACAGGATTTTTTCGTGCTGTGGCCATTGTACAAAATGTTCTAACTCATCAGACACTAAATACTTTAAACATCTACGTACTGCTACAAAATTGACCATAAAAGATTTTTTTCTGTTCTTTTTTTCCCCTTGGAAGTATTTCTCTAATGTCGCTTTCCTTTCCTGGGCTGTAACATGCTCTCAGCAGTTACTTTAACCATGAGACAACCAGAGGTAACATGATCACCATCATGATCAACATCAATTACACATCAGTCTGGAGCTGCTGTGCAGATGTGTGCCGGCTGAAGAATATTTATATCCAGAGCTTATGTGCCCATTACAATTAATTAAAGTGATGTAATATAGCTCATCTGATAATGAAAACACAGTGTCTCCTCTGCAGCACAGGAAGTAATGTGTTTAATGTTTCAGGCTGGAGCAACAGAATCAATAAAAAAAAACAATGTCAGTGACAGAAAGCAGAGATAACCAGAAATTTAGGATTTTAGTTTACATTCAGCACTTCAAAAATAATTCAGTATTTCTAGAATTTTATTCCTAGCAGCGTGAAGAAGGCTGAAACTGCTTTTAAACCTTCATGCTGGGAAATAAAATAGCAGCACTTTTAATTTACACGTCCTTTACTAAAAGTTTCCTTTAAGTTTTGATGTAAAGACTGCTGTAATGTGTTATTAACTATACTGAAGATGTTTGTAGTAAGTCTTTGCTGTGTTTCCAGCTGATTATTAGGCACAAAATGTGAGTGTTTTGCAGTGAACTGTCACTGTTTTTTTAGCAGCTTTCTAGGAACCACTTGCTGTTTTTCCATCTGCTTTTCAGGCTCCAAACATAGATGCTTTGTCGCAACATCTTGCTTTTTTTCCAGCAGCTTTTTAGGCACCAAATGTGGGTATTTTATAGAGACCTGTTGCAGATTTTCCAGCAGCTTTTTAGGCACCAAATGTAGCTGTTTTGTAGCAACCTGTTGCTGATTTTCCAGCAGCCTGTTAGGCACCAAATGTATGTGTTTTGTAGTGACCTGACACTGATTTTCCAGCAGCTTTTCAGGCTCCAAATGTGGGTGTTTTGTTGCAACCTGTAGCTGCTTTTCTAGCAGACCCAAGCCACCAAATGTGGGTGTTTTGTTGCAGCCTGTAGCTGCTTTTCCAGCAGACCCAAGCCACCAAATGTGGGTGTTTTGTAGCAACCTGTTGCTGTTTTTCTAGCAGCTTTTAAGGCACCAAACAACTACCTGTCACTGTTTTTGCAGCAGCCCCTAGCCACCTAATGTGGGTGTTATGTAGCAACCCCTTGCTGTTTTTCCAGTGGCTTTTTAGCCATCAAATGTGGGTGTTTTGTAGTGACCTGTCACTAATTTTCCCAGGGCTTTGTAGGCACTAAACTTGGGTATTTTGGGATGACCGCTTGCTGTTTTTCCAGTAGCTTTTTATGCTCTAAATGTGCATGTTTTGTAGCTACCCCTTGCTGTTTTACCAGCCGCTTTTAGGCACCAAACAAGAGTGTTTTGTAGCAATGAGTCACTGTTTTTGCCGCAGTTTTTCAGGCACCAAACATGAGTTCTTTGTAGCAATGAGTCACTGTTTTTCCAGTGGGAATAGTGCCACAAAAAGCAGTTTTTTACCAACACACCATTGCGTTTCCTGTTAAGATAGTGGCATGAAAAGTGACTATTTTTTAACAAGACACTGCTGCTTTGTCAGTGTGGATTATGCTCCCAAACCAAGTATTTTAAGCCAAAATATGATCTTTCCCTAACTATAACCAAGTGGTCTTTGTGCCTTGTGTTAACCACCGCATAATGTAAAGTTTCAACATATTTGCCACATAATAATGTGTAAATACAACACCAACATTTTTTCTGGGATATTACATTTGTGCTGTAGGTTTCTGTGCATTACTCACCTGTAAATGGTGTACTCATTGGGAGGTCCTGAGAGAGGGTCACTGCCATTCCTTTTTCCAAAGTTGCCAGTCCACAAAACAGTGTCATTTAAGATCACGATGGCTGACATAGAGGGAAGGCTGATGGGGTTGATGCTCTGCCTTAGCAAAGCGTCCACCTGGAGGAGAACAAAGTACCAGGAGAAATAAGCATATTTTGCTGGTGAAGTGAAATCTGCAGTTAAAACAAAATCACTCTTAAAACTAATTGAAAAAAGACTGGATTTGTCTTTAAGTTGCTCACAAGGCATAAATAAGCAAAAGCCAGCCTTTCACAGTAATGAATAACAAACTGATTTTCATGCTCAGTTTGGCTTTAGGTGTTTGGTGGCAGAGATGAAAGAAGCTTTTTTTAGTACGACTGTAAACTGAAATTTAACTGGCAAACTTCTGCTCAACTTCAAATTAACGACTCAGATATTGGTGCTGATGTTCATCCTTTCCTTCTCTTATCTCCTCATTACTAATGAGCAACCACGACTATTTATTTTCACAATCTCGTATGGGTGCTGAGGTGCATATATTTCATTGCATGTCAACTGGTCATCAACACTGCTGCTCCCTGCTCAGACAGACCCTCAGTTTTTCATCCACTCTATCTGTAATCTCCTTCTGTCAGCCGCGACAGCATTTGGTGTGAAGGATTACCGCGGCCAGCCTGTAAATTTCCTCGGACTTGAGCAGGCATGACAGAAATACAACCTCTGTTTCAAATCAGTGCGTGATGGACCTCTTTTCTCACCTTCTCCAGGGCCTCTTTCAGACTGGGGATAGGATGCTCCAGCGGCAGAGGTTCGGGGAATCGAGGACACATCATCTCTGATTTGGCATTCCGACCCATCTCATCATCTGGGCGGTGGGTGGGAAATGAGAAAAAGAGAAAGAGAGGAAGAGAGAAGGGAAGCACAGGGTGAGAGGCAATTGTAATTCCCACTTGATATTTGATAGAATAATGTATCAGCGGCACAAAGGCCAGTGTAATGCGGTATAATTGGCTGGCTCGGGGCTTTGTTAATTCTCTCCACTTCCTGATGAACCCCGTTGATCTGATGGGATACAATTTGACAGGATATATGATATACAGCCCGCTGATATAAAGAGACTCTGCCTGGTCCCACTGCGAACTCTGGACGAACAATGTGATATTTCAATATGTTTCACTGTAGCTTCAGGCCACCATTAGCCTTTTCATTCTGAAGGACCGCTATACATGAAAAATAAGGTTGTTGAAATACAAAAAGATGTATTTTGTGCACATTGAAAAATATGAATCAGAGCCTGTGGAGCTGTTTTTCCCATTTACAATATCACCTGATGTCACTTTACTCATATACATTATAGAGGTTATCAGCGGGGACTGTGTTTTGGAGAATAAGGCATTTTGGCTCTGAACAAATGAAACTAAAGAGCCTGATGAGGCGCTTTAATTAACTGTCAACATATCTCAACCAAATTTATTATTTAAAGCACGCTCGCTGCAGTTGGACATATTCTGCTGCTGTGTTTGACGTCAACACTGAGTTTGAGGGGACTATAATCAAAACATTCCACTATAATTAATTTCACATGTCAGTTTCAAACGTATTTCTTTTTTAAATACAACTTGTAGCTTCTTAAAAATTGAAAATGATCGAATTACTGCTTTAATTGACACTGCTTTTTGAGAACCTGAACTTGTTATGATGCTCCTAATTATGCGCATTGACAGCACAGACTGGTCTCATTCTCAGAGCGTCACCACACCAGCGTCATTATAGTATATGAACATAAGGGGCATTTTTAGACACAAGGTGTCGCGGTGCTTCCCAGCATAAGATGCTTGATGGGCATGTGGGCTTTCTGCTCTCAGATGTCAAACCAGACCAATGTAGCAGCTCATTTGGCAACTTTCTCTTATATTACCGAAATAGTTTCTGAAAACAGTTGATTTGAGAAATAACCCATGCTGGATCTGTTGTCATTTTAGTTCTGAAGACAAACAACCCCTTGCTGTTCTTCCAGACACTGAATGGGTGTTTTGGAGCTACCCGTAGCTATTTTTGCCACAGATTTTTAGGCACCAAACATGGTTTTTGTAGCAACCAATCGCTCTTTTTCCAGTGGGAGGAGTGCCACAAAAAGCAGTTGTTTTTTACCAACACATTGCTACGTTCCCTGTCAGGATAGTGGCATGAGAAGTAGTTGTTTTTTACCCAGGCACCACTGCTTTTTCAGTGGGGATTATGCCCCCAAACCAGATATTCCAAGCCACAACATCATCTTTTCCTAACCATAGCCAATGTTTTTTTGTACTCAAAACTATCTGCTCCTCGTGACGCTTCTCAGCATAGGATGCTTGATGGACGTACCACCAGATGTGGGTTTTCTGCTCCCAGATGTCAAACCAGTTCAATAATGCAGCTCATTTGGCAACTTCTTCTTGTGTTGCGAAAATAGTTTCTGAAAACAACTGACGCAAGAAATAAGCTGTGCAGTTACTGGATCTATCTTAATTTTAAATCGACAATGTTCAGTTGTTGTTTAGTTGTTGAGGTAAAGATTTTCAGGAGTTTCCAGTGGTGGCGAGTCGTGCCGGACGCCCTTGATTTGTATAAACTAGCCTTGTTGTAACAACCACAATGCTTTGCATGGCTGCCTGCATAGACGATTAATGGGAAGCGTGGAAATTACGGATCCTGTGAACTCCTAACTTTATTGTGACGCCGGGGGCACCGTTTAGCATTTGTGTGAGACGCAGTGGGCTTTCCACCTAGCCAACATCTCTATGTGTGGCCCACGTGGGTGGTGAATGGGGTGAAAAATGGGCCCTATATCCTCCTGAGACCCTGTGTCCTCATATGAGGACATCACATTTTGGGTTAACTGGATCTTATGCTTCATTATTCTTATCTTAGACCTGTTGTCCTTGTTCATGGACACTTTTAGTGCCATCTAGTGGTAGTAAGACAACAATACACTGATCTGTGTAAAAACAAGATGGCAGCCATCTCTGCCACGTCAGTCCGCAGCCGATCCCGACTGAAGTGGACATGGTCCAAAACCTGATCACATATTATGATTGAAACTTTTTTATTTATGATGTATAATCTTTGTAGTTTGATATGGCAACAAATTTGACCAATTTTAGACACAGTGACAAGCTAAGACACTGTTAATTAGGAAGTACTCATTTGAGGATATTGGGACGTATCGTTGATAATATTTTGTTTTTTTGTTCTTATTGGGTCCTACTGATCCTTAATAGCTAGAAGAAATTAAAAATGCACACCAAACAACAGTTCGGGTCTCTTGAGGATATGGGATTGTCCAAGGGTGCTACAGTGGCCCCATGCTGAATGCCCATGTAGTTGATTTTACCCAAGTAGGCTCCAGATAAGATCCCTGTGTTGGGTCCATACCCACTTGGTACCCACATGGCTTTAGCGTAACCCATGCATGACCCATCCATGTGGGCAGTTGGCATGGGGCCTTTATTGAACCCATGTACAATCCCATATAGGGCCCATTTTTCAGCCCATGTAGTCCTCACATGAGCCCCACATGCACATGTTGTCTGGGCACAAACTCTCATTTAAACCTTTTTATGTCATTATTAGACACTCAGAGCAATGGACAAAGTTTGAGGAGCATGAAAGTCCGCTACAAGACCGCTCATGACTGCTTCTTTCTTTACATGATCGTCACATGACCGCAGCCTTCCAAGATACATGATATATATGAATTTTGGTGCATTACTTTTCTTCGGAAAACGTACGAACAGTGCATAAGAACAGCCTGCTGATCTTTTCCTACCATAACCAAGTAGTTTTGTTGTCTGAACCAACTGTGTCAACACACATGAGACTGCCTCTGCATCATTTTAGTAACACTGGGGCTCCTGCCACACAGCAAAATATGTCAAGTAGGGATGAGATCATGTTGCCCAGCAAGCACAACTGTGGAGTAATGTTTTGGCAAGCTAATGCTCTGTCTCAGAATTACAAGATAAAGACTGTACAATTAAGAGATTGTTTGACTTCTTAATTACGAGATCTGTATCTCTCTAATTATGTGAAAATAATCTATTGATTATCAGCGTTGCAGCAACTGAGGATGTGGGTTGTTACTGTGGCAGACAGATCAGATAAGAAAAGGGCATGCAGAGTTTCAGCTGCGAGCTAACTGTGATTCAGAGTTGAATGTATTACACGAGAAAGAGGCTACAGTTATGGATGTCCCAGGTTCAAGGTTGCAGACAGTGAGATTCTTAAATCCATCGTTAAAAAAAGAAAAGATGAAGTGATGCCTGATTTTTTGCTCTCAAGTCTCAACAAAGGGTCAAATCTTCAGGCAGCCGGGTCTCAAGTAGGTCAACGCTCAAAACAAGTTTTAAAATGATACTGCAGCACCTTGGAAAGTCTATTAATGTAGAAAGATTGGCTGAGAAACTGGTTGCCTAGATCTTTTTCGCCTTAGGAGAAAACACCTCACACTATGTGGTCCACCACCTGTTACCCACAGTTCGGTCTTACCTGGCAGGAGTTTTGGCAGCTGGTATTGCCAGAGGAAGCATCCTGTCATCACCAGTGACAAAACGAGGAAGAACACCAAACCCACTTGGGTCCATTTCACCTTCATTTTGCCGGTTTTAGTGAGTCCTTGGAATTTAACGCTCGCAGCAGGAGCAGGAGCAGCCACAGCAGGAGTTGGCTTGAATGCGGAAAGGAAGGGACACAACAACACACAAGGTTAGCACCCAGTGTGTAGAACTGTTTGGTTACACACTTGATAAAGTTTCCCATATTTGTGGATGCACTGAACAGATATTCTTCTCCATGTTTTCTGCTGATTCTAGTTGTAAAAGAAGTCTCTGTACAAGTGATCCCTATTGCACTTAACGGTACTTACCACCTGATGCTTCACAGGCCAGAGCGGGAAGATCTAAAATCACCAGTGACACAGTAATCTTATCACACAATCAACACCCCAAACATCTACTCAGAGTTAGTTCTACTACGTAAGCAGGTCCTGCACCCCAAAGGCAGTAAATGGTTCCCATGGAGGTTTTCCTGAGCAGGAGAAAGGCACAGACATGGACTCCCATCTCTGATTTCTCACTGACTGTGCTGTAATCCTGGGCCATCGGCACTCCCGTCCCCTCACAATTCAATTTCCTCTCCTGCAGCCACAGGCTGTTGACATCATAATCCCCAGATTTACTCCACCAAAGCGGCCGGGGGAAGTCTTAATCCCTAATCCCCGTGAATCAATTCACTTCAGTCCTTCGCCTTGTGGAGCCCGCCACCGAGCTGACGAAGATGGCACCCACTCAGCCGACACGAGCCGAGATAGGGGTGATACGGTGCGCCTTTTAGCCAGAGCGTGAGCTGTAAAGTACAATCACTTGGGTGCAGCGACTTTGGATCAGCTGGGTGAGGTTATGACAGGCAATTTGGGATGTTGAGGGGAATTTGGATAATAACTGATGATAAGATGCACTGCGGTCAACAACTTCTTCACTCAGATAACTGCCAGCTCTCATACGGCTGAATAAAAAGAGCCCAAGAGAGTCCAAGAGTATGTGTTTGCATGTTTTGTTTTGTTTGTGAAATTTCAATGTGAAGAACACAGTCACAATGAGAACATTAATTTGGTTTGCTGGAGAACAACAGACACAAATGACAACAGAAAAAGACGAATGAGATCTTGTACCATTCTTGCAAAAAGTAAAAGCTGATGGAACATAAACTGAGCGATGTATACATAGTCTTTGGAGCTCAAAATATTCATTGATTACCATTAAATCTGTAAATCAATACAATACACATACAGTTCTGATTGGTAGCACTAAAAGTCAAAAATCTGCTGTCAACATGTAGGCTGTAATCTGTGGGAGATTTACCTAAAGTTTAATCTCATCTGTCTTTAGTATTCAAGAGCAATGCCTATGGTTGCTTAGCATGCTCATCTTATCTCCTTATCTACAAGTGGGTGGTAGAGTTGAATGATCTGATGATATACACCATGAGATGAAAGATGAGATTTGCTTTATGTTTATACCGATGTGTCCATCCTTTTAATATCTTTGTTGGTCCTTGCAGGGTATATTTTATGAAAACAGCCACAGGCCTAAAAAAATATTTAGCTTAGAAAAACACTTGATGTCTGATATGGTCATAAGGTCACAAAAAGTTACATCATCTAGTTAAACATTCCTGAAATTGCATCTACGCCTCCGTCCAATCCAAAATCTATAAATATGCAAATGATGTTCATTTCAAAAGTTTAACTGCTGGTTGAGATGTCTCGTACTTCAATGAGGAGTCTCAGTAATGATTGCTGGAGGCTCCAAGTGTCAAGATCAGACTAGTGTAAGTTCCATAAGATCCGTGACACGGTGTCCAAACTAATTATGAGGTCACAAATCCTGTTTGTGTTAAACACAGATTTGAGGTGCACACAGATGACGTGGAAAGGCTTTAAAGGTCTAGTGTGTAGGATATAGTGGCATCCACTTGGTTTGTAGCTCTAAATGGCTCAGTCGAAGACAACAAAAACAAAATGATTCTTAGTTTTAGGTGGTTATAGACTCCATAAACCTCCATTCATTAATTTTGTGTAACTGCTTATCCTGTCAGAAGTTGCGGGGGGGCTGGAGCCTATCCCAGCTGACATTGAGTGAGAGGCAGGGTACACCCTGGACAGGTCACCAGACTATCACAGGGCTGACACATAGAGACAGACAACCATTCACACTCACATTCACACCTACGGACAATTTAGAGTCACCAATTAACCTGCATGTCTTTGGACTGTGGGAGGAAGCTGGAGTACCCAGAGAAAACCCACACTGACATGAGGAGAACATGCAAACTCCACACAAACCAGGTTCAAACCAGGGCCTCTCTTGCATTCCATTTCTGCCAATACATCCCCCCAAAAATCCTACACACTAGACCGAGAAGTGAAGGGACCACAGGCAACTACAGGGGACTTTAAGGGTGTTTTCACACCTGCCCTGTTTGGTTAAGTTCAATCAAACTCAAGTTTGTTTGCCCCCTAAGTGCGGTTCGTTTGGGCAGGTGTGGACACAGCAATCACACACCAAAACAACTGGACCGAGGCCTTCTTGAAGAGGTGGAAGAAACGAACTCTGGTGCGGTTTGTTTGTGGTGAGAACATGTCCCTACCTTGATCTGAACCAACTGCAGTCACATGACACATTGTTTGGGTTAAACATGAGCATGTTACAGTCCTGGAGGATTATTAATGTGCGCCTCCTCCTGTACTGCCTTAATATGCACATTCAGCACATCCAATGCATCAAAACATTGTTTTCTAGTTGGAGCCGCGCCTCGTTTTCAAACTGTATGCTTTGACTCAAATGAACAATGACAGCAATATAGTCCACGATGAGCAGCGCTAAAATCAACCTGCGTAGTTGTCCCTCCATTGTGACATTAGAAATGTCACATTCATCTTGCAAGTGTACTCTTCTTCAACGTTTTGTTTACTTCCTGGATTTTTCCCACATGGAAATTCTGACCAATCAAGAGCAGCTTTTTAGCTTGAGACATTTGATCTGGTCCGCTTGTAAATGCTGCGTGAGGACACACACCAACTCTAGGCAATTATACAACTTTGTGACAAAATTAGTCCCTGAATCAGACCAAAGCAAGACAACTCTAGGTCTGAAAGCACCCTAAAATGCATGAGCAGGAAAGCTCACAGTATCTCACTTATTTTTACTTCCCTGGATGAGCCACAACCTACACAACCCATGCAGTCCTTAAAGATTAGATGTTTTTTTACCTTGTACACACGAGATATATATAGAAAATGTAATCTTATAGGGCTTTGGGGGCACCACAAAAAAACAGAGCAGATAAGAACCTGGTTATTTTATCTATAAGTGGTTTTTCAATTGAATTTCCAGAAGATATATTATCACAACATCAAAGACTGTCACGATTTTAAATTATATTTCACCTACTTCTAGCTGGTGGCTTATATGAGTTAAACACACATAAAATCTTGGCAGTGAATCGACTTTCTATCCATCGTCGGGTACATCCAGATCATTCCTTCTCTCGGCTTAATCATAAGATATTAATGGTCTGTCCAGAGCTCAGTAATGTATTTTGATGATTATAGGTATCATGATGTGATGTGGGAAAATGAAGTGTGAAAGCAAGCTGCGGCTGATCCTGGTTGCATAACCTGTGATCGCTGGAGAGCACAGCAGCTGGCCCCTTTCACCAGAGTCAGGATGTACACACACACACACACATCATCATCATCAAGGCAGTTTAATGTGTTTTTTTGCAGCTTCAGTTCATCCATGTGCACAGTCTGTGTGTGGGTGTGTGTGAGGTGGTTGCTTTTACCTGGGCTTGAACCCCGTCCACTGACGCCTCCCTGAGGACTTTACTCCCTGCCTTTCCCATGGTTTTGCCGCACCAGCTGTTGCAGTAAAAAGGAAAAAGCAGTTATAGCTTCTGCACGTAATGTGCCTTCTTTGCTGTGCTTCATTACTGCCAGACGTCAGGTTTAGTGGCATGAAAAAAATGTTCACCATGTACTTTTTTGACGCTGCTCTCTGCAGAGAGATCCACAGGTATGAAAGTGGAGCAGGAGGAGGTGACATTTTCTTATTGCTGAGGCAGTTTGGCTTGCTCTGACATATAACAAGGTGATATGATAGACTGAGAAACAATGTATGACTCATTATGACATGTCATTTTCTGCTACCCATGGCAGTAAGAATGTGCAAGTTCTCCATTTGTATGATTGCTCTTTTCAGAAATAAAGCCTACTAGCCTGTAAGAAAGGAAGCCGCAGTGTCAACAGAAGAGATGCGCCTACATGACCACCGACAACTGCAGCAGGAGCTCTATTTATAGCAGTGATACACAGCCAGACAGTGGGATGGTAGAAGGTGTCAGAGGTGGAGATGGAGAGCGAGACCTGCTACATGTGGAGGGTAATTATTGTATCACACTGTGAGATGACCTGTTGGATCGGCAGTCTCAGTTACAGTTAGAACGACCAATGCTCTTTTGTTTGATTATTTTGTGTACATCTTGTTTTCTGACGGACACAGGTAATCTCACACATGTAGCGTCGCCTTGGACACTTGCCGTGTCTCACCTCTCAAAGCATCTGAGAGGCTTTATGGTGGGTTTGTTAGTGGCTGGGAATGGTTACAGGGCAAGGTGTTATCCTCCACTCTTCTCCCTGAGGCCAGGCTACACTTGAAATGAACTGGTTTCTGCAGAGTGTTGTCTTACCTCTTCTAAAGGCAAGGGTGTTTATGTCCGTACAAAATGGCCACACTCAAGGGCGAGGTGAAAAGCCTGCTGTCATAGAGAGGAGTAATGAGCCGCACACATGGAGAAAACAACACACACTCTCCGACATGTGAGCTGTAATATAACGTTTGACTGCTCTTCCCTTTTCACTCTTTAATTTTTCAATAAGAGCATTATTAACGTAATTATTCATAAATGTCAGTTGTGTTTTCCGGTACTGTCCACGTATTATTAAAAATAAAAGTATAGTTTATGTCTTCCTTCCGTGAGAATGCCCAGTTGTTCCCTGTAGTCTTGTTTCTTCCACCATTTCTACATTATCAGCAGCTGAAAAAAAAATTAGTACGAGGTTCATACAACAAAATTACACTGTAAATCATGAGCTGTTTCATAAAGTGACTACATGACAAAGCACAAACACAAAAGAGCTTACTAGTAAAACAAGCTTAGAGTATGTTAAAGGGTCAGTCAGCCCAAATCAAAAATACATATATTTCCTCTTTCCTAGTGCTATTTATCAGCGGAGATTGTTTTAGTCTGAGTTGTCAAGTGTTGTCTGCCTGCTCTCCTCAGTAATGGAGCTACTACACACACAGATCTACCTCACCCTTTGAGCCAAACAACATCAGCAAACTAACTGACCTTAACAAGTGTCTTTATGACATCAATTACTAGATGGCTGCAAACTTTCTCCAGCTCAATGAGGGTAAAACTGAAGTTATTTTATTTGGACCACAGCACTACACCAGAAGTATTTCCCCTCATCTTTTGTCCTTTGGTCCCCTCTGTTAAATCTTATGTTAAAATCCTATTTGATTCTGAATTGAAGTTTGACAGACAAATTAATAATGTAGTAAAATTAAGTTTCATGCAGCTCAGATCTGTGCTCTGTATTTCTGACCCGGAGAAAGTCATCCACGCCTTCATTTCCTCCTGCTTCGACTAATGCAGTTTGTTATATTTTGGTATTACTCAGTCTTGTTTATCCCGTCTTCAACTAGTCCAAAAGGCAGCGGCAAGAGTTTTAACAAGGTCAGAAAAGAAGGAGCACATTACACCTATTCTTGCCTCCCTACACTGGCTGTTATAACAGGATAGATTTTAAGATTTGGGTGTTTGTTCACAAAGTGTTAAACATCCCTATTACATTATAGAGCTCCTGTCCCCGTATCACACTGTGAGAGAGCTGAGATCATCTGATCAAGACTTCTGTCTGTCCCAAGATCCAGGACTAAGGGTTACAGGGACATGGCTTTCTCTATCGCTGCCCCCAGACCCTGGAATTCTCTTCCTCCCACCATTGAGATTTTCAAGCATCGTCTTAAAACACACTTTTACTCTATAGCCTTTAATTGCACACAGTGTACCTGTCATTGTTGGTGTCACACTGTATAAAAAAGCACCACATTATAGGTGCGATAATAACAGAACTGAGATGTCATCATTACTGTTGTGACTATCTTATTATTTTACTGCTATTATCACTTCAAACTTTTGTGATTCTCTTTTTCCTTTTGTTTAGTTTTCTTTTTTTTCTGTGTGTGCCGTAAGAGCGCTTTGGATCGACTTTGTTTGTGTGTAAAGTGCTCTATGCATCTTATTCCTAGCTCCCATGATGCCTTGCGTGAATTATGGGTGCAACTCCCGGCGTTGAGTGGAAACCGGTGATTTCCAGTGGTAACAGTTTTTAATACTCTATTCTTCTTTCCAAGAGCAACTGGGAAATTAAACGTGAAACACACCAGCTGTTATAGCTCAAACAGGATTATGTGATCACACCTCTGCCGTCTCTGACAGCTGTCTCAAAGCATTGTTCTTGCTCCTTCTAGAGATGATTTATGATTTATGATGACTTATTAAGAGATACTAACACATTCAGCAAACAGACTTCAGTAATAGTAATATAAACTAATAGTAAAAGAAATAACTTTTGGCATTCATTTTTTATATGATATAAAGGAGGTACAGTAAGTCAGTAACACATTCTCAGCCCTAATGACTAAATACATATTTCTTATTTACATATTTACTTTGAAACTCACATCTCTCATTTCAGATCACGTCACTTCCTGCCCCTGTGTGTTTTCCCTCCCTTTGATGACCTCACCTGTGTCTCGTTATCTTTCCCTCACCAGAGTATTTAGTGTGTGTCTTGCTTTCTCTCAGAGCCAGTTTGTGCAGCTCCTTGTGTGTTCAGCGTTCCAGCCTTTTGTTTTCCTGTGTTCTTTTCTTGGTTTTTGAAACCATTTCCCTCAGTGGAAACAAAGCTTTTATTTACTTTTATTTCACAGAAAGAAATAATAAATTGTGAAGACAATAAAGCCTCCACAACAATAGCATTTTAAGTCTTGTGTGTGATTTATCCTGGCTTCATATGAGCAGAGGAAATCTTTGCTTGTTGCTAGGCAAATTTATACAATGTAAAATGCCATAGGCTGGTGCTAATAATGTTAGCATGCTATATTTGTTTGAAAAACTTGTTTAGTATAAGACGGTTGTTTTGTCAGTGAACCTTGTGAGTTGTAATGGAGCCAAATTATGTACCATTACCTTTGTTAAATGTTGCTGTTGTTCCTGGCTTCATATGAGAAGAGATAACTCAGTTAGCTGCTGGGCTAATTTATACAATGTAAAATGCCATAGGCTTGTGCTAAAAGCACTAGCATGTTGTATTTGTGGGGAAAATGTGTCCAGCAGAAGACAAATGCCTTGTCTGTGAATGCTGCTAGTTATAGTGAAGCTGATTTGTGTACTTGTGTTTGAAATTGTCCCTATTGAGCCATGTTTAATGTGTGTTTTTAATCAACTGAACTTTACACTTCACAGAAACCTTGACCCCAACAAATGTTTTTGAGGTGTAACTGCAGAGTGACACAGACACCCCACTGCCGACGCACAAGTACAAATCCCGCTTTGCTTGTGACTTGCAAAACAATGACTCCCACCAACTGTATCACAGAAGTCACCATGCATCCATTCATAAACAAGAGGCTCGTACTTAGACTTGATTATGTCTCTTCACAAGGATGAACAAAGTTTTCAGCCTACAATGACTTACCACAGGATGTTTTCATTAAGTTCCTCTCTTTGTGTATCTACCTCCAGTACTGACCAACTGAGCCAACAGAACTAGCACTGAACAGTTTGCACACAGTGTACACAGCAGCTGCAATAAGAAGCTTAGGGTTAAAGTTGCTGAATTTCAACAGTAATGTGGGGTTAGAGTCATACATACATGCTTTGAAGCTATACTGCAGTGTGACGGAGTTTCAGGGTCTTTCAGTTATTTCCCACACGGTCTTGCTTTTTCTCAAAAGATGGAAATTTCTTTATTTAAAGCGATACAGAGACAAACCCACATCCTGCCTGTTATAAACTGAAGTGTTTTTAAGTGACGTGGACTGTACCCTGCAGCAGTTTACCACTGTTTTCACTGAACAAAATGACCTTGCCTCAGTTTAACACGACTCACAAATCTTAGTCACAACGTTTCTTAAGACTGGAATAAGAAAAGCTGAATGTATCCTTGGGAGTGTGTTTCTATAGAAACTTATTTAATGAGTTTACCTAAATGCTCAGCAGGACTCATTCAACACATTATTTAAAGACTTAAAGTTGGGATAACTAAGTCTGAATCTTAAAGTGGTAATTTGATGGGGTGCCCACTAGCTGAGCTGGTAGAGTGAGCACAGCATTAAACAGCAGTAATATTCGTGGAAAAGTCAAATGTACATTTGTAACATTAAGAGTTATAATTACACAAAATTGGTTTCAGTCGTTATGACCTAACATATTCAGGCTTCCATAGTCAATGCATGGAATGTTTGATACTCTGTTTCTGTACCTCTACGTTCACCGTTGGGGGAACCCCACCTATAAAGGGGTGTCTCCTGCCTTGCCTCTCCCCTTTTACTGTTGTACTCCATGGGAGAGGTAAGCGGCATTGCTCTTGTAGTAATTTCCATGTTTTAGCGCTGTTAAGCTGAGTTCATTTTTCTGCCTAAAATCACCCTGGAATAACACATTTTTGTGTAGGGGCTTGAGTTATACAGTTGTAACTGATGAAGGGTTTGTTTTTTCCTTTACCTGTCAGGTATGTTTTCCGAGTTTTATGGTACTGAATTGACTTTAACATGGCTGCCCTGTTACTGTTGTACTCAACACATTCTCACCTTGCCGTGCAAGGTACCCTGGGTGTGTTGGTCGCTGACGTTTTGAGACACCGTGTCAAGTTCTGCCTCTTACATACATTGCCTTCCATGATTACATACAGTCTCTTTCAAAATAAATGCACTGCGACAGTAAAACAACACAATTTGACGATTTTCTTTCCTCCAACAACTGACGCACGTTGTTGGATTTAGGCAACAAAAACACATGATTGGGTTTTGGAAAAAAGAACCTCTACCGCCCATCCTGCCCAGACATTTGCCGCCTTAACTTTCATTATTACCTCTTTCTGTCAAAGTTATCAGGAATAAACGGAGATCGCCTCCAAAGATATCCAAAGTCTGGGCCTCTTCATATCAACACAACACAGACAACACCAGCGTCCACTGGTTACACATGTCGTTATCGCAGCGACTGTGGGGTGGACTCTAACCCTAAGCTGCATATCAACCCCCTCTCTCTCCCCCCTTTCATGCTATATCTGTCTTATCAAATAAGGACAAAAATCCCCAAAAATATCTTAAAAAAAAGATAATTTGAACTTGATCTCGCTGGAAATCGGATATTAAAGATATGCTATGACACAGAATTGTCAGAAACTGTTGGTAAACACGCTAAAATTCCACTTTAACTCTTGTTTGATGTTTCGCCTTGCTGCATTTGAATTTTTTCAGCACTGCGTCTCTTGCCTCCTGCTGCTCACACTCTGTACCTGGTCGCTCACCTGAGAAGTGTGGGGGTATGTGACGATAAGCATCCAGACCACAGAACATAAAGAGAAAATACAGGCGGAGGCTAGAGTCTCTGCAGAAAAATACAGCACCACACACTTCCAGTGGGTGATTATTGAGAGGGATTACCTCTGTATTAGTTTATACATTGTTCTTTTGGAAAATTCCGCCTTGAATATAATTCACTGATATACTGATTTACTCATTTGTGCTACGATGTTCCACAGTGCACTAACAAAAAAAAGGAAAACAAAAAAGAGCACTAAACTTAATTAATTTGACAGTCTAGGATTTTCTCTCTCTTTGTTCAAAAAGCTGAGAATCAGCAACTCAGTGTGTTTGTTCATCAAAAAACAATAAATAAACGATGTGTTCTGTTTCTAGATTTAGAGGCGACAATATTTGACGAAATTCAGGCATCTGTTGATGAACAAACCGTTGTGAAAGACAGCTGCACCTCCTGCATCACAGTCCTCCTGAGTATTGAATCGTTTCCTTTGCTGAAATATTTTAATGTTCACACTTAAAAAAGAAAAATATTAGTGTGACAGTAAGTTCAGCTTCTCAAACTAAATTAGTACAGCAGATCATACAGTTTATATCTTTAATCCAAAGATGCAGAAGGAGGGAAAGTTGTACTGTCTGCTGTATATTTCAAGGCCTCCAAACCAATTAAAATTCCATCAGATATTCAGCACCGAGCTAAAACCTGACCTGGCATTTCAGATCTAACTCACTGTGCCAGGGCTAATGAGCCAAATAGCCGCTGCTTACAGAGCAGCTCCTGAATGCTGACCAGGCTGCATCCCTCCAGCAGGGTTATTAGCTCGTTGTTGGAAGTGATAGTCCTGTGGCTTAAAATGGCATTTTCAGACACTCATTTATATATTATACTGAAGTCTGTCATACATCAAGTGTACTGCGGAGAGCATGGTTCTGGGACATTAATCAATTTAATGTGAAGTCTAAGCGGGTTATGATTGTTTGTTGTCACCACCTGTGTGGAGGCCAGAGGCTTTTAGAGTCTGCTAGAAGGGAAATGTTGGAAAAGAGCGAACGCGAGATTAAAAGTCAAATTCACAAGGAAAGTTTTGCTGGAAAATTTGACATTCAATAAACTTTAAGTCATACAATGTGACTGATGTGACGCAAACAGCCTTTGAAGGGTTGAGACACAGCACATGGAGCACAGCCACAGTGCTACGCTAAGATTGGTCCGTCTGGGTTCCAGGGGTGGGACCTAGCAGGGGTCAATGTTTGCTTAATATTGTAATTATAAAAGCTTTTAGAAAATGCCTCTACTTTATCTTCATTTACTTTGCTGTGTTCTTGATCTGCTGTCTGTACCGTCTGCTGCAGCGACACAAACTCTGTCAGAGATCATTAAAATTTCATTTCATCAATCAGTCTACTGGCGCTCTCACTCAGGAAGGCATCTTGTCTTTTAATTGTGTAATTCTGTAATAAATACTTGTAGGTGTAAAAGGTAAAAGATAAATTGTACGAATGAAGTACCTGAATCCACACTTCTGTCTAAAAGCTTTAAAGAGTCTGAAGGGTAAACAGGACATCAGAGCACAACATTCACTCCTACACTTTCCTGGTTTTGATTATACACTCAAAAAGCTCAACTGACTAGTGTGCTCATTAACCTCAGTGCTGCTAGTCACAAAATAAATACTCAGAAATCAGATGTAGACATGACGAGACCATAATGAAGCAAATGTCAACTGATGAGATATAAGCTTTAAAACAAGTGATGTAACTGGCCTGTAACCCTGGACCTTCAGTCAGTCAAAACATCAAAATAAAATGTAGCTTTATCACAAAAATAGCCATTAAAATAAAAAATTTGTTTTCTCATTAAAATGAGAGATACATATTTTGTTGTAATTCAGTCATTTTTCACCCAACTAAAATTAATTTCTGAATCTAAGCACTTTATTTGCTGCTCTATTCAGCGAGGTGCGTTCATGATAAAAGGCAGCAATAAACCGCAGTTATGATATTAAAGATACAAACAGCTCTCCTGTGATGTATTCAGAATCCAAATGCTACTGTTATCAGTTTATAAGAAAGGCAAAACATTTGTGAATGAAGTGATGCGCCACATGCACAAAGCGCCCAGATTCGAGGATGGTGGAAAAACATGTTACATAAGCTGCAATGAATGAAGCGCCTCTTTTCTAGGCCACAAAACATCCTACAGTGCATTGATTAATTCCTTGTACACTTACCTCGGGTTCTGAATCTATTGACTGCTTCTCTCCCTCCTCTTCTATCAAAACACTAAGACAAAAATATTCCTGCTTTTGTCCTGTCTGGGTTTGGGAGCTCGGAGCGGGATGCTGACAGATGTTAGTATCATGGTTATGGCTAAATCCTGCTTGTATCAAACCCAGCATTCTGGATTAACCATCACAGCCAATGGCCACATCTGCCATGGCACAAAAATGGGTGCCCTCTCTCTGTGTGCTGCGTGTGGGGGTTATTTTTATTATCTTATTTATTTATTTTCCTTTGCATGGCTTGTGGTTTTATGAGGACAAGTTTGCTCAATAAAACAAAAAGCCAACTGGTGTTATTTCCTGAGCTGAAAATAGTTTTGACTAATAGAGAAACATTACACAGTCCATTAATGAGGTTATGGGTCTGAGGTTGTTGGTTTTAAATAGAGTACATCTTTAGCTGGAGGGTCGCTGGTTCAAGCCCCTGTATGGACCAAGTATGAAGTAAGAACTGGTAGCTGCATGGGTGCCAGTTCACCTCCTGAGCAAGGCATCAAACCTTCTATGACATCTCTCCATTAGTGTATGAGTATAAATCCTCTTTGTGCATATGTGTGTATTTGTGTGTGTGTGTGTAATGTACTGTTGTCACAATACTGGAATTTCCAACTTCACTACTTCGAAAATATCAGTGTTGGAAAACTGACATTGCGGGCATACAATTTAATATCTTTATTTTAAGATAAACATAAGAAGGCATGACAACTCTGACTTTTCTTGGTTAGTAGTAAAGAACAGCAGGATATCTGGAGCAAACAGTACAGGTGCTGTATGTAACTTTTTACGCGTATTAACCCTTTTTTATCGCCAGTGATTGAGCGGATTGTAACATAATTTATGGTGCATTCCAGGTAACCCGTAATCCGTGTTTTTACAACCTTCTACCCGTGAAAGTACACTGGAACGGCAGTCAAACCCGTAATTTACCATCCGTGAACTTGCACCAGATCGATGTTCTCCCAGTTACTCCCTAAACAACAATGGCAGCTCCCATGGATGCGGTGCTGATGCAGGTGATACACGGTGAGAAATAGACAAAAAATAACTTAAGGGAAATGGCTGGTCTGGTCTCTCTAACGTTGGAGAAGGGCCAAATAGAGTATAAAAGCAAGGTATTGCTCTAACGTTAACGTTACATCTGCTAAAGTTAATGCATTATTGGCAGCCGCTCTAACAGCTAGTTTCCAGTGCAAGAGCAAATCAATACAAAACACATTTCCAAACACACAGATAACGTAAAATATAAATAATAGCATCTGTGACCTTATGAGCCACACGGTCCGCCATGTCGGTTTGACAGTTTGGCGTGACTTGCCTGGAACGTAGCATTAGATACTGAGATCTTCTCCGACTTTCTCCATTGCCTATAACAGGTTGTGGACTGACTCCTGAGTAAAGAATGCTGGCCGATTTTTTTCTAGAAAATCCATCGCATGTGATGAGCGGAGAAATCCCTTTCTGGCCGGAAGCCGTCAAGGCAACCTTCTCCCAACGTGTCACATTTCTCCTTACTTCAGATTCGGGGATTGAAAGTGCATCAGTAATTGTCGTGGCAATCTTTAGTCTTCATTGTTTTCATCCTCATCTCGATTCACTTCTATAAATAACCACATCTTAATGACGACAGGAGACTGCCTTATACGTTGAGTTGGCTTGGTAGCAACTCCAACGAACGAACGGTAACACAACCACATTGCTCCACAGTCCGCTTTTATTTTCTCAAACTGAACACGTCACTATAAAAGCTTCACTTCCTGTTCATTTGTCACGTATATATGGTAGGTGCACAGGACCAATATAAAGATTCGCAGAGGTCGAAATATACAGGAACAAAGTGACCTCACATATTTACCAACCTCTTCAGTATCAAACTAAAATATAATTCTCTCTGTACTGTAGCAAGTCACACCATCTAAAAATAAAATTAACATATCCCTGATAAATGGCACTTACAGTAATGTTAGCTACATTGACCAAGATAGAGTCCGCTATCATCAACAAACAATCGGCGCCCACCACGACACAGAATCCACACATGCTGTTTAATACATTTTGAAGCAGCAACCCAGAGACGGACTATTGCTTACTGCTGAGAATTCACTCTGTTACAGACAGTATGATAAGCAGACAGGTGATGTCAGCTCATAACACGGCCAGATGGAACCTGTCACAGCGGTACAATATGGGACTAGATGGCGTCAGGTTGAAACGCAGCCAGTCACACATAATACATATTATATATATAATTCAGTGCCTTATATTCTTATTTCAGTGACCTCAAGTGTCGAAAAAATCCTAATGGAAATATGACGTGATATTGCATTTTTAGCTAGCTAATGTTAGCTAACGTTAGCTTGTTTTTTATCATGGGCTAATTGCTAGCTAGCAAACATAGCAAAATATTGTATTGAGCTATTTTTTGTCTAAAATCACGAGGTCGGTCTGCAAAATCAGGCTATTTTACTAGCTTTGAAGCAACCAAGGCCAGATGCAGTGTCTCTAAGTTACAGCTAGCTGGGCGGCTAATAAGCTACCCGTAACATAAAGATTAGCCAGCTAGCTGTAAAGCTACGCTGCATTGGTTCTGCAGTTGGTTGCTTTGTAACATCAGCTGATAATTTGCAAACAGCAAGTTAGTATCATAAGGCAATGGTACAAATGAAATAAAGAAATATACAGATATACGAAGGATTGTAATTTATTTTCCAGCATTCAGAGAGTCGTCTTCTTAACTGAAAAAAATAACAATATGTAAAAACGCCTGAAAAACAAAACAAAAAACTTCCGTGGCTCAATCATGTTAGTGACATTTTGCAGACTGATCACCTAACCGGCTCATCCAGCCTTTTCTGAGAGTGTTGCTTTGGTTTCCTTGAACCTCCTGGCACATATATTTAAAATCATATTCATTTGCCTTGTGATTTTGGAGCCATTTCTTGGAACAGTCACACACACACACCAAAAAAAAATTGGCAGAAGCTGACGATGCCCAAACGAGAACTCTCCCCCCCGACTGCGACTCGAATGAGATTTCCGATGACGTCTCATCTAATTATCTGCAATGTTCTCATTTCGTGTTGAACAGGAACATGGAAAACATCCACTTGTTGGTCACATGCATTTTAATAGAAACTGATGAACACAGATAACAGGCTCGGGCTGGCTCGTCGTCTGTGACAACGTGGATGACTAACATGCTATAGGGGCCTTTTCTTTTTTCCAAGAAAAGAGGGAGGCATGTTTGATGTGTTTATTTAAGAAGTAATGAAGTGCTCTTGGGCACTTATAGCAGGAATGGTAAGTGAACACGTCATATAGGCAGCTCACTTTAGCGCACAAGCTTTATTGTAAAGACATGCAAGTTAATTGCAAGCTGCTGCGCTCACTGGGGATTTGACTGCGCACAAATCACTGCTGTGTTCAATGGGATATGAGTGGTAATCTCCTTGTTATATTAATACTTAATCTGGAGGCTAGATATGTTGCTACATAGGGATTGATCACATCAGAGGTTTTGAACAAAGACAAAAACCTAAGGTTATATGGTGAAGTATATTCTTGTGTAATCAAACAGCATGCACCACAACTGGTTAAATATAAGCTGTTTCATAACATAAACAAAAGAGGGCGAGGAAAACATGACTTTTGTGACCTGACAAATATCCTTTGAAGTAAGATCCTACAGTACACGCATTCTCTTTTCTCTGTCATTAAAAGTATGACACAACATGTACTATTAATTCAGCCCTTAAAAATCAAATAGTGTCGTGTAATCCATTTCCCTTGTCCCCATTTTTTAGCAAAAACACCACATCCACCTCTGATCTCTACTCTACTCTATTTAATTAATTCTGTATTCATTAAACGCTATATATATATATATATATATATATATAATGTATGATTACCATCCCCTCTTTCCATCATCACTGTAGCCGACATCAGTAATCCTCAGACTTTAGCATTAACCGACTAATGCTACCATAAATGGAAAATCCGATCTTTTGTTTTCCATCAACAATCAGAGATATGTGCATTAATAAAATGCTTTATACTTTATTTGACCCCCATAGTGGTGTACAAGAAAAGCACAACATATAGAGGAATGAGGTTTCTGTTAAATTCATATAAACTCCTGGCAAGTGTTGCTTTATGATAACAGAAATACAGCTTATTTGTTCAGCTCTTTTCTAAGTGATGCTACAATAACGATACAAGCATAAAAAGATAGTCCCTGAAAAGCACATTTCTTCCTTAAATTAATGCCCTTTTTTTAAATTAAACTGCAAATTGCAGTGGAGCATGAGTCTGGGGAAAGCCTATCATTCACAAAAATCATTAGGATTTCAGAGAAAGTGAGAACCACTGGGAGAGGAAGAAACATATTGATGAGAGGACGTAATTAAATACAAAGTCTGTGATGTTTGTATTGGTTTAATGTTCCGTACCGCATCAACAACTATAAAATATGTGGGCTTTTTTTAATAAGTGTAATAAGTGTAGGATATATTGTGGCATGGACATTTTGTTAATGAGATGACAGTTATTCAGTTATCACAGTTACACTATATAGTCCCACTGTACATGTGACATGAGGCATTTACTGTACGTCACCTACATATCAAAATCAGAGTGTTTACTGCAGCTGGCAGTTAGTTTACAAGTAGGCATAAGTTAATTAAAGATACTGTTGCTTGTAGCAACCCCCAGCAGTTTAACTGTTATCGTTACATCCATCATTCTGTGACCAGACAAACATTGATTACCTTTTATCCAGGCTCAAAATGATCTTGGCTGTTATCTGTGTCAAAATGTGTACAAAAAGAAGAGGAATTGGAGGGATATAACAGCAGTAACTGGAGTTTCTGGTGAGTTGTTAGATCGATCAGAAGCTGTGCTGATACACACACACACACACACACACACACACACACTCAAAACGTTGGTGCTAATGTTTCTAGCTAGCTAAAGTCAACATCTGTAGGACTACAGCTGGAACACTGGCTGTTTAGAGATTATCAACATGAAAATATGCTTCACTGTCTTTTTATACTGTACAGTCCATGGTTGTGTTACAGCAGCTGGTTTAAGTTGAAAATTCTGTTGCGAGTAGCAACCGCTGCTGTCACAGCTCCATAGAGAACTTCGGGGATGTCAATTTTCTGTTGTCCGACCCCGAAGATAGCATTGTCATGGCTCCCTTGTCAAATAGCAGGTGAGAATTTCAATTGGACGTTGGATTATTGCTGAAAATTAGCTCTGAGGCAAAGAAATGTTAATGATACTTACATGTTTTGTTCGGCAAGATAATCTTCAGTTATCACCCTAAACCCTAAATTCAATAGCCAGAAGTAAAAAACTAACATTAGGCTGTAAACGAACTACACTGTGGCTGCATGACTTAACATCACCAATCCAGCGCGGCGTAAAATGTTGTTTCTGACTTGAAACTGGGTCACCCTGTAAGTTCAGTGGGTCGAGGCCCCTATGAGCCCTCAGGCAGACCCAACAGCCGGACATTATTCCATCTGGAGCATGCCTTCAAGTCCGCACATTTCTTGCTCAGTGATCCCACTGTAGCACAAAGCACATCCACATTAGCTTGGAGGCTACTTAGCTGGTTATCATGCTCGTTAGCTGAGAACTCCAGGTTTGAAATAGTCCTGTGTTATGCAGCAACTTTTTCCTCCAGAGGTCTTAAAGCTGTTGTCATTTATTTCTTTACAGCCTCTGGTATTTAAGACTTAAACTTGGAGATAATTTTGTCCCGTAAGTTGTCCATCATGTCCTTACTGCATAGCTTCTTTAGCATCCATCCTCTCCGGCAAATCAGGCTTTGGGGATTGACGTGGCCTACCATGACTGAAAACACTTGTTTTTTACTCTAAAACTTATGGCCCACAAAGAGTGGAATGTAAAAGCAGCCCAAAAAAGTACAGATATGGGGAGTTAAAACATATGTATGTTAACACATTCCCGAGGAGCTTCCGCAGATCGCGTCCTACATCATCTGTATTCCATGAAATCCACCAATTCAGAATCTTACCAAATGTCTCCCCTTCTGGTCCTGAGTTATGGTCTAATGTTGCCAACCCAATGAGGCTGTAAAGCCATGTTCAGCATGATGACATTCTGCAGTCTCATTGAACCACTTGTTGGCAACTACTTTTTTTTTTACACAAAAAAGCTTCAAAAATCATGAGTGGGGTATTTATTGAGAGTGGAACAATGCTAACTTTTTTCTCGGTTTTAGGACTCACTTTTGGGGCACTCTATAGCAGTTGCAGTTTAACTGTTATTGTTACATCTGGCATTTTGTCTGACCTTTGACCAGGCACATATTGACAGAAACCTGTGGAACACCCTTTAAATGTTTGTTGGAGTATTATCTGTCACTTATAGCTGCTGGTTTGTGTGTTGTTGTTTGTATTTGAGATGTGAACCAGCCATTAGATTAGCTATCTGTGGCTAAAATGTTGGTAGTTCGACGTTCTAGGGAACAGTGAATAAAGACCTATCCTGCTCTACAGAAACCAGGGAGACTGTTGATCTAGCACACATTGCGATGACGCACATCTGGTTGAATATCGCTAAAGTTTCTGTTTATATTCATTGTCTTCTGTCTTGATCGCCAGTGATGTGGTGGTTCACCTTTACACTATGATCTGTAGCCTATAGTTAGATTTCAGCTCCAAGCTATCTTTGTTTTTGCTGCTGAGTGAGTTCAACATCTTGGATATATAAATGGATCAACTGGTGGTTTGGGTTTCTTAAACGTTTAAAAGATATTGTTCCAAACTGCATTTCAACCGAAAGTGTTTTCCTCACGAGTTAAATCTTCTTTCCATTTCCTAACTATTTGAAGTTCTCCTACACATGCATCTGTCAGATTGGCATAAATCCTTGACATCAGTCCTCCAAAGGGTGAATCCATGATCCAATAAATGACAGGGTGTGACTCAGGACCTTTACCCCATGTGGTTCCATAACATTTAACAGCAGAGCATGGATAAAAGAAGAAGGAGTTCTTTCGGATGTCAAAACAGGCTCTTAGGTCCTCAGAGGTTAAAAAGACCTTTTGAGTTGAACATAAATACCTTCCTCACTCCATTGCTGACAAACAAAGGACTTATTTCCAGATGGTATGTTCATGTTAGGCCATAATGTGCTCTGACATGCCACTCATTGGTATGACATCAAGCCACATTCCTTGTCTGAGGTTAGCTATTGTATAAGTTAGCATGCACTTCTTCAGATTCTGACCTCAGAAGGCAACGTCCTGCAGTCTTCGAACTCCAATTAGTTGCTGCTCTTTTTCGCCCCATGGGACTGTGGATGTGGTTAAAGCCTACATCAGTGATGATGAAACAACTGTCAGATAACAGATGATGAGACCAGCAACTACCATAGCTACAGATGTTTATCCCTCGAGATTGGTGGCCCCGCCCTAGTTGCTTCTCAAGTCCCATTCCCCGTTGTTAATTTTACTCTTGTGGACTCTTAAGCCCCGTTTCCACCAGACACCTTCAGACATGGTACCTAGACTGTAGCATTTCCAGCACAAACAGTACCCTTAAATGTGGGCGGGGTTGTTGTCACTCACTGCTCTGTCCAGCACTCACTCTATTTCCTCATCCCACAGATGGAAGTCTGCACCACGGTTATCGTCCACAGAACGAGGCTGCAACATTTTTTTCTGAACAAAATAAAACAGGAAGTAAAACCATACATGACACATAAGGAGAGAATCTACACAATAAAACAGGACACAGATTAAACACAAAACAAGAAACTCCAAAACAAACTTCACAAGATAACAGAATATAAACAGAAACCCAGGGTCATGACAGCTAGCTACTGAAGATATAGCCTACTGAATGTATACACATGCTGCTTTTGCTTTGTAATGATTATAACAGTGAAACAAAGACCAACCCTGCTTTATAGAAACCATGTGAAAGGAAGCAGGAAAGCTTTGCTGATATCCAACCAGCTGTGTGTCATCACTTTGTGTGCAGTGGCTGACGGCATACTAGTACTAGCCTTATATTCATTGCTTTCTTTCTCGACTGCCAGTGATGCGCTTGTTCACCTTCACACTGTGATCTGTAGCCTATAGTTCAGCTTTAGCTTCTAACTGCCTTTATCTTGTTAAAATGATTTTGCTGCTGAGTTAGTTTGACGTCCTGGATGTGTCCTGTCAAACACAGACTGTAAACCAGGGGTTCATTTTAATTCAGGACCTACATATAGCCCATTTTGATCTCCAGTGGGCCGCACCAGTAACACCATTACATAATAACCTATAAATAACAACCCCTTCAGATTTTTCCTTTTTTAGTGTTAAGACTTCCACTCTCAAAACGTTCATCCATTTACAAAACAGATGCGAACAGCAAGCAATATCCTACAAAAAATATCTGCAAATTCAACACAGTCTTCTACTCGCTTTCATTACATGCGCATTTTTTTCATAATTTTCCACTAAAGTGGAAGCTATTGAAGCAGCAGATGAAGTCATCCTGTGCCACATTGTTATAAGATAGAAGTCTGATAAGTCTTTTGTACTGATGCGGCTGGGTAATAATTTTTTGCACAATGTTCAATATCTTTAAATCTGTATTCTGATCAGGGTGGAGAAACGTCTGAGGCAGCATTTTACATGAAGTATTACTTACAGTTTAAACCTGACACCTCTTAGCCTTCATAGGTGCATCAATATCAGGTGTGCAAAGTCATCCAGTGGGCCAGATCGGACCCTTTGACGGGCTGGTTCTGGCCCCTGAGCCGTACATTTGACACCCCTGTTATAGACCCTTATATCTGCTTCTCTCTGAAATTGCTTTTTCATTTTTCCAAAAATGTGAGGACATTTCTTCAGGGAGTGCAGTTAGTTACAGTGGATTAGCGAAGGGTCAACTCCTCGTCTTTGACCTTTGTTGGAAGTGTGTTAAGCTCATTGCATGGCTGTGCAGCTACACACAGAGTGAAGGCTGAAGGAGCAAGTTTCTGCAGAGGATATACTGGCCTCTAGTGGACAATGTGCAAACTACAACTTTATCTGTGTGGTATCCTGCCATCAGAGATTTAAATGTCTAATTACAATCACATGTTACTCCTGCTGGGTGGACCAGCTCCAATGTATTTTCATGTAAAACAGAATTCTAGATCACAGTGTGTTCTGATATCTCTGGATTTATTTTAATTTCCTGTCCTAAAAGGTCTGAAAAGATGACTGAGGTGAGGATGCTTTAATGATGCGGCCCCTGTGGTTAACTTTGATAAACTTCAAAGCAAATGCCAGACCCAGTGAAGATTAATCTGAAATTGCTCATGCTTTGCACAAACTGATTGATTCGGGTTCTCTTTGTGCCCGACCGTCGATGTCTCGTCTCTGTGAACTCAATAGACAGATTAATGCCATCTGAGCTTTTATGCGGAGTGAATACATTCACAGTCTCACCTTGAACTGGTGAAAGAAAAAGTCATTTCTTTGGCACCAATTTAAAAAGTGAACACAATGTCTTCACGCTGAATGTAATTTAAAAAATACTGAGTGTTAATTTTTATCCTATGGTGTTATGTAGCTGGATGTCCTCATTATGTTTCTGTACCTTTAGTTCTCAGCTGAGATTTCCACAAGGCTGGAAGTCATCAGAAAATGTTCAGTATATATCCAGACCTGCAGACACAGCGGCTTGCCTCAGGAAAATTTTATTTTGATGACGAGGGTAAAAGTGACAAATGAAAAAAAAAAAAGCTCTGTGCAAATTACCAGGTTACATCTGGTTCAGAGCTTGTTGGCAAATTTTGTATTTCCAAACTGTTGAGCCATTTTTTTAAGTGTTATATTATTTATTTATTTATTTTTTAGAATCCCATTGTGTCTTGAAATGAGCAATATGATTTTTCATACCCTTTACTCCCATGACAAGACAACTGTGAAGTTTTAAAGGTCCAGTGTGTATTATTTAGGGGGATATATTGGCAGTAATTGAATATAATATTCATAACTATGTTTTTATTTGTTTATATTCATCTGAAAACAAGAATTGTTCTATTTTGTTACCTTAGAATGAGGCATACAAGCTGCACCAATGGAACGAAATGGTACACTTCAGGTCTCCTAAGTGGGCGTGGTCGTCTCTCCGCCTGCATTCCCCACCTCACTTGGAAGTGTAGTAAACGTCTTGTGGATGGATGAAATCACATTCAAAATAATACAACACCATACACAGTAAAAAATTATGGTTTGTTCTGTATTTTGCCACTCATGTTTATCAATTAATGTCTGACATCAACCGAGTGTAAGATCACATCAGTTGTTGCCAGATCTCATGAGAGTATGTTGCTAAAACAAAGACACATTTCTCAAACAAGGTTAATTTTCTCTGCATTTCTGTGTCTAAAAAATATCCGTTTCAGTGTCAGAATGTTTAGAAAGGTTGGAAGGTGGGCTTGTAAAAATATGGGTTCAACATTAATGTAAGTGACTATGGGGCGAAAGAAACGGTAATAATGGGCAGGGAGTGGCAAAACAGACATGACACAGAGACAGGAAATTAATCTAAAGCGGGACTGGCTTGGTTTATCTAGCCTGTCTCTGGAGCAAGTCCTCTTCCATAAAGTCCACCATGTTGTTTCTACAGTGCCCCAGAACAGAAAAAACAAACACTGGCTCTAGACGTGGCGATTTGTGATTTCACATTTTCACATCGACCGTAGTAGTTCTCCTACTTCTCTGACACATGGGAGAAGTTTCAGTTCTGCAACCTCAACGCAAGATGGCACTAAATCTAACACACTGGACCTTTAAGCTCAATAGCAACATGCTTGATGTCTCTGGGTTTTAAATAGTTATTTAAAAGCTATTGTAATGGCTTAAAATTCTATATCAGCTGCTCAGTTATGTTTTTAGAGCAACTTTTTCAGAGCTTACTCAGTGCCATTACTTTCATATATTTATCCTCTTCATGTCAGTGAGGCTGAGGTCATTATCAGATTATTGTGTCAAACAAGATGAACCCAAAACAGATGACTAACATGTTTTGACAGACACAAATGTTGATTAGTGTGGCAGGAGCTGACATTAAAAAGCCGTCCAGTGCCATACGATTGAAACACTGATGACAGGGCAGCAGCTTTAAGATCCAGAAACTCTCTCCTTTTCCACTATCAAGAAACACTGGCTCCAGCTGGAAAGAACACTCAATAACATGACAAACACACAACTGAGCTTTAAAAGTAAAACATTTTTACTGTAAGGCAGACTTCAGTTCACAGATAAGCAGTCCAAAAAGCAGGCAAAAGTATCCAAAAATGCAACACAAAGGCCTGAGTGAAGAAACTGAAGAATGGTGTGATAACTGTGGGAAAACATGAGCACTTACAGCTGGAACGCTTCAGGAACAGAAGCAAAAAACAAACTGGCTCAGACAAAGAGGAAAACACGATCCTATTCTGTACTTATGTGGTGTCAGAATAATCAGAAAAATGAGCTCCAAACTGGGGAAATCCACATGAATGCCCTCTCAAGTTGGAACAGCAACTTATATTTTTATAAACCAGTTGCTGAGTTGAAACTTGAACTTGAAACTATTTCATTAATAAAAGTATGTGTAAAAAGTCTCCTCTTACAAAATAACTAAATAAAGGGAAGGTACAACATCCAGTTGCATTTTTATATATCACAGTATACCTTGAAACTGATATATCACTGCAACTGTAGTGTAGAACAACTGATAAACTGTACAAATAACCCAAATGAATGCAATAACTGCAGGAAGTTTGTGTAAAACAATCAAATCGGAGCAGATTATCTCGTGTGAATGTTGCATCAGAGATGAGTTTTCCTGATATTTTAGGAACAATTTATATGATTCTCACTGAAATATGTATTTTTTATAACAATCATACATACTTAATATATTTCTTTAAAAACAAAAAAACAATTCAGGGTTTGCTCTGGGCATTATTCTAACAGCTATTTGGTATTTTTAACTGTACTTTTCTAATGCAGGCCGAGGCTGTTTTGCAGAGTGAAGACTCTCTGAATAAAGCTTGTCTTCACCCTGCCCTTTATTTATCTTAAATAATAATCTAAACCTTAAAAGATACAATTTAATTTAAATTTCATCTTACCAATTAACCTGCATGTCTTCGAACTGTGGGAGGAAGCAGGAGTACCCGGAGAAAACCCACGCTAACACACGGAGAATGTGAAAATTCCACAGAGAGGGGCTTCCCCACGCTGGAGTTTGAACCCCCCACCCCAGGTCCAAACCAGGAACCCTCTTGCTGTGAGGCAACAATGCTAACCATTGCACCACCGTGCTGGACTATCCAAAATTGTGTTAATTACATTACAACTTAAAGTGGGGCGGCTGTAGCTCAGTCCATAGGGACCTGGCTTGGGAAGTGAAGGGTCACCAGCCCAAGTCCCTGTTGGACCAAGCATGGAGTGTGGACTGGTAGCTGGAGAGGTGCCAGCTCACCCCCTGGGCACTGCCAAGGCACCCCTGAGCAGGGCACCCAATCCCCAACTGCTCATCGTGCCTGTCCAAAGCAGCCCCCTCACTCTGACATCTCTCCATCTATTGCATGTATAGGTCCTGTTTGTGCATGTGTGTGTGTTTCAAACCTGTGTAAATGACAACAGAGTGAAAAAATTCCCCTCAAGGATTAATAAAGAATATCTTGTCCTTCTTCTTGCTAAACTCGTGAGCACCCAAGTCAGGAGAACGACTCCACAGTTTGGGAAACGGGACCATCTGAGGAGCACATGAATGCAGCATGAATACACCTGGGGGGGAGGTGGTAACGAGGAGCAGGAGACAGCAGGGCTGATGAGGAACAGGTGGAACACATCAGAGCAGGGCAGACAATCACAGGAGCAGAAAAACACAGACATTAACTTTTAATGGAAACTCAGAGAGCATTTTCCAAAGAGCCAATCAGCACCTGTTTTTAATCAGGAAGCGGGAGAGCTGCGGTGTTAGCCAGCACATACTTGAGATAGCATACAGAAGCCTGGTTGGAAGCATTTTATCATTCAGCATTACAGCATGGTACAACAACCTGAGTGCAAGGAGCAAAAACAAGCTCTCTAAGACTGTCAACATTGGAAAGTGACTGGCAGGTCAATATATGTGACAGAGCTGTACGCAGGAAGGCCAAACATACCTGGTGACTCTAAATTGTCCGTAGGTGTGAATGTGAGTGTGAATGGTTGTCTGTCTCTATGTGTCAGCCCTGTGATAGTCTGGTGACCTGTCCAGAGTGTACCCTGCCTCTCACCCAGTGTCAGCTGGGATAGGCTCCAGCGCCCCTGCGACCACTTACAGGATAAGCAGCTATCCCAGCTGGGATAATTTTTCTCAAGGGCTTTCTACCAGAAATGGATCTCTTGGTTAAGGTTAGGAAAAAAGTTGTGGTTTGGGTTATAATAAATGGATTTCTGTCAGAAAGGGCTGTGTGCCTTTGCAGATGTTGCTGTCATTCAAAACAGGTTGAAGCTGGTGGTGGATCCGAGGAGGGCAAAGGCACCAGTGACCATTGTTTTCATTCATGGGGCCAGTGTGGACGTTGTGGAGGACCACAGTTAGCTGGGAGTGCATGTAGACAATAAACTGGACTGGTCCATCTTAAATACCAGTGTAAACACTGGAGCATATTACACTTTATTTTTATTTTACTTTAATGCACATTTTCTATTTTTATTTGATGATAATGCAAATTTTCATTTCTATTTTTATTATTTCTAGCAGCTTCTTCTTTTTTATTATTCTATTTTAATGCGCAATTTAATTCCCATTTTTATTTTATTTCAATGCACATTTTCATCTTTTTATTTTATCTTAATGCATATTTTTTATTTTATTTTATCTCAATGCGCATTTTAATTTCTTTAATCTCTTTTCATATCATTATTTCTTAATGCATATGTTCATTTCTCTTTTTATCTCATTTTAATGCATATTTTCATTTTTATTTTTATTTCATGTTATTGCTTTGTATTTACATACTTCTATTTCATACTCTTATTCTTATTATAATTCTCTATTCTTACATGGGAGCAATTGTAACAAATCACAATTTCCCCTCTGGTATCAATAAAGTATTTCTGATTCCTCTCAATAACTTCCATCACTGACATCTTGACATGTGGTGACATCTCTTTGCCACTAGATGTCGTCAGTGATCCACTCAGGCTTTCTAAACAACCCAGTCCCTGATTTAACGTTCGTCCCTGTTAGCAGCACAGAGCAGCTCTCAGATGAAGCACAGGTCACATGTAAAGAGCTCTGAGTGATTAAATACCTCGGACTGGCTCGCATCGCCGTGCTTTTGGCACACACAAGAGAAACTAAGAGTTCAGTGTGTGACAGAAAGCTTGCGTGATAAATTATCATGGGACTGTATTGTAAATATGCTGCTAATCTCCCATTGTACACTGATAACTGCCATGTGTTTTCCAGCAGAGAGGAAAACACTATTAAAGTAAATAACACTGGTGGCTTGTGTTGCATCTTGGCCTCCCACCTTCTTTTTTTTTTATAATGCAATATTTGTGTGCCAAGTCTCTGCAGTCTTTCCAACAGTTGCCACCAACACAAAACCCACAAGACTTTTCCATCCCTGATACAAAATTGCAATCAAGTCAGGTCCTCGGGGGGAAGGCCGGGGTGCAGCGTCTTGGTTTGTGATGTTCTGTGGATGGCAACAAACTGTTGTGCTGCCTGCCAGCACGTCAAGCCAGGAGCATTAGAGAGGGAAAAGTGGAAAATTAACCGGTGCCAATTGCCAGAACGCTCACGTGACTGCAACACATGGGAGCGACGGTGAGGGCGGTTTAGCATGAGGAACATTCCAGCGAATGCACTGACATGTGACACTCAATTACAGTATCGCACAGAAATCCTCAATGTGTGTCTTCTGGAGTTTTTTTTCTTCTTGTTGGAACCCCACAAACTATGTAAAGTCTCCACTCAGCACACTGAAGGTCAGATAGCATGATGAACAATTACAGGGAGTTTCAGGGCTGTTATTAAGACGGGGAAAATCTTCCCTTAAGCATTTGAAAACGTATCAAAAACAAAAAACTGAAAACACATTTCAAAGAGCAACATTTTTGGACCAATGTTCAGCAGTGAGACAGACAAACCCACTACAGAGGAGCCAGAGATAACCAATTTTCCTAACAGCAGAAGCCTCATTAGACCAAAATGCAACACAGCTTTGCAGATCTTTCTCTGCAGAAGAGGACACACCACATAGGACATGTAAAATATTATTTTAGCTAACTACAGGACAAACTAAACAACCAAATCAAAAAGGTTGAAGCCAGGTGAAGCAGTGGAGCCAGCAGTCAGATCAGGTGAGCTCAATCTTCCTGACGACCTGGTTGTGCAGCCTGTTCTCATTCCAATCTTGTCAAATACCACCGACGCACAAAGGCACCTTTTGTGTCAGTATAATGTGCACTGGGAGGTGGCAGTTGTTGACGCAGTGTCACCAAGTGATGTCTGCAAATACTGGCGCTATGTCAGTGGACTTCCGCATAGAATACTGACACACAAAAGCAACTTTTGTGGTGTTAACTTTTGCTGGCAGTAGGTGGTGGGAGGTACTTGAGGCTAATTCTGCACCAAAAAAAAACAAAAAAAGTTTCACTTAACATCAAAGATCATGGAAGTTCTCACTGGAGTTCTCATACATACGTTCAGTAAATAATGTGACAACACCTCACCGTGTTTCTTTTTCTAAACCTGACCTACGTGACTCAACTTCGTAAACGTAACCTACATGACCTTAAATTAAGTACCTAACTTTATGTTACTTAAACTGGAGTACGTAATGTGACAATGCCCAACCATGTTTCTTTTTCTAAACCTAAACTTCGTAACTTAAATCATTTAAACCTAACCTACATGACCTTTCGTTAAGTAGCTAACTTTATATTAGGTACGTTACTTTATCTGAAGTATGTAACTTAATTTTAATCGCGTAACGTGACGATGCCCAACCATGATTCTTTTTCCAAACCTAACTTATGTAACTTAACTACATCTCACCTAATCGTTACATTAAGTACGTAACTTTGTGTTAAGTAAGTAACTGTGACAATGCCCAATGATGTTTCTTTCACTAAACCTAATCTACGTAACTTTGCATAAAGTACGTAACTTTACTTTAAGTATGCTACTTAAGTATGTAACTTAATCTTAAGTCCAAAATGCGACAATGCCCAATGTTTCTTTTTCTAAAAACCTACGTAACTTTGCATTAAGTATGTAACTTTACATTAAGTACATTACTTAATCTTAAGTATGTAACTTTAATTTTAAGTACATAATGCGACAAGGCCCAATTATGTCTTTTTCTAAATCTAACCTACATTACTTTACCAAATCTCCCCTTAAGGATGTAACTTTATGTTCAATACGTAACGTAATTTAAGTACATAATGTGACAACACACAATCTTTTTCTAAGCCTAACCAACATAACTTTACATTGAGTATGTAACTTTACGTCAGGTGCATTACGTAACCTTAAGTAGGTAAAGTGAAGATGCCCGGCCATGTTTCTTTTCTAAACCTAACCTACTTAACTTTACTAAATTTTACCAATGTGTCTTTACTTTAAGTAGGTAACATCTAATGTGGTGACACCATTTGAAGGTTGCTTATCTTTTGAACCATTTTATGAGGATACGTTGACTTTGAACTACACACTCAGTCTGTATGTACTGTATACTGCCTAATAATGAGTGATTAAAAGTGCCATTACTAAGAGACTGTTCACACTGAGGTACACTCAACACACACGACTGTAACACGTGACAAACAGCCAGTGATTCTCATATCGCTGAAAATGTGGCAACAAATTTCCAAAACGCTGTTTTTGGATAAACTGACCACGTATTGGGAATCTAAATAGTTAGTGTCTGAAATATTTTAAAGCTTAATAAAATGACATATGAACAGTTTTTTGCCTGGCTCAAAATCTCTGCCGTTGCACACCCTGATGAAACACGACACATTGTGTGGCAGTTGAGTTTGTCCAGTAAGCTCATGTCTCATACTCAGAAATTCTTGTTAATGTAGTTCACATATAGGCATTTCTCACATACACAAAATTCACATTCTATGTACTCAATTTTCCGTCACACTTATCTCTGGTCGTCTGTGAGGAGGAGTGCTCGTGTTCACATTTGTAGAGAACAATAAACTGTGTGTTGCCTGCTGGAGTCTCGATTCGCTCTGGTCTTAGTGTGTGTCCCACTTCCCTGTTTACTACTGTGTACAGTTAGTATACAATAAATCAATAAACGTTTTCCGCTCTGGTCTCAAATTGAAAGACGCACGTGCCAGTAGATTTACAGTATATGAAACTGTGACTTTAAAATGATAGAAAATTCACAAAGACACAACATATGATTTGTAAAAGATTTACATAGTTTTTATTCTTTCAGATCTGTTTGGTGCTGTCTTACAGTTGTCTGCATCTTGTTTTAATCGTTAGCAGCTGCGAGCTGCTCCTCAATTTTCTCTGTGAATTGCCTTATTGATTCACAGTGTCCATCGACACACTAAAGTCAGAAGATATCTTTTTTTTTGGACATTTTTTCCCCTCTTATTTGGTATCACTCAATAGCAGTAGTTCACACAGTCATCTTTAGTTAGTAAGATAGATCACTCTGGTCAATGTTTTTAGCCTTTTATAATGTAACACGAACACAGAACATGGTGTGTTCTTCATTTGAGATAATAATAATAATAATACTAATACTAATAATAATAATAATAAGAAGAAGAAGACGAAGAATTTGGGTAAACAAAATAAGGGTGTTTTATACAAATTTACATTTTTCACTTCCTCCAAATTTACTCAAATTAAATTTTCCGAAGTCTCATTCATTTTCATTTAAAAAGATTTCATAAAGAACTGTCTGGCTTATGAAGAAATGTCCTTATAATTGCTCTTCTAGGAGTTACAAGCCCAAAAAGAAGTTCTTCCTACATAACGTTAGTGCTGGTTACAGTTAGCTCTTTGGCTGATACTGCATTGCTCTTGGCTGGTAGGAAATGTTTTGTACAGTTACATCATTTATTGTTGGTTAAATTAGCAGACATAATACATTATACATTAGTATCATGTGTCACATTAGCTGGGGAAGTAATTTGGCAAGCTAGCTAAGTTAAATCCACTCAAATGTTTTGCTAGCAACAACGTTAGCAAGCTAAGGTAGCCAGTTAGCTGAAGGCCGAACTGAGCTTCTCTGAAGAATAGATGCGGTTAGAGACTGTTGATAAACCAAGACAGCCCACTTAAGATTAATTTGCTGTGTCTGTGTCATGTCAACACATTCTCACTCTGACCTGGTCACATATTGACGTTTGGTCATGGACTTTCCACGTCGATACACGACATACAAGGTACGCTAGGCGCGTTGGTTGTTGGCGTTGTTTCAGCCTGTTACATGCATTGTGTGTTTTCAAATACACAGGAGATATACAGTTTGTATACAGTCTTTTAAAATAAATGCACTACGTCAGTACAACACCGCATATAGGTGTTTTTTTTTCCGTTAACAGCAAACGCACGTGGATATGTTTTGCCAACACACTCACGTGGTTGGGTTTCGGCAACAAAAACATGTGGTTGGGTTTAGAAAAAAAGAACAGGGTTTGGCCTTAACAATCTTAGGGGAAGCAAACACTGGCCTCTCTGGGGAAAGTCAGTGGTTGTTGGGCTCATCCACCACCCCTTCCACCTGCCCTCATCAGACTTCCACCGCCTTAAATTTCATCGTTGTCCTGCTGCGTTTCCCCAGACGCTGCCAGGCACTGCGAAACAATTACAGCAACAGGGCTACTTTTTCTGTCTGTGTCTGATGACAGAAGTCGCCGACCAAGCGCTGGATTTCGACAACTTTGGAGTGAGACCAGGTTAGTCCCATGGGTTTCACCACTGCTCCGCCACTTGTGAGTACAGATTACAACCATTTCCTTTGCCCCAAAGTCACTGATGTAAATACTGGACCCAGTTTTTGCAAGCTAAACGAAGTGGGGCAATGCGGCAGAGAGATGACCCACCCATGTAGGAGACCAGAGGTGTATACCATTTTGTACCACTGGCGCAGCTTGTAGGTGGCTATCCTCTGTTATGGCGTTGGTTGCTTTGTAACGTTTGCTGTTAAAGTATCTTGCAAACAACAAGATGGCTAGTTTAGGCTACGTACCAGCCACATCAGCCGTGGGATTGGGATGAATTAATTGACACCAAAGTTACATATATAACCTGAGTTCAAAATAATAATAGGTGAATTCACATTTCATCGGAAACCTGGATAAAATTTTGAGGGCACTATATGAAATATTAGTGCATTATACCATAAATACTGTGACTTCAGAAACAACCTTATCGGTGTACTTGTTCTCTGACCTGGCCGCGGCCCTGACCCCAGCTGCACTGTCATGTAATGATGTATTATCTCACCGCTAGTAGTCCAGCATAATGTGTAACACAGAGTCTATCATAAAACCTTTAGAAACCACTCAGTCGTCAAACCTTAAAATTACGCACCAGTGAACATGTCTAAGGTTTATGGCCCCTGAGACTGGGACGCAGTGTCAGCTTTACCGCTCTGTGGCGTGTGGATCTGAAGGTTCACGCCTGTGGTGTCCAATGTGTGGCCACAGACGAGCCCAGCCCACTGCAAACACGGCGTAAACAAGTGGCCCTTTTTTTTTGTTCTCCTCCATGAAGCCCGTTGATGATTGTGTGAGTCCTCCTCTTTCATTGGTTTTCTCCTGACCTCTGACCTATTTCCACTCCAGAGCACAGAGAAGGGCATCTGGACGCAGCGTTCCCACTAAGAGCTACTCAAACACCACCGTCTATGTAGGTCAGCAACTTGCCCTCAGTGTCACTTGTGCAAACCATAAACAGATCGAGAATGCGTGAGAGTGTGTGTGTGTATGTGTGTGTGTGGTTTGGTATAGGAGTACAACTAACTAATTGGAGGGTTGATGTGCATTTCACGGGATGTCACTGCACTGGGGGAAAATCCCATCTGTTGCCAATTCTTCTTCATGCTTCATGCTTGTTTGGCCCTTCATATGGTTTGTATAATTATTTGCTTTTGACATGCATTACATGATGTTCATGCTAATAAATAGCTTTAATATGATTGGAGGCTCCTTGAAGACCTCCTGCTAACATGAAACATGGAAACTGGAAGTGTTTTCATGACAAAAACATATTTTAGAGACATTTGTTTAAATTGAATTATAATGTTTTTGACCACTAGGAGGCAGAGTGAGCCCATAACTAATTCTCGCAACAAATCTTCACATTGGTTTCCAAAATTATAAAAAATACTTGGTTTATCTCCGGTGTAGTCCACCACCTGCTGAAAAAATAAATATATCTTGGTCTTCTTTCTCCACTTGTCACTTCACACTCTTCAGGAGGTGTACAATCAGCCTGTGTGTCCTTGAACAGCAAGCCCTTTAACATTTAATCAATAGGACTGACAGGTATGGATTTGGTTTTCACCAGTAGAGATGGCATTTCACCATGTTGAAGTGTTAATTTAAGATATCTGCAAAACAATTTTGACACATTAAAAAATTTTTTACATGTAGGATAACATTTCAACCAGTCAAAACTTATGTATGGATATTTTTGATTTAATTATAGATATCTGTAATTCCATTTCCACTCGTAAATTTCCACATGTTAAAAAAGGATTGTGACTAGTTCCGTTTCAAATATCAACAATTGCATTTCCAATATGTCCGAATATATCAACAAACCATTTTGAATATGTGGGCATCAAAACGTTCTTAAGTACAAGGATGAATGAGCCAGTTGGTTCTTGTCATTGTGTGCAGGTGTTCTAATATTTCTACATGTTACTGTTTATGTTTTTTATTGTGTGGTTGTTTGGCTGTGGCTTTTTGTATGCTGCCAGGTCTCCCTTGTAAAAGAGATCATTGATGTAAACGGGACTTACCTGGTTAAATAAATAAATAAATAAAATTGGAATAAAGTACCAAAGAGCCACTGAACCACTTTTAAATTATATTAATCATATTAATTTTGGATATGTAGTCCAAATTAGCAAATTCATTTTGGCTATGTATGTACAACCTTAAAGATATTAACAGTGACATTTTTCACTGGTGGACATTCCTTGTTTTGATATCTAAACTTTAACTCTGATTCGTTATAAAAGGAACTGTAGATATCTTAAACATAATTGTTTCAGATATCTGAAAAGTAATTCTACATATCTGAAGTCACATTCTCACTAGTTACAGTTCCAAACAGATATATCAATAATTTAATTCTGACTTGTCCAAATAAATTTAAGATATCTAGAATTCCACTTTTTATAGTTCAAGATCAAATTTAAGTTTATTTGCACATTTATATATAAAGAACAGAGAAAAGTCAAAATAAAAATAAAAACAGTCACGTGTGCAGCTGAGGTAGAAACCCAGAAAGGACTTTTTTTTTATTGGTACCTCACCTAAAGGGAATAATAAAATATTAATAGATGTAAAAATACATCATGATTCAGAGTCAACAAAGACACATATCTACACAATCAACACTACTGAGGAGAAATAAACAGAACATCAAATCAGTATATGCAGACACACAGCACAGAGATGATTTATACAGTACCAAATCTTTTTGTCATTAACCCACTTTTTAGTTTCTTTTTGTTTTGGGAGTCCGTTCAAAAATTTCAAGTTCATGTTCCACAGTCGGGCTCCACTGTATCTCAATGAGCACTGTCCTTATCTGCAGTGTACGAACAACTGCAGATATCTACAATGAACACTGCCGCCAGTTATAATTAAATTGTTGATATCAACAAGTGACGATTCCACCAGTGAGAACTGAGTTGCAGATACTAATTAGAATTACAACCCGTCAAAACTGAATTAAAGATATCTGTAATTAAGTTTGAATCAAGGTCAATGGTAAAAGTTGATGAGTTGTGATTAAGTTATTTAGAAAACACATTTCCACTACACATAAATTAATTGTTGATGTCATGAATCAACAATCTGACTGCTGAGAAATGATTTTTAATTAGACCTGCCACAAGTCAGAATTAAATTATTGATATATCTGCTTGGAATCGTAACTAGTAGGAATATAATATCAGATATTTAGGAGCCTACGTAGTACCTGGTGGATTATATTCATACTAGTAAAAGTTATATTTAAGTTATCTGCAGTTCATTTTATAGCTGGTCAGGACTGAGTTTTAGATTTTTGAAAAAAGGAATGTTCATGCATTGGCTCAGAATTCCCAAAAAGCAATTGTCGATCTCTACAGTGACTCTTACTGCTGCTGATTAAATGTTGAAATGGCTTGTCATGCGTATGTGTTGGAGGCAATGACTCAACATTTCTTTCTTCTTTCTTAAAAACCTAATCTTAGCCAGTGCTGCCCAAACATTTGAGCTTGGGACCCCTAAAAATGAAGCTGTGTTTACTGTAATTTGCCACGTGTGGTTCAACCAAACATAAAACTGATCCAGCAGCTAAAGAAATACACATGAATCCTGGTCTGTTTCTGCAGAGTCTTACTTCTCTTTAAAAGTGTCCGACCAAAACCTTTGAACAAACTTCTCCTATTAGCAGGAAGATACATCTTATTTCAATATATTAAGCCCAGGCCTCCTGCTGTTCAGCAGTGGTATGGATTCCTTTTAAAAAATTTCTCCCCCTTTTTGCCTTGAAGGGGAACGAGAGAGTTCTCGATGAGCTGTGGGTGCCTTTTCTAAACTACCTCCTAAATTGCACAGCAGATCTGGTACGCAGGGGGCATTACACTGCAGACTGGCGCCCTTCCAGCGCCCTGCAAATGTCTAAAGCTCTCTCCTGGGTATTTTGATGCTCTGCATCAGTCGTGCACTCCCTGATCTGTGCAGTTTATTCAAGCTGTGAGATCTCTGTGTAATGTCTTTCCATGTAATGTGTATGCCCACATGCAACACTGCTTCTCCCCTTTTTTTCTGGTTGTGTGGGTTTTTCTTTTTCCACCCATTAGGACAGGGATTCTCAACTTGCTTTGCCTCGGGGCCACTTTTGCAAAATGACAGGAGGCCAGAGGCCAGTTATTGCATAGGTCAGGTGTAAGTAGGGGTGTTTCTAGGATTAGAGGACATTCGGGGCATAGCCTGAACCATTGACGGACGGTTGGGGGATCCTCCATTGGCACTTTCTCTTGACAAACTGGCTCTATTCTGATACTTTCTATGCAGTCTGGTCCTTGATTTACATTGAGAGTACAACAAAAATCCCAAGTGCAAATCAAGGAGTTTTCACTGTGAATTACAAAATGGCTGAGCAACCTGGTCTCTCTCCCAAGCCTTTGAATACTGGTGCTTGGGCAGGGATTTCGGGCATCAGACACTGACGAAAAAAGTCATCCTTTCACGTTGGCATGATACACAGCCGATCGTTGTTGTTATGTAATAGTGCCCGACGGTGTCAGAAGGAAACGCAGCTGCACAACAACAAAAGTTAAGGGGGTGAAAGTCTGAGTAGGGCAGGTGGGAGAGATGGTGGATGGGTCCAACAACCACTAACTTTCACCCAGTAGACTGGTGTTCACTTCCTGTATGATTGTAAAGTCAAACCCTGTTCTTTTTTTCCTAAACTTAACCACGTTTGTGAGTGTTGGCGCCACGTAACCATGTGCATTTGTTGTTAAAGGAAAAAAAAAAAGTACATTTCCTGTGACAACCGAAGTGTATTTTAAAAAAGACAATACATGTAACAGGCTGAAGTTGACATGGTGTCCCAGATCGTCAACAACCAACGCACCCAGGGTACTTTGCACGTCATATCTCAACGTGGAAAGTCCATGACCAAACGTCGATATGTGACGAGGTCGGAGTGAGAATGTGTTGGGTTGGGGGGCTTCCTGGCACCCAGTTGTGGGTCAGGTTTGGCCCACAGGCCATGAGTTGAGTGTCACTGCTTTAGGGTCTGTCTCTGCTGTCGTGTTTTTTCTCTGTACTAAACTCTGCTCTTGAAAATTATATAAAATATTGTAACTTAAAAACAAAGGTCCAGAAATGGACTAAAAAGCAGAGTTGAATAAACACAACTTGGTCATCCTGTCAATCATCTTATGACCCCTTAGATTTATTTTGTGACCCTTGTAAAGGTCCTGACCCCCAGGTCAAGATCCGCTGATCTAAGCTGTACTCAGTACAAGGTAGAAATGCTGGCGTACCAACTCCTTGCCAGGAAAATTTCTAGGAATGTGGTGGGAAAACAGGGACTAAAGCTTCAAGCTGACAGTGCTGTTGAGTCTGAGACGGATTGGGAGCAACTCTTTAACACTGCAGGAAATCATTAAGTTCAGAGTTTGCATCAGAAAATATAGTTTAACATCAAAATATTATCTTCACATCAGTATAAAGCTGTACACATATTGGAGTCATTGGAGCTTAAAGGTCACTCACTGTATATCTTTGAACCAACCTGCGTTTTCACCCTCACTACGATCTGTCGATTGTCATTTACGCAGCTTAATAACTGAGGGTGACCCATTGATCAGCCTCCACCGACAAGAGGCGAACAGCGGATGTCTCTCATTATTTTGCACTGCAGAGGAGATTTATCGGGCTCGTGTAGTTTGACACAGATTTAGCGGGCAGCGGTGCCTGGAGGGGGCGGGAGCGTCGATGCTGCCATGCTTCAGCTAACATCGGAGAGTTCAGGGGACCAAACTGTGCCTGACCCCTGTGTGACACTCCTGATCCAGCCAGCCGTGGCTTATGGTGAGGCTCGGAGCTGAACAGGCACAATCACTCCACCATCCAGTGTTGGCGGCTGTCAACACGTCTCATAACCATACACACACGCACACGCACACACACACACACACACACAGACAGAGACACAGAGGAAGAGCTTGAACTCCTTTATTCGTCCCACAGCGGGGATATTTGCAACACTGCAGCAGCGAGGGGACAGTGCAAACAGGAAGCATCAGTAGAAAAAAATTAAGTGCACAGCAATATATATTTAAGTACATAAATAATTAAACTGTACAAAAACAAAGAGCAGTATTAGGAGCAAACAGTGTAAAAACTTTTGCGCATTAGGTGAATAAAACCTTATTTTTAGAGCTTACGTCACACAGAAGTGAAATATATTGAAAATCATCATAATGTTTCTATATTTGTGAATTAAAAACAGACCTCATATTTATATTTCATTTATTTTCATGTTTCTCTCTTCTTTTATTGAAAATAAGCCATCAAAACTCTCAAATACAGAATATACTTATTGCAATTGTCTCAACTATTTCCCCCCATCACATATTTATTATCGTTAATTTTTAATTTGTGTCATGTCAGACATTCCTATCCACCTTGGAATCGCAAGACGTCACTTTATAGCAATCATATATATATATATATGTGTGTGTTTTAACATCATATCTTCCAGTAACACATACAAAAAACCAAAACAAAATTTCAATAACAAAATTAGGTGCATTTAGGTACATATTCATGCAGAAAATTCTAATTAATATGCACTAATTAGTGGAGGAAAGTAATGCTACAAGGCTAAAGTTTATCCCAATGAATGGCTTCTATCTCCCTCTGAGTAATCAGCTGACTTGAATTATAATTATGAGATAATTCGCTCATGTAATTCTAACACTGTTTAATCAGATTGTAATTTTAAAGCCGTTAAAACTTCCTTTTCAACAGCAGATTTGTGTACAACACTGTAAAGCTTTTTCAGTCTGAGACAGCTCTGTTGTACATATTTGTTATGTTATAGACTCTTTTAGAGCCGACATCACAATGATGTCAGTTTGTTAGCTGGAGGCAAAACATGACTCTCCACCACAGGGCTGTAGGCTACACAGGAGTCTTAAAATGTCGTCTTGTTGTGTTATTGGGAGCCAGAATAGAAGGAGTCATGGCTCAGAGCTGAAATCTTATTGCATACCAGCTGCCACTGTCTGTCAACATAGACAGAGACAACTATTGTTAAATGCGATAAGACAAAAGGACTGGACGGAGGCCATCATCAAAAATGCTCCCATGTGCAGCGCACACTTCATATCAGGTTAGGGAAGAAGTATTTCCTGTTGTAGGGATGAATAACGTTATGTGTATTAAGGGTTATCATGTCCACCTCATCAGAAAATTGGGGAGGTACTGAGAGGAGTATTGGATTTCTCTGGAACGCTAATTTTTTAGCATAGCAAACAAACTGAAGGAAACATTGAAGTGGCGTCTTCCTTTGTAAGATTGGCACAGTAATCAACCACAAAGCTTCCTGTGACATCATCCATCCACTGAGTGACAGTGTACATGTCGGCCAGTCAAGCGCGGTCTCACTCCAAAGTTGTAGAAATCTGGAGCTTGGCCAGTGACTTGTGTGTTCATAAATTCAGCTTGGTGCTCTACACTAAAATAAGTCCTGTTGGTCAAAGAAGGGAGAATTAATCATCACAAATTCACTGTATTTGGCGCTCTGCTGCTACGTCTCCCCAGACAGAGTGTCCAGAGAGCGCTCTGCCACCCTGAGAGTGCGGTGCTCTGGATAACCGAACGGTACATTCTGACAGCGTGAACAGTGCAACGGTCAAGTTTGTGCCAAAGTGCGCTCTGGCACTTGGACTGAGTATTTCCGAACACAGCACTCATATCATCTTCCTCCATTGTCTAAAACAAGTCAACAGAACTTGCTCGCTAGTGCCTGGCTAATGTCTGTGGAGAATTGGTTTTGCCTCCAGCTAAGCCCCGCCCACCAAAAAACCTCCATACCAGTTTACTAACAGCAAAAGGGTCCATAGTATCTTCTAAAAAAAAAAAAATTCAAATTTTTATTGTAATGTTTCTATTCTTTATTGATAACCATGACTGTTGCTGTACTTAACCTCTATTTTTATTTTCGCTCTGTAGTTTTATTGTATGTTTAATGTATGCATCTAAAGGAGCATCATCGTATTTCAGCTACATATAAATATACTGTACTTGTACTTAATATCTCCTCTCAGCACAGTCTTAGATATACACCCATAAACCGACTGTGTCCATGTAGTCACATCAGGAAGCACCTGAGACTGAGAAGTGACAGGTAAGTGCACATGAAGACCTGCAAATTCTCCTACACTCTCCCCACCTCCTGTCTCCTGCAGCACATCGGGGATGTGTGTCCTCGTCTGCAGGTCTTCACACCAGCACCAGTTATCAATGTCCCTCGTGGTATCAGGGATGGCAGCGTGTTGACAGCGATCGATTTTAACGTCAGCAGCTTCGCAGCATCCTCCTGTGGAAGAAAAAGACATCATTTGTGGAGACTGAGGAGCCACTTAGTGAAGAGAGGAGAGCTTTAATCTGAGAGATCCTGCTGTGACACAGGGCTTGTTCAAGAGAGATGTTAACAACTAAACTTCAGCTTTTCATTGAGTCTGCAGGTCAGTGTTAATACAGTTCACAATACTTAGTTTTTACTGGATTTAAATGAACATTAAAACACGATTATAGGATTAACTTGTTTTAAAAGATTAAAAAAAGATTAAAATGTTACAACCAAAATTAAAACACATTTAGTCCATTAGCAACTTCTTAATAATGATCCTCTTAAATTAGAGTAAATTTGTAGCCCAGGCTATTATCTGCCTTAAATCACTGAAATCAACAGGCCCTTTTTGGGACACTTTTTAATTCCTTTCACACAAAACAAAGATCAGGAAATGTAATCAAACTGTGTATTTAAACCAGTATGAATATGACTTGTATAAATATTAGGCATCGAATAATATCAATTATGAATCATTTATTTGATCTAGCTCCGACAGACAGAGCATCAAAGAGAGAAAGAGTTTCGGCACTCGAGGATGTTGGCCCCTGGCATACCGACATAACACCAATTCATTGTGTTAAAACAACACTCACATCTTTAATTTTTATGGAAAAGCCCTTTTGATTCTTTTGACCTGAGGACCCAAATGGACTGAAGGTATATGAGTAACTTACAGGGTAATCGAGGGATGGACACATAATATGAGGTAGCAAACAACCTGGTTTTATACATCTGAAAAACTTCTATTAAAAAAATGAGCTGCTCAGGCAACCAGACCAGGCCTCTAATTGAGACAGGCCTTTATTTGTCAACATGTGTAGCCACACTGGGCTAGTAAAAGAGACTGGGCGTTTAACTGGGACTTAAATTAGGACAAAGAACACACTCTCAGATCCACACTCATCTCTTTCCTCTGTGACCCATAAGCTGGAGCTGGATACCCCAAATTCCAGATTGAGGACAAACACACTTATAACTTCCGCTGGTATACACCGTACGCATGTCCTGAAAGGCCTCATGAGTTTAGGGTGACAGACCCCAACACTCTTGAGCAGTACGACTAGTCAAGTTTGTCACGCTCAAGCAGCAACTGGCAAACAATGAATCTGTCTGATACCATGAACCTAAAGAAGTACTACATCAGCATATGCTGGCCTATCAGCGCTGCACCAGGCTGCAAACGCAATGCGTCCATTTGCCGAAATATGAGACCTTGTCTCATATCGACATTTGGACATGGACTTTCCAGGTCCAGATACGAAGTGAAAGGTACCCTGGGTGTGTTGGTTGTTGACGTTCTGGGACACCTTGTCAAATAATGCCTGTTACATGCATTGTCTTCTTTCAAAATACACCTCAGTTTTCACAGGAAATGTAACGTTTACATACAGTCTCTTTCAAAATAAACACACTACGTTGGACACACTGAAAACAGATTTTTTTTCCCTTCAACAACAAAAGCACGAGGTTAGGATTAGGTGAAAAGAACAGGGTTTGGCTTCAGAACTGACGCAAACACCACTCTCTCGAGTGAAAGTCGGTGTTTGTTGGACCCGCCCAACCCAGTCGGATTCTTGCTGCCTTAACTTTTGTCCTTGTCCCGCAGCGTTTCCCCGACACCACCTGGCGCCATTAAACTATAATGGCAACCAACCGCGAATCATGCCAATGTAAAGGATGCCTTTTTCGTTGGTATTTGACGCCACAATACGCTGCCCAAGCGCCGGAATTTGATGACTTCGGAGTGAGACTGGGCTTGTGTGCCAACGGTGCCGAATACTCGAGGTCTGCCACTGCCCCTTACCTTTAAAAATAACATTATTCTGTGACTACAAATGTTAGCTAATGTTTGCAGCTTATGTTAAAGCAGATGAACACAGTTTTGTCCATTCCTTACACCTTTGCTAATTTTGGTTTTTACAGACACCACCCTCCAGGTTCTTCAGATACTGTGTGTCGCTCTTATTGAAGTCTTTTTGGACATGTGGAGAAACCCAAAACTTGACAGGCCTGCCATGATTCGTTAGTGTCACTATGATTAGATAATTGCTGTTTCAGGTTTAGCAAACAGTCAGTTGCATTTACATCAGGTGCCAATCCAGGGGCACAGACATTAGAACTGCACTGGTGAAACGTGACTGAAAAGTGTATAAAGTTGGGTACATTCATTTTACACAACGCAGCTGTTGAATTAAAAAATTAAGTAATGTATCACGGAGCTGTTTCCATTAAGTCAGATGCTCACATGGTGTTGCATTTCATAGCAATGTTAAAACCCAGCTCAAAATGACATTATCCCAAAGATATTCTGACTTACATCACGGCGTCATGTTGTGTTACACACAGCTGAATAACCCTCCTGTTTGGTTGCACACATCTCTGTTCCCAACAAGGCATCGACATGTTTCCTCGCTGCGTCCTGGGAGCTCCCGTTCTCTCAATAATACATGAGTTAGACTGTGTGTGTGTGCCAGCAGTAACAGATGCTGCAGGTTTCTGTCCCACGTGACTGTAATCGGCGCAGTGTGAACCTCCCAAACTTTTTGGCTGAAGCCATAATATATACCCTCCGATGTTCTGCTTCAAAAAGACACCAAGCATAATCAGATCCATCAGAGCTGCTGTTAACCTCACGTCAGGAGGGTTATTTCTACTTTATATATGCATGGTGAATCATAAAAGTCCAAAGGCCCAGCTTTACTGAAGCAGTGATGACTGTATTCATTTTAATATATTGACTTAAAAAGGCCTGCGGTTGCTATTTGACAGCAACTAAAGCTTGTGAGAGACCCGATGTTTGTTTAAAGAATCAGGAAAATGATTTTCCGAAGGTGAAAAAGCCTTTGCAAATTTAATGATGTGAAACCTGCACGCTGGCAGCTGGAGGGCTCAAAACTATTTGAACTTTACTACCCAGAAATCTTTCACTTTGAAATCCACAGACTGTAAACAAGTTTTTGCAGATATGGAGCTCTAAGTACTTTAGATACCCTAACTATAGCCATTTAAGATTAAACAAGATATACTATGTGTGTGTCCTGATGCCTCGTTTCCACTTACACGTGTGACTGGTGTCCACAGATCTGTAAATATATGAATGAATATAATATATGAATGCCTCTAGTGTCCAATGCAAGGAAGTGTATTTCTTTATGGATGAATAGAAACCTGATAGAAACTCTCTGTAGCCATGGGAAGAGGCTAATATTGTCCATGTTTTCGCTATTCAGTAGTTTGGATTGTTCGCTTGGAACATTACCGGGACAAAAACAGGACCAATATCGCACGGCAACAAATAAATAAACATGTTGGCCTGTCAGGTATGTGGCATGTTTCGTTAAATATTTAAAGAGACGTATGAAGAGCTGAACAAGTCATATACCTGCACCTTCCTATCAGACTGACAAATCTGAGTGTGCCTCTAGGCTATTTCATATAGAGTCACCAATTAACCTGCATGTCTTTGGACTGTGGGAGGAAGCCGGAGTACCCAGAGAATACCCATGCTGACACGGGGAGCCTCATGACACATGCAAACTCCGCACAGAGGGATTTTACATGGTTTATATTATACTTTAATGGAAGTCAGCCCCTCTCAGCTGGAGCAGGCTAAATCATGCTTTCATCACTCAAACCTGTATGATATACTTTACCTTCCAGTCTGTGAAGTTTGGGGGGTATATGGCAGAAATTGAATATAATATTCATAACTATGTTTTCATTAGATTATAATCACCTGAAAATACGAATCGTTTTGTTTTCGTTACCTCACAATGAGCACTTTGAGTTCTCTCTCCATATACAGCAGGTCCTCTGGTCCTCTTCGTGGATGTATAAGCCAGGAAAACTTCGCCAACGAACAGACGGTCAACAAGTTTGTTGGCTGCACAAACTGACCACAGATACACTCTTCATGGACACTGGTGTTCAACAACAATTCAAAATGTTTGATAAATAGATCTGTTTGGCAAGCACAAGTGGAAGAGATGCCGATGGCTGCTGCAGTCAAGTTGTTTGAATGACTGTTTTGGAAGAATGAAGTACTAATCAACCGCAAAACAACACACTGCATCCATTCACTGAGGTCGACTGTAATTTAAGAGGTAATTTTATAGCGTTTATATCCTGTTTAAGCGTTCTCTATTTGAGGTTTCTTGTGTATGATTTAGGATGTAATATAAGTATCTATTAATTTGTGTGTAATCACCTGAAAACAAGAATTTTTGTGTTTTCGTTACCTTACAATGAGCCGTTTATATCTACATACTCTTCCTTGGAGCCCTCCATGTTGTTTCTACAGTAGCCCAGAACAGACAAACCAAACACTGGCTCTCGATGAGGCCTGTCGTGTTCTCGTATTGGCTACATGTATCGCACCATAGGGCACGCACACGGGAGAAGTTTCAGTCGGATGCAGTCTGGTCTCATTGAAACAATCATTGTGTATCTACCATAATTAATCACCAGTTTAATGCTCCACCCGGCCAGCAGCCAGGTGACACAAATCAAACGCACCCACACGAACACCAGGTGCACACTGATTGTCGGCCTAGCTTACATGCTAAATGCTAAAATGCTTATGGTGGATCCAGCTGTAATTTCTGAGGAGCTTTCTGTTTTATTATTTAGTCTTCCATGTCACACCTGCAGAGCCTCGTTCAGCAACACGTTTGATAACTCTGAGGAGCGCAGTGGGACAGAGGGGCTGAGTGGACTGGTTAAACTGGGACCAGAGAGGCTGGATTATGCTTTGAGAATGAAGAAGCAGAGAAGCTGAACCTGGAGCAGATGGAGGAGGACTTCGTGGTGCACAAGACTCACAATGACGTCAGACAGGTGAGTGCCACAACAAACTGACTGTCTCTACAGTCACTGCGTTGCCTAGCAACGTAGCCTTGCATGTGTTAAAATGCTGTGTAACACTTCCTGTTTTAGTATTTCAGCTGACCTACTTTTTACTTTTATCTAAGTACATTTTTTACACAGCTCTCTTACTTTCACTTGAGTACAGTATCCTGGTAGATTTACCTTTTCTCTTCCTGCTGAAATGTCCCTCAGAGCGACTCAGGACTACATTGCAGATGATGAAGCTTAAACAGGACTTTACAAATAACACAGATTTATATGTCGGTATCCATATCAATTAATTAGAAACATGAGGACGTACCTGTCAGGGAGAGTGTGTTTGACCTGTACAAATGTATTCTCCTCTTTAGCCATTAGTTATCTTAGCAGGAGAAGCACAGGTGTAACTGATACCATCGGTAATGACTGTACTCTATTCAGATGGGCCAGTTCCTGGAATGAAACAGAGCCACAGTATCATTAATGTTATTAGCTACACCTGTGCTTTTCCTCTGTTGCTCTGTTTTTGGTTTTGCTCCGAAAAGCTTCCTTCAAAACCTGCTCGGATGTGGTTTGTTTTCAGTAAGATAGCATCCGTTAAAAGACCAGATTTCCCCCACATGTGCTGTCTAAAGGCTCCTTATGTACAAAAATAGACATGTCTGTGTTAAATGCTGTAAAGATCACTGTACTAATACTTCCATGTGTAATGTCTGATGGCACTACCTTCCTTTCGTCCATATTTGGGCACATTCTCTAAAAGTTTAAGGCTGGTTTATTATGAACGGCTTATGAGTCATGACAGTCTGATTGTTTATAATATATAGCCATATTTTAGCAGAATAACATTACTGAGATTGAGTGTGTTAAAACTAGATAAACAAGTTCTTTTTAATCATACAAAATCACAATCACCACAGGCAACTGAAAATCGCCTGTTAGCTAAGCTAGCACACCGTCATACAGTCTGTCTGAAATCTACCGCAAAAGATTCATTTCTTTTAACGTACTCGAGGCAAATTCTGGACCGAAATATTACGGAGGCGAGGAGTATTAAAGGCGCACTGGATATCACAGAGATTCTTCACAGAGGACTTCTGGTTGACTCATCTCTGTTCACATATGTAAGTGGAGGAGAGACATTATACTCAATGTAAGATACAGAGACGGAGAGAGATGGAGACTTCTGTCCATACTCTGCGTTCATTTCGTCTATGCGTCCGTAAAGAAATGCACCTCCTTGCATTTGACACTAGAGGCATCATCCGTACATCTGCAGATCTACGGACACCAGTCACGGATGTAGGTGGAAACGAGATGGAAATGAGTCCTCATGGATATTGAAAAAATGGTGCAGTACCACTGGAGATCATGGAGGCAGCATAGCATAGTTGTGCGATATGACGGTAAGAGACGACAAATAAGTTGGAAACGTGGTGTTGTGCTCAACGTAAGATGTGGAAATGGAGAGAGACGGAGCCTTTTGTCCGTACTCTGTGTTTCTTTCTTACGTCTTTGTGCACATTTACTGACAGCTAACGGATATGGACGAAACCAAGCAGCACCACCGGGGATCGTGGAGGCGTTGCAGCAAAGTTCAACAAGATACGACCACAGGAGACGACAAAGAAATTTGAATAATGACAGAACGGAACAAATTGGGATTATAGTGAAAAGAATTCCCTGTCCACGTGTCAGGACATATATAACGGCTGCACATGTCCCATCACCATCTACAATGCTACCTCTGTTTAAAGGGAGCTTATTTTAATCTTCTCCACTGTCGCCTCATTTGTTGTTGGGTGAAACCTTCGACTCTGCCCTTAAGTGCCATCTGTTGGCTGTTTCTATGCCATCATAAACAATACGTGGAAGTATGAGGGCAGTGATGTTTACAGTGTTTGAAACTAATGAATCTCATGCATAAAGGGAGTATAAATGATCCTTAAGCTTTGGAAAACGTGCACAAATACAGACAAAATGAAGGCAGAGCACAGACAAAAGGCTCCATCTGTCTCTGTCTCTAACGTTTAGCATAAACGAGCCCTAACTCTGCTCTGGAGTGCAGAATCTGATGCAAGTTAATTGCTTGAAAGTTGTACACCCAGCACGTACAGTAATATATCCATGAATAAAAAGCATGCACGAAAAAAGAATATGTTTTCGCTTTTTTCTGTTTTAAGTGGGCAGTCTTATAGAAAACTTTATCCACATGTGCTCAGGGTCTTCGGTTTGATGCTAAGTTTGCGTTCATACAGTACGAGGTGGTGATTATGTTGAGACCTACTTTTGGGCAGTGCAGCAGTAACTTGCTGTACGTTTTCAATAGATGCTAATGTTCGTTCCACTAGAGGGCTTGCAGAAGTGTGCCAAGTGGAAGGAAGGTGGTGGTATAATGCTGTATCCCTGGAGCACCCTCGGAGGGAAGTTGATGTACAGCATTAACTACTCATTGGTCTGCCCTTTTGCCTCTCTCCCCCTCCTCCCTCCCAGATCACTGTCCATATCCGGGCCAGCATCCTGAGTGGAGCGCGCTCTCATGTTCCAGATATTAAATTACTCATGAAATATTTGCTTGGCCTCCAGGGTCTGCTGCAGCTTGCTCCGAAACCTCCACTTAGCCCCTGAAACGTCTCGGAGTGCAGGCTTGTGTCACCTCTCCGAGGGAAGGTCAATTTTTCCAATTTAGAAACGGGGCATTACAGGCCATTTCAGATTGCATTAGCCTCAGAGTTCTGCTCTTGTCACCTTTTTTACTCCTCCTTTCCTGGCGTACCTCTCCTCCTCGCGCTCAGGCGGGGGGAAGGCTGATTTCCTAAAACAAGCAGTCTGAGAGGTTGAACATTGCATGATTCAGTAACAAGAAAAGGTCTGATCACTCACGCTGTGTGCACTTGACTGTACCAGAGAGTTCCATCTAGCTCGGTGAACCTTGAAGACATTTTAAAGATACAGCCGCAGAGTTCAGAAGGACAACACGGGAGTTAGAAACTATCCAGACTGACGTGTTATGACTCAACCTGATGGCTGCTGGTTATAAGCTTAGAAATGCCACATTACTGTTTTTATAATTTATTAAACTTAAATTTAAGCTCAGAATGATTAGGGCTGCCCCCGGAATGCTGTAGATCCGAATCAGTCCAAGACCCCTACATCGAGCAGCCTTTTTTTTTTTGTCAGTCATGTACAGTGCACCCCGGGGACGTTTCGGTCCCCAGATTAAGCCACAGAATGAGCGCTCATCGCTTCCCGAACACACAGACCCAGGGTGAGTCTGAGACAGAGGCAGCTGCCCGCAGGAAGAAGAGGCTTTACCCGCTCTGCCTCAGAGATAAGGTTATCTTCTGCCTTCTGCTTACATGTGCTGAATTTACAGCTCACAGCAATTTAATATTATGCGGTCTCTGGCTTTTGTCTCATGTCGGGTGTTGGCAAAAAATACCGGTGCACATCTGCGATCTGTCGTTAGCATGCGTTAGCTTAGAGGGCTAACTGCAGGATCATTGCTGTCAGCCTGAAGGTCTCGCTGAACCTTGTTTAAACTCTTGAACTCTTTATGGGAAAAAGGAACGAATATACAAATATTCACATTGAGCAGCTGAATCTGATTCGACTGACATATTTCGGAGTCGGGTGCAGCCGTGGAATTCATATTGAAAATGGAGTAATAAATAATTCACACAGAGTCTGGTCAGCACAGCAGCACAGTGCAAATTAAACTTTATTTATATATTACATTTATAAAAGCCACATTAAAAATTAAAGACAATATATATATAAAAAGTACAACTTAAAGAATAAAATTTAAAGCAAATAAGTAAATTACTTTATTTATTTAACCTTTATTTAACCAGGAAGTCCCATTGAGATTGAAAATATCTTTCACAGTAGAGACCTGGCGAGGCAGCAGCCAATCAGACACATTTAAACTGCAGCAAATACAACATATTATGCAAAAATGCACAACAAAACAACAACTAGTGGCCTCTCAAGAGAAAAAACAAGCACGTGTCTCTGTCACCACATTCTTTATGAAGCCCTTAAATTCATACATGGATATAAATGTCATTAATTTTAAATCTTTTTGAAGACTGTTCCATGTCCAAGGTGCAGAGTAGGAGAACACAGTTACATTAAAAAGCAACCACGTACAGGAGTGTGCAGGAGCTCACACAGAGGGGAGCAGAGATGGGTTTGAAGTTTGCACGATATTACTTTATACTTTATTGTTACGTGGCTGTATTTTTGGGTGCCATTTGTTTTGTGTTTTCCTCTTTCTTTCCCTCATCAGCGAGGGTATAAATGGGTGAAGGAGTAGTGCCAGTACCAGTGTGCCGGACGGCTGCGACAGTTGCGTGTCTCTAAGATGTGGGCAATAAGTAAGAGTTGATATTTGTTGGCTGTGTTTAATCTTAACACGTAACATTTACACATAAAAATATACCAGAGCTGTTGTCTGTGAATGGTCAGTGACGTCCAACTTACCAAATCATAAAGAACGCAGTGATGAGTAAAGAATATCATTTAAAACACATATGTGAATGCCAACAACTCAGTGAGTAAGTAAGTGAAAATGCTGATAATAAATAAATAAAACACTACACACAGTTGGTTAGCACTGACACAAATATTCCACTAACTGCAGCATTCATAAATATATTATATAATATGTGAAGAGCTCATTACCAAAAACTGTGCAGGGATAATAACATACTATTTTTTTTGTCTTTGAAGCACAGTGTATTTAAAAAAAATATAGTATAATATTAAGAAAGACCACACTTTGCTTGCACTGTGGGGTGACTGTGATTGTAGCTAACTGTAAAACACATTAAACACATTATTCAACTGGGGGGCAAGTGTATTCTTAAACGTTTTATATATCCTGACTGAGAGGCCATCTTGACCACTTGCCTTCCCACATTATAATGAGTTTTTCACTGACATTTATTTCTATATCCCAAATCATTTATTTCCTCATTTGTTGATTGAGGAAGAGAGAGACTTTCCAAAAATGTATTCATAGTTATCTCAGTGTCAGAGGACTGTGGGAGCTCAGACATTTGTATAAAAGTCACTGAAAACAGAACAAATATCCTTTGACATAAAACAATAGTTACCTGTTTTACCTTTTATGTTTGGATTGATTATTAATTAATGCAGCCAGGTGCCGCCCTGATCTGTTTCCCTGTTCATACGATTTATGTATCTGCTAAAACAAAGCTTCGTCAGCCTTCTGCGATAAAAGAGTGTCGAGAGCCATCTTATAGGAAATTAAAAAAGCCACTTGGAGTGTTTATGTAGGATTATCCTGACAGAGTGATGTCCTCTTTTATTTAATTATATTTACATTAGGTTAAGTATATTAGATACATTTAAAAAAAGACTGATACATAAACAAATGTTGGAAATACTATGAGGGAAAAGAAGTGTGTGTGTGTGTGAGACTGGGCTCGGTGTTCTTGTGTAAGCAGACGTCACGACTGGTGAGCATAGGGGGCTGACAGAGAGAGACCGGGGCTTAATCTGCGGAGGAGGAGACGTACTGTGCAGCTCTTTGGGTACAGAGACCAACGCTGCAAAACTATTACAAGTCCAATACCCACCTGAGCTGCACACACACAAACACACACGGAAATCTCTCAATATGTTACTTTAAAAATACAGTAAAATGAGAGGAAACAAAGATGTGAGTGAAGTAATATTTCAGTCCAGACTGCAGACGTTAAATAATTTTATTAACACCTGTGAACACTTTGCTGGAATATTTCAAGATGTGTAAAATTATATTTGCGTCCACGGGCTCTTCTTCTCCTCCAGCGTGTTCCCAAAAGCTCCAACAATCATCAAAACATGTGCAAACTGAATGTTTACTGCAACAATAAGTCACATTTTGATTCTTTTTTCTAAATAATTGCAGCAATTTCGCCCTAATGTAATCTGTTATTTCTTCAGCCTGGAAGCCCATAAGAAGCAGATAAAGCAACGAGAAGCAGATGTAAAGATCCGTCTGACTTCAGACCTCAAACATTCCCATATGGCCACCGAAGGCCTCACAAAGTGTAGCTGCACCTTCGCTTATAGATCCCAGCGAAAAGGTGAGAATGCAGTCACCCGTGATTATTACCAGCTCACTCATGAAATCGCCAACCACGGGGCAGTGATGGAGCGAGGGGAGACAGGCGGAGATCAGGGGGCTGGTTTCTATCAGTCACACACACACAGAGGGGGCGCTGCCTTGTTTAGCCTCGCCGCCACCTGACAGACAGCGAGGAAAAACTGATTTTTTAGAGTCTAAAATGTGAGAGGAAAGTATGCATGCAAATGCTGGACAGCAAAGTCATCCCTGTCTCCCACAACTAATACTTTGGTACTTTAAATTCACACACATGAAATATTAATACTCCGCTGAGAAGCTTTTCCAGAGAGACTTCCATCTCCTGCAGCATTGTGTTTATTACATCCAGATTAGATTCAGTGTTTTTATCAGCAGTCGACACAAACTGACTCATGTTGGTGAGAAATACATGAAAGTAGAATAAAAAAAATCTTTTTCTCGTCGCCTCGCCTGCAGAAAATTAATGTTTTCCCATACACAAATCAAGGTTTTATTAATGCATAACTGAGTGTTAAGAATTCAGATGATCCAGACCATGACGCTGACTTGACCTAAAATAGGATTTAACAGCTTTCTGAACCTCAGAAAATGGGAGCCAGTGTTAAGCTCCCTCTCTGCCGTACGGAAACCCTTTTACAAAAAGCACATAAAACTATAAGGCCCCTCTGAGGTCGGCTATCCGCACTATCCCAACATGACGTATAAATCATTCAAATCATATCTGTGTTTTCCTGCTGCATGGCCGCCGGCTTCTCAGCCTCATGTCCTGGATAAAGTGCTCCCAGAGTTTCTCGCACTGATGGCTCCGCGTGCAGTCGGAATTATAAAGTGACATCTGTGAACTGAGACGTTTGGAGCTCTTTGGCACTGGAGTTCAGCACTAAAGGTGCATTTCAAAATATTTCTTTTGGTGATCGTATTTCTCTTTAACAGCAGAAAACATTAACATTATTTTATCAACTTCATACCTTGACGTATTTTTAGAGTTGCTCTGTGAACTAATGACAGTGCAAGATGTCTGATACACAAAGAAATCGTTTCCTTTGCTGCTCCAAAGCTCTCGAGCAAACGCTCCACCTCCACTGACACTTTTAAGACAAATCTTAAGACGTGCATGTTTTCAGTGGCCTTTGGTTGTCTGTAGTGATTTTAATATTTTATAATCTTTTCACATTTTTAATTGTTCATACCAGTTTTATTCAGTTTTATATTTGAGTACATGTTATATTGCTATATATTTGTGCAGCACTTTGGTCAACTGTGGTTGTTTTTAAATGGTTTATATAAATAGGACTTAATAAAACGATGCATTACTTCTGTAACACAGATGTAACACAGCAAACAAAGGAAATGTATTCGTATTTAAAGCAAAAACTACACATTGAACATGTAATATTTTCATTAATTTAGTTATTCAAACTAGCTTATGCACTTGAGGCGAGGCAGCTTTGCCTGTACGGCACACTGCATACACAAGGGCAACTCAAAGTGCTTTACAGAGAAATAAAATATAATAAATGGTACAGACAATAGTGAAGAGGAAAAGAGATATAAAAGGTAAAATTAATTTCTAACACTGAGTGTACCCTCTGCCCCCCCACCAACAGTCTGACATTGTGTGTGTGCCCGATTCACGTCTCTTGTTCTGCATGTTATTTTATTCTCTGTAAGGAGACCTTGGGTGTTTTGAAAGCTGCCTTTAAAAACATGTACTGTTATTATTATTTTATTATTTCCTTATTTTGTGTAATTATCAAGGCTTTATGGTCTTTATTTTGTCGCCTTTATTTTCTTCATTTTTTAAAATAAGGTCAGAGGAAAAGAACCAAAGTATTTCAAGGAAAACATATTTAATTTTAACACATACAATGTGTAGAACTCTGAGAGGTGAGCAAGCAAAGCCAAGATCAACAAAAATGCAGGAATTAAAAATCATTTAAAAAATTATTTAATATTTATATCAGATTTCTGTCATGAATTTCAAGTTGCTATGGCAACATGTATGTAATAACTGGGGCTGCACAATTTATTGCAATATTATCTGAATCACAATGTGGCTAAGTGCAAAAACCATAAAGTTTTTGATCAGATGTGTCATAAAGGGCCATTTTTTTTTTTTTTCCCCAGTGAAAATGAAATCATAAAGTTCCCACAAAAATTGTGACCCATATCACGAGTACAATATCTGTCAGAATAACTGCAATATGATTTTTTTCTTTGCATATTGTGCAGCCCTGGTACAGTGTTTTAATTTTTGCACATACGTTTTGTTGAATATGTCAACAGTTATCTAGATAAAGAGTAAAAAAGGAAATAGTTTATTCTGAGAGGAAAATACAAGTTGTTAACACATGAATTTTATAGATGTGGGAAATCAAATCTTCCAAGGAGGTGAGTGGTGTTATCAAAATCCAAATCATAATTAAATCATATCGGGAAAGTAACATAAGAATAATTCTGGAATTAAATCAAGGACTGAACACAAACGACAAACATTCAACTAATTACATCAGGTGAAATGGGAAAAAAAATTCAGATGAAGACTGGCATAATATTTGGAAGATACACCATTCAGCCACTAATTTGCAAACCTAGAGGGAATTGTTATGGAAGAATCTGATTTGTTTCTTTATCTCACGAAAACTGAAAAGTTAGCTCCATAGCTGCCAGAAATATTGACGAGAGTGCGGCTCTTATGTAGACCACTCTCATGTTTTTTGGAAATGTCTGAAAATAACTGTATTTTGGGAAAGGGTATGTAAAGAGCTCAGGCATAAGATAAATTAGAATTAGATAAAACTTTGATCCCACACTGAGGAAATTCAAATGTTACAGCAGCTCAAATTGCACAGATAGAAAAGCAAGTTGAATGGAAACAGAATTCTTAAAGAATAAAGATAAAATACAAAAAGATATATATCAGAATAAAAAAATGTGAAAATATAAAATACTACATTTAGACACAACTATAGACTCAATACTATTTAGACTATATACACCTTTCACTTATGGAAAAAAGAATATGTAGATATGAATATATATGTTTTAAGTTGATAAAATCTAAAAAATAATATATAAAAAATAAATATATAATAATAAAAATAAGTAAATGAAAATGTATATGTATATATGAATGTGTGTAGGGTTATATAAGTTTTTTTAAGTAAATAAAATATAAAAATAATATATAGAAAAATCTAAAATATAGAAAAATACGTAAATAAAAATTAATTTGTATATATGAATGTGTGTATGGGTATATATGTTTTTTTAAGTAAATAAAAATAAAAAAGAATATATAAAATAGAAAAAATAAATATATAATAATATAAAATAAATTAATTATCTAAAATATATAAAAATAAGTGAGTAAAATATGGTATATATGTTTTTTTAAGTAAATAAAATAAAAGATAAATATATAATAATATAAAATAAATTAATTATCAAAAATACATAAAAATAAGTAAGTAAAAAATAATATGTATGTATAAATATATGTACAGCTATATACGTTTTTAAAGAAAATAAAATATAAAAACTAAATTAATAAAAATATATAATAAAAAATAAAGATATATATAAAAAATATTAAAATAAGTTCATAAAAATAATATGTATATATTAATAAATGTATGGGTATATAGGTTTTTTAAGTAAATAAAATGTAAGAAATAAATATATGAAATATAAAATAAAAAAAAAATAGTTCTTCTTTTGTGTGAATATTTCCATACTTTTTTTTGACTGTAATGTGATTCACAAGAAGCTGCCACACTAAAAATAGTAAAATTACATATGTCTTTAATACAATAATATATTGATTAACAGACTGAACAATTAGGGGGCAAAGCTAAAACATATATACGAGATAATGAGGATAAATGAGGTAAGTAATGTTTGTATTTATGTTAACAGCTCTATGCTTTACTGTATCATAAACTGAACTGAACAGACTTAACATGCATCTGTTGACATATACATTTAATAGGTCAATTCCTGAAGTTGCCATGACCATTATCATACAGCCCAGTCTCCCCATGCGATAAGCCGCAGTGTAAACCAGCTTTCCAGTATAATTTATGACCCACAAGTCAAGCCAGATTAGGCCTGATTGGATCGCTGGTGCCATATGTGACCTACAATCTGTGCTCCGCTCGTACTGTAGGGCGGGAGGGTCAGCGATCTCCCTGGGCAAAGGTTGCCATGGGAACGACCTCTGGATGCTCCGCTCTGCTCTTTGCAGCCATCACACATCTTAAGGCTGAATTATCCGGGATTTCTTTATGTCAGGCCCGTATTCTTCTGCTCTATTTCCTCACTCTGCTCTGCACTCTCAGCTCCCTCTGTTTCCTCTCCACACACTCAGACACACACTCACACACACATGCAATGGCATTTGGACGTTTGCGTGTATGCTGACACGTGTATATGCACAGTCACAAGCACACCCCCACCCCTGCAAACACACACACACATACACCCTTCACCTTTTGCTCTCAGTGGCTCTTGATCAACCCCGGATGTTCAGCCAAAGGACGTTTCTCTGTGCCGTCTTATTAAATCAGGCAAATGTTCAATTTCTTGTGGCCAACAAATATCCAAACCTTTATGTTGCTTTAATCTTTTCACGCCAATTTAAATTTCTTTATAACCAGATTAGTAAATTATTTTCTCGTTTTGGCAAGTCAGCCCGGCTGAACGTCATCTGAGGATCCTTCAGCCTGCAGACACATTCTGGTTGGTGGTGACAAATTTGTGTAAGCCAGCAAAGAAAGATTTTAGCCACAAGCTATCGGGCTTGGAAAGTTCCCATGTCTGCTCATGCTGAAACTTAATGGCTGAACTCACCATGATCTGCAGGGAAAATGTTAATACTTAATTTTTAAGTTGTACCATACAAGCTTTAAAAGACAAATGTTTCTTTAATGTGGAGAGTTTAATGTTTTTTACTTAAATAGGATGATGTACCACAAGTATAGAGCAGATACCACAGACTACAGGGAAGCACTTCTTGGTCTGTTATATTGTTCATTAGATTAAAACTATGAGACGTTCACAGGAAAAGAAATATAGAGGTCGGATTAAGGGGGACAGCCCATTGTTTCGACGTCCCATTATCCCCAAAACAAATGCTCATAGCTCTCCAATAATACACACTCCCTGCAGTTAGACAACCCCATCGCCAGAAAAAATATCTGCACTGTAAATTTTTTAAAATCAGAGACATGTTGCATGAGCCCGTTCTTACACCGAAGTTGTCAAAATCTGGTGCTTGGGAAGCGACTTGCAGTGTCAGAAACCAATGACAAAGGCGTCCTTTAACATCACCATGATACACGGCAGGTTGCCTATTATAATTTAACAGCGCCTGACGGCATCAGGCAGGACAAGGACGAAAACTAAGGCAGCCAACAAACAACCAACTTTCACCTGAGAGAGTGGTGCTCACGTCCCATAAGATTGTAAAGCCAAACCCTGTTCTTTTTTCCTAAACCTAACCATGTGTTTGGTGTTGAAGGAAAAAAGAGCGTCAATTTGCGGTGTAAGAGACTGTATGTAAACTGTAAATTTCCTGTGAAAACGGAAGTGTATCTGGAAAAAATAGAACTTGACGTGGTGTTCCAGAGCCTTGCACGGCATATGTGGACGTAGAAAGTCCATGACCCGATGTCGATATGTGACAAGGTCAGAGTGAGAATGTCTTGGTTCCATTTTTAACAATGCTGTGGTGAATGTGTGGTTAGGGTTAGGCACAAAAAACATTTAGTTATGGTTGGAAAAGATCATGTTTTGGCTAAAAACATCCAGGTTTGGTAGCATAAAAGTCGCTGGAAAAACAGGGACATGTCAATGAAAAAGACCTGCGTTTGGTGGCTAAAATGCTGGTGGAAAATGCCGCAAAGGCTTGCTAAAAATATCCAGGTTAATTTCAGGAGTAGGTAACGATGTGATAAAAGTACTGACAGGTGCATACAAATGTACCCTCTCCAAAATAGTCTCTAAACAAAAATGTAAAGAAAGGAATCCTTTGTATGTGAAATCAACATGAGAAGCAGAACTGAATATGTCACTCACTGGCCATGTATAAGACTACAAACATTCTGGGACGGGATTATTCGGTTTCTTGAGAGAGTTTGAGGTTACAAGATCCAAAGGGACTCACGGATTGTGTGCTTGGGATTAATACCTGAGGACAGTATTCACAAGAAGGACACTTATCTGTTAAAGATCCTTATACTGGCATCCAAAAAGGCCATTACTATGAACTGTCTGAAATGTGATGCTCCGAGGCCAGGACAGTGGATGGACAATATAGAGGAGCACAGTTTCACTCCGAAGTCCTTGAAATCCAGTGCTTGGGCAGCGACTTGCGGCGTCAGAAACCATTGAAAAAGGTGTCCTATAACGCCAACATGATATGCAGCCGTTGTAGTTTAATGACACCTGGCAGCGTCAGAGGAAATGCGGCGGGACAAGGGCAGCGAGAGTCTGACTGAGGCAGGTGGAAGGGGTGGTGGTGGTGTACGCGTCCCATAAGATTCTAAAACCAAACCCTGTTCTTTTTTCCTTAACCTAACCATGTGCTTTTGTTGCTGACGGAAGAAAAATTTTAATTTGCGCTGTTGTACTGACATGGTGTGTTCATTTTGAGAGAGACTGTACGTAAATGTTAAATTTCCTGTGAAAACAGAAGTGTATTTTGAAGGAAGACGATGCATGTAACAGGCAGAACTTGACACGGTGTCCCCGAACCTTGCACATCGTATGTGGACGTGGAAAGTCCATGACCAAACGTCGATAAGTGACGAGGTCGGAGTGAGAATGTGTTGTGTAGAGGAACTATATTCCATGGAAAAACTGACCTTTCACCTGAGGACTAAAGCAAAGACACGTGCAGACTATAAGAGAAATGATGCGTCACTTAGACTTAGATATATATATATCCAGGTTTGGTCACTCAAATGCTGCTGGGAAGCTGAAACTAACTCTGGGGAGTGGGAATTTTCAGCAAAGCAGGACTCTGGAGCAATAACCGTTTGTTTTGGGATAATAGGCTTTCATAAAAATGGGTTTTGGTCCAGTGTGACATTTTTTAGACTAATGGGGCTTCAGAATTTTGTGCAGTCAGAACAATGACACGGCACCAGACAAAGGGCCTCTAAGAAAAAAAACTTCCTCTGAGATAAAATGAGAAATAACAGTCATAAAGCAGAAAGAGATCTTGTTGCACAGTCATTATATTGCAGTGAACAGAGAAGAAATATAATTGGATCCCCCTGGAGATTCCCAATTCCTCTCCCTCCTTCCTCTCAGAGGTTGAGGTTAAGTACAAAGGAAATACAATAAAGAGGTAATATCCCTCAAAGCAGCGAGCAAGTTGAATCAACCTTTTTTTTGTGACGCTTTCCAACAGTGAACGCATCTAAATCTAAATCTAGATCCCATGAAGTCATTAAACGGCTGCAGGATTTTTATTGGATCTTTATTGAACTGTGGAAATACCTGAACAGTAGTTTATACCTTTAAAAGCAAGCGCATGAATAAAACCACTCACACAACGTGAGGTAATATCCACAGTCATATAGACCTGCTGCAGTATCAGCAAGTCCGAACTATAACTCATAAAATTCACAAAGTAAATATGAAATTTCTGTGATAATCTGAAGCGCAACACAACTCTGAACAAACGGTGCGATTTGTAATGTGAACACAGGAATTCAAGGCGACAGCTGGCACCTTGGACCAAACGATATGATGGATATCTCCTCATAAAATATACATGACTGCAAAACACTGTGCCGTTTAATAGCGATAACATTAAAAAAACATAAAAACACATTCCCTCAAACCGTCCCGCCTGATAGACTTTCACCTCGCTGCAGTTACAGTATGCAAACATCATTTTAAAGATTGCATAGAAAATAAAAAACACGAAGGACGCCAACTCGAGTCCTTCGATAAATTTTTATTATGCCGAGTCAAAGCTTTTCGGAGAGCAGCCTCATGCACACAAAACATAAAGGAACTCACAATCTTTATACTGAGGCCAGGAAACCTCAAACAGTTTCACCTGTGTGTGCGTGTGAGTGTGAAGGAAGAAAAACAGCTCCCTTTTCAGGCCGTGCATACACACACACTAGAGGAGTCGGCATGCTTTGTGCGCCCTGCGGAGGGAGGCCGTTCTCTGAAACACGTTGGCACAATAAACTTTATTGAAGGAATCGAGTTGCTGTCCTGAACAGATTTTGCTTTCGGTGCTGTCTTGTATTTCAAAGGACCGAGGACGCCTTCAAATGGTCTGATTAAAAATGAGGTCCAACCTCATCAAAGCTTTTACGCCATACCTCCACTCGAGCTGAATACGACACATTCAGATGCTTTTTAAGAAACACATTTTCATAATAATGAAATTTAAATTGCATTGTCTCTACAGAGCTGATTCATCTTTTCACTCACGTGCAAGGTCTGAAATAATTAACTTTTTTTACTGTCTGCCTAAGTGCGAGGCAAGTATTTTTTGTCTTACAGTAAAATATTGTATTTCTACTGGAGCGTATTGCTAAATCACAGTAACCACAGTAATGCAATGGGCTTTAACTGTGAGGTTACAGTTAACTGTAGTTATTTTACAGAAGCATACTGCTAAATCACAGTAATATGCAGGCATAACTACTGAGAGATCACATTATACAGCTGTCATTTCACAACAGTTTACTGTAAAATGACACAGTTATTTACTGTAAATGTAAACTCAAATATTTTGAAGTGTAGAAGAGTCCGGTGAGTTCAGAAAATTACATCACTCCACTGTATTGTGGCCTTTAAACCAGTAAAGAACAACACTTAAGATATTACGACATTCAAAATCCAAGATAGATCTAGCCTCATATCGCAATACCGATATAATGATGTACTACCCAGCCCTGGTGTGACGGCAGAACTACTTGCCAGAAGAAAATGGTGGCATTGTACATTTCTGCAAACCACTAACACGTTTCACACGTATCGTATCAACGTTTCTAAAGTGACGTAATATATGAGCTAACTTTGTCAAGGTGGATGGCGTGACACCTGGGTGAGATGCCTGATAAGCTGCAGACCACAACAGTCCAACCAGACCAACAAACAAAACAGGTTGTTATATACTGTAGGGAGGGATTGCTGTGTTTCCAGCAGCTTTTTGAGCCACAAATATGGGTGTTTTGTAGTGATCCATCAGTTTTTCCAGCGTGGATGGTGCCACGAAAAGCACTTGTTTTTTACTAGGCCATCACTGCGTTTCTAGCGGAGAAATAGAAAAGATAATTATCTTAACTGAGTAGTTATTATGCCTAAACCTAACAATGTTAAATCAGTTTTAACGGATTTCCTACATAATAATGTGAAAATGTATAGGGCTGAACCGACTAACAATTTTCCTAGTCAACCAACAGTCTTCATTTAGGGCCATTAGTCGACTAGTCGCCTGCATGTTTATGATATTTATTTAATTATTAAATGATATATTTTGTTGGTTTGAGATGAAGGTGTGAGAAAGAATAGTCTCAGTAACATTGTTAACACTGTGCTACATTACAGAGAAATACAAACCGTACTAATGAACCTTCATTAATATAGGCCTATATTTTATCTACAAGTGCACGTCACACACTGAGTGAGCCGCCTGTTAATGACGCTGTGGGCTAATGGGCATGTAGCTACTTCCATGTTTCACATGATACGTCATGTTTGTAGTGGACCAATGAAGATGAGTTTACATATCACCTTGGGTTGGTCCTTCACCTTCTCAAAATGATCCCACACTTTGGATTTCCTGCCCGACATGTTATTAACTAGCCTGTGGAATAACCACAGGTACCAGCCCTGGAAATTAGGGGCCGAGGTCTTGCGCTGGGCGCTTCTCTTGTGCCTTTTTTGTGCCAGCTTACAACCATCTTATAACCTATTTACCTGAAATCCTGAGTGCAGAGCTGATCTTCTTCCAGGAGCTGTTTATAAGTGTGTAGGCCTATCGTCCGTGGGACAGATGTAAAGCTCTGACCACAACATGACAAACTTTTCCGTATTTATCAGACTGAATATTTACAGAAGAAGGGAGAGATATCTGTCGGCTGTGATTGGTTTGTAATGTGACTCCTGTCTGACTGCTGAGCGTGGCCACTTCCTGTGTCTGTCCTTTCAGATTAAATTCCCACATGGTCCAGTCATATAGGTTTGGATTTATTTTATAGGGCGCAGCTCCTAATACAGTTTCATGTTTTTTTTTTTTCTTCAACAAAGCAACCAACATAATCTTGCCGACTAATGACCTTTCTGGTCAACTAACGTTTGGTCGACTATTTGGGGGCAGCCCTAGAAATATCGCTGCTTTTCTAACGGGGAAAACCAGTTTTTATTTAAGCTAAAACATGATATTTTCCTGATCATAACTAAGTAGTTATTGTTAAATCTAACCACGTTAGTCAAAGCATTGCTGAAACATTAAGTTTTAACATATCCCCTACATAATAACGTACAAATGTATCATATCTGTGGTTTAATGCCCCCATTTTTTCTGGCGATTGGGTTGGTGATGGTGTTCATATCCATGACTGGGAAACATCTGAATGATCACTGGACAGATTTTGACTTATTTCATCAGCTTCTTTGGAGGTTATTTAATTTTGTGTTTAGAGAATATATAGTTTTATGACACTTATTTATCACCATGTAATCCGTGCACATGAAACATTTACCTGCCAGGGGGAAGCACACGGCGCCTCCTGTAAGGGTATTACTGTAGTACCAGACAGGGCAGTAAACTTGACACTGGGCCATTCACACACAGAGAGCTGGCACCTACCTCAGAGTTCTGACTGAAAGGTCAGAGTTCAGACACTCAAGGCGCTACGACCACTTTCTAATCCACCCTGGTTACTTATTTTAACGATATTCACAGCGGACTCGATCGGGGGATTTCTGTTTGCCAAGCAGGTCAACATGAGTAGTGGCGGGTTTCAGAGGGCTTAACCGACAACTCGACACCAGTTCCAGTAAGCCAGTCGAGCTGGGTCACGATGAAAGAGTCTGTCCCCACAAAAAAAAGTCCGGAGTGACAGGCAAAGAAAGAAGAATCCTCTTAGTGGTAATATCCTGTTGTGCACCTCCATCTGTTGCTGTGATGGCCGACAGTCTGGATGGAGAGAGGAGAGGAAAAAAAAAAGATCAGGAGGAGCACCACACACAGTATCCTGCCGCTTTCCCTGAGTGAAGACAGATTTCAGACATGATGGAGTAATTTATTTACAATATTCAAAAATTCCATCCAATATTCCCCGTATTTAGCGTGAGTTTAATTTATAGGGACAGATTTGGCTCTCCACAGCGCCCTGAGCGTATTTTTGGACTGCTCCCTTATGCTGCTATCACGAGACGAGATGTGTTTAATAAAACATGAGATAATTTATTTATAAATATTTTAATGAGAAAATCTTTTATTGAATTACTGCAATTCTTCATATGTTACATACAGCATTACATCAACAAAGTAAGAAAAAGAAGGGCCTTTGTTGGAAAAATAGATAAAAATAAAATAAGGTGACAGTTGCCAACACATTTCACACCACACAGTGTATAATGATCATAATAATTTCATTTGTAGAGCAGTTTTCGAGCTAAAGCACACAGTAAAAGGTGAAGTCTTTCAAGGAGAGGCCAATCTGCAAAAGTAAGTTTTTAGACGAGATTTAAAGACGTGAACAGAGTCAGCTGATCTGAAGCTCAGTGGGAGGCTGTTGCACAGCCGAGGAGCAAGAACTGAAAAGGCTCGATCACCCTTTGACTTTAACCTGGACTCTGGAACAGTCAGAGGACCCAGACCGGCAGACCCGAGGGGCCTATTTGGGCGGTACAGGAATACTTCACTCATGTAATACCTGTGTGTAAATCCATTAGTAATGCTGTGTTACCTTGAATTTGGGGAGAAAACCTTGTTTTTACCCATAAAAGCACCAGCCACTTTCAACAGACGACCAGAGCTACCTCATACACTCATTTACCATTTACTGTTCATGTCTGGTGTGTAAGCTGCTACTCTAGTTGTTGCATATTTGCACCATTTGAATTGATTGCATTTACATCTTTGCACTGCTTGATTGCTTTTATTTATTTTTATTTTGTACCACCTCTTTGCTCTGTCTGCACTGTGGGTCAGTTCAGAGTGAAACGTTTTTATTCTCTGTATGTCTGTCACATAACTGTAGGATTGACAATACAGCCTCTTGAATCTTGAATCTTAAAGCCTCCATGGGAAATAGCAACATATTGATTTATTGACTGACTGGGGATCACGACAAGACAGCAAATGCGTATTAAAGCATTTATTTACTTTGATACTTTCATACAACTCCTACAGTATAATCAAAGTCTCATTTATCCAGCCATGTGCTCAGTTCTTCCCAAACACGTCCATTTTCACTGAAAATATGTAAGTATCAAAAACTGAACTGGAGTTGAAACTTATTTGTCCCATCAAAACACTGGTGAGAGCGCTTTCTGTTTTTATACCTCTGCACTGCCTCTGGATATGAGGCTGGCAGACTGTGTGTGTACTTTATAAAGTAAATTACAGACCTATCTTTTTGATTTGGCTTTTTGATGTGGGGTAACATTAAAGTCTTCATTCTTAAGTTTTAACCACTGTTTATTTTTATTTTACGTATTTACTTTCTTTTTATTCTATGGACTTTTAATAATATTTTTGATGGTTTGTTCAGTCCTGTTTGTTTGCTTTTTTTATATTTTTGTGTCTTATTTGTTGTAATTTTCTAATCTTCTAAACTTTATGTTCAGTTGTTTGTGTTATTGTTCAAATTGTGTCTGTGTCCGTCCAGTTTTGCCACATGAAGCACTTCGGGCTGCGTGTGTGTATGAAAGGTGCTTTGTAAATACACTTGAGTCGAGCTGAGTTTAGTCGAGTTACGCTCTTTTCAAAGCCAGACTCAAGTGAAAACGCATGTGTTTGGGATAAAAATGAGTATACTTGGATTATACTGCTGAAGTTGAGCGAGAGTTTGTAAATAGATGCTGTGATACAGTTTTGCTGTTGTTACATGTGGTCCTTAATTAATCAATAAATCAATATGTTCACTGTTCTGTGAAAGCATGCGAGAAAAACAAAGTTTCCTTCATAAATTCAAGGTCACACAGGTTGATTAACTGATTTCCAAATGGTCATTTTGTAGTGAAATATTCCTTTGTGTTACAGTCTGTTAATCTGGTAGCTGAATATCTTTAGCTCAGTTGGGGACCTGGTTTTCTTCATCCGACCATTAAGGTTTAAAATATTCAAGAGGAAAACTTTGTTTTGTACCAAACAGTTTTCAATAAACCGCTTGACACCCTCCTGAAATATTAAAATATTTAGTTGTATTGTATTATGTCATTTTGACGTGTTTAAGTTTGCTAACTTTTTCTCAAAAGCCTGAAAAAGAAGATGAAATTGACCTTATAATTATGTATTTAACTACTAATTATTTAAAATGATATTAAGTGTCTGCTCAGATTACTTCCAGTCTTATACATATTTTTATGAATTTTGCTCTAGAGAATTAAAGTCTGTGAAAGATATTACAGTTGGTTTTCTCTCCTTTGTCCCTGGTTTTGAGGGAAAATGTAATCTGGCTAATATGGATGTTTTGTATCTTGTAATTGAATGCTGGCTGAGCATATACCTGTATGAGACAAAAATAATGATTTAAAAACTGCTTTAGGGGTCAAAGAGACAGCGTACAGTACAATACGCTACACTACCACCCTCCCCCAGCGTTCTCTCCCACAGAGGTGGAGTCGGGTCACTGAGAGGACAGTGTCATCTCCCAGACTCCCCCCCGCTGCGAGACAGAATCAGCGCTATGTGTGCGCTTATTATATGTACGTGGGATACCCTCAGACAGACAGGGCAAGACAAACGGGGCAATTAAAACAATGCTGGGGTACAGTTACCAATAAAAGTAAAATAAATAACAAAAGGACATGAATGTCAATAAATCTGGAAACAGTGGGGACGCTCCACAAGCAGGGACATAGTTTGGGCTCACTCAGCAGGAAACTCGGCCCCCAAACACCACCGTATGCTGCGCCTAGGTAATGGCAGATGTTGTTGATATAGTTTACACAAGGTGACGTATGTTCAGCTTTCCTTTCATTTTGTAATCAAGTGGAAAGTAACCTGACAACTCCACCTTCCACTGACTTGATTTACATGTACAAAATGTTACAGTTATTATTATTATTCCGAAAAACACAATATTCCCACTGAGCTGTTTACATGACTGATGAAATTGAATATTCCACTATTATACCTGTTAACATGCAGCCGTGCAAACTCTGATTGACCTGCCCTAATATGTAGTTTACCATGTCAAAATATAGACGAGTGGGACAGCTGTCACTCATGCCAGGATCTTTTTAAAGATTTCCACCAGATTTCCAAAAGATTAAACTGAAAAACAGCACCACTTTGTTCACTGAAATAAGTTAACCATCATGGAAAACAAATAATGTCACATTTTTTGTTAAAAGAAAGGTCTGTTCACAGCATGTATTATTTCCTATTAGCTGATTTGTGCATTTAACTTCTTCATCCATTGGAAAAGACAAAAAAACAAAGACATAATTAAGTGTCCTAGTCAAAAAACATTTATTTTGCCAATTATTCATGAGTGCATTTAGAGAGGAACACCACCATTACTTTTCTTAAGTGCTTCTGGCTTCTGAACATGTAAAATCAGACAGATATATTCAGAATATCCAAGCAGAACGTGCTGTTTACATGGCACATATTCCATAAATTTGGAATATTGTCATGTTTGGGATAATAGTGGCATATTAGTGAGCGTGTAAGCATACTGACTGAGACTGTGTTGGGGGGAGAGTCTCCAGTCGGCAGCAACAACTTCAAAACTTTAAACTATTGTGCACAAGTGTCCACTTCTGACATACAGTATAAGGGAGTGCTGAGATGACTTATATGGCTGCCATACATTCATGAAAGATTACATTTAATTCTGACAATGAGCCTTTTCATTCGAAGAAATCTCCCCATACCGTTGTTTTACAGTAGTACTTTTCTTGGTTTCAATTAAAACCTCCACATTTCCTCCCTCTGAGAAAGCAGTTTATTTATCGGCTGAGATCTGTGTGAGTCCAAAGCTCCTTCTAGTGATAAAAAAACTGCTGAGGAACATTTCAAACAGTGTTTAAACCTCTACAACCAGACCTCAGCGATTTCTGAACGGCCCCCACAGCAACACAAGCTCCTACCAGCGAAGATATAACTGAACCCACACATGAAAAGGTCTTTTAACGTTTCATAACCAAAGTCTGTTTCTATTCTAAAAAGAAATCTATCCGCATCACAGGAGAGCGACTCCAACACATGTACGGCTCACTGTGTGTGTGTGTGTGTGTGTGTGTGTGTGTGTGTGTGTGTCTGAAATGCAAACCACGACGACAACACCATCAACACACAGCAGGCTGATTTATGTAAACGGTTCATATCAATTAGTAGAGAGCTTAGACGGGATGTTAGCGTTTAAAACCAAAGCCGTGATTGATGACTGCCATTTTATCGAGGCATTCATTTCGCCATGACTGTCAGCCGAATCACGTTTTACTGGGCCTCTGTTTTATGGCAATACTGCTTAGATTTATTGTGATGATAAAAAGTGTTGTCTGCCCTCCGACAGGCGTGCGCCGCTCAAACACATTTCTCTTTAAAGAAGACACTGATTTCAGTCTTCACCTCATTTGTCAGAGAAAACATAAGTCAGTGTTTGAACACTGTGTGATTTAATTACACAGATGTGAAAAGGGAAGGGCTTCAGCTCGCGTTCACGTCCCCCGTCGTACACTAGTGAAAGTTCTACTGTGTCTGTAAAGTTCACTTAACAAGAAAGTGAATTAAATCCTGCCAAGGCTTTTGGTCTATTTAATTAAAGCTGGAGCAACTTAGTGGGATTGAATTAAATTTTTGGCAGGGGTAAACCAATACGCTGGGAAGGTGGTGGTGGGTGGAGCGGGGTGGGGTGCAGTAGACTATTCATGAAAGATAAGCAGTGAGCCCAGCTTCATTGGATAAATATTTCCCTTTCAAAACAACTAAAAATGTCTTTGTGTCCTCTGTGGCTGCGCCATTTAATTTAGCAAAGTAGATAACGACAAAGTTTGACTTGTTTACTGAGACAAATAAATAATAAAAACCTGGATTTTCCCAAGTTAAGTTTGGTTCCTCTGCCTGTCAGAGTTCAATCCAGCCGACTCTACTCGGCCTGCCTGTGAAAACGTGGTCTCAGCTGAGGTTAATCCACGTGCAAAAGGTCTCTTTAGATTAGAGGAGTCCGTGGCCCTCTCCCAGCACCGGGTCAGGGATCACACACCAACTTTTATGGAAAGCAGGCCATTTTATTTCCTCGCTCTTTATCCGGCCGCAGATGCCGACTGGGGTGCAATACTTCACCGTAAGCCCTTTAAGGCTCAAGGTGAAATCGATTCCAGCCCAGAGTGGCCGTTCTGAATGGGCTTAAGTTCAAGCTAAATATTCCAGAGGATAAGAATAGATTATGGACTGCAGGGACTCATTCTCACCTCATCGACTTCATTTCATCCTCGCTGACAAATAAAAGCACTTGTTTATCTTCAGATGGTGGGGTTCACTGATGATTATGTTGCTTTAATTTAAAGTTTAAATCCATTTAGGGGAATAATTATCAGACAATCTCATAAGACAACACAGCTAATGCATCAAAGTTCATTTAAAAGAGAGTTTACAAAAATACTACATCATGAATATTAGAACTTTTTGTTTAGGGACTGTTCGTTATTTGTCAGAGGAGGAGGTTGGCTGGGGTGTTACTTTGTTTTTATTTACTTTTTTCCAATTAATTTTTTTATTTTGACCCTCTCCGAACTACAGATATTTTTCAAGTGACTGCAAAAATGCATGACCCTCCCTCCACCATAAATTATTTGGATTAGGTTTTAAAAATTTGCCCTTAAATGTTTGAAATTTAAAATTTAAAAGTTTAAAAGAAGACAAAATCCTTTTTTGTGCATGTTGGTTAGTTTGTCCAGACTGGTTTATTTTTGGCCAAATGAGGCTTAGATTGAAGTGATTTTGCTGAAACTATTTTAAGCTCAGATTTTTTTGTGAGAGAAGCGCCATACATCATGAATATTAGTGTATATTAACTTTTTGTTTAGGGACTGTTCATTATTTGTCAGAGGAGGGGGTGGCTTTAGTGTCACTTTGTTGTTTTCTTTTTTTATCTTTATTTTGACTTTCTCAGAACTACGAATATTTTCCCTTGAGCCTCCCCAAGTGACTGGCAGGAAATGCACGACCCTTCTTCCATTGTAAATAAATTGGATTATGTTTTGAAAATTTGCCCTTTAATGTTTGAAATTTAAAAGTTAAAAATTAAAGACGAAATTCTTAATTGTGCATGCTGGTTAGTCTGTGCAAACAGTTTATGAGACGTAGAATAAAGTGATTTTGATGAAATATCACTATTTTAAGCTCATGTTTGTTTTTGTTTTTTTTTTCTGACAGAAGCATCATACATCGTGAATATTAGTGTATATGAACTTCTGGTTTAGGGACTGTCCGTTACTCTGGGAGGGTGGTGGCTGGGGTGTGACTTAATTTTTATTAATATATTTATTTTCATTTAGACCCTCTCCAAAGCTACAAACATTTTCCCTTGAGCCTCCCCAAGTGACTGCAGAAAATTCATGACCCTCCCTCCACCATAAATTAGTTGGATTAGGTTTTTAAAATTTGCCCTTCAATGTTTGAAATTTAAAATTTAAAAGAGATGAAATCCTTTTTTTGGGCATGCTGGTTAGTTTATTCAAATGGTTTATTTTTGCCAAATGATGTAAAATAAAGTGATTTTGATGAAATATCACTATTTTAAGCTCAGATTTTGTTCTGTTTTTTTTTTTTTCTTCTCTGACAGAAGCTTTTATCACATAGGATATGTCCAAGGACCATCACAAATTTGAAAATATAACCATAATTTCTGTTAGTGTCTTGCTATGGTAAATGGTATAATTTCTCTGATTTTGTTTTTATTTTGAAGAAAACATGCCTTCCAAACCCGCTGTAAAATAAATCTGCAGTAGAATAAATACAAAATACAGCCATTTAAATATTTAAGCCCCTCCCCTAAGTCAAAATGAAATACATAATTCCCTTCCCAGTGCTTAAAAAATTACGTTAACATGCCTCGTCTCCTCCTTTTTGCATCACCTCCTCACCCCTCACAAGTAACGAACAGTCCCTTACTTCATGTGCACTTACAATAAATCACCTCAAACAACTCAGCCCTCTGAAGAAACCATCGTCACCTCAAAATTTAAAAGACTAAAAAAATACCTTTTATTCCAGAGGTTATTCAGAGTTTATTTATCATTACTCAATAATATCTATTTTCTATGCAATGAAAGAAATTCACCTACACTCATTTTAAGATCAACCAACAACCTTTTCCTCTCAATTTTTTTATTTAATTTCTGTCAGTAAATAATAGTTTTTACTCAGAATACAAATGTTGCCTGACACTTATTAACAAAAGCTGCAGCAGCCATTGAGTGTTAGTAAAAAGAGGTGACCTTGCTCTAAATAATCTTTGTAGAAACATTTCCAGTGTATTCAGTGATAAGAACACTATGAACGTTCAGCTTTTAAACTCTGGGTGGCAGTGTTGATGCAACGACACGCTGCACGGCTTTGGAGAGGAAATCCACTGCTTCTGTTCTCACTGAGCAAAACAGTTAAATAGTTTATTTATTTTCCTGCTCTGCAGGTGGTTCAGATAGTCTTTAATTTTATATAAAATATTTACATTTACATTTGAATCCCTTTTTCATACTACTGCACTGAAGATGTGTATAAATATAATGATTATTAAATTAAAAAACCCTGTGCTGTGTATGTTAGTCTGAACAGCTTCATCTCCCTCACTGTCCTCATTCATATACATGTTTATATTGATGTATTCAATATCAGCATACAGTTTATATTCAATTATATGGATTTAGTATTCACTTTAAATATCATTTCTGATAAGTCAGATTAATTTAAACATTGCCAAAATAATAATAAAAAAAATTCTTGGCAAGTTTGAGACAGTTATTAAAAACACAAATTAAATAAACTTAAAGCCATTTAAATTACATATTTAGAACTTAAATACAGTAATATAAAAGTTATACAAAAGCTGCCCTGGCCATTTTTCATTGACTTTATGAAATATTATTGGATTGTACAGTGGTTTGTTTTATTCCATTACGATTATTAAACATTATTAAAATTGTAATTACACAAGTAATACTCAAAATTGTGTCACATTATATATAAAATAAAAACACACCAATGTTTTGATAAATTAATTGTAAATTTATATATAAAAAATAACACTAATGGTTGTACAGAAAAATTAATTACAGTTGTTGTACTGAATGAATACTTCACATGCAGCCGTAAGTATGTAAATTTCTTATAAAAAATGTTTTCTAAAAACTGTGAAACCATTTTTCTATGATATATAATATTAATGTATCATGAAATCATTATTCAGTTATTATTGGAAAGTGTTAAAACACATACACACACACATAAAAATGTTGATGCGGCATTTTTAAAAGATGCTAATGCTAAATAATTTCACACAGGCTGCAGCTATGTAGCTTTACTGAAAATACAGCGCACATCATGTATTCAGTGATAATAACAGTGGACCCCATGTTGGAATTTTTAAAACCTCCTCAGTGCATTTTTAAGGGTGAATTTAGAGAATATATTTGAGGTATGTTTACTGTATGTTGCTGTAAAACTGCGGGAGCGTTATAGGTGGAGTGCTTGTTGGATTAGAGAGTCGCAGAGGAACATGAGAGGATTTATGCCACGTTCAGACATCTCTGCTTTGCATTACAAATATTTTATTACTGTGCAGCCATTATAACGTAGCGTGGCAGAAAGATCTCTGTGGGCAGTATTAATATCATTTCTTCAACATCTTTCACTTCTCTTCTGGCTCAAGTCAATATTGAGCTTGTATGGAACTCATTATGGTGAAGGGTGGGGGGGCGGGAAGCTGCTCTCTCAGTGCCTCGCCGTTTTGTTCCATCTGTGTTGTAGTCACCTGAACACGATCTGAAGTCAGCCAGTCAAGTGACCTGGAATCAATACAGTCGAACTCGGTGGAGGCAAATAAATCAGCCTGGCTCGTTTAACCCATGAGAGTCCTGCTGCTCAGCTACAGCGGTGCGGCGCGTAATAAGAAAGGCATGCTTGATGACAAATAATTTATCCTAGAGTCTTGTTTCTCGTCCAGCTTTAGTGACTCCATGCTTTATATCCAGGAGGCATCTCTCACCAGGCATGTTCCTTGTGTACTGTAAATCCTCGCGAGCACATCTGAGAGCCGGCTTTTATCGTCCGCCCCTCGATGTCCATCACTTTCTTTATACAAAAACCTGACATTTTTGTGTACATTGGAAATTTTCATCCTGCTTTCTCTCCGGGTATCTTTGTATTTCAAACAAAGCATATCTGTAATTTCTGCAGCTGCTCCAGTGTGTCCCTGTGGCATCTGTCTCCAGTCCTGTCACATAAAAACCAGCCTGTGTTTTATTCTTTACCCATCATAACTCTGTAAAGAAACTGGAATTTTACCACCAGCTTCTGGAGCAGGAAATCGGTTTCATACTACTCTTCGGGAAATTTAAAAAATATGCCCACGGCTTTGCAAGATGCTCGATAAATTCAGATGTCGTCTCGCGCCAAGCGGCACTGACAACTTGGAGCATTTTGGAAAAGCGTAATCCTATTAAAACATCTGAAAACTCATTAAAGTCGAATGTGTTATGATTACTAATATGCATATTTATTTTAACGTATAGCATTTTTATTGATTGTTTGAAAATGATTGCCAGTAACGTTGCTGCCAGACTCGGTTGCGCCAACTTAAATCAACTTAGTGCAAACACAGCTCAATTGAAATGATTTCTGAAGATTAATCGTGACAAGTCTCAACGTGTTTTGAGCCAACATCACATCAACTGATTATGGTTTTATGATGATTCATGGACAGGAAGGGAAAGTTTTGCATTCAGGAGGAAGTTGCATTTCACTCCAGGTTTGGCTCTGTTATTGGAAAATAACTGCTGTTCAGGTCGACCTAATTGACAACAAGGCCTGCTCGGTCACATGATGCCTTCCCTTGTGATGCACGAGCGCTGCTTCGCTGATCTGCACTTAGCTTCAAGAAGTTAAATAAATCAACTGAATATATTTCCACGGCACCTCTGGCTCCACTCATCAAATTAAAATGAAATTCATTATGTTGCACTTTTTACATATGCAAATATCAGCATTGTTTACCACGCAAAGAGGAATCAATGCTGCCATTACTTATTGATTACACTGTTACATTTCAATTCATTTTCATGTAATGAAACAGACATCCCCCCTCAGATATAAACCTTTAATGGACCACTTAAGCAACAGCGTGTAGACTTTTCTTTTTAATGCATCCTGCCAAGCCATGAAGTCGACCTAACAATTCTTTTGAGTCGCTCAATGGCTGTTTTTAAGTGAGTGGATGCACACTCAGCTACAATGCAGACTATTATATTCAATTACAGAATGAATTGTAACTCCTTCTCATATTTTTCTGACCTCACTTTAATACCAGACTGCACTATTTAATCAGACTGCACTATTTTACAGCAGGAGCAGAGTGCCATAACTGTGAACAGTCCCAATTGTTTGTAGTAATGGTCTCCAATCTGCAGTACTTTCTTTACTGGCAAGACACTTAGTTTAAGCTCCAAAATTGACTCACTGTGAAACTTGGGAAAAAAGTAAAGTAGTAATTTATATAAGAAAGAGCTATAAAATTAATCAAATATTAAACATGATGTTTTTGCCTGCTTAAAAACACACAGCTGACAAATATGTGAGTGGTATTATTCTGATTTACATATCACATAAATCACAGCCTACATGCCAACTTTGAAGTAGTTTTAATTCTGTTAGAACAAAACTGCATGCAATTATATGTACTGAATATACTGTGTTAGTGTGAGTGTTGGGAGTGATGTTATAGCATGCCAAACAACTAAAAAAATAAGGTTTTAATTAATTTAATCCATGCTATGGGCTAAAAATGAAGCCTGTAAAAGTAATTTATCCGGATAGGCACGTAAATCAATGCATAAAGAATATAAAACGCCTCATGTTCAGTTGGATAGAAAGCAAAATGACTAATAATCGTGTTTTATAAGAGTATGTAATTGTAGTAAAATTTGCAAACTGTCATTTTTGCACGTCTGCATCCATATTTCCAGAAAAAAACAAACAACAACAACAGAAAAAAAACACAACATGGTGTGGTAGAAGGCTGATTGGATAACTGTGACGTAGCAGCCAATTAAAGTATAAATAATGGCGGCAAAAATGCAAAACAAAACTTACTTTAATTGTTCTCTCTTGTCTCCCGTCACCTGTTACAGCGCCAGAGCTCCGCAGCAGCAGCCTCCCGGTGAACCCCGCAGACACCTTACAGCTTTTGTCTGACAAAAGAATGAGCAGTATTTCCTTACCGAGCGGAGTGGCGGTGAGAATAAGTCGCTCCATCTTTTATAAATGCCCCACATGGTCCCCAAACACTTAATTATCGCTAGGTAAGGCAGTGTGGACTGTCCTCCTCGCGGTGATTGACAGCGGGGTGAAGTGAAGTGGCTCTGAAGGGGTTCAAGGACCCTCTTGATGAGCCGCTGCGTCGATAATTCAAATATGTTGGACTAATATCTTTAAATATAAACGTGGAGTTGTTGCTTGTGTTCTGTTAAAGCTTTACTGGGTGAATGCAGCCCTAAAAATCGCAGCTGTGTTTGTGCGTTGCTCCGCGCCCCCCTCTGTCTGTCGTTTTTTTGGTTTCGCCCAAACTTGGTTCAGATTTGAGTTGGTCTTCTCTGCTATCTGGGATCGCTCTATTGGAGGTGAAGGACCGCCTGTCCCCTCTCTGCCTGTGCTGTCAATGGCTTTCGGGACGTGTTTTATTTGAATGTCTGGGCGATATAAGTGACCAATAATGGATATTCTATGGATATTATGGACCATACCGGCCGTAATAGCTGTTGAAGGTAAGCTAATGTCTTCATCCCCACAGCGGTTAAAGCCGCATCTTGTTGCCGGCTTTGAGTTTGAGACAAAGCGCGTGAGCGGACGTTGGTTCATATTTTAATAACAGGAAGCTAACGGATAAATAACCACTTTTAATACCCGTTAATAATAATGATAATGTGGCATAACATGGCGTTTACAGCGCAGAGAGTCAGCTCAAAACAGCGGGTAAGGGATGATGGTGGGACACAAAAACATGCTCCAGCATCCCCGCAGGTATACGGATGCTGCTGAGCGTCGCTGGCGTTAATTAGGATATAAAATTAGCAAAAGCTAGCTAGGTCAGGTTAGGAAACATCACATCTCTGTCACACAGGAGGCATCCCGAGTGTCCTGGGAGGTGTGTCACCGGTTTCCTCTCAGTTTGTGATCCAAATGAGACACACAAACATCCCCTTAGACCCTTTTCTAGTATATCCGTGCAAAAAAAAATGTGCAAATATAGGTGCTTAAAATCTGCAAAATTGAAGTTACAAAAGGCTGTGTGTGTCCCTCATGCAGTCATTTGTACGCAAAGCTTGGCTAAGCAGTAACAGGCAGCATGCAGCGTGGCTCAAAGCACAATGACACAGGTTGAATGGTGAAAATAATCTCTATAATATGTGTTTACAGCAGCATGTCTGTGATGCACATAAGTAACTGCACAGTGGTCTTAACACACTTAATGTTACAATATTCAAATAAATAAGACCTTTAGTACTTAAAGGGACTATCATCCTGACATTTGACCTTTAATCTGCTAAAAATTAGTTTGAGATTATGAAGGATATCTCTCTTTTAAAGCAGAGCGAATCAGTCTGTGCTCTGAATTTTAATCTGCAGGTGATTTTATGTCGCCACACTCATTTTTTTCCCCCGTGACATGACAGGAGACATCTGCCACAGTGAAGAATGGAAAGTGTCACCCCAGTCATACATTTATTCCGGCTATTTTTAGGACGCTGTCAGAAAACAAACATGTCTTCTTCCGCTGGTCAGTTTAACTAAACCTCATAATTGCAGGTGGAGCCCGGGAAACTATGTAGAAACTCAACTAAATGCAACCACGGGATAAGACAACAACAAAAAAGAGAAACAGGGGAAGAACATTTAGCTGCGTGTTTACTGTAAAATCATCTGTATGTGTGTGAGGACATGACAAACTTGCACAGCAAAGGTCGTGGGACCTGTCAGGTCGGATAAAGGACTGGCACAGACTTTGACAAACGTCATGCGTATTTATGCAGACTTGTACTGACTGCTGCTGTTTAGGGTTTCAGTGTAGGTACACATCCAAGAACTAACAAAGAGATCTGAAAGGCGTACTTACATTTCACATGGGCAGCTCTAAAAATTGTGTCATAGCTGTTAAATTTATTTTAAGTTAAGTCACTAGACATCGTTCCAGGACAACCTATTATTTTGGGAAATCATATGTACAGTCCGTGTTTAAATTACACCATACAGATGCGGGGAACAATGTACAACACACATTTCATACAGTCTAAAATTGTAATTTTCTTTGAATATATTCAAAATATATTTTTGTAATATACATTTCACAAGCATAATACAAAAATAAGACGTATTAATATTTAAAAAAAACTATAAAATATACCGCCACATCCTGCATTTAAATAATTTTATAATATACTGAATATTAATAAAAATATACACTAGATTTACAGAGAATATATTCCAATAAATAATTCGTACTACAAATCACACAACAGGTAACTGTATATCGTCATCCCACATATATGTACATAGTGTTTACTATGATTTGTTTTCTTTTAATTACTGATATCATGATCGCTTGATTGCTTTTATAACGGTTATTTATTTTTTGATTATATCCTTGCTGTTTGGTCCAAGAACAAGTCAACCACAGGATGTGAAAATTGCCAAAAATAACAGGTTCACACTACACAGTGTTCCACTTCCTCTTGCTTATTATTTCTCTCCAACACGCAAACATGGCCACAGTTACTGTTTGTCCATCTACATGTAAAATCTACTGTGAAGCGTATGTGTAAGCTGAGAGCATGCAGTGCCTCAAATACCATTCGGCACGGCTCCTCAAACAGTTATCTCAGCGTATTGAGGTGCACCTCTTGCTCGATTTAAGAGGGTGCTGTTCATATTTTGGTGGTACATTACATGTACAGTGTGCGGTACCTTTCGTGCCTGTGGTGTTTTACTTTTTAATTCGTACACCAGCTAGTCCCGTCACCAACCCAGTGTAGCCCCCCTCCATTTTACCCTGTGAATCACCCTAGCCGACTGTCCAATGAAGTTGCAAGGATGGCTTACGTATGAGAAATAAAGGGTTGAAAAAGAGGTCACTGCAGCTCTAATCCGAAAAAAAAAGCAACATCCCAGCATGCAACAGAAAAGAAGCCTCGAGTGGATCGTTTTGACACATTTAGTGCCGGGACACTACATTTCCTCTATTGTTATTTTCTTTAATAGAGAGTGACATCTTCGTTTTAATGCTGGCGAACGTTACCTGCTGAATGTGTACTTCTAATTATACTGTACCACTGCATTGCATTGATCGCTGATTACCGAATTACTGTATGAAAACCTAAACTATACATTTATTTACTGTATAAATTGAGTCTAAAGGAGTCATAACTGCCATATTTGTTGAAGTGTACCTGATCTCTGTAGAGCAAACACATGAAATAATCAATAAATCAGACGCTGACTGTACTGGAGAGGATTAGAGGATTAAAACTGCGGCCAAACTTAAGAAAATCCGAGCTGTGTCCCAAGTATTTATTCAGCGAATGGCGTCAGCACTGCCACACCATGTAGACTGTGCAATACTGTCAACTGGCCTTGAGATGCTAATGTTTGAATTTAGCCTGTGACCTTTTTACTCAGCATCTCATCACTATTCAGACTACTCTCTAGCAATATCACCACGTTGGACAACTATGAATGCCTCTAATTCATCAGCAGCATTCAGCCATTTTTCAAAAGGCATTTAATTCGCCCTGCGGAATGTGAAACAACTCTAAATTGTTGATTAGCGTTAATGTAATCTGCCATTGATGCCAGTTGTTATTGGTTTAGTTAACAGGAACAGACAGGCTCTTTTCGAAAATTAATGGAGGTAGTACTGCCAAGGAAATTAGCCTAGCTATGTCAAACATGTCTATGAAAACACACTGTGGATTTATCCCTTCATTAGTTTACCCATTCATTGTCATCAGCGCTCGGTTGACAGCCATGCTAACAACGCTGCTCATCTAATTCTGTTGAGTGGATATTCTCGGATTCATCCCCGGCCATAAAACTGTAGTAGCCTGTATTGTTGGGAGGAGATGAAATTTACTAGACGGATCATTTGGTTTTTCCGACCCCCCCCCCCCCCCCCCCCTTCCCTCCCCTTCCCTTCCCTTTCTATTGTGGTATTACAGTTTGTACTGTGCAAACACAGCAAACATTTTCTGGGAGGGTTGGTGTTGCTATGATGCAATAACAACCTCCTCCAGACTTGTATGCGAGTTGTTGTCGGGGTCAGCAGGATGATAGATGACTTTGATACAACATTTCTTTTCTCTTTCTCTTTGAAGGGAACATAATGGGACAGAAACCACAGCAGAGGATGGTGAAGTGGGGTAGAATGAGATCACAGCATGCAGTCTTTAAAAAATGTCTAGCAGATTTGATTGCATTTCAATATGCGCCGCATTCCTTCAGCGCTCTGTTGAGCACTGGAGCCCACTCGGTTTAAAGTTGGCAAACACTGGTCAAGTTATTGTTTTAAAAATTAGATTGTTGTTTTGATTTAATTTAGTAAATTGCATATTTTATATTTGTACTTTGCACATCCCTTTCAGCATTAATTTTCTCACAACATATAAGCCAGCCTGACATTTCAGGGCACGCAGTATGATTGTTAATGTTTTGAAATTCCTGCCAAGTTTGGTAAAGATGCTTTCATATGTAAATGGCGCTGTTTTTGACCGGAATTGTTTTGTAAGGAATAGACGTGTGAGTGTAACATGGAAGCATTATGTTTTGTGGAAGAGTAACAAAAGACAGACGGAGGCGGGCTCTGAAATGGGATTAGATAAAGGTAAAATGAGCGACCGTATACAATCCAGTGTTTTCTCAGTCCACCCAATGAGCAGATGCAGGGAGCTGGCCTGCACGCCAACCGCCACAGTAGGCTTTCACAAAGAATCTGTCTCTATTCAAGCCTTAATCCATGCTGCCGAGGGCCCGGGCATTGTCACTTTGCATGCAAAATTTCAATTAGTGCTGGTACCAGTTGTTTCACTTGAAGGGGGGTGTCACATTTCAGAGACATCTATGGCTACCTTTAGGGTGAGATTAAGGCAGGAGTGTCACCGCTTTGCTTAAGAAAACTCAGCATTGCATAAGGTAACTGACACTGGTGCTGAGCTGCTTTGCTTTGTTACGGCCACTGTACATACTAGACCTTGTTCAAATTACTGCATGTTTGAAGTAATACATATAAAATGTTTATTATCTCTACGTTAAGTAGGAAAAAATGGATGATTTGTTAAAACCTTCACATGTGGCATTACAGTGTTGTAGGTTTCGGTCCCAGCTGGCTCTGCTAGCAAAATAGTTGCGTATGTTGCTCCTGGCTGCAGCTCGTTCGACCAATTTAACTAAGGATTCAGTTCAGGACATGATGGACTGTTCGACACTGTTTCCATGCTTTCAGCTGTTTGACTCCGACTGCGGTTCGCTGACATGAGCCAACTCTTCATTCTCTCCTGCCTTGTTCCAATCCACACATATTTGCCCTGCGGAGGTGATGCTGAAATAATGGCATCTTAGCTCGTGGAACATGTTTGACAAAAGAACTGAAGTTTAAGAAATTTAATAGGGGATTCAAAAGGGTATTAAAGTATTATTCATATGGCTTCAGGATGTCATGTGTGGCCCTGGAAAGTCTTTCAAACGAGCCATGTTGGTACTGTTAGAGTGTGCTGCTCTTTATTCCTGAGAGCATTCTCCACTAAAACTACGCAAGGTGCAGATAATGACGTGTCGACCACAAAGAGAGTTACTGGGGTATGAGAATCTATGAGTGGGACTATAGTGCTTGATTCATGCTTGACGCATAGTGACATCACACCATCGGACTACTGTGCAGCGGGATTTCGCCTGGGTGGAGAAAAGGGAGAATGACGCAGTTGCCGAACTTCTTGGGTTTTTTTTTTTTTTTTTTTTGTCTGTGCCCTTGTTAACATGTTAGAGCAGCCATACTGCCCGCGTGAGCAGCCCTACCAAGGCATGATGCAGCTGCTGCTCAGCTGCAAAACATCTAGAGATTGAGAGTCTCTTCTATTTCTTCTGCATGACGTGCTGTTTCCAGCCAAAATAGACTGTGAAAATTGTCTTCTGATAATCATACTGACATCATACTACTTTTTACAACAGTTTAAATGCCTTTATCAGTCCCTCCAGAAAATCATGATCTTGCGATCGCAATAATTAACGCAAAGGCAACAAATGTCCTCAATATTTGTGGGGGCTTGCAATATTTCAAATGTACCGCAATTTTTACGCATGTTCCGGCTGACCAGAAGTCATTGCGCATGTGTCTTCATTTGAAACGTTGTCAGACGCATCATCAAATGGCGCTAATGGCATTGCAGTATGGAGAAACGCTCTGTATTGACATATTTGTTTAAATGCATACAATATGTGTTGAATTTATTCAAATGTTATGTTTACAGAAGATGTAGCTTACATGTTGTTTTACAGTCACATTGTCTGCTTTGAGAGCTACAATATTCACTCAGGATTTTTTTCAGCATTATTGGAGTCCATGTTTGAAACTAATTAAATAAAACTAAAGAAGAGAACTGAAACATTTGCAGCTGTTTTTGTAATATTTTATAGCAATATTATTATTATATATCAAGTGATTACATGACTTATTTTTTGGAGGCAATAGTTTAAAAAAATCAATTTTTTTTCTCCTGACTTGCAATTTTTGTCATTAGCTGCAATTTTTGTCATTTGCGCAATTTCCAGCAAAAAAAAAAAATCATATAAAAATGGCGCAATTTTTATTGCATTTTTTGACAAAATTGGCCACAAATTCAAGGTTTTTTGCTGTAAGATCCTAGAGGGACTGATATATCTGTCACAGACATGGAAAAAAAAGATTTACAACTCAACACTTCCTGTTTTTATCTCAAACTAACAGCCCCATGACAATGTTTTTGTGGACAGAATCCCTTCATTTGTTAACACAAGGGCTATTAATTGTGGAAATACAGTACTCGAAGCAGCAGGCAGCTCTGCAGCAGCAACGCTCTCTGTGTGAACACCGCATGCGTGCGAGCTTCAACAGTTCAGCCAGGTTGCTTTCAAGCACTGCTCACACAGGCAGCGTTACCTTGGCATTGGTGTTAGACCTGCAACGCAACTAATTTGTTTGTTGCAACACAAACAGTTTGATGTGGGGTGTTGTTTCAGCTCACACTGAAAAATCTGCACTTTTTACACAATTCAGCACATGCCTGGTTCTGGTTGCTGCTACAGCATAATTCCCACAGATCTACATTCTTGGATCGTGTATCATATTTGAGTCACGTTTTGCTTACGTTCACTTCCATGAGCCCACTGCAGAGTTAAGAGCGGCGGGATCAGTTTACCAAAGTTCTGAATTTAACTACCACACTGGGAAGTACTGCTATACTTTTAAAAACACAGAATGACCTGCTGAGCGACAACTTCAGAAGCCAAGCCAAATATTCAGCCGTATCACTCCGCGCTGACTGCACCTCGTGGCTTAACACTTAATATTACTATATGGCTGGAAGCAGCAGCATGCTCGTGGTACTCTCTTCACACGCCCTTTATCGCTAAATTTCATATACTATAGATTTAGTGCATTTAGAGCGACTCTTTTCCCCACTTTTGGTATTTATAGCTTCTTAAAGAAAGAACAGGTGTTTAATCTTCTGTCTCTTTGGTCTGTAATAAGGCCTGTTTAGTTTGCAGAGACCAGCTGGTCCGATATGGCTGCTACTTGATGCTATCAGAAAATGAAAATATTTTCAGAGTCAACAGGTGTTTCGAGTCTTTGCTGCCAGTGTATGACATCAACTGAAAACTGTGGGTTCATTTTAAGTATAATGAAGTGCATGACACTCCCTGGGTGCATTTTAGACTCTAAAAAAGACTTGAGTTAATGTACAGTCTCTCTTAATTAATACTAATAAATTTGCTATGAGGTGTTGTGTATTCCTTTGTATATTTTGTGCTTTATACTATGTTAATTACAGTTGGAAATGTGATGGATAAAAGCACAGGTCCTGAAAAGAAGATGAGTCACACTGTACTGAGATATAAAAGAACACTTCTGCGTAATTTACTGGTTCCAAAACAAAGGGTCCTTGTGCAGCTGAAATAACAAGATTTCAAAGTTTTATCGCAGGAATAAAAAATAACAGTTTATCCAAAAACAAAAAAAAAAAATGGGAAGACTTGAGCTGTGATTCATACTTGCATAAGCGCAGATATTATTGTGGGATCACAACAGTGTGGAAATCTGTCACAAGTACATACTTGTTTCTCTTGGCAGAGGAAGTCTGACAGGAAGTCTTAATCTACAATCTCATCAAATCTTAAACACACAAAGATAAAAAGCCGTAACCAACCCGCTTTCACTTAATATTAGGGTTGGTCCGATCGCACAAAAGCCCAGGTGGGTTAAATGATAGTTGAACATAAGTCTCAGCGTTTGATGTATCATTCTTTAAGTACCTTAAAGGTGGCATTTACTTTAGAAGTTAATCACTAGTCGCAGAAAAATACATATGTTGACTTTGAAATACTTTCTCTGATTGTCTGAACTTCTTGTGGCGCTTATGTTTTCCATCCACATGTGGCAGTACGCTACAACAAATCAATGCTTCCCTTAATACAAGTCCAGCTGTAGAAACAAATCAAGTATATTTTATTTATGTTTGCAGAACAATTGATCCAAAAGTAGTGCAAGACAAGGTCTCACAACACAAACTCTGTTCGAGAAATTGTACATCCATTTCAAATCAAGTTGTTATGTAACACTGGAGGTACTGTGTGCTGTGAATGGTGAAAAGATGCACTATGTGGAAATGTGTTATTTTGTGAGGATAAGGTGAATTAGAGGATTTGTTTTTCTTGCAGGGCTTTAAGGATAGGTGTGCCGTTTTGATTGGAGGACTGTAATTGTTTCAGTATGTTGTCGGCAAAACAGGGTGGTCGGAAAGTGAAAGAGTATGACCAAAGCTATCAAAACAGATTCATAGTGCTATCAGCTTAAAACTGGGCAAAGATAAGATCAAGTTAACTCAACATCGTAGCGCAAGTTCATTTCTTTTTCACATTATAACAGAAAGCATCTGTCATGTTATATACCTGATATATCAAGTTTGCAGACAGATGTTACAAATTAAGTCAGGGCGTTTATCTGTGCGGTTAAATTGGAGTCCGTGTCCAGCGGGTCCGCTTCGACCCCGTGGAGTAAACTTTGCATATGGCGTCTTCTTGCTGACTAGAAGACAGTCGTTCGTATAAATAGCCACTTATGGAAGAAACTTGCTTTACCTCCATGTAACCTCTCTGATATTTCACACAGGAATCTAGATCAAGGATGTTCTTCTATCCTGCTATCTTAATTAGCACATGTTAATTGGCAACGTGCAGTCTCTTGGTAAGTCATATTTATTAGGAAGAGAGCCTGATTCATCCCGACCCGCCGGGAATAGAAATCATTAGGGGACAGTGAGAAGTATTTCCAGATATTATTCATAACAGGAAACGTGTAAGCACTCACAATCAAAATGGCCCCGCAACATCTAGGCCTGGATTTTTTTTGTGCAGCCGTTAATTTGACAGAAGTCCCACCCATTATGTGGAATCGGTTTTATGGCTTTGTCACTTCCTGTTTAAAACTGTCGCACGATAACGGGGTTTTTTCTCGAAAGGCCGGGATGAACTGATCAATGTGACCTCCCTGTTCCAGTGACATCCTTCATGTGGACGTTGAGTCAAACACATTAACAATATGGCGCTTATAATAATCAACCCGGCGATGCCAGCGACCGAGCTGAGCAGGGAGAAAGAGAGACAGAAGGAGGAGGAGGCGGGAGAGTGTACCCTGAGAGAGGTCAGACCTCGTTTCAGAGACCCCCATCCACACACACCCCAGGTACTGTGACACTGCCTTTATGAGCGCGCCCGGAGAACACAAACCCACCGGATTAGTGTCTGGCTCTCAATGTCCCCGGGAGCAGAGCCCATCGGCCGAGACAAAGCGGGGCTGATTGCGTTGTCATCTGCATCACAAAGGGAAGCCTTTTCTACCTGAACCGCTGCCTGCGCGCCTGCGCTGCACATCACATCTATCAGCGACTCTAGCCCCACGTGACATCTGCCTTTTGTTTTCTTGTCCATCTCTGTCCCCCCCCCCCCCCCCCCACCCCTTTCCATTCTTTCTCTCTGACCCACACCGTCTGTCCACCATGGCCCATATCAACAGCAGGACCCCCCTCCCCCCCTCCTCCCCTAGCTTCTCAGTCTGCACCAGCACTGACCGTTTCCCGTTTTTTGCCGGTAGTTATGTGCTCAGCGCGGTGTGCATCATCTTCTCTCGCTGCAAAGAGCCACTAACACATTTGTTGTCTTTCCTCTTTTCCCCCTCTGGCTCTGGCTGGCGAGCTGTATCTCAGCACCGCCAACATGCAGACACATCAGACAAAAAGCCCAGTCTCCCGCTGTCAGACCCTAACACGTCTATCGGTCTCACTCGGACAGAGAGAACACCCCAGCTGAGGTGCTGCCAGCAAGCAGACATGTTTTGTCTGATTAGTGTACTGGGCAGGCAGGCTCCGCTCTTCTGTGACTGATGACTGATGTCTTGTGTTGGTGGCGCAGGCAGGTCCTGCAGCCATAACAGAGATAGATCGAGCCTCCCTATCCGGATTATCTTCTTATGCTTATGCATACTTACCATAAGCCTTATGTTGGCTTTTATATGCTTTGTAGTACTTCATCATCATCAAACTAACTACTGTTTAAAGAACCCATCTTCCTTTTTATATTTCATGAGCTGAACGTGCACTACTCTTTATCCTGTGAAATAAAATTTTCATTTTGGGGGAGAAACAAAGATGTTCAAACTATCTCAGGCACGATAACTGAAGCTGAAAGATACAGTTTCTGTCTCCCATTTAAGACGCTTCATGAATAAATTCAATAGATTAAACAGGGTATGACATTTAGAAAGCGCAAGAAGGGACGGAAATGACTTTTTTTTTGTCCTAAAGTGTGATAGTTGGTTTCTATTCACACGTAATTGCATTAGCTTAGAGAATAGGGAATTAACACAAGGCAATTAACTGATTTGGCCTTTGGCTGTGACTTGTCTGGTTTTAGATAGCTGCAGCTCAAACGGTGTTTTCATAGATTAATTTAGAAATCGCATTCAATCAGATGCAGAACCTTGTAAACCCTGCAGTGGGAGAACTTGATATACCTCAGTAAAAGACATGAATACCTTATTGTGGGTGGTTGCAAAGCAGAAAACAACCGTCTCTTTATCCACTGTAATTCATTCTAATAAAGAAATATGCTTTTCATCTAAAAGACAGAAAGTCAAGGATGGCGAGGTAAGAGGTGAGGAATCTCAAAGGTAAGGGTCATCACAACAGCAGGGTACTTCTTAGTGCTTAATCGCCTGTAGTCCAATTACCAAGGACTGCTAGGCCACGCTGGCTAATTGTCAACAGCCAGGGTGTAATTTTCATTTCAACTTTGGGGGAACAGATCTACTGGGACACGCTTTAGACACTACAATTATTCTCTTCACCACAGAGAGTGGTGTTTTCTTAATGGGATTCTGTCCATGTGTGTCATACACTGCATGTACGATACGAAACACTTTGACACTTAACATTACACCCTGACCTTAACAGTGCATTAAGAAAGGAGCATGTTAGCTGATGATCACAGTTACATATTCATGTAGTCATAAGCACAAAAAGGCATGTTTTTGGACTGATGATTCACTTAAGTGGTGGGTGTGAACAAACAGGCAGGCTCTTTTTTCCTCTTTGAAATAGATAAAATGCTAATTTCTGAATTAAGGATATTGTGAATTCACATTTAAGACCAATTCATTACTAAAAGCATTTTTAAGCGGGTATTTTTTTTTCAATCCTTGAACAGATTACCATGTTTTAAAGACTGAGATAGGCTTTTGTTGAACCCCAGAGGGAAATTCAGGTGCTGTAGCAGCACAACAAAGTGCAGATAAATAAAGATTGGAAATATATAAAATAAAAAATAGAAGCCATACAAGAGTAATTGAACTTAAATTGACAAAGCAGGAAACAGTATATCTACAGTCCCCATGGCTAGTATTGTATTTAAATTAAGCATGCAAATATTCATATGAATTGATGGTATACATTAATATAAATTATATTTGATCACCTACAGTGCATTGTTAGCTGCTGCTCTCATCTTTAAAGCCCCAGTGAAACTCAAGTTAGCATCTTTAGCTTCTGTACTGTGATGTCACCTATTACAGGAAGTTTCAAGAAGAATTTAAATCCCATTCTTTTGCATTTGACTGGACCACTAAAAGTGGGCCGACTCAGGGTGTAGTCCGATACAGAGCTATAGCAAAGTCTGCTGACTGTTGGCTCCACACACTCCTTTAGATCAGGAGGAGGATGGAGAGATGAAGAATTAGACCTCAACAAAGGTCTAATGAAAACAAAGGTTTTACCCACTCAAATACAAATACATCTTTTCCCATCTCTCTCCACATTACTTTGTTAGCTAGCTACTACAACCTCACCCTGCTAACAGTGACGTGTGGTATTGTTTGACAGGTGTGGTTAGCTAGCTGCCCTTTCTAAATGCCCTTGTGTGCAGGATTAGGCATCGAATGTTTCAAACAGTTTTACCTGGTTTTACAGAAACAGGGTGTCAACAGGTCCCTAAAAAGTCTTAAAATTTCTAAAATGTTTTTAATATAAGGCCTTAAAAAGTCTAAAATTCACATTAGATGGGCCTTAAATGTTTTCAGTCACATTACCTTGAAAATTTCTCCAGCCCGACAGACCTAAAGACCGTTTACAATCATTGGACAGACCAAAGAAATATATTTCCCCTGTGGCATTTCTGATAATATTGCATTAATAAAATGTGTTTTTCATTTTATGGGGACTTTAAGTAAAAATAGTTTCCCTTTCACTAGAAAATGTCAGCTAGCTAGCAACTGCAATGGTTTGCAGGCCAGACAACAAAATGGCTCAGGTTTTGTTCATGTTCTGACAAATCATTTTATGTCATGTTTATATTGGAGGGGATGTTTGTCTCCCTAAAGTAACCAGCAGAGTTGTAGCCATGGTAAGCATGCAATAGATTTCAGATCATCAGGGGGTTGACAGGTGGAGCACACAGCGGGCTCTGTGGTTTTACTGTGAGGATTTATTTTATTTCAAACAGAGGCATAATTTGGATTGATGAAATGCAGCGTTTATGTTTCTTCCCTGACCTCATACCACTGTAATCAGTCTACCTCGGCTCACAGGTCCAAAATCAATAACCTAGACTCAGCAAAGATTATACCCTTATGATTGTGTTTATGGAGCCCCATCAATTGACACTTCATTGTAGCCGTTTCATATTCAGCAAAGCCGGTGATAAATGCACCATTCGGGCACCGAAAGCTTACCTGAATTTACATAATCACTCGTCTGAAAGTGGATCTAGTGTGGGGAGCAATCAGCAGCATCTGCCACACTCACACTTGTAAGAGCCCCTGTTAATGCAATAACATCTTGTCCCCCTCTTGTTTCAACCAACAATCCATTGTTATTTTTATTCTAATTTAAAACCTGTTAAAGATTTCCAGCAGGAAACACTATCTTTAAAACACATGCCCACGACTGCCAAAGAAAGGCCGATACACGTCCTCTGGGGTCAATAAAACAATGTCTGGAATCACAATACAGCCATGAGGTAACGCGGCTTACAGAACGGGAGCCAGGTATATAAGGAGATGGTGAAATGATGACTGTTTTCCATGCCGTCCCCTGGCAGGGCCCTCTGGGTAGAAATCACAATGGATCAATCGGAAGGGCAGCTGGAAAATCCATAGAGAATCTCAGGAGACCTGCTGTGCCTGTGAAATCAATGCAGAGATCCAGCTGAGACCATTAAAAGAAACGAATGTCACATGATAGGGTTAAACATGTAGAATATTATTATTCAAACAGTCCAAATAGGTTTTTCATCTGCAGATAATACAAGCAGGCACGGACGTCAATAAAGGCACCACAGATTGTCTTGTATTTCAAGCACCTACACTCAAACCATCCATCATGTCTTTGACCAGTTGTCAGCCTTAGGAAAGAGAGAGAGAGAGGCAGAGAGGGAGAAAGTTAAATAAATTAAAGCTTAAACTGTATTTGCTCTGGGTTTTATTGTAGTTTATTACTGAAGAAGAAGTACTGTAGCAGCAGGGAGAACTTGGCAGCACTCAGGCTGTGGGCACTCTCAGATAAAAGCAGGCCAATAGCCCTAGCTTTGGTGTTAGTGGACGTTTCTCTTCCAAAACACCTCAAAATTTTGGATCCAGTTTTGGGACTTTAAAAAGAAAACTAAGGTGTTGTTAAAATTAGGTAACAAGTGTGTCTTGTTTTCATCACTGATTCATTTTTATGTCTTTAACATGTTCGAAAATAGCAAAAAATTACATTTTCACAAAGTCCAAGGTGACAGTTTTAATTTTATATTTTTGTTGTCTGACTAACAGTCCAAACCCAAAGATATTTCGTATACCATCTTTTCCTGTCATAGAGCTTGACATTAACACTTGTCCAGGGCAAGTAAACTCTGTGTTCAGGCAAGTGGAATGCCTCAAGTGAAAAATAAATGTGATGTCAACTATAGTGTTATCCGAAAATATACTGCCTACTGTAACGCCTCTCCACCTGAGCTGCATGCGTGAATCTGTCTCGCCACTAAAAGTGTTGAACTGGACTAATGAGAAAATCTGACATATGGACACTATAGAGAATAACTTTTGATTTTTGACTGTGCAATGTACAACATAATGTTATGTTATGGACAAGGGACGGGACAACTACCACAAAGACCAGGTGTCACAGAGGGAAAAATGCAACAGCAACTGTAGTTTTCAGCTGGGAAAAAAACGCCCAGGCTTATTTAAGTAACACCAGCAATTGTCTGACCAATGAGAATTTGATGGGACAATTGCAAGACAAGAGCATAACGACCAAACAGTCGACCAACCGACCAGGAGGTGACAGCCCTGATTCTTACAGAGGTGTATACAGATTATCATGTTAAGTATGAATGGGCTGCTGTGTCCTGTAAAACCACGCCCATCGGTGAACCCTCGTGAGAGAGTCCCTGTCATATAGGAGAGAAAGCAGCAGATATTCACATTTGAAAAGGGTTAACGGTGAGAGATTAAGGGTTAATTTTGCTTGAAAAATTCCTTAAACAATTAATCAAAATAGTTACTGATTAATCTGTTATTGCTTGATTCATCCATTAACTAACGATCGATGGCAATGCTGTGTGTGTGTTGTATATGCCTGACTACTGTATACTTCATATTATTATACAGCTCTGGTTTGTGGACCTAATGTTTTGAAACTGTGTCTGTTTTTCTTTATCTGCATGGAAATCTGTTCTGCTGCTTTCTGTTATCTGTTTACACAACATAATAGCTACTTGACTTAGCAAAACCTTTAAGCCATTATACAAACAAAAACAAAACTTTATATATGCCTTCTTGTGGATGCTCCTATCCAAAGCTACAGTAACTTAAGGGAGCAAATACAATTGTGGCATGGGTGGCCACAGCAGGGAATCAACCTCAAACGCGGGTACAGTTACTCACATGCTGTGCTCACTGCTGCACCGCCCCGGCCTGATTACACCTCTCCTGAGCACTTCTCAATCTGCTTTCCTTTAGAAATGGTTTGACACTTTGTAGTGGTCACACAGGCGCACAACACGCATGTAGCGCCCGTACAAGTTGATGGGGGCCGCTGTCAGGAAGCCTGCCCGTTGAAGTGATTGAAAAAGCATGTTTGGGATTAGCCGTCTGTCCTCATCTGTGTGACGCTCTGGCAGGGGTGTGTTTCCGGGGGGGTTGCGTTGCTCTCTGGGCCTGCCGTGGTGCTGAGAGATGGAATAGGTAAAGCTGGGCCTCCTCGCAGTATGCTGACACACAGCCTCTCACACTGCCAAACACACACACACACACACACATATGCTCATAAACAGATTTTGCCTCATGACCTACACATGCTAGCGAGCACACATGCCCCTGCTCGGTGGCTCAACCTATCCACGCTGCCAGCAAAGAGGAGCACATGGAGGGAGATCATTTATATCCCTGCTCCAGATGTCCCTTGGGCGCACTTTAACACAAAGAGAGAGGCAATTGTTGTTTTGACTTCGCTTCATTTTGCCTCGCTGCGCAAAATTGAAAGGCTTTGGGTCATTTTAATATGTGACTTAACTTTTCTTCCCACCATGAGAACCAGTTAAAACAGCACATTACGCAAAAAACGATTTCCCTTTGATCTTAGTGCCTACAGTAATACGTCCTATTTTTCAGAAATAGAAATTGAGACCCATAATAGTGTTTAGTGGTTTTCCTCCTTACAGACAGATTTTTGGCATGAACACGTACTAATCTCTATTTCACAGATACTAGCATGCTTATTTTCTGTCTCTCCAGTTCTGTCTGTGCGTCTCTCTCTCTCACACACACACACACACACACACACAAATGTATGAACACTTCTGTCTACAGTATTTCAAACCCTAACACCTGCAGGGTTCGGCCGTCAGGCTTTTTCGGAGTTATGGCATTAACATGGAAACCAGAGGCCCGGAGCTGGATTAGCTGAGAGGAGGTGCGAACACAAGGTCAGGGCAAAGATGGCCTTTCAGCTAATATTTAGTCGTCATACTTTTACTCCTCTATGTCCTATCACAATACTCGGCACATGCTGACAGACACACTGTCACAAAAGGTAAAATTCACATGCACACACGTCTCATTCTTGTTCATGTTACAGCCCGGGGCAGGTGTTTTTATGGAGCCTTATGTTTCCGTTTGTTGAGTAAAGATTATGGCAACTGGCAGCTTCTTAAGCATCTCGCTGGAAATGAGATTGAAATTGCTGTTAACATAATTTCGGGGGGTAGTGAGCTGTGTGCTAAGAACACCAAACCTTGGCTCGGATGGCTTACCACAGCCCAGGTGGGATGTGCTTTGACTGTTAAAGATCAGAACGCTAAGCTCTCAGTGAAACAAACATTTTACATTTGTTGTGACAAAGCATCCAGTGGCACATTTGTGAAGTTGAAAATGTCAGAGACGGACCACACAGCATGAATGCAAAAATAGTATTTACTGAAGTGATGAAATTAGACGGCATTCGAATTGTCAACAAGGCAGGTGAAACCTGACAAACCCAATGAACAGTTTTCAACAGGGTATAAAGAGCCTCTCCAGCTCCTGTAAATGTGCTGTTTTTTAATGTCTCGCTGCACTCCAGCCACCATACAGATGATATAATCATTTGTTACCTTTAAAAAACATGGATTTCAGCTTAAAATGATACCCAAAGCAACAATGAGGCTACTTCCACAGTAATGTGTTTTGTTTTAAAATGCATAACGAATGCTTATTTCGTTGACCCCCCCAGCATCCACACTACTGCAGTGTCTCCTATAACTGAGATCTTTGAAAACAATGCTGGCCTCATTTAACTTTGAAAACTCTAGGGTTGCATTTGAGTCAGGAGGGGCAAAAATGGAGACTTTTGAAAACAATGATTCACATTCTCTTCCACATTGGGTCTTACGTGTCCAGCCAAAACATTACAGCTAGGTCTACATATCTTTTTTTGATTTCATCCCTCTTGTGTCTCTTTCTCATCGCCATGGCTTTTATGGTTCCCCATGCTTGACCGCCTCAAAGTCATGATACTTTCAGTAACAGTTCCACCTTGTTCTCAGTCAAATTAAAGAGATCTCTGGTCTTACTTTTTACTATTTCCATGGTATTTTCTGTGACTCAGCAACTAACAGCAGAGTGGACAATCTTCCTGTTTACAGCGGCTCACACTTGCCCAGTGTACGTGAATGCTTATATATTTATTTATTTTCAGGTCTCTTAGTATGGACGGAGATTGTTTTTTAAATGGTGCTTAAATGCTTGTATGTATGGAAATTGTTTTGTGTAAGATTTTGGGGGATTTAGTGGCATCTAGTGGTGGGGATTGTTTATTACAACAATCACAAACTTCTCCCGGTTAGAATTCCTCCAGTGTTCATTGTTCAGGAGGTTTTAACCAGGAGCCAGATTATCTGCAGAGGTCTCCTCCTCTCTAAAACAACCAGACACAGTGATTTAAACCATTTAAAACACTGAATAAATCAGTTTTATGTCACAAATCAGTTTCTTTCTTTGGCATTTTGGAGATAGGCCTCTAGCCCAGCACCTGCTAGAGTTTGCCCACCCTTCTTCTCTGATAACCTAAAATTCAGACGTTCTAGAGGTTTTAACCAGGAGCCAAATTATCTGCAGAGGTCTCCTCCTCTCCAAAACAACCAGACGGAGTGATTTAAACCATTAAAAACACTGGATAAAACAGAGTCATGTTACAAATCAGTGTTTCTCGTATGCTGTTTGGCATTTCAGAGATGGGCCGCTAGCCCAGCACTTTTGCCCACTCTTCTTCTCTGATAACCTAAAATCTAGACGTTCTGGAGGTTTTAACAGGGAGCTGAATTATTCATAGAGGGCTTTTCCTCTGCAAAACAAATGAACACAGTGATTTAAACCGGAAAAAACAGTGAAAAAGGCAGTTTTATGTTACAAAAATCTGTGTTTTTCCAACACTGCTAGTTGCAGAGGGGCTGCTACTTCTATTTTTACTTTTAACCTTTATTTTACCAGGCAGTCCCATTGAGATTGAAAATCTCTTTTACAAGCGAGACTTGGCCAAGGTAGCGGCCAATCAAAACACATTTAAAATGCAAGAAATACAACATATAATACAAAAACCCACTATAAAAAACAGCAACTATTCAAACATAGTGGCCCACAAAGAAAAACTGGGAACTGATGCAAAGGCAGTGTTTGGTTTGTCGATCCTGGACTATTGTAAAAACATGGCGATGCAACATGGTGATCTCTGGAAATGAGGATCCGCCCCCTATGTCTCATTCTAAGGTAACAAAAACACAATGATTCATATTTTTAGATGACTATACACTAGAGAAAACACACTTATTTTTATTCCATCTCTGCCAATAGATCCTCCTAAATTCTCCACACTGGACCTTTAAAAGCCGTTTAAAATCAAAATGTATTAGTGAGGATGTGAGTCAGCATTAATGAACACCTATTAGTTGAAGCCCTCTAACCAGTAGGAACCCCACTCTGACTTGACAGATGCAAACAGATACTCAACTAGGTGTGCACTGATGCATTTACTGCTCCAACCACTTCTGAGGAAATAGCCCAGTCATTATTCTCTAACAAATACCCATTTCAGCATGAAGGGAGTCAGATCATACATTTCAGAAAGTGATTACTTCAGCACTAACAGGAAAAAAAAGGAAACACTGAAGGTTTTCAATGTTTGCAAAATGGTGGGACGACCAATTCACAGCACCTAATCCTTCATCTGACAAAAGAAGTGTGCTAAACTCTCACTTATTGTTGCTAACACTCATGGGAGGTAGCTGGAGGGCACTTCTCAACCGCTCACATGCCCCATTTCAAAACGCCACATTTGCTGCCATCTTTACCTCCTTTGTCCCGCTCCAGGCCCGTCCCGTGAAAACAGCCCCACTCGCTTTTCTTTCTCCGACCATCCGCCACCTGTCATCCCCATGCTAATGTGAACCATTAACAGCCCGAGAGGCCGAATGGAAACGCACTACTTCGTAGAAATACATTACCTGTCACTCTGTCTCTGGGATTAGGACTTCACCGGTGCCAAATGATTTAAGGGCCTTTTGCTAGGTTGTCAGGAGAGACATGATTGTGCCTGTGGCCATAAAGAAACATATGTGCCGGGGTTTTTTTGAAGGCGTCAGACAGGCAGTACCAGATGTGTGCGGTGAATGGTGTTGAGTTTTTTTTTTTTTTTTTTCTCACTTGAGCGTGTGTCAGACACTGTGTACAGCTGCACAGAGGAAGAGTTAAGTCCGTTTCACAGGGAGTGAGGAGGAGGTGAGAACCAGCAGGTCTAATTGAGGCGGTTAATGGGCTGTCTGAAACCATCACTCTACCCGACGTAGCATGCGGAGAAGCTCTTCATCACTGAGTTGAATCTGATAAAACAGCCCTTACTCAACGACAAGCTATTGGCCGAGGCAGGGGACTTTAAAAGATGTAAACATTGCGTGATTAATAATGTCATGCTTGAGTATTTTGAAGCAGATGTGGAGTATTTATGGAGCTGCAACAGTCCGTCTTTGTTTTGTTTTCCTCCTCTGCTCAAAATTTCTTTGTTGCTTTTCATCTCTTTTCAAACTTTCTTTCAGGGCAAAAAATGTCCAATTTAACTCCCCATTTTATCTCAAAACTCAAATGTTCCTCTTAAAAAAAAATCAACCATGACATAATTTAATTAGCTTTCAGTGAGGCCTTGTTTATAGATTCTGAAATCTAGTGGTATTATCCTGGCAAAAGAAATGGACAGATCTTTTTTTTAGTTGTGTTTTTAGAGGCATTCCCAAAAGGGGTGAAACAGCATTGGAAACTACACTGAAGAAGTAATTATCTCTGTCACATTGGGACATGTCTTCATGTGTTTTCACTAAAATCTGCTAAGTACACGGATAAATAGCTTAAGATTTTTTATTTTTTCTGTGCTGTTTTCCCAGCCTCAGTTGGCCTCAGCGCTGTCTTAACCACATCCCTGCCTTCAGAGTCCAAGCACCATTCCTCCCTGCCTGGCTTTAGTCCCGGCTTAGTACCGACCTTCCTCCCCAGCTCTATCTCTGTTCCTCCCACTGCAGCCACAGCTCAGCTCAGCTCCCAGCTCCAACCAAAAACACGCTCGATGGAAAGGGTTTTATGCACTGTGCACACACTTAAACATTTCAGTACAAGCTGTTTTTACTCGGAGCTTGTACCTACGGCCTAGTGGAGCAGTTGGGGCTCCGTGTTTAGCTCAAGGGCATCTCAACGGAAACAGGAAAGAAAGCACTCCTTCTGCATTTAACCCAACTGCTTTTTTTTTTTTTTTCTTAGCAGCGTGGCTACCCCTGACTTGTGTTGAGCGTAGGAGTGCGAGGATAGCAGAGGCTGGGGAGCTGTGGAAATGGGTGGGAGTGTGGGTGGGGGGGTATCCAGCATCATTGACACAGTGAATTGCTCCTCTGGGATGTACTCTGGAGAAGGTGCAAGGTTGTGTCAGAAGCAAAGTGTGGTCGGGTTTAGCGAACAGACATTCATTATATCGAAGCTTCGCAGCTGCATCACATATTTCCCAGCAACCGTGGCTGGCGCCGTCACGGAGGTCCATCAGGGAATTGGCTGTGTGCAAATCATGGCGAGACGTATTGCAAGTGGAGATACCTGAGGTACATTTCTGTGGGATTTATTAATGTCAGTTGGGTTGTGTAAGAGAACAAAATAATAAAGTTAAATTAAAGAAGATAGCAACAACAGTGAAGTATATTACAATCCGACGTGATCCATCTTCAACGCAATACTTTAGTTACGTAACCAAACACTCTGACGGATAAGCTGCAAGTTGAAAACACAATCAGGGGCATGTAGATCTACTAGTGGAGAAAACAAGTGGAGCAGAAATTGTGAAATACATAGTTTTAATTGGCCTTGAAGCACTTGTCTAAAATGTCATTAGAATCTTCTTGCAGGGAAAAGCAAATGATGATGAAACGCTAAAAGAGTATAGATGGCTTTAGTCAAGTTTTGCATTGAACCCTAATCCCCCAGTTGCAATTAAAACTCATTCTCACTCTGGCTAGACAGTGCTTTAACCTCAGTGTCCAGCTCCCCGACTGTGCTGCAGAGGATTTCAGCTCTCACTTAGAGATAACAGGCTTTTTTCTTTCGTTTTTTCGCTCTATAATCAGTTTCAAATGAGAGCCGGGCCTTTGGCAGACTTATGGCGGCGGTTTGATACAGCCAAAAAGCCTCTTGCAAAGTGGATGAATTGTCAGCAAGAGTTCATTCATGCGATCTCGACAGCAAGAGCTACAGTGCAGTAGATGATCCGTTTGAATTATCAGCTTTTCTTTTTGTGCCTGTTTCAGTTTCCGTAATTATCTTAAATTCTGAGAGCATTACATAGATGATTTGTCTTTGTGCTCGCAAAACTGGCGTCATATTTATCGTTTGAAATGGAAAGCGCTCACAGCAACGAGTCAGACTCGTTTTTATCGCAGCCAAGAATATTTAGTGTTTTCTCGGTAATACTTTCCTGTCGTCAGCCAGGCTGCCATCACACAGGAGGAGGCGCATAAAGGAAGTGACTTTTTGCCATTCATGTATTCAGCATACAGCAAGGCTCGCATGTTGTGATCACCATTCAAATAGAAAATAGCACCCCCACCACGTAGTTATTTTCCATCTTCCACCCCCCCCTTACATTTCATCTCCTTTCACTGATTCAGCTGCAGATCCTGTTCCCATGTTTATCCCCCGCCCCACCTCATATGTATTTTAAATTGGTTTACGAAATTGCGGGTCAATCAGAATCAAGGTTGATTATTCATCTCGCAGTGGGCAAGACGTCCTTTTTTGAAGCAGGAGGTTAGGGAACATGGCAGGGCAATAATTGCCTGTAGGTGCGACTGTGAGTGTGAATGGTTGTCTGTTTGGATGTGTCAGTCCTGAGATAGTCTGGCGACCTGTCCAGGGTGAACCGCAGGTTCCAGCCCTGTTAATAAGTGTAGGGTTGTGGTGAAAAATGGATGTAGTATAATTATAGGCAGTATTGTACTGATACTGTGACGCCAAGTATTGATTTCTTTATTATATAACTTATTAATGTTGCAAATACAAATCAGACTTTCGACTGACTACAAGAATAATAAAATCAGTGTGTTATTCTTCCCATTACTTACATTTTAGTGCAATAAAAATGACTGAAGTGAGATGAACAGACTGAAAACTTAACCTCATTAAGTAAAAACAGATGTTGACACAGTCTGACATCATTTGCAGTTGCAAAAGGCAATAAATCACAATATACTGCAATATATATATTATTGCAATATCCAGCATATCACAAAACAATAATATTGTATCGTAACGTAAGTATCGTGATAATATCGTATTGTGGGGTTCCTGGTGATTCCCACCTTTAACTGCAAAAAAATATTTTTGCCTGGTTACATGTTGGTCTGTTGGTTCAGTTTACTGCACTGTGCACCAGCCTGGTGTGCTGGGAACTACCGTTATCTAGCAGGGCACCGCACAGGTACAAACCCCTTAAGAATTGTTAACCACTGTTAGCTGTGTTAGCACCGCTAGCAGTGTCAGCATGGCTAGTGAGGCTAACATAGTTAACCATGCTAAAGAGGTTTTGCGGCTCAAAATGAAGCCGCTTACTCTCCGAATATACCTGGAGAGTAGACCGGAGGGTGACCACCAAAAATTCTCCAGCAACTAGCTGCGAAAACAATTACCGATGAGCGGCGCCACTAGGTAGCTCCTACCCAACCTGGGTGGTGTGCAGTGCAGAACAGCCAAGGCTAATGTTAGCTAACCAGTGAAGACTGGAGGATGAATGTGTCTGTCTGTAAAGCCAACAGAAGATGAATGAATAGCATTTTGAAATCAATGGAGGTTCGGATGAAAAAGAAATGCCTCTTGTATTTCATGTCATTTTAGGTTTTTTTTTTTTTTTTTGTTGTTAAAATTAACCTATTAGTTACTGGTTGATGGGTGTGAGGCTATCGAAAGAAAAATGATGATTGATGATTCACTGATCAATAATCTAAGATAGATCTAAGATACGTCTCTAATTTGAATGTGCTATGGCATGTCTGTGTCACCGTTTCTGCCCAAGCACACCTCCCTCACATATTCAAACAGAGCTAGCAGGCTATTATCAGGCAGATGATGGTAAGCAGCCAAGAAAAGTCAATGAGAAATTATAATATCATCTGCTATCAATCACAGGCGCCTGAATTGAATCGATTCAAAATATATTGGTATCACTGTCACTGTCCAAAGAATCAATATAGTATAATTAAACTTATGATTTACACTCCTATTGAACTTTAACATTATGAACCTATTTGTGATGGTCCTTTGAATTCAGTCAATGCAAACAGCATTGATGCCATTGTCTGTCCCCTACTTATGTGTGGCTTTACAGCCCCTCAGCCAATGCCAACAGGAGTTTACACGGCTGAGTAGGAGTCGGATGTGATTTTCAACGAAGACCATCTGCACAGAGGATCTTTCGCTCGTGCAAGCAGCATATGCTTCAGCATGTAGATAACAGGGCCGGTAAACACGCTCGTTCGCTGAGTGAATTAACCTGCCGTGACAAGCTCACTGTTGTCCTCCATCGTAGTCGGGAACTATGCGACAGTGAGGGGTTAAATCTTAACGCACCCCTCCCACATCCTCCTTAAAACACACACCGTCGCATACACACAGAGCGGATCCATCAGGAGAGCATGAGTCATTAGTTCCTTTTAGCTCCCTGGCCACTGGACTCAAACAGATTGCAAACGAGAGTCAGGTCTGGGATTGCTGAGGGACCTACTGCAAACAATAATCACATATTTTTGTTGGAGAGCGAGATCTCGAATCGACTGCAACCAACTGCCTTTTCCTTGTCAGCAGCAGTATTTAATGTGCTGATTATTGAAGCCATGCTTGGCAGGACGGAGTCAGAGCAATACATTACACAGACACACGATGAAGTTTGGTTCAAGAACTGCAGGGAGGAAAATCATACCTAATCTCCTCATTATAAATGCAGAAGCCAGCATGTAATTTTCTACATTTCTGCATGTGCTTCCTTATTAAATAATTGCCAGCATCAGGAGATGGACTCAGCTGGGGGAGTGGAGGTCATTTCTGGACACTTGAGGCAGATGTGGGTGTGCATCTGTTGGGGGATTTTCCATGTAGCTTCATCACACTTTGTCATGATCAGCAAATCATCTCCTCCTCTTTACAATTAGTCTGGAGAGGTAAGCAGATAATCTACATGTATTACACAGCTGAGCAAGTTTAAAGATTCCAGATGAGACAAACCTATAAAATGTCTAATATGGCGTTTAAGTTATACTTTGCATTTTTATTTGCCCTGGGGAAATGTGTGTGGAGCAGCTATACGTTAGGCTAGAGGGAGATCAAGGGAATGTGAGGGTAGCTTACTCAGGTTTGAGCCCTTGAGGAATATCAGGCCTGCAAGATTATATGTGAAAGACTTTTAATTGCTCCACTTTTGTATAGATAGATAGATAGATAGATAGATACAGTAGATAGATAGATAGATGGAGTGGGAGAGAGACAAAAGGGTGGATGAGCATTTAAAGGAGCGCAATATCCCTCGGCAATAGCACAAAAACCACAAGGGAAGATATAGCCCTATAATTTCTCCTCAGCATGCTCTTGCTTTTCCCTTTGTTCCCCTTTTTTTGTTAATACAGTAAGTGACATGTCTGCTTGGGTTAACTTAAGGAACTCTGCCCTTGTTTTCCAGCGCAGAGCTGCTTTCATGTCAACTTGGAGCAGATCGGCGGGGGATTTGGCCAGCTCTGCTTAATCATTGCCTCACATCATGCACTTCTTGGAACAGATACGCACACTTAGACTGACACGTTTATGATTCTCTGTAAGAAATCTACCGATTACTGCAGAGATTTGATCTGTAAGCCGCAGTATCCATGGACGGGCTCAATATTTTTCCTAGTGAGAGCACAGTGGCTTTGCTGTGCTGATTTCCATACCGTTCAGGGACGGGAGGGACCATCTGTAGTGGCTGTACTCAGGAGACAATTGTTGTCGCAGACAGCTAATCAACAAGTAATTCGGCCAGCTAAACAGTAATTTAGCTATCTTAATAAGAAAATAGGCGGGTGTAATTCTTTAGCAAGGTTTTCCCAAAGGTGACTACTGTTGCAACATCTATACCACATTGCTTTAAATAAAAAGACCTGTTTAACAAATAAGACAATTTCATAGGTATTGAAGATCAATTAAATTCCTTAAGCAAATCTGTTATGCTTGTTATGTGGAGATTAACACTTGATTATATCCCTTCCTATCACAACTCTGCTAAATCACTTCCTCTCTTTAACTTCACCTATTGGTGTAGAATAAATGTGGATTGGTTTGTTATCCGTTCAACAATTGAATGCAATCACACATTTATAGAATAATTGCTTGTTCACCTCGGTCTCATCGACTGCTAAATTCAAGGTCCTTGATTTCATTTTGTGTCTTTATTGTAAAATAAACACAGACAGTAAACAGAGACAGGGGGAAAGCGCAGCCCTGACCCCACTCAAGGCTGATTGTTAAAGAAATGTAGAGGCGAACCAGTAGATAAATAATTATTCACAGCGTTATGCTGCTGATTTGGCTTAATGGCATACTCGGTGCACAGGTCAGACATATGAGAGGAAAGGTGACAGCCACCTACACAGTGGAGGGCTGAATAAGTACATTAGGTTAATTGTCTTTTCGTATGATATGTATACTATGTATTTGTTTAAATTATAGTGATTTAGATAAAAAGTTTGATGCTAGTGGTGAGTTACTAATTATCCTCATAAGAGTTCATACCGATTTCCAGTTTTACCAGTCTCGCCTGACGTATGAGCTTAAACTGGTTTGATTTAATGCAAATAGACTAACTGGCATTTGTCATTATGGCATGTTTTGGCAATTAAAAAGTGTCGTACATCAGCGACCTGTGATGACTGTGTCCCAGCTCTGAATCCAACTTGTATTGCATTAGTAATAAGCCAAATGACTATGTAATTAACATAATATTATGTTTTATTATTATCAGACTAACGGAGCCACTAGTGTCTGTGACAGGTGGTGCGCAATGTACTGCCGAGCCGAGCACCGGTAACATGAAGGAGATTAAATAACAGTAGAGGTGGGGGGGGGGAGAATGGAGGATGTTGTGTTTGTTTACAAGGAAGTTAATGTGTTTTTTGGGTTGACAAGAGGAGACACGGCAGAGTTAGTGTGCTTTCACACCTGCCCTGTTTGGTCTGGTTCAATCGAACTCAAGTTTGTTTGCCCCCTACATGCAATTTGTTCAGGCAGGTGTGAATGCAGCAATCTCACTCAGGTGCAACCGGACCAAAACCTTCTTGAAGAGGCGGACTCGGTCTGGCTACAAATGAACTCTGGTGTGGTTCGTTTGTGGTGAGAACGTGTTCAGACCTGGATCTGAACCAACTGCAGTCACATGACACATTGTTTGGGTTAAACATGAGCATGTTACAGTCCTGGAGGATTATTAATGTGCGCCTCCTCCTGTACTGCCTTAATATGCACATTCAGCACATCCAATGCATCAAAACATTGTTTTCTAGTTGGAGCCGCGCCTCGTTTTCAAACTGTATGCTTTGACTCAAATGAACAATGACAGCAATATAGTCCACGATGAGCAGCGCTAAAATGAACCTACGTAGTTGTCCCTCCATTGTGACATTAGAAAGTGTCACATTTATCTTGCAAGTGTACTCTTCCTCAATGTTTTGTTTACTTCCTGGATTTTTCCCACATGGAAATTCTGACCAATCAAGAGCAGCTTTCTCACACAAGGCATTTGATCTGGTCCTCTTGTAAAAGCTAGAAACTCTAGGCAATTATGCAACTTTGTAACAAAATGAGTCCCTGATTCGGACCAAAGCAAGACAGCTCTAGATCTGAAAGCACCCTTAGTACTCAAGAAAACTAAAAGAGCGTCAACACTGACAACATCTTGGATTTGTAGCTGACGAGTGAAGCAGCCCTGCCATTTAGAGCTGAACTCTTGTCGGATGCTCTATTCATTTATGTTACTCGCTTTGAAAGTGCTGCAATGGACGAGGAACAGCTGATCCATGAAGTTGTAATGAGCAATAATCTATATGATACCTCTTTATGTCACTACAAAACCTTCGCCAGGGAGCTGAAAGTTTCTGGTAAGCTAAATGGCCATCGCTAAAAACAACTTAGGCTTCTTGCCACTGGCTATATTATCCAAAAAGTAAAAAGTATGAATGTAGGAAGAGGGCAAGTTGGCTTTGCACCCATCTTTTAAGTGATTTTGTCTGCAGTCTGATTTAAGCATACAGCTGATAGCTTCATGGTGTTTACATGACACAACAGAAATGCATATTTAACAGATTTAGTGTGGATAGAGAGCGCTCATGTTACACAATGCAACACAATAGTTGGACACTCATTTACTTTTGGGACTCTTTATGTCTTTATGCTTCGCTTGGGAGTGGCAGCTCAGTCAAGTGCAACACCTTGTGGTAACTGGTCTGCTCCAGCTTTGAAAATGTTTACACCGGCCCAACCCCAATGCTCCTTTAGACATGGTGGATGCACCACATAACACAGCTTAAGTGATGACTATCATTGCATTTTCTCTGCCTGTAATACCATTGCAATCAAGGCTTTCATGAGATTTTTCATACCATGGTTTCCCAAAAAGCTCTTTCAGGTCAAAGCTGTGGTGGAGCCCCACTGCAAAAAGCATGTGCTAAAAATAGCCTCGGTGGTCCAGCCAAGAAATGCTGTTTCCCTCGAGTGAAAGAACCTTGGTTGCAACATGCTCTCTTTGTTCTTTCCTCCTCGTTTGAAGACACAGAGAGGGTAGCAGTTGCAGGGAGGAGGCTGGTGCTGATGCTGCCACATGCTGACATTAGCCAGCGTTTATAAATTGGGCTTTCTCTTGATGTAAAGATGATGCAAAGCTTACCATGCAAGGTTAGGATTAAAGGTTCGACCTACAGGCAGGAAGTAGACTGGACTAACCACCAGTATGACCAGGGAGAACAAAGGTGATGACACGTGCAGGGCTTCGTTGATCAGTTTCCCCAGGACACTTGCAGCTGATTGAAAATATGCATAGTCATGTTTCCAGAGGTTTCAAAAGCCTCTGATCTGCTGTACTGTTCTACACATTTAGTCTAATATTGACTTCATCTAAAATGAACATTAGTTGAGTACCTTGCTGTTTCCGAATGATCTCTCCCCCCTTTTACACGCTGCTTGGTGTAATAGCCAGTATCCACAGAATGAAAGCATTTAACTCCAATCAATGGGATTTATGGCTCCTTTAAAAGGCAAAGGTGTCTTTTCTCTCTTGAAAGTGCTGTTTTGGCTGTCTTCCAGCTTGGATCCGACCAATAGCTATGTATGATGAATTGTTATTATCTTGGCCGCCTGCTTAGGATTCACACTTCTCTCCAAGTCTGAAAGGGCTGCAGCATCTTCCTGCATTAAGCAGTAGTGAAGCGGATTTAAGCAAAGTTCTTACCTGCCAAATATATGTCACGTCTTACTCTACAAGGATGAAACCAGACAAATATAAACCAAACAAATGCAGCGGGAGCTATGGATTTATTGGACAGCTTACACGTATCCCATCCTTACTTTCCCAAGCCTTCCATTTCTCCTTTGTGTATGCCTCTTGAATTCTTGAAAAGTAATGTTCATGAAGCCATTAGACAGTGAGTTTTCCTCCCCGGTTTTTCCAGATTAGCTCACACAAGCAGAATAAATTGGGAGCAAGTGTCAAGGAGTGAGTACTGTCTGGGTTAACAACAATTTTCTCTCCGGTCCTTCTTATATGTAGGAGAGGGGAAAGAAGTGTACATCAAGGTTAATGCAGAGAAGATGGAGAGAGTTGTTTTATCAACTTCAGTACTTTTTTTTTTTTACTTAGTTAGTTGCTGCTGACTTTGACGTTTTGAGTTCATATCCGGCAATAAGAAATACAATTTATTCTGTCCTTGAAATCTAAGTCATAGGCAGCGACTCAATCAGATGGCCAGTATTTCTTGTTGGACTCAATGAAGGAAAATGAAGTAGTAAGTTCCTCTTTGTGTCAGAGGCAGTGCGTACATTATGTGTATGCATGGGAGAAAAACTAACCCAAGAGCAGAGATGTGTCCTTGATACTGGATGGATTCAACAGAAGTCCAAAAGTCAAGGCTTGTAAGTTAATGACATTATAATCTCTCTGTTTTAAACTATGACTACACAAATTCATACTGCCCAGTCTTCAATGAATGCACGCATTTAGATGCATTTGAGGATTGATTATCTGCCCAAGAAGAGTTTGACATGTCACATGATTCATAAAATATGGTGCTTATTGCACATCTCTGCGTGCTAACACACTAATGATTTTGCGTGGGAGTCGTCCTTTGTTTGGAAAGGCCAACATAATGGTAGGCCTACTCATTTGAAACTAATGACAAGCAGTTCTTTGCAGTGATGATAACAATACAATCCTCAGACATATGAAAACATTTTGTCCCATAAGAAATAAACACTTGCTAAGTGCGCACTGATTTATTGGCCAGACACTGCTATCGGCTGATACTCACCTTGTTGATTGCCTTTGGCCTATCATCAAATGAGATGACATTCATCGATGGCAATTGCTGATGTTATTCTGTTTTGTTACTCCAAATTTTGGGCAGACTCGAGACTAACAGCGTCCCCTTGTCCCAGGGACAATAGAAAATGTGTTTCTTTGGGATGAAAGGATGCAGTAAACTCGCTGTCAAGGTTTTAGAGGATACACAATATTTGTTCCCTGATTATGCCACATTGTCAAATCCACGTTGAAATCGGCAGGAGGACAGCTAGTTAACGTTAGCTATTAGCAGCCAGTGGCCGGAACTAACAGCCAACAGAGGTTGCATTGACTTACATGATTCAATTCAATTCAATTTTATTCATAAAGCCCAATATCACAAATCACAATTTGCTTTACAACACACAACATCCCTCTGTCCTTTGGACCCTCACAGCGGATAAGGAAAAACTCCCCAAAAAAACCCTTTAATGAGGGAATAAAAATGGTAGAAACCTCAGAAAGAGCAACTGAGGAGGGATCACTCTTACAGGACGGACAGACGTGCAATAGGTGTCGTACAGAACAGATGAACATAATAATTAACAGTAATCCATATGACACAATGAGACATAAAAAGAGACAGCGCCAGAGAGAGATGCAGGGCAGACAGTAATGCCAATAGCTACAATATCATTAATCTTAGTAATAATATTATACTACTACTAATAGTAGTTTTGGTCATATGTGTTGTAAGTACATGTTAATATATTTTAGTATATGTATGTGACATTAATAATCATATGTGTATAATAACAGTTGAAGTATGACTAATAACAACAGCAGCAGTAGGAGGCATCAGGCAGGACCACAATAGCAGCGTAACCACGTCACACCATCCAGGTGTAGCTGGGATACGAGGGAACCTGCGAGACAGTGGAGCAAAGACTCTGCAGACGAGGCCAAGTTAGTGACATGCAGGAGAGCCGAGTTAGGAATATGCAGTAATAGCAAATGAAGAAGAACCACCATTACAGAAACTAAGAAGAAAGAGCGAGAGAGAGAGAGAGAGAGAGAGAGAGAGAGAGAGAGAGAGAGAGAAGGGGCTTGGTGTATCGTAGGAGGTCACCAGGAAGACTAGGCCTATATCAGCCTTACTAGGGGCTGGTCCAAGGCAAGCCTGAGCCAGCCCTAACTATAAGCTTTATCAAAAAGGAAAGTCTAAAGTCTAGTCTTAAATGTGGAGACTGTGTCCACCTCCCAGACTGAAACAGGAAGATGGCTCCACATATGAGGTTTATTCAGTAAAAATGCGCACTGGGCAAAGGTAAATTATAACCTAGTCATGATGTGTTTAATTGTAATCTATTAAAATTTAGTTTTGGGGAGAAACTTAAAAAAATACAGTTGTTTGAAGAAAAATATGTTGATGTTTTCACAGCAGTTCAAAGTAGAGAGAGAAGGAATTATGATTGTTATCGGCCATAAACATCAGTAGTAGAGTTTCACAGTTGGTGCATTTCAGACACTTAGGGGTAGCAGCTTATTGAACTGACTTTAAAACGGTGTCTCCCAAACATTCCTACACCTTGTGACGTACATTGATGCGAGTCCTGACCTCTAACCCTCTCTCAGCTGACTCGTCCTTCTTGTCGTGGCTGCTGGGAATGAAAGGTGACGGAGGTTAAGACTGTCGGATGACCCGGAGAGCTGTCGGAGGTGGGAAGCTATAATCAGCTTCACATCTGTCTGAGGCTCAATACCCTTCTGTGTCCTCCTGTAACTGTGCTGCGTAGTTGTTTGATGGAAAATGCACGTCGCTGGGATATGGTCCAAGCCGGGATATGGGACTCCCGAATATGAGATTTCATTATCTGATAAGGAAAGAATGGACTTTCCCGGCAAATGTATTTATTGTGCTCAGGAAGTAAATTGGAAATGGAATGCTTAAATCCTACGCCGGGGTAAATGAACTCGCAATTTGCAATATGGCCAATCATATTATGTGGTATTTTGCTTTTTACTGCTGCTGTCGTTCAAAACCCTCTCATGGAGTTTGTTTATAGTGTGCTGTGTATCTTAAATCAGAAAATATAGTGACAGTACAAGAAAACCGCAGGTAAACATACAAACAGTGACTGGAAGAGAGATGCAATTGCCACAAAAATTGGATCCAAGAGGCCACTTTATTATGACCCACTTTATTTTTGTTACAGATATTTTAATGCATTTATTACACTCATTTAATACAGCCTAGTATTTAGCATCAAAATGCTAATAGGGTCAACAGTTGAAAATCTTTTCTGTCTGTCTCTGTAATCTTGCAAACTACTGCAATTTTCCTACAGTAAGGTCTGAAGTTCCCTGAAAAATAAAGTGAGCAATAATGAATTACTGCATGCTGCTTTTGAAATGACAGGAAGTGATTCAATTGATTCTGAATAATGTTTGCGTTGCATGTGATGTGTTTTGTTCAAGAGCCCTCATTTTGTGCTCAGTAAAGGGATTTGCCCCTCTGCTCAAGAATGTCCTATTGTTATTGACAGGAATGCTCATTCTCGATCCATCACGGTGAATTTAAGAGAAAAATTGAAGGATATTTTAATAGCCACTTGCCATGATTGTAGGTCACATCAAATCAGACTTTAATATGAGATTATATAAGGAAGTAAAATAGTACTTATTAAGTGCTTCGTAGTTTTTTTGGTGAATGTCAGGATTGATTTTGAAAAGGGAGCAGGGTCCGAGTTTCTGTCTATAGACTGTGCTCGGGAGCTCATTTGCCTAATCTTGGGAACTAGAGTGGAAGCTGTGTATAATGAGGACTAAGGCTTGTCTGGGATGGCGATGTGGGGTTGGGGTTGAGGGGGGTGCGGGGAGAGTCTGAAAGACATGAAGGTATTAATCGAACAAAGGGGCAACCGAGAAGTTTATGCAGAGGGGAGAGCGCCTGTTGAATGGTCAAGCATTTTTGCATTTTGACTGCCTTTGTGAGAGTGCAAATCAAAAGACAGGAAAAGAGTGAGAGAAAGGACAGAATGCAGGGATGCTTTCAAGTTTTTACCGAAGGCTCCTCTTGGAAACTTTTTGTCCATGTTAGAGCAGCAGGGGCAGGCGGTGATGCTGCAGACCAAGCAATGTGCAAATTTTTGTGATGGATGAATCCTTCATGTTTCTGCTTCGTTGAACCTAAAAAAAGAAGAAACAGTTGCCATAATAATAGAGTTGAGTTACTCGTTCCCACTCACTTGCAAACTTTCATAAGTTCAACAACAAGTAGAATCTAAATTTAAGGAAGATAAATGTGAAAGGTTTATTGGTGTTTTATATTCATGAAGGATATGGTGGTCTTTTAAAAATCAAATCTAAAATGTTTCAGAAAAAAAGGTTTTATTGTGATTTATTGCTAGGTCCTCAGTGCATAATACTCTTTTAGATTAATTATTTAAGCAAAACTACATGTCTCTGATGTATTGGGCGTAAAAGTGGCTAAAACCAGAACTGTTGTAGAAGTACGTCTTCAATCTAGGGCTGGGCTTTCAAACCAGTTTGATAGTAAGCCAAACACCAGACCAGACCGGTCTGTGTCATAATGACAAATGTGGTTCAGCTGGTTTGCATTAAATCAAATCAGATTAGCTTGGTACACTGGACTGAAAATTGACCCAGGTCTATTTAAGTCATCTTCATTACGGAGTTGTTCCAGTACTGATACCGGTATTGGAAATGCTTTGATACTGCTTGAAAAGCTGGATCGGATATCAGCGAGTATGCAAGTATGTACATGTAATTAACTTTGAATTAGTAAAACAACAATTATACAAAAAGTTTTCCCAAATTTCAGTTCTTCTTTGTTGCTCTTAAACAGTCACCCACACAGCAGGTCGCGCTGTATATCCACTGGCAGCTAGTGTTTTTTAGAGCAGTGAAGAAGAATTGATTGTCTGTAAATAATGTAACGTTAGCTGTTAGCAAAACATCAGGAATTTGGCATTATTTTACACCGGATAAAAAAAACCTCTGTGGCATTCATTCTCTGTATCTGTATTTGTTTATATTTTACATGGGCTTTAACCTGACATGCCATACAACTATGACAGCAATCATTTTCACACCCTTACAAAGTTACATACATAGCTACACAGCTATTATCACCACTTTTTTTTAATGCAGTGGTATCGTATCAGTACTCGGTATCCGCCAATATACAAGTTCAGGTATCAGAATCGGTATCAGGAAGGAAAAACTGGGAACATCTCTACTTCAGTATCCAAAATGGCTACCATTTTCTGAAGCTCCATTCCCTGTAGAGAACTACAATCTTATTTGTATGAAATTCCAGGTTTCCAAGGGTTTTGGCAAGGTGCTGTGATCCTTTGTCATAGCTTCAGTATTCAGTGGGCAGTTCTGGAAAACAATAGTTAATTCTTGAGTCTCATTCCCTGGTCTTCAAATACCAATGACCTTGGATTTGTAGTTGGATCGAACTGTCAACCCAATGCGTTGGTATTCGCTGACCTAGGAATGAGACTCAACAATGGTGCTGCGATGTAATCAATTAGTTGTCAACAGGTAAGGAAAAAATGGGAACATCTCTACTTCAATATATCCAAGCTCCATCTCATAAAGAACTACAACCTTTTTGTGTGAAATTCCAGGTTTTGGCAAGGTACTGTGATCCTCTGTCGAACCGTAAATGTTCAGTAGGCAGTTCTGGAGAACAATAGTTGGTTCTTGAGTCTCATTACCTCGCTGTCGAATACCAGTGACCTTGAGTTGGTAGTTGGCCTGAACCGGCGACCCAATGCGTTGGTATTTGACGACATAGGGTATAATCGGTTTGAGTATTTAAATAAAGAAAAGGTAAAATGCTCTGATTCCAGCTTCGTAAATGTGAATATTTTCTGGTTTCTTTACTCCTCTGTGACAAAACAAGACATTTTAAAAGATCATCTTGGACTTAGGGAAACAGTGATAAGAATGTTTTCACATTTTTTAGACCAGATGTCTATTCAATTAATTGTGAAAATACATGACACACAAAATTGGCGTTGGAAATAATCTTTAGTCACAGCTCTACTCAACAATCAGCTATCTTCCTCCAGAAGTACTTACTCCACCTTTAAAGAAAATACCCCTTAATGAGCTCTTATTTTGATGCCAGTGGAGTGGAGCCTCTTAATTTCCAATTTCTCATTATAAACCCAAGACTCACTTGCACTCAAGACAAACAATGGGTCTCCAGGCATTATGCTCAAGCTGTTTTGTTTCAATGAGTTATGCAGGCTGTTTGCCCGTGTGTACATCTGCTTGTGTATAATTAAACACCATTTCCCACTTAGGGATGTCTCAAGGGCCTTAATAACCTCCACAAACATACAAACACACCGATGCACGTTTCTTGTGTGTATTGACACATGCCCTGCACTATCTACACCAAGACCACTGTCAACCTAATTTTGTAATGATACGGGCATTATCCAGTGTAATCTAGCAGTAAATTAATTACAACCCACAATCCCTCTGCACTCCCTCAGGAGATGACCACAGTTACATTTCCATTCATCAGGCTGGATGTCAGTGACAGCCAAGAAGATCGAAAACAGTCTACACGTTCAGACTTTTTCAGCTTACTGGACATTTTAAATCTTATTTTTGATACCATTTTCTGTACATAGATTGAGGATAGGAGCATCTACAAAGCATACAGAATCAAAGAGTCGCCGGGAAAAAAAACCCTCCAACGATGTAACCTTGGTGAGGAAAAACCTGATCAAATATTCAGTTTAGTTTGCATAAAATCTGCCAAAGGTATGAATGCATTACTGTGTTGTGTCCTTTTGCCAAGGTCAGCGTACATTTCAAAGTAGCCCACAACTTTCTGAAAAATTAATTCACCCTCATAAATAACAATTAATGGCAGGCGAGTTTGACTTTGCTGTAATTAGTTCTAAACGATGCCCTTAGAAAATATAGAGACTGTTGTTTAAACATGACTTTGGAAATCTTATTAAAGCTTAAGGGTGAAAGTGATTTTTAATTGATGTGAATGTAATCATTGTCAGTCTGTGTACTCATCAGAAATTTGGACAGTGCCAGCATTGTCCTTCACTATTCAAAGGAACAACTTTGAATTAAAGAGGACCTGTTATGTTTATTTGTTAGGTTCATACTTGCATTTAAGGTTTCTACTTGAACATGTTTACATGCTTTAATTTTAAAAACAACATAGTTTCCTCATGCTGTCTGTGCTGGAACACCTGTTTTACCCGCTGTCTGAGGAAGCTCTGTTGTAGCACCTGTCTCTTTAAGCCCCCCTCCTGAAAAAGCCCATTCTGCTCTGGACTCTTCCACATCCAGCGTCTCTGCACCATCATTGCAGCTAGAGAATGACTAACAAAGAAAAGCTGCATATTTTACCATAAAAAATAACCTATAAAAGTTTCAAAACACAGCCTGACATGTTCCAGCAGGAACATGATTGGAATCGGGGAGAAATTTACAACACCTGCAAACTACATTACATGTTTCCCTGATGTTAGCCTGAAGCTACATGTAGCAGTGTGCTTGCAGCCAGGGAATGACTGTTACTAGCGGCACCTCCTCTCGTTAATAGTCACAAATAAAACACAACTGGACATGTCCAAATGGTAATATGTTACGAAATTGTGGAGATATTTACAACATCAGCAACCAAGTTTATAATTCCCTGATGGTAGCAAGTAGCTACATGAAGCAGTGTACTTGCAGCTGGGGAATGACTGAATAGCATCAATTCTTACCATTAAACATCACAAGTAAGAGCTTCTTAACACAACCGCACATGTTCCAGCAGGAATCTGATCTGAAATCGGGGAGAAATGAACAACACCTGCAACCAGGTTTACCATTTTCCCTGCAACCAGGGATTGACTGTTCATAGCGGCACTTCCTCCCATTAAAGATCGCAAATAAGCTTTTAAACACAACTGGACATGTCAAAGTGCTAATATGTTACAAAATATTCAAGGTATTAACAACATCAATAACCAAGTTTAAATGTTTCCCTGACGCTAGGAAGTAGCTACATGGAGCAGTGTACTTGCAGCTGGGGAATGACTGTATAGCGGCACTTCTCACTATCAAAAATCACAAGTAAACACTTCTTAACGCAACCGCACATGTTCCAGCAGGAATCTGATCCAAAATCGAGGAGAAATTAACAACATCTGCGACCAAGTTTACCATTTTCCCCTGATGTTAGCGTGTAGCTTCATGTAGCCGTGTAGGCCAAGTAACTGGAGAAGCACACCTGGAGCAAATGACCATATTAAAAATCTTTCATGATCATCTTACAGCCAAAACAGAAAAAAAATCATTTGAAACTGAATATTATGAACAGTCTACAGCCTTAAGCTGTTGCCTACAGGGATTATTTTTATGTAGGTTTACCTTATTATTTGAAACTTCAGCCACGTTTAATATAAAATCCATAACTGTAATATTATATATGACTGAAAACAAGGAAAAGCATAATAGCTCCTTTAAAAAACTGGTTATTTTTAATATCCTTTTGTGCACAGAAAGGATAGAATAAATTGGTACCATTCCCCAGATTGGTCTCTGCTCAGTCTTGATGTTTTGTACTTGCAGACGCCTCGAGTTAGCAACACTAAAATGGAAGAAAGCATACAGTAATGATTTTCTTACTTGGCTTCAGGGTATCGTAATGGTTGTGTGCATGCACCAGCCTGACAGAAAGCCCTCCTCTGAGTCAGCCAAGTAATCCAAGATTAAAATGTATATACACCCATTATCAAGAAAGAGCGAGAGAATAGGCCAGGCACCCTGAGCGCTGTGTACACACGCAGTCACACAGACAGAGGGACACAAGGTCACCACACTGGGCTGGCAGAATGTGCTCAACGTATGCAGGCACACACCCCAGCAGAGAGAATACACAGGGAAATTAATGCGCACACACACACTCTCCCAGAGATAAGCTGTGGCAGCATGTCGTCAGGGGAATTTGGCCATCCATATCATCAAAAAAAGAAGGCTCCATTAAATTTTAAGCCCTTCAAGAGCTGAGGCTTATAGACTATGACATTATATTTGTAATTTCTGGTATTTATTTACAGCTATCTCAAGGAAAGCAATCCAATAAAAAAAAGATGTTCCCTGTAACTTTAAAGCATTTGAATAGCTAAAGGTAATGCAAAACAAAGATATCACAAGCAGCGCTTTAGCTACCTACACGGCACTCTCACTTCAGAGCGCTGCATGCTTTGCATACAAGAGCTGTCTGACTGGCAAAAAGGATCTCCAGAAATAATTGACACAGGGAACAGAGCCAGACAGGCTGAGGCTGACAGGAGGGAGAAAAAGAAAACTTGAGAAGTTTACCCTGGATATCACATTGTTAGTCAGGGAGACATAAGAGAGTACACTGTGATCTCTTTGACTCCAGCTTCTCTCTTGATGTTAAGTTTTGCATGTCAGACCGGTCTGTAGTTTCAGGTGGAAACTTTTGCGAGGGGGGCCTTTGAGTGATGAGGTGTTAATTCTCTGAAGTCTTCCTCACAATGAGCAGTCCTGATTCTTGTTGGTAGGGGAGGGCCTTTGTCCTGAAAAATTCAAAATGAAGAAGTGTGAAGGAATTAAATAAGCAACGGCAGATTTAACCGAGGGCTCCTCAGCAGTTGTAGTGCGCGGTACTCTCTTGACGGTGTAACAAGAGAGCTAATGTTTTGAAATTGTTGTATCCTGACTAAGTGGCACACAGTTGTCCGGACACAGGCCCAGTGTTCAGTTGAGCCTGTACAGTTCCAGACACATTTTTGCAGATGTGGTTAATTACGCACTGCTTTGGACAATTAGTAAATGAGTCTGACAGTAACCTCCATGCATTAATCACAGTAAATTACACAGAGGAAGGCGCAGCACAGAGGTTCAATTAACCTTTTAGCCCTCGTCTGAATGTGGCGGATGGGGCTGGTTATTCAGCGAAGGCCCTAACACTCTCGCGGGTCACCGGGGAGAGAGAGGCACCCGGTGCCACAGAGGACTTGTCAGAGTCCCTCCCTCCAACACTGTCCTCGCCAGGCCCAGTCCCCACCCTCGGGAATCATTGAGCTGTCTGGAAATCAAGGCGACCTTTGTGTCTTGCGGTTTTCTCACAGCTGCGGTGGCATTTATTTCCAAAGGAGTTGTGCCAGAGCCGCCCCCCCCCCACTCTAGTTATTTTGTTTAATTTAGCTGATGGTTTGAAGCTGACCTTGCGATAACCACCGACACAAGCCGGCAACTCTGCGGAGAAATCAGGAGCCAGTGTCGGGGACTTACAAGGCTATCTCGACCGATCTGTGATATCTTTAGCTTGCGGTGATTGGAAATATGAAAGACTTTGCTGTCGCTGGTTTGGCTGATTGAGTGTGTCTCGGAGCAAGGGTTTCAAATTATTCTGCGGCTTGTGAGATGTAGTAAAAACCACAGAATACATGCTTCATTCAGCGAGCCAATTTGGCCAGAGATGTGGCCTTGCTATCAGTGTATCTCTAGTTTGGATCCCTGTGGCTTTGAGAGTAAATGAGTGACATTAATCCTTAACAACTATCACCTCATTGCCCTGTAGAGCAAAACACTGATCCGCTGATTCCACTGGACTAGAAAGCTCCGGGGCTTAAGTATACGTGGGTGTTTCCCTTCCCCAACTGTGATCCGGCTGGTGGCTTTTAAATCAGAGTGTTTTCTCAGTCGCTGTGCTTGGTTAACATTTACCTTTAAAAACACATATCACACGTTTTAACGCTGCCCTGGGTGAAAGCGTGCGTCTTGATATACTGCTCTCCTGCTGTCTTGCACTTTGTCACAGAAGGAATGCAACCACTGGGCGTCACACCAGAGACGTAATCGCAGGATATCAAATTAGTTTTTCTTCAGCATATACATTTGGGATTTTTACACGAGGCACCTTTTAGTTGTTGTTGGATTTACAGCCTGGCTGAGCACATGGAGAACTCTTGAGCGAGACAAAGAGAGACAGAAGTAGACATACTTTCCTTTCTCCCCCTGCCATGAGAAACGGACAACAGGAACAGACAAAATGAAGAGCTGGAGACAGAGGAGGCATAGAGACAGATAAATGAGGAGGTACTACTCTCCGCTGCTGTTGAGTCTGTTCCCAGAAAGAAGCGAGCCGGCACAGTGCTGCCTCTGTCCCGCCTCGGCCCGTCCGGTTTGTGCTTGCGGGTTGATGCTGATGTTTCAGGATTGCAGTGAGGCACCCCGCACAAACAATGAAACAGGCATGCGGCCCTAACACGCTGCCCTCTTGTTTCCGACTGCCCAGTGCCCCTGTGAGAACCACTGGTCACATGACCTGGCGAGTCATAGCGCAAAGCGAGGGGAGGGGGGGCTCTGAGCCCCCTCCTCTCTCACACACATGCTAAACCACTAATGCCTTTCTGTTGTGCCAACACACACACAGACACATGCACTAAACCCCCCACATACACACTCACTCATGCATACACCTATAAGTATACACACATATCCACACATATGCGGCCACCCACATGCACAACAGGCACGACCGACAATAAAACACAACCTCGGGGCTCGCAGATGCCTAAAAGAGCACGACCCTTTGTCATCCACACTGGGACCTTTTCCTCCGGGGGGGAGGAGCAACCCTTCAAGGTCGAAACATGATTTTAGAGCTTTAAAGCTCCGTCCCAACACATTAAAGGGCCTCACACAGACACTCAGAAACACGCACAGCAAGCCGTACTTCCCCTTCTTTATCCTCTTCATGTCTTTTTATCGGCCACACCGCAAAAAAGAAAAACCCTTAATAAGTCACGTAATCTAATACTGACGCACGAGTGCTTATTTTTCCTGGAACGAGTGCAAAAATTCCCTCTCCAATACGTGTTCTGCTTTTAGTATTATTTCATTTAATATAATTGTTGAAAATAATGCAACAAAACATCAGAAACAAAAATAAAATTCTTCATTTTTAACTTTTTTTTCAGCTCTGTGGTCAATAAAGACGTGAAGTACTGTATTGATTGACATGTTCAAGACCTTACGGAGTCATGGTCCTTCAAAATTTGTCCTTTTACAACCCAGATAACATGTGACATGATGTAATAGTACTTTTACAAACTCAGCCAATCTGATCAGAAGAAAGAAGTAAGTTTATGGTATTATTTTTACAAATTAAAGAGCCAAATATTTTCAGGGTAGGAAATTTATGGTTTTAATTAAGGCTCAGTTTGTTTTGTTTTGTGTAATAACTTTTGTTTTATCGTTTTGACTGATAGGACAAGTGTTAAAAAAAGGAATTCAGAACCAATCGCAGCTTTTTAATGGGCATTTCTTGCAGTGCATGACTAGCAAGCACCCCCCCTCCACCACTCTTGTTGCCGCTCGGCTGGAATTCCTCGCGGATCACTGCCCGCGCCCTCTTTATTCCCATTCTGTGCCTCCTCCGACACCTGGCCGTTGCCCGCCCCCCCCTCTCCGCCCAGTCCTCCCTGCCCTCTCCCTGCTCTCCCCTCTAGCCCCTCATTAATCGCTCCTGATATTGATGGGAGCTGAATGCTGGCAAATGACTGCCTGTGAAGCCACTTCATACACCCGCTTCTCACCCTGCCTGCAACCGCATACAGGCTTGATTAGCATGCCAAGCGCTCACCCCGCCTGTGAATCAATCCCTCTGTGCTTCAGCAGGCTCCGTCCTTCACGTTATCTCTCTCTTTATCTGTCTATCTCTCCATCATTTTGTTCCTGTCTGTTCCCACGTCTGCGTCTTGTTCTTTTGGGGTTTTCAAAGCAAGAATGTTTCACTTTTGTGCCTGTCGTCAGTGTTCCTCTCTGCCACCTGTTGATGCCTTTCTGTCACCAGGCTTTGTGAGATCCCTTTATAAAAGTTTTCAAACTGAAAAGACACGGATGCACACACACATCCTGTCCCTGGTCTTTCACACACAAACACACCAAAAGCAATTAAGGCTCGATTCAAGATCCACAAAGCAACTGTCTCTGAAATATCTAACTTAACTGTTAGAAGTTGAGTTTGAACAAAAATATTTCTGTTCCTCAATGACTTCAGATGATACAATCAGTGCGTGCTCCTGTCATTGGTGGAGTTCTGAACGAACGGGACTCATACAGCACAGCATGTGCAAATTTAATCCAGGGATGCACCGATTTAACAGCCACACATCGGCATTGTTGACTGCCATCACCCTGTCAGCAAATAAGACGACAGTCACTGATGGCAGTGGCTGATTTCTTTCTGTTGTGCCACATCAAATGAGCAGGCTAAGAAGCATCCTGCAACAGAAACCTTGTTTGGGATGAACACAGATCGTCCCTGGGATGCCGTCGGTATGAAAGGACGCAGTAAACACACTATTGACACATCAGGGGATGCGCCCTTATGTTTTCCTGGTAATGCTAATGCTAATTGTGAACAAAGACTCCAACAGGGGGAGAGCTAGTTAGTGTTAGCTTTTAGCAGCTAACTCCATTAGCTGTGAGTTGCAGCCACTGGCACTGAGTTACATTATGATGCGTTCAAGCACTCAGTTAAATGAGTATTGGATGAAGGTATATTACAATGTTCTCATGATGTGTTCAAATGTAATCTTGTAAAATGTAGCTTCTAGCACGAAATTTAAATAAATATAGTTGTCTGAGGGAGAAGTTTGTTGATGTTTTAACGGCTGTATAATTGAGATTTTAGAGAAGGCATTATGATGTGTATAGTAAAAAAAAAAGCTTTTGAAGTATTGTTTAATAAATGTGTATGATTGAATTTGTGCTGATTTAAAGGTAGTATAAAAGGACTGGATGACTTTAAAATAGTTTTGTAATGAAAATATCTTTGTTTCCTTGGCTCAAAAGGGAAAATAAGTAACAACAAAAACAAAATAAACAACAACAAAGTCCAAAAATCAGTTATTGGTCAAATTGTTATTCTAAACATCGGTATCAGCCTTGAGTTTCACAGTCGGTGCATCCCTATGAAACACCCGTCTGCATTTCTAAAACTAACAGTGTCTTGTTTGCGTGACACTGTCTGATTATCTGCACATTCCCTTCTAACTATCAGAGTTATTGAAAAAGATAGGCCTGGTGGAAACTCCCTCTCATGTGAGCCCTAATGTGTTGGAATAAAATCATTTTTAAGTGAAGCTGTTCTGGACTTTGTTGGTTAAAGAGATGAAGTAAGGCACCTTCAGATACAATTATTTGCTGGTGACCAAGAGCTAAACATGCTCTTCAGATGGCGTTTAAGAAAAGAATAGAGCCAGTGTTGGGATTTTTTGTTTTGTTTTGAACTGCAGAACGAGATTTGATTTTAGTTTTAACTGAACCAGGTGGAGCAACCTCTGATTTCGCTGTCCTTGTCGACTGCAATGCAACCCAGATGGTGTTGTTTAGAAAGAAATCAGACTTTTCTGTGGTGCCTACGGAGCTTTGAATACCTGCATGGTGAGACAACACCGTCTGTGACCACGTAGCTCAACAGGTTTATCTCCAGTCTGATAACCAGCTCCCTTTATGACTCCCTCCGTGCTCCTGCAAGGCAGCGCTATCTAGACTAGGGGGGGAATGGAGTCATTCCTTACTGTTAATGACATGCTGTCCATCACACCTCAGCACCCCGCTGACCAGTCACCATAGCAACAAGCGGCTGCTCTGGGATGTTGACAAGTCTTTTGCTTACTGAGTCCTGACTTTGAGGCACACCAGGCAAATCACTCAGACAGACAAATATTCCTCTCCCCCCCTCCCTCCTCCGGACGGCACTATCTGCTGCTATTACTCTCCACTAGCTCTGTTTGGATGTCTTCCTCCTGTGCTCACCTGTCAGAGGTGCTGAAATATGCCTTTTGGTTTTTTTTTTCCCCCTGCTGGAACGAAACCATAAAGTCACTCGCAGGCAGAAGTTTGCCGTGCCTTTTTACAACCGCTCGCTCAAAAGCAATCCGTCTTTGATCTGTGTCACGAGTAAACACGGTGATAGGAGTTAAACCCAAGGTTGAACAGACGCTGAAAACACTTATGCGTTTTAGCTGTTCGGGAGATAAGGGAAACAAAGTGCTCTGTCAGGCTAAGTGGCTGTAATGGCTACAAAACAAACAGACGGAGGGGCTGGCTGCTTCAGAGCAAAGAAGGACTTTGCATTCCACAGAGGACCACAAAACATCTCCGGACTTAACTTGAGCCAGACACTGCTTGTTTACCTTGCAGGTTGTAATGCAAACATTTATCTGAGTTTATGGGCTCAGACTGCTCTGCACCTTCCTGTTCTCAACATGATGCCACATAAGGTTACTTGTTGTGCCTGTTGCAGCGCAGGAAAGCAGCCTGGTATGGGGGAAGCTTGTTTGAAAAGTCACAAATTTGAAGTTTAGTCAGAGCTGGTCTGACACATTGTTGTGCAAGATTACAAGGCCAAACAGAATGAGCCAAGAAGCCCTCAGTTCCTACTGTTTTTCTTCTTCATTCCTTTCCAGTATCTAGACTGTCCCTTAACAATCAGTCCCTCCAGAAAATCGCAATCTTGTGATCACAGTAATTAATGCAAATTCAACAAAAGTCCACAATATTTGCGGGGGCTTGCAATTTTTTTTTTTTTTTTAAGTCCTGCGATTTTTCAGCATTTTTCCACATTTTCCAGCTGACCAGAAGTTTGAAACGTCATCAGATGCATCATCAAATGGCGCTAAAGGCATTGCAGTATGGAGAAACGCTCTGTATTGACATAAGAATTGTCACTTTGTTTAAATGCATACAATATGTGTTGAATTGATTCAAATGTTATGTTTACAGAAGATGTAGCTTACATGTTGTTTTACAGTCACATTGTCTGGTTTGAGAGCTACAATATTCACTCAGGATTTTTATAAAACATTATTGGAGTCCATGTTTTTAAACTAATTCAGTAAAACTAAAGAAGAGAACTGAAACATTTGCAGCTATTTTTGACTTATTTTTTGGAGGCAGTGGTTTAAAAAAATCCATTTTTTTTTCTCCTGACTTGCAATTTTTGTTATTTGCCGCAATTTTTGTCATTTGCCACAATTTCCTGCAAAAAATCACATATAAATGCTGCAATTTTTATCACAATTTTTGACAAAATTGGCTGCAGATTCAAGGATTTTGGGCCACAAATTCAAGGGTTTTTTCCAAATCTGATGTTTTTGCTCTCATGTGACACAGATCTGATTGTTTACAAAGTACTGTGGCCACAGAAGTCCTTTTTTTCCAGATTCGAGGCCACTGTCATGTGTTGTCCTTCATCCAACACATATCCTATCACTGTCCATGCGACTGCTATGAATTCATACTGGAGTTCATGTTTGTTTTTCCCAAACATCCATGGTTTTTCCATGTCATACTTCACTGTGCAGACACAGAGCACTCATCATAGAGTGTCACAGCAGTCAGTTGAAACCACAAAGAGCTGCCATAGCCCACTGCGGTAGGCTGCCCCAGTTGCCAGCCAGTAGAGACCGACTGCCAGACGCTTTCTGACAGGAACAGCTTAGCTACATTTTGAGTTCTGCCGCAACAGCATTGTTGTGACGGGCTGACAGAGATATTGGAATGTAGTAGTGGACATCCCAAAGTTTGGAGGAAGTGTTCCTCTGTGACACCCACTTCTCACCCCTGTCCTTAACATTTGACAAACTGTCATCCGACCTCTGCAGCAAACCAAACTGCACCGCTATGAAGTTTTTTGTTGTTGCTCCAGTGCATGACTTTGACATTATTGGTTGCATGTGAGGTACTTCAGGGCAGAGATCTGTTCACACTGGCGTCAGATATGGGTGACTTCGAACTCAAGCTCTGGATAAAAAATTGGAATTGAGCCTTAAGCCCTATAAGGTGAACATAGTCCTTGTCTCCACCAAACTTATTTGATTGCTGCCTCCGACCCCAAGCATGTCTATAACTCTCCCCCTTAGGAAGTATATGGATCTGTGTGTGCGTGACGAATCCTCAAAGACACAGAGTACAGTTTTGCCGCAGAGCGCCCTATCTATAAAACATTGATGAGCCTGCTTGTAAAAGTCTTACGATTTAGTCAAACAGGGACTCAAGTTAATTATTCTAATTTAAAATGATTAATAAAATGTATCATTGTGTTCTTGTTGTGTGCACTCAGTAATTCAAGTCGTTGTCACTTTTATGAAACGGTAGATGACCTCATTTTGTCCCTGAAGACTTTAAATTTCTTTGAAAACACACTTAAAACAATTTAATTTGCTCGGGCTGGCCCTGATTTGAGATGAAGGGTACACGCTGTAGCACTACGAGGACAGTCACAGGTCATGGAAATGAGGCTGCTGGGGTTTTTTTTACTCCACATTAGCAGAGTCTGTAACGCAGTGCTTAAGTCTTCTGCATCTTTTCTTTCTCTCCCCGCTCTCATTTGGTTTCTGTCTTCCACTCATTTGCAGCTGACCACCATGAAACCATTAGCTCTCTGTTTGTGCTCCACTGGTATCCAATATCTCCCAGTTTATGTAAGTTTGACTAACAGAGGGTCCTTAAGGTGCCTTAATGGTCGGCCAACGCAATTTCCATTGTGCCGTGCAGTGAGTGATTAAGAGGATGTTGATTGCAGGGGCTTTAGGGGTGCCTGTACTGTAAGTGATATTTGGGTTATTCCGAGGCCTGTTTTTGCTGCGCGTCTGTGTGATTGGATGCAGTCATGGTCCCAGCAGTGCAGCAGGCAGGCATGTGGCCGAGGCACTGCCTCCCATTCTCTGCTTTATAGACCTCCAGGGGGTCACGACCTCCTCCATAACTCCTCCAAATCCAGAGAGGGGAGAGGAGCTAGCTCACAGGCCTGGAATCCACCAATGTGCCTTACCTCCTGTGTGATCCCTCCTCCTTGTTCCTGTGTGAAATGTGTGGTCCCCATCAGGAGAGGCATTGTGGGGACGGACAGTGGTGGTGATAGTTAAACAGTCACGGCTGGTAGGAGGTACACCCACCTCCTCCTCGGGTCAGGGAGCGTAAGAGACGAGAGCTGAAAATGGGGAATCTTGTCTAAAGCGATAGCAGGGAGGAAACAGTACGTATTAGCTGGAGTGGAGATAAGATGGAGGTGAGCGAAGGTGGGGAGAGGAAGGATGAAACGGGAGAGACAGTACAGAGGAGGCAGGTGGGGGAGAGACGAGAGGGAGAGATAAATTAGGAAAAGAGGAGCCCAGACACGGTGTCTATGGTGCACCGCTAAGTGAGAATAAATCATTACTCCTCTTTTACCATTCCTACATGACTGCAGGCATTGTAAAACACACATAAAGATACCCATTAATACACATTATTACACCCTTACATCTAGCCTCCCTCTTTCACATGATAATACCGTATCATCCGTAACGGCACTATTTTATTGCAAGTTGCTCAACCGCATACAGCACCTTCCCTTTTTCTGCACCTACCTTCCCGGCTTTTTAATGTGCATGCATAATTTATAGCCTCTTGTCTTAAGTATTATTCTGCCCCGAACATCAAACGACGGAGAAGTGAGAAAATATGTTGGCTAAGTATATCACGCCATTGATTAACTAGCAGGAGGCCTGGGAGGTGGATGAGCTGGTGTGTGTGTGTGTGTCTTGGGGGTAGGGGGCTGCGATATCAGCCCAGACAGAGAAACAACTCCGATCTGATGACTTTCTTGGCAGACAGGCGGCATCGACTGGCAAGAGATCAACTCTCCCAGTTTGACCCTGTGATGCTCACACACATCAATAACACTTTTCACATTCCTCTGCATGACACACAGGCAGGAAGTGTTGTACCTGGAGACAGAACAGAAAACTAGTCATTAACGGCTTATAGGTCGATTGAATGGTTGGATGACTGATTTGAATTATTCAGGGACGTCAGTTTCTTAACTTAGAGTGCATTTGATGTATTCGTTGACTCCAAGGTGTTTTCTTTTTGTGTGGAGGTACTGCCAATCAAATATATTACCACTTTAATTAACAGAAAACATTCCAAGGATGAAGGATCTGTAATTAATCATTTAGTTTTTAAAAAAAAAAAAAAGCAAAATGAGCCTCATATTTCAAAGCACTATCCATTTAGAGGTGGTGTAATGCTAATGTCTTGTGATGTAAATGTCTTGTCTTTATCTTATTTTCTGTTGGCTTTGCTGACAGACAGATAGCTAGCTGTGTTCCCTCCACACACCCTCTGGTCTCCACTGGTTAGCTGACATTAGCATTGACCACTCTGCACTGCACATAACCAGTTTTGTGTGGGAACTAGTTAGCTGTGTCGCTCATTAAGCGTTTACCGCTGGTAATGCCATCCTGCCACCAGGAAGGCCCCCAGGTCAACTCCCCAGCTTCATTTTGAAGCACAAAACCCCTTTAGCACTGTTATCTATGTTAGCACCACTAGCTGTGCTGACTCCGCTAACAGTGCTAACAGAGCTATCAGTGAGTTAATGCTAAAAGGGGTTTGCAGCTCAAAATGAAGCTGCTTACTCATCGGAGCAACCTCAGTATAGAATGGAGGGTGGGCACAATTTTTCCACATCAACACTGTTGGGTCAGGACGGTGTGACTAGCAGAACTCACCAAATTTTTTACCCTGCTAGCTTTCTCTCACCAGACCCATGTGGTGTGCAGTGTAGTTAACTTTTGCTGTGTATTTAGAGTGTAAATAAAACACAAGTATGTATTTTTTTGCTAGCATCACATTTACAGTCTTCTTAACTTCTATCAAGATTTATGTTACTCCTGAGCTGAAATACTGCACCACTTTTTTTTTTTTAAATACTTTTGGTTTTATTTACACTCTAAATACACTGCAAAAGTTTACTGCACCATGCACCACCTGGGTCTGGTGGGAGAAAGCTAGCAGGGACACCGTCCATTCTTCTCCCAGGTAGCTCCGGTAAGTAAGCGGCTTCATTTTGAACCGCAAAGTCCTTTTAGCATTGGTAACTCACTGTTAGCACTGTAAGCAGAGTCAGCACTGCTAGTAATGCTAGCTATCTTCCACCAGACTCAGGTGGTGCGCAGTGCAGTAAACTTCTGCATTGTATTTAGAGTAAAAATTAGTATGTAGCATATTTTCCTCATTTGCAAGCATCACATTCACAGTCCTCTAAACTTCTATCAAGATTTATGATACTTTTGAGCCCAAATGCTGCACCACTTCTAATTTTCACAACCACACTAAATCAAATTAGCATGAAATCACATTTAGTTATAATTAGAAAATTAATGTGGAGAATCATTCCCTGGCTTTGGTGCTGACAGATCTGGTCACACACAGCTGCTTCTCCCACAACAAATTATACACTGTATTGAGTTATTCAGCCATTTATTCTCAGGGCCAAAATAACACCAAATATCATGTTGTATTTCTTATTGTCATTCCTTAGAAAACACTATTGTGACCGTGGCATTATTATAGTTAATGAGTACTTTTTAGAACTTTGTATAATTGGTTTAGTTCCAGGTAACAGAAACACAGCTAACAATAGCTGCACTTTATTTTCCACCAGTACACAGATGAATGTACGAATAGAGATGTCATAGCATGAATGTGATTGTGTGAATGAATGTCTGTGTATGTGAAGCAAGGTCAACAAGCATCTAGCCTTTGTTGATTCAGGAGCATACAGCACGTAGAAATCAAAAGAAACCCTATGTATTGCTGAAGCTAATTAAAAGTTTTGCTGTTTCCTGATTGCATCAGTCAGGTTGCTGTAAATTCTATTACAGCTTGATTTCCAAAAGCTGATTATTTCAGGAGCAGATTTCTTCACGAGCGTGCTGTTGGCACCATTGATTCCTTGTAATCATAACTAAGCCGGAGACAAACACACACAGTTGTGAAGCAAGGAAAGGCTACTCATTTATTTAGATTTCGTGAAACATTTACAGCTCCAGATGACTCACATTTATCATTAAACACGAGGAAGTCTAAGGATCTTTATACTCTCTCCCCTAGCACTTGACCCAGAAACAAATCTGAGGCAACAAAAAAAGAAAGCACGATGTGTGAGGTGTTTTTGAGACAGATTTGTTTGATATACGATGAGACGCAAAACTAATTTGTCGGGCACATGCTGCGGCCTTCAGTTGTCATTAGGAGCAGTGGGGTGCTGGTAAATCTTTGAACAGTCTTGATATGTCTCAAATAGAGCCACTGAAATTCAAGCTAGGGCTCAAATACTGCTAAATGTGTAAGTCTGGTTCAAATAGTCACTGAAAGTTGAGCTTTAAAGGGATTAAATACATCTAAATTTATTGGACTGGTTCACCGCTCAGGTACAGACAAGAGCGAAGGTTGCATTTCAACAATGGCGAGGGATATATATGCCCCGTTTCCACCAAACACTTTTGGTATGGTACCTTTGTAACCAAAAGTAACCCTTCAGACGTGGTACCTAGACCCTAGGTCCGCTTAGTGTTCCCACTGCATTCCAGCACTCACTGTATTTCCTCATTACCAGTGACACAGATGGAAGTCTGCATCTCGTTTATCGTCCACAGAACGAGGCTGCACAACGACATTTTCAGAACAAAATAGAACAGGCTGCAGTGAGAGTCCATGGGATATTTAAAAAAAGGGTTTGTGCATTTAGTCCTTCTCAGACAAGCTCAGGGGTTTAGTGTTGCTGTAGCCCACAGGAACAATGTGGGCTACAATGCTTGACAATGCTTTAAGATCCACTCATTACTAAAAGTATATGCCCATATCCTAAATATTGAGGTGGACATGTGCCCTGCATCCCCCATGTGCCCTGAATCACTCCGTACGTAGTACGTTTATACTGAAAGAGACTGTATGTAAAAGTTAAATTTCCTGTGAAAACGGAAGTGTATCTTAAAAGAAGACAACTTGATACAATGCCCTAGAACATCAACAACCAGTGAACCCAGGGTACCTTGCACGTCGTATGTGGACGTGGAATGTCCATGACCAAAACGTCAATATGTGATGTGATCAAAGTGAGAATGTGTTAAATGAGCTGCTTTGCCAAGTAGATATCACAGAGGCCATTGTAGATCATGCATAACTGTATTGCTTCTTATTTAGTATTTGCTTTAAGGAAAAGAAAAAAGCATGACTGGTCATATATATTGCTGTTTCAGAATCAAACCCAGGCCACTGCAAAGGACTCAACCTTCAGTACACGAGGCATTTTCTCTAAGCTGCTGGATACCTGACGTGTTCTAGTTGAGAGAAATTGAATTAGTAAGGGAAGGACAATATTTCCCCGCAATTAACATAATAAGGGAAGTGGAAACAGCTATCTTGCATTTTTCCATTTTGTGAATATTCTTGGCCAAGCAGACAGCTGTGGGGCATTGCAAGGTGCTGCAGAATATTATTTGGTTTCTTTTCATCAGAACGTTTCTCCATTAGAGTTAGACTTGTGCGGTATACTGTTTCACTGATTTGCCGAGACATAACGGGCTTCATAAATGTCTCTGTGAAGGCTGGCTGTTACGATTCGTATTGCATGTTTTAACATAAACTTGCTACGTTCCCAATACACCCTTTACCAGACCCTTAATAGAAAAACAATCCCTGTGTTGGTGGGGTATTGTGGTCGAGAATATCCTCAGTGATAATATTTATGATTATTCTTGGAAAACAACAAAACCACAAATATGCTTGGTAGGGTTACATTTCTTAGAGGTCTTAAAATAAATGCGTTTGTCAAGCTCTACTGTCTAAAACCGAAAGCTAGACACAGCCTTCATTTGCAATGTTAGGCCTTGCTGCCAATAGAGAATCTGTAGGTATTTGCCATCTGTCTAACTTGAACACTGACAGACATATTGTTCACTGATGTTTTTTAGTCTCTGACCAGGGAGGTCAGCAGTTGAACCCTATCACAAAACTTCAAATGACAAGAACCCAGGGCCTCTGCACAGGAATTTACTGCAGGTTTTAAAGGATCTCGCAGAGGATGAAAGGCTCTTTAAAAGGATGTAGAATAGGTCATAAACTAGATTTGTTTGTCAGACTTTAATGACTTGACTTTACTACGCATTATGTAGGAGGATGAGCTTCGACGAGATATCAAGCGGAGGGTGAATCCTTTTATCAGCCAAACAAGGACAGGCCGTCACAATAAAAAGAAGTACCTATCCTTCCCACAGCTTTGCGTAAACACACATACCTATGCATACACTTAGTTTCCAGACCAAAGTTGAACTGGTACCTAACCGTTCCCACTTTATTCGTCTCCAGAGTGCTTATTCCTGCATCATTTCACCCTCAGATTTTTCACTTGGTGTCACCCGTCTCCTCAACTAACCCACAATTTGCCAGAGCTGCCAATCAAAACTGTTGGCATGGAGATAGCTGCTCCCTCGACTACTACAGACATCATCTCATGTAGGACAAATTAGGGGAAATGGGTCCCTTTGCTCCCTCAGTTCCAGTTGAGTATATTTAAAGCTGGGGGGAACATCTTGTCTTTTGAGCTAATACAAGCGTATCATGGTCGTACTGCTTCTACAGGGCCTGCAGCTCTGCTATTACCTGCTAATCAAGGACCAGGAAGAGTGTGGGAAAGAGACTTAGATGAGAAAGACAAGTAAAGGGAGGGAAAGAAATTCCTCATGTGAAGTCGGGGACTACGCCTCTGTGAAATAAAGGATTCCTACGTGTTCTTGCATGAGCTGTGTACATTTTTTAATCATGCACTTTTAACTAATGGCTTGTAGGCAAGGCGTGGGAGGCCTGCAATGATCACTTCCATCAAGTCAATTAGTAGTGGTATCCGAAAAGCTGTCACTTTGATGAAAAGTGATTTGTACACCGCTGTCTAACTTTGCTGCAGGTATTTCCACTGCACTCGTAGATGAACATCACAGTGCTCACATAGCACTTGAAATGATTGGATGGATGGATGAATGTCACTTGTGCGGCCTCTTTTTTGAATCACACGCATGTTCTCTTCAGCTGCTGCTTATAAAAACGTGGGACCCACTTTTACAGAATTTTCCACTGCAGAATTTAAAATGTACTGATCTGTTAAACAGGTCTCGGTGGGTTGTCAGGGATTTGGGAAATATGGAAAGTGTACTTGTAAATCCCCTAGCCTGTGTTATTAGCCAGGTTTCTTTCACACAGCTTGTGATTGGCCAGGTGACTGTTCCCACTCGCAATTTATTGCTTACATTGATGTCTCCCTGCCATGAAATATGGTGTCACTCAAAACTAACTTCGTTTTAATGGTGAAACTACGCTAATGATACACCTACAGGTGCTGCTAATAGCAAAAACACATCTCGATGTATGGAAAGAAAAGCTATACTTTCAGATGATTGGCGTGACAATGGGGTGTTGCAATCATAGGTGAGACAAGACAGTGACAGTTACTGAGAAATGATTTGCAGGCCTCCATTTAATAGTGAAGTCTTGAGAAAGAAAAGTCCCTGCTACATTGTGGGATAAATTGTAGTTGTAATAAATTATATTATATTATGTTATATTAGGACCCACCCAATTTTCAACACCTGTTTTTGGAAAATGACTTTTTGAAAATACAAAACACTCCCAGACCAGTTCTGTTGATAAAGTTTCCCTGTGAAGAATAGATTTAAAGAAACTAGCTAGCCTGTTAACATTAAGGATACAACCAACCCAATTCATCCATCCATCCATTTTCATCCGCTTATCCGGGGCCAGGTCATGGGGGCAGCAGGCCGAGCAAAGCACCCCAGACATCCCTCTCCCTGGCAACGCTTTCCAGCTCCTTCTGGAAGACCCTGAGGCATTCCCAGGCCAGATGAGATATGTAGAGATAAGTTGCTCTATTGGACTGAGATCTGGTGACTGTGGAGGCCATTAGAGTACAGTGAACTCATTGTTATGTTCAAGAAACCAGTTTGAGATGATTTGAGCTTTGTGACATGGTGCGTTATCCTGCTGGAAGTAGCCATCAGAAGATGGGGACACTGTGGTCATAAAGGGATGGACACGGTCAGCAACAATACTCAGGTAGGCTGTGGTGGTTAAACCATGCTCAGTTGGTACTAAGAAAATCTCCCCCACACCATTACACCACCACCACCAGCCTGAACCGTTGATACAAGGCAGGATGGATCCATGCTTTCATGTTGTTTACACCAAAGTCTGACCCTACCATCTGAATGTGGCAGCAGAAATCCAGACTCATCAGACCAGGCAACGTTTTTCCAATCTTCTATTGTCCAGTTTTGGTGAGCCTGTGTGAATTGTAGCCTCAGTTTCCTGTTGTTAGCTGACAGGAGTGGCACCTGGCGTGGTCTTCTGCTGCTGTAGCCCATCTGCTTCAAGGTTGGACGTGTTGTTGGTTCAGAGATGGTCTTCTGCATCTCTACAGAGTCACTGTTGCCTTTCTATCATCTTGAACCAGTCTGGCCATTCTCCTCTGACCTCTGGCATCAACAAGGCATTTTCACCCAGAGAACTGCTGCTCAATAGATATTTTCTCTTTTTGGGACCATCCTTTGTAAACCCTTGAGATGGTTATGTGTGATAATCCCATAAAATTAGCAGTTTCTGAAATACTCAGACCAGCCCGTCTGGCACCAACAACCATGCCACGTTCAGAGTCACTTAAATCACCTTTCTTTCCCATTCTGATGCTCGGTTTGAACTTCAGCAGGTCGTATTGACCATGTCTACATGCCTAAATGCATTGAGTTGCTGCCACGTGATTAGCTATTTGTGTTAATGAGCAGTTGAACAGGTGTACCTAACAAAATGGCTGGTGATTGTATTTAGAAAAAAGTATTTGGGTCAAATCATAAATTTAGGGAATAAAATATAGATGGTTATTCTTTTCCATGTTATTTTACCTGCTTACCTTGAGTAGGAGGTACAAAATGTTCTCGTTAATAGTAATCTTTTAAACTTTATTGGTGCAGTTCAGAACAAAGAGAATATATTATATCACCCGATGCAGTATCTGCTTATTGAACGTTTTGGACAGCAAAAATGAGATTACGCTGTGTTTCATCATCAGAAAAATGAAAGAAATCCCCGAGATACGGCCATAGAGGTAGTAACAGTCCAACTGGACAACCTGTCAGGGTCTCAGTCATACGTCAAGTTGTAGTTTTTGCTTTCTTACATTTGTTTTTGGCTGTTGCCCCCTTGGCCTCGCTGACAAGTTAAGTTACACTGACTGATAACACAGCTCGGCTGTGTAGGGATTACTGTCGTACATCCTGCTCCGGGCCCCCGGGGAACGCCATGCTGTATCATTCTGTCAACAGTTAGTGCTTTGAGAGTGCTCTACTTTCTGTGCGTTAGTGTTTGTGTGTGTGGTACCATATTTCACCCTACGCCATCCTCTGCCAAAATCAACTACCCAGCTTCCTCCCTCATCTGTCCTTGCCTTGGAAAACACCACTCCGCAGCCCTGGCGAGGTGGGGTTAAACTTTAAGCCCTACCTCATCACTCCCTGAAACACCTACATCACCATCCCAACTCTAAACCTGCCTATTCAAGACCTTACATTACCACAACACCACATAAATCTCCCTGACAGATTGATGTCTCACCAATGACACACCGGGTAGCGCCTTGGATACCCAGGGCTGCATGCCAGCCTGCTTTTGACTCCTGAAAAAAAGCCATGCTTCTTGGGTTCGGACCAGTGCCACATGGTCCACAAAGCGGTCGTTTCATTGTGAAAGTGGGATTAAGAATTCATTTAACACACAGGGATATGCTGCTATGTGACAGTGGTGGGAGCTCTACTGTACCTTAATGGGCCCAGCTTGTGCTGACAGATAAGTTGAGCTGAGTTTCTCTGGACCTGGGGCTCCATCCACTGCTTCCCTCTAAATGAAACAGACTGTTATTCTTTCCAACAGGCCATACAGTAGCCCTGTCCATCATTAAAGCTATGAATCACGTCTCTCCACTTGCACCGACTCCCTCCGGGGTATATCATTGCCTTGCCCCTTAATCTGGGCAGATTTCCGTGCTGGGGTCCACTATATAGGGTTCTGTTTTTAGCACAATGAACAGCCTGCTCATGTTACTCTGCAACTGCAGTACAGACCACAATCTTCCCACATTTGCCTTCAAATGCTATAGTTTCAGGTGTTTAGTGAAATGCAAGTAAATGCGCAGGCACCCTTCAGCAGTGGTTAAACTGAACTTTACTCAGCATGGCTTTTATAGGAAGAATGTGTAGCTGCTTTTTAGCCCCGTTAGCTGACATTATCACAGCCACGGAAAAGCACCATATGTGGTTTATGTCGATGTTAAATTGAATGTTCGGGGATTTGTTCCATAGGGAGCAGAGGCTACAGTTGGCCGCTGGCGAGAGAGATAAAAAAGAAGTCATGCCTCCGAGCTGCTTCACGCTGTTCTGGAGGTCAATTGCATCTTCAAAACACCCTCATTAAACTCTAGGCCCTAAATATAGGCTAGTTTGTTGGAAAATTGGTATCGTTTCTTTGATTCTGGTTTGCACTGCCATGTCAGAGCAATTTATATGCAGGGTTTTTCCTCAATAGTGATGCAATAAGGTGCAAAGCAATTTGTAGAATCGGATTCTTCATGCTGAGGAAAACAGAGCTAAGGAGGAACAAGTCAGACATTTAACAATATGATTACTTACAAGCAGGTAGCAGCGAGTTCGGACTTGTGTTAGGAAGCATCTGTTTGGAAGGCTGCACTTGTTGCACTCACCGCCTCGGGAAAAATAAGGTGTAGCTTTGTTGACAGATTCATGGCAGTAAAGAAAGTTCCCATCCATCACTCTGACTGAAGATTATTTATGGTGATCTTAAACCTATTTGCTCTAACTGATTAGACATCCGTTGGTCAAACCCTGATTTCCATACACTCTGGACAAAGCACGAATGCTCAGTCACCATCGTAAACATCTCGCAACTGTAGAGAAACAGGCTGGCAGGAAAGATAAATAATAAAACCGCAAGCAAACAGTGCTCTGTGCAGACGGACTGGATGGATGAATACATTTTAAACACAGCGAATGATCTGAAAAAGCGGCGCACACAGCATGTTAAGTAGAGATTCGCTCTCAATATCCTGTGTTGCTTTCTTTTATTAATTCAGCAACACAATAGCTGGTAGATAACTTTCAGCCCTCTCAGCTTTTGTATCTGTCTGCGTAAAATGTTTATTTTCTTACTGGCTGCGCTTGTTTGAGCTGAAATGTCTTTTCTGTGAACAGCTCTTCTCTGTATCCCTCATTGAAAATGCTGTTGCTTTCTTTAGAAAGCCGAGATGCAGCACTGACCCCTCTTAGAGAAGAAGAGTGTTGTTGTAGTACCACGTCCCCCTCCTCCTCCTCCTCCTCCTCCTCGTCTCCCCCCGCCTGTCACTTCAGACAGCCTCTCACTGGAGAGCTCTCTCTCAGATCAGCACTAAACTCTCTCCTTAGTCTCAGGAAGTGTTGGAGGAAGCACTCTCTGCCTAGTAGGCTTTTCTTAGACTCCTAGGTCTCATTGCATATTCATAGCCCCCCTCCACAGTCGAGGGTATCAAGTTTAAAAAAAGACGAAGACAAAAAAAGACAGCAAAGCTTTAATTATTTACTGTAATATTGTTAATACTCTAATTGTAGAAAGTGTGTCAAGGTTTGCACATTAAAGTTTCATACTTAAAAAACATGTCTTTGTCGGCGCAGACAGACAGTGAAGGATTGCTGCTGCTGCTGCTGCTGCCTTTGACCGCCAGCGAGGAGGCCATTTTCCCATGAGCTCTAACAGTTAAAACACTTTTGCACATCGCTCTCCATTGCTGCACAAATAATGCAAAGACACTTAACCGCCTTAAGTGGGAAATCGAGAGGGTGCAATTTGTCATCAGTTCTTAGAGCGCTGGATGTGTCCTCCTGAACATCACAATCCATTACGGTACAAACGCAGTCACACAGCATCAGGCATTACACTTACACTGAATCTTTCTTTAATACAGGGCCATCATTTTGGGATATACTACAAAATATTAGATTTTTTTGGTTACAAAATAATTGTCTTTCTAGGGAAGAAACTAATCCCATAACCACAGTAATGAGGTTGTCTTTTGTTTTGTGCAGCTCATAAAATACTTAGCAATTAAACTGAAAAATGGGGAGAAAATGCAAATATGTTGCTTATTATGCAGATCTTATTAAAAAGGATGTGGTTTTTACCATTTTTTATATTGAAAATAAACTGTTTCTTGCAATATTAAAATCATTTTATTTAATTAAACACTGAAAATAGTCCTTTTGTACGTCCTCCAAACCCCAGAAGAATTCACAGGCCAACACATGCAACAACTCCAAGTTCTTTGAGCTCTCTTTGGCAAAGCAAGAAGAAAAGTTACTGTAAAAAGCCTTTACTTAATTTGATGTAATGGTTTAAAATGCCACCTGGGTGTAACCTCACAGGGTCTTCCTTAAGGTGGAAACAATAGACAGTACAGCCTGATCACAACGGTGTATTGTCTGTCGCACGCAGTGAAGTATGTGGTGTTGATTGTAACCAACCCACAAACACAATAGATGTTGCCAGTGTGTCTGTACACTCAAACTTCTGTCTCAGATCACATCACGGCCAGTCCCATGTGTGGCGAAATTAAAAATGCTCACAATGGAAACAGGTGGCCACAAAAAAAACAAAAAAAACCAAGAATATGTGGTTGGATACAGACGAGAGCCTCCGCGCCCTGTCCCCCTGCTGATTAATAGCCAACGCGTCTTGCTGAGCAGCCACGCTCCGCCACGGCTGGGGATTCAGACTGTGAACGAGGCGGTGGCTGACAGTGGTGAGCTATGTGCCGCTCGGCTCCACGGGAGGTAATGAATCGGTGTGGCTGCCAGAGCTGAAGTGTAGACAGCAGGAGGAAAAGAAGTGATCAGTCTTTCAGGGTGAGGTACTACTTGTCCAGCATGTGGGCCACTGATAGCGAGATAGAGACAGTAGAGCATGAGGAGGAGGAGGAAGAGGGAGGAGGAAGAGGTGAGAAGAGATGCCCTGATGTGCTTTTTTGTCAGCTCTGATCTGATTGAGACATCTGAATTAGGATATCTGCTGATAGTGACCTCAACACCAGAGCTCTACATTTAATTAATTCATATAAACTGTAGGTTAAGTAGGCTTCACATACAAACAGGTGTTGGAGGTCAGATAGCTATGACAAAACTTGAGCAGATGAAGTGCGCAGCGATACATTGTCAGCTAGTACGTACATTTCTATACATGAGCTCAAAAGTAATGAGAGAATTTCAAGGAGTACAAGGGCAAAATTGACGACCTTCATAATGTTTTCAAAGTGAATATTTGAAATGAAAGTGCAAGGACTTTGTAGATAAAGTAATATCTACACTATCAAAAAACCCTATCAAATAAGTTGAAAACAACAAGTGGCGAGCAGTTGCTATGGTTACCATGCAGAGTGTTTGAATCAATCTTTATTGAAAGCACTGCAAGTGGCTCTCAGTGTCTGTTTAAAGAGCAGGAAGACCATCAGATAAAATGGCAGGTTGTATTTGGCTGGTTGAAAGTCCGAGAACAGTCGCTGTGAGAAGTAGTAATGTGTTGTTTATGGGCTCTACAGTTGGATTCTCCTGGACCCACTGTACCCTGGGTTTGGGACAACTACTCGACATTCATGCTAGTGTAGCTAACTGGTGTCTTTGCAGCTGTCCCGACACAGCCAGGACATTCTCCACATGCGTTTAAACTGCGACTGGAAAGGAAAAGGCAAGCCATTTTTCTTTTAGTTAGGTGTGGTGTCATAAAGATCGTTTCTTCTCTTTTGATTTATTTTGACAAGGCGCAGCTTCTAATAGAGTTTCCCCCTTTTTTTCTGCGACTAAGCAGCCAATGAAATCTTGCTAACAAATGACCTTTCTGGTCGACTAACGTTTGGTCGACTACAAGGGGGCAGCCTTAGTGAATAGACAAGCGCTCTGCAAGTAAAGTAGTAAGTTATGCTTCCTACACAAATGGTCACATGGCGATGAGCTGACGCGGAATCCTGGCGATGAAACATTTGGATCTTCTGTACTCAGTGCGGGTTTCTCCTTGCGGCAAACCAATATGCTCTCAAACTGCAGGGGGCAGTGTATCGAAAACTCAAGCTTACAGCATGGTTTCATAGAATAATCCACTACATTGATCTGAATACTTGAATACTTGACCTTGAGGGTCAAGTGTTTCTGGGCCTTTTTGCTACCACAGTGTCCATGTAGTTAGAAAATGTCAGATGTACACGGACATTCAAAAACCCACTTACCCGATAGTACGCCATCACTTGTGCAGACAGTTGTGGATATGTCAAGCATAAATCAAGCATATGGAATCTGGACTGGTACATGGATCTGTGATGTCAGTCTGACACCAGACGGGTGAATTCAGTGTTGAAACCCAATATCAGTGTTTGATTGAATTGGTCCCAGCTCTAATGGGGATGCACCGATATGGATTTTCAGCTAATTAGCTCGTGCTAACACTCTGGAGACGATCCTTCAGAGCTGTGTCTAACCTGTTCGGTGGTTAGAGATCAGACCCCTGGTGCAATCCTGTTGTCTTCCTCTGGTACTGTGAAAGACGTCCACACTGCGGCATGTTTTGTCCTCTAGACAGCGTGCCGCAGTTGTTGTTCTTCAACATGTATCACCACCCACTGTGTGTAGATGCTGCCCTTGTTAAGTCAAAGAAAGCAGTCTGGCTTTGTTTTATCGGCACTATTTATCTGCTGTAATTTTAATCATCGGAATAATGCATACTTACAGAAATGTCCCATTATCGACTGATAATTTATCTGCCTTGTATATATCGTGCATCCCTTAACTCTAGGTGAAACGTAAGAAACTGTGAAGAGAGAATTTTAGAGAGTGGTGCACAGACCGAGAGTGTGGTGGGTAGGAAGAGAAAGCGTGTCGAAACAGAGAGAATATGTGGCTACATACAGATGAAGAGAAAGAGAAGGATGTGTAAGAGGGTGGGCTGTCACCCAGTCTGTGTTACCGTTCCAAGAGAAATTCACTCCCTGTTCCCCCACAACACTCCTTAAACCACCACAGAGGGGGTTCATTATTCTCACTTTACTCCTCCACTAATTATCGTTATCATTATGGGGGATAATTACCATTTCACTGCCTAACACCCATGTAGGCTGCTCGGCTCTGAGTCACACACAAGGTTATCAATAGCTGCTCAATTGCAGCCTCATCTGCCTAATTATACGATTTGGGCTTTGTGATAAGTGAAAAGGATGTGGAATCTAGTATTATGCTTTGTGAGGAGTGGTGAGACTCGGAAAGTCAGCAGAAGGCCCTGAAATAAACCGATGCGTGTGGAGCCTGTTAATTAAATGCTGTGGCTTTCGCTGGAATATAAATCAGAGGAAATCCAGGGTTATGAAACTACTGGAAGTCTCTAAAATATCCTGCAAGCTGCTAGAGAGCTGCGTTAAACAAAATCCTGTGAGACAGAACTTCAGATCCTTTATCTTTGATTTCCCTCAGTCATCGCCTGTAATACATTTCTCAAAGAACTTTAACATGTTTTCTGATTTCAGTGGCTCTGTTTTATTTCGTCACTCGGATCTACTCTCAATTAACTCGCGCTATTAGCACCGATTCACTCAGTTTATATCACAATATTAATGAAGCGCTATTGTTCCCCAGACCTGTCTTACAGTCGCTGGCTGTGACTATGCTAAGCTTAGTAGCCATGTTTGTCGAGGGGGTTTCTAAATCCCTCCGTGGCATTTTGGAGTTGCAGCTGACGCCTCGAACCTGACGAATGCTCTCTCCATCTGCTGCCGCTCAACACTGGAGCACAAGACTGACACAGGCCTAATCAGCGGGAGAAATTCATTAGACCTGCCCTCTGTCACACACGCATGGGGAGAAGCAGAGCTGAGATGAAGTCTTGATTGGAAAAGAGGGCACAAGGGCGAAGGTACAGAGGGTAAGAAGGAGGTGACAGTATGAATGGTTCAGTAAGCGTCTGACAGACATTTGGGTCAGACTGGAGGAATGTGTGCCACAGAGGACCCCATGACAGACAGGAGGCACATTCTCTTTGACCCCAATTACCAGAGGTGTTTCTTTCCACCAGCTAATCCGTGGCGTACAGGGCGGCCCCTCCTCTGTACCGTGGAGATTTGCTTTTTCAGCCTGTTTTCCAAGTCACACAGATGATGGCACAGTTTATGAAAGCTTATGAAACTACCAGCAATCCCTACCTGAACACACGGATTGTATTAATGTGGGTCTTTTTATTAGGCTTACAACTAATAAATATTAATGTAATTTCTCCTTTTTTTAATCATTAATTTTGGTTGGCAACTAATTTCTTTGTTCATCTGCCACTCTGGCTGATGGATTCCAAAATCTACCAGTCATCCATTAGATACCATTGTATTTTAGGCTGCTAACAGAAGCAAATCTAGCAACCATTTGCATATTTTACCAGCATTTGGCTGGTGGCTGCTGCTAATTTCCTTCTCCGTCATTGATTTACGCTTCAAGCTGCTGCAACTGTTTTAAAATCTTACTTGAGTTTATGATTTATAGTTTTACAACGCTATGATTTTATGCAGTTTTATGTTCATTCTGTCTATTTCATGTGAAACACTCAGTGCTTATACTGCCCTTATTGTATTGTATGAAAGGTGCTACATAAATAAAGTTTATTATTATCATTATTATTGTTATTATTATTGATTACTCTGTCATAATGTTGTCACAGTGCTGGAATTTCTATCTTTAATCAGTCCCTCCTGGATATTGTGGCAATAAAACTTTGAATTTGCGGCCAATTTTGTCAAAAGTTGTAATGCAAATTGCAGGCATTTTTATTAGATTTTTTTATTTTTTTGCGGGGAATTGTGGCAAATGACAAAAATTGCGGCTAATGACAAAATTGCTAATTTGCAAATTTTTTTATACTACTGCCTCCAAAAAATAAGTCATGTAATCACTTGCTATAATAATCATACTGAATATTAAAAAAAACAGCTGCAAATGTTTCAGTTCTCTTCTTTAGTTTTACGTCTGATGACGTTTCAAATGATGTTGCACTTTTGAAAAATTGCAAGCCCTTGCAAATATTTCAGACTTTCATTGAATTTGCGTTAATTATTGTGAATGCAAGGTCGCGATTTTCTGGAGGGACTGTTTAATATGATACCTTGAATTTAAAAAAATAATAATAATTTTGATACCATGGGGAAAAATTGCCACAATTTGAGGACACTGAATTTTAGATTTTTATCAAGAGATAAACAAAACAAGGCTAAAACATGACAATGACTTGTCCTTTCTGTTAACAGAGAACAGCAGAATGACTGCAGTAAACATTAACAATAAGTCAAACTTTTTATATTCAACACACACTACAATACAATATTCTTCCTAAAGTAGTGCACATGTTGGGAACAAGTGGGAGCTAATAAGATTTTATTGACATCAGTGCCATGATCGATTCTGCCTATTAGTCCGACTCTGTATTGATTCCCTTATTGATTTTTAATCAATTTTCTGCATGGACAAAATAAGGCCTACACAAGCTTTCATTATCAGTGTAACTGCTTTAACCTCTCTGAGTCTGAACACAGTGTAGCAGCAGTCTGTCTGTTTATAAAATGGATGAAACAGGAGATTATTTGTATAGTATTTGTTTTCACATAGGTTTTCCTTATCAAATAAAAAACCTGTTTAACTCAAGGTTATTATAACAGAGAATATTTACCCTCAGTACTGGGTCGTGCTGCTTTGTTGGGAAGCAGCGACACTCATGCGCTGAGTGTCAGATACATAGCGTCCCTGGAATTTAAGCCCATGTTACATACACAGATTTTTCTGCATATTGCTGGAGTTGCCAACCCTACTTTAAATTATCATTTTACAGATATTACAAGCAACACTGATGTCATCTTTCTTTGTGAAATGAAGCCACATTTTTAACAATATCTCCCACTTTGCCTTAACTCCTTCTTGTTGAAAGTTTCCAGCAGCGTAGACAAATGAGAAAGGAAGTGATAGGCAAATTGGGACCAGTTTTTACCTCAATTCCCATCCCTTGTCAAAGGCATATGAGATTTTCACACATTCAAACAGCAATAAAATCCAAGCTATAAAAAACAAAGCTGTGCGATGTTTTATATTTCTATATATTTGTAAAAAAAAGAAAGTGAAATGGCTGAGGTGATTTGATCTAAAACAGCTAAAGAGCAACTCATTCTCTTCATCTTGAATTTTTGATTAATAAAAAATAAAAAGATTAATACATTTTCAAAATCATTGATTTTTTTTGCTGATCGACTAATTAAATTTTAGTTTACTGTAATGCTTTTGTAAGTAATTAGCATAGTAAAGAAAAGACAGACCTTTTGAAACGTGCTAACAGCCCATTTTTAATATTCAGAAATATGTCGCCCTCCTGTTAATATTCTGCTACTCAAAATGTTTTCAAGAAGAAAAATTTAAAATTGCTATTTTTTTGTTCCTTTCTGCTTAATGTGATTTCAATTTGAGTTCTCTGCTATTTGTCAGACAAAATATGAAGATATCACCTTCGGTTCTGCGAATTTTCAAAGGGCATTTCATTATTTTTTGACATCTTACAGAACAAACCTATATCCTGCCTCCTAAAATATTTGTTTAACTCAAGCGGTTTCCATTGAACCGCAGGAAATATTTCATGTTGTCAGGAGATTAGCTGACCACCGTCTCTCCTTACTTCTTCCCACAGAGACACTTATGGACTCCACTACAGCCACAGCGGAGCTCGGCTGGACGGTCTACCCCGTGTCAGGCTCGAGTGACAATAGCGTAAGTGACGTGCTCTGCTTTCTCAATGATCTCCTTCTAATGATGATTAAATGATTATTTAGGTAATAATAATATAATTGCAAGTAATTTCAGGACATTTTCATTGACAAAGACGAGGTGTGTGTGGCGGCCCTCTCCTTTGTTCGATGTAAAAGTGCAGCTAATGTGTAAATTTGCTCAGTCCCCCGTGATAGCTTTATTTCTGTTGGTAGCCAGTGTTTTGGTTTCTCACTTTAAGGTCAGAGATCAATTAATGAGCCGGCCTGGTCCCCAGAGGGAGCTAAATCGTTTCCCCAAGAACTGCAGAGTTAGATGTGTTTATTTTGGGCCTGTGAACTCCACAAAAGTAGATGTTTGGAGAGGAAAACTTTTTGTTTGGTGAAGAATCTGAAGATACTACTAGTACATTTTTACCCCTACATGTGAGTGTCCCCTAAACCTATTTTCTTTTGGGTTATTCTTTCATGAATGATCTTGGTTTGTGTGTTTCAACCTGATCTGAACTTTCTGCTTCACTACAAACGCAGTAAGTAAGAAAGAACAATCATAAACTTGTAGCTAAACTTGTGTGTTCACATGCCAGGCTAGAAGCTATGTGTTATATGGGCCCTGTTGGTGTTTGATGCACAGTATTTCCACATGCTTTGCCAGGGCATTGGTTCCTCCTAGCCACATGCAAGCCAGGCCCACTTAAAGTCAGCCAAAACCAGAGTCTCAGTCTCCTTCACTTCTTCCCCCACCACAGGATTTAGACTCCTTAGAACGAGTCCAAAAGAGAGAAAAAATGTTGTAGACTTATTTGCTGGTGCATTTCAAAAAACCACTGCCGATTTTATTCAATTATTTATGCTTCTGTGGTTTGTATTAAAGATGGTTCGAATTATACTTTATCATGCTGTGTCTTTTTTTGCACTGAAAAAAAGAAGAAGCAGAAACTCGCAGCGTATAGAGCCGGCCCCTCCGACAGTTCCACGATACGACTTCAAAGTTGTTCAGCAATAATTTAGAATAACTTCATCTCTCCCCAACCTGAGGGCACGTTGTCTCCTCCCTGCTATTTCCTACAATCAATACCAAAGCAGAAAAAGACGCCTGCTTTCCTTTTCTCTCGCCAGCTCTGGATCCAATTTACACAGAGAGAGCTTACGCACACATACCGACTCCAAAGACAGTTTACATCACATCTTCCTTTCATCTTTGCAAAATGTTCGATTCAGCAAAGCATTCACTCAAACCATATTTTATAATCTGATTTAATACTAAGTGGAAACTTCAGACTAAAAAAAAGTTGAATAGATGCAGAAGTTCACTGCTGAAAACTACTTTGTGCAGCGAGAATGCCCACTCAGGCCAGAATGAGGTGAAATTAAGGTCTAAACATCAAACCTAAGACCTCCTCAAGAATCATCTTTGTCCCGTGTGGTGTACCGCCTGATTCTGTGGTGGTTTTCTCGTCCAAATCAAACATCTTCACATTGAGTTCAACTTATCTGTGAGGACTTTTTTGCTGTTGACCTAAGATAATTCCATGGCCCTCTATGAAAACCTCCATACGCAGTTATGATATATCCGCCTCTTGTGGTGCAATGAAATGCAAACAAGTCCCTAAGCCCCTGGATTTAGTCAGGTATAGGTTTGGTCTTATCAGCGTGGGCACTGAAGTTTTATGATGATATGGCTGAGCTTGTCAAAATCACAGTCAAATGGAAAGTGAAGAGTGAGAGCGATGGAGATAGCTTGTCCCTTATGGCCCAGGGCAACAGGTGTGGAAACAGAGCTCGCTCTCGCTCTCAGTATAACAGCGAGAGGTGCTTTACAGAAGCTATTGTCTTACACACATATATGCACGGCTTCGCGGGCTTAGCCGGTGGATCAGTAACATCCAGCAGAGCGCCGCGGCAGCAGTTGGCTTTCACTACTCTGTATAGCTTCATGAAATATATCCTAACTTGACATGTGATACTGTGAGACACAAAGGAAATGCAATCAAGTAACAGTGTGATATTAAGTCAGAAATGCTTTGGCAGTTGGTGTTATTCCGCTCTTTTATTTTACAGCATATTTGAATATCCTCTATCAAATTATTATTATAAGACATCTCTCTGTGCACAGCTGTAAAATCAACCTCCTACAGTAGGTTTTGGGAAGCGATTTGTGTAAAACTGTATAACAGAGGAGCTTCCGTAAATCAAGTTTTATAACCCTCTCTGTGTACAGCAAGGCAGTTCCTCCTTTTAATTATGTAAAATGACAGCTAGACTTATGTTGTCCCCGAGCCAGACGAGCAAGACATCTTCATTGTTCTTGATTGCCCTGCCGAAAAACACTGACAACCAATGTAATATTTACCAAACCAGAATTTTATCCCGGGGCAGTTTAGGAAGTTTATGGACTGAGTGTTCAGAGATTCTGGCAATAAACCACATGTATCACATGCCTCACTCCACCCACACAGGGAAACTGGTGCAGTCAGAACAGTTTGACTGTCATGTAGACGTGTGTCTCTGGGCAACTTTGAAAAGACTTAACCCCATGTGCACCGTAAGGATATAACTATGTTAATGCATATAGATATCTGGCACTGTTTCACAACAGATTTGCATTTTGCTTTTACATATATTGATCCGCAGAATACATTAGAAACGTACTTGAAGACAGAAAACTATTGCTGCTGGGCCCTTTTGCAAAGAAACTTGTGCAGCCCCTTTAACACCACTTCATGTGAAGTAACTCAAACGTCTTGACCCATTAACAGCCGACTATGTGACTTGGAGCTAGGGCTCAGTATAAGAGCAAGATACCATTAAAGGCACAGTTAAAATCAGACATACATATTTTTCTTCCTACCTGTAGTGCTGTTTATCAACCCAGATTGTTTTGGTGTTGGTTACCGAGTGTTTCAGATAATGGCCAGAAACATGTCTGCCTTCTCTCCAGTATAATGGAACCAGTTGGCACTCAGCTTGTGGTGCTAAAAGTGCCAAAAAAGTACTTTTGAAAAACTCAACAGCAATGTCTCTTTCCAGAAATCATGACCCAGTTACTCCAGATAATCCACAGACCTTGGATTGGAAACTAGCACCAGCCAACAGCCAAATGCTGGTGAAATATGAGAGTGGCTGCTGGATGTGCTTCACTCACAGTCACCAGCCTAAAAAACAATGGTAATCTTTCAGGTGGCTGGTAGATTTTGGAGTCCGCCATCCACAGTGGCAAGTGGACTAAAAGGTTAATTTCCAACCATGTGTAAGAAATCTAATTTGGAACTATTTTCTCTCTATCAAACTACACCCACCAACTATCACTGCGCAGAAGGAAGCGTGCATCTACTGCTAGCTCACTGAGCAATCTGAGGGGCCGTACACATGCCATGTCTTTAACCGCCTGGAAAACGCGAGCTCAGGCGCTGGGTGCTACTTTTGTGCCTTTTTGTGCCAGCTTTCAAGAGCGTGGCGGCAGGTTGCGTCTGAGGTTGCTAAACAACCGTAACAAGCATTGTGCCATAGCCCGTTTACCTGAAATCCTGAGTGCAGAGCTGATCTTCTCCCAGGTGCTGTTTATAAGTGTGTAGGCCTAACGTCCATGGGACAGATGAAAATCTTTGGCGGCCCTGCACCAAAATGACCAACTTCCTCATATTTGTCACAGACTGAATATTTACAGAAGAAGGGAAAGATATCTGTCGGCTGTGATTGGTTGTCCCTTGTCACATGACATGTGGTGTGCACTGCTGCATTACAACATTTAAGCTCAAATTATTTTTGAGCGCAGCTATCACGCCCTGAAAAATAGGCGCGCCACTCTGGTGTCGCTCTGGCCTTTGAGCGCGCCTGCCGTGCGTCTACATTGAAAACAATGAACTTGAGGGCGCAAAAACGCGGCATGTGTACGGCCCCCTCACATTACAGCTCAGCAAATGAGGACGCCACTAATGTTGACATCTCACGCTGTCACAAGCACGAGCCTCTCATCCCTGAGTAGATGCACATTTCCTCTCTGTAGAGTGATAGAGTAGAAAATCGTTCCTACAAGAAACTGCTCACAACAAGGTCTGTTGATTATCTTGAGCAACTGGGTCATGATGTCTGGGAAGAGACGTTACTGTTGAGTTTTCAAATGGATTTTTTTGGCCTTTGAGCACCACAAGCTGAGTGCCATCTAGTTCTAGTATCTAGTGTATACTAGCTCTAGTATCTGTAAATCCAGTCACGCTGAAATATTGAAATGTAGTTTAAGAGATAAGAGGAAAAATAAGTATTTTTGATTTGGGGTTAACTGCCCCTTTAAGGTATCAACTGAAATAACCGCAGTACTAAGTAGTATTGAAACTTCTCCAGTCAAACAATAACTGCATTCGATGGTTTTTGTACCTGGATCTAGAAAAAATGCAAATTTCTATGGTTTTGCTTGTAGCAAATCATTGCAAGTGTTCTTTGATTCAATGCCACTTATGATTGGCCCTCTACCTCAGCACCTACAGCACCTACAGTCTGTGATGTGGTGAAGTCAAGTGCGGGGTATTTGAGGGAGTTGGCAGTTCAGTTTGCCGAAATGCCACCAAAAAGTTCAAAAGTAAGGTTATACTTCATGCCTGTGGCGTCTGCAGGTATTTTACACAACTGAATGCTTCCATTCACAAGATGGGTATCGAATGAAGTAGAAAAAAAGGTATCAGATTAAGCACTCTATTGGTACCAGTGTCACTCTAAGGGTACTGGTATTGAATTATTTAAAAAACGATACCCAGCCTCACATATGGAGCTAATGTACAGCTGGATAACAGAGCAGGGTTAAGTGGTCTATGTTTTCTTCTCGAGTGGAGCTGAGAGACGTGTGAACATCAGGTCAGACCTCCTGACCCGCACACTCCTACGCTCAAGTACCGACAACAGAAGCCATTTAGAAATAGACTTATGGCCGCGGGGTACACACTGAGCTACTGCGGAGGGAAAAACCGAGGTCTCCTGCAAATGCGGAAAACATAATAAGGTGTTGTGTGCGTGGGTTAGGTTATCATTATGGATGTGTCATAATGTGCTGTACCAGGATGTAGCTGATGTCACTTGGGGACACGACGCACAGCAGAAGAGTTTTGCAGAATGTTGCAAAATGTTTTGAAATAAATTGGTTCCATATGATTGATCAAAGATGCTGCGTATTGTATTCAGATTCCTTTGGAATAAGATTGAGGCTGTTTACATATAATTGTGGGCATGTGTGGCAAGCCGACGCTGGCATACTCTTTTTTTTTTTTTTCCTTACAAGTAATTTGTTGAACATATTTCGGTGTATTGGCCTCACTGGGATTTAAAGTGACCACTAATTTGTGACTGTGACTGCGATTCACAATTAAAGTCTGTGAAATTATATTTAAGGAATTATACAGAGAAACATGCAAACGTAATCCATATGTAACTCTGTGGAATGAGGGTAAAGGATGGAATTGTTCTTCTAGTTTCACATGTTGTGCATTAGTAGTGGACAGTGGTAATTGGAGCTGACTGCAGCAGACAGTTCTACTTAAATCTGTGCGTGTGTGTGTGTGTGTGTGTGTGTGTGTGTGTGTGTGTCTCTCCTCTGTATGTAGCCCGGTCTCCTGCAGGATTTGGCTCCCATGGCCTCTCCTCGTAGTAATTGAATGCAGAGAGTGGGTGTCATTTGTCCTCTGTCCCTCTAGGGAAGGCACTCTTGCTCTGACAGATTTCCCACAACTGCAAATGGGGCGGCTGTGCCCCGGGAGTTTTCCACTGGGTCTCTCTCCCCTGCTTTTGTGTGAATAATTTATTTACTTCTGTCAGTGATAGAGCGCTGATGTGTAATGTGGCTCCAGATCGTGACGCTGGTTCAGGTTAATTCAAACACTGTAATGACAGGATGTGATAAATACACGACTCATGTTATGTCAAAACAATGAAATCTTGGAGTGGTCTGACAGTGCGTTCGCAGAGCTACTTGACTGATGTTTCACTCTGAACTGACCGGTTGTAGCTCATGGAGCAGGCTGTTTCCCACTGTAGCCATCTTGTGCAGCTATAACTTCTACTACAAGATGTGTTTAATGCTTGTCTATCATAAAACAATAGTTCTAGGTATTGAAAGCCACAATATTACCTCTTAAATTACAGTTAACCCCAGTGAATGGTTCCTGTCCTTTGTTTTGGGGTTGATTCGTCCCTAATTCTTCCAATAGTCATTCAGACAGCTTTGAAAAACTGCAACAACCATCAGCTACTCTCCCACTCCTGCTTGCCAAACAGATCTATTTATCAAAAATTCTGACTCGTTGTTGAAGGCCAGTGTCCATGAAGAGTGTATCTGTGGTCAGCTTTGTGCAGCCAACAAACTTGTTGACCGTCTGCTCGTTGGCTAAGTTTTCCCGGTTGCGCAGATGTACAGGAAATTGAGAATTCTGACAACTTGATTGTGTTGCTTCTCGCAGTATGAATTCACAGCGAGAGCATAGTAGTCCCAACAGAGCGATATGACGGATGACATATGAAAAGCCACGTACGGATCTGTTTGCGGACTCTTGGCTGCTGATGCTGAACTGACCGTCTCTGGAAGAGTGTATTCTTCGATGTGAGGCCAGTCGCAAGGTTTGCTTCAGTGTTTTAAATGAGGATTTTGCTTGAGGTTTGCATTGTTTCATTTAGGATTGGTGCTCGGAAGTTGTTGATTTTATCTTTTGAGTCAATGTGGCTGTTGTTTATCACTTTAAAGGTACAATATGTAGCCTAAAATTTCCACATTAAAATGTCTAAAATTGACCAGAGCGATGTTATATGTGCACTGACAATATCCCAAATGTTTCGGACACTATTTAAATCCAAAGAAATCAGAACTTTTAATCAAGGAAATGGTCTGAGTAGTCACTGTCACCTGTTGCTAGTGTCTCAAGCTATCATAAATTCACTTTTTTATCCAGTTTTAAGTCACATTTTTACAAAACACTTTTTAGATCTTAGTTGTTTTGGGCTAAATGTTTTAACCTGGTGAAGAACTTTAGTCATTGAACCTCAGGATCTTAAGTTGCTGAACTTAAGAAAAGCTAAACAAACGTTAGCTGCAATTCAGCTCCAGCTCCTGCTGTGCTGACCACCTTTGGAAAACCACTGATGTTTTACATAAACCCTTGTTGTTTATTGTTTTTATTGGTTTAAACCAAGAGAAGGAGACCCCTGTGGATAATTTGGCTCTAGATAGAAACCTCCTGAACATTTGGATTTTAAGATATCAGACAAAAAGGTTAGCAAATATTATCAGGAGCTGGGCTAGCAGCTTGTCCACAACCAGCTGAGCAGCGTCTGAGAACAACTGTGTTTACTAGTTTCAATAACCAGTACCCTTTTTCCACTGTCACTCTTGGCCCCGTACTGAGTAAAGCCAGGCCGCGCCTATTTGTGTTTCCATTGTCAGTCTAGACGTGCCGTGCCTCGCCAAGCAGCGTCGGAGATAGACCTTCTCTCGAGTAGGTCCAAAAGCCGGGCTGCCCGCCCTCAAGCAGGGTAGTGGTGACATCTTGTCGGCTGCAGCCAACCTCTGACGACCTTTCTTCTCCCTTACCCAAACAAGCGTATGTGTTGCGAGACTCTTCTCACCTCTATCAGCAGGAGACCAGAAGAAAGTCTCTCAGTACTTTTGTATCTTCTAACTGAATCTCTGTGGTTTGGAGTTTAGTTTCTCTCCTGCGTCCTGTTTGTACTTCAGATATCTGCTTTGTTTTACTGTTTTAATGTTCGCTATCAGCTGTATTAGAAGTTGTGTGAAGTTGCTGCTTGAAAACTCAACAATTCCTTAGTTTGCTGCTTCACAGTAAACAAAACAAGGGGGGACTTTTATTGTGAAGAACCTATAGGAAATGAAAGGTGTTATTACCGAATTAGCAGAGCTTTGTTAGCAGCTTCTCTTCAGTAAAGGCGAGTGTAATAATACGGCAGGGAGGAAGAGTGGAAGCAGAAACAGCTACAGTGAGATGTTGATGAAGAGCTGCAGACAACAGGCTCTTACTGCACCTCTGCAAACAGCTCACCTCCAACAGGTAAACTTCTTTCACCTGCCCTGCTGTGGAAGAACATAAGGACTTTAGCCTTGGATCAGCACTCCGCTTAAAAACATCATCACTCAAGACAAGTCTTCATCAGCTAAAGACACACCTTCGAGAAGGTAGCCCCGTTGTAATTGAAATGCAAATCCCTGCTGTGCTGTGCTGGGCTGACGGCCCAAACCAAACCAAGCCAAGGTGAGCCAAGCCAGCCCATGATTATCGAAAAGGGGTACAGGTTTGTTTAACTGGAGAAGATAAGACCTCTGTGGATAATTCAGCTCCCAGTAAAAACCACCTGAATGTCTAGATCTTAACTTATCAGAGGAGAATAGGTGAGCACACATTAGCAGGTGCTCTGCAGCGAGCTGAACAGCATCGGAGAAACACTGATTTGCAACATAAAACTGCTTTATTGAGGGTTTTACCCGTTTTAATCACCTGGGCTGTTTGCTTCAGAGGGGAGGAGACCTCTGTGGATAATCAGCTTGCAGTAAAAACCTCCTGAACAATGAACACTGAAGAAATTCTAACCAGGAGAAACTGACTGCAAAGCATTACTCTGTCTTTTGTTATTGTTTTGATTGAGAGACACCTAGCGACAGGAAATTACATATTGTACGTTTAAGGCTATAACTGTAATTAAGGTCTATATACAACTGCATGACTTAAGTGTTCTTGAGCGCTGAACCCCTCTGTGCTCGCTTACTGTAAAGCAATTTAGATTAAAATGTCGGTTAAATGGATAAGATGTAAATGTAAAGTAGGAAAGTGCAGAGAAGCTCCTGCATAATGTGTGCTTACAGAGGAGTTAGGTAATTAGCTGCTACAAAGAGGTCCAAGGAGGACTATACTTACTCCGTATTTTGCCGGTGAATGAGGCAGAAAGCTGTCTTTGGTGAATGGTCTCAGCTGTAGAGGTAACTCCAGTCTATAATTCAGGCTTGACACTGCGTTCCGCTTGGCTTTACAGATAAAGCAGAGGCCTACTGTCATGGAGACGTATGGATTGCAGGTCAGCTGAACTTTTCTCCCTCTCTCCTGGAGTGGCAGAGGAGATATCGATCCTGAGCCTCATTCTCAGTGAGCTTCACTGAACTGTAGCACCTCATATAACTCCAGAGGAAGAGAGGAGCAGCTGACATATAGTAGACTCTACTAGCACTGCCGAAGTCTAACCAACACAATCTATATTCACTTTGGACAGGTTTTCTGTGCGGGGCGTTTGTCTCTCAGTGTTGCTGCTGTAGCATAACAGAAATTATAGGCATACCAGTTAGTGGACCCGAGGCCTGTGTGGAGAGTAGTGTCAATAAAAAAGAAGAGGTGGCCTGACAACAGTTAGAAATCAGTTGAATTGGCAGGAATTTGTTTTGGGAACGCTACAAGGGCAGCTGCACGTTACTGCTTGATATAAATCTAACATGCTTTATCTAAACAGCAGGTGTGCGCTCTTATCAGACAGATTTAGAGAACATCACACAGCACTCTGATCTTAAATGCTGTTTTGGTATACAAGGAAATAATGTCTAGACCGAGTAAATGTGACAGCCAGAGGTTTGGGACTCAGATGACTTGAGACTTGCATGTCGAACACTGATAATAGACTCAACTTGACATTGATTTGGTGTTCATGACTAAACTTCGTTTAGACTGCAGGCAAATCAGGTTTGTTTCTCAAATCAGATCTGTCCGCACTGTTATTTGCAAGTAATCTGATTGGATTTGTGTGTCCAGACGTCACCAACCTATCTGCATGTGACATAGGCAACGACGTCGGCATCAGTAACTGTGTAGCCACTCTGGTGATTAGGCTTTCCAGTGTGAAAGAATAATAAGTGAAGGTCCATTTTTTCGCCCTTCAAACAAGTTATTTTGGCATCTGTCCACAGGACCTGTTGTTCCTCATGTTGTCCTCTTTAGCACTCTGCTAGTAGCAGCATGGATCTGCTCAGCACTTCCATCACTCTGGATTTGAAATCATTGCTGTGTGTGTCATTCAAAGACTTCTTGAAATCCAGTTGAAGCGGTCAGAGCGGCCAGACTTAGATGCACTTGTAGAAATCTGATTTGATCTGAATCACATTTCAAACCACCTCCGTTTGTGGTTGGATCTGATTTTTAAAAAATCATATTTCATGTGGTTTTTGCCGTCCAGACTTCCTAAAATCAATCTGGATACGAGCTAGATATGCCAGAGAGCCATTTTGGGCTGGCAGTCTGAACAAGGCCTTAAACTTGTGACAGATGGCTTGAAACGACTCTTATTTCATTTTTCTAGATTTTGAGAGTTCTGTTTTGTTTTTTAAATATAATTGGGTGATTTCTAGTGCAATGTCTGCAAACCTGGCAACCTGCTAGGACACGCACGCAGTTATCATGGATTGGGCTTGTCCAAAAATAAAATTTGCATTCAAGGATTACATTGTCGATGACAGCAGTAAGAAGATTACAGTGGTATTCAAGGCCTGCAGCTTAAAATCTGTGACATGGCCACCACAACATCCAGCTATATCCATCACCACAAAACACACAAATAAATGTGCGTGAATGGGTCTTTTTAGGAGGGACTGCTCTTTGTTCCAACGGCCCAAAATCTCAAAGGCCTCTTATTCTGAAAAATGTCCCACTGGACTGAAAGCCCATTTCTTCGATAGCCTCTTATCCCAAAGACAAATGCACATTGCGCTGAAATCCTGTGTTTCCAAAGCTACACACAGTTAGACAACACAATCACCAGAAATAATGTTAGCATTGTACGTTTCTGGAAACCACAGATATGATACATTCGTCAGCAGCGCTGTAATGAATGTATAGTTAGGTTTAGGCACAGAACCCACTTGATTACGGTTAAAAAAAGATCATGCTTTGGCTTAAAACACCCACGTTTGGTGGCATAAAAGTCCCTGGAAAAGGGATAGGTTGAGTAAAGACACCTGGGATCGGTGGCTCAAATGCCGCTGAGAAACGGAAACTAACTGCAGGGAGTGTGCCTTTTTTGAGAAACGGGACTCTGGAGCAATGGAGGTTTGTTTTTGTGATGACCAGCTGTCAGAGAAATGGGCATTCGGTTCAATGGGACTTCTTCAGAGTAATGAGGCTTAGGAAATTTGGGCTGTCGAAACAATGGCATGGCACCCTTTTTAGGTAACTTACAATACTATAGAGTGTCTACAGGTCCTTAACAAGTCTTAAAATGCCTGAAATTCAGTATTACAGCATTAATAAAGCCTTAAAAGTCATTGAATAGTCTTAAATTTGAATGTGTGAAGTCTGAACTACTACAAACATTTGATCTAATTTCATTAATTTATCATCTTTCTGTGAAATAGTCCCCGTTTCTAATGTTACAAGTCTTTAAAAAGACTATAATATTGTCATTTTACTCAATACCTGCACTTGCCTGTTGACAAAATGTAGACTGACTTAACTCACTCCAGTAACCACATTCCTACATAACACTTACCTCTGCATAAGACCACATATACTTACAAGCGATGCTTAAATAAAACCAACTAAAACTTGATTTGTCCAAAAGTCCGTCCTAACTTTGGATAAAAGGTGTTGTGAATGGGTCTTAAAAAGCTTTAAATTTAACTGTCTGATACCTGTAGACACCCTGTAATAGGTTATTGGCTAGTCTAATGTTAGCTAGTAAGCTAACGTTGATCAGATCATCAGATTTTCATATGCCTTGCTTGACTTGTAGCAGGGACTTGACTTGCTTGATTCTCATCATACTAACTTGGGACTTGCTCGAAACTTGAAGGTTAAGACTTGAGACTTGCTTGTGACTTGCACATATGTGACTAACTCCCACCTCTGGTAATATCTGACTGGTTGATATCATGACTTGTTTTGTTCATACAGGCGAACAGAATTATGAAGGATCTGATGACTGCTCATTTAAAATGGCTTGTATACTTAATATCACGCGCAGGTACATTCTTGGTGTTTGTTTCAGTCTCCTTGGAATAATGGAGAGGTAACACCCGGCAGGTTACACTGGAAATCATTTGCCAACACTATTAGACCCAGGATTATTGGACCCCGATGAGATTAATTAAAACATAAAGTGCCTTTTTGTTTGGAGCCAGTCGCGCGTTGTGTTTCACACCATTGATTTTTTTTTTCTTATCGTAAGAGTATGTTTCTGTGTGTGGAGTTTCTCCGAGGAAGGAGGCACATCCAGCGTACCATGAAAACAAACATTGCTTGTTATTTACCTTGAAGTCTTGCAGTCTTGCGTCTCACAACTTTGAAAAACACCCCAAATATTTCACAAATGCAAATGAGCTCTTGATAATATTTGGTATGCCTTTGGTTATTAAGAAAATGCCTTTGATCATTCAGGCCTTAAACATCTATTTATTTAATGTTATAGTAAAGCAGTGTTCAGAGCACTCAGCCCGGTGGCTGTTGATTTCCACACTCAGGGAACAAGAAAAACAACATTCTGCCAAATGTAACAGGATCTGCGGAGTTTTTGTTTCCATCATCATCTGAGGGCCGCTCATCCCCTCCAACTAATCCATCTTGACATCCACCACCAGGGTTACCTCCACCTTCTATACTTAAAACACATGACCACCCTTTTACAGCACTCTGAGCAAAGAGCCAGGGGAAAGAGCTGTGAAAATGAAGACGTTTCTTCTAATTTCACACTCTGCGCTTGATCGTTAGGCTCTTATTATGCCCCATTTGCTTCCCTCCACTGGCTGTGATGAAAGCGGGGCAAAGAGGCCATGACAGGACAAAAAGGGGCCCTCCATCAAAACACATTTTGTTTGGGGTCTTTTTTAGCCTGGATCAACCCTTCCCCCCGCATCACTGCCAACACTTTCCCCTGCAGTTTCCCCTGTCTGCATCCCTCATTAGCAGCAACCCCCACCTGTCTCTGCATTCATTTTATTAAACTGCGATTGTCCGACACTCTGTGCTCAGGAGAAGCGGACTGCCTGTTCTTGTTTAATTGGCCCACAGCCCCCTCCCTCGCTCTATGTTCTCCTCAACAAGTGGGAAGGTCAATGGCTGCTCATGACCTGGGATGGTGATGTCTGCCAGTGCGGGGCCAAAAGACAGACTTACCCTTAAACCACACCACCAACAGCTCTGTAGCCTGAACACTCAAGCAGTCATTTAGCTGCACTCTGATTTGACACAAAAAACAACTCTTGACAGTCTTTTTAAAGTCACTTACCAACAGCATATCTCAAGTCCTGTTAATTGTCACAGAAAAAACATGTTTTTACTCAAAATGTTTTGCGTGCATGTTTATTCAGGATTAAATTCCAACTATAACAAATGTTTTTTTGCAGACGTCAGTTTTGCTCATTAGGAAGAAAGGCCCTGTTAGAGAGACACAGATTTAAAAAGTTCCTGTCATATATTTTTTGCTAAGCTGCATTCTGTTTACTCTCGTTATTATTATTATTATTATTATTATTATTGGCTGCACATCAGTCTTTTCTGTTTTGCTTGGCTCTTGTGATGGTTTGGGTTTGAGTTTGGGTCAAGCCGAGTGTCACACTAGCTGTGATTAATTAGGACATGGGAATTAAGAACTAAAGCAGTTTTAATTAGTCAGAAAGTGTTTGATAGAACGGCGGTTCGTAAGAAGAGGGGTGACTTTCTTCTCCCAACCCGTCAAAATCTGTCAGAATCCTCACTAAGTGGGCACTAATTTGAGAAATTATATCAGCTGTGAAGTGAAGAGTGAAGGAGGGAGGTAGCGTCGTAGGAGCTGTAGAGGGTGCAGCTGATGTAAAACGGCTCTTGGGGGTTGAGAACAGGGCTCTCCCTTAGCTGAGATGCAGAGGTCAAGGTCACGACCTGCGTGGCGGTTGGAGCGCACGGTGTTTAAAGCTGGTTTGATCCATGGCCGAGGGGCAGGAAAACCACAGAGGCTGCATCTGGAGTGTGTACACTCAGAGCAGGCACTCAAATTGGTGTGCAGTACGAGGACTTTGAAGTTGAATGTCATACTCAGAGAACCTGGAGTGAAATTTGCCCCCTGATTGTTCTTTATATGATTACCTGTGTAATATGATTATGTCAGTTTAGTGTGACTTTGATTGTGGAAAATTCATGTCATGTTTCCTCAGGTGCTCGGCCGTAGTGAAAGGAGCTTTCAGTAGAATGTCAATAACCCATTACAGTATGTGCTATGAATGTGTCCTATTAAGACACAATAAAAAAGCAGGACACGCTATCACATAAACCAGAAACCTCTCTGCTCTGTTCAAGTGACTTAATGTCACGTCTCCAGTTTCTCTTAAAGCACTACAAGATGTGAATGGTTTCCTCAATGAGAGGACGGGAACGCAGAGGGTAAACATCAAAGCTCTCTGCCTCTACAAAGCAGGGTTTATATATTTTTTCACATCCCAAATGCAACACTAAAGAGAAGACTACATGTTTCTGTTAGTTGCAGCTAAAAAGTGGGGTGTTAAGTGACAACTTCATAATGCAAACCTCCCTATGTTGGATTTACCTGTCAGAGTAAGCCGTGGTGTAAAGTAGGGTGTGGCAATATTTGGTAAATCACCATGATTTTGACCATATACCTTGATGTCAGTATTCAACATATCCTCATACAACAGTTTGTATGGTAACTTGTGAAAATGCACATAAAGCTGTTTGTATTATATCTGACAAATAAGCGCCCCACCAATGACATCATGTACATAAGGTTATGTAGGTTAGGTTTAGGAAGAGAAAACACAGTGACAATGTACCTTAAAATAACTCAAAGCTCACTTAATTTCACATGCGATATTGTTACAGTATTGTAGGGTTGACTGTTGGTTCCTTTAGAAAACATTTGCACAATAAGATTTTTGATAATTAATCATCAGTAATGTGGTTATAACGACTAAGTGGGTAAAGACAAATAATAGAACAGCTAAAACTGTTCGGTAAGTTCATAAAGTTACATCACTTTACTGTAATGCAGCCTTTAAAACTAGGAAAAGACAACACTTAGGGTATTACGATATCCAAAACCTAAGACGATATCTAGTCTCATATCATGATATCAAAATAAGTTGATATATTGGCCAACCCTGGTGCAGTGTGTCAGGTAACAGATCACTAGGGCTGTCAAAAATACTGATTTTTGAGGGTATCTTTGCGATAACGATATTCTTGATGATATGACACATTAGTAAACGAAAAATTATGATCAATTTAAGACGATAGAATTGCAACAAAATACGTGATATATTTTCACAGTTTTCCTTCAAGTATTCAGTAAAAACTAAACAATATTATTTCTAATTTCTTTAGTTTGTGAACAACAACAGTAACTCAGAGTGAGATTCACATTCTGTATACAATATTAATAGTTCAACAAAATAAAATCTACCACAAATTACACATTTAAACAGCTCCAAATACAAAAAAATGTCCCCTGGGATCTATATGTATAAATCACCATCTCTTTTAGTAAAATCCTAAATGATTGAGTTGGGTTTTTTTTCCACCTGGACCTTTATGCTCTGCCATTTCTCCTCTAATCATCACGCTGTAACCTGTGACAGGCTGTTATGATACCACAACTATCACACACTCACATTTATGTATTTTTTTGTAGAGTCAGAAGTGGCACGTGGTTTTACATTACCAAATGTTTATGGCAAAATCGTTTGATGACACGAGTAAAGAGAGGCAGAGACCCTGTGCTGCTGCCAGAGGAGCTGCTGAATGAGTTCCCTCTGAGCTGTAACTCCCTAAAAGAGTCTGAGAAGTCCGGGGCTGTTCATAAAACATTCAGGACGCCACAGTTCATTCCACACTACTGAAGCTGCTCCTCTTTTTGGGAACCACCACGGAGTCAGATTTAATTTCACTGTCAGCCATGTTTGTTGTTGCCGTGGGTAACAGCATGATGTCAATATGTCAACAAGTCCAAATATTGAATATCACAATATGTATTTTTCATATGATATTAAAAAGTTTTACCGGTATTATCATGAACGAGATGATATGGCACACCCCTATTTGAAACGGTTTCAATATTCATTTTCCGCGGAATCAATACACTGGTACCAACTGGGCTTTCTTGCTCTTTATTATTACCACAGTCATTCTGTTCTCTGCCACGAACCAAGAAAAGAAAAGTCGTCATTGTCAAGTCTAAGGCTTGGTATCCTTATCTTTCAATAAGATTTTTTGATGTTATGCCCTCAATGTCAGGTTTTCCCTGTGGTATCAAAAATAGTATCGCATATCAATATTATTTTTAAGTATTGTATGGAAGTTTAAAATTCCAGGATTGTGTTAACACTATAGATGTTCATATATCCAGTCCTAAAAACGTCCTAAAATAAGAAGTTATTCATTAATCACAGAGCAGCTGTTCTCATACTGTAGATTAGAAAATGTACCTCTTGGATTTCTAAAAGTCAGTTAACACATAATCCACATATAGAGAAACATAATGTATTATTTCTCACCGCTGATTATTACTATTAGGTAAAATTACTATATTTACTTGACTGAACAAACTGGAGTAAGGGTCAGTGTAGGCCACTGGTGAGCAGCCTTCTTTAACTACAGTACTACCTCAGTAACTGGGAGGACATGCTGGAGAGGCTGGTTCTCATTTGTTCCTTTAGACGCGCCTGCTGCAGCCATGTAAACTGGGTTATTGGAGATCTTTCCTTTTTTTGCACCATGTAATCAGTTTAATCAAAACATTGTTTAAGCTGATGACTCCCAGTAATCAAAGTATTATAAACTATGCATGAGAACATTCTTGTTATTGCTGCAGAATAGGTATCAGCGGGGGCTTTATGACAGTTTGTATTAATAGGAAACACGCAGACCGTTTACTGCTTTACAGCTGAATTGCACTTAATTGAATGAAGCGGGGTAACTATGCGCCTCAATTATTATTTTTTTCCATTGAATTTTGTATTTATTTCTGTATTCTGCTTTTCACAGGTAAACATAAAAATGTTAACTCAGTGTTTATGTCTGTCTTTGGCCCACAGTGGGAGGAGGTGAGCGGTTATGATGAAAACATGAACACCATCCGGACGTACCAGGTCTGCAATGTCTTCGACAACAATCAGAACAACTGGGTACGGACAAAATACATCCGCCGTCGTGGCGCTCAGCGGATCCACGTGGAGATGAAGTTCTCGGTGAGGGACTGCAGTAGCATTCCCAACGTGCCGGGCTCCTGTAAAGAGACATTTAACCTCTATTACTATGAATCTGACGCCGACACAGCTACAAGAACCTCGCCGGCCTGGATGGAGAACCCTTGGATCAAAGTCGACACCATCGCGGCAGACGAGAGCTTCTCCCAGGTGGACCTGGGGGGCAGAGTGATGAAGATCAACACTGAGGTTCGCAGCTTCGGCCCCGTGTCACGAAACGGCTTCTACCTGGCCTTCCAGGACTACGGCGGCTGCATGTCGCTCATCGCTGTGCGCGTCTTTTACCGCAAGTGCCCCCGTATCATCACCAACGGGGCGCTGTTCCAGGAGACGCTCTCAGGGGCGGAGAGCACCTCCCTGGTGGCTGCGAGAGGTGTTTGCATCCCCAACGCAGAGGAGGTGGATGTGCCCATTAAGCTGTACTGCAACGGAGACGGAGAGTGGATGGTACCCATCGGACGCTGCATGTGCAAGGCCGGGAATGAGGCTGTGGAGAATGGGACAGTTTGTCGAGGTATGTTTTGCTCTGATAATGTTTTCATTTAATCTGCTAAGCCTTATGAATCAGTCCGCCCTGCCATCACGACACAGGTCACAGTCCTTACAGTGTTTATTCTACAGTACAAGCTGTTCCAGGCATCTCTTCATTCCCATTCAACTGACGGTATAAGCTGGTGATATAAGATAACACGCACCTTTATGGATCTCCAGCGGGGAGATTCTGTGTACGGTCATGTATTAAAAAAACATGACAGAAGGTATACATTCTGTGCATACATTTATTTAGCTGAAGTCATCATATTTCCATAAAAATGATCAGCACCCATATCTATTTCTTTTCCAGCAGGAATACTCTGCTGAATGTGGCAATTCACATGATAATGCTGGCTCGGGTTTGATCTGGAAATATACTGCTGCCTTTTGAAGTTGTGACTGCAAAACATGTTAGTTCAGCTCTTCTGGGCTGCTGTAAAGGGAGGGGAGCTGCTCGTCATTGTTCACAAATCAAAATCACACACATTTATTTATCTAAGATATAACTTTTCTTCCTTGTGTGTAGTACAGGGTGGCGGCTGGCACTAAAAAAGCCTTACAGTGTCTTAAATAACCTACAAAGGTACTAATGAAAGGCCTTACCTTAACCACAACACTTGTATGTGCACAATCACATACACTCTGTCATGTCAACATTTGTAAAGTGATGTATATGAGCTGATGTTGGGAGGTGGAGGGGATGGTGGATGGCACGACACCTAGGCACAACCAGTGGCCATGTTTCCAGCAGCTGTGGGCGTTTTTTTAGTGGCTTCTGTACAATGGAACATGGTTGCGTTGTAGCAACCAATGGCCACTTTTCCAGTCAGTTTTTTGCAGCTAAACGTGGCTGTCTTTTAGCGACCCGTTACTGCTTCTCGAGTTCATATTTGCCGCCACACATGGGTGTTTTTAAGCAACCCGTCACCACTTTTCCAGAGGCTTTTATACCCTTGAACACGTTTACTTTTTAGCAACCCATCTGAGCTTTTCCGGCGGTTTTTATGCTCCCAAATGTGGCTGTTTTTTAATGATCTGTTGACACATTTCCAGTGTCTTTTGGGTTGTTGAACATTGGTGTAATTTAGTTACCTGTTACCTTTTTGGGTATTTTAAGGCAAAACATGATATTTTCCTAACCATAACCAAGTGCTGTTTGTGCCTAAACATAACCACACATTAACCACAGTGTTTTTAGAAATGTGTCCGCATATAATAATGTGTATGTGTAACATATCTGTATTTTGCAGAAACATACAATGCCAACATTCCTCTGGCAGATGAGCTGGACCTAGCTGCTATTTATTTATAACCCATCACTGCTTTTCCAGTGGCTTTTGTACCCCTGAACAGAGGTGTTTTTTTAAGGACCCGTTGCTGCTTTTCCAGAGGTTTTTGTGCCACCAAATTAGGTGTTTTTTCAACCCAACACTGCTGCTTTTCCAGTCATTTTTTTGCAGCCAAACGTGGGTGTTATGTAGCACCCCGTTGCTACGTTTGGAGCCGTTATTTGCTGCCAAATATAGGTGTTTTTTTTAGCAACCAGTCACTGCTTTGCTAGTGGCTTTTGTATGCTTGTACAGAGGTGTCTCCTAAGGATCTGTGGCTGCTTTTCCAGAGGTTATTGTGCCACCAAATGGGGTGATTTTTAGTAACTCATCGCTGCTTTTCCAGTGGCTTTTTTTTTACCCTTAAATACGGCTTTTTTTAGTAGTTATTTGCCACCAAACAAACCAAAATGAGACAAATCTATGTTTTTAATTATTACTTTTCCTTCTTGTGTGTAGTATGGGGTGGCTGCAGGCCATAATAAAGTCTCAAAATATCTTAAATAACCTGTAAATTTACTAATGAAAGGCCTTAACAAGCATTAAATTGTCTTAAATTCACATTGGATGGGTCTTAAATGTTTTTTAGTCAAGTCACAGCGGGAACTTCCAGTGTTGTGGCTAGTGGAAACCTCATTTTAATGGCAGTAAATTTCTATTTGATAGGAAAACAGACTTCAGCACAACACTTACACACGCATAATGCCCCTATTTTCGGTCCCTCGACACATTTAGATCATGTAGTGAGTCTGCATCTTCAAACTGAGGCCTGCCAGCCCGCTCATTTATTTATTGTTTCCGTGCTCAAGCATAGAGAGTGTCATTAGTGTCATTCTACCATACTGTTTATTTTGAACTGATATCAATATGATTACTTGGTAAGAGTATATTTTTGTGTGTATTTCCAATGCAAATTTGATTTCAAATGTAAATTAAAGTGGTATTTAAAGGGTCTTAAATATGTTAGCTTCGATATATTTATACGCAGACACCCTGTAGTAATTAACCTCTAGTCTATTACAGGATGGTAATCTTTTTATCTATATTTTAAGAGGTGCATTAACTGCACTTTCAGAGTGTGATTTTGTGAACAGGACATGTTCAGGGTCTTTCTCACACATTTAAATTCTTTCTTTTTTCAGAATAAAAATGATATAAATGCATTTCAGCCTACAGAGAAGCACCTGTGTGCATATCTAACAGAACTCATGCTTAACAGAAATTCAAAGAAATAAGAACAGCAATTTTGAATCTGTACAATTTCCGCGCCGATCTTTTGTTGGTAGAATGCCTCCTTCCATCCACCAGGACAAAGAGGATGTTTTCCAAAATTGCCTGCATTTTCCTATCAATTGGAATCCCTCACAGGCAAATCGATTTGGCTTTTCAAAACATCAATGCGCCCAACGTTTACCTGTGCTATGCCCTATCCGCAGTCTGGCAGGTGGTATTTGGTCAACGTGCTTAGGGATCTTGATCACTTGAAACAGCACGACAGCGTGTAGCCTGCAGACTGGAGCCGTGCTGCTCCGGCTCAGCACAACAAACCACCCACCTGCGTTTTAGATCGGTGTGTCGCTGCCTCTCTTATGTGCGCCTGTAATTACAACACATCCCCCAGTGTCTGTGTGCTGGGAGGGGAAACGTGATGGGTGCTGCCTCCCAAACACTGCCAGGCCCCGTTCAATGACTACTAATGAGGACAGGCACCAGCCCCTCCTCAAGGAATACAGGCCAATAGGAGGCACATGAAGACAGCTACTTTCTGCTGTAGCAAGCTACTTTGGATCCACATCCCCATTATTACACAAATCTGCTTGTTTTTTGACCTACATGTGATTCACTGCATGTGGTGGATTGGAACATCTCAGGGGTGTCCTCAGTCATGGTGTTTTTTGTGCTAAACGGGATTATACAATTAAATGCTGTCAGCTCAACGTGGAGAGTATGTCGATTCATTTATAGCCTCGCACAGCTGGGCATGAGAGTTTTTGTCTAAAAGCATGTAGTGCTTCACCTTTCATCTCTGACCTCCCAGCTGGCAGCATACGTCTCTGCAAACCATGGATACGCCACATTTGGACGTTTCATACATATATCAAAATTTCTAAAGTGATGTGTATGAGCTGACATTTGGAGATGGAGGGGATGATGGATGACACCTAGGCACAACCATTTGCCACATTTCCAGCAGCTTTTGTGCTGCCAAATGTGGGTGTTTTTCAGCAACTGGTTGCCTCTTTTCCAGTGTCCTCAGTGCCATTGAACACGGTTATTTTTCAGCAACCAATGGCTGCTTTTCTAGTAGATTTTTGCAGCCAGTGGCATTTGTATGCAGGTGTTTTTAGTGACCTGTTTTTCAAGCAGTTATTAGCCACCAAATGAACCCATTGCTGCTTTTCCAGTGGCTTTCATACTCTTGAACAGAGGTGTTTTTAAAGGGCCCATTGCCACTTTTCCAGAGGTTTTCATGCCACTAAACGTGGGCGATTTCTAGCAGCCCTTTGCTGCTCTCCAGGAGCTTGTGTACCCTTGAATGAATGTGGGTGTTTTTTAAGGACCCATTGCTGCTTTTCCAGCAGCGTTTGTGCTGCCAAACGTGGATGATGTTTGGAAACTTGTTACCACTTTTCCAGTGGCTTCTGTGCTGTTGGACATGACTGTTTTTTAGCAACGTGTGGCCGCTTTTCTAGTGGCTTTTGTACCCAGGTATTTTTTAGTCACCTGTTACTGCTTTTTAGTTGTTATTAGCTGCCAAACGTGAGTGATTTTTAGCAGCCCATGGCTGCTTTTCCAGTGACTTGTGCACCCTTGAACGTGGGTGTTTTTTCACAACCTGTTGCTGCTTTTTGAGCAGTTATTTACTGCCAAACGTGGGTATCTTTTAGCAATCAATTGCTGCTTTTCCAGTGGCTTTTGTACCCCTGAAATGGGTGTTTTTAAGGACCCATTGCCGCATTTCCAGTGGCTGTTCTTTTGCCAAACATGGGTGATTTTTAGCAACCTATTGCTGCTTTTCCAGTGGCTTTTGTACCCTAGATCAGAGGTGTATTCTAAGGACCAGTTACCACTTTTCCAGACTTTTTTTTGCCAGCAAATGGGGTGATTTTTAGCAACCCATTGCTGGTTTTCCAATGGCTTGTGTACCCTTGAACGTGGGTGTATTTTCGTAACCTGTTGCCGCCAACCATGGTTGTCTTTTAGCAACCTGTCACCACTTTTCTAGAGGTTTTTGTTCTACTAAACGAGCGTGATTTTTAGCAACACATCGCTGCTTTTTCAGTGGCTTTTGTACCACTGAACATGAGTGTTTTTTAAGAGCCCCATGAGCACTTTTCCAGTGGCTTTAGTTCTGCCAAACATGGGTGATTTTTAGCAACCTGTCAGTGCTTTTCCAGAGGCTTTTGTACGTGGGTGTCTTTCAGCGACCTGTTGCTGCTTTTTGAGTTGTTATTTGCCGCCAAACATGGGTGTTTTTTAAAAGCCTGTAGCCACTTTTCCAGAGGTTTTTTTTCTACCAAACGAGGGTGATTTTTAGCAGCCTATTGCTGCTTTTCCAGTGGCATTTGTACCCTTGAACATGATTGTTTTTTAGTGACCTATCTGTGCTTTTCAGGCAGTTTTGTCCTGCCTAACATGGGTGTTTTTTGGTGACCCATTGCCACTTTCCAGTGTCTTTTGGGCTGCTGGACATTGGTGTTTTTTAGTTACCTGTTGCAACCTTTTCAGCTGCTTTTTGTGCACCCAAAGGTGGGTATTTTAAGCCAAAACATGATATTTTCCCAACCTTAACCAAGTGCTTTTTGTGCCTAAACATAACCATACATTAACCACAGCTTTCTTAGAAACATGGCTTGGACCATCCCTCTATTTATTCCTCCCTTTCTGCTGTATACTGGCTTTGATAACAAACGTCCACGAGAAGAGACGCCTCACTGACAACATGCTGTCTTCATCCCCCACCCCCCCACTGCAGTATTGACAGTTATAGATCTGAGCACTGCAGGGCTCACAGACAAACTTCAGTGACCCTGACAGAAGCACATATACTGTAGGTGTACACACACAGATTTTGACCGGTCTCTCTGTCTCTTCCCTGCTCATGTGACGCACTGAATATTAAAGCTTTATGAATGCATTATCTGAGAGTGCAGCTGTGGAATGCAGCAAAACGCTAGGCACGGAGATGGATTTTATGGCTCCATACAATAGTTATGAGCCTCAGTGCAAACAACTGAGTAGTGTGTATTTTACCAAGAAGGAAAATAAAACCATTACAGTTAAAAAGGATATTACTCTACGGTTCCCTCTATGTTCAGAAGCCCTTTTTGATGGAAGGCTGCCACCACTTGGTCTGCTCTCTAGTCATCTTCCTAAACACTGAAAGCTGATATCAGTACTTGAAACTGTGGTCAGTCGCCGCCTTTCAACTGCCAGAAGTTGGATAATGAATTGATCTATGAAAGATGCGCCTTTGCCTGCCGATATTATGGGGTAATGAATTGATTTGTGAGAGGTACCCTCGGAGGGTTTGTAAGATATCCCCTTTCATAGCTGGATTATGGAGCCACAGAGACAGCATAAAGCAGCCGAGATGAAAGAGACTATTTGTACTGTAATATTAAGGACGCAACCGATGCTTTGTTCCAACATCTCCGCAACTAAACGTGTAATTACGCATGTAACAATTAAATCCTTGGCAGGGATCCCGGCAAATAATTATGCTGTCACGAAATCTGTCAAAATATTGACAGTAGAAGGGGGTGCTTACATCAAATTGCTGAGGCCTTTTTCTATGCGATTGTCTTACAAGTGAGATTAAGTTTCCGCTCTAAGAAGTGCTAGGATTGATGGAACCAAACCAGGGCCTTTCAGCAGAGACGGCCCTGAAAAGAGAGATCCTTCTTCCCCTCAGAGCCTTGAGGAGATGGTGCACCACAGAGACACACAAGGTCCTGTTTGCCCTTGCTGCTCATTCCAGAATGAAAAGCATTCTCTTCTGTGCGGCACAATGAAAGCCATGTTCACGGGTGGAATTGCAAACTCCCTTAACAACGCCCATGTGTGCTTTCTCACTGTAATCTAATCATCTAACCCCATGGTACTGCGAGTTCAAGGGTCTCGACTGTGGGAGCGTGTCTCGTGTTATAGTGCAGCGAAGACTCAGATGGAGACAATCTGTCACACAGCGACAGTAACAGCTTGATTCATCTTTTTGTTGTGTTTTTGTTAATGACTGTATTTGGTGAGAAAATGAAAAGCAGCGTAAAACAAGCAGCGTAGTTTGTGTGGCCCTGTGGCCCAGATTTGTAGGAAGGATTGTCAACACATAACATCACACAGCATGACAGCGGATAAAAAAAAGTGCAACTGTTACACATTCTGCATGCTCTTCTGCTTATGTGCAGTGGAAATAATGATGTGAGAAATGATCTTGACGGCAGAACCAATCTGGCTGCCTGAGACAGAGGAATCCTTCGTGTCCTTGGAGTGTACGGAGAAGTTAGAGACATTTAAAAATATCACATAAACATACATTCTGCATTTTGCATACAGTGTTTTACTTTTGATATTAAGGCTCTGCAACATATTTATTGTGTTGACATCTTGATATGATGCGAGATATTGTCTTAGATTTTGGATATCCTAATACTGTTGTTGTCTTTTCCTGGTTTTAAAGGCTGCATTACAGTAAATTCATGTAATTTTCTGTCTTTATATCCACTAGAAAGCTGTCCTGATATCATTTTTGCCTTCCTGGTACCAATGCCAATACCTGACCTTGCAAATCCTTTGTCCAAGGCCAAGTGCCAATCCGATACCATCACATTAAATAAAAAATTAACAGCTATAAATTACTATTCCCGAAACTAAAGCCTTGCATACTGTACACGTTGCCCTTTTACTGGTGGGATCATCCAGTATAAAATACTGCCACTATTGCTGACGTCTTGTGGTCAGGCTACTGTTGTACAACAGCCAAGATAATGTTTTTGGCTTTTGCCGTATTCCACAGGACAGTATTTTGGCGGGAAAGGGGGCAGCGACTGTTGGGGCAAGGACATTGCCTTTGTACATAAGCTGCCCGCCCTACCCACTGAGCCACTGGACGCCCCAGTGGTGAAGAAGAATTGACTTGTGGAAAGACTGCCATTTTATCCAAGCGTAAAACTACTTATAAGTTTATGTATAAATTAAATGCATAGACTAGCGTGTTCAACAATACCCGATACAGCATTTTTAGGCAGTATCAAAGGCTTGGTAAATGGCATACATATTTTATTTTCTGGGCATACAATACAAGGTATGTATTTTTTATAATATGGTGGTGGACTGCAGTACATAAATAAAAGTCAACAATCAAGTCTGAAAAGAAGGAAAAGGAAACTAACAAACAATAACATGTCACACATATGTCCTCACACATCACTCCACAGGGTCACAGTCACAGAGCTACTTTCTAATTATGTAGGCTTAAATATCGTGATGTTTGATTTTCTCCATATCACCCAGCACTGGTTGATATTCCCATTTTTTAAAACAATTCCAGTCCATGATGTTAAATCCTCAGTAGAGAGTGTATCTATTTAAAAGACAACCCCATCCTTCTTCACCTGTATTCATCTTACAGAGAAATCTGCCTCCACTCTCACAGGCTGTTACGTATACTGTAAAGGGCAAATTCTACTGAACATGCACAACAGGCCCCACAGCGAGTCAGTGAGTCACATGAATGCATTTTTCAGACACAGTTAGAGATGTCAGGGAATATTTTTAGACCAGTTATGCATGTCGGTTTATGGGTTAACTTTTTCATTTCTCTTCAGTTTACTGCACTGTGCATCACACTGGTCTGGTGGGAGCTAACATTAGCTGCAAAACGCCCTCAGTGTTGATAAGTAGTGTTAGCTCTGGTAGCACCGTTCGCAGTGTCACCACAGCTAGAGGTGCTAACATAGATAACAGTGTTAAAATGAAGGTGCGTACTCACCGTGCCTACCTAACGGGAGATCCAAGGATGGTCACTTTGTAGGACATCAACACTGTTACATCACTGGGATGGCATTACTAGCGGTAATTGTCAAATGAGCGGCGCCACTAGCTAACTCCCACCCAACCCGGGTGGTGCACAGTGAAGAGCGGCCAAGGCTATCATTAGCTAACCAGTGGAGACCAGAGGGTGGCCAACACATGACATTTAAACCCCACCCTCAGTAAATGGATAGCGTTTTAAACCATGGTGCTGAAGCTCACAGAGTCAATGGACCGCCGGACTTAAAGGGAAGGCCTCTTGTATTTTGTGTAGCTTCTTAAAAAATATACCAGTTAGTTACTGGTTAATGGGCGTCAGGCTATCGAAAGCAAAACGAACCAAAAGCTGACACCCCTATTTACAGTGTGGTACAGCTTTGATTCCCTCTCTCTGAACCTAATTGGGCCCAACTACACGCTCGGGGGTTCGGATTGGGCCAGGCTGTAATTAGGTCGGGGTTCGCAAGATCAGTCTCACAAATATCTGTTACCACACTGAAAATACCCAAGTTGACTTCATCTTGTTATAAATGTTTTAATATTTAAAATTACAGTGGAAATTTGGGTTTTTAATTGGACTCTGGCCCAATTAAATATGTTGCCGTGGTTCAGGCTCGGGCAGAAATTTTTGCGGGTTTATGTAGGGTGGTCCGGCCTGAACATAGCTCTGCAGTCAGGAGAACTTGGAACAACATGCCTCTCTTTAATGTCTGTCTCTTGGTACGGTCTGCATCAGCGGTGGGCAGTAGCTGCTTGGAAGAGAGGCTCCTGCAGTTGCACCCAGAGCAATTAGATTAAGGAGGAAAAGCTTCAGTAATTCTTCAGCCAAATGTGGTTGCAGATAAAGAGAGTTAGGGGGATCGAGTGCAAAGGTAGGTGCCGGGCAGACATGATTGGATAGACATGATTGCACGGAAAAGAAAAGGGGAGGAGGCGAAGAGCAGGAAATGAGTCCCCCCTAACCCACTGTCAGAATCCCAATTATTGCAGCCTCTTCGTCTGGAGAGGGTTTAAGGGTGGAAATCAGCGTAGCACAGACAAATCCACGCCGCTGCCTTTATTTCCCTGGGTGCCTCTGTCTTTAATGGCAGCTCTAATTGACTAACAGCGCACGTGGGGGAACAGCCACGCTGATGACTGGATGACTGTCCTCTGCGCTGGAACAAGACACAAAGCAAAACAAAACAAACACACCCCCTCAAGGCTTTTGCTGCATTGTGCATTGTGCAAACAAAGATGAAGGAAGGTTTGCATTGGGCTGCAGCAACAGAGAGCGCGAGAGGGAGAGGAAGAGAGTGAGTGGGAGAGAATGAGAAAAAGAGAGAGGGAGAGCAAAATGTCAACAGTCTGCCTACACAATAGGCATTCACACAATATTATGTTAAAGTAAAAGCCACACTTATTCTCTCGGATTGATGGCCGCATCGGCTGCTGTTAGGAGCCGTTTAGTTAAGCATATGGAATACAAATTAGCGTCTGAGCAGATGTTCGCCGCTGCAACATTTGTCTGTTAAATGGCATCATAGACAACATGACTTAATCCTGCACCATAGGCAATATCACTTAATTTCCATTACTGATTTTTCCATTTGGACCCCATAACGGTCTGTGATGTGTAGTTGATAGAGGTAGCCTCTTTGGTCTGTGCGCGATGTAGGATGTTGTAACAGCAGGAGGCAAACAGGCGAGCTCTAAGACATGTCATTCTGTCCGCAGAGGCCCCCAGGGAACATTCAGGGGCCTTTATTCCCTCTTCCCCACTGTGATAGGATTTCAGTGCGGCCAGGTGCTTTTCTTCTCTGTCCACCAGTCTTCTTTTTCTCCATCTGTTCTGCACCCTGCGCCACATCCATACAGCATGAGAGAGCGAAAGCAAATAAAAAGGAGTGGGGGCGCCTCTAATGAGAGGACGGGAAGTGTCTAATGAGAGAAAACCTACACATACAGCCCTGCTAATATACATTACAGTAGTGGGTGCACCAACACATATGCACGCAGGAAGCTTGTGTACCCACACACATACACTTTATCATCCTTATTTTCACAGCACATCCATCATATGCGGACGTGATAACGTGACCTGCGATCCCTGCGAATCTCCCTGAACTCAAAGATCACGGCCTGCTAAGCCTGCAAACGTTTTCCACATGTTTTTGCACATGTCGGGGCTCTGCTCCATATGCCCCCTCTGTCACACTCCTCATTATCCCACACCATCTTTTGAATCTCAAATTCAGACAGTCTGACCTCTTATAATCCCGGCACCTCTCTTTTTCCTACGTTATTGGTCATCTCGTCTACTGTAGGGGCTTCCAGCAGGTCTGGTTCTTGCTTGTAACACCTATTGCTGTCTCAACCGTGAGCCCAGAGGCACCGTACACCCCGATGACCACAGACAGTTTTCTGGTGTTTCTCCACGAGAGCAAAGCTGGGTGACAACCCTGAGACCTCATGGTTTTGTTCATGATAAATTCGTAAGTTAGTGATTAAATCCTTGGACAGGCCGTCCTGACTGCGAGGAAATGAGAGCCGCGCGGTATATTCAGATCCTTCCATATGTGCCTCTCTCTTCTCATCAGGGACAAGGCCGAGGCTTTGTCAAAACATCCCCATGTGCTCTCTCTCAGATGTCCTCGACTCGTGTCCTGTTAGAGCTCCCCGGGCTAAGGGAGACTGATGGATCAAGCATCTGTCCGGATAAAAGATGAGAAACAATCGGGCTCACTGTTAAAGACAGGAATCCCTCTCGAGTATCAGTGACCTTGTTTTCCAATGATGTATTAGAACTCGGTCAACATTGAGAGAAAATTGTGGCGTCTTGTGTTGCACGCCGTTGACCTACATTAGAGCTGTTCTAAAAGTGAGAGCGGAGAGAAAGCTTATCCATTCCTGACATTGGCGGGATGTGCCACGTGTGTTCTGCGGCCTTAGCGTCCAAGAGATGAGCACAGTTGTTCACACACAGTTAACCCCTCGGTCACTCACTAAGAAGCTGAAAGCGTCGAGTCTATATTCTGCTTCACACCAGACAGTCATTCAATCTCATACAGCATCATAGTGTTGCAGCACGAGATACTCCAACACATAAAGGTGTGTACTGTTGCGGCATGCGCTCAACCTGAATATGTGCCCCTAGAAATTACAAAAACATCTGTTAGTTATATAATTCGTCAGCTATTCATTGTGTTTCTGCTCAGTTCATTTGAATTATTTGACAGTGGGTTCCTTTGAGAAGAACCTTGACAACAGCAACCTTATGTAACTATATGACTGCAGCCTGCAACGGCCCTCGCTTTGACTTAGCACAGTTACACAGAGAAAAGGCATTTCATCCCATATGGAGATGACTCCAGAGGTATAATGGATTCTAAAATAAGTAACATCACCCACCAACAAAGATCCCTCGCCTGTTAAACATCAGGTTATTAAAGATTAAACGGCTGCATGGGTGAGGCAGAGGGATGCAGGGTAGAGAGAGTTCCAAATAGAAATATGAACAGACGCATGAAGAGCTTGGTTTTCTTTCTCTTCTTCTCCTTTTCTTATCAGTGTGATATGCTGCACTGCCCATCAACATACTGCACTAATAACCACGAGAGATCATCTCCTTCGAGCAGCCTAAAAGGGAGACATCGCAGCATATTAATGCTGTGAACTTCCCAACTCCAGTATTCTGTGGTTTTGATGTTTTGACTTCAACTGAGGGATTACTTAGAAGATTTCCTGATACAGCTCCTTTCAAAACATATTATATAATTTGGAAAAAAACTGTGGTTGTCAACCCTAAAAATAAGCCAGCCTTCCTCAGTTCTTGAAAATAAGACATTTTTGTACATATTTTGACTGTATCCTGTGAGAGAGCCACTCATTCCTCTGCAACATCCCCAAAAATGTCATACAGTACTTAAAATATAGATGAAATGTGCCGTTAAGAGATGTAAATTAAAAGTCTCTGTTGCTGTACATTTAGTAAATTATCTGCTGGACACTGCAAGGTCCACTTTGCTTTGCGCCATGAGTCAACACGCACTGTAAATCTCTCAGTTGTCGATAAATCTCCCTCACAGTGTCATTAAGATAAATTCCTTTGCATTTAATTACTTGGCAATCAAAGTGATTTAGATTCAGAAAGTGCACCCTGCTGTTCTCAAAGGAAAACAAAAAGGCTGAGTTAAATTAACAGCTAATTCCAGTGCCTGAGACCAAATAAGAAAAACCAACAAACAGAAAGTATCCTTGGATTCAAGGGCAACGTCTCTGTTAACCTCAGTGAATCCCTATGAGGTGATCATGTCCACACAAGCTTTATCTGCCCAGCGGGGCCTCTGCACTGTTTGAGCAAAATCAACAACCAAATCAAGCAGTTTATATTGAGATTTATTTTACTTTGGGATTTAATTCCGAAATGTTTAGAAATCCACTGGCTAATGTCAACTCAAAAAGTTGGACTGCCGCAGGAAAGGTTTCTGTCATCATGCACCCCGGGAGGTTTCCGAGTGGTGTTTGAGTTAGAAATTGAACACATGCCTCTAAAGCCCCCGTCAGTGTAAAGTTAAGCTCTCCCCTGTCGAGAGCCACCGCTGCAGGATTGTACTTTGTTTTCTTTGCCAGGTTACTACCTGTGAGTTCCTGACTTCTGGCAGAATCCAGGTGAATACGTTTTAGTTGAAAAGACATATTGCTTGTGTCATTCACCACACTGGATGTGAAGGCCCCGGGGATACTGATGAAAGGGTAACACCTGCGCACTGACTGAAAACCACAAGTGAATTTGAATAAACAAAGTTTGAATCTCAATCAGATCTTTATCAGGTTGAAAAAAGGCCTCAAGACTAAGAGTCTACAGCGATACTAGCAGCTCTGTAAGGCTGCTATACTCATGCTAATGTGCTCACAATAACAGTGCTAACGTGCTGATTGTAAGCAGTTAATAATCCTTACCACGCATTTTAACATGCTAATATTTCTTAAAGCACAGCTGAGGATGATCAAACTATCATTAGTGTTGCATGTATTTGGTTATAAACCACTGAATATTTGACCTGATGATGGTGCTAGAGGAGACGTCAGGGGTTCAACAAGTGATTACAGATCGTCCTTTGGACAATCCATCCAATAGTTGTTGAAATATTTGACTCAAAATCACATGCCAGCCTGCTGGTGGTGCTAGAGGAAACATTGATTAATCTGCAAAGTCATTAAGAGTCTTCATCTGGGAACCATGAATGTATATGTACCAAATTTTGTATTAAGCTGTTTAGTAGATGTTGAGATACCTCACAGGATATGTAATCTGACTCATAGGATATAGACTGTGCATGTAAGCCTGCCATTGGCCGGTGTTCTCCTCCACTTCCGCTGTTTACTGACAATATTTCACAAGGGCACTGTCGTTGCATCCAGGGGTTAGTGTTGCCCGAGACACATGTGATTGGTTTAAAGAAATACAAACAACCCAAAGTGTTTTTTCCTCTTAGTGCGGAGATATCATGGGTTCGGCCAGACATTTCTCCAGCGCTAGCACAGTGCTAAATCAAAGTGTGAAGATAGGTCTTACGATGCAAGACGACAGGGTAAATGAAATCTTTGACCTGCTGATGGCGCTAGAGGAAAAGACAATGGAGCTGCAAAGTCAGTAGGATTCATCGTCTTGGCACCATGAACGTCTGCACCAAATTTAACCACATTCCATCCAATAATTGCTGATATATTTCAGTGTGGATCAAAGTGATGAAGAGAGGCTCGTTACAAAATATTTCCCATAAACAGTATTAAATAAGTTGACGTAGCTGCCATTATGTCACCCATTGATCTGTGGACTCCCATTTTGAAGTCTTGAGTTTGGTACTATGGCCATACCCTCTTGGTTTTTTGGAGCCAGAGGTGACCATGTGTAGGGTGGAATTGAGTGAGGCATTGTTAGTAATGCAGTGCTATGCCTTGATCCTGATTGACAGGTCACTGAGGTAGCGACTTGTCAATCACAAAGAAGCCACACCCTAAAGCATACCCTGCTTTATCGTCTGTTTTACTCTAAATGGGAGCATAATTTGCTCAGTGAAAGTCATGTTGTATTAAAGACAACTTTAAACTATCAATTAAGACCATTAACTCATTAGGATCTTCTTTGGACCATTATACAGTTGGACCTTTGTTTGCAACCAGTAGAGTCACCCTCTGCTGGTCATTAGAGAGAACGCAGGTTTGAGGCATTTGTGCATTGGCTTCTCTTTTCAGACCTACAGATAACCCCCTGATTTTTCCATATGGTCCCATTTTCTCCAAGAGGATCTGTTTTTCGTTGTGTTTCTTTTCCCCCCAACACACTGTCAATTGTCAGCAGTATTTAATATTCTCATTCCCTACTTCTGCTTGTTTATCACAGAACTCAATTAAGACAGTAATTGTGCAGGATGAGCGTACTTGATGCTGGGCAGGAAAACAATCTTGGCTCCGGTGGCCTGGTTTAATTGTCGAAGCCTGGTTGAGGGGGGATGGTGTTCATTTGCTGCGGGGGACAGCTCGGCTTTGTAAATGGACTACTTACAGAATTTTCTGGATGTTAAAACTTTTTACTTCCCCTTGGGCAGCTGCTAAGCAAATAAATTACTCAATATAATGAGCTGTTCCACTCTCCTGTGGAATTCCCAAGCTTTCAGCTGAAAGGTACGGTTCGACACGCTTTCTCTCATTCTTATAACTCTTGTAAAGAAACGGGTTCATCTAAAGGATACTGTTTTTTTTTACCCACGCTTTGGAAGATGAAAGGCGTAGAACAATCCGCCAGGCTAATCCTTATCTAGTCAGTGAGAATATTCCTACCAGTGCATTATATTATGTACCAGTGGTTTATGGGTGAGAATAATCTCACCGTGTTACTCCTCTCCCCCCTGTTCTCCTCTTCCACCTCTAGGTCTTTGTGTCGTGATTAGTGATATTTTCCCACAGTTTATACTGTAAAGCCTTTTGGGCATTCTCCTGTTTATACTGGATTTATACGGAGGAGGAGGAGGTGAGACTGTAAACAACAAGCTAATGAGAAGGCTGCTCTGTTTTGCCTTGTGTGGAAAAATAACAATCGCTTCCTGTGCACCTCACAGCGTGAGTTAAAGTACAGCGCTGGGATATCATAATGTTTTTATGTCCCCATCATGATTGAAAATTAGACAGTAATTACTGTGTAATTACTTTTTAATACGTTTAAGTATAATTTTTCAAATCAGAGTAATTGAAGATCCCACAAGTTTTGTAATTCTAGACACCATAACATTTCATTTGTGAATTGTAAGATGATTCAGTGTCAATGTATTTAGGGGCCGGGTCCACCAGAGCATTTTTTTCCTGCATATTTTTTTAATTCTTTGCAATGGGAGCACTGCATATTTATGCAGATTTCAGCAGTGGGATGAGGCGCGAGTGTCTATTCTCTGCTAAGTGCTGCCTGTTTGGCGCTTGTTTTTTGAGCGCTGAAAAACATTCAACTTTGGGTAAAAAGCTGCGCTCGTCACTGTCACTTAAGCTGTTCAATCACAGTGAAAGAGGAACAAATACCATGAAGACCAACTGTCAAATCATACATGTACAAGAGCCAAACAACAAAAACAATCGAGGAGAAGTATGTTAATATAATGAAGAAAATTTTAAACGTTGTTTTAGCTCCCGTTTAATTACAGTTTCCTGAATTTGGCAGTGCATCCAACCGGCCTCACGACTCAACAAAGTGGGAATAACGACAAACTGCAGTCAGGTCAAGATCTTGATGAGGACTATAGGCATGCAGATGAACTTCCCTGAGACAGTGTCTGATGGTTTGTGCAGAAGTTCCTTTGGTTGTGCAAACTTCTTATTGCATCAGCTGCCTGATTGGCTGGTCTCAGACGGTCTTGCAGGTGAAGTCGCTGGTTGTGGAGGTCGAGCTCATGCGCTTACACATGGTCTGTAGTTGTGTGGCTGGTGCCACTCCTGTCAGGTGGATGGATTATCCTGGGAAAGGAGACGTGCTTGTTAACATGGATTTTAACATATTTACAACCAAAATTTGAAATAAATCTAGTGCATCAAACAGTCTTAGATCTTTGACTTAAACCTGTGAAAAATCAAAGCAAAGGCATTGAGTTTAATTTTTTGTTCAGTATATATTTATATATTTTGTACCCACATGACCAACAGGTCCATCCTCGCTCCCTACGTTCTTTAACCTTCTATTGATCCAGAGCAAGTACTCTAACTTGCACCGACGAGGCTGAAGTGCAGCTTCTTCCCTGAGGCTGTGAGGCTGATGAACTCTCTGGCTTAAAGTCTGTCCTCTGCACTCTATACTGCAGTGACTGTGTGCAGCTACTGATGCACTATAACACACTTTAACATGCTGCTTGGTTATTTTAACTGTGTGTTGTAATTGTAATCGGCTTTAAGGTTATTTAATTATTATTTATCATGGGTCTGTCTTAAATGTTATTTATTCCGTACACTGCTGGACCTGGGTAACAAATTTCATTCCTTCATGTTTTTGACATGTTTGAATGACAACCTTGATTCCAGTCGTAGCACCAGATGTAACTAAAGCTGAAAAAATGCTGCGGCTCCAAAGCGCTCTCAAATGCTCCTGTCTTGGTGTCTCCTGAGCAGCGCCTGGTGTTGCTTGGAAAAAAGCCTTGGTGGACACTGGACACTGGCCTAAGAGTGGTCTCTAAAAAAGCTGAACGATTTCCAGGAGAGGACCGATACACTCTTAACCTAAAGAATAAATCAGTGTCTTCGTTGATGGTGAATTCCTTAACCTATCGAACATGAAACCCTTCTATTGTTCTATATTCAAGTCCAGCATCTCAAACATGAAAAGGCCGAACTGATTATGTAGGCTGTTGAAGATCCATCTCCTCTTAGTATTGGGTTTCAAGTATTGACATGAAAAAAGAAGTATGAGGTACTTTAGGTCAGGATTTGATTTCCTGTTTTCTGAAAATATGGACTCGCTGCGATGAGAGACGCTGTAGATGAAATGTATACAGTGACTCTCAGAGAGACTGAGTTACAGGCAGTGAAACTGTGAGAGACACAGTCAACAGACAAAACAGAAAAATCACGTACCCAACTCCTCCGGACCGGACATTAACCACCCGCCAGTGTTTACTACAAAGCCCGGATTGGCCTTGCAGCGTATTGATGCCTGGGAAATGCTCACTTCGTGCTGGGACCAGTGTTCTGGTTTATTGTGGTCATCTCAAGGCTGTGTGGTCTCCACAGAGTTATTTTGGCGGTTTAGGTGGGGGAGAGATCAGCGCATTTTCATGTGCGGGGTGTTTTCATTCCACCCCGCCAAACGACTCAGTATGGCACCGTCTCGACGCACACCAGGGCCACCGCTGCCTCCCCTCCCCAGTGCGGGCATCTCCTCTCTGTGAAGTAACAGGCTTAAAGAACCGTCTGGAATACATTAGTCACAGTTATTAATGAGGTTGTTTTGATTCGGCTCTCCCCTTGTCTTAGCCTTTTTTCCACCGTGCAAAGTCATGACGGTGTTGAGGATTTTGGCTGAAACAAAAAGACAGACCTTGTCCGCTCACAGGGAGACAGATGTAGTTAAAGTGAGACAGAAAGGAGAGAACGGGTCTTAGAGGAAGGGATCATGGTACAGTGTAGCCCTATACTGTGTCTCTCTTAACCACACTACATGATGTTATGCACTTGGCAAAGGAGTAGGTTTCTCTCCGCTCTCAATGGCACGTGTCACTTAAACTTAAGGAATTTGTTTGTTGGTGCAGAAGTGAAGCTGTTTTTAATCGATTTTTGAAAACAGCGACAGCACTCAACTTTGAAGAGATAAGACAAACAGAATAGCTGTTGAGATTTTAGTCAAACAGACTAAAAATACAATAAGATTTTTATTTTTTAATCTCTTCGGCAGCTTAAAAACTGCTCTGGCATTGAGGTTACTTATTTATGAAGTGATGAAAGGTCCAGTGACTGTTTATTCGAAGATGCTGGGATTTTCCTGCATAGAAAATTAAGAGGCGGCCACCTCTGTCAACTTTTATCCCGCCTCCAACTCTTGATAAAACTCTGACTGGTGTCAAAAGGGAAAACACAACTTTCTAACAACTGTTGCTCTTGGTGGATTCTGTCATTTGTAACTGCAAATGCGGCATCACGCTGATGTGGTGGCACTATTGTAATCAGCACAGAACAATGGAATAGATACTGACAAAACTGACACAGGAAGAAAAGAGCTGTCTGGCCAGCCCGGCGCCCCACAGTGTTGCCACTGGTAAAGACTTTGCCACCACAACAAAAAAAAAATCCTTAAAGAAAACAAAACTCCTTTACCCTGCTGCTCCATGTCTTGTATCACCAGCTAAGGTTAATAAATGCTGTTGCAAATGTCAGCTGGACTCGGCATCTGTGAACGCTGCTCCATGTGCCTCTATATGTGTGTCTAAATGGTGTCTCTTACTGATACTGCAATGTTTACACCAGTAAAATGTAAGGAAATAAAGTTTCTTTATCTTTAAATCAACTAATTTCCCACTCATTTAGGCTCCCTCTTATCTAGCTGAATTACTTCACCTGTATTCTTCAGCACGCTCTCTTCAATCAAACGCGCTACATTTGTTGTCTGTCCCTCGCACTTGCCTCAAGACCCGTAATGATCAAGTTTTTGCAGCTGTAGCACCTACATTTAGGAATGCTCTGCCTGCTCCCTTACGATCTGCTGACTCTGTAGACTCTTTTAAAAGTCACCTAAAGACACACCTGTTCAGACGGCGTTTTGGTAACTTGTATTTACCAGAACTGTACTTTTTCAAATTTTGTGTAGCGCTGTTGTGTAGTGTGAATTCTTCTTTTTCTCTTGTGTGTGTGCAAGTAGTTTTGCTAGCTGTGTACTTTTCACTATGTGGCTCACCCAGTCACTTTGTCTTTATGATTTCTGTCTTGTTGTATATTGCCCTTGTGAAGCACTTTGTGACCTATGTCTGCGAAAAGCGCTATACAAATTAATTTTACTTTCTCAATCAAATACAAAAGTTCAGCAGACATCTTTAAAACACGAGAAAATGACTGTTACCTGTACTGATAACACAAATAATTCAAAATGGTAAGGGAAGTAATCAAAATAATAAATTATATAAAAAAGGATTGAATGTTTTATTAAAGTATCTTGTAAAAGGGTGTGAGAGAGGATTACCTAAAAGACATGAATTAAAGATGCCCCAGGTACATCATGGAGTATAAAAGTACCGGTATGCTTTGGAAAACATTCATGTGAGGTTGAATTAATTTGTGGCTTAAACATGCAAATCCCTGGCAAGGTCCTTTAACTGCAGTGTTTGTGTGTGCGGAGAAAGGGTGTGTAATCCCTGAGGTCCAGGAAAAATGACATTATTATGCTGCTGGTTTCCACCACAGAGGATAATAGTTAAAATAGTTATTTTTTGAAATGCATCAACAACAGGAGAAGATATACATTTGTGTAAATAATATTTTACCAGCAGAATAAAATGGTTTTACAAGATGTTTGGTGCATCAGTGTTAGGGTGGAAACAGTATAACAGTTCTGTGGTATCATAAGTGTCTCAGAAAGTATTGTGGTTTCGTGGTATCATGGTATTACAGAATGAGTATTATTATCAGTTAAAGTGATCCTTTAAGAAAAGGAAACAGCGGGTATTTTGTTTGGTTGAACAAACATTTTATTACTGTAACTGAAACCTAAAACCTTTTTTTTAAATGAAACTATTCGAGTCATTCTATTAAATGGGTGCCATTTTGATCCGTTCCAACATTTGATGGGATGCATAAGGCATAAAACAAGTGTTGAAGTGTATTTCCAAGGTTAAGGCTATTAATTGAAGTCTTCTTAATTACATAATATCTGAGGAAATGCTACTCTTACAGAATAACATACTATCTTTAATCATTTTCAATAAGTACATGGTCATTTTGGCCCTGTCCGTATCGGCCAACATTGAATTTACATATATTCTTTATTTATTTTCAGGAAAATATGTATATTCCTGTTAACATAAGGCATATTCATTCAAATTAAAACAAGTATTTTTTGTTAAAAAGTTATGATTTTTGTCGGTCCGGCAGTTTGACTTACTAACTTTTTCTGCCTCTAAAAAATGTACTGTTGCTTTAAATGACATCACAAGAGGAAGTGACAGTGTAAAAGTCTTCCTTTTAAAAAATAACTACAATAAAGGTGAGATTCTCTGTCCAACTGCATTTTTTCGATACTATAGATAAGCAGATACAATTTATGATAACCTTAAATTTTCATACCATGGTATACCTTGAAACCAATATACTTCTGCACCTGTAATCAGTCACTGTCGTCATGTTCTTAGTCTCAAACATAGCTTCACCAGGTCATATGATGTGCTACTTCAGGACACAAACACGTTAAAAGGACCACAGAAAATTGCAGATGAACATTTAATATCTATCAGTGTAACATTTTGGCCATAGTTTATTAATCACTGTAATTCCTTTTCAGTCATATAAGTACTAGAACTCCTTTAATAGTGTTTCCCTAAGCCAGCTGAAGACCCAGTGCATATCAACATGTGTGCACATAATCTGGTTGGAGCCACCTCCACCTCATTCTGAGCCAGGAAAAACCCTGAGATAAGACGACTCATCCTCCACTGTGTCAATTGTTCTAACCACACCACTGAATGTATTAGAATAACAATACCCCCCCACAGTAGATGTCTCAGATTACTCTGTCTCAATGTAGCACCTTGAAGGGTAATGTTATGACATTGACACTGAGCAGAATGTGACACTTTCAGCCACCATGAGGGATAATCTCAACTCTCCGCAGAGAGAAACCCTCACTAGAGAAGACATTTTGGAGCCATCTGCATCTAAAATAAGCAGGCCCGACTCGAGCGCCGAGCTGATTCGTCGATGTCTCTCATTCCTTGTGCAGCCTCGATAACTCCTCCTTGCGACCTTCTTACTAAATATAGCAATTCACGTATTGATTTGGGGACGCGGTGCATTCACAGCATGCCTCCACCATAATGACCTATTTCAACAGATTGCTTGTAGTTAAGTAGTTTTTTTTTTTTTTCTTTGTGCGCTCTTTGTCTGGAGGCAGGAAGAAGACACAGCCACATGTTCTGAGCCAAGCTAGACACAACATATCCTGGGTGAGCTGCACAGGCCAAGAAGCCGTCATGTATTCATGTTGGCCTCTTGGCAGCATGAGTATATGCATGTCTTCTACGCAGGAGCTCTGTATAAATGCATATTGAAGCATTGATTTTATTAATTTCATAGCTTTAAATGTTTGTGTGCGCTCTGAAGGCCGTGAGGAGATGTTTTATCTCGACAGTGCAAAGTTGTGAGATTATGAGAATCAACCGGGCCTGCAAGCAGCGTGATTAAGTACGGATTATTCACAGTGTTGTACCTCACTGCTATTAAAGTGTGGCAATGGGGAAAAGGGCCAATGAAAGCTTGGCAAATGATGGCTTAAATTCCATCTGTGTGTGCACCATGCCAGCAGGCAGGCTTCCCATTATGGAATGACTGGCTATGATTGAAATCATAGCTCTAATGTGCTTCGTTATCTGTCAGTATAGTGTTGCAAGAGGCACGGGCATCAACAGGATCACTGTTGTGCTATTCCAGGGAGCTGAGATCCAGAAATACTGCCACTGTTTTATGAAAACATTCATCCGACATGCCTAAACACCCCCACCGTTTATCTCTTTGCCCTCTCCAAAAAATACAGCTGGCCCGTCAGAGGTGTGCCGCGAGCTGTCTGGCCTTGTCAGTTAATGCTGGAGTATGCAAAAGGAAACAATGTCTTAGATACGGCATATCCTCAATTTCAAAAGAACAATCTTTCATTTAAAACTCATTTATCTCTTCTATTATGCTCATTTAAGGATTTTTTACCTCAATGGAAGTGATTCATTCAGGAGACTTTCTCCAGTGGCATTGTCATTCAGCCGGGAGATTCTTATCGGCCACATCACAAAACCCCTGAGAACATAAGTCCTTCCTCCCTCTTTACCCATTCACCGACCTTCCAGGCACGGCCACAATCAGGCCTTTGTGGACTCGGCTTGTCTGTCATCTGCCTGGTTCTGTTGATATGGGCCTCGTGCTGAGAGCGTGGTCTCCTCATACACTGCACCAAACGCTGGCTAATTGAGCTTGTCAAGCCAGAACCTGTTAGTGTGCTGATAAGAAGGTATTTGACCTCGTCAGAGGCCCCTGGTGGTTCCCTACCGAACATAGTCTTGATAGGTCCTTGATCCAGAACAGCAAAGCAGCCGCAGGGCAGACTGTAAAAAACATCTCCGTCTATACTTGATTTTTTTTATTGCCTCTTATCAAACGCTCGGTCTGTTGACATTGGAGCAGCGACTTGGACATGTTATTGTTAATCCCTCACACAGACACTATATTGACAGTAAATGTGAAGGATGGGTGGAGCAGATTCTCATCACGACAGTTAGATCGGACGGTTAGAGTCTGATACACTTATCAAAGCCTGTTGATGCGGTCTTAGGAAAGCGGCCATAAAAATCACCATGCAGGACTGCAAGTAAGACTTTCCTTATTCTTTAATCAATTGCTTATGTCTCTGGTTAAGGGAGTTGGCAGAGGTCCATGAATCGAAGGTCTTGGACGGATGCCCTTCCCATTTCCTCATCAAACTTCCATGCAGCGAAGCAAGACTAACCGTGTCCGTGCCCCTCCTCTTTTCTCATTGTCTGCGCCAGACGCTGCTAAAATAGTTTTTGCACATAATTTTCCCCCATTTGTTGTAATCTGTTTGGAGCGAGAGATGATCAGGGCTTAGGAAACCCGAACCATTAAGACACACATGTTACACAAATTCACTTAAGTAGTGCCTTGGCTTTTCTTGAACACTACACCTATGTGGTATTACAGCCAGGTTAAAACATGTAGAGATTTTTTTTTCTTAGCACATGGCATTTCATCCAGGTCTGCTACGGATGGGGATTTTAGTCTGAGTGCAACTGACATGACCCCCACTAGCCTCCATGGGATAATCCTGCTGCCTCCAGGAACCCAAGACTAATCTGCCAGTCTCCCTTTTGCAGGCCCTCACTCATTCCAAGCCGCCTCAACTTCTGTAATACCTCCACTAACATTTGGCAACCATCACGGCCACAAAACCGGCCCTGATTTGTGTGTGTTTACAGTATAGCCGAATGTATATGTGCATTGAATAGTTCCTATCTGCACAAACAGATATAGTTGTGATGGCTCACATGATTGTCAGCTTATAAGCAAATACAGTAGCTATATCCCAGAAGGTAGGGGCATCTATTCAACCATTATATTTTTACAATGACCTTTTCAGCACCTCAGCATTAACGTCAAAGATAATATGTGCCTGCCTGTATGGATATGTCAGATATGCAGTGCTGGAATGTGCCGAGGCATGCCAAGGGGAAAGCTGTGCCTTCAGGCTAGGTGGGTTGCATTGAGGTTATATGTGTGTGACATGTATGACTCATGAGTTTTTCATCATACGACTAATCCCGTCTAACTGAGAATGATTGACACATAAGCCTCAGCGGAGACTCTCCGCCACGTATTAGATATGGATCTAAAAATCCCACCTAACAGGATCCGAGCCGACAAATTAAACGAGGAGCCCTTTCCTAACAAGCCACGTCTTTGAATGGAACAACAGGTTTAAATATACTGTGGTTAAAACCACCGAGCTATTAGCAGGGGTGTGACAAAACAAACAATTTAAACTGTCAGGTCGGTTAACTGCATGGAGTTATTTATTTAGGCTTTAACAGTAAAATAACTGTACAACATCACATTAAGGATGAAGTTAATCTTTTTGTAGGTCTGGCAGGAGAAAAAGTGAAAATCCAAAATATACAGAAAAATAAACCATTACTTCCTCCCTCACTCAAATCCCAGTTGGTGAGGTCCAGATTGCCAACACCTGGTAGAGCATGAGGGAACGTTTCCAAGCACGAAGTGAAACTCTGAGAAGCTAAAGATTTGAAATCAATGCAAACAAGAAACCAGAAAAGACACTAAATCCTAAACAAATGTTAGCAGGTAGGTACATAGTACATATCTGAAGGATACTGCAGTAGATTTTCACCTGTAGCTCATCCACACTGTGACATTTGCCGTGGGCAGACACTGCGTGGGAAGACAAGGAAACATCTTTGCTTACAATCCAACTGCTACTTGTTCTCTTATGCTGCATTCATGTTCTCCTCGGATGCTCCTGTTTCCCAAGTTGGGAAGTGGTTGTTCTGACTCAAGTGTGTTCATGGGCTTTAAAGTCTTAATATGGAAACAACATGGATGCTACAAAGAAGATGTGTTGTATGTTACTGCCCAGAGCGTTTAACAGCCCAGTGAAGATTCATGTTGCTATCCAAGTATGGAAAAAGTCTGAAGCTTTATACTACAAATACGATTTTGTCCCAGACTTGTTTCTGCACCAGTACATCCCCTAAACCTATAAAATTTTTGCCTTTGTTATCATGGCTAATGCTAATAAATAACTTTTCCAACTAATCTTTTATCAAGATTATTTTTAATTATTTAACAGGATTAGACAATGCATATCCACAACAGGTACTAAACTTAAACATATATCTATGACAGGAACAAAGCATTCACAATCCTCCCTATTCCACTGACCCCCAATAACAGCCGTAATAACGTCAATAGCACGGTCCTCCATCTCCTGAATAGTACAAAAAATGACAGATGAGCTGAAAGTCAGGCTCAATATTAAAGAAAGATGGGGAAAAATGCCAATGCAAAGGGCAGGTTTAGAATAATGGGATACTTTATCAGAGTATACACTGACAGAAAGCACCAAGAATAAGAAACAAACACATAATCTTCAGTTTGACTGACAGCTCTGGAAGTATTTCAGTAAGGGCCCTCAAACCTTTTCTTTACTAACTAATCTAGGTCACTCGACGTGAACAACAACTAACAGTTACAAACTAATATTCCATATTACAAATTACATGTGAGCAAAAATTAATGTGCATAACATGAATTAATAAAAAGTTGACAAACATTTACTTTCATATGCTGTGTTTCTGGGTAATGTGACAAGTCCGCAACTCGTTTATTAAAATTTTTGCTCCCTTTCCGAGAATTTTCACATTCATTCATTCATTTCCATAACCGCTTATCCTCTTGAGGGTCATGGGGAAGCTGGAGCCTATCCCAGCTGACATTGAGCAAGAGGCAGGGTACACCCCAGACAGGTCACCAGACTATCACAGGGCTGACACATAGAGAGAGACAACCATTCACACTCACATTCACACCTACGGACAATTTAGAGTCACCAGCATGTCTGTGGACTGTGGGAGGAAGCTGGAGTACCCAGAGAAAACCCACGCTGATATGGGGAGAACATGCAGACTCCACACAGAGGGGATTTAATATTTCCAAGTATTCGGACACCACATGAATGCAGCATAAATCACCTCTACACTTGGTTCAGACTTTGGAATCCACCCACTCCAACGAGCTGACATATTTGTTTGACATCAAGACATGACACTGGGTCATTATTTATTTAAAATAAGTGAGTGTTGCAATGGGACTAACGGCTAGCCAATCAGCGCCATGGGCAGGAGTGACATCATTGTCAGCTGTTGTCAAGCGGTGCACTGTAGACAAGAAAGAGGCTGCTATCGAGGTTCTTCTATATTGACATGTTTTCAAATGATCTTCCAACATCCAAGTTAATTTTATTTCGCTCTGCTTCACTCTTAAAATGCTGGCAAAACCAATATGTTGGCATGACGGTGAAGATTCTCAGTCATCCAGGTCATATCATAAGTAATCATAAGTGCTATAACGTAGGCAACTGGACTTGCTTGAGTTTCTTAACGACTTCGAGGCGAACGCTTCAAGAAACTCAAGGCAGTCCAGTTGCCTTCGGGATAACACTCATGAATATGTTGGCATGGCTTCCAATCAGTGTGGACCTATAATGATGTTAGATTCAGGCAGATACTTTGGTTTCTAGTGACTGGTTAGGGAAAATCGAACACCCCCACCACCCACCACCTCCACAAAGACATCGGTTAGAGCTGATAGATTGTCAGGCTGATGATGGAAACAGAATGCAGCAACTTCATTATTCTGTCTGATATCAGGCAACCTTCACACTCAATCCTTTGGAAATATTACTTCTTTTGTACGTCTTTAGAAAGTTATCAACACTACATTGTAAATATCCTCTTCCTCCTGCCTCTCTGGTTTCATTATTCTGTGAAATAGAAACTGAATAAAAAGCATTTATTTGCAATTCTATACCGCCTTTGAAACTTCATCATGGCGATGAAGTGTCTTCAGCGGTAGAGAATAATTTATTACTCGTGTCAGTGCTTTGTATGTCTAAATCAATACTTGGAATTTGTTTGCAAGGAGCGTCCATGGAGAGAAATTACTGCACTGCACACAAAGCAATATTCTTATAGAGCAGCCATTTTGGCGCAAACCATCCTAACAAGGGGAGAAGAGTTGGGCTGAAGGAATATATTGGGCAAAACTCAGCAGCAGCAGAGTTGCCAAGGTAACAGAGGGCTTTGCCTATCTCCCCCTCCGTGCCCCAGCATTGGCCCGATCCCTCTCTGTGTGAGCTGGGTACTTAATTTCACTGACCCCCTGGGTCTGGGCTGAACAGCCTCCATTGATTAGGACAAATGGAAGGGAGACTAGCCAGCCAAGCCCCTCCTTTATCAGGGTTAAGGATGTAGTCATAGAGGAGGAGAAGACGCAGAGCAGGCGGATGAATAGCTCAGGGATCCCTTGTTTTAGATGAATCAATGACATATTTAAAGGCTAATTAGTCGATCTATTCACTCACTATAAATTTGCTGGGGCCACCACCTCACTCTGCAGCCATGATTGGGCTATTTAATGTATTCCACCTCTAAATAGGAGCCATTAAAGCCTTCAAATGAATCTCCTCCCAACAATACCAGCCTTTTCAGGCGCAGGTGTAATGGTGCAGGGAAGTGGTTTTGGGTGTGTGTCTGTGTGGGTGCAGTTGTGTGTATTTTAAATGTGTGATTTAATCCCTTCAGGTTGCATCTTTGACTCTCGATAACAGGTGAAATCCTGTTTTGGTGGTTTAAGTCTTCCGTAGCACGTCATGGCTTGAATGAGCTTATTATCCATCTGACAAGTAAGCCTGATTCAGGTCACATGATCAGAGAGTTTACCACTGCCTGAGTGCCACACTTTCACCTAGTTTTATTCAGAGCTCTTTGCAAGTCCTCACGATATTTGTCCCAGAAATGGGACAATTAATGAAACTGATATTTTGATGCTTTTTTTGTTTTTTGCATAAAATCTTAAAGGGACAGTTCACTCTCTTACCTGTAGTGCTGTTTATCAGTCTAGATTGTTTTGGTGTGAGCTGCAGAGTGTTGGAGATATCGGCTGTCTGCCTTCTCTCCAGTATAATGGAACTAGATGTCACTCAGCTTGTGGTGCTCAAAGCGCCAAAAAATACATTTGAAAAACTCAACAGCAATGTCTCTTTCTAGAAACCATGACCCAGTTACTCAAGATAATCCACAGACCTTGTTGTGAGCAGTTTCAACTATTTTTTTTCTGTGAAACTACACTTAACTGCACAGAAGGAATTGTACATCTACTCATGGACGAGAGACTGGTGCTTGTGACGAGATGAAAACACTAATGGCGTCCTCCTCGGCTGAGCTGTAATGTTAGCTAGCTCAGTGGTGCTAGGTGAGCTAGCAGTAGATGCAACCGCTTCCTTTTGCGCAGTGATGAGGGAAATGGATGTAGTTTGATAGAAAGAAAGCAGTTCCAATATGGCTGGAGCTATTTTCTTTCTACCAAACTTTACTCACCAATGTATCACTGCACAGAAGGAATAGTGCATCTACTCGTGAACAAGAGGCTTGTGCTTGTGACGAAATGTAAACATTAATGGCGTCCTTCTCGGCTGAGCTGTAACATTAGCTAGCTCAGTGGTGCTAGGTGAGCTAGCAGTAGATGCACGCTTCCTTCTGTGCAGTGGGTGTAGTTTGGTAAAAAGAAAATAGTTCCAATATGAAATTTCTTACAATCATTTTTTCATCAATTTCCAACCATGATTGTGAGAAATTTCATACTGGAACTTTTTTCTTTCTGTCAATCTGCACCCACAAATTGTGTCACTGCGCAGAAGGAAGTGTGCATCTACTGCTAGCTCACTTGGCTCCTCTGAGCTAGCTTATGTTACAGCTCAGCCATGGAGGAAGCCGTAATAGTTCACAACTCGTCACAACTGTCAAGAGCATGAGTCTCTCGTCCATGAGTAGATGCATGTTTCCTTCAGGGAAGTGATAGGGTTGATGAGCTTTGTAACCAGGTCATGACTTCTGGACAGAGACATTGCTGTTGAGTTTTTCAAATGTATTTTGGGGCACTTTAAGCACCAAAAGCCGAGTGCCATCTAGTTCCATCATCCTGGAGAGAAGGCAGTCATCTGTACAGCTGATATCTCCAACACTCTGTAACTCACACCAAAACAATCTAGACTGATCAAAAGCACTACAGGAAAGAGGAAAAAAATGTACTATTTGATTAGAAGGTGAACTGTCCCTTTAAATATTCTGTCAGGAGAAGTTATCAAAATGTATACTCTTTTGCTTCATGGCCATTGAGAGAACATAACACAGTAAAACTGATCGTTGAGTGATATGTTTCTCGCTCGTTTCATACTTGAGAATTGTGATTCTTAAGTTAGGTGTTTGTGCTTTCAAGCATGTGTTCCTTGGATGCATGCATGCGTGCAAAGTAGGCACATTACAGCTGTTGTTTTTTTCCTGTCTTGTAGATCAGATGGATAATAGAATTCACTCAGACTCCCTGCTGCCTCATTAAATGCTTGTGGTCAGAAGAATTGATATAATCTTTAATAAATAGACTCCAGGGAGAGATGGCTGGAGATATAAAATCCGTCCTCTGAACATGATACTCACAGTCCAGCTCAGGGTACTGTTTATCTTTTGTGCTTTGTTTGAGGTGTGTGTGTTCTGTGTGTGTGTTCTGTGTGTTTGTATATGTGCATTGGAGGGTTACACAGGGGCAATGACAGGATTCAGCACCAGCTGCTCCTTGCAATGCCACCCCCACTTCCCCCTTTCCTTCCTACACCCCCCCACCCCCTTTCCTGTGACACTCCTCTTGTCCCTTCTGACTGGACAACACGCAGCCCCTTTATGCCACCTGTCCATCAGCTAGACTGCACCTTAGGGAGCCTCTGTCACCGAGCTCGGAGCTGCCGCTTGCTGCCTTTGTTTGGACTCTGGTAAAAGTCCCCCCCTCCTCCCCCGTCTCTCCCCTCTTTCTCTCTTACTCTGTCTTGCTCTCTTTTGCTCTCTGTGCTGTCCTTTACAAATACAGACACACAGAGAGACACACACATACAGACTAGTGATTGCCTCTGTCAGCTATTTTCTACATCTGCCTCCAGGCACAAAGGATCCCCCCGCACCGCCACCGCCACCGCCACCCCTCTCCCTGCTTGCCTCTCACCTGTATTGGCCAGGATGTCGGCTACAGGCCCTGTTATGTCGGGCTGAAAAGGCAGGCTGTTGAACTAGATAGGGAAAGATTGAAAATCAGCATGAAGCTGATGATATTTTACAAATTCCGCCAAGCTCCAAAACAGTGAGGCAACTTTAACAGGTTGTTTATTTCACGGCCCGGGCTGCGTAATTCATCCTGTATTGCTTCTTATCTCCGCCAAGACAATTATGTGAATTCTAGTCCAATCCCCCGTATGTCTTCCACAGGTCACTGAGGTTATTTACCCTCCATTCGTCCCGCTTCTCTCCTCCTTCTTACCTTTTCCAGCCCTTTACCCTCCACCTCCACTCATCCTGCTTCCTCCGCCCAGTCCCACTGTCATCAGCAGTCTGAGGCTGTGATCAGGGCTGTAAGGTCCGGGTGCAGCCTGCGGAACGGAGTGGAGAAGCTGCCTATGGCAATGGCTCCTGTTGCCCTAGCAACTAGCTGTCCTTGAGAAAAGGGCGCATTTGGGGGTTTGGGAGGCCGAGGCTCTGACAGCCCCAGTCAAAACTCATAAAGAGTTCAGACACATCGATCTGTGTGTCTAGGAGAGAGCATGCTGTAAACACGGTCTTCTGTGCAAATGCCTCAAAATAAATGTATGAATCATCGGCTCAGGGAACTGTACTATAGACTGATGTGGAAGGTATGTGAGCGGCTGTCCACGGGGGGGGAAATGGGATGCTTTTTAAAGGAAGAACTCATCATTGCAGGTGGGTTGGTGTTACAGGGATGCTGTGCTGTTTAGTGCATCCTGCGGTGCAGCAGGTGATCCGTTCCCATGAGCGTGAGGGTGGGTGGAGGCTGCCCACATTCTTTTGTTAGCCTCAACAATAACTGCTTACCACTCCGACATCTGATCGCTTCTGAGCCTCCTCATTTCCTACCTGTTTTTAACTGGAAACAGTGTACACCCATTCAGGCAACGCTGTACATGAAAAGACAGGTGTATTTTTTTACTACCCCTTCCACCACGAGGAACACTGAAGCCCTACGAGCACAATAACTGACACTTGGTGTCACATGACGGTGAAAGTTCAGTGTCTCTGTTTTCAGCTTGCATGCAATGTTAAATAAGGCCAGACTGCCTTTGTTTAGCAGAGAGGAACTTTGTGCAGCGGTATGAACTCTCACAAAGACAGGGGACTGCTCTGGGCTGGTGGTGGGTGGTGGGAGGTTAAACATTATTCGTTCAATTTTTAAACACAACACGTGATGTGATTCTGTTTAACCAAGCCATCCTAAATTAGAGCTGCGAGGCAATTAATTCTTAATCATTATACGAAATTATTGAGCTGAATTAATTTGAATTAGGCTATTTTGTAACCACTGAACACAACGCATACATCTGCTAATTCCCACCCTTGTGCGAGCAGCCACAGAATTTGCCCAAATTAATTACCCCTTCTGTGCACAGAGGCTCATTTGATGGCCAGATTACGGAGGACCACACCATAATTTCAAATTATCTGCATTAAGTGACATTTTCCCAGATCTGGTAATGATCCGTCAGCACAAATAATGGAATACAATGTCGCTGGTTCCAGCATGATGTGGATCCTGAAGGTTGACAAGCCATCTTAAATGGAGATTAATGCCGACAAAGAGACCTGCCTCCTGCCACACCCCAGCCATCTGCAGCCCAGTGTACCGAAGGGGTCCACCAGCAAACCTGATTGGACCCCTCCATCCTCTGGAGAGCAAGCTGTCAAGTGATCTGCCTGCATGAAATGACCCTTTCCGCTTTATTCCCCACAACCGCCCACCCTCCAGCCTTGTTCATATTCCTACTCTGTGCGTGTATGTGTTGGCTCAGATGCCTGTAATTTCACCATTCCACATTTGTGCCTCTTTTTTTCCCCTGTGCTGAAAAAAAAGTGGGAAAAGGAGAAAAAAAAAATGGGAGCGCAGTGAAAATTCCAGACGTTATTACTATGCTGCATGCATGGCTCCAGTGATACTCTCCTTTCATCTCTGTTTCCTCCTCTATTGACAGATGGTAGTTATCAGACAGTATGGAAATACTGTGGTTAAGATAGTTTTCACTGATTTTTTTTTTCCTTTGGTATTTATGACCTGATGATCATCATGAGAGCGTTGTGGTCTTGAACAGAGGGCCACTCTGCCAACGTTGTTTGAGTCAAGTAACTAACGTTTGCCACATGGGAATGACGCACTATCTCCAGGCAGCCTGAGTGTTCGGGAAGTGGGGTGGTGCACTGCGTGTATGAGTACTCCATTGTACTATAACTCACCAATGTGCTGATATAAGACTGAAGTGATTAATTGTTTAGTCTATCAACAATACATTAATTAACTGATTAATCATTTCAAGGCATTTATCAAGCAAAAACAGCAAACATACACCACCTCAAGCTTGTCAAATGTTAAGATTTGCTGCTTTTCACAATTTTAAATCATTGTAAATGAAGTATCTTTTGGTTTTGGGACTGTTAGTCGAACAAAACAAGCAGTTTGAATAAATCTTGTTCAGCTTTTGAAATTTATAACAGACATTTGTCTCTATTTTCTGACACGTTTAAATGAGCTCTATATGTTATTTAGAGAATTAATATTTCAGCAATGTGACATGTGACTCCTGTGCATGTATCCCACAGGCTAGCCAGTTGCTGCCGCTCTGAACTGTGCTCATTCGGTGGGTACCGCTAATATCACAACTGCGTTGTCACATAAGTGTAGCGCCCACCCTGTGGCTCCCCCCAGGTTAACACCGTTATCTCCGTCAAAACTGTTGCTGTTCACTTCAGTTCAGTTTTATTTATAAAGCCCAATATCACAAATCACAGTTTGCCTCAGAGGGCTTTACAGCATACGACATCCCTCTGTCCTTGAACCCTCACAGCAGATAAGCAACCCAAAAAAAAAAAAAATCTTTAATCCTTTAATGGGAAAAAGTAGCAGAAACCTCAGGAAGAGCAACTCAGGTGGTATCCCTGTTCCAGGACAGACAGACATGCAGTAGTTGTCATGTGTACAGAACAGATCAACATAATAAAATTACAGTGTCCATATGACAAAGTGATGTGTAGATGGAGAGAGACAGAGACAGAAAGAGAGATGCACAGCGACAGCAGTGATGACAATAACTACAATAACAATGATTATAGAAACATGAATAATAATAGTAGTAGTTAATGATAGTTTATATATTATTTGTATATATTCATGTATGATAGTATATTTATATGACAACAATAATCAGATGTGTATACTCATAGTAGAAATAGGAATAATAATATTAATGAGGCAGGTTGTAGGAGGCATCAGGCAGGAAGGTCCATAGCAGCAGCTCAACCACGACCCACGATCCAGGCGCAAACGCAATCCGAGGCTACGAGACAAGTACAAAGGCTCCGGGGTGGAAGTCAAGTTGATGATCAGCAGAATAGGACATGAATGTGAGCAAATAAAGAGAGCGAAAGAAGGAGAGAAGGGACTTGTTGTGTCACAGGAAGTACCCCAACAGGCTCGGCCTATATCAGCCTAAGTAGGGGCTGGTTCACAGCAAGCCTGAGCCAGCCCTAACTATAACCTTTATCAAAGAGGAAGGTCTTACGTCTACTTTTAAATGTGGGGATGGTGTCTGTCTCCTGGACTGAAACAGGAAGATGTTTCCACAGAAGAGGAGCCTGATAGCTGAAGGCTCCTCTTCTTTGAGGACAGTGGTTCCCAACTGGTCCAGATTTCTCCTTAGTCATCTGTTCAAGGTCCACACAGTTAAATACATTCATCATCATACTCGTGTTTGGATATGTCGTCGAGCTAGTTTGTTGTCACTCACTCTACATCATGAAACAGCACTTCAAAGTAAAAGCTGTGTGTCGGAAATTCACTGTACTTTAAAGTAAAGTGTCCTTTTTACAAATTTGACAAGTTTGTGAGTCACTTGCGGTCCATTCAAAATGGACCCCTGACCCACCAGTTGGGAACCACTGTTCTGGGAACCATAAGTTACCCTGCATTCTCATAGCACATTGATCTGGTGGGATACTAGCATACTATGAGCTCTCTGAGGTACAACAGACACTGACCATCTAGAGCTTTGTAAGTAAGGATTTTAAATTCAGTTCTGGATTTTACAGGGTGCCAGTGTGGAGAAGCTAAAACAGGAGAAATATGATCTTAGCTCCCATCAGTACACTGTTGTTAGCGCTGTTAACACCATTAGCACCGTTAGCTGCTAGCCTCCAGCTCAGCCACCATGATGAAAGCCATGTGCAGATAACCTCTGAATCATAAATATGCTCTAAATATTCTATAGCGCTCCTTTAGAGACTAAAGATTTATAGAAAAATGAGTGATTAATTGATGATGTAACATATGGTTGCTCGCAGCTTTAGTAATACATGTGTGTGTGATATTTTGTAAAAACGGGCTACAATTTCACAGTATATCTATGCCACGTTGCTCGCCGGTGTTATTTATGGCCGACGTTAAGGAGATAATGAGAAATAAGGTCAGTTAGTGGGAAATTAATTTACACCAGTTGTTACATGACTAATATTTCCCTTACCGAGTATTTTTAGCTGCTACTGACACTCTGAACAGTGTTGCGCACTTCTTTTTGTCCTTGTAAATACCAAACCCTGTGATGGTGAGCCTTGTATATGTGCCACATATATGAGGTTAAGCCCTCGCTGTATGAGCTGAAATTGTCCTCTGGCTAGCGGCCAGATGGGGTTTATTAGCAGCTTTCTTCTTTATGGTCTCTGCTTATTTATGTGTTGATGTATATGTATCGGAAGAAGATGGAATTAAATGAGCTCTGTGTGCGTGTGCTAGTGTGTGTGGCGCAATGCCCTGTGTGTTTTGGGACTGCGCACACTACATGTCTTGTTTGTGTGTACGCTTTGAGCCCGAGCCCTCCCGAGGAGCCTGCGCCCTCGGAGCTCATTTCCCAGGTGTCCCACATTTCCAGCTAATCTGCTGCTCACTTTGGCTCCTAATCTGTCTCAGAGGAGCCTGCTGGGGGGGCGGATTGGGGATGTGAGCTCTGTGACAACTGCAGAGGAGATGCAGCTTAGAGCAAAATGCTGAGGGACACAGGGAAAAGTCACTTCCAATCATCTCCATGTCCTCCCTTACCCCGTGACACACAAGTCCCCTTACAAGAGCGCACATACGCACTGCGACGCACATGTCTGCGTGGATCTTTGTGTATAAGATGTCTGAATCAGTAAACATGTGTTTGAAGTTTTCGAGGCACTTAGACAGATCGCATTTTTGCAAAAAAAAAAAAGCTGCCCTCTGGGCGAGTCTTTGGGCACTTTTCCCAGCTTGAAGTCAGAGATTTGCCACTGAAGTTAATGGAGTAAAAAATGGAACCTAATCATTAAAATAACTGGTTGCAGTGTTTTTCCTCTCGTTGGGTACGACCATGAAAGCGCCTCCGTCCCTTTTTAGTTACTTATTACAGTGATTTGGTGAAGCAGTGGTGCTACCCTTGAAGTTTCTTAGTTAAAAAATGTTGAACATTTCCTAGAAAATAACCCATTTAAATGACCCTGTGCTCTCCTTGAGTTTGAGAGGAGCCTGATTTACACCTTGTAGGTCATCAGTGGTCACCCTCACTCACTGGCACTGTCCTGGCTTAAAGTGTGAGGAGCCACGCAGAGTCCCAGACCTGTTAATTGCACCAGACATGGAAACCTAGAGGGAGAAATTAATATCTCATTTGTGTGCCAGTGTGTGTGGGGTGAAGCAAATGCCAGTTGTCTAATAGCTTTCACACAAGCCTGATTGAATTAGACGGCGAGGAGGACTGCGGTCCTAATTGAATTGCGGAGACCCTGTGTTGCAAACAGTGCTAGCTTGTGTTCCCCGTGGAAGTGCTGAGGCAGAGGGAGGGGGGCGGAGAGGGGGCAGGCTGGTTTGTCCTCACTCCCAGGAACAGACACACAACTCGTGGCTGCTCTCCTCTGGTTAATCTGTGGCCATGACTGTCGTTTCACAAGGTTACGCTCTACTTAGATGTGACCAGTTCAAAGGCTGATGGTCTGTAGTGGTGGTAGAGGTAATGAGAAAGCAACTGTGAAAGCTAACAGGTTGTCTTAATCTAATTTTCTCCTCCGAGGAGCAGTGGTGTATCTTGTAAAAAGAGAAACACATCTCTTTACGATAGCCTGTGATCTACCCCTGCAGTGATTCGTATAAATAGTTTTTACAGGCGGCACCAAAGCAAACAGAGGCCCAAACTTGTACACTGTAGCGGCCTCTTTGGTCACAATGGAATACGGGGAAATACCCAGCATCCACACACAATCCCTCTGACGCGGGCCATTTTCACCGCTTTCAGCACTTTTTCCTGCTGTGCTCACAAAACACAGCACCTCTGATTTTTTTTTACCCCTCTAGCCTTTTCTCTTTCACACCCTGAACACCACACACACACACACACCTTGCTTGTCTTTGTCTCCCTTGTCTTTTCTTTAATGGTGTGTTCATTAAATAAAACAGTTTTGGGGGGAGGGCGGATTCAACGCTGAAAAGGGGGAATGGGGGAAACGGGGAAGAGGGGTGTGCTGTTGTTGCTGTGATGCCCCCAGACTGCTGGACAAAGAGTCTCTCTGTCGGGTGGTGTAGATGAGAGATGGTGGTTGAAAGAGGATGGGTGTTGGGGTTATTTTTTTCCCTCCTTTCCTCAGTAGGTGTGGCCTCAGGGTGGATTACCTGGTATCAGCCAGCTGATTGTCTGGTAGCAATCGCACAGCATCTAACCCTGCCCGGGCAGCCATGATGGAAATGTCAACTGCCTTGTCTTTGTTTGGCCTCTCTCTGTATGTGCTGTGTGTGTGTGTGTGTGTGAGTGAGTGCTGGTTTGGTCAGACAAGCCAGAATCAGAGGGAGTGTTTCCAGTGTATCTGGTCACGTCGGCACCGCCACCGCCACTGAAAACAACACTCCCTGCCTATCCTCTGTCTTGTGTCTTTCCTCTCTTTCTCTCTCTTTGTGTGTTCCTCTTCTGTCTCACACAAATAAATACTCACACACGCTTTGTAGGATTCAGATGGTTTTTTGCTGCAGGTCTTGTCGTCGACGTGCTATAAATCTCCCCGGCTGTAATATTCAGGAAACCTTTGAAACAACCAGCAAATTACCTGCTGTAAAAATCTGACTAGCACCCTTGCGCAGCGACCTGCCTCTCACAGCTCTGGCAGTACTATTTTTATTCACTGAGTCTCGCTAAAACCTCTAATTAAAGCCTTTATGTCACTATATATTATTAAAAGTCATAAACATAGACAGACACAAGCAGCTGGGGGTTTGGAATGTGTGTGTGGGGGAGGTATTACTCAGAGTCAGTTTTTAAGCGTTAGATTAAAGTAATGTAATACTCGGTTTTTAGACGATCAAACAACATTGGAAACAAAACTATCTCACCCCGCTGGCTGAACTTTTTATTTGTATTTCAAATATAAGATTTAAGAGTGAATGTGCCTGCAGTGTCTCTGGAACTGATTCGAGGTGATCTGGACCTTTTGACACGACTACTACTAAATTGAGTTTGAAGTGTTTATAAATTCTCTTAAAGCTTTTCTGTGTGGCCTCTGTTCTTGACTTATTGCCACATTTCATTGTTTGTCCCAGTTCCAGAATTCGCGTTCCCCAGAGATCTGACAGCAAAAAAAAACGTGGCATGTTTGCTTGATCATATTAATGATATTAATAGCAGTGCGTGTGCATGGTTTTTTTTAAGTATAGGAAGCAGGAACAACAGAGGAGCTGTTGTCAATGAATATTCTAGCAGTAATTAACTCTTCTTGCCAGAAGGATATCTGAAGTTAGAGGAAACATCCAAAAAAACAGCCTTCAGCTCTCGCATGTTGAGCAAGACTGCCAGGATGGTGATCAAACAGCTCAACAGCAGCAATCTGGGCAGGCAGGGAGGTAGGGAATTAAAGCTCTGATCTGTTTTTTAATCACTGCTCTCCTCGTCTCTGCTCCTCTACATCCGACACCAGACAACTTTGCAACTCTTAAAATCTGTCATCTGGGCATAAAGTGGAAATTCCCCAAATATTTCCCCAAAATAATGACCGTGGCAGGGCAGAGAGGCATGCCAAGACACATAATACTGTGTCCTCTTGAACCGGAGAGGATGGTTTTCACAAATACTTTTTATTGTAGATTGTTTTAACTTTCTGGAGGTAGCAGATGAGAAGGCTTGGTCACAAAGGGATGCAACAGATGCCAGAAAAAGTTAGACTTTTACTGGTAAATGTTGTTTACTTTTCTGTAAAGGATATTGTACACCGCACTGTCTGAATCATCTAGATACTGTGAGTCCTACTTAACTGGTACAGTTTGGTCAAAACAATCTACGAAGTTAAATACTATGGGAAAGATGTCAAGCAGACTACAAGCATTACAATACAGCAGTTTCTTTTTAAAATATACCGAAGTCATTTATATATTAAAGAAATCATGTTTGTCAAAGCAATCTTATTTGTTAAACGACATTTAAGGATATAAGGATATAGATAGATTGGTAGGTAGGCAGGCAGGTAGGTAGGAAGATGGATGGATGGATGGATGGATGGATAGGTAGATAGATAGAAAGGTAGGTAGGTGGATGGATGATAGATAGATAGATAGATAGATAGATAGATAGATGGATAGATAGATAGATAGATAGATATGTATAATGTACAACACAACGTAAAACAAAGACAAAAGTTAGAAAGCAAAAATAAAAGCTTACATGACAGTAGATGACCCACAAATAATACACTGGAAATATATTAATGGGATTCAACCAGTAATACTTTTCAAGGATTTTCAAGCATGTGTAAACAACCTGATAATTTTTCACAAGGTGTAGTTAAGGTTGTCTGAAATGGTCCAAACTTAGCAAAACATGGCGTAAACCAATGATACTCGACTTGCTTTGCCCGGGGCCAATTTTGCAAAGTGTCAGGAGGCCAGGGGCTTTTTAATAAACAAACATTATTAATATTTTGGAGTATTTATAATGAATAAATATCCTGTTTTCAAACCTTTGACTTTTGCTGTACGCAGGAGTGTTTGTACAATTTAAGGATATTCCAGGCCTAACTTTGAAGTCTGTTTGGGGTTTCAGGGGATCGTTCCCTGGCCCTTTTTTATACATATATATATATATATATATATATATATATAATCAAGCTCTATTTTGCATGCTCTATTGTGTGCTCTATTTTTTGTTGCTTTTTTAATGCACTCTGGCACTTTATTTACATTTATACTAAAAAGAAACCCTACTGTGAATCAGATTATTTTCGTCGTGAATTAGAAAATGCTCAGTGTCAGTGGAGTAAACCATAGATTGTTCAAATAAATGGTAAATGGACCTGCACTTGTATAGCACCACTCATAGCGCGTTTTACACTACGAGTCACATTCACCCATTCACACATTCACACACACATTCATACACTGGTGGTCAAGGCTACGATAAAGTTTTGCATACACACTCACACAATGGGAGCAATTTGGGGTTCAGTATCTTCCTCAAGGATACTTTGACATGTAGGCTGGAGGAGCCGATTGGTGGATGACACACTCTACCTTTGAGCCACAACCGCCCAAATAATGGACGTAGCCACAGTGATGTCATCCATTCATTTGTGGGCTGCTGTCTTGAAGCCTTGAGTCTGGCACTTCGGCGTCATCTTGGTTTTTGGAGCCAGAAATGACCATATTTGGACAAAAAGGTGGAACTATGGAGAAGTGGGGGGTGGATCTGACTCACAGACTGTAGCGATGCCTTTAACGTTAGGCATTTTTAACATGAGGGTCTATGAAGATTGACTGATTTTTGGGGCTGGCCTCAAGTGGCCATTAGAGGAACTGCAGCTTTTGGCACTTCCACGTTGGCGCCAGTTTGTAGCCCGCAGGTTGCCGCTTGGCGTAAACTCCTCAACATTTTGACCCAAGCAGACAGATTGAAAATGAAGACATATATTATTACTCCTCAAATATTTTTTATTCCAAACGGAGCAGACTTGCAGCAGACAGTAAAATTGTGTGTCTGGATGTTTGGTGCGTGGTGGGAAGAATTTTCATTACCCACCAGTGTGCCATCCAACAATTACCACAGCATATTTAAATACAACCACAGTGGTAGCAAGGCATCATGGGGCTTTATAAGCACTAATCAATTTTACTCAGTCATTTTTGTCCCCATGCAGATTTTAAAGTCATTGTTCTGATTGTTATGCACAGTCTGCACACTGTTGCAGCACACATACATTCACTGCGGGCACAGTAACACGCCGAATTCCTTGGCTGAAAAAACTCCCAAACACAGCCGTTCCCCACCTCTCCCCTCTCGTCTCTTTGTTCCCATCTTTACACTTCTCCTCTCTTCTTCCCCCCCCCCCCCCTCCTCCTCCTCCTTCACCACCTCTTTATGCTGCTTCCTTTGGTGTTTTGCTCCTCGGAGCGCCGCACTCCCATAGACCTCGCTGCGCCGCTGAGGTTCGAACCCAATTCCCCACATAGCTGTTGCCTGGGCCTCATTCAGCGACCCTGTTGACTGGCAGTGTGAATGTCCAGGCCTCATGTTTCGCTCTGTACCCGAAACCTTTTCCCCCATCAATCATGGAAAAGAAAAACATGTCAAAGCTAATACTTAGTGAGGAGATCTTTAAGATTACTCTGGTTTTATTTTGGAATAGCTCTCTCTGCCTCTGACGTTTGCGATAATACACAGAATACAACACACTGCTTTGTTACTTTAAGGCACACCTTTGCATAACAATTAAAATGTGTCCCCATTTAAAAGCACACATTCGATTAAAAGTCATTCCTTCTTTTGGACGCTTGGCATAATGTCCATGAAAGCAGCTCCTCTTTGAAACAGATTGTCCTAGTGAAGCTGTTTTTATTATGCACACTCTCATGCAATATGGTTCAGTCGATCAGATCATATTGAACCACTTTAAGTCTCTCCTTGAATAGGTGATTCAGCTCGACTAATAGAATCTACAAACCTGCAGAGTATCCAGAAAATATACAAAAAAGCATTGTTACATCCATCCTTTCCCACAGTTACAGTCATGGGTATTATTTACAGTTAGTTACAGCACATCTTAAATATTTTAAAAAGTGTCTGCACATTTTTTGAATTACCGTAATGACCAGATTTAGAAGGTGATGGCTCTGAATAATGTACGTCAAGTTACAAGAGGGGAAAAAGGGACATTAATCCGCGGCCTGTAGGGTCTCTGAGTACAGCGATGTGTCTGTGTAATATAAACATTGGGATTGGACTCGGAGTAATTCAGCCTTGTGATTTGGCCTCTGTTAAATGGGAGTTGCAGCTGCAGATGTTTCCATATTCCAGATGCTACAGTTGAGCTGTAATTGCCAGTGCGGCCTCAGAATGAAATAGTGTCTGTATTTTTTATTACTGTACAGAAAGCTGCAGTCATGTTAAAGTAAGTTTTTAGAAACATATAGAAAATGGGTGGGAGGCCGTTCCTGTAATGAGTGAGACAAATTGTCAAAATCAGCTTTGATAGTAAAAGAAATATATTCCTATAAACCTGCCAGCTTTGATTTAAAAATAAATGTATCACAAGAAGGACCATGAATTTGTGGAAAAGCAGGTTTATTTTGTTGCCTTTCATCAGACTCAGTGAATTCTTCTGCTTGTTTCGCTGTTAGTAAAGAAAAAACAACAGCGCTGACACACCTGAGGGGCTTTAACCTGGATATGCAGCTTGTCCCGTGTGTGAATTTTTCATGTTACTGTACTTCCAACACCTCTGTCTCAACACCTCTGTATTTTCTCCTTTATCGGTGGGGCAGGTGGGAGCTGGATTACCTCAAGCAAAACCGTAGCTGCTTTGGCCCAAGATAGAAAAAAAAAATCTCTTGACATGGTGCAGGTGCAAATGCTGAAAAACAGGTTTTTTTTTTTTTTTCAGGTTTAGGCTAGGCAGTATGTGACTCAGGAGAGGATAAGGGGATTTCACAGACAGCTAAGTTAGTTTGTTTATCGCTGCAATGACGGATGCTTATGGCAACGTACAAACAGATTCGCCCCATACACAGGCTGTGATTCACCCACACACACAGACACACACACACACACACACAGGCACATACACGAATGCAGAATTTAATGGCAGCTGCGGTGTGTGAGCTCATCATCGTCTCTATCATGAATGTAACTTTCCTCCCAGGTTTCCGCAGAGAGGCCCTTAAAAAGGGCTCTCAGCAGAATGCAGGGCACTTCCGAGATTTCGCAGGCAACTAGAGCACGGTGAATAATTCAAAGCAAACTTACAACATGTTGCCATGTTGCCATATCTGCAGAGAGTTGCCTGACATGCGAGGCTTCATGCAGGGATGTGTATTTATATGTCGGGCTGCGCTGATGTATATTTATATGTTGGACTCGTGGTCTGTGTTTTTGGGTTGTTTTGAATTCTGGTCACTCGACGGCTTCTCTCGTAATGCAAGACGTAACCAAATATCAGTTAAATGTAGCTCCAAGTAAAGCACGTGAACCATGGGAGATATACAGTAATGTAATGGAAAGAATCACAAACTTAATTTCTTTCTTTCACTTTTTCAGAAATACTGAGTTTAAATACAGTACATACAGTCTATAAATGTACAGTAAGCTGCTGCCTTTTGTATGGTTAACACACTTAGGTGCCAAAATTATTAGACATTAGTGAGTAATTTATTAGTTGATGCCGTGGTTCTTAAATCTACATCAGTATATTGTGGCCACCCATTTCTTAAGAAAGAGGCAAACACCCAAAAAAATGTGATGTTATGTAATTTAAGTTAATTTAAAAAACCTTGTTGAGTCACATTACATTATCGTAAGTTATCTTACATTATTCCCTGTTTAAATTGATGTGTTATTGGTGTTTTAATGTAATTTTAAAATGTTTAAAATGAATTCTTGAATCATTTGTTGATAAATATTTCATGAGTAATAGTTAGTCGTCAATTGTTATTGATATTAGTAAATAAAAACAAACATTTATGTCGTGATAAGAGTGAGAAAGTGTGAAAACCACTTGTGAGTTAATGGACTGATGTGTATATATTCAGTATCTTTGGGTTTTGATTGTTGCCCAAAAAACAAGCAATTTTAAACGTTACCTTTGATTCTGACTGAAGCAGCAATGATTCATCTATTAGATGTCAACTCTTAAATTAATCGTCCACTAATTTAATAATCGATTAATCAATTTCAGTCATTTTTTTAAAGAAAAAAAAGAGTTCAGCCTCTTAAAAGTGAATACTCTCTGGTGTCTTTTCTCTTCTGTGACAGTAAACTGTGTATCTTTGGGATGTGGACAAAACAAGACACTTGAGAAGGTTATTTTTGGCTTTTGAAAACACCAATCGACATTTTCCACCATTTTCTTGACATTTTACAGACCCAAACAACTAATCGATTAATCAAGAAAATAATCAACTCATTGATCAACAATGAAAATAATCATTAGTTGCAGCCCTAGTTCTGACAAGGGGTGTTTTGATATACTGGTATTGGCAGTAACGGCGATATCCAATGTGTTAATAATCCATTGCTGCTTGAATAATTTCCATTTTCTTCCACTCTTACTTCATCTCCCTCCTCTTACATCATCTGGTTTCTTGTAAAGGCTCTTTTCATGATTTTTTTTATCACAGTTACGATCACAGAGTCTCTCCACCTCCCTACACTTGTATTGTTAGTGTAATTCATTTGTCAAAACAGAAACAAAACGAAAAATAAACATAGTTAAAGTGCCTATTCGCCCTGTCCTTGAAGAGCACCTGGTTAATTTAATTTACCTGCACCTAGTGTGCTGACCCACTGCAGCACTCCCACATTTATTCTGTTAAAGTTAAATTTGAATTTGAGCAGTAGCTAAAGCTATCCCAAACATCAGTTGAAGCTTCTGTGAAAAGTATCCGTGATTAATTAAAGCTTTGGGATGTGAGGGAGGGTAACGTGAGAAGACAACACAAGTCTGGCCTTTTCAAAACATCAGTTTCATAACTATTCTTTGCAACGTGGTTTAGCTGCTACTTACAGTTTCAAGTAATTTGCCAAGCTTGTTGTAGATCTGTGATATGCCAGTGTCCTTTGGCGTTTCTGGCACTCGACTTTTTGGGGAATATCTTTGCAAATCTTGTAACTATTCCAGACGCTTGACTTTTTCGACATCTTGCTGGCGTATCTGTAAACCTGTCCTGTGTGGTTTTAGTTGTTAGTCGTGCTTGACTGCTGCTGACTGACGTTAGATGAGAACAAATTGGAGTCATAAAACTATCACGAAGTTTAAATGTGCTTGTCTGAATAACTTACAATAACTGATGTTGGTACTTGATAAATACATGTATTTTATAGGATAACTCTTTCCGAATTTAAAGGGAGTTATTTGGGATTTATATACTGATTTGGACGTTGATTACCATGGCAACGATGACGGCTTCAAATTTGGCTCAACCTTACTGATAGCATTTTTCTTTTTTTTTTTCTTTTTCTCTAGATTTGGCAGTGATATCGTTACTGTGAACTTGAACTATGGCCGCGATAATTGTGTTGTTAATATCTGATATGGTGCCAGCCGGACATATTAATTAGTAATTAATTAGCTGATCAACAGAGAGTCATAAAGAATATTTTGTTTGTTTAGTTTTGATATTTCTATAATTCAGTATCTTTGGGTTTTGGGATTGTTGCTCAAAAAACAAACAAAAAAAAAACAAGTAATTAGGAAAGTCGAAAGAGTAAGAGTTGAAAATAAGCGATAGCTGTAAACTCTCTGTGCAACACATCAGTCCCATACTCTGTATCTGTGCTATGTTAAATTGCATCGTCCGTATCAAATAAATAAAATAAATTTAGAAATGTCACCTTGGGTTATAACGAATTATGACATTTTTTCGCTATTTGCTTCGGTGGCCCGATGTGTCAAAAAACACAACACAAAACACAATAACATTTAAGAAAACGCATGCCAAAAAATAAAGCTTCATTTTTTAAAACAATACGACACTTCACAAAACACAATAACATGTCACAATACAAACCGTCTTTGCACAACATTTCGGAAAACATATTTCATAAAGCAAATTGTCATTTTTTAAAACAATACAACATTTCACAAAACAAAAACATTTCAGAAACAGAACGACATGTCACAATACACAGTATTTCAGAAAAAAACCTCAACATTTTAGGAAGAACAGCACTTCACTAAACAACAAAACAATATTTTACAAAACATGACAAGGTAATTCTTTATCCTTCCCACAGTGGGGAAATTTGCAATGTGACATGTTACATAGTGCAACCATATTTCAGGAAACACAACAACATGTCACAAAACACAACAATGTTGTGGTGTTTTGTGAAATCTTGATGTGTTTTGTGAAATGTCGTTTCGACCCTCAGGGCCACCGCAACCTGCTGATATGTTCTGAACTAAATGATGTTGTGAATAATTATAAAAATTACTAGTTGAGCAGCACCTTTATTTTTGGCTCAGTTTTCCGACTGCTGTCATATTATGGACGTTTTTGATTCACTGTCATTAATTTACATCGTCTGTGCTTCTTTGAAAATGAATAGCTATGCCTGAATCCTCACATGTATCCTCCTCTGTCTTTCAGCCTGTCCATCGGGCTTTTTCAAGCCGACTCAAAAAGATGAGCCCTGCATGCAGTGTCCCATCAACAGCCGCACCACCAGCGAAGGCGCCATCAACTGCGTTTGCCGCAACGGATACTACCGCACCGACTCAGATCCTCTCCAGATGCCATGCACAAGTACGTATAGTTCTGCGGTCCTTGTATGTGAACTTCAACTTGCACTCCACACAAACACACTGCGTACACAGACATGAATGGGTACCCACAACGTCTTTGATTTCAAATATGAACTCTTTGACACATACACGTCTCACACCCGCAAGCAGAAGCGCCCCGGGATCAAAGGACAGTGGTAGTCTGTGTAACTCCAAACAGAGAAACCCTGTCAGAGCTGTCCCTCACACGAACACGACGCTGACATGCCCATAGTGTGGCTGTCCACAGATCTGACCCAACACACAAGGCTCGGCTGCCCCTCCTCAACATCACACAGCTCGTACTCCAAGCCAGACCAGAGGTTACTGGGCCAGGGCGCGTAGCTTTGAGAAGGGGCAGGCACGGAGAATGAGCCTAGGCGAGACTCTCTCTTGTCATGCCAATGAAGCTGTTTGAATTTGAATTTGAATCTGAGGCTGACACCGAGGTTGAGAGAGAGACGGGGAGAGACGGAAGGATAGACCAAAGCAAAAGTGAGTGAGTGAGGGGAGGAAGGAGCGGGGGGGCGGTGTTAGGGAAAGGAATGAAGAAGGAGAGGCAATTTAAGAGAGATGGAGAGGCTGGTGTGTGTGTGTGTGTATGAGAAAGACAGACTCGGTGCATAGAGTGTGGTCTAACTAAAACAAAACTGGGGTGAGTGAGAAAAAAAAGCTCCTTTCAACGTTTTTGGTAGTGTTTTTTCCTCACTCTGCCTCTCTGCCTGTTGAAAGGGAGAGAGGAGGGAAAAGATTTGATGGTCTCCAACAAAGGAGATTTGCATAAGCCTGGCTCTGGGAGTCGAGCAGCTGTTGTGAATGAGAAAGCAGCAGCGTCACGTCACCCGTATTAAGCGCAGCAGGGCCCGGCCTGATTAAAGCAAGGGAATGGGCCCATCAGAGCGGCCCGCCAGCTAATGGGGGGGATATTAGTCCTCCTCCCCAGGAAGGAGATGCCAAGGAGGAGTTATGTTTCCATGTATGAGAGACACCAAGAAGGGCACTCCAACGGGCCGCCTTCCAGAGCCGGAGATCTGTTAATTGCTGCCAATTAAAAGGAGGTTAAATAAGAAGTGATCGATTCAGATTTAGGATGTTGTGGGCGGAGAGGAACTGTTTATCTCATTAGTCCTGGAGGGTACGACTTCCATAATTAGGTGCACATGCCTGTAAAAGATAAACAGTTCTCATTGTTTATTTGTTTGGCCTGTCACTCAACATGTAGCACCATGTGGAAAGTTTCCACCCTGTAATGCGAGCTGCTAAGAATGTCTCAATAGGAGAAACAGTAGGTTTCTTGCCGCTGCAGTAACTCTATACGATGCTCCATGAGAAAATTGTCAAGAATAGATGTTAAGAAAACACTTGACAAAGTGGACACCAGCATGGAAAATGAGAGAGTGTAAATGGGCATCCCGAGGGATGAAACACTGCCAGCTTGGAACGCAGTCAGTTCAGACGTCTATAAGAAGCTATAGTATCTTAGTGAGCTTGTGGATTTTCTTTTCTCCTGTGTTATTTAAGTAGAGCTGGTAATTATATCCTGTGTGCCATCAAGTACACAACACGGCATCCATCATAAAATTAGAACAATGCAGTGGAATGTAGTTGATGCAGAAGTACAGCGTCCTCGAAGTCGTGGCTCATTTAAGTCATTTTTAGAATATCTCTCTCCTATATTGAAGACCAGCTTTGTTTGCCCGTGTGCCACTTTTGCAAAATGACAGGAGGCTAATAATAAAATCTACCAATAATTATAATGTACCAGTGTACCAATAAATAACTTGTGGTCTAAGGGATCCTACAATGGCTTTTATTTTCTATACAAACGAACTTTTTTCAGCTTGACTCGGTTTATTTTCATTGTAAGTTAGAAGATGGTCGATGTCGACTGTTACTGCTGTATCTATTGTATGTAAGACTTTCTAGTTTAGACATTTTTCCATTGTTTTAGCAGAAAACCTAAAGGAAAACTACAGAATGCTACCACAAGTGAATCTGACATAATCCAAACAACTGTTAGATCGCAGCTCACACTCTAGGCGTTTTACAAAATCAATTCTAAATCCAATACTGATCGAAATGAGCTTTCACTTTTGTTCATCAAAACCAAAAGCAGAATGGTGCATCTGACCGCACTAAATCCTCCTGCTTCAGTGAAGTCAGCCAATATTTTGCCTTCCCCATGACTTATGTAAACAACAAACTCTTCATAGACAGGAGAACTAAATTTTGCAGGCTTTGCTAGTGAAGTCAAGGTGAGGCAAGGATCTTGTGGCTTTTCGCAGGTAAAGGGAATGTCAAGCTGTTACTGTAAAGTGCCTTCTGCCATCTAGTAACTTCTTTTTTCCAGTTGACTGATGAAATAGGTTATTGCTACTTATAACATTTTAAATAAATTATTGAAATTCAAGCATATGGCTGTAATGTGGTACATTTCCACAAAATGTGGCACACTTTATCCCATGCAGCTTGTCTTTTTAAAGAAAAATTTGAAATGTAGGGGTGCTTTCTCACCTGCCCTGCTTGGTTTAGTTCAATCGAACTGAAGTTCGTTTGCCCCCCAAGTGCGAATTATTTGGGCAGGTG